>CM067091.1:18047148-19386732 GCA_034008185.1 Gorsachius magnificus
AAATATCCTCTTGGCTGGAACCGAGCGCGGGGTCAAGGCTCGGCTTGTAAATCTGTGCCACTGCTGGTAGTGCCACGCCTGCTCGCGAGCCAGCCCATTGCCTACGGTATGATGATGCATGCTTTGGCTCACTTTTGTAAATTGGAGCGATGAGACTCCTTCCCTGTGTACTGCCGTGCCCGAAGTGGCCCTCCCTGCCCACACCAAGGGCTCCCAGCCAGGGCAGCACCCCAGGCCTGGCTGCCCACCACCATGACCTCCAGCGCACCACCCCACTCGGCAGTGGTGGGCCGGGCTCGGCACATGCCTGCTGTCGGGATGCACCGCAGCAAGGCTTGGCCAGGCCTGTGGGCAGGTGCTGGGGGCATGGGGCCGGGCACCCCCTGCACCTGTTGGTGCGGGTCCGGTCGCCGCAGCTGCAGCCCGCCCCGCTGGTACAATGCATCTCCCAAGCATCCTTTGTGGGGCAGCGGGGATAGTGTAATTGTTACTTGGCACTGATTTCACACCCTCTTAACGTACTAAAGATGATGGCTGAAGGAAGCCGGGAAGACTTAATTGTGCTTTCCAAATTGAGCATACACATTTGTTTCCTCTAAAAGAGTCTTTCTGGGAGGAATTCGTCCTGGCCAGGCTTTTCAATGCGAGCTGGGCGGGAGAAGGGGGAGTATGGGGTTTGACGGAGGAAATAGCTATACTCACTCTGGCGCTGGCGCCTTTCAGCCGCTGCCTGCTATGATATAATTAACACATAGTGCTTGGCTTTCCTGCCTCTCTGCAAACGGTTCACTTGGCTCCAGGCAGGAGACGAATGTCGCGTCTTCGTTTGTATGTGCAACTGCCTTGCTGCTTGCAGATGTTTCCAGCATTAATTTTCCGTGGTTCATAGGAAAGGTTTTGCTGGGAGTAGGAAATCCAAGTCCCCAGCTCTCCCCAAAGTGAATGCTGTACATACCTCGCCAGGCTTTCCCTTCGAACAATAACAGCCAGCACTTCTTTTCACTGTGCTCTTCACAAACTTTGGCTAATGAATGGCTCCTTCTTTGATATTCCCCATGTGTTGATGCACTGGTTAATTGGGAGCGTTTCTCTTTGTCCCATAGGTGAAAAACCCTTTTCCTGTACACACTGCAACCGGGCCTTTGCTGACCGCTCTAATCTCCGAGCCCACCTGCAGACCCATTCAGATGTAAAGAAGTACCAATGCAAAACCTGCTCCCGGACTTTCTCCCGTATGTCACTGCTCCACAAGCACGAGGAGACGGGCTGCTCCAGCTCTCGCTGAGGACTCTGCTCCCCCAGGCCTCTCACTGTGCAAATACCTATATTATAACTAGTTTCTGTAGGAGTTAGTTTCCTTCGTCACCATCGCAGTGTGCGCCGGGCTGGATGCAGCTACTCTGGCCCTCAAGACCCTCACACTCCTCTCTCGGTGCCTCCTGTGCAATGTGAAGGCCTGATCCTTCTCCCATCCTGGCGTCTGAGGGTGCAGGATTGGACTCCAGTGCAAAGCGTGGGTGGCAAAGCGAGCGTGCGGAACTCAGGGTGGGGGGCACAGCCCTGAGCCCGACCGGCTGTGGCCGCAGCCCCTCGGCAGGTGCCCCTGCTTGCCAGAGGCACTCGGCACCTTGCGGGGTTGGCCCTGCACCCTGGCCCCACTGCCGGTATCAAAACACTGCGACCATGTAGCTTGGGGGGGGTTGGGGTTTTATGTTTGGTTTGGTGGTTTTTTTTTGTTTTGTTTTTGCCGTAACCACTTGGTAACTTTTAAGAACCAATATTTTTTTTTAAATGAAGGACAAAATGCTAACCCCCCCACCCCGAGTGTATATATGCCGCCTGTAGAAGGTGTAACTATGCAATAATACAGTATCCCAGTAGTTGTGAAGCAGCTGCTTCTCCCCAGCACAATGACAATTTGCAATGCCTGCGAGATTAACAGTGTCCATGAAAGGCACGGGGTAGCCATTTCAAACACCAACCCTGTTTACAGAGCAGCTATGCACTCAAGCACCTGTTAATATGACTCTTTAACAACTGCTTTTCAAGAGAACTGTGACTAATAGCAGGCACTTGTCAGCTGATACAATGGTGGCCTGTCCCAAGGCGGCCACCGACAGGTGTGTGCCAAAAGCCCCATTTGTGGGGATTGACAGGTGCCTCCTGAATGCATCTTTCTTTGGACCTTGTTTTCATGGAATCATTACAAAGAGGATGTTTACATTTCAAAGGTACACTGGTATTTATATTTTTGTGCCACGTTTTTGTACTGATGAAACTTTTTATATAATTATATACAGTTTATTGATATTCAATAAAATGGTTAACTTATAATAGGGTTTGGCGGGCGCGCAGGGTGACTGTGCAGCAGTGGGTGTGGGTGGGGAGCGGGGTGCTGGACTCAGTTTCTTCTGCTCCCACCGTGTACTTCCAGCCTCTGCTGCAGGCAAAGGGCAAGTGGCATTCGCAGGGGGGATCTGCAGAGTGGTTCCCTCTCAGGGAGGCAAAGCCTGGTGGTTGGGGAAGGGGCAGCCGTGGGGTGGTGCAGGCTGTGGGGGAGGTTGGGCTGCTGGGGGTACTCTGGATCTCCCCTGTCCCTGCCAGCCTGGTCCCTTTGGTGGGGACCAGGTCCCTGCAGCCCGGGGCTGCCCCTGGCCCGGGCTGAGCCTCCCTGGGGCGGCTGTGGCCCGGCCTTGGGGACCTGAGCTGGCGGGGTGACCCTGTGTGGGTGGTGTGGCAGCAGAGGTGACACATCCTGTTGTCACTGCAGAGCCCTGCAGCAAGCACCAGGGGGGCTGTCCCCTGCATGCCTGCAGCATGGAGGGGACAAGGGGCAGGTGCTCCGGGATACTCCAGGTACCTGCCTCTAGGATTCCCATAACGAAACCGCCCCAATGCCCCAAACCACCTGCCTCCCACCTTCCCAGCCACCTCCCAATTTGGGGTGCTTTGGGGACAGCACAGCCTGCCTCCCCCAGGGGCTGGGATTTTGTCCTCCCCCCACATTTCCTCAGTGCCATCTCCAGGATGTTCTTTTTAACCAGGGAATAAAAGCACGGCTCCCCCAGCACTCATCCCCCCCTCCAGCCCGCTGGCGTCTGGCTCCCCACGCCTCTCCCAGGGCTGTTAGGGAGCAGGAAGATGTGTGTGGCTGTAAAAGTGAGCAGAGCTGCTGCTCGGCCCTTTAATTAAGAGCTCGCCCAGTATAAACTGACTTTCCCAGCCGAGTTGGACTCATTACTTGATTATTAAGCAGGGCAGGAAGTTTTGGGTTTGCTCTTGTGTGTGCTTTTTTCTTCCTTTTCCCAACAGGAAGTGGGGGAGGGGCACTAATTACTTTCAGCTTTCCATCCATAAAATCCTGGAGCCACAAAAGCAGCTAAATAGTTAAAAAAAAGACCAATTTTGAGAATGGACCACCTGCAGGAGCTGGAAAGGAGGGTGGAGGAGTGGGTAAGCAGAGAGCAGGAGCCCATCAAGCCCTGCTTGCCGGGGCGGTGGCACAGGCTGTCCCACCATCCCGGGTCAGTGTCGGCTTTGATGGGTCGGTGTTGGCTTTGCTGGGTCGGTGTTGGCTTTGCAGCTCTTAACACCCAAGAGCCCTTGGTTACTCCTTAGTGTTAGAGCCCTGCATCGTGCACCCAACAGCACCACATGGGCTGTGCCTTGCCCCCATCCACACGTGTCACAGCTGTCACCGATTCGGATGGGGACCCCTTTCCCACGTTGTTCAGGCTGTTGCTTCGTCCCTGCACTGGCAGCCACTGGGGAACCCTGCCAGCTCCCTCTCAATGGACTTTGACTAATATTGGTTAGGCAGGTGATGAGAGTTGTGGAGAAACCTCCTCTTTAGCAATCTTTCCTGCTCTTGGTTGTGTTTCTGGCTTTGTCCAGAGCCTGGCTGGGATGCAAGGCTTTTGGAGGGGAGGTATAAAATGGGTGGAGGACAGCGTAGGCTCCCACTGACAAATCCTGCTGGCATTCAAACACAAATGCAGCCTTAAAACACTGGAAAAAAAGAAATGCTGCCTGTTCTGAATCACAAAAGCGCAGCCCACTGGCACTTGGGCCGCTGCTGCATCTGCTCCCTTTCCTGCCCTGCCCAAGCACCCTGTGCCCCGGGGACCGCGGCTGCTCAGACAGGAGCACCCTGCATCCCGGGCACCCACGGCCGCTCAGATGCTGTCCCGCATCTTGGGGCAATGCCTCTGACCTCCCCAGGTTATGCCCCGGTCTGGACCAGCTGCTGTCCTGTTGCAGGGCGATGGATGTGGCCCAGATCCCTCCTCTTCTGATCGGCTGCTCATTTTCCTACTGAAAAAATATTTCTTATTTCTGCATTGATGGCCGTTGGGGTGACCAGAAGACAGGGGCCCATGACAAGGACACCCTTGTGTCCAGCTCAAACCTGCTGCAGACCTGAGCAATCCCCTCTGTCCGTTCTCTGCCCCTACAGACCTTTGGGGCTCTGTGGTAGCGAACTGCACCCAGGAGCTGGGCTTGAGGATGAGTTGCAATTGCTTTTTCATTTAATTTTTGGAAGTAAAGCCCCCAGAGCAGCATCCATGGCAGCAGTGCTGTGGTCCCCTGCCCTTGGTCCTCCGCACTTGCCTGGGGAATGTGTGCTGCACAGCAAAGCTAGAGGGTTCATGGCGGAACCTCAGCAGTTTTTCCCCCCCTGTTTTAATGCCACAGGAACTAAACACACCGTAAAGCTGCTGCCTGCAGCCTGGCTGTTTCATCCAGGTAGCGCAGGCTGCAGTTTCGGCGGTGGGGGCGGCGGGGAGGGGGCAGCCGGCAATTAACGGGAGGAACCATTTGGTGACCACCTTGTGTGACCATCTGTAACAGATTACGGTGTCAGCCCTCGTAAAAGCCGGGATTCAATCAAGCGCCCGGCAGGTAGCGGGGGGCCCTGCTGGCAGGGGCCGTGGTGCCGGGGTGCGGGCTGTGCCGGCTCCGGGCTGCCGCGCTCCCCGGGTGGCGGCACGGCCATGGCGTCGAGCGTTTGAACTCCAACGTTTAATTTCCACGGACCTCTGCAGGACCTTTAAACAAGCACGTACGTCCCCTCGGCTCCTGGAGCCCTTTCAAAGGCTCCGGGGAAACCACAGTGCTTTTTCTTCCCAGAGAGGACTAGTTTTTTCCCCTCCTCCCCAACCTGGTGCACAATTAAGGGTGTTTGGAAACCCATCCTGCCATGGGACCCCCCCCAGGGCAGAAAGCTGGGGCAGACCCACGCAGAGATACCCATTTAAATAGGGCTTGAAGGCTTCCATGCTGCTGTTTCAAATCATCCCCTCTCTGCAGGCATCTGGAGTGTCCCAGAGGGGATGAGAAGGAGAGTGGGTGGATTATAGCCGCCTTTGCAAAGGCTAAGCTTCATCTACTTGGTGATTTGGGGGCTGCAGTTCCCCAAACTGTCGTTTTCACCCCTTTCTGTCCCCCTCTCTCTTGGGCATGGGCACGAGTCATGCCTGGCCCTGGTGCAGTGAGGGTAAAGAGCAGCTTCAAGGGCCACTCTGCACCCAAAGTCCTTGGCAAACCCCCCATGGGGCAGTCAGGCATTGGGAAGAGGAAAGAGGGAAAAAGAAGAAGGGCTGGAAATTGTTTAAACACAAGGAACACGATGAGCCCGTCTCATCCTCAGCTGAGCTGGGGGCTCCTTGCAGAGCCCACCTTGAAGAGGGCAGCTGGCGGTGGGTCGGGGACAACCCTGCCACTGCCTCCCAAAATGTCTCCTCCTGCCTCCAGGGCAGTAAGAAGGAAAAAAATTTCCACCTTCTTCTCTTGTCACTGCAAAACTGTCTGATAGAAATATTCTCTTCATGATCTCCCGGAGGAGAGTTTCCAGCATCCAAGCTTGCAGCCCTGGGAGAAGGCAGCCAAGGCTCAGTCCCTACGAAGTGTAGCAGCCTAATTCTTCTTTTGGCTCTTACCTTACCTAGAAAAAGCTGAATAAACAAACAGAAACCAGGCAGGATCCAGGGAAAAGCCTGTTATTTAAGTCACTTGCTGGACGGCTGTTTCTGATTTGAGGAAGGGAACGACTGGAGCTTCACAGCAGAAGCCAGGACGGCTCTTGGGGCGATCAGCAGAGACAACACGGGTTTCCCACTCGAGATACCTGGGGCTGCGGGAGGCCTTAGAAGATCCGTGCATCTATCCTCGGCTGGGCAAGCAGGGCAGCAGGTGCCGGTGCAGGCTCTGCGAGCCCCTGTCAACAGGCAGCCCTGGTGAAAGCCTCCGTCCATTAACAGCTTGCCATAAGGAGCAGGATTCACAAACAAGCTGCAGGTGTAGCTATTGTTTTTCCGGCTCTGGGCTATTGACACGAGCAATAATCTCAAATTAATCTTTAATCGGATGATGAACTGATAGCGTGGGGCTGGAGAGGTGTGAGTCTTCCCATGGAGACAAAGAGCATGGCAAACATGGAGAGAGGGAGCCAGGGAGACCTGGGGAAGGGGAGTGAGGCCGAAGGATTAAAGTAAAGATGCAGGCGGTCTGGATTGCAGCATCACCGTGGTCTTGTTGCCGGCTGCGCTTACCTTTCCGAGGGCATCGCCTCTCCCCGGCCACGCTGCCTGCCGGTCCCTCCCAGCCTGGCCCTGCGCCGGTGGGGTGAGGGGCGATGCCCACCCCAGGGCTGCACCATGCCCCAGCGAAGCACCAGCCACCTGCCAAAACAGGGCAAGCACGCGCCTCGCTGGCTCAGAAATCAGGCTATAAATCCTCCCGGCGGAGGCCAGCTTTCTCCTGGGTGAAGCGAGCACAAACTCCTCGCCCCGAGCCCGTCGGGAAGCTCTGCTCACTCCACAGGGTTGAGAAACGCCATCCCAGGGCTGTCTCACCCTCCAACTATTTGTGTCCCCAGCACAAATGTGGCAGTGGCCGTGGCTGGCGGAAGGACAGGCAGCACCTGGCTGTGCTTGCAGGGGTTTGGGAGACCATGGAGGGACCGACAAGCCCAATGCTGTTGTGGGTTAAATGGTTCTTTCTCCTCTTTCGCCCTCAGCCGGTCCTGACGATGGGGAAAGCTTTGGGGGCTGCCAGCGCTGCCCCCTCGGCATCCCTGGGCCAGTGCAGGCAGCGGGGGAACACAGAGCCAAGAGCCAGGAGTGGCCATAGGGCCCCTCTGCAGAGTCACCCCCGCCAGAGCCCCGAGCACGTCACAACCCGCTCCTTTAGCAACAGCGGGTTAGAAATAAAAGCCATAAAGCCATTATGTTTAATTTCTTCACCTGAGGATGAAGAGTTTGGCACAAAGGACACAAGCGCACCCACAGCAGCGTCCCAAGTCCTCCCCACAATAAGAAGTGCAAGAGTTACCAGCCTGCACCAACGGCTTTACAATAGCAATGCTGTGCTGTAACTTATTGGAGATCTGCCTAGAAAATCATCAGAAAGTATTTTAAATCCAGCATAACATACATATTTATGGATCACCTTCTGTTTTACTGGGCTCCCTGAAAGCAATGCGAGGCTTGTTTTACTTTTCTCAATAAAAAGGCTCACATTTCACATGCGAGGAGATTGGCGTCTCCCGAGCTAATTAATCCGGGTTCCCCTCCACCTCCGCATTTTCCACGCAGGGTTATGCTGGCGACACTTTGTCTGTGGCCGCTCCGGGGAGGACGGTACTGCACATTAAGCCTCCTTTGCTAGCGATGCGCTGGAAGGCAGAGCGGGGCAAGGCGAGGAAGTGGCAGTGTGTCGTGGCACAGAGTCATGGCCCGTTATAAAGAGCTTAAAGGGCCTGCATTATGTCATTACTCAATTAGCCTGTTGGTTATAGCACTTCATTAGAGAGACAGTTCCTATTCACTGGCCCTAATCCACTTTCTAAAGACAGGGCTGGAGCCATTGATCGCTTTTCCCACTTTCTTGAAGAGGCAGAAAGCGGGTTTGGAGAGTGGCCCCACGGCAGGCAGGGGGAGAGCGATCCCATCGCTGTGGCCGAGGCAGGTCCCCATCACCCTACAACTGAGCTGGGGGCAGCAGCGCCCAGCGCTGCCAGGACGGGGACATGTGGGGGTGCAGAGCACCTGCCCTGCTCGCCAACCTCAGGAATCAGGCTGTTAACCAGGGAACAAAAGAGTTTTGGTGTCAAACCATAGGTGACCACAGCTGGGGATGTGACCTCTCCTCACCTGGCCGGATGCGATGGGTGAACCGGAGCCAGGGATGCTCTCGGGGAGCCAGCTGCGGGGATGGGCACCGCTTCCCCTGCACCTTGCTTTGGTCCACGGTGGGAGTGGAAAGAAAAGCTGAAAAGCTGCTCTTTTTCTTTTTTTCTTTCTTTTTTTTTTCTTTTTTTTTTTTTTCAATTCCCCCCCCTCCTCCGCTCTGCGACATGCAATGGTCGGTGGAAACTGCAGTGGGGTAGGAAGTGGAGCGAGAGCCGTGAGCAGGAAACTGATGTGTGTCAGGAAAGGATGTCAGCACCGGCGGTGGGACCGAGAGGCCAACAGCCGGCACGGGAGCTGCCCCCGCCTCGCCGGTGACTCGCTGGTGAGAGGGGCAGGAAGTGAAACGGAGCCCTTCCTCTATAAATAAAGGTATCTGCTTCCATTCAAGGTGGTGATAGAGCAAACCCGGGGGTGCAGGGAGCTCCCAGCCAGCGCAGTGGTGCTCAGCCAGGGTAGCACCTGGGAATTGTTCCTCATGTCCAGCCCATCCTGTTGGCTTCAAAGCCAGTGGGCTCCTGCGCCTTGCAGGGACCTGATCCCCCAAATCCCCCACCACGATGGCAAAGCATCCTCAGCTACAGCCCCATGCAAGGGTGCTTGGGGCCTCATCCTGCCGCAGCCCCCAGTGGGACACCAGTGGCCATCCTTGGGGCACCCCCAGCCAGTCTGTCTGTCAGAGGCCCCTTCATACCATGCTGCCGTGGGAGGAGCTGGGCTTGGGTGTTTTTGTCCCCTCAAAAAAATAACCATTGCTCAGACTTCAGAAAGATGCAGCCTAAGCACAGAAGTTATTTTAGGTCAAAAGAAGTACCGGGGTAGGAAAGTTTACTGCCGTGGTGACAGCAGCTGCTGCCTGTGATTGATATAATCCAAATTTTCTCCCCAAACCCTCACTTTACAGCAAGAACCTTCCATCGTCACTTCCACTGGGCTGGAGGGCAGCAATGTGGGGCCTCCCTTTGCTGGAAAAATTAATAGTTATTAGTACTCGGGACTCAGGTGAGGACCTAGAGGCCAGTTTTTAAATGCAGGCACCGTGGTAGACGGCAACTAGTTTCCCTCAAACGGTCTTCAGAGCATCCCAGGAGCCAAAACAGAAGCTGGCACGTGCCGGGGGGACAGGAACTGTGATCCTCACTGGCTGCAGGGGAGGAAGGGAAGGCTGGGGCATCACACACCATCACCCATCGGAAAGTCCAAATCTTCCACAATTTAAGCAAACACCTTGTTTTCATTCAAACCCTTTTACCATTTCATAATACTGGCTACTTCTCTCCGAGAGGAAATAGCTGTCCCATAAATAAAGGAAGGTGGGAGGGAGGGTGGGGGAGGCTGCGAGCGCAGGTGAGGCAGATGCAGAAAGCCTTTCCCGGCGTGCTCCAGCTCATGGTCCGAAGACAACATCAATAAGCAGAAGAGCAGAGAGGGCCCACAGCACACACATGTGCTCACACGTGGAGCCATCCCTGGGGCACCCCCAGCCCTCCCCTTGGCACTCTCTGAGCATCCTCCCCATGAGCACCCTCCTGGCTGGCCCAGTGTGGTGGGGGTGTTCTGACAGCAGTCCCCACTTTGAGCCCAACACCCCAAGCCCTGAGCCTGGGCTCCTGGGCACCCAGAGCTGTTTCACCGCTGCAGCAGGAGCCTCGGATGGGGACAACCTGCAAAACCACTTTGAGGCACCAAGCGAGGGCAGGTTGGCAGCGCAGGGAACAGACAGGCAGGTGCAGGTATCACATCCCAGCTCCGACACTGACTCTGCATCCTTGGTCATGGCACATCATGTCCACATGGACTCTTTTCTGTGCACAGTGGGGAATATCATACTGCAGATGCAGCCATAAGGAGCTCTCTGAGCCCGGCAGCAGGGAGCAGGCATGCCCAGCTAACAAGCCAAGACACAAGAAGGGGCACCAGGACCAGCACCCTCCTGGTGGACCCTCACTGGCAGCCCCACGGGGAGGCCTGGGACCCGCTGGTCCTGCATACCTGCGGGTCGGGGCTCAGCTTGCTGTGGGTTTCTCTCTGCTGGCCTGGCCTCAGTGCTGAGCCATTAATAACCAGCTCTAGTTGTGTCTCTCCAGCCCGCAGCCCCTATTTTCTTTCAAAACCAAGCTGCAATGGGAATGAATTATCTCTCTTCATTTTCATTTTCCCTCTGTCTCTGTTGCTGGCAAATTAACAGCTTCCCTTGATGCCAAACAGTCTGCAGTTTATCTCCCGAAGCGCAAGTTTCACTCCCAATCTGCACTGGGGAAACTTAAAGTAATTGCAGAAAACTATTCTGAAAGGGATCCAGCAGCAAAGAAGTCAAATAAATAGGGACCATATGCACCAACCACGCCAGTCAGAGGCGCCACACAAAGATGCTCTCATGTGCCGTGCTCAGTCCCACCCCGAGCCAGCAGCATGGCCCGCCTGCCCCGCACACAGGGCTCTGCTCTGGTACAAAACCTTTCTCCAGGGGTGGTTTGCAGTGCTCAAAGCTGACCAGTTTTCCAGACTGAGTTTTGAACGCATGCTTGCTGGGTGCCTTTTCACCCAGGGTTTAGCTGGCTCTTGGTAGAAGACAGAGAAGAGAGCTGGCTGCTAACCCGGGGAACGGCTGCTGGTGGGTATTATTTAAACTGGCCTCTGGGTGAAATGCTGGGGAAGGATTTCCAGTGCACCATGAAGGACTCGTCACAAGGGTCCCATATGCTGTTGGGCTGCGTGGGGTCTTGCCAACATGGTCTCATTCTAGCTAAGGCAGAGACTTGAGTTTTCTCAGCCTAAAGGCTTGGCTGCTTTGCTTCCTGTGACTGATATCCCCCCATTAAATGGGGTGCAGACACTACAAGGTCTGTCAGCCCGCAGCCAGGCTCCCAGTGCCAGGGGTGCGCTGCCAAGCAGGATGCGGCCCCAGCCCTGCACCACAAAAGTCTGCCATGGCCCTTGGTGGCTCTGCCAGGGAGGGCAGGGGCGGATGCAAAGCGTCCCCTAAAGCTGATGACACCGGGGCCTTTGATCCTTGTGCAGCCCAGCGCTGCCTGGCCACGCACACGCATTTTGGGTCCCCCTCCCCAGTCCCCACTGGCGAGGGCAGTGCTACCTCGCTGCTCAGCGTCTCTGGGGCAACCAGCCCCATTCCACCTCAGCCAGGAGAGGCAGCAACCAAAGGGTTCATCCCGCAGCCACCTTCACCCGGTCCCTGCTTTACATCAAGGAGCCCCAGACCAGATCAAAGAACTCTGAGGTTTCCCTTGCGCAGCCTGAACTGCTCTCAAAGGGCAAGGCGCTGCTGCCAGCAGCCCCTGGCTGTGGAGATGGAGTTATCCCCACCCCATCACGGCCACCTTCTTCTTGCCGCTCGTCCCCTGGGCAAGTGGGCAGGTGCTTGGCCGGGTCTGCGGACCCTCAGCATTGCTCGGCACCGAGCTCCCACACAGGCAGCCCCGGTTCCTGTGTTTGCAGTGCTCCCCTGCTCCTTGCTAAGGTGCTGCTGGGTCTTCTCTTGCTTGGCATCGCCTGTGCTTGCTCATGGATGGAGGGCGACAGCAGCGCTTAGCACAGCAGTGGTGATGGCCACAGTGTGGGACCTGGGGAGGGCGACGGTGCGTGGCCCCTCCTGGGGGGCATGAGGCATTTGGATGCCTGTTATCACCGAGTGTCAGGGAAAATACTGTTATTAGACAGAAGGAAGGAAAATAATAACAGCTAATGCTTCCAAAAGTAATTTGGGGACCCTCAATTTAGAAAGCCAAAATTGAGCTCCCTTGAAGAAGCTGTTTTCCAGAGGCTTCTCCAAAATGTCTGGAGGAGTTATGTGTCATTTGGCACCAGCAGCATTTGCCATTTCTACATGCTGTGGCTGGGAACTGCTACTTAAGATGCCTGCCTGCCTGGCGTTGGGGCATCACTGAGCAGCAAGGAGCTGTCTCGCAAAACCTCCGGCTTTCAGATGGGTCAGCCTGTGCCAGCCATACCGGGCTAGTGTTACCCCAGGCTTGGGATGTTACCATAAGCAAGGCTTCTGAAAATAGTCCCTTGCACCCCTCCATGCTGCCAGGCCAAGTGTCTCTGATACTGGCTCCCAACTTCCCCATAGCCCCAGTGGGTAGAGGAGCCTCTCCGCTTCCGCACTGTCTTGGTCCCCCTCCACTCTGCTCCCCCTGCCCAGGGCAGAGCCCTCCGTCCCCCTGCACTGCCACCCAGCCCCGCAGCTATCCCGATGGCCACGCTGAAGGCAGCCTGCCTATATAAAATTAGCACCATCACAGGAGGCTGCAAGGGGAAACCTGCCCTGGGCAGCTGCAATGGGAAGCAGATGCTCTGTGATTAAGCCCACATGTGCAGGGCAGCGTCGTCCTCGGAGAGGGGCTGAGGTGCCCGGGCCAGAGGTGGGGGCATGCATTGGAGCAAAGGCTGCTTTGGGCAGGGATGGCTCGGGCTGGGAGCTGGCAGAGGGGCTGGATGCAGCCCAGCTGCTGCCGGCCTGGGCTAGGGAGGGCTGGCAGGATGGAGCCAGGGGAGCTGCTTCTGTGTCCCCCATGAGTGATGCTCAGGGTGGAAATTATACACTTATGCACTTATACACAAGTGCAGCTTCCCCAATGGCAATGCCCTGCACTTGCGGGAGCCAAGCTGAACTTTTCGGCTCCATCTGGCTGAGAGGATTGTGTGAGATGAGGGCAAGGGAGCTGCATCCTGATGGCTTGCGCTGCTGGGGACAAAGCCCTGGAGGCCAGGAGAGCAAGGAGACCCATCCTCAGCGCAGCTCCAGTGCAACATCCCCAGCACTAATGCCATTTGCATCCTGCTTGGAGGAACAAGCGTCCAGCTCCAGCCAGCAGCTCGACTCCCCAAACTTTCCCCCTCCACATGGCCCCGGGTCACCGAAACGCCATATCTCTTCCCTGCAGAAAGGGATGTAGCGAAGTTTCAAAGTCCAGGGGCTGGTGACCCCCGCTGGGCCTCTCCTGCCGGGCCATGTTGGGAGGTGCAGAGGGAAGACATGGATTCACTGTCTGCAGTCACTGTCTGGGGAGTTAAAAGCCCCGCATGGAACAAGCTGTGTAACCTGAGAGAGATTTTATAGATAAGATCTAGGCAGAGGGGGGGAGAGTTTGCAAGGTCAGGTCGCAGGGGGCTTGCTGACCCCTCCGAACACCAGCCCGGGACCCCAGCGCCAGCAGGCGAGGGAGGATGCTCATCGGTGTTGCCAACTTCGTTTCTTCTCGTTTTCTTCCCTTTCATGGTTTTGTCTCTGAAGGGGGGAAGTCCCCACTTATCTCCTGCCCTCTCCAGTCTCCCCAGTGTGGTTTCTCCAGCCTCGCAGTAAGACATGGCCATTTCTGTTTCTTCTCAAGGAATTTTTCCACCCACCTTCTCTGGCCCTGGTGGGAATTGTCAGCTTCGAGATAACGAGAAGGATGAATTGTTCGTACAGGATGTTGCATGAAGCCCAAGTGCTATTTGCAGGCAATTTTAATAAGTAATAATAAGGAGAGAGAACTCCAAAGGAAGTAACCTGGTACAGCAGACAAGGCAGATTTATCAAGGCAGGGAGGAAATACTCCCCAGAAATGAATCTGGCATGAGTTCCTGCACACCAGTCCCACGATCCTGTCTGCCACCACAGGCAACTCTTATCTGAAACAGTCCAGTGTTTAAAATAGACTGGAAAATAAATAGTCTTCCAGCGCGACTGATCCTCCAGAGCCTGCAGTTCATCCCAGCAGCATTTACAGTTTTCTCTGGAGTGTTTCCGACATGTACTTCAAGGCCTTCCAACTCTTTTCTCCTCCCCTGCTTGTGACATTAATGAACCTTAAGGGATTCTTAAAGCACATTTTATGTGGATGTATTTTTAAGCAGGAGAAGGAGAGAGCAGTTCCCAGCCCTCCGCGCCTGGGGTGGATGGAGAGTCACTTTGCGAGGCGCACTCCAAACAGGAATCCATCAAACGCTGGGGCTAAGTGTTGCTGCGGCAGCTCCGCTACCCATGAAGTTGTTTAATGTTCATTGTTCACAGCTGTGTCACCCTAATAGAGTATTTTATTGTTTTTCCAGTTGTACTTAAAACCATCATTCATTATCCTGCCCAGCCAGCGAGTACCTCACCTTTAATTGATGACACGAGACGAAACGCCTGGTCAAAGTTTCCAGTGTCTCCACCACAACAGGGACTGGCTCCCTGCCACCCCAGACCCTGCTGGCATGGTCTAGCCCCAGAGGGTGACCTGGAGGGTGAGGGGGACACAGCCGCCGGGAGCTCCGGTCCCCCATGGTGTGGGTCCCATGGGAGTGGGGGCTGCCGCCGCAGACCCTGCACGGAGCAGCGGCTGTACCCAGGCTGGGGCACCAGCTCGGTGCAGGAACCCTGAGGAGAGAGCGGACACCCCGAGGTGCCAGGGAGGCTGCAAGCCACCCCCCTGGGCCATGACGAGGACAAACCTGGGCGGCAGCAAAGCCCGCGGGGCCACCCCTGCCTGCCTGGAGATCAGGGCGCCCACAGCCGTCACCTTGCCCTGATTGAATCAGCCCTGACCAGGGCCTCTTATTGCCCGCGGGGGGAAGGCGGAGGCGAGGTCCAAACAGCCCCGGTGCTGCATATCCTGCTGCACCCAGCTCCGCCATCACTGTCGCCTCCCATGGGTATGCCTTGCTGGGCCTAACAGCCCCCAAAAGCACCTTTATGGCCAGCAGAGCCATCTCCCTGCATTGCCCATCCATGCCAAGCTGGCCCATCCGCTGTCCTGGCCCAAGCCACCCCGACACCCACTCGCGGGCCGGTACATGATGTTCACCTATGACAACTAATTGCAGTGACTAACATTTTTTTCTGGAAAACAACCCTTTTTGCAGGCGGGGAAGACTCTGTGCTCTGTGTAAGTCCTGACAGACTCCCTACAGTAGTTAAAAGGGACGGCTTTAAAGAAAAAGAACTTAAACAACCCCAAAGTGAAGGGCCTGTAATTTATTTACTCCCCCCAATGAATGCTGGTTGCAAATCACTCCGTATAAAAATAACTCCTTTCTCCAACTTTTGATCTCTGATATTCTTGTATTTCCCTGGGGAAAAAAAAACTTATTACTAATGTTTCCTGTCCCGACAGTGGAGCCAGTTAAGCAGCATAAACTTAATGACTGCAGACTGTTTCCAATCTTAGTTTCACTTTTCAGATGGAGAGTTTCCATCTTACAACAGGGAGAGGGAGATTTTTAAATAAAACATGATTTAACTTTAGCCAAACTTCCTCCTAGTGTTTATGCTTTTGGCTCAGGGCTTGATCGATTTAAAGCTGGTTCCTTTTGAAGCAGCCCTGGCTCATCACCACGCACTGACACGACGGCTTGGAAATTGTCTGCTCCACTTCTGAATCCGAATTCCCTGGCCTCTGCCTGCCTCACTGCCCTCCTGCCTTGCCCTGCCTCGGGGAATGGCTCCTGGCTCCTGCTCACCTATGTGGGCAGTGGAGGGTGATGGTGGTGTGGTGGCACCTTGTGCTCACCGGGCATCCCCGCAACGCTGCCATGGGCACCCGGCTTGGCCATATAAAACATGGCCGTATAAAGAAACTCCAGGTCACTGCTGTCCCTGACCGTGGTCATTTTGTAGCCCCAAAGCCAGATCCAGGAGCGGCTGGTAGGGAGGCGCAGGGCAGGAGCTCAGGGGTCCAAAAAAGTTTGTAAAGTTTCCGATTGTCTCATTTTGGTGTGTTACCCCCCAAAACTTAATACATTTCTAGTTCACAACATGCTTTGCTTGGAAAAGTAAGCTCTTTAGTTAGGAGGCTCTGCTCAGCCTGCTGCGCTCCTGCCCAGGTACTGTGTGATCTCTGTGAGATTTTTCAGGTTTTTTCCTATTTCAGGATAGAAAAAAAAAATCCTCCAGAAAATCTCAGAGCACAGGGAGATCCTTTCCTGGCGGTGCCAGCGCTGGGAAGATGGCTGCATGCAGGCATCCCGAGCCTGGCTTCTGGGAAAATGGCTTCTTTGGCTTCTCCCTCCCAACTCGGGCTCTTCCCATCCCGCAGAGCCCTGCCAGAGGCGGGAGCCCTGCGAGTCCCGGGATGGCTGGTGTCAAAGGGGAACATCGGCTCCTCTCCCGCGGTTCCCTGCCCCGCAAGGCTGCCCATCCCTGCCCCGCTCAGCCCCCGCTGTGCCTGCTTGGGGCTGGGTGCTGGGGGGCCCTGGGGTGCAGGGGCGATGGATGAAGCAGAGGCAGCCTGGCCCCATGGCTGCTGGCCGGAACGAGCAGCAGACCTGACGCCAGGCGTGGAAGCTGGCTCCCGCAGGAGCAATTCAGGCGCTGTTTTAACGTCAGCCAAAACACAGGGAATAAAAGAACTTTAATGGGGTCTAAGTTGAGCTGTGCACCCTGGAGGATTCCTGGCTGCCTCTGTTCGTGTCAGATAAATAGCCCTGTGACTGCAGTAATGTTTAACATCTCCTCTCATTATCTCACTGGCATCCCCGGGCTCCTGCAGGGATTGCAGCCAGGCCGTGGCCACATCTTCCCCCCCAGTCCTCGTCCTGCTAGCTGGGCTGCAGCAGCACTTTAAGAGCATTTTTGAAATGCAGCCTGATCCAGGGCTTAGGGGAAGAGGCTACGAGCTGAGCTAAGCGCCAGTCCCACCGCGGGGCGAGAGCTCAGGGGCTTCTCCTGCCACCAGGAGAGCCCCTGTGCCCTGTCCCCACAGGCGACCCTTTCCTGGTGCTGCCGGCTGGCCAGGCAGATGCAGTGCTGGCCTCAGTCCCCTCCTTGCCTCAGTTTCCCCATCTGTAGTACCGCCTTAGTGAACCTGACTATTTTTTTCTAAAGCGCTTTGTGGTTTAAGGGTAAAAAAAATAGCATCTTATATGTAGGTGGTCAAAGTATTGTAGTTATTAATGATTAATACTTATTAACCCTAATAAGCATCATCAGCCATTCCAACATCCCAAAGGGTCTGCTGGAAGGCAGGGTTCTTGTGTCCCATGTCCTACGTACCTGCCCCAGTGGGTGCTCTCCGCTGTGTCCTCTTACAGGCTTCTGCCTGGCATCTCCCTTTCTGCTGGGAAGGGTTTGATTTTTCTAGGAGGGAGGGCTGGAGAGAAATACCACCTTTGGAAATGACCCTGGGTCTGGCACGGGCGCCTGCCACCCCGCTCTGCCGGTGGGGTCAGAACAAGGGAGGATTGAGCCGTGCAACCTGCCGGCCCTTAAAGGGCTGCTTGTGCTGGGGACCACCAGCACCGCCGCACTGTGGGGGGACCGTCCCCCCCGCTGCCACCCTGCTGGAGGAGCCGTCTCCAGCTAACCACACATTCCTCACCCTCCCGGCCGACTGATCCCCGCCACCACTCCCCGGGGATGCCGAGCATCGCCCTCTGCAAGAGGGGCTTGGGGCAAGGACCCATATGACTCCTGGGGTGTGGAGGAGGGGTATCTTTTGCACACAGCTGGTGATGCCAATGCACAAATGCTTTCTTGGGGTGCCATCTCACACCCCCAGCTCAATGAGGGACCCAGAGGTATAGAAGCAGGTGAAAAAGTCACCAAACTGGCCCTACTGCCTGGATTGTCCCCACAGGGTTTGGATAAGCCGTGCCATGCACAGACCCTGATACACCCAGGATGAGGGTGGAGGAGTCCTGCCAAACTCATCCTGCAGCAGCAGATCTGGGGTTCGGGGCTGGGGTCTGCAGGAGGGATCCTCACAGTTTTATGTGAGCAAGTGGAAATCCTGGTGCTGAAGCTGCTGTGTCTGATCAGGGGAAAGGCACGGCTGTTCTGGCATGGTTGTGCCCCCTGCTGCCCTCAGGTACCGCAGGAACTGGAGACTCCAGCTGGGAGGGTGCTCAGCACCAGCAACCTGGGCAAATTTTGGCTGGAGAGTCATGCAAGAGCTGATTCCCCCAGAAATGCCCTGTCTTCTCCTTGCCTTTTAATTCCTCAGATGGGTCCCTCTTGCAACCAGAACACCAGAAACTCTTAGGAAATCTCCATCCAGCTAGAAAAGGCACTTCATTAACACGCCTCTTGCACAACAGATGTGTCCACTGGCACTTGGATGCTCCTCAGTAAGCCAAACACGGGCAGCTCATCTTCAACATCTGTCCCAGTTTCCAATAAAGTATGGCTCCAACCAGCAACCCCCCCTTTGCTGACCAGAGCAGAGCATCCCAGCTCAAATGCTAATGATTGCCTTTTCTCTCAGCTGTAAAAGCCACAGAGTATCTCAGTCATTCATCTGCACCAGCTCCTTGCATGGACGAGCACATTGCCTGGGTAATGTGGTGGCAAAGAAACATGTCCCTTGTGCCACAGCTGGCTGGGAAGCCTCCCAGTTGCAAGGACCAGTGTCCCTCGCACCCCAAAACATGCCGGTCAGCCTGGGAAAGAGGGATGGCTCCGGCTTATGTGACTCCCCACGTTCTGGGTCCCTCCATGAACTCTTTGAGCTGCTTTTTGCACTGTGGGCTCCTTACGTTGCACTGACCACTAATGTGAGACTGTACAGGCCTGGGGCCCCAAACAAGCAGGGCATTTTCCACCATGTCCCCTTGTCTCTGAGCTCTCCTGATGCCTTCCTCCCAATAACGCTCTGTTTTCCTGCTGTTTCCACTCCTCTCCCTCTCCAGGCTGGGCTCAGGGAGCAGGGCAGGCTCCGTAGGCATGCTGACACAGACAACCATCCCACCACCATTTTCAGGCACCTTAGGAGATGGTTGGAAATACCATGCTTTTATTTTCATTTCCCTTCCTTGTATGTACAGCTCGGGAGAACCCACTTCCCAGCTGCGAAGCCTCCCCACGCGGGCAGCACCGCACCGGGGGTTGGCAGCACCCATGGCCACCCCTCGCCGGCTGCATCGCCCCATCCGAGTTATCTCCTGCAGGCAGCAGAAACCCAGCACTTCACCCACCTTTCGAGTGTGAACAGCCAAGTGTGCCCAGGGGCTGCTTTTAAGACAAATGTTTTACTGTGAAGACCAACAGCAAATGAGCAATTAGGCTGCCAGTACAAAGTTTCTGGGATCCCACCATCCATGTGTTGACCTGTCATGCCCACAGCTGTAACATCTGTCCTCTAATGCCTGGCAGCAGGGTGGGAGCACACAGGGCAGCACAGGGCTCCCACCTGCAGTCCCAATTTTCTGGGACAAGCCTCTTTTTCTCATCCGAGTGTATCCTTCCTCCATCCCATTTCAGGCCGAGTGTTACCCACCAGCTGCCCAGCTGGGGCTGAGCTGTCAGGATCTCTGCTGATCCCCCGACAGCGGTGGAGGTGATGGTGGGTGCTGCTGGGTCAGGGGCTGCTCTGCTTCTCCTCAGTGCCCCCCACGTCCAGGGGAGCCCATCAATACTTTTCATCCTCTTGGCGAGTCCCCAGGTGGCTTCCTGGCACTTGGGGGCAGGATTAGCTCCCAGCGCTTGCCAACTACAAATGTCCTTATTGTCATATTGTCACCTCGGTGGGGACGCAGGGCTGGCCCTTGGGATGTGGTGCCGGGGGGGCTACCTGACCCCAGATCAGCCTACAGCTTGCCTGCCTGGCTCGCTTCTCCTTTTGGGTATTTAACATCGTCTGGAAGCTGTGTCACGGGGAGAAGAGGAGACAGACAGACAGACGGGAGCTGCTCTGATGTAAAACAGAGACGGGGAAGCGAGAGTGGAGCCTGCGAACACCCCAGTGAGCAGCCCAGCGCCGGGGACAGGGTGAGAAGCACGTTTGTGTCATTACTCATGGAGAAGCTGGCAGGGAGGCACATGGAGAGGGCCAGATCCCCGCTGCTAAAGCACCGCTGACTTTGCACAGGCATATCAGCAGGGAGTGCAGCCTGACTGCTGCGCCAGGATCCAGCCTCTTCCCACCATGGGAAACGCAAAGCGAGCTTGAAGCGTGGAGCTAGGGATACTCCATGGCCCCGGGACTTCTGCAGGGTTGGACCTGCTGCGGGGATGCATCCCAGCATCTCTGACCGAAAGGAGAGAGAAGGAGGCAGGCGGGATGGCCCCATGCAGGGAGGATAGCCCCACACCAGGACCCATGGCTCCGCACAGCCCCTGCCCCACGCCTACCAAGCTTTCCTCCACTGATCTTTACATACCTAAATAGGGCAAAGAAAGAGAAGGAAAAACCCAGGGGAGGAAGCAGCCCGTCCTCAGCAGCCCTCAGCACACTTTTCCTCTGCCGAGCGGCTGGGAAGGGCTCAGGTGGATGGTGGGGCCATATCCACACCGAGCCCCAGAGCTCTGGCTCCTTACTCATGTTTTCCAGCAGGGAGACTGCACCTTGGCATATGATGGTGCATGAAGCACATCGGCTCTCCAAGGCTACCAGCATCCCTTTTACTGCCTCTGCCTGGATCTGCAGCGGGAATACCCAGGCAGGCTCCTCTTTCCAGGACATAGGGATGTGATAGAGCTGCACAGGGGCTCATCCCCCATCACTCTGCAGCCTGGAATTCCCTCTGAGGCCATAAAATGAGCTGGGAGCCTTGCTGCATCACAGTAGGAAGAGGGTGTGATTTCCCCGGGCGGTGCATGCCAGCAGCCCGGTGAGTGGGGAGGCGGCTGGCACGCCGTGCCCTCGCGGGGGAATGCATGGCTGCTGTGGAACAAGAGCAAAAATTCCCCTCCTGGCTCCCGGTGGGCGGGTGTTTCGGGAAGCAGCACCATGGGAGCACACAGGGTAGGACAAAGCCGCACGAGGCACCCTGCCTGCGGGCAGGACTTTCCCAAATTGCCGAGGGTGCCTGGCTTTGCAGCCAAGGTGTGGCTGCAGGGAGGTGGCCCCAGCATGCAGCAGTGGCTTGGGGAGGTGCCAGGGGAGGCTTGGGCCATGCTTGCCAGAAGCGGGGAGGAAAGCCCTGGCACCCGCTCCCTGGGATCAGCCCGACCCAGCTGCTCAGCACCGAGTGGAGACAGCCCAGAGCTTTGCTTTCATGTGTGTTTGCATCCCAGGTAGGGGTAAACCCAGAACTGAAACCCAAAAGCTTTGGGGATGCTCATGGATGAAGGTCTGTGTGGACTTCATAGCCCAGCTCCACCTGCCAAGACCACCTTAACCACCACCACGGGCCTGGGGTCCGTTTTTAGCTTCCCCCTCACTGGTAGTTGATGCACAGGGTGAGCAACCCCAAGCATCCCTGCTTGCCAAACCTGAGCTGGCTCTTGTCAGGTCCTCAAGACAGCCCTAGGGAGTGGATCACTCTTTGAATTAACACTGCAAAAGTGTCCCAAGCAATTCTTGGACAAATCGAAACCCTCTTGTTTGTGAAGGTGTAGAGTGCTACCTTAATTAGAAATCAAAATCATACCTCAGCACCAGCCTAGTGCTGTAGCTCTGTGCAAAGAGCCCCATGGGGTAACCTGGGACGGTGCTGCATAAGCCCCATGTTAGGGGGACGTTGTCTACCATGGCCGTTGAAGCCCAGAGCAGCAAAGGCAAGCGCCAGCCACAGTGATAGTGACAGCGGCAGTGACGATGGCCCATGCCAGCAGAGCCCTGCCGGTGCCCACACCAATGCTTTACACCAGGGTGGGGCAGCAGCGCAGCTGCGGGTCACAGCTGGTGGCAGGCAGAGGCCGGGGGGTGTGGGGAAGCCCCCGCCACTTCCCCAACCTGCCCCTCTGCCCAGACACAAAAGGAGAGGATTTGTGAATGAGCTTGAACTCAGGCTGGGCAGGAGGGAGGGAATCATTCCTGAGTCACCCAGGGGCTGCGCAAAGCAGAGGCACATGGGTCACCCTGCGCTGATGCTCAGGTCCTTGCTTGCCCTTTCTCTCTGGCTCTTTCTGACCCTGTGAACAGCCCTGAAGCTGCTGTGGCAGGAGTGGAGGAGCCGAGGTTTGGCAGGAGGTGGCTGCACAGCCTGGGCTGGGGGAGCTAACACAAGCCGAGGCTTTTTGCTGGTGCATTAGTCACTTGGAGAACTCATCGCTTCCCAGGCATCCCCTCTTCAACCCCTGATGGGGCTCAGGGAACCACAAATCATCTGAGAGACTCGTATTTCCCCCAAAATAAAACGCCACCCGTGCAGGCAGAGCTGGGAGCAGGGGGTGAGCAGGCACCCCCGCTGCACCCCATGGTCTGTGTGGGGTGCAGTCCTTGCCCAGCAGCACAGATCCTGCTGGTGGGGGGCAGGCGATGGAGCTGCGGCACTGACCTTAGCCAGAGAGCTGGAAAGTTTTCTACATACCAGCGTTAGCAGGAATGTTATTTACTGAGCGAGGGAGAGGTCTGACAGAGGAGAAAGCCTCTCGCCCAGCTCTTCCCCATGTATGGATGTGGACTGGCGTTACTCAGCAGGATACGGCACAGACAGAGGCGCCGGGGGATGGCTCTCCTCTCCTTGGAGGAAGTTGGACATGGGGCGGGGGGCACCTCCCCACACCCCCATGCTGCCTTTGCAGGGCAGAAAAGCAGCATTCACCCACCACGAGGGGCAGCTTGCCCCAAGCTGTGCCGGGGTCGCTCCCCAGGACCCCTGTGGCCACCTGCCCCCGTTCAGCCGAAGTTTGTAGATGTGAGGGGACACGGGGGAGACACGGCCACCAGAATGTGGCCCTGGGGACATGTCAGGGCGTGGGGAAGCTGCCTTCCCTGGGGGGCAGGATGAGTGGAGCATCGCACTGAAAAGAGCTCAAACCCGCCCTTTCCCTTAATACGCCTCCTTACAGTTCAAAGCAAATATTTTTATAAAAGTGGGATTTCACTTCCCATTTGTATTTCTGACATTTGGTGAAAGCTGACAGTGAATATGTTCAAAGAGAAACACTGTTTCCCAAACCTGCGGACTTTTCCCAGCCCCCCCCCGTGACCCTGGGGAAGCCCGGCCGTGTCCCTCCTGCCGCCCAGGGCTGCTGGGGTGGGGGGACACCCACCACCCCCCTGGTCTCCCGACTCCTGCTCGGGATAACTATTGGTCATAGAGGGGGTGGATTTTCCTGAGTCACAGGCGCATAAAAAGGCCCTGCTCTTTTCCCCCAGGACTTCAAAGGCTTTGCAAACATAAATAGATGCAGCCCCAGAGTTCGGTCAATAGAGCCTCCTCTGCTGGGGGGAGGCGCAGGGGACACAGGCCCCAGCCACCTCAAAAAGCACCCAGGGTTGCTGGTGTCTGCTATGCATGGCCAATGCAGGCACTTTTCTTCTTCCACATCCAAATCCTGCGCTGTTGCCCCCCCCTCGGATGCTCACACTCCTGCCCCTGAAGGCTCATCCCTGCACCCTTGCCCCTGGGTTGCTGATATTCCCAGGAGCAGCTGGCACTGGCAGCAGGCAGGAAGAGAGAAGTGGCAGGGATTATTCCTGAGCAGGAGGTATTCTGAGGGTGGCTAAGCAGATGCAAGAGTGTTTCCCATCGGGGACTGGCCGGGGAAGTTCACAGCGTGAGTCATGCGCTTTCCCAAGTCCCTGAATTGCAGCATTGTGCTGAGAAATCAGAAATGCGCCGTCACCCTCCCAGCACGGTAACATCCCTCCTTGGTGCTCACGCCACGATAGCCTCTTCGGAGCCCTGCAGCTTGGGGCCAAGAGGAGCAATCTGGGGAGAAAAGAAGCAGCTTCTCCTAAAGCAAATGCCTCCTCCAAGGGCCAGGCTCAGTGCTGAGCCACCAAATGCTTTGGCAGAGCAGAGGCCCCAGAGCTCTCAACCAGCTCCTTTAAAATGCCTCTCTTTTCCTTGGCATCCTGGGGAAGCAAACAAATTGCACAGGAGGGCATGCATACGTGTGCTCCCTCAGCAAACAAGTCAGGGGGAAAAAAAAGAAAACCAAGAGGAGCTTTTTCCCAGCGCCCCTCCGCCAGCACCACACCTCTCCCCGCATGCCGAGTACACAGTTTATTTTCCTTCCCATTAAAGTCTCCCCACCAGCCTGGCTCTGGGAAACTCAATTTATGCTCAGAGCTCTGGGTATATTATTCCTAGCAGGAACAGAGAAGGGCAGTCAGCGCGGAGGCGGCTCAGGCAGCCGAACAAGCCGGTCTTTGGTTTCGCGCCGGCAGCGCCGTGCGGGGACGGGAAGTCCCCGTGCAGACAGAAAGTCTGCAGCACCGCCGCACCAGCTGCCCCGTGCCACCACGGGGCCGGCCAGGGCCGGGGCCGGGGCGACAGCGGCGATGGGAGACTTTGGGGGGCTGCGGCAGTGCCAGGGCAGAGGGAAGGAAGGGTTTGCTCCTGGGCTGGAGCCTCAGGTCAGCGCGTGGCCCTGGCCGGAGTCATGGGCACCTCCAGTGCATCCCGGGATGACAGCCCCGATGGGTCCTCCACGCCACGAGCAGGCATGCCCAACCCCACGGCACGGAGCCACCCTCTGCCAACCCGTCACAGCGCACCACAGCTATAAAATTGGGAGGCTCAAAGGGTGGTGGGAGGAGGGAAGGGCTCTTGCTTTTGTCCCCAGGAGCCTGCTCCAGCCCGTGCCAACGCTCAGAGATGCTCCACAGGCTCCGAGCAGCCCCATCCCATGGCCGTCCCTAGCAAATGCCCTGGGGGCCAGGAGGATGGGGTTGAACTGGACAGATCCACAGGGCATTCCTGGTGCTGTGCCAGGTGGTTTCCAGCTGTTTCACTGTACCTGAGCTGGCTGCACCAGTACCTCTTGTACTTTTCCCCAGCAGGGCTGGTGCAATGGAGAGAAAAGCCATGTCCGTGCCTCTGCCACAGCATCCCACCCTGCCTCAGCCACCTCCTTTTACCCACTCCTTTTCTAGGCCCATTTTATGTCACCTCAGACAAGTTAACCCCCCAAGTGTCTGGCGTGAGCAGGAGGTGAGCGGCCATCCCCACAGCTGGTTTTTCCCCTGCTTTGCAGGGTTACAATAGCTCCTTGTTCCTCCCTACGCCCCACTCCTGTATCACATCCTACATGACCGCTTTGCAGTGACCTCATCTTCTTTTTTTTTTTTTCCATGCCTCCTGCTGAAACCAAGACCACGATGCTGCATCCCAGCCTCTGCTCCACACCATCTCCTGGGGGTGCCAGGGGGATGGGGGTCCCCGAGAACCAGCCAGCCCCCTTCACCCCAGCGCCTGCAGGGTAGTGCTGGTGTCCAGGGACCCGCACAACCTGAGCGTGCAACCTGTGGAGGTTTGCAGTTGTGGCTAAAGGGCCATCTGTGAAATCCATTTGCAGCTTTTTCCTGGATTTTTAACCCCTTTATCCCCACCTAGCCTCGGTCTGTCCCGCGATACTGAGCAGCATCCCCAGCTCCTGCCTTTTCTCTGAGGTGCGCGGTGACTCCATAGGGTGCAGCCCCATAAGGGACCTCCCCCCAGACATGTGTTTGGTGTCAGACACCTCTTCTGTTTCACACACCACGAATGCCTTGGAAACCCATGCACGGAGGCTGCTCAGCAGCCCTGCAGACAGGGCATCTCTTGCCTGGGTGGTGTAAGACAACTTGGCATCTCTGGCTGGGCAGCATGATTTTGGCTTGGCAACATGGCCCATTTCCAGAGAGCAACATTTTTTTCTCCTTGGGACCTTTCCTGTGCCCTCTCCCCCTCCCAGCTCTTTCATGTGGTATTCACAGGAGCACAGCTTGCATGAAGCAGGAGGAAATCGCCAAAGGCCTTCACACGTAGCTGGGGCTGTGGTTAGCCGAAAAAAAAAATTTAGAGCCATCCACTCCTCCTGGACGTGCTGATCCAGCCCAGGGTGCCAAGGGAAGGGACCGCCGGGCTGTAGTGGGTGCCTGCAGGGAGCAGGGCTGGGCTTCTGCCTTCTGCCTACACAGAGGGCTGACTGCCAGGGACAGGGATGGCTTCCCCTTGGGTGACACCCACCTGGTTTCTGCCTGCCCAGAGGAGCCCTGCTTGGTGGCACGGGCACCCTGGGGTCCCATGTACTGGTGCCTCTGGGGTTGGCATTTAAGGACAGGTACCCTTCAGCAGGAGCCCCCGGGTTGATTGCTCGCACCCTGGCACCCGAGCAGCTGGAAGGCATCTGCCTCAGCTTCCCACTGCGACAGGACCTCCGACTGGCTCTGCCCCCATCAGGCATCAGCCGGCGAGGGAAGGTCTTGGCTGTGCTTGGGCAGAGTGGGGCAAGCAGGAGCGCTGTCCCAAGGACCACGCTCCGTCTCTGTAGCATGGGCACCCCAGGGCAGTGGGAGCTCCCTGGGGGGATGCTGTATGAAACCCCCGCCCAGCCGCTGTGCTGGCGAGCCACGGACTCGGTGATGTTGCAGGGCCTGGGGCTGCCTCTGTGTCAGCAGGGGATGCAAACACAGGGTCTTTGCTGTGCTCCCCCCCCCCCCCCCCCATTAGGGGACATCCACCTACATCTTCAGGTGAACTGTGAAGATACGCTTGAGTGAATGCAAAGGAGGAGCCAGGTCCTTTTAAGGCTTTCCTATTTAAAACCTGGCCTGGGACCCAGGGGGGGGGGGGGAGGAGGGGGGAGTTGCCTGCGACTCCACCTTTTGCTTTTCAGGTGGTGCTCACCTGGTGCCTGCTTGTGCGGGGGGAGCGGGGGAGATGTTTTGCAGAGGGTGTAAGCCTTGGAGCGGCAAATGCCCGTGAGCGTCAGCATGAGCTCACGTCTGCCGGCAGCGACGCAGCCTGAAGAGCCTTAAGTAGGTGTTGAAACTTAGGAGTTTCTTTCAAGAAGCTCTCAGGGTGGGAGGCACCGTGTGGCTCAATGGTGATTGATAGCATGCGGCTAGCTCGGGGCCGGGCATCGCCGCTCCTGGCCATGAAGACCCAGGTGCCGGCAGCATGGTGGGCATGGAGGCTCCGGGGGGCATGGCCAAGCCCTGCCCTCCTCATGCATGCTGCTGGGCATGTGGCCACCGAAATGCTCCTCTGGCCCTCACCATCTGAATGTGGGGCTGGGGAGGAGAAGGGAGAGGTAACTCTGCACTGAACTGTGGCTGATGGGGACACACGGCTGGTGTCTCCTTGCTGCACACCCTGCGGGAGGTGGGCACACTGCCCAATCCTGCTCCATGTGCTCCAGAGCCTGGGAGCTGCCCTAAACCCCCTGGATATTGGTGGTACTCCATTATCTGTGATGGTGTCTCCTCAGGAGTGCTCCGTAACGAGAGCTGCCTTGCTTTCCCCTGCTTTTGTAGATGCTCAGGGTTCATAGGTGATGCTTAGAAATGAAACCCCTGCCTTACTTCACAGCCGGCTCCCCAAATCAGTGACTGTGTTGAGGGAGCAGGGCTGGGCTGGCTCGGTGCCTGGGGCAGGTGTGGGGCTCCCCTGCTCCGGCAGCCGGGGCAGCTCCTCCTGCCTTGAGCATAACCTCAGGTTTGCTCTCATTTTGGTGTCCATCTTTCCTGCAAACAGGGCTGTTCTTGAATTCCTCCCAGGAGGGCCAGGTGAGATGATGGGGGGGCTGTACCTCACCATGGGTGCCCAGCTCTCCCGCGGGTGCTGTGAGTCTCTGTGTGCGCACACGCTATGGCAGAGCATGGGGGCCTTCCCACAGCGTTATCCCACAACCACAGCAAACGATTGCCATTTACCCTGGTGAAATTAACATCAGGGTGAGGGGAAGCTTCACAGCTCCTTGGTCAGGCCATAACTTGTCCTCTGGGTGCACGTGGCTTTGCAGGTCCCCATGGCAGCGGTGCAGCTGCTCCCCGAGGGTTCCCCCAGGTATTTAATACATGGGGCACGACTAAGGATGGTGCCGTGGCAAATGTCTGCCCGAAAGGATGGCTGGGTTTCCCTGTGAGGGGCAGGGTTTGGGTTTGACAGGGATGCTGTGGTTTAACACACTCCCTGGGGAGGTGGCAGGGACCCCCGCTCAGCCCAGCCGGCTGCAGGCCCCCCCCGCGGGGCTTGGATTGCAGCCAGGTGGGGTGGAAAGCAAAGGGAGAGAAATGCACGGTGCAGAGCCCGCGTGAGCCCTGGTGTGTGGCAGGATTAGACCCTCCCCTGGGTGTTTTACCCAGGGATTCCCACCTCCAGCCAGCAGCTCCAGGTGCAGCTCCTGCCATTCTGGGGGGACTGTGGTTTGCACGGCGAGAGGATCCCCTCGCAGGCTGCTGGGAAGGCAGCAATGTGCAAGGGAGGAGAATGCAAAGGGTGAGTCATTCCCCACACCAGGCCAAGTCTCGGGATTTCTGGGCTGTTTTCCATGTGTCTCCATCCACTGGAGCTGTTGGCTTGTAGCGCGACAGTGCGGGCTGCTCCCCCAGCCTCGGCGCCTGGCTGCAGCCTGGAGCGCTCCACAGCCAAGAGCAATCCCCATCCCCGTCCCTCGCTGCGCGCCGCCACTAAGCCCCAAAATATGTTGATAACAGCCACTTGTGCAAGACACTGCTTGCATTAGCCTGCCCGGAGATTAGGTAACCCTGTCCCGAGACCTTGGAGCAGGTGCTCCCGCAGAGCCCGTGCCCCACGGGCAGGGCTCCCTGCTCCCCCAGGCATGCCAGCCCGGGGCTGCGGCTTTGAGCCCCTTCCCCTGAGCACAGCGGGCCCCGAGGGGCTCCCCGCCTCTGCCTGCGAGCGGTGGGGCTGAGCTCCCTCCCAGCGCGGCTCCCCGGTGCTCGACCTCAGAAGTATCTCGTGGCAGGGAGTCCCCCCCCGTTACGCCTGTGTTTTGGCTTTAAACAGGAGTCTCGAGTGTTACCCAGCGTCTCCGTTTGCATGGCGAGGGGTATGCAGTAAGTGCTGCTGCTGGAGCCAGCTGAGAATGTTTTAAAGAAATGCTGTTAACTGGAAACTATCAATGAGCTGCAATCAATACGGCGGAAAAGGGTTGATTTTTGATTAAATTCTCGAATATATGCCGCACTGTTGCAGCTCTGTCAAATCTCATTTTTTCCGATCCCGAATGATTTTTTCCCCCCATGAAATATAAGCTAATTAAATGCACTTAAAAATGTTCTGTATGTTCAAAGTGAGAACAAAGTATTTCAGAAGCGTCTGAAGGAGGATGGAAGAACTGACTGAAGCCGATCTAATTCAAGACTTTCGGTTGGGAAGGAGCCTTGGAATGTCTTTT
Source organism: Gorsachius magnificus (assembly GCA_034008185.1). NCBI lineage: Eukaryota > Metazoa > Chordata > Aves > Pelecaniformes > Ardeidae > Gorsachius > Gorsachius magnificus. Next base: position 18,076,279 of record CM067091.1, read on the forward strand.
TTTTTTTTTTTCTCCCCCACACCTTTTAGAGGGGAGACTTCCAAAACCTCGACTGCTCCTCTGTGTTGTCAGCTGGCCTGGGCACCATGGTGGGTGTTTGCTGTGACCTCTTCTGCTCTGGAGGTGCCAGGCTGTGCAGAGGGGACACAGCCAGAGACCCATGGGATATAGGGGGGGACACAACAGGGACCAGTGCGTCAGACTCATGCGGGTCAGTGCCAAAATGTGGCACTTGGAGCCACTTTTGCAGCCCTGGGGTCGGGGCAGGAGTTGGGGGTGGGAGGCAGGGGGATGTTGGAGTCCCGTGGGGCAGCCGGGATGTTCGGGCAGTGCGGGTGCTGGTGCAAGCCCCGTGGTCCCCCGGTCCCTGCTGGTGCAGGTGAGCCAGCCGAGCCGAGCGGCGCGGGGCCAGGCCTCGCAGGGGACTCGCCTGGATCTGCTGTTGGGTACGTGCCGCTGACTCATGTGTTACCAGCAGAGATGCCGGGTTGGCGGATGTTTTGAAGGCAAGCCTGGATAAAAGATGATTGTAAGCACAGCCCAGACTTGACGTTGTTTATTAACAGACTCATTTTATTGCAACATCTTGGGCCCTTTCCAGCACACTGCAGCACAGCAGAAAGCTCCATGGAACGGGCTCCAGCGCGAGCAGCGGTACCTGCCCTCCCTCTGGCACTGGAGAAGCCGAGCTGCTTGGCAGCTCCTCTGCAGGGAGGGGATGTGGCACGCAGCACCCAGGGACGGGGCTGACCCGGCTGTTCCCAACGTCACCGCCGTGCCACCGCACAACAGCAGGACTGGCATCGCATGGCAAAGCTCCCTTCCAAAATTTCAGATTTGTGGTGAGCTGAAGCAAGGCCCCCCTGTGTCCTGGTGCAGAGCTTGTGTCCCCCCCCACCCCCAGCACCCCTTCATGCAGTGACAGCCCTGCCAGGAAGCCAGGTGCTGCGGTGCTGACCCCAGCCCGGCTGCGGTGCCTCATTGGCTCCAGTCCCCAGACCAGGTGGGTGACACCTGCTTCAATATACACTTCAGCAGGTCAAAATAAAGCAAATTTGGGGCTTTGCAGGCCCTTCCAAAATGCGCACATCCGCCAGGTCAGAAGGAAGGCATGGGAACCCAACACTGTGCTGGAAGCAGAGGTCAAAATGAGCTAATTCCTGTGGGGAAGGGATGGATCCGACCTATGAGGACCCTCCCATCATCACTAGTCTAGATAAACATCCCAATAAACATGGGTTGATGCAATTAGCACATGCAGGGGGGACACCAGCCTGTCTCTCTCCTGCCTGGGGAGGGGGAGCGGCCAGGGAGGGAGGTGGGGTGCAGGGAGAGCCGGGGGCCTTGGGGACTTCCAGATCAGCCTCCCCGCCGGCCTGTTAATATCCAAAGTGGCTGTGATAAGAAGCAGTTGCTGGGGCTGCAGGTGGGAAGGTGTCAAGTCGTACGCACGGAGCTATAAACAGTGCGTACCCATAAACCAGATCAAAGCAGAAAGAGTTTATTTTCAGAAGGTCTGCTTCCTCCGCAGAGCCCGAGACAAAGAGCTTTTGGGGGAAGAGGGGAAGGAGAGGGAGGGAAAAAGGGGGAGAGCTGGAGGAGGGGAAAGGGTGCTGTGGTTGGCTTTAGCAGGTCCAGGGGGTGCGAGCAGCTGGTGCCAAGTGGAGTAGTGGCAGCTCCCTGAGTCCTCCCACAGCATACCCAGTGCGGCTGCTCCCTGCGGGAGGATGCAGGGCTCCGGCCCCCCCAGGGCAGCGTGATTCGGGCTCCTGCAGACAGCTGGGATGGGGCTGCTCCCTGCCTGCCTGGAGCACCTGAGCATGAGCCTGTAAGTCACAAGCCCTTAAGCAAACTATTGTGAAACCCTTGTTGGTTTGCAGAGTCTGTCCCCACCCTCGAGCCCTCAAATCACAGGGCTCAGCTACCGGAGTGCTGTGGGGGGGAAGTGGGCACCCACGGCTCCCACCTGCCCCTCAGCCCCGGAGCTCGTGGCCACCACAGGCAAGAGGAGGAGGAGGAAATCCAAGGGGGGGAAGGCAGCCACGGCAGGTTTGTCGGCAATCAGAGCTCAAGAGGTCAGAGAGCAGATGTCGGGGTTGTAATGAGTGCGTGTTAGCTCAGAGATGCCTGTATCCTGTGCTGCCCAGGCTCCCCTCGCCCCCTTATTTAGATAGAAAATTCCCACTCCTTTCCCACCGCCTGGCTGTGAAATGAGCCAGATGAAGCTGTTTGGGATCTCAAGCTTGTTCAATTTTAATTCTAGTTGAAGATAGCCCTCTGAATCTACCCAAGCACTACCAGAAATGGGTGCCACAGCTGCAGGCTCCCGCTGTAGTATCTTCCTGGGGAGAAGGAGCAGCACTGCTGCGGTGCATTTTCCCCTCCTTCCTTGCCTTGATGCGGGTAGGCTCAGAGGGTCAAATCCTGACCACCATTCTCCTAGGGGAGAGCAAGAGCTTCCGGATCTGCCCTGACCCCACCAGCGCATCCTTTCCAGCGACACCTTGGTTGCAGAGGGCTCCAGACCCACACAGTCCCCTCACACCCCGGCCCCCTCCCAGAAGGCAGGGGTACATCCGCAGAGGAGCAGCCCCCACTAGGAAATAGGTAACACCTGGCCCCAAATCCCTGGCACCTGCTTCAGCATGCACAGCCCGCCGCTGGCCAGCCCCGGTGGTCACCGGCTGTGCCAGGGCTCTGCCTGCAGCGCTGCGGGGGGCCGTGGCCCTCGGCGTGTTTTCTCAACCAGCCTTGCAAAGGGGAGCGCGTGGCTCTTTAGAAGCTTCATGCTGGGACTGTAACAGCTTTTGCTCCGTCCCAGCAGCATGGGCTACAATGTGCTGGTCCTGCAGCCCCCTGGCTCTCCTGGGGTGGGGCGTGCTGGCCCCTACCCTGCAAGGCTCCCATGAGCTGCAGGTTTGAGCCACAGCAATTAAATGCCTAGATTTTTCCAGGATTGCTTTTCCTGCAGCCCCCAGCAGCTTTCTGAGCTTGCTTTCTTGGTGAAGTAAGAGTAACGGGCTCACTTTCCCCGGGAAGGCAGCAGCACCGGTCCCACACCGCTCTGGCAGCACCTGCCGCTGTGCCGGCCGTTACCTTCCCATTCATAACCACTGTGGGGGAAACACATTGCACGGCCTTCAAGGGAAATTTCACTCTGGTTTGCACAAATATTTATCCCACCTGTTTCCTGCCTGGGCCGGCTCTGGGCCCGGAGGACGCGGTGGGTCACAGGCGGCAGGGCAGAGGAAGCAGCGGGGAACCGGCTGCTTCTCACACAAAGACCTTTGGTCTGCAGGGCTGCATGGTTTGCAGCGGCATCTGTTTCTCTCTGATGCTTTTTGGTGAGCGGCTCACTAGGGATTTAATGTCTGCTGTGGCGTCCCAGTGCTCGCAGGGGAAGGGCAGGGCGTGGGCGAGGGCACGGGGGGCTGCATCTCTCAGCTGGAAGAGTGAAAACCATTTACAACTTGTCTTTAGTTTGCTTTCACCCGCGCTGGAGCATCTCTGGAGGGAAGCGAACTGGCTAGGAAACCAGCACGCGTTCCTGCCAGGGTATTTCTGATGGCTGTCACCAGCCTGGTTTTAAATGTTCCCGTTTCTTCACCCCGAAGGAGCTTCTCCAAACTGAAACGGCTTGGAGCTGGAGTGGTCCCACGGCAGCTCAGGCTGGATCCTCTTCCCCGTTGTACTCCCTGGCTACCCCACGAATTGCTGGCATTGCCACCCGAAACACCTGCAGCTGCTTACCACCCACTCTTGCTTTTGGATGGGACAGAAGGAGTAGCCATTCCCTGGCACCGTGCCGCATGGGACGGCGCGGATGCTGGGAGCCGGCTGGTGCATGGCTAGGCAAAGCCACGGCGCCGCGGCCACCGTCGGCCGTGGGGGCACCGCCCTGCCCAGGAAATCCTTGGCCCACGGGGCCGGGGCACCGGGAAGGACGGCTGTGCTATTCTTACCCTCACCTCTCGCCTCCCTCCGGGCTGGTCGCGGGAGACAGGATACAGGCTGGGTGGCTCTGACCCAGCGCACCACGCTACCCGCAGCAGTGAACGTGTGAAGAGCTTGGCCCCGGGGTGTCCTCCCAATCCCACCCCTAAAATTAGCCCTAACCGCCCCGCAGGCAGCGTTCCCAGTGCAGGCAGCACAAGCCCGGCCCCAGCTCCCTCCAGGGGCTGCTGCAGCCCCCCCCACATCCCAGCCTCCCCCGTCATGGCCACATTTCTTCCCTCTTCCCCGCCAGCCCATGATTCATGCACACAGCTCATCAGGGCCTCCCTGGAAAGCCCCCGAGGAGGTGCAGCTCACAGACACATCTGTGCAGGCGGCACAGTGGCCAGCGACACGCCAGGCCGGCCAGCACCTGCACCGGGGGCCGCTGGCCGCATTGTCCTGCCTTCCTGCGCCCGCCCCACTGCGCGGCTTCCACCCGCCAAGAAAAGAAGCGTTTGCAAAGTGGCTGTGCCAGCCGGAGGCACCGCGCCGGGCAAAACGCTGGCAGGAAGGGTTTGACTCACACCGGAGTTAATGAAAACAAAACTCTGCAAATAAATGGCATTCACACCGTTTCCTTACCGGAATGGGCTCCTGTTTCCTATGCAGGGTGTCTGCTGCTGCCTGTGCACCGGTGGTCCTCATGGCACTTGACCCATGGGGACTGATCCTGCTGCCATTGAACCACCTCCCCTTCCCATTCCCGTCAACGGCAGCAGTGCCGCGCTAACCAAAACCCTTTCCAAGTTTATCCTTAGCTGAAGGCAAGTGGAGGCAGCAGAGGAGGAGTCCCTGCACTCAGACCCGTGGGTTTCATCCCAAACCCGAACCCCAGCCTGGCTTGAACTTCTGGCAACCTCCAGCCACGCTCAGTGGAAACCTGCATCCCATTACGACTCACCTGGGCTGAGTTTCAAGTGAGCATGGGCTGTTCCTTGAGCAAGCATTTTGTTTTGTAGTTGGAGGGGAGCACATAGGTTTTGCAGTGTGGTTCCCATCCCTGCACCACGCCGTCCTCTGCAGCTGGGGCTGAGCTTTGCTCTGCAGCCTTTGAGCCCAGGATCTTCCCTTGCCCATGCAGGGCTCTGCCAGCCGAGCCGAGCTCTCCAACCCTCTGGCAATCCTGTATTTCATTCCTGCTGCTCGCTCAGGAGCAGGTGGGGGCTGGGGGACGCAGAGCAGCCCCGTGGGCTGCCCAGGTGCCTGCAGTGGGGCCAGCAGCTCCACACCCTCAGCCAGATGCTGCTTTTCCCCAGAAACACATCAGGGTGTGGATGGAGAATAGAAACCAGGATTCGATGTCAGCTTTTCCCATCCTTTGCCCCAATTTCCCAGATAACTTCCTTACCACTTGAAAAAGAAAAAAAACATTAGTTACCAGGACTCAGAACCCAAAAACCCCACTGTGGGATGTGAGAGACAGCCTGACCCACACAGTGGGTTTTTCTGCACCAAGACTCACTCCAGATCACTTTTCTTTTACCCATGTGAGAAATCAAATGCCTCGGTGTGTGGTTGCTGCAGCCGCTGCAGGTGAGCCGCTGTGCAGCAAAGTCATCCCTCCCCTCCCAAGCCCCTGCAAAGGATGTCCTTGGCCAGAGCATCTCCAAACCTCTTCCCTGGACCCCCTGGGCTCCCCCAGCCCCCAGCCATCGTGGGGAGCCCCAGCCCATCGGCCAGGAGAGCCCCAAGCATTTCCTGCTGAGGCTGCACATTCCTGGAGGGAGGAAAGGTCACGGCACTGGGGCTGCCCCAGCTTCCTCTCCCGGCTCCCAGGGATGCTGTCGGCCACCACCGTTTCCTCCAGTTCCTGCCCAGCCTTTGCAAGGTGCAACCCAAAACTTGACATCAGTTGTGGTCCCGCTCACTGGCTCCCCTCACCTGAGAGCTTCCCACCCACCTGTACCAAAGTGGCATCTATTTATTTAGCTCGTGGCTGTCTTGGTTTTATTTGCTTGGCAGAAACGCGGTGCTGGGTTGGGCACAGCTGGACGGGGTGAGCTTGGCCAGCTGCTCGCTGGGCCGGAGGTGGATGGCTTCCCAGCTTCCCCAGTGACACACAGCCTGGTGGTGACAGCAACAAGTCACTTCCCTTCTCCGTGCCCCCCCCCATCCTTAATGAAGCACCACAACTAGCCTCTTCACTTGCCTTCTGCCCCAGGGTGGGGGAAGTGAGGCTGGGGCTGGGGCTGGCCAGCAACAGGGACCGTGGAGGGGACAGTGGAGGGGACAGTGGATCTCCATGTGGCATCACAAGGATGCACCCTCCTTCTCATTCCCAGACTGCAATTTATATAAAATTGAATTTTGTGCCATCCAAATGACCTTATCCATGTAATATATTGAATTCAAAATGTCTTTAGCACACCATTTAATAGAAAATTTGAAGCAAAAGTATCTGGCACAGTACTTAATATAAAAATTGAAGCAAGATTAACCAAGATAATAATGTGGAAATGAAACTTCGAAACTTATTAAAAAATCAGGCACAGACATGAGCGTAATAAAAACCCCCATCAGCATGAGTCATTTCAACTCTCTCCCAGGAAAAAAAGCACCAAAATGCTTGTGTCCTGGTGATGTGTTTTGCTTCTGACTGCCCAGGCAGGCAGGTCCCAACACCCCAGAAATGCTCCCCAAACCGGGGTGATGCTCACTTAGTACCAAGGGAGAATAAACCCAGGTCAGCCCCACGGCCAAGGTGCTTATTGTCATGGCCAGTAATTCATTCAGCCACCGGTATTTTCTGTGTTTTCAAGTATTTAAATTCCCTGAAGCACAATTTGCTTCCATAATCTATTTGTGTAATGGGTTGTAATCATAATTTTATAAGAGGCCATAGTCTAGCAGGGGTTGATAGCCCCCCGCAGTACCCACAGCCTGCGGAGGGGTTATCTGTGGCGCTACCTGCTCTTATCCTCCCTCCTTTCACATGGGTTTATCAGCCAGCCCTTCCTTTTACAAACTTGGGGGGGTAATTTAATAATCTCGACAGGAGGAGGGAGCTGATGATGGGCAGGCTGGCGCGCTCCTGCAGTGCACGTCCCCCGGTGCGGACGAGTGATGGCAGCCGGGAGGCTCCAGGGTGGGGGTGGACTCCCCCTCCCCGGGATGAACCCACAGCGGAGGGTCCCATCCCCTCTCCAGGGCAGGGGAAACTGAGGCACTCACAGCATGTGCCCCAGGCGAGCCCACACCAGAAACCAACCTGGGGCCATTTGGCCCCCCTTCGCCCAGGGCTTCAGCTCCAGCTTCCCGGAGGGGAGAAAAGGACTTATCTGAACTTCAACACTCAGAATATGTTTGCTTTGGCTCCGGGTTAATATGTATCGGTTTACTCATCTGATAGAGAGATCAATGAGCAGAGCTGGCTCCGAACAAAAGCTGTGACAGGTCTATTTTCTGCTGTTTCAAAGCCTTCAGCCTTGGCAGCAGCAGTTATCAGAAGCCCGTTAAAGCATCTGAAATTCAGGCTGAAAATTTTTGCACACTCTGCCATCAAACACCCTGCCCACATTGGGACGGGAGTGCGGGAGCTCTGCCTCTCCCAGCGTCCCTGCCAGGCATATGGCAGCAGGGTGAGTATCACTGCCGGCGGGTTAGGGGAGCAGGGCAGGGAGCTGCCACCCTCACAGCCAGGGCCAGGCTGGGCCTGGGGGGAAGGAAGAGTGTGGTGCCGGGAAGCCTGGCCTGGAGCATCCTGCCCAGGTGGTGGGGGCACCAAGTTCAAGTTCCTGGCTGTCCCCAGCCAGGATCTCTGCAGCCCAGCCGGCCCCTCCAGCTCCCGTCCCTGTCCCCATCATCCTCCCCTGATAATGCAGGGAACAATAGTGGCGGCAGCAAACCTAGGGCCAGAGCTTAGCGCAGCCAAGCGGGTAAACCCGAGGAGGGATGAAGGCAAACACAGCAAAAAGGGCTCCTCCAGGCCCAAGGCCAGGGCCTTTTCAGGGATTAAGTCCCCTTGTGCTGGGGTGACGCAAGCATTTACCAAAGCTGTCACTATAAATCCCAGCAGCCCAATTTGCAAGAAGGGTTTGGGTCCACCCTATGTGTGCCGTGGGACTGCGGACAGGGCCACTCCCTGCCCTCGCTCCCCATCTGTAGAATCGTAGAATCATAGAATCGTTTAGGTTGGAAAAGACCTTTAAGATCATCAAGTCCAACCTTTAACCTAACCCTGCCATCCCACCACTAAACCATGTTCCTAAGCACCTCATCTATCCTTCTTTTAAATACCTCCAGGGATGGGACTCGACCACCTCCCTGGGCAGCCCATTCCAGAGCCTGACAACCCTTTCTGTGAACAAATTTTTCCTAATGTCTAACCTAAACCTGCCCTGGTGCAACTTCAGACTATTCTCCCTCTGTACTGGGGTGCCAGCTGCCACCTGCCCCACCAGGACCCCCGGGGGGTGAGAGCTGGCTTTGTCCCCACTAACCCCCCAAGGGCTAGGTGCTTCACCTGCCCCCATGGGAGCTGGAGGGAACCCAGGGAGCAGAGCCTCACCCCCCACCACCCCTGCCCACCCAGCCTCTCGCCTGCTGGCGGGGAGCGAGGAGGGAGCAGGGAGCACCCATCACGCTCTCCCCACCTTGCTGGAGCCAGCCCTGGCTCCCATGGCGAGGGGCTGAGCATCCCTTTTCCCCATGCACCAGCAGCCAGTGCCCACTGGGTGTGGGGTTGCGCCGTGCAGCATCCCCTCCACTTGCACCCCCAACCCACCCTTCAGCCTCCAACAAGGCGCAGTCTGGCTTTTCTTTCTCCCCCTGCTTTTTCTCTTGGCAGATACTTCGCTGACGTCTTGTAAACTAAAAGCAGGTTGATTTGAATTTTCCATGGATGGCTCGGAGTCATGGATAATTCATTATTCACACCTCTCTAATTAAGTTGCTGCCCAGCAGGAGAGGCAAGGCTGAAACCAGCCAAATGTCCCCGGCCAGTGCAGGTCAGCAAGGTCCAATGTGGCTTGAATTTTGGCCATGGTATCACTTACCCGTCGCTACATGGAGGACACAGAGCTGCTTTGATTAGCGAAGTCCTGGAGCTGGGAGGTTTGAGAGCAGCGCAGAAGGGAGGGCAGCACTTTTGGGAGGGTTTTTCCAAACCTGGGGCCCAATCCAAAGCCCCGCCAAAGGCTTTCTGCTCCTGGGGAAGGGCTGGACACAGCTCCGGTCCCACAGCAGCCACTTGGAGCCTTGCAGTGCATTCATCTAACTACACCCCTGTGGAAGGAGCTCACAGCCAGCTTGTCAGGGTTCACACTGGCTGCCTTGGGCGCTGAGGCTCGCTTTCTAATTCCCGCTGAAATCAGACTCACCAATGCTATTTCACTTTTTAGTTCCACCTAGCTGTAAAAATAGAGCACCGCTGCAGATGGATTGATGCCTATGGCTGCCAGAGCCAGGCGGGGAGGGATGGGTGGGCTGCCCCAGCCTGGGGTGGGTGCCCATCACCCAGACCAGGATGCGGGCTCTCGGCTGAGGCAGCTGGGCAGTGCCAAGCGAGGCAGCTTGGGCTGGGGAAAGGCGCTGTAGGACGAGCCGGATTGGTACATTTTGCTGCAGCAGCCCTCCCACTCCCCAGAGCATCCCCCCAAGCCGCCCGCCCACGGGGGGGTCCGGGCAGGGTGCCGGGAGGAGGGCGCGTGTTCCCAGCCCTGCTGATGAGAACTCCAAATGCGGTCGGTGGGCTGCTCTCTGCAGGCAGCTCTCCACCGCGAAGGCAGCCAGGGCCATTTTAATCATTTCCAGATTTGTGTGGGAGGTCAGGGCCCTGGGGTGCTGCTCCATGTCAGTTTTATAAACACGGCAGTTTTTCCAGATGGTCTCTGGCTCCAGCCTGGCTAGCAGGTTGATTGGGCCAGACCAAAATAACAACAGGTGGAGAACAGGCCATGACTGCCTGACGCTATCTCCTTTTTCCATCTATTCCCCAAATGATTTTTTTTTCTTTGCAGAAAACAATTAAGTTTTGCCAGGGCAGGGGCGAGTGCAGTCGCCAGGCTGCGAGCTGAGGCCCCACACCTTCACTACACGTGTGAGACTGGCATCTGCCTCGGCACAAAAAGCTGGGCCAGGGCCAGGGCCGGGCTGGTCCCTGGCTCGCTGCTGGCAGGGCCACCGCTGGGCTCCCAAGCACTCGGCAGCTCCGCAGCCAAAGGATTTTCCTCCATCCTCTGCGGAGGCAGCTGAGTCAGCAGATCAATTGCACATCAGCAGTCCCTTTCCTTCTCCCCCCCCCGGCCCCGCCCCCCGTTTATTTTTCTGAGTTTTACAGCGAGACGCATTTTTTGATCTTTCTCATTAACTCCCAAGGGAACTTAGTGCCAAACCGGCAGGGCGGCGGCATGCTGCCTGCACCCCACATTTCCAGAGCCAAGAGGGAGCCCAGCATCCCAGGGTGCTTGCTGGGTGTGTGGGGTCCAGCTGGGTCTGCTGGATCTTCTGCTTTCCTGATAGGGAGCCAGTCCAACCAGGACCGCTCAGATCCGGGCCAGCTGCATCCCCCCCAGCCATGGAACATGGCAGTGCTCCCAAATGGATGCTCAGCGCCCTGGGGCTGAAAAACCAAACAGCACAGACCCCAGCTTTGCCTTCGCACAAGGGCACAGCCATGGCTCCAACGCACCCCGGCTCTTGCACCGTAAAGGCCCATGAGCGAGCTGAGCACCGGTGGGAGCACGGCTCGGCGGCGCTGGTGTCGGTGCGGCGTTGTTGGCTCGCCCCGGCCACGGCCGCCCGACCGCAGGCAGCACTCACTGCAGCCCAGGCAGAGCTCACGGCGCGGAGACGTCTCCGAGCAGAAACCCAGAGGGATGGAAAAACCACAGTTGTGTACTGGAGACAAACTGAATTGCTCTCCACATAGAGAGCCCTTTCATATTTCCCACTCGCCTTCGAGCTAATGTCTCTCCACGGGCCAAATCTTCCCATACAGGAGATGAAATTTTGGCCAAAGCTTATAAACTGATTGTGGGTGTAAATAAAAAAATTGCATATGTATCACTGCTGCAAGCCAAGCCCTACACATGTGCCTCCCTGCATCTGCTCGTGCTCACTGCGAGCTACTCGCCCTGCGCACACTGGGCGTCCAGCGTCCAAGCACGTGCGTGGGGACTGAGCCGAGGACAAACAGAACAAGGGGGAGAAAGAGGGAGGTTTCCGAGGACCCTGCTCAGAGGGAGGTTTCCAAGGACCACGGGGAGGTGGCCTGCCATCCCCTCCGTCCCCGCGGTGCGGCCTCCTCTCTCTACCTCCAACACCCAAAATCCTCAGCAGCATCCCCTCCTCGTGCCGCAGCAGCAATCTGGCATCATGCATCTTTATTTCCTAAAATTGGGCCAAAGCTTTATTAGCTCAGACCCAGCACTGTTCGCAGGGGTAACGCTGTCACCTTCCTTCAGCCTGCCCTGATTTCTTCCATAGGAAATGGCCCGCTCTTGCTCCTGCACACCGACTCTCAGAGAATTGCATGTTCCCTGCTGCTAGTTACACAATCCCAAAGTAATTCTTTATAGATTGCTCACCGTGTTGCAATTTAGCATTTAAGCTAAATTTATTTTGTGGCCATTAACAGACAAGAGGCTTCCTCCTTTGACCAACACAAAGCGCTGCAGGTGAAGGGCCCCAGCACCAAACCCAGCCGGGCAGCAAAGACAAATCTGCCAGGGGATGTGGCTCATGCCCGTGCCAGGTTTTTGGCCAGCATGGCCATCCCAACAGTGCTCAGAGTAGGAGGTCCTTGTGCAGAAACCAGCAGCAGGTCCATGAGTGTGCATGGCAATGGATGTGCACCCAGAAGCGGTGGATGCACCCAGACCCTCCCAGCGCCCCCAGCCCACCTCATCCTCTCCAGTGAGAAGGTGGGAGGGTCAGAAATGCCTAACCCTGGTCCCACCACTGCCTAAAATAGAAGCTGTGAGCACTGGGTGGCAGGTCTGGACAGCTTTACTCCATAGACAGGTAGGCAGCGAATCTGGAAACCCTCTGAGGTGTGGGAACCAGTGACAGCAGCGCGCGGGCTCGCCTTTCCCCCGGCCCTTTGTTTAGGAATCCCATTTCTGCCATGTCTAAATATGCCCTAATCCTACAAACACTTCCCCTCCAGGAGAAGGAACAGGCCTTTAGCTGATTTTTCTCTGCAGCCCTTTGCACACACTTGAAACTTCAGGAAAACAAGGAATGACTTGGCTCTGGTACAGCACCTTTTCCCCTTGAATCTTGTCACCCTTTCCATAGCTTGAAAGTGTTATCAGCCCCGTTCGCAGGTGGAATAACTGGAGTCACAGTGCAGCGACAGAGGAAATCTGGTTTCAGCGCTTCTTTCTGGAGCTGATCCAGTGCAAACGCATTGTGCCTGGCTTCTGCCACCCGCAGGAGACAAACCCCCCCCCCCCCCCAACAGCCATGGCCCCAGCCCAGTGCTGATCTCTGCAGCCCAAGAAAGCATGAGCTATAGCATATGTGTGTGCTTGGTCCACACCTCTGCAGTGCACAAAGTGTTTGCCCCAGATTTCAAGAGCCCATAACAATTTTTTCTCCTATTGGCACTAACAACTTTCTGGATCCTGACAGCCCAGAAAGTGCTCTGGCGAGTGCTGTGTTTTCAGGCATAAGGGAATTGTTCATATAAAATCATCGAATTTCTTTGGAGGATCTGGGAGTTCAATAAATCAAGTAACCAGGCTACAGCCAACACTACAGGAGTTATAATCGGAAGCGACACACTATAGATCTTTCTCCAGAACAGTGTTGGGTGGAAATTGCATCACTTGGGAAAAATAAATGAATGGGGAGGGAAGTGCATTTTTAATTGGGACATTGGATAGAAAAGGACCCCATGGCCACGCCAAGCCAGGAGCTGCTCAGGCGTCTTCAGCCACAGCCGTTTTGCTGCCCGGCAGCGCGGGTCCCACAGTCTGGTGCAGGGCATGGGGGCTGAGGACCACCAAACGCAGCAGCACTGCTGTGTCCTGATCCAGGATTGGACCCAGAATCAGTTAATTTTTACGCCTTCGGGAGCACTCATGCCTGTGCCCTGTGCTTTCAGGGACAGGTTATGCTCCAGAAGAGCAATGTCTTTAAGTTGGTAGTTTCTGGACAGTCTCTCACCCTGGCATCCATTTTTTATTACTGTCTATGAAGGCAGTATGTTTTTAAAATTAATGCAGTAAAGCTGCACACATACGTATTCAGGGATGGAAATGGGCTTAAACACCAGCAGACGCATTTGGAAGTGCCAGGATGGAAAAATGTCTCAGTTCTCCATGTGACTGCCTTGCTGCACGGGCGCTGGGAGTGCTCCTGCACCCCCGGCCAAGCCAGGAGGGTGTTATTATTTCAGCTGCTGAAGAGAACACGTTCATATACATGCACATGCATTGATGCACATAGACACACGTGCATAACATGCGCGTTACTTGCCTGATTGCATTAACAACACACGCACGTCCCCACGCTTTTGCATGCACCCCGACATAGAGCTCTGCCTTTGCATATATACACGCATGCAAACATACAGATGCATATGTGTGCATTTCCCGCGCTCGTGCAGCGCTGAGGGAAGGAAACAAAGGCTGGGATCCCTGTGGATGAAAGGGGAAGCAGAGGAAGGGCAGGAGCAGCCCACACACCGAGCAGCCCGTGGACTGCCCCACCGCCCCGCGTTCCCAGGCTGCTTCCAGAGGCGCGGACGAGCGTCCCTTATTGCTTGCACCTGGCTGCTATTAAGTATTCAATCAAAAAGGGATCACAAGCCAGATATAACTAATTCGGAGGAACTTTTTTACACAACAAGCCCCTTTCCGTTTGCTCGTTTGGTTTCATATCTAAAGCTAACTCCGGCGGGTTTGAAAATGAGCAGGGCTCTTGGCTGCTGTAGATAGAGGGGGGGACACACACCACATTCCCAGCAGACGGAGGTGGGAGTTCTCCTTTGGTGTTTTAAAAATAGCACTACAAAGAGAGGCGGGCTGGGATCCTGGCGGTGTTTGGAGGGGCGTGACGAGGCAGGGCCATGCCCCAGGCCGGTGCTGGGGACAGGCTGGTCCCCGCAGAGCCGGAGGGTGTCCCTCAGAGCTGGTCTTCAGCTCTCCTGAGCTTGTCTTCCATCGCAGTGAGGATCTGGGGCTGCCTGGGTCTCCCCAGGATGCTGAAGAAAAGATGTGTTGTTCCACATGGTGGTTCCCTTGGCAAGGCTCACCTGTGACCTGCTCTTGGACCCTCCCCAAAATTGCACCCATGTAGGGCAGACCGTGACGTGGGTCTTAGCACTGGGTGCTTGCGGTGGAAGCTCTGCCAGCCCTGGGAAAGCAGCTGATGTGCAGATCCCGTTGCTCATGGCTGGCTCAAGGGACGTGGGCATTGCAAGAGACAGCCAAATGCTCCCCATGCTGAGCTGTCGCAAAGCAGGAGGAACCTCGCAGGAGGAGTCTTGTAGGAGGTCCGGGGACGAGGCTCTGAGCCCCCAGCAGCCCTGTGCCAGCCCTGGGTGACCAGCAAACAGTGGGCAGGTGGCAGAACCGGCCCCAAACATTTCCCACCCGATGGCTTTGACCATATTTCAACAAGGAGCTTAAAATGTCATCAATCATTTGTGACACTTCCTTCCTCTTCGGCTAAGGAGTCCCATCTTATTTTTTTTTTTATTAACTATGAAAAATCCACATTAAAAAGTTCTTTTTCTTCCACCTTCACAGAAGTCCAGCAGCAAATGCCGCTGGTTCCTCCACAGCCTCTTCTAAATCCCCATCCTAAGGGCAGCTACTTTTCTGAAATGCAAAAAATGAAGGGAATGACAATAATAATCACACGTGTCCTGTAGCTGCTGCCTGCGAAGCCTCCAGAGGTGCAAGTGACTTAACCCTTGCATGCCCATGCAGGGAGCGAGCATCGAGGTCCCCACACCAGCCTACCTCCAGCTCTGCTCAGCGCTGGGGACACGTCACGACTGGTCTGTCCTGGTCACCTACCCCGAGATCAGAGCATGGTCACGCTGCTCTGGAAGTGGCAGAGCCATTCCCTCAATTTCATACCACCTACATGGAGTAAATCATCAGTTTCCTACTTGTTTCCCCCCTCCCAGAAGAGACCAGCACGAGAAACTCACCCAGCACGTGGTTGCCCAGGGATTTACGTAAGCAGCGGGCAGAAACCAAAGGCTTCCCGCAGCTCGGAGGCTTCCCGTCCCGCCAGCCCCCAGGAATCCTGTCCAGTGTGTGCCTACAGGGACCATACACAAGGCATTCCCGAAGGCGCCCCTCCACACATGGGCACTCTCGGATGTTGACTGGGACACACTGGCTTTTAGGGGAAGGCTCCAAGGAGGTTTTAATTTAATGCTGGCACTTACTCTGGGAAGAATTTCCCAGGTAGGTGGAAAGTCATGATTTCCATCAACAGGGGGAGGAAGGAGGAGAGGGGAAGGCATTGCCCTTCCATGCCAGTATTCCTCCTTCTGGGGTTGGTTTTGGGTATTTAATCCCCAGGCACTGATACTCCTCTTTACTGGGATTTCTAGCTGTTTTAAAAATGTGGCCAGTGTTTGCATGTTATTTACACTTGCTTTTGGATTCCTATGCTGCCTGGGTTGTGTTGATTAGGGGACCCGAAGGACCACAGGGGCTTTTTTGGGCTCAGCTCTGAGGCAGGCGGGAGCTCTCTGGCCAGCTGGTTTGTTTTCACTTGGGACCGCACTCGCTGTTTGTCTTGGTGGCTCCCAGGGCTCGTCCTCCCACAGCCGCTGCTTCTCCTGGGAGGCCACAGGCTGTGCCTTTGCTGGAGGCGTCCCCGGGAAGCTCAGCATCACCGTGGCCAGCAGCTGGGGGACCCCCAAGCCCCACTGGCAACCCTCGCTTGGCAGCCCCGCAGGGGAACGGGGCTTCCTGGCTCCTCGGGTTGATGCCGGCAGCATCCCTCTCGCTGGCCCCAGCCTCCGATGGAGGGAATTAAGGAGCGGATTTGGCTTGGGAACAGCCCCCAGGTTGCTCTCACAGGGAAAGGGGGGAAGGCAGATGTAAAGCTTTGTCCTAAGAAGAGCATTAAAGACCTTGCCCTGGAGAAGCACCACGGCATTGGGTTGTGGCCAATGTGACTAAGCCTCCTCTTCCTCTCTCCTCACCCCCCCTGTCCACAATGTCAGGACTTTTTAAAAAGCACCTTTCATTTTACAATGCTTTTGCTCAGAGACCCATTCCTCAGGCTGAGCTGGCCCCCGTTTCCTTGCGGAGCCCTGCATCCCCTGCCCGATAAGATAAGCTCCCCAAAGAAAGGTTTTTTGGGACCCTGACTCACTGGAGAAACTTCTTCCGCGGGGCATTTGTACAGCCTCTAACACACTTAACTATTTGATGGGCTTATCACTGCAATTCAGAGGTGCATCTGTGCTGACTGGAGGACAGCCCCTTATCCAGGAGCAAGGTCATCCCAATCAGGTGGTAAGCGTGGAGACGCGCCCTGTCTGCACACCTCCCGCCTCCCTACATATTCACAGCCCTTTCTCAGCCCTGTCCCCAAAACTCTCCTGGCCAGGCCTCCCACGGGGACTCTCCCAGTGCCACTGGTGCTGGAGTCCTGTTCAGCCTGGGTTAAAGCCCCCCCTGGCAGAAGCCCTGTGCCCACTGCCAGCTCCCAGCCCTCCCCAGGCAGCACTGAGGGTCTCCATGCGGCTCCAGGCTGTGATTCCCAGTTTATAGGCAGGATCTGGACCCAGGTTATTGCTTCTGCTGCTTCTGCCAGCCCACATCTGTCTTTGCTGCCAGGCAATAAATCCCCAAAGAGAAGCAGCTATGAGGTCTTGATCGAACTGATCATGGACCTCCCCAAGAGAAAGCAGCTCCAGACCCCAGATATTTGCTCTGATTGCCCCCCCTGGAAAAGGCACCAGTGGTTTTCTTTCCCAGGTACGGTAAGCTCTCATCCCAAATGATACCAGCCCTGGGAGCTCTGATTGCATCAGCAGGGTTGCAGGCACAGCTGATATGACGTGGGGGTAGAAATCATCTTTCACAGGCAATAAACCCACGACAGGTTTAGGAACAGTTTGGGGGCATACTTGGCTCTGGGCGGGCAGATTCGTTGGGCACTGCTAAGACAGAAGGAGCTTCAGGGATGCTTCCCACCAGCAGCCAAAAGCAACACCCCGGGTTTCCCCCAGGGCTGGCCCCAATGCACCCCATCCCCAGGGCAGGCAGCGGCCATGGCCCCACTGGGGTGATGAGTGCATATGGGCTCTGCGTGCCCGGCTGTGCTTTTGCAGCAGCAGGACCCAGCAGGTTAATGGGCGGCTCTGGATGCCCCCAACAACTGCAAATGATCAACCCCACGGGGATTTCTTTTTTCCCTCCCCTCGGCTCTGGAGTCAATTGTCAGCCCTGCTTTTAAAGACACCCTTGTCGGCAGCCCGGCTATGCTTTTCTGCTTCGGAGGAATTCCTCTAAAACAATAATAGTGACATTGTTCCTCACTTTGCTGGCGGTTTTATAGGGCTCACGTTGGAGAAAGGTGACCATGGCTGCCTTTTGGCCACATGTGTTTACACAAGGAAATGCATGTGGGTTTTGGGGTGGCGCCTGGAGTCAGCAGCCGCTCTCTGTACTCCTGACCCTTACAGAGCTGCTTTCTTGCTTCTGGGTACGTTTACTGCACTCCAGATGTGAGCTGGCTCCAGCAAGGCTGCGGAGCGCCAGGGATCTGGCATCCCCAGACTCATCAGTCCGTGGGGTAGAATGCCATGGTGGTTGTTTTAAAAGCTGTAATGCGTCTTGGTAACACATCATGATTTATTCAGCCCTTGTTTGACAGGGCGCCTTTATCAAAAGCTGATGCGAAGCCCGGCTGCACCGCGCGCTCGGGCTCAGCGTGGCTGGCTGGCCGGCGAGGGGCGGCTGGGCGTCGGTCCTTCCCCAGGGATGGGCCTTCTGGAAATATTTTGGTTCAGGGTTCCCGGAGAGGTGGGTCCCCGCTCTGCTGTGCCCCCGGGGGGGTGGATTTGGGGGTGCCTGTGCTGTGGGTGCACCTCCGCAGTGGGTTTAATTGAGCTGTTGTAGAGATGAGCCCTAAGGGTGTTTGAGGTGGAGGTTAGCTGCCCCCATGCCAGCACTGGGGTGCCATGGGGTTGCAGGATGATGGGTGGCAGGACGATGGGTGGCTGGGGGGGTGACGGTCCCATGTGCCACCCTCTCGCCAGGTGGAGCCTGGGCTTGCCGCTGGCCTCGCTCCAGCACACAAGAGCCGCTGAAGTGAGGGGAAAGAAGTGAAAACGGAGTTTGGGGAAAACCAGGGCAATACCAGAGCGGAGCGTGGGCAGCAGGGGAGCCCCGGGGGAGGCAGAGCAGCGGCAGGGCTGGGGAGTCCCTGCCCGCCTGCGGCTCCCGTCACCCTGCCAGCTGCCCTTTTGCTAAAACCCATGCTTTGTTTCATTTTTCTGCCCTTTTACCAAATAAACCACAAAACATGGTTACAGGGGGAAAGGGGCGGGGGGACGGGGACGGACGGTTTACAACCTGAAAGTAGCTTGCTGCTGGCCCCGGCTGGCAGCAGAGAGGAGCCCGAGGAGAGCAAACCCTGCCATGGGGCCAGGGCACGGCCAGGAGACTGGCATGGTGGCTGGCAGGCACCCAGCAAGGTTTGGGGTGAGCAGCCCGGGATGGGGCAGCTGGGCCCGGCATCACAGGGCTCCCCCAGCCCCAGTCCCCGATGCAGCCCCAGCCCCCTCGCCCGGTGCCTCAGAGGTGCCGTTCTCATGGGCACGGACAGACGTGGGACACTTTAGCCCTGGATTAGGAATGAGCCTTTAGTTTAGAGATATTTATTTGCTTTTTATCATAATGGGAAAAAAATGAAACAGCAGATAGAAAAGGAAGGAAAAAAACCCCCAATCTGGGTCAGGATCTCACACTGACTAGTTCACTTCACAGTTTAAGTAAATAGTTCTCATCCCAAAACCCTTCAGGGTCATATAAATGTGCCTCTTTGCATGGAAGAGACTATTTTGATAGTAGCTGGGTGCCTGATGAATTTGCAACTTTCCCAAACTGTCGGTGTCTAGAATGTGACTCGGTTTTTCACAGTGAGATATAAAATCCTATCAATTAATCTAACTTTTATTGCACCTCTGGGGCATGAACGTGATGTTATTTAAACAAATGGTTCCCATTACCTTCAATTATTTTATAAATGCTTTTCAGTGATTTATAGGCTTCTATTAAATGGACAATATACTCCTGTGCTCCTCGAGGGGGTAAACAGTAATCTAAGGGCTTGGGCTTGCTGATCTTTTTTTTTTTTTTTTTTCCTTTTTCTCCTTCCTTTTCCACATGCACAAGAGGCTGCCATTTAATTAACGGGGAGGTGGGGAAGAGCCCGGCCAGACGCCTTGCTGACGGCTGCCTTCACCAAAGTCCAGTCCCCCCGCGGTGAGGCAGCAGTTCCCCGCACTGACACCCCATTTGCACTGTACCCTGAGGGTGCTGCCCCCCCGCCAGAGACCCAGCTGGGCCCCCCACCCGCCCTCCCCAGGAAGTCTCCCACCTTCCCCCTCCAAAAACCCTCACGCTGCGACGGGCCTAAGCAGGGGGATGGTTATCCTTGATTTTTTCCAGCGCCTTTGCCCACCAGCTGCGCTGGCGCTGACTGGAGCAGCGTGCAAAAGGGATGGAGCCGGCTCCGGCGGGGCTGGGCAGCTGCCTGGGACTGCTGGGATGGTTCTGCACCAGCAATACAGCTCTGCTGCTGCTCGGGAAGGGACAGCGGGATTAATACTTTCTTCCTCTTAGATATGACCGAAAGAATTTCTCCTGCCTGGGGTATCTCCCTGACCGATGGAGAAAGCCCCTGGCCAGCCGCTCCGTGGTGCCTTGTGCTTTGGGGACACACGATGCTGCCATCAGCAGCCACTACACCCCGTTCCCCCCTGCGGGCAGGGGACCAGCAACCCTGAGCCCCAACAGGGCCACCTCCCCCACACCTCCCTGGCTGGCGCAGGGAAGGGAACCTGGATCATTTTTTGCAGCCCCAAGCTCTTCTCCCAGCATTTTCATTCTGGGCTGGATTTTGGGGGAGGCCAGGGAGGGTCAGAGCAGCAGGACGAGCCAGCGATGGGGACAGCACAGAGACTGCTTATCTCGTCGGGGGTCACGCCAGGACGTGGTTTCTGGAGCAGTGACCCCAGCTGCCACCCCAGCGCAGGACCCCATCCATCTCCCTGCCACAGCGCTCCCCTGCTAACCCTCAGCGCCGCACGCTGACAGACAGGACGGCAATTAAGTCCTCGCTGAACTAATTCACTTGAGCCTGTCTACATTTCAAACAGCTTTGGAGATAGGCTCTGTTTACAGAGCCTGCTGCCGTTTATTATTTTTTGGGGAGTGTTGCATGGAGCAGGGAGGGGAGATGTCATTTGGGGAAGATAAATAGGGCAGAAGACCCCATAAAGACAAAGGGCTGAGCGTGGCCCTGCTCGGCCTTGGGACAGGGTGGCTCTCTGCAGAGGGAGCAAGGAGAGGATTTCCCAGCTCCCAGCTCTGGCTGAGGACGTGCAAAGCTTGGTGCATGTACCCAGGGGCTGCTCCCAGCTGTACCCCAGGCCATTGCTTGGGCTACCCCAGTGCCAGTGGAGGCACGGACTGCTCCAGCATAGGGGTACTTGGACAGACTTCATCTCTGCTAATGAGGACGATGATAATTTATGGGCGATCCCCTGGCAGGGCCCCAGCTCCAAGTCCCTCATGGCACACCAGGCGTGCAGGAGAGAGCCATGGAGGTTGCGGGGTGCCCCACGCTTCCCTCCCCACCGGGATCCAGCACCTTTTTGCCAGCCAGAGTGCTGGCATCACATTTGCCATCACCACCCTCTCTCCCCTAAGTCGTGCTGGGCACAAGGCATCACACCGCTCCCCAAACTGGCCAGGCTAGCACAGCTGGGTGCCAAGGCAGAGGATGGTGTGGTGTCACTACAGCTACCCTCTTCGTGCGTCCCTGGGAGGAATGCCAGGGAGGCGGGAGGGCAGAAGCAGGGGAAACCCCTACGGGAGAGCTGCCAGGTTCAGAGAAAGGGGCCTTTCCTGCAAGGGAGGGTTTGGGGAGCCCTGCAAGGGCACAGGCAAGGAGTTTTCACCACCCCAGCATCTCTTTACAGGGGGGTCACTGGGAGTTGGAGATCTGGGCAGGTCTCTGCACCACGGGTACGGGGTGCTGCAGCACCACGAGCGAGCAGGGCAGCCCAGACTTGCTGTAGGGCAGGGAAACCACGGCCCGTGCCCTACAGACATGGGAGAGGGTGACAGGACAAACCACAGGGTCCACACAGGAGGTGCCCATCCAAACCCCCCAGGGCTCCCAGCATCACCCTCAGCCCCGGGACCTGGGCACCACGCATGCTCAGCCCCCCGCCGCCCTCTGCCACCCCCAGCCCTGCCAGGGGGTCCCACTGGCTGGGGGGGGGCTGCCCCCCCACCAGGGGTTGCGTTACCATCCTGTGGTTCTCCAAACACAAATCCTTGTTTTCCTAAAAGGCAGATACCCACCTCTGACCCAGCGTTTTTCCACCAGCCGGCCCCAGATTTCTGCCTGGAACAACAGGCATAAGGAGCTGGCCTCGGCTGCCGGCAGACCCACCTGATTATTTTTCTTGGCAAATGACAACTCCCTTGAAGTTGTTAAACCATTGAAAATAGCTAATAAGGTTTTACTTAATTAAACGGCGTGAGGCCTCACAATGCTGATCGTCACTTTTTCCCTTCGCCCTGGATGCTGCAGCATCCCAGATGGGAATTACCTGGCCCGTGCTTGGGACGGGGCATGCGCTGAGGAGGGCTGCAGAGGCACGGATAAATAATAATAATGAAAAAAAATATCTTTACCTACCCCCTTGTCTCTCCTTTGCTTAAATCAGGTCATGTCTGGAAGACAAAAGCAGTGCTTAGAAGTCAGGGTTTGGAATGATACAAAGGAGAGTCTTGTCTAAAAGGACTGGCCAGGAGTCAAAGTGGTGAAGCGATCACTGTCCGGGGCTGTTTGCACAGCAGCGACTCTGAAATCGTATTTCACTGCAGCAGCAGAGAGTCTTCATCGAGTTTCTCCAGATTTCGGCTCAGGTCTATTTCTCACTGCAAGGTTATTAAAAACACTTGAACCTGAAACAGTCTCATTGTGTCCACACATTTGCTATTTATTATTATAAACAAGGGTGTCAGGGCCATTAAAAATAAATTGAAACGGTAAAAAATGAGCAAGAAATACAAGGAAACGGAATGATTGAAAACACCCATCCCAGCATCCAGGGCCGACAATTCCTGCTCTTGGGAATGCCTTCTGTGCTAGAGAGAGGGAAAATAACATCTCATTTTTCTTTTCAACCAAACTGCATCCTTTTCCCAGCCAGGGATGCCGAGCTGCAGGGAATGGAAAGAGGAATGGATCCAACTCCCAGCCCCAGATCCGACCGCTCCTGGACTCTGACCGGGATTAGCGCCGGCAAACGATCGCTGCCAACCATGGGATGCAAGCGCGGCATCTCACAGGCACATCACCCGCTGCGGACTGGACAGCCACTGAGCAAAAGCCAGTGCATTCCCTGTGCCCACAAGGGTGTTGGAAAATGCCAACAGCTCACGAGAGCCGAGCGAGCCGTTCTGCAGCAACGCTCTGCAGCGGGGGTTTGGCCGAGCAAGGGATGGCAGGTGAGAGTGCCACCAGAAGCCCGCTGTCACCCTGCAAGGGGTGACCCTCCACACCCTCCCGACCCCGGCAGGAGCAGCCCCCAGGAGCAGGACCCAAGGCACTGGCTTTGCTTCTCCTCCCAGCGAGAGGCAGGGCCGGGATGCACAGGGGATGGGCACAGGGTGCAGGATTACAGAGGGTACAGCAGGGAGTGATGTTAAAGAACAAGGGCCCAAAAAATCCATGGTTATGACTGAATTGTGTGAGCTAGATATGAATCATGGTCCTGCCGGGGCAGCAGCGGGCACATGCGGGAGTTAAATGGCTGGAAACGGGCCGCTTCATTGCACCGCCCTCTTCAGAGCATCTCAGTTACTCGACAGTCTTAAAAACCTTTAAAAAAACAACAGAGAAGCTGCATTCTGGTCTTGTGCACACCAGGACACGTCAAAAATACAGGTGTTATTGTACACAAATGCTAAATAATTGTGCTCATGGAATTAAGTTGGAATTGTTCCCAAAAGCAAGACCTCTCGGCTCCTACACGGGAAGACATGAAGTGCGGGTTACAGCAAAGCATCTGGTAAGTTGAGGCTCGCCTGCACACACGGGTGGGCATACTGCCACGCAACTCTTCACCTGCTGCCAGGTGGGGTGGGTTTGCCCGGAGCACCCCTTCGCTCTGGCACCCCATGCCACCCCTCGCACCCTCTTCTCCCTTCCATAAACCCAGGGCAGTTCAGACCCACTGCAACGGCCATCCTCTATTAACAAACTCCCGTAGCTGCTCTCCCATTTCCAACACCAGAATCACACCACTCCATGCCATGGAGTCCACGTCCAACATGGTCGTACTCAAGCATTTGACTTTTACTGATGCTGAAGAGAAATTACTCAGCAAGGAGGGGCGTACGGCAGCAGGAACCGGGCACCTGGTGCCTGGTGCAGGAGCTCTCTGCCCTGTTGAACATCGCTGCTGTAAAGCAACTTGAGGATGTTTTTAGAAGCAGCAGGTCGATTTGTCTGGATCACGTAGTCCCCATGAAGAGAACAGGGATGGCCTTTGCAAGGAGTAACAAATCCACACGTTGGTATTACCTGAATACTTGTTAATAAGAAAGAGGGTGCTGAGAACCCATTCCCACACTGCTGCTTCCCAGGGTACAGGAGAAACCCATGCTTTCACCAAGGTAACAACAGGAATCTTCGCCTTGTCAACACTGATCTCATTATTTTGCAGGCTTCACCCAAAATACAACTCTACAGTCCTTCCTGTTTCCTTTCCCTTCCGACCGGCACACACAACCGCCATAGTTGCATTGCATCAAGCCAGTGGAGACAAGCAGCAAAGCAAACCGTGCTCCGAGGGGGCCGCAGCGAGGCGTGCACCAGCGGCGGGGGGACCACAGTGGCAGCGGGGGTGAGCAGCACCCAGGTGGCACCCATGGCCCCGGCCAGGCAGAGCCCCAAGCCCCACCGGTGCCCCACAGCTTGGACCAGCATTGTGGTGTGAACGCTGAACACACTCACGCATTTGCCCTTTGAGGGGCCACCGCTGGCTTCAGTGCTCTCCAGTTGAGGTGAGCTGCTGCACAAGAAGAGGAAGAGGAGTCCCCAGCTCAGACGTGCTGCTGGCAGACAGACTGAAGGAGACAGGCACACGGACATACACTTCTTGTAGGCAGGTCACGAACACGGGAAGGGCGTAGGGGAAAAACCGACTCGAAGAGCCCCAGGTAGAAACAGCAATCTCTGGTCTTAGATTCACACTTAGGAGCCGCGTGATTGTGGATCGTACAATAAAAGCCACACGTGGGGCTTATCAGTCACTCCAGCCCCAAAACCTGAAAAACGGTAGGTTATAATGGCACATCTCTGCCTTTCATTGCTTGTAAACAGAGATAACTGATCTAAACCACAGCATGCAAACTGATGGGACACCACCTTACTCTGTGCTGGTTTAAATCTTATTTCCCAAACTTAAAAAAAATTTATTATTATTAATTATTATTGTTATTGTTATTATTAATTATACACCCCAGGTAGGAATGCCACAAGGCTGTCAGATGGATGGCTTCAACCTGCGGATCACGCACAGGCTGTGCAAACAACCTGAAACTTGGCAGGGGGAGGCAGGACCGTGCCTTCCCGGGCGGGAGCAGCTGATGGGATTCGACAGTGAAGAGCCCTTTTCCCCCACTGCTCCGCAGCGACAGGGAAGATTTTAACAAGCAAGAAGCAAAGGCTGCCCTGGCCTTCTCAGGTTTGGATTTTTTGGCTGTCAGTAAATTAAATTATGGGCCCTGATTTCAGGAGCTCCCATTCAGTGCCCAATACAGCAAACAACTCCCATGGTGGTATTTTGGGGTTTTTTAACCACAGCTATAAATGAGCTGTGTTTTGGGGGTTCGTTCTTTCAGCGAGCGTTTGGCCAGGTTGACTGTCCCCAGTGAAGCTGCCAGGTGCTAGATGAAGGTGCCTTACATGAACCCTTCCACCCTAAATGCCAGAATTATTTTTGTTAAATCCTCCCTTTCTGCCCATGCCCTTAACACCTGCGGCTTTCAAACCTTTCATATGAAAAAGCACCTCCACGAGCTGAACTCCCCCACTGCATCTCGCCTGGAGCAGCTCCGGCAGTCATCCCAGGTAACAGATAATTCAGGGCAGGGTCTATTCAGGGAAGCAGAGCCACCCCACTGGGAGCTTGTGTGTCACCTTCCCTGCGCACACCCTCCCCGTGCCGCTGCAGCGGTGGCTCACGCCGATGGGTAACCCAGGCAGACCCATGGCATCGCTGCAGGTTGGGATGCAGCAACTTCAGAGGCAGGAGAATGAGGTCGGCTGCTGCACTCGCTGCTGGTACCAGCCCTGAGGTGCAAACTCATCCCCTGGGACCAACATACCCCACCTCTGTGGAACAGCATCTGCCTCTGCAAATAAATACCCTGCACCTCCAGCTTGGATGTAAAATGCTATTCAGTTTACGGCTAGAGCAGGCCAGGTCTTGGAGAAAGGAAGCATTAAAACCTGATGGAAGTAATGGAGAGCGTTAGAAGGGTTTCATTTCACACCAGTGGGAGACCAGAGAGGGTCATTCTCATGTTCCAAAACTCATGGGTGGCATTAGGAATATTTCAGAAGAACCACGCATTAAAAAAACTCATTCTGTTTTTCTTATACATGTAGTAATTAAAAACATGGCTCTACATCCTGGATTTAATAAAATCCTCCCCTTCTGGAAGTCCTGCACAAGCCAAAACCAGGCTTAAAACGAGTGGACAGTGACCCTTCAGAAGAAGGGGCGTTGAAAGCGTTTTTGTTGTACTTGCGGGGCAAGGGGAAGGGAAGGGACACAGGACTGGGGACTGTGTTTTGCTGGGAAGCATGACGACATCCAGGGAAGGAAGGGAACACTCTCAGCCTTCTGGCCTAAATTATCTGCTAACACAAATAATCAAATTCCAGGGACCACACTGCTCTGGCGCCACTAAAACAAGGGGGAGGCCGGGCCCCCGCGCTGCGTGAGCAGGTGGCAGCCCCCGCCTGACCCGCTCGGGATATCCAAGTGCGATGTACAAAATACTGATGCTCTCTAAGGAAGCCAGCATCGCTCACAGTATCGTGGGAAGTTTTTAATGGCTCGCTCAAGGCAGGGCCTCTAAAATGTTTATATTAATACTTACATGTTGGATAGCCACTCATTTGGTCTCAGCTGGAAACCAGTCCAAACAGCTGAGAAACATCTGGCCGCTAACCTTGGACAACATCTAATCTGGTAGCCCAGGGATTTAAGAGGTCTCTTCTGAGGGACAGAATTTTGGCAGATACCTTCCTGAGATCTCTGTTCCACCACAGTTGTTTCTCAAGTCCTGCTCACCGCTCCGGGATGACACAGAGAGCCGGTGCACATCCCCATCCCATTTACACAGCATCTGAGTCTCAACAATTACAAAAAAGCTGTAATTAAGTATTACTGCTGATTTCCAGGAATGCTCCCGGAGGCATTTGACTGCGTGTGCTCCCCCCGCTCCGAGGAGAGAGAAAGCCGCCGTTTGCCTGGCCCCAGGCTGCGAGTGCAGGATCGGTGCTGCCAGCCCCCCAGCCTCCCCTCCGCTCCATCTTCCCTCTGCCTGCACTTACTACCAACAAATAAGCATCTGCCCCAGAAAGCCTCCAAAAGGCAAACAAAAATCCCATTCTCCGTAAATCCAGAGACCGTTATCAGGCCAATTACGAGCACACGTTTTTAAAGCAGCTCTATAAAAAGAGCAAAAAGGGAAAACGGACTCATAGCATCTGATGAAGACGGCTCTTAAGTTTGCTTCCCTTTTTTTTGCAAAACTCCTGCTTGTTTTTCTTCCAAAAGAAACTTCAGTACCGGCTCTCCTGAAACATCCTTTGGGAAGCGGAGAGCTAATGAAATAATACAACACAGAAGAATCAACATTGAGCAACGGAGAGGGGAAAGGGACTTTTGGACAGACTGTTTGACGTTCATTCTCCCCTCCTGTTACCCATCAAGGTACCACAGGGCTTCCTACATGTGTGAGGGCAAAGCCACCACCAACCTGGCTCAAGAGGCAGAAAATTAGGACAGGACCCGCACTTCTGAAAACCCTTTATAGGCTTTATTTAAAAGGATATAAGGATGAAAAAGGCAACAAGATGCTTGATAGATATAAAATTATGAGACTCTAGCTTATCTCCTGATCTTCCACCTTGTCTTCTGCTCTTTGCTTTTTTGTTACAACAAATGCGGGAGACATCAGGGGAAAATGTGAAGACACAAGCACCAAGGGCGTAGCACCAAGGAGGGAGGACTAGGAAGATGCTCAATAAAGGCTAAGAAAAAAAAAAAAAAAAAGTCTCTTCCCTAGCACAGGCCGAGCATGCTGGCTCCGGTCCAACAAAGCACTTAAGCATGCGCCTAACTTAAATTTTACTTCACTGGGGTTCTTCGCAGGCTTGAAAGTTAAGCACATTCTCCAGCAATCTGCTATAGCAAGACCAGAGGAAACGAGAAGCTGAATCTTAGTCAACAGCAAGGTTAGCATGCTTTTGGAAAGCACCCTAGCCAGCTAATGCAGTAAGGCAATTTCCACTGACTTAGGAAAACTCTAAGCCATCAGAAAAAGCTTCTTAAATATGAAATAATATGTAAAAAAAAAAAAAATAAAAATTAAGAATACCATTATCAAATCCTCTTCACCTTCTTTCAGCTCAAGGTAGGTACAGCTTGAAGCAGACACATATTTACAGCTACGTGCAGAACTGGAACTCCCTTGTTTCAGTGTAAGCCAGTGCCAGCTTGAAGAAAAATATTTAATTCACTGTGCTGTTTCTTGATGTAGGAAACACTGTCCTGTAGGTAAAGCACTGACCTCAACTGCCTAATGGCCAATTCCCACAAACAGCAAGGTAAGCCACAGGCAGCCCCTACAATCCTGGCAAGACACTACAAAGGCTGATATTTGGCAAGGTGGTAAGCGCATGTCCCACTGCATCTCTCCCTTGGGTTTGCCTCCCTCGTTAAAGCCGGCTAATTTAACACTGCTCCTCTACATCACATCTGCCTGGTAGTGCCACAGGACGCTTGATCCTGCAGCTTTGAAGCGGCATGAAGAGCGTTCAGAGCAGCCCGTCCTCCGGCCAGGCTGCTTGCCCAAAGCCGACGGGCACGGCCACACTCACCGGTTGCTTTTCCTGCTTGGCATCCTTGTACAACTCCAGGGTGAGCCATGGTCAGCACTGGCGCCTCACAGAGCAGCTGACGACACTTTTTGGCTTAAAAATTATTACCCTAGTGATAGTGGAAGAAACTTGCGATTTTAAATCCAAAGCACTGTGAGACGTTGTAAGAGCACAGAAAAGGCGTATTTAAGGATATACTCCCTACATACAGACACAGAGCTTAATTACAACAAAGCAAGCAGCAAAGAACAATTAGTCTTTATTAACAATTAAAATCTCACTGCAGTGCTGGTTTTCCCCCTAGCAAATTAATGCCTGTACAGTGAGAAAGTCATGACAGACAGGCTTTTAAAATTGAAATCGGTTCAGGATAAATATGAAAAGTGGTTCCCACAAGAGGACTTAACATTTAAATTGAGCAGCATTTGCACCTTACTCAGACCCAAGCCTTGTAAAGCTTGCTAGCTCCCTCTACCGTCTTAGTCCTAGGAGCAGAGTCAAAAGCTCGCTCCGCATCCAGGGAAAGCACTGGCAGGTGAAGGGTTTTTTTTATGGGAAGTGTCCAGTCCATTTGATACAAGGGTGGCCCATGTAACCTCTGCAGGAAGCAGTAAGGGGCAGCCCCATGGCCATCTCCTGCAAAAACCAGTCTCCTCCCCCAGCGCTGCTTCAGCCACCTTCAGTAGCACCTGCTCCAAGGAACAGCAGTTGTTGTATGGCCAATCCACTCGTTTATTATCCCTTCATATCTTTCTCTTAAGAGACATCGGTTCAGGACATAAACTGAAAGCCAGTGGGCACCAAGTAAACACTTTGCCTTTACACTGCCAGAAATACAGGTAAGACACGGCTTCATTTCCCTGCCTCATTTCTGAAGCGTGAGCAAGCAAGCAGGCTGTGGGGTGACTGGTCTCTTCCACCGCGTAGTCTGCAGGTCACACACACTGACAAAGCTACAACACGCAGATTCAATAGCAGCTGACTTTTAGGGGATTATTTTTCCATACCGCTCCTCCTTGGTTGAGAGTGGAACAGCAGTGCATGGGAGCACTGACACATTCAAAGAGTGCAACTCCAAAGTGAGAAAATTTACAGCGAACCCCTCCACCTTTTTTTTTTTTTTTTTTTTTTTAAAAAAAAAGCACAACCCAGCTTCGTATGGCAAATGTTGTTAGCACACCGCTCCTGCCAGAGCACAGCCCAGGTCACGGTGGAATGCAAAACAGGCAGTTTCAAGGTTTTAAAATCCTTACTGGAAGTACAAAGGTTGGGGGAGGCCCCAAACACACACCAACCATATCCTCCTGAAAAGGGCAAGGGCACTCTTACAATAGCTCTGAAAAACAAAGATAATCAAGCAGCACGCTATAATTATCAAGCATTGTTCCAACTCCCATTTAACATCTTTAGATACCAAGCTATTTTAAATAAACACACAGAGACGATGCTGACAAAGTATTAGTTGCATTGTCTTCAGAGACACCCTCCTCCGAGCTACCAAAGGACTGAGTAGCATTCCAGGCTAGAAGCCAGCAGCAAGTTTCACAAAAGGTTGTTCCCTTTTTTCATTCCTAACACAGGAAGAACCTTGTTTCGCCACAAGACTGAAGTGAACACAGAACGAGTACCTTCTGGCAACCCTCTGGAGATGCTTTACACTTGGAAAAGACCACAGCCCTGTTTTTATCCAGATTTGGAGAGAAGGTCAGCTTTTTACACTTCACTATTTGAGGGGAAACAGGTAAAATTTCAAGCTGTGAAGTTCTCCTTGAATTTGACAGCCAGCGTAACATGCAACTGTACAGGGATTTGACTTCCTCAGGACTACAGCACATAAAGGTCATTGCAATGACAGAGCACCTTCAGACAGCACATGTCTCTAGAAATTCATTTCAGCAGTTCCTCAGCATCATGTAATGTTACCAACTGCCAAGTCTATGGGAATCTGAGGTTTAAACTAAAACTAAAGATTCTCCTTGGCACAGCAGCAGCAGCTGGATAAAGACAATTGCCTTTCGCCACCAGTTTACGTACTGTTAGCTAAGTGCAATCTGTAGGAAGATACTTCCAACAAATCAAGAATTCCATAAGGGATCAAAATTCTAAACATAAATACAATTAAAGCCTTCTAATATTAATGCACACTTTTTATTATATTAAAATCAGGCAATGGTCTGATACAATAAAAAGGCTGCTTATGGAATACTGTTATGTTAAACTTTAATTACAGAGGATGTTAAATCCTTACAACTAATATTTTCCTCAAAAGAGTTAATGGAAACATCAATTGTTCATTGACTTGATAGCTGCTGCTTTAAAATGTTCATTTTTACTTTTTTTTTTTTTTTTTTTTTTTTTACACAAACACTGAATTTTTCATAAAACTTAGGACACACTAGGTTGGTTGTATGTAAGCTTGCATCCACATTTCAGCAGTTAGTGGTCCAAAACAGTAAACCAGAAAAGGCAGTGATTTGCCAGGACACAAAGCCAATAAAGGTCCTCAATCTGCTGTATACACCGCTTCCCCAAAATCTTCACTGAAGAGATTTCTCTTCTAAAACTTACAGAATCCTAGTAAAATCTACTACACTGATTTGATTTGTCTGTAGTCGTCACATCTTTAGGAGGGCCAAACTAAGTGCAACATTTCATTAATTAACATTCTTGGGTCAATCCAAAGCACCAAAATACAACTATTTGAGCTGGAGTGCATGTTCAGAATCTCTATGTGCAGAGTTTCCTCATTAAAGTTTGGCAGCAGAAGATTTCAGCAATCCTGGTAAATTACTGCTCTTTTCACCACGTCAAAAGCCTATCTAATAACATCAGCCGTGGCCAGCTTGGCGGTGTGGCAGCAGTGCTGGAGGGACAGGGAAAATCCAAGTTTGCGAGCAGAATACATACTCTTGTTTCCCAGGCTGGTGAAGACTAAATTTGTTGCAAAATCAAAATGATAGGCAGGAGGGAACAGGTCAAGTCATTGCCCCAACACTTACCCCTGCTGGCCAGGGGTGAGAAGAGTCACAAAAAGGGGCAAAAAGAAAGCAGCACCCCCACTAAAAAGAGGGGAAGAGGGAAGAGATTAAAAGAACCCTGAATCCCTCACCCAAAGCCCATGTCACAGGTGAGGGGAACCAGGAAGAGAATACAATCTATGCCTTGGCCAAAGGGAAGAAGGAAAGCTTGCCCCAGATTATCAGGGCATTTAAAAAAAAATAATAAAAAACCAAAAACAACCACAGTCACATTCAGCCTTTACTAGAGATAGCACAAAGGGAGGGATGACTGAGGTTAGCACACATCCCCATTAGTAGTCCATAAAGCCCAGCGTAGTACTGGAAGCAAAGACCTTTGTGTCTACCCTAATAAATAGCCCTGAGCTTCGACTCTATTGCAAAAGACAGAAAGATTAAAAAAACCAAAACAAAAAAACCCCAGGCCAGACACACAGCAAGGTGATTGTGGGATGTATGCTTTCACAGTTAAGTTAGATGTGCCACACTGGTCTTGACAGTAATAAATTTAAATAGACTTTTCCTGATACCAGAAGTTCAGCTATGTGGACAGTGGTTACACGACAGGATTATTTGTTATAGCACAACTTATATTTCAAATGAAAAAAAAAAATTAGTATCATTTACAGTATCTCAAGAAAAACTTCCTTTGAATGGGAACTTCCTTTCCAGTATTTTGAGGTCTACAAGATGCATCTAGAAAATTTACTACTGTGGAAAATGAAGACAGCTTAAATTGAATAAGGGGGGCATGTTTTGTTTTTTTTTTTTAATTAATTGCTGTAACATTGTCCTTCAGGTGGCTGAGGAAGTTTCATATTTTCTTTAGACATCATTAGACGCCGAAGCTCCTGGAGAACAACTTTGATACTATAAGAATTCTGCCATTTTGCTAGGACTGATATGGCTCTGGGGTCCACCTAAAACAGACAAAAATATCGTTCCTGTCAGAATCGATACATTTGATACCCTTAGCCACCCCCCTAGCCTCCCCCCCCAACTAAAGATCCTATAAGGAATCTGAGTGGGAGAAACCAACGAAAGCAAAGGCAGGCAAGCGGTTTCCTAAAAGCCTAACAAATCCCCGCATGATGCAACTATTTGTGAGTTGCAAAAGGGCAGGAAAAGTAAATCCCACGTTTTGACTTCAGAACATACTTGGCTCAGGTACTTCCCTCCTACCCCCCCCCCTTCTACTCAAAGAAAATGGCACCAGCGAGCAATAAGTAGTTAAGCAAGTTGCAAGCAGAAAGAAAGCATTAATTCAAAGCTGCATATGAAAACCACATTAAAACAAATAAAACCAAAGAGACTTACCACTCCATTAGAACTATTTACTCCATTCATATTAATTTTTGTTACAAATCTTACAAATGGAGGTGCTTCGGGATACTTAGGCCCACATTCTATTTTAAGGCTGTATATTCTGTTTTCATAAATTGTCTGAGGGGAAAAGAAAGGGGGAAACAATTACATCAGACAGTTCAATATGCATTTAGTTAAAACAGTGGTTACTTTAGGGACATGCGAACCACTAAACATAAGGGCAGCCACTTAAATACTATGCTGGCTACCTCTGTTTTGGGTTCATCTTATAATATTCAGAGTATCAAATGTTACCTCTTCAGTGTAATAAATTCTACTGGCCTTTTAAGCATTAAATTTTCATATAAGGAATGAACCTGGCATTGCTTCCCATTCACCAACTGAAATGGGTTTTTTAATCATCATATAGCTCAGATACCTTCTTTTCAACCAATCTTTATGAAGCAGCTTTGTTTTATCAGTTTACTGATCAGACACACTACCTTGAAACTGAAGCCACAGCTTTAGCTTTGGCAATTATCTAAAGTCAGCCTGTCCTAGAACCGCACTTGAAAAATATTCTTTGGTCATAAACCAATGTGCCAGTTCTCAGAAAGGGGAATGCTCCAAGATTCAACACATTGCAGAGTACATCCTGATTGTAAACAGCATTATCACTTTGCCTCCACAGCAGTAACACTGTTGGTACTTAAGATCTATTAGAGAGAAATCCTGGATCATGAATTTTTAACTAACAAATCAATGGGTATAGAAAAGAGACAAGTGTAACAAGGCTACATTGATTCTTCAATATTTAAAATTAATTAAAATAACCAAGTTAATGTTATTCTGCATTGTGAGAGCAACTTATTTTCGATGTGCTGATCTGGTGCAGCCTGGCACTGAGCTCTAGGCAATGCAGGCAATGCAGGCAGCTGGCAGAAGTATACAACAGGAACAGGATCATCATAGGGAAGTTTAGGCTGCCAGGCTCTCCAGATTTACAGCTTCTGATTTCCTGCACTTTCAACTTTGCAATGAACATTAAACTCACGAGGCAGAGGCCATGAGCAAAAATCCAGGTGGACATGTGAGCACAGCAGCACAGAAGCAGCCAGCAGCTCCTGCTCACCTCTGGCAGCAGAGCACGATGGCTCCACCAGGACCTTACGAACAGTTGCCCAACAGAGAAAAACTTCTCAATATAAACCTCCATGCAATTCCTTTTAAGGGCCTGTTACGCCCCTGAACATCTTAATATTTCCTTTAATATTAATGAGCATTTTGATGCAAACCACTACCAAAAATGTAAGAACGGACTTCTTGGTTCAGCCACTTCCCATCCGTGCAAATGAAGTGGCTTTACACCAGCCTGCAGCCACCTGCAGCAGAACCAGCACCTGGCCAGGGCTGGCTGGCAGTGGCACCTCTCAGTCACTCCTCCAGCGCCTCGGCCAGACAGCCTTTCAGATGTCCAGCCAGGACGGTGGCAAACTGAAGGCTGCCACAAAGTTTTTTTGGGGGAAAAAAAAAAAAAAAAGTAATCTGTCAGCTCTGCTTGGACTGCCCAGGTCCCCTGAGCAAGTCCCTGAGTGTGTCTTGAGCACAGAGCAATTAACAGCCCAGAGGCTTGTGCAGGTTTTTAGGGTCTTTGCAAGTAATCCCACCACATTAAGACTAGTGGATGGAAAGCCTTGACCGTGCACATGTCTATAGCCAACATAAAATATGTGCAGCTAAATTAGCTGAAGTTTTGACAGTGCCACTGTTTTTAAATAGCTTGTGTAAACAAGATGAATCACTGGCTGTGAAACCATCCGCACAAAGTCTGGGAAGGAGAAGCGTGCTTCCATGTATGGTAGCAGGGACACTCAGAGCAGCAGCACGTCTCTAACTCTGCACCATGGTTTATTTTTCCTGCTGGGATGCCCATCATAAGATTCTTCCACCTGCTACAAGTGATTGCTTTCTACCCAGAAGGAAATAGGATTTTAAATTTTTTCCCGAGACAGTATTCCCACATCCTATTAAGAAAAAAAAACACCGAGATAACATAACTGAGTATGAACAGTGCTAACCGCACTGAAAGTTCCCAGAATCTCTCTCAATACAGCCTGTTGCTTTCAAGCAATACGCTCAAAAGAAGTCAAGACACTTTTGGAAAAAATCTATATTCTAAGTGTGTCAGAAAGACAAGAGAGGCACAGCTGAATCATCTTCTCTGACAGTCCTCTAGCCTTGGTTAGCAGTATGACACGAACTACAAATTTCTATTACCACTGACAAGTCAGCACATGCCTGTTTGCACATTTCAGTTTCTATTTAATTTTCTAAATTAGATTTCAAGGTTGTTTAAATTTTCCATAAAGCGTATGCACACAGCGAGCTTTCTTCACAGTCTTAATGCAGGCTCATTAACGCTCTTCTAATGTTCTGAAATCAAATGCTGTTCTAGAAAATTATTTGGGCATATAATAAACAAACGAAACGATCACAAATGGGGAGATGTTAACAATGG
Source organism: Gorsachius magnificus (assembly GCA_034008185.1). Lineage (NCBI taxonomy): Eukaryota > Metazoa > Chordata > Aves > Pelecaniformes > Ardeidae > Gorsachius > Gorsachius magnificus. Next base: position 18,111,466 of record CM067091.1, read on the forward strand.
CAGACAAAAAGTAAACAACACTTCTGGATGAGACAAAATACTGCACATGCAATGCCATTTTAATATAAATTATTGTACAACCTCATTGTATGTCAGGAAAGGCAACCAACAGAATGGAAACACATAGGGCAGTAGCATGACTAAAGGTCTGTAAAGATTTCCATATAATAGTTTGAGAACACTGGAATGATTGAGAAGTGTTACTGAGGCCAACTACAGGAGGCAACATCTACTACTGCAGGAAGGAGAATCAGCTACTTGCACTTCATGGTCAGGTGTTAAGGAAACAGAACAGATTTACACAGTGAAACCGGAAGTGACAGACAAGTTTTGGTTTTAGGATACATGCATACATACGATGCACAGTTAAGTCCTCAAGTTCACTACCAGAGTGGAGACCTGCAGTTTAGTACGGTTTGGGGGGAGAGGAGAGAGAGAAAGCAACGATACTACCACAAAGACCAGTAGCGATGCAAGAAGCTATTTTGGGAGAGAACATTCAGAGAAGAAATCTAATTCATTAAAATTAGAGTTTCCTGAGTTAGCTGAAACTCTACAACAGCAAGTCAGTACTGCTGCAATAAAAACCAACCCATAAACTCAACAAGAAACAGCAGAAAGACTAGCAGTACTGAACAAAACATCCACATTTTACCTACATTAGCTCCATATGTAATCTCACTAGCCGAAGGATTTTAAACCTTGCTGTATTCAAGAGTACAGGAACTAGAATCCTGGAATCTCAAAAGTTATGTCTTAATGAATCTGTAAATATAAAGCAGACATGTAACAGAACTAACCAGAGAAAGACACTAAAAATATTCCAATTTATAAGCAAAAAGACATATAGATACATGAAACCCATTATTATATGGAACATGAACCTTCAACATAAATCACTTACTAAAGTGTTTTTTCACTCATTTGTGTTTTGTTTGTTTTCTACTTCAGCGGTTAGATTAAGGGAAGAAAAGGGGGAAGAAAAAAAAAGTAACAGCACTATTTTAATATTTAGGAGGACACTTACTCTTGGAGGCCCAATAATCATTCCTGTCCATCTTGTAAGTGTCATATCTTCATCATCTTCAAGGCCCCAGCTAACTGTTCCATCACCTACTCCTTTCTGACCTTCTTCAAGTTCTTCCAACAGACGAAAATTACGAGGAACTTTTACTCCTGAAAACAATCAGAAAAATATTTTGAGTTGAGAAATCTAGTAAAGCAATAAAGCTAGAGTAATTTCACTGATATTTTTGGTCATTCTACAGAAATCATTCTGGCTAAAAACAAAAATATCACTATTTTTTGAACGACAGTATTTCAATGCTATAAAAAAAGATATCCCCATATTTAGCTTGGATTTTACAAGCAAAATCAAGGTATCCACAATTAAGCACGCTAGAAGGCTGACAAGCCAGACAGTAGGGCAGGCAGTAAAATGAAAGGAAATCTCCATCCATTCAGAGATAAACACGGTATTATGGAGCTCTAATTAGCACTTGTCTATATGATTTATAAACAAACATTTAGAAGATTCTACAAAATGACACCATGAGAGGCTTGACATCACTCAACTCATTCAGAGCTTTTAAAAATACCATTGAAAGCAAATACAACTCTTTTATAACATTAGTAGGTTAATCTGAAGTTAATTTAAGTGGGCTTTGCCAGCAGCAATAGCATCCTTTGTACTTATGACCTCCACCACCAAGGAATTTCAGCACTTCTTAATTGCTGACACACTTATCCTCAAGATACACAGCAAAACAGGGAACTTTTCTTATCCCCATTATATTAACAGAAAACAATGGCATAGGTGACATATCCAGGGTCACACACTAAGTCCATGGCAAAGGAGGATCTTGAACCCAGGCCACAGGGGTCATAATAATTACTCATTCTTCTTCAAGGTATCCCTAGTTCAGTCATCACAAAACATAAATGCACTCTAAGCCACCACTTCTTCTTTGTATTGGGTTTGCATGGCAAGGTTTTGGTAGCGGGAGGGCTACAGGGATGGCTTCTGTGAGAAGCTGCAGAAGCTTCCCTGTCTCTGGCAGAGCCCATGCCAGCCGGCTCCAAAAGAGACCCGCTGCTGGCCATGGCCAAGCCCATCAGCAACGGTGGCAGCGCCTCTGGGATAACGCGTTTAAGAAGGGGGAAAAAACCTGCTGTGGGACAGCAGCTGGATAGAGAAGAGTGAGTGGAGCAGCCCTGCAGCCCCCCAGGCCAGTGCAGCAGGAGGGGCAGGAGGAGCTCCAGGCGCCAGAGCAGAGATTCCCCCGCAGCCCCTGGGGCAGCCCGGGGGGGCAGGCTGGGCCCGTGGGCCCAGGGAGCCCGCGGGACCCCCGGGAACCCAGGAGCCCGGGGGGGGTTTCCACGGGGACCCACGCTGGAGCCGTCTGCTCCTGAGGGACTGCACCCCGTGGGAGACACCGCAGCAGTTGGTGGAGGACTGTCTGCTGTGGGAGGGACCCCAGGCTGGAGCAGGGAGGAGTGTGAGGAGTCCTGCCCTGGGGAGGAAGGAGCGGCAGGGACAGCGAGTGATGAACTGACCCCAACCCCATTCCCGATCCCCCTGCGCCTCTGGGGGGAGAGAAGAGAGAGAAAACTGGGAGTGAAGTTGAGCCCGGGAAGGGAGGGAGGGGTGGAGGAAGGTGTTTAAGATTTGGTTCTATTTCTCATTATCCTACTCCAATTTGACTGGTAATAAATTAAATTAATTCTTTTCCCCAAGTCAAGTCTGTTTTGCCCGTGATGGTAACGGGTGAGTGATCTCCCCCTGTCCTTATCTCAACCCATGAGCCTTTCATTATATTTTCTCCCCCCGTCCAGCTGAGAAGGGCAGTGACAGAGAGGCTTGGTGGCACCTGGCATCCAGCCAGGGTCAACCCACCACATCCTTCCAGGTACCTGTGTGAAGCATTTCTCTCTCCAACAGCAACAAAGTTATTGCCAGAATGTATTTAATAAAGTTATTTTCACCTGACGTACGTAAAGGTTGGATTTGGGGTTTGGAGTTCCCCCCCCGCCCCAACAGTATGAAGCTAACTATCCACCAGCATGTAACAACAGAAAATCAGAATTAATCCCCTTCTTCACTGTCACTTAGTACGGCAGAAAGAGAATGGGAAATCAGCCTTTCAGTGTGTAAAACGAACACAGCAAACTTCTCGGTCAGAAGCCAGTGCTTCCAGCATGGCCAGGGCACTGAACTCTGAGGACATCAGAAAGGGACTAAGGCTTTGAAAATCATCTCTGTAGCTGCTTGGCAACGTGGAAAATAAAGAGGATCTAAGGCCTTCTAAAATGTAGCAGTGCTTAAACTCTAGTAGTTCTGGTAGCTTTAAAATACTCTTAAAATATATTAATGACACAAAGATACTAAAAGTCAGTGGTGATTTTGCTGCAGAATCAGAGTTGCCCAAATTTCATTCACTACAAAGCAAGCATATAAGAAACCAAAAAAGCAAATTACTAAAGGAATTAAGTTTGTTGGCCAGTTTGATACACATCTAACATAATGTTCAAGAATATTCTGGGGCAATATGATTCAATAACACAGCTGTAGCAACAGTATGAAGAGACACCCAGAATCAGAAAAGCGGCATCAGAAGGCGCCTGACCTGCACTGGCTATACCAAACCTCACGTATGGGGGCTGCCAAGCACGACTCAAATACAACTCCATGCCAAACCTACATCTTCAGCTCCCAGCGAGACCGTGCTGTTACCATGGCTGCTGAGTAATACAAATCTTTGGCTGCAAAAGAAAATGAGTCAGTTGGGGCTGGTGAAGCCATCACCATAAGATTAACCGAGCCCCAAGCCCTCAGTGGTAACCGGACCTCTTGGGGACCACTGTCACTTCCCCTGCATGAAAAACTCCAGTGTTTCCCCTCCCGGTAGGTCTTAAAAGTATGAAGTATGTATCTTGTGTACCTGGGGCATGAAGGTTCAAGTATGCATTTCATACCTGAATCATGACAGATTAACCACCGTGGTTTTAATTACATTCCCAATGCTCTCCATGCTGTAGTTAGGGGAGGCAGAGAAGAGACCAGTCTAGCTCCAATGGAGAGGGTAAGAGGGCTGGGGAATAAGAGAAGCAGATGGAGTACGAGTCGAAGGACAAGGTGCCACCTATACTTACACACATACTACCTATTTCACTATTTTTGCTGCAGCGGACGCACGGGAGAGCTGTTGATGGGGAATGACTCATGGCTGTGTGATACCCAAAGCTGCTGTTTGGACTTCAGCCCTGTCTGCTGGTGCCCAGGAAAGAAACAGTCAGGGAAGAAGGACAAACAAAAGGTCCTTCTGGAACTCCACTCTTCGGTCTGACACAGCAGCTCTTCGATAACGCAGGTGACGCTGCAAAGGAAGCCGTCCCTGGCTATTATTAGAAACCCAACCTGAGCCTCTCCCCGCTCACAGAGGCGATAAGCTGAAGCCAGCGGAAGACCTGCCTCGAACGTGTCGCGTTGCCAGAAAATACTCTCTCTTCTGGACCACAACATCATGATGCTTACCAAGCATCACCTCAGTCTCTGTATTCAGTACTTGATAATACCACTTAATATTTATCACTGGTGCAAAGATAATTTACTAATATTTACTGAGACCAAAACAAATAACCTAGGAGGAATCAGCTTTACGGTGAGCAGACACAGGCTACACACCAAAGAAGGAAACCAAAAATATTGCCTGTCTACCCTTCCTCTGAGCATCATGCACCCCCTTCACCGAGCGAGGCAGGAATCCTGTGCGAAGAAAATTAAATGATCATGTAATTAAAAGTTACATCACGTATATATTCGAGGAGGCCACAACCAAGGCTAAAAGGCAGCCGTAATTCTGACATTTGCTAACCAGAGCTAGGCTTGGCTTTACAGCCTTACAGGAAGAGAAGGCAACTTTATTTCCAAGCTCTCCCCAGATAGAGCTGCTCTGATTCAGCATGAATCAGAGCCATAAGAGAGTCACACAGGAATTTACAATTCTCTGATGAGTCTGAGGTCTACAGAGAGCTAGCTAGTCATATCGTGCACAGGCTCCTATCACACGGAAAAAGTTAACATAAATGATTATTAATTCCACAGCAACAGCTCACTTGTGAGCACTACAGGAGCATCAGTGGCAAAGGGAGGCGTGAGAAGTGAAGTACATCTATTTGAGTTTTTATGCACTTCACAGAAAATAAAACAATCATGGGAGATGATTGCTTACTTGACAACAAACCACCGTGTCCAACGGCATTGTTGCCTTCTAAAAATGTTTTATCCCTAAGCTAAAGCTCAGAGGTGTAACACGGAAGACCAGCAGCTCAGCCACAACAGAAGGCAAGTTCAGAGTCACATCAAAGACAGTAATTCGGCTCCCTCCCTAACACATTCTCAGGAGATTCAACAGGAAGAAAAACACATGTATACATATAAAAGAATGTGGCCATATGATCATAAATGCTTTAAATAATTTCTAAATAACCTGTCCTTAAGTAAGGCAGAATAAAAGACCAGATTCACCCTTCTGGTCAGCCTGGAAAGATGCATGAAGCCTTTAAGCCAACCCCATCTCTTCATTTGCAATGGCCTGGAGCAGTCCTGGTCAGCTACCACATCCTGCTGGGACCTGAAACCTCAGAAACCACACTTGTATCATCATCATGTTTGCTGTCCACCGAGATTCCTAGAAAGTGATCTGATCTGTTCTAGGTGTATATAGTATTCGCCAAGGAACTTCCACGGCTAAACCATGGCAGATTCAGAGGTAGGAGACATCCTGCGCCAGCTGACACAATCATGAGTCAACTGCATGTCATCCTCCCACCCCCCCAATAAATACCTTGCATCATCTTTTCGGTGTAGCAATGGAGACTTTCAAGGCAGTAACCAAACAAACCTGTTTTTCTAAGAGTCCTTCATTTAACACAAGAAAGCCTAAATAAAGCACGAGGCAATCAAAAAGTAATCAGGTTGTTGAAAGTACTTTCAGTTATGCATTTTAATTTAGCCTTCACTATGGTTTAAGACAACTCTCAAATAGCAGCTTCATTTGATACAAAAATACAATAATATCTAGATAATTACTTCACTTGCAGCTTGCCTGACCGCACAGAAATACTCCCAGAAATAGAACTGGAAAAACATTTCAGAGCAAAAGGAGATGATTATTATTAATCGCAACAGCAAACCTATGAAAGCTCAATTATAACCATACTGACAAGGTAAGACGTCTAATGACGCGGGTTTGTACAGTCTTTCTAAAAGTTCACCTCTTAATAAACGTGCATTTGTGAAGCCCCAACCCCACACACTAGTTCACCAGTTACAGAAAGTTCAGGAAATATTTTTATGGCAAACTAGAGAACAAAACTAAACCACAGACTGAGTTTTCCAGAAAGTCAGGATGTGTACTTTTACAGAGTTTCAAGTCACAGTTAAGAAGCTGCTAGGTTTTGGGTGGCATCTTCTTCAGCCTTCAAACAGGATCAGGACCTTCTGTTTTCCTTGTCAAAAATTTCACCCAAATACCAGTGCTGCCAGGAGGACTGGTACTGAAGAGCCTTCGCCACCACAGCACCTCACAACCCAGTTGTTTTCTAAGCGTTGTGTTGCAAGACTGAGTGACAGCAAGCTGAAATGAGGATAAAAAGAGTTTGACCATTGTCTGGTCAGAACCTCACTAAAGAAAGTTCCACACTAGGAAAGAACAGAATTATTCCTGGAAGACAGTTAAATGCCAGCTTGGACTTTTAAGGGCCGTAAAGCGCTCTCAGATCCACTTTGTATCACAGCACCACTAAAGATACACAGCTACATAACTCAATGTGTCTTACAATAGTTTTAAGAGTGATCTTACCAGGCTGAGATTTCTCTCATCTTAAATATTACATTCACGTGAAGTACATAGTACGTTTTTAACACGCTAAACCCAACACTTTCTGACAGACTATATTTCTTAATCTTTTAATTTTCCCTAGTTATACAGTGGAAGCAATTCCAAATTCAGAATCCTTATCAAACTGAAAACAGCATACTGAAACCAGCGAAACAAGGTGGACAATATGCCTTTGAGATCCTCTTCTTGAATCTTTTCCGTCAGTGTCAGTAGAACAAAATATACACCTCTCGCAGAAAGGTTGAAGAAGAATACGTTTCTGTCTCCTTTCTAAAGTGAAATCAAATTACAAGCATTTCTCTTCTGGATTAAAGCACAAATACACCACACAGAACAACCTCAGCAAAGCATACAGAAAATGCACTTTATTCATTAGGGGCTTTAAAAAGAGGAACTGTCTTTTTGCTGAAGGCTTCTTGACATCTTCACCAATAACAGGCAACTTATCAAACTGGCCTTTCAGGCCAATTTTAACTCTGTACTAGTTCCTGATTTACAGTAACTCAAGTGAATTGAAATCCAATAGCTTTAAACACCTCTGATGCTTAACGTGTTAAAGCCCCTTCTGTTGCTTGTTTTCGTGTATTTGATATTCAGCCTTAATTACATCTTTTCCAATATATTTCTCATCTCTGCAGAGATTGCAACTCCTGAAAATTTGATAGCTTACCCTTGCAGCACTGCAATTGTAAAAAATAAGTAAATCATTTCTTGTCACAATGGTATATAAAGCTTCTGAAGGATGGAATATATAAAAGTGAATAAAAGGCTTTCAGCAACTGTCACAAAAGCTTTCAGGAGACAGGAACTTTAGATTTCTTGCATCATCTTTATAGTCATGATTTCCACTCTGATAATTCGGATGGGTACTGAGATATTTTGCAGATCCAAAATAACTTCCTGAGCACTTGAAACCATCTGAAGTGTTTTCCGTTCTGTGTAAGCTAGAGCGCTGGTTCTGTCTTGCGATACTTTAAGAATGTTACTTGGAAAGAGATCGCTTTAAAACATTTGTCTGATGCAGACTGGCAGTAGCACTGAGGTCTGAAGCCACATAAAGCTCTCCAGCAGCAGAAGAGTTAAAATCAGATGCATTCTGTGACTTGTATCGCGGCTGAAAAGCAAAACATCACCAGCTCAGCTAGACATTACTCTAGAAAATAAGTCACCCTGAACTAGCATCCTGGACAAAATCTTTATGCTAAATCTCACCAGGGAAAAACCCACCATTTCCTCTTTGCATTGTGAAAAGAAACGGTTGTTACTGACCGAGAGCTGAGCGCTCCCCTCCAGCTGCCTCTTCTACCCACAAAGTATCGCTAGGTTTTCTTAAATTCACACCACCCACCAAAATGTGGTAGGTTCACTGATTTTAAGATAAGCTTTGAAGAACAAGATGCCACACCAACAGACTAAGGCAAAGTTAACAGTTCGGTAGGGGACTCCAGGTTTAACACCAGAGCTGACAAGCCCAGGTAGGGAGCAGCAGAGGCAGGACGCATGCCGCCCCAGGCTTTGCTTCTGGGCCAGGCCCAGGTCAGACCTGGGAGGAAAGTGTACAAGCTAACTGGTAGGTGGAGAGAGAACAACTTCATCTTGACTTGCAATAGTTAAAAAACACCCTTACAATATGAAAATCCCAACCTTCATACACCTTACAAAATTTGTCAGTGTTATATCTTCTATGATCCATACCTACTTACATACTTGATACCCTAATGAATCCCTTTTAAGAATGGCATTTTTCAAATATATTATGTAATTTATACCATTTTACATGAAGATATTCAAATGAGCATCATCTTATAAGAGTTTTGAACTGTCTACCTTTTTATTTAACCTACTGCATCCTTCCATTACAATACACAAAGAAGCTCTGTGATCAGCTCCTTCAGCACCTGCTATTTCATGTGCTCTGACAGTCCATCTTATTTAAGAAGGCATAATTTATCTTCCCAGTTTCTCTTCAATTACTTTTTCCCTACCCTTGAGTATTTTATTTACAGACTTAGAAAGTACTTGGTGGCTAGCAATATTTATTCTGAGATAACAATGACTATTGTATGCAGTGCACTCCAAAGGAGACATCACGGTCCATTTGCAGAGGCAGGGTACACCTTTTATATCCTTCAGCATGCAGTTTCATCTGTGCTGTAAGGTCTCATTTACTTTTCAGAAGCACAACTTTGAGTTTACAGTGATGTTATGGGTCCCCCAACGATTACAAATATATACTTCTTATACTATACTAAAACTGACCTGTGCTCTTCTCTCCATTAGCAGTATTAAGCCACATATATCAGTACTATCACACTCATTCACCTAATGAATTGTCCTTCTGGAGTTCTTCACATTCCTCTGACTTTGGATAACTTAAATCATTTTACTACTCAGTTCTTCCATGCTGTTGGTAAATGCAGTGTCTACCACAGCCCTGCAACAGAACCCCTAGACAGATCTATGAGAGAAGAGTGGGTTAAATGAGGTCATTAAACTTTTCCCAGGATGAAATTGAGAAAACCAGGATTCCGTAGGCCAACAAGGTCAGGTTTTGACCGGACAGTGACGTGGAGCAAGCTCCTGTATTCTAACTGCAACACAGACTCCACGCAGCCCAACTTCCCTGTGGGGCCATGGAATACGTGAGCCTCTGAGGAATCCCTGATCACCTCTGGTACCTGAGCCAGCTGAGTGTTCCTGCATGACATCTCAGTCCGAAGAATGGACAGGCACACACTTACAGTTTGGGTGTTGGAGGTCTCCTACAGAGCCTTAATACAATGATTATAGTCAACCCTATCTTTTTATTCATGTATTAATTGTGTGTGTGGGAAACATGTTATCAGTAACATCAAACTCTCCTCTATATACGTGGACTTTGCATCATAACATTTCTTCCAGATAACAGGATTTTTTCTCCCCTGTTAATTATTTCTACCTGTTTATTAAGATATAAATATAAGGCTTACCTGTCTAATTCCCAGGACCAGCCCTACGACGTTTTTAAGGTACAGGGGCATTTGCTACCATTTCTTCCTTGGGTCAGTAGCTGCTTTTAAAGAAAGACTCAGTATTTTTCATCCTCAACCCCTGTTTAAGCTCCTCTGCTGAATGACTATAAATTTAGGATATCAAACATATTCAAGTGTTTTACAAACAAATACATTAAGATTCCATGAACCAAGAATTAGCAAAATCTGTTTTACATATGAGTAAAGATACTACTAAGCTACTTGCCCAAAGCCTCATGGAGAATCAATCAGCAGTGGAGAACGAGAAGGTGTCACTTCCAGGCTCTATCTGTATGTGCTAGGCAGTGGCTTCAGTGCTGTGTCAAGAAGGAACCATACAAACTGCATTGCAGTGCCACCACCGCTGTCAGTAACAGGACACTATGTTGTTCTCTATCAGAAGAGGACGATCTCCATCCTTTACTAATGCAACAAGAAAACGCAGATTGCTGCTGGTAGGGCAGCCTATGATTTACAGCTGGACAAAACTCTAAGGCTCCCATCAATGCAAGCTGCTGGTCTGTCTCTGAAGGTTGTCCTATACTGAATTTAGGGTTTACTGCAAAAGTTCAGTGTTACTGCAAACACATGTTTATAAGTCATGCACTGATTTTCTTTTTTTTTTTTTCCCCCCCCGAAGCAGTTAGTCACACAGGATCTCAGGAGTAGCTGAAGTGCAGTGCTTGTCAGATGCCCACACTGGAGACACAAGAAACCGAGGCCCCTACTCATATCTACCTGGCTGCATTATTGCTTCACGCTTCCAGCACTGAAGAAATGAGACAGCTTTCCGAAATCCACGAAATAACAGGAAGCAATCCAAAAGACACAATGTGGCTAGCAGATGATGGTGAACAGCTTATCACAAAGACTGTTGGCTGCAAAAGGAAAGCTGTGCAGTAGGACTAGCTTTCGACTTCATTACCACAGTCCAAGTCCCTTTCCACACATACCCCTCCGTGACCACCCAGACAATTAATTCATGAAGCTGCACTGGCTTAAAAAGAAAAATATTTGCCTTGTTCTTCCAGCCAAATACAAAATGAAAAGTCAGCAGCTTGGAAGGATTATTGAGAAAGCATGGTAGCCAGAATAACATGACATAAGAGGGGGAAGAAGGCTCCACTACATTTTCTGTGTATCTTAATCAATTGTTCCAACACCTCACAATCATGTATGTTCAAAAATATCTGTAAAACATACTTCTCAGGACAGCATCCACCACATTTTAAAAGCATTTATACAAAACTTGATTACTATGAGTTATCTGCCTTGTGACGGTTATTCTTAAAAGTTGAAAGTGGTCATTGATAGAGACCTATCCATAAAAAAAGAATTCCAGAGTATTTTGTTGTTTCTTCAAGAACAGTCTTCTAGTCATCTCTTATTTAAACTTCAAAGAAAGCAATTTGAAAACAAATATTACAGTGGCACATTTGAAACCCTATATGGACTTATGAAAACAGGAAAATAAAACTGGCTAAACAGAAGTGAAACTAATTTATTCAATCTGTCAAAATTCATTGTCAGCAGGAAAAAAAAAATTTAGTTGCAGTATTTTTGTTTAATGTGTAATGATAAATACAAAGATAGGGTTTGTTTAACTACTCAGCGCAGGCAAGGAGCAATTTTAAATGGGGGGGGGTGGAAATACCTCGAAGCATACACATCCTGACAAGGAAGTTACATCCTTCTGATGTAACAGGAAGACATTATCAGTGGAACAGATTTTTACAGCAGCTACTTTCTCCCACCTAACTCTAGTCATGGCTCGGTGACTACTGAGACCAGAGGGTCCGGGGTCAGCTCTGACCGCACGGAACTCGCCAGAAGAGGAGCACCTTAAGGAGAACGCTCGCACGGCGGCTCCGCCAGGCCGGGCCCGAGCCACCGCGCCGGGTGCGCTCAGCGGCTGCCGGGGCGGCCTCGCCCCGGCCCGTACCCAGGCCCAGCCCAGGGCTGCGGGCCCGGCCGGCCCCGGGCAGGGGCTCCCAGCCCCGGCAGCACGGCCCAGCGCGCCGCTTCCCGCTGCCAGCCCGCGGAGAGCCGCGGCAGGCTTCCCGCAGGGCCCGGGCAGGCTCCACTCACCCCTCCCGGCCCTGGACCGGACTCGCCCTGCCGGGGCCGCTCCCACCGCCAGGCCTCGGCAGCCCCCGGTGAGGCGCCGGCCGGGTCCGCGCGGCAGCCGCGGCGGAGGAGCGGGGACCGTGCCCCACCGCCCCCAGCCGAGCGCCAGGCCCGCTCCGGGCCGCGCCGCTCGGACCGGCCCCGCCGCCCCCTCCCCCGCGGCCGCCCTCGCCCCTCCGCCGGGCGCCTCCCGGCCTAACACCCGCCGCCGCCCCTCCGACACGCCCAGCCGGGCCGCCCGGCCGCCAGCAGCCCGCTGCGCCGCCGCCCGCGGGGTCCGTGGCTGCCCCGCGGCGAGGAGCGGCCCCGCCCGACCTCCCCCGGCCCGCGGCCCCGCCACCCCGGCGCCCGCTCACCCGCACCCGGGTGGCCGCCATCTTGTGCCGCTGCCGCCGGAGCTCCGCCCCCTCCAACACGTCAACGTAACGCGGGAAGTGAGACTCCGAAGGCGCGGGGCGGGCGGGCGCGCTAAGGGGAAGCCGCGGCGGGGCGGGGGCACGGAAAGCTCTGAGGTGCACGCAGGGGGCCGCCGGGGCTTCATCGCGCGGGCGGGCTCCCGACGGAGGGGCATTGCCCCCGGGGGCTCGGGCGGGGGCTGCCGGCGAGGGGAGCAGCCCCCGGCTGGGGCAGCGGCTCCGCGAGGCTGCCCTGCCCTGCTCCCCGCCTCCGGCAGGTAGCCCTGGGGAGAGCAACCCCAGCGAGCTACCCGGGGAGCTCTGAAACACCAGCCGGCTCCCCAGCATTTAACAGCCCATAAAACTCAAATGAAATTAACGTGAATAAATGGCGAACTACGTTCCTTATGGCCAGAACACGAGCCGCAGTAGCGGCTAATAACCTGATGCTGTTTATGTATTTGCACCCCCAATCTTCTTGCGATGTTGGGACAAGGGGAGCCCCAGGACACAGCTCTGTGCAGAGCGGGGAAATGGAACTGGTTGCCTTTTGCTGGCCACCCTCCACCAGTTACAGCCAGACAGCAACCTGTGCCGAGCAGCACACAGCCTGCCACTGGTGTGCGGGAGCAAGCAAACTGGGTGTGGGGGGGCAGGCAAGGGGCTTCAGCCTGCTGGGGTGACAGCCCAGGGTCAGGACCGGGCCACCGCCTCTGCAGAAGAGAGGACATGAAGCACATCCATGCATTTCTTACTGTGTTTCAGGAGGTTGCTGCTGGCCAATACATGGCAATGAAAAATATTCTCAGGCCTAAACTACCTGATGGGAATCTAGAAGAGCTGTAGCCAGAGAGACGTAGCCAGAAGAGACATAAAGATCACGAGAAGATCTACAGTGCTGTGTTTTAATCAACAGTGCATCTTCCCTCAGCCCTCTCCCATTAATACAGTAATGAGGGAAAAAAAAGAGTAAATTAATTCTGCTTTGTCTTGCAACACATATTCAAAAAACTATGCCCCAAGACATCATATGAAAATTTGCAGAAACAATTACAAAACAAAATGTTTTGGAGACCCATTGTGTTTTAAGCCATTTACTCAGTGAAGTCATCTCTACTCAGCTTTTAGCAGCAAACAGAGCCAAGGTACCGGTTCTATCAATTATTCTTTGAAGCTACTTTAAAATAGCAATGTGGGTCTTGCTGGTTGGATTGTATTTTGTTTAGTTCTTGTATTGCATTTCCAGGTGGCAGAGAGCAGCCGCCGAGGAAGCCAAGAGCAAGGCAGCTAGGTGGCATAAGAGCTCGCTAAACCTGGCCAGGGACCCAGCCTGCAGGAGAGGCCCTGGTGCTGCTAAGCCGCCGGGATAACCATGTTGGACAGCAAGCAGCCAGAGTCCCTCTCGATCCAGCAGAATAATCTCTGGGGGGCAAGGTGGGTCACTAGTTTAACCCCCTACCAACCTGAGCTCCACTTCTTAGGCCTGCTGCAAGCCAAATTCCAGGACTACAGACACCGCACCTGAGCCAAAAGGCCCTAGTTTAGCCTTATTTCATACAGCCATGCTGGCCCTGGCGTCTTGTGCAAATAGTGGTGGGCCAGAGCAGTTCTTGAGCTTTTTTTCCTTTTCTTTTTTCTTTAATAGCACAGAACAAAAACATGCCAGAAAGACAGACTTTTGTCTATGCATTTGTAGTCTCTCGGCTGGCTTAAAGGGTACCCCCTTTCCTTGTGCGGTGCAACAGCTCCACGTTTACCCCAGCAAATGCCAGCTCTGAGAAGGGGCTCTCCTTGTTTGCCCCTGGGATTTCACAGTGGCAGACAGCAGGTGAAGGCTGCAGGCGAGTGGAGAGAACACAGAGGAGTTGATCCAGCAGCAAAATGAAACAAAATTGGAGAAGTCGAGAGACATCAGAAAGCTGAGCAGTTGGAAATGCATCCGTGGGACCTTCAAAGCAAACACCAAACCCAGCCCCAGCAGGCTGTCCTGGAGACTGGCTTAAGAAAAGGCAGAGCAGGATTTTAAGGCACTTTGCAGTAATTTTCCTCAGTTTACCACAGTGCAATGCTTCCCCCTGCAAATGAGTACCCAAACAGCTCTGCTTGTAGGATCTTTATTACACATGAAGAAATAACATCTACTCCTAGCTAGGCCCTCGCGTTACCATGAGGAGCCGGGTCACTGGAGGGCAACTACAGACTCGGCAGACGTCGAAGCCCTGAAAGATGTTCTCCTGGGGGTCCAACGAGCAGGAGACTAACTGTACCTTTCTGTGGAAGCGACAGGCTGGAGTCAAATAGCTTTTAAAAGCATTTAGTTAAACTGAAACGCAGGCCATCTCTGTGGAGTTTAAAAGGAGCGCCTTATTCTGCTTTAGCTCTGATCTGTTCCTAATCAACTTAAGACAAATTTATCTTAAGCCAGATTTACGTCTGTTAAAAAGGATCCACATAGCCTTTTGCTCCGGAATTGCCGCATTGATTTTTACAGGAGCATCCACTACTCAAAGTAGGTGGACCAGTTTCCAGTAACTAGCTGCAGACCGAAACCCAAGCCCATTCACACAGGCATTCATTAACCGTCCTCCAAGGGGCAGAAAGCGTTAAGCTATGCCTCAACTCACAGCAGGGAGGGAGAGCTCAAGGATTACAAAACCAAGCCTTGCTGCCAGGCCATGCCCCTTGACATTGCCTTACCAACAGTGACATCTATACGGGAGATGCCAGCCATGTCGGACACCTCGCGTCACTCCGAGCGAGAGCTACCTCAGGACTCCAGCACCGCATCAGCACGTAAAACAGCAGCCAGAGATTAACTGCTGTCCCAGTTTCTCAGAATTAAGCAAGATTAACACATAGATAGTCCCAGCAGCCACCAGTATTAGTAGCTCAGATTTGCTTCCAGTAAGGCGATAGATCAAGTGGCTGAGAGAGGTTTGGGCAACAGCTATTGCCTTTAACAGCACTCTTGAAGTACAAATTCTAATTGACATGCTTCCAATCTATTTTGATGTGCTTCCAATCCATTTTGACGTGCTTCCAATCCATTTGTTATATACACTGCACCACTGCTGTTCACTGGGCATTAAATTTGCAGTAAGCAAATGAGCTCTCAAAGGACTTGGTGCTCAAGACTGTTTTACACAATAGTCCCGATCATCCACCCAGTTCTGTACTGGGCTTTGACACCGATTTACTTAACTCAAACTGGGGCCAAGGGTGAGAGAAAGAGGAAGAAAGGGATGAGGGCAAGAGGGACAGACAACCAAGGACTACAAATCTGTTAGAATATGGATTATGGGAGTCTCAAGGTAGAAGCAGATGTGAACTTAAACTTTTGTGAAGATGGCAGAAATAAACTACCGCAGCTCTCTGCACTCACAGCAACAGATGTTCCCTAAGCATCCCTACACCTCTAAAACTGCAGGACACTCACACTGGAAGGGGAGAAGAGGAAGGAGAAGCATTCTTTGCTCTGGACACATGGTAGTTTGCATCCTCACCTTTATATTCAGTTCCACACCTGTCATGCCAAAGACATTTAAAATAAGTTTCAGCCACAAATAGCAAATATTAATGGATCTAACATCACTGATCCAGAGTAATGATCACCACACTGACTTCCACAATGACAGAAGTTGCCTTTCTTCCCACTCAAATTTATATTCACATCTCAATTTTTTTTTTTAACATGAAGCTGAATAATCAATGCCTGGAAATTAAAACAAATAGAGATAAAATGACTTCGAGGAACGACTTTGAGCCAACGTGTTTGGCACAGAATCAAACCTCTTAAACACCCAGATCTGGGAGAAGTAGGCAATAATTAACAAAGAGCTCACCAGCTTGCAGCAATCTTCCCTAACCGAGCCTGCAGCCTCCTGGCTGCTCCCTGCAGTGCTCTACGTTCCTGTACATGGCCGCCTTTGCCAAGGCTTTTGATGGCATGGGTGGGAGAAAAAGGGGAAAACCTGCTCTTTTCATCAAAGATAGCATGAAATCACACGTCTGTTTTCCACAGTAACAGCATTAAAGGAGCACTCCTTCCTCTTCCTCCCATTTCAACTAAATGCATTTTGAGACTCCTAAAGGAGAGTTGAGTTGCCAAGTCCTGACGCTTTCCGAAGTTGTGGTCCATTACACCGGAAGAAGTTGAGATCAAGGTCTGTCTAAACCTATGACTCAAAACCACCTTACCATGCTCTTCAGGAAAAGCCATTTTGAATTCAACACAATTTAGAACTAGGGAAGGGAAAAATAGTCTCAGATTTGACCATCAGTAAGCTTTCATTTAGGAAAGAATTAAACAAGATCCAAATCACATGAACATGATAAAGTGCCTGCTGGATGTTCGCAGGCAAACTTCTCTCCCTCCGCCCCCAATCCGGCAGTTACTCCTTAGCATCCAAAGCAGAATTACTTGCACTTTTTGAAAGTGCAGCTGAAGTCTGGCATAATACAGTGTCAAGCTCCTACAACACTGATAAACAAGTGATCACCTCAATCAAAACGAGACTTAACAGGCTTGCAAAGTGTTTCAGGCAGCTAGAACAGCATGAAGCATTCTGCAACCAGTGATCAAGTTCTTGGACTAAGTGTTGACAATGCATGAATGAAAAACAGCAACAAGACTTAACAAACATGATTAATATTATCCAACTGCTTTGTTATAAATATATTATATACATTCAAACATCACATTAAAATATTATTCCATTACACCAGAAGAGATTAAGGCTTTATATTATTTACAGAAACAAGCAAGCACCTTAAAAAAAAAAAAAAAAACAAACAAAAAACAAAAAACCAAAACACCAGTCATTAGCATTTCCCTTCTAACATACAAGTTTGATACCTTGAGCTCTTGAGTACAGCTATTTGCAATGTGCCCAATGCTAGAACTATTTTAAACATTTATTGTCAGGGTAGGGAACACTTAATCGACGACTCATCAGTGAGCACTCCACATGAACAGACCCGAGCATGTCTTGTACAGGATGCCCTCCCTTTCCTCAGAGGCTCGTTGAGTTGAAGGCTTATGCAGAAACGGTTTGCTCAATTCCACGTAGAGAGTAGAACAATTTTATTTTAAGGGAAATTGAAGACACTTGAGGATTCGTGGCCCATTAGTGGAGCGGGATTGTTGAAGTCTGTTCCACATTACATCAATTAGATTTAACATGATAGCAAAGATAGAGCGGTAAGTTTATCAATCACTAAGTGCATTGAACAGTGATGATTTTATAGGCTTCCATTACTCTGACACACTGGTTTCATGCAGTGTACTTGGACTCAAACATGAAGTGACAAACTGTTGTCACCATTCCCCCTATAGGTCTTAGGCAACAAGCTGTTCTTGAAGTGTTAAATAATGTTGATACAACACATGTTTACTACGCCACCATGTACCAATGGAGTGACTGTCCTGCCTTCCAGCTTGCCCGATAGCCTTATGAGATACAGTAATGAAGTATTTTCTAAGATGTAAGCAGACATGGCTAAACGAAAAGGTGCTCAGTAAGAGTAATCATCTTCATTTCAAGTATTGTTTTAAGAATTAGTTCTTTTCATTACAGTCTGTGTTAACACTTTTTAGTTTGTGCTTTAGAGTCTGTTATTTCTTTGCAGGTCTTGAATTTGGCTGATGGCTTTATATTTAAAAAAAAAATACCCCAACATTGGCAACGAGTTAAGGACTGAAGAAGGCTGGCAAAAGTTATTTAA
This sequence comes from Gorsachius magnificus, assembly GCA_034008185.1. NCBI lineage: Eukaryota > Metazoa > Chordata > Aves > Pelecaniformes > Ardeidae > Gorsachius > Gorsachius magnificus. The sequence goes on from CM067091.1 coordinate 18,129,625, forward strand.
TTTTCTGAGCCCATTTCATGTCATCTGCTCTTGGCTTCTCCCCAGTAACTCCTTGGATAATGTTCTCCAAACACCTCCAGAATCTTATCTTCTCTAATGGATAGTTCAGCCAGCCTAAGTGATTGCAAAGGAAAAAAAGGATTAGTTTGTCATAGCGTCCAAAGTTCAATGTCTTGCAATATTTATTTAATAACATTATTTAAATTAAACACAAGGTAAATGTAAAGGGAGTTCAGAGGTGGGCTACTCTATGACCATTGCAAAGCTATCAGAAAAGGGACCATCAAGTTGAATGACTTGTGTCAAAGACAGACACTTGTATTAGTAGCACCTTAGATTTAGTACTGAAATTTAAGCAGCCAAACAAAAACCCCAACCCAACAATTTCTGCTATTTTTCCCAGATTAGTTTCCCCATCACCAAAGCCAGCTCAGCTTTTCCCCGTGTTTCTCATTAGGTAGTAGAGCAAGAAAGTAAATACACACAACATTAACAATGCCACAGTTTCTAGAAAAAATGAAATTATTTAAAAAAAAAAAAAAAAGAAAAAAGTCAAGATTTCTGTTTGGGACCTAAATACCACTGAGGCCCAGCAAACTGAAGAAAAATTTAAGAAAAACTGAAAGGTTTTTCTTAAATAGAGCCTCAATTTTAGACAGTTCCAACATCAATTTTCATTTTTAAGGTACTTGAGTGTATTATGCTCTTCCTGGGCAAAATTAAAGTTTGCGTAACTGATTGCTAATTAAATCAGTGATGGGGAAATCTTGTTTTCATACCACGCTGCATTTAATGGTGGCTGACGTTGGACACTTCCCGGATTAAAAGGGCAGCACCGCTAGCAGCACACTCCCAAAGCTGCGCAAGTCTGCCAGCTGAGCACTTCTGCTTCCCAGTAACCAGGAAGGCTGTAACAGGTTGATACGGGACAGGCTTTTACCATTTTCTGTACAAATGGCACTAAGTGGGATCATGTTCTGCATGCAACAGGAGTTTACCGCATCTTTCCTATCCTACAGATTTTGGGTATTTTGAATGCTTTGCAGAAATGTCGCACTGTGCAGGCTGAGGCTGGAACTCACACAGGCCCTCCCTGAATTCAGAAGGGCTTCATGTCTCACTTTTAGGATATTAATTAGTACATTAATTTTCTGATACTGTATTTTGATGCCAACCTAACTACATGTAACTGACAGGAAAGTGCACAAAGAGGCAATTTCACAGGGTTTCATTAAAATGTATTATACAGTAACTTTAGGCCTCTGTTTTATTAAGCATTGTAAAACTAGGAAAGCCAAAAGAAATCAGCACCGGGAAATGTTATTTTCCCATAGAAGTTCTCCTACAACACAGGGTTACACTAGTTATCCCACACCTACAAAACACTTCTGTAAGCACAGATGCTATACTTAACTCCATGTACATCTCTGGAAAAGGGAAAAAAGTGTAAGAAAGCGAAACCAAAGGAGAGGCGGGAACGAAGAAGTTGTTACTGCAACAGCGAGCTAGCAGCAGCGGTGCGTGTTAGAGGAAAGAGCTAAAATGCAGGATAGCATGAGCAAGACTGGATCACAGGAAGCTGCCGCAGAGAGCTCTGCTGGGACCGAGTACCATCCCTACAGCAGTGACACAGCCAGCAGAAGGAAACATCTGCTCTTGCTGATGTGGTCTTAGACTATATGGGTATAGCTATTACGGGACAGAAATACTAAAGGGAGAGAACATTCAGGATATTCACTGCTGAAAAATATCCTATTTCTAGATCGTTTCTAATCAGACACAGCTACAGCTTTAGCAATCTATCGGAACAGGTGCCTCCTGTTTTCAACCACCTTCTGTAGCTGTATGTGACTTTTCCTAGCTCACCTGCGACCCTGCAGCTCCACTCAACTCGCTCCGTACTGACGCCCTTTAGGATGTCAGCCCATGCAATTCTCATTAACACAGCCCTCACCCCTCAAGGAATGGACGACTCCTTCCTGGCGTCTAAAAATGGCAGTCAGTGCATGAAAGCTTTGACATTGGGAATGCCAGAGCGCTGTTATCGGACACCTTCCCTGGCCATGATACAGCAGCAGACCTTTACGTACAGAGGTCAGCTCTGAAACCAAGGATACTCTGGGCACTTGGCTGCCTACTCTTTATCCAGGTCACTAACAAGTGCACTACAATAACTAGTCCTATATTACTTGGTAAAGGCCCCTTTTAAATAGCACATTGACTGCGTATTTCTGTCCTCCTCCTCACTTCTACCCTAGAAGAGAGAGAATTAGGGCTGCAGAAACACTTTGCTCCACTGGAAAATCCAAGTATAAATCTATCATGCTGTGTTATGTCAGACTCATATGGTATGAACACTTACAGAAAGCATGGGGTGAACAGAAGCACAAGCTATTTTTTTTTTTTTAATGAGAAAAAAGGCAACTATCAAGACTGCTAATAATGGTCAGGCTTAAACTTTCAGGACATTGTAGGACTGAAAAGAAAGCTCTTAGGGTGGCAAGATTTTTGCCATCATCTGTCAAGTGACGCCTTCTTAATTGTACTGTGCTTTTACGTGGTAAAAGTCATAAGAACTAGATTTGTTTCTTGGCAGAGATTTCAAAACTGATATAAACTGTTGGGCAAAACCAGCAACAGAATGAAGAACCACAGTGGTTTATTTCCACCTATCTGATTAACTTGGTAACTTATTCAGGATTGTGCAGCACTGGTGACCAAGTATACCTGCCTATACAGTGGGCATAAAATTGAATTTAGATATAAGAGGAACCTAAAGCCAGTTTTCTGCAAGCCTGTCCACTCCTCTGCCCCAAACCAGAATGAATGAATGCTGCAAATCCAGAAGCCTTGCTTTAAAAATGAGCATTCAGGGTAAGCTGCACTTGCAGATGATACACTGTTTTCAAGGAACAGCGGCTTTAAGGCTTTAACGAACAAAATCCATTACTAGCATGAGATCACCAAGATATCATGCAGTCAGATCTCAGTACCACTGACTACCCCATCAGGCTGAAAGTTACCTTTCAGCCAGTCACAAATCTTCCCCCTGCATTTTTTATGCAACAAAACCAACTATAGTTTTGCTAAGAGCTTGTGCAGCCAAGGTTAACATTTTCCAGGTAATTTTCTAAGTATTTAACAGGCTGTCACTAAACTACATGCTGCCAGGTGAATTGCACTAGACTACTAGAGAGAGCTTGCAGTATGAACCAGGTGGCAGTACCAGTTGTAATGCAGAAGTAAGTCTCGTGTGGAGACACGTGATGGATCCTGTGATGCTTCCGTGGCAGGATAACATGCCAGTCCTGTAGAAATATTACCCAGCGTGGAAGACCAAAGTACGTGTGAGACCACTTGTGAATCTGGTTCGTCATGGTTATGAAGATGATAAGGGCAAAGACATAACACTCCCAAGGACATGTTTCATACAATGCCTCTGCAAAACAAGATGTGTATCTTTAAATACCATTTATGAAAAGGTAAATTTCTACCAGGAAAATGAAGTCTTGCCCAGACAGAGCTGCCTGGTGCTGCAGGAACTAACAATGGCCTCAATGAAGCTGCTTTGGCAAGGTGTCACGAGAGCCAGGGAGCCGTAAGCAATTCCAGAACGTCGTAAGACAGGCTGGTAAGTGCCAACGTCTGTCAACTTGCCATAAACTGGAAGTTAAACTCAGAGTTTACCATCTATACAATTAAATTAATCCTTTAATTCTTGCACTTCTAGTTTGCAAATAAAGTACTTCTACAGAGAGATGAAGCATATTTATACACTTGAGAACAATGAGTTTCCCTATATGTACAGTTTGATCCCTCTTATAAAAAGAGCATTTACTGTAACTTCTAATGCTTCATTGCAAGACTGCTCAGGCACAGGTTCTCTGTTGAGCTAGAGAATCTAGCTGCCCTGCTTTCTAGCTGCTCTACCTTCAAGGAAAAAGAAACCCAAACCAACCTTCCCTCCCTCCTCCCAGGAGCATCATGCTTCCAACAGCTATTACTTGTCATCTTGCATTCACTGATTTCTCCTAGCCTCGCACAGACAAATGTTCTTTTAAATATCAATGTAAGTCAGAAGTAACAGCTTACCTGGGGAAAAAGAAACAAATTTGTATGCCATGTTTGCCAACGGGACTAGCGTCATAAGGCAGTTGTCTCCATTGGTCTCTATAAAATCGTGTCTGGTAATTGCTGTGGGGTCAATATGATGTTCTCTAAAGGGTCTGATGAAAGCCTGAAAAAACAAATTGATAAACATGACAGCATGGCTCAATAATGATCTTGGAAAGAAAAATATAAAAAACCCAAAAAACCCTGCATGCCCTTCAAACCTGATGACTGAGTTTCAGAGAGTTCCATAGTACAAAGCACATAAGCGGGAGTCAATCTTTTGTGATGGTAACACTTCAGGTAATTTAATCTACATTTGTGAAGCAATTCAGTTCCCAGACTCGAATCCAGTTTTTCATTGCTTTTCAGTTTTATTCTTAATTTTCACTTAGGACCTTTAGTCTCTAGATCTCAAAAACAAAGCATCAGCATCCTAATTTCACAGACAATATTTGTGAAATTCACAAATATAACTCACTTGGTAAGCAGCATACACCAAGAAAATACTAAAAACCAAAAAATTCAGCCTAGCATTTTGTATGGGTTACAGATGATGGCATTAACAGACTAAATGCAAGTTAAATGACTAGACAAACCAATGTAAGTCAAATAGAACATAACAAAAGTCTCCTCTAGGAGTAGAAATCACATCTGCATACACAATCCCAGAGGAGAGAGAGCGAATGTGATAGGTAGGACTAGGACAGTAAAACAAGTACGCTTCTTTGCCTTTAGCACACATATCCTCTACAGTCTAGGCAAAGGTGTCCTGATCAGTCTGAACTCCTGTTTATTTAGTCCATAGTCTCCTGCAGTGTTTTGGTTTTTTTTTTTTGAACTATGATCCAGAGATACAGGGATTCAAGGACTACTAAGTCTATTGAAGGTGAACAAAAATAAGCCTAAAACCAACAGCCTTAATTCTGCTGTTCTAATTCATGTATTTCAGGATAATTACGAGGACTATCCCATAAACTTTTTTTCTTTTTAATAGATAACTTTCTAATATTGCATTGTGAGGAGTATTAATGGTAGCTATGAAGAAGTTTATTTTAAAAAACAGATTATTGCTTATTATAGAAGTCAGTGCAGCTTCCGCTAAGCACCTGGCATTTGTAGCTACCAATGTATAGTACATCTCAAATCTACATCTTCAGTCATCACCATTCCAACTCTACTACATTTACAATAGGGGCCAGCAGCAGAGAGAACTGGAAAGATTTCTTCATGTTTTACAAGGCAGCTTTTTGAGAGTTTAGCTGTGGGAACAGTTCTCCACACCTCTACATTTATTGGCCTTTGGGAAGATCTATGCTACTCCAGCCAGGTTTCTACGCTGGTGGTGTCACAGACCATTCCCGCAGTCCCTTGGGAAGGTCTGCGAACACTGGTATTGCAAAACTGTGTGCAAAGCTTAAACAAGGTGATAAAATGGAACAGTGTCACCTTGCACATGTCACCTAGGCCGAGCGTAAACATGGCACTTTACCAGCGACACACCGTGCCACTTAGGGGAGGAGGGTTCTGGGGGTGGTTACATTGGCAAGACTGCAAGAAAGATACAGCTTATATACCCTGTCCAACACAGCTGGGAATACTGGAAGTGTTTTGTAACTTTTTCAAGCTTAAGGATAAGAATCTCAAACCTTTCCAACTATGGGTAGCTCCACAGATCCCCAGGTATCTGCTCCCCAGTGAAATAATCCTGATAGAAAGTCAGCCGTAATAACTCCTGCAACTTGAATGAGGAGGGAGACAGTTAGATACACATAAGCATTTTTACTAATGTATTCACATTTTATACTTGTTTTACAAGTTTACTTGTTTATCTACCTCTAACTCAAGATATTTACAACCACATGAGATCCACCTAAACAATAATATTTAAAAGAGTTAACAACCATTATTGGGTATGGAAAATACTCGTAAGTTAGAACTGAATCACTTGGATCTGCCCACCCTCTTCTTCAGCAGTGTTTAACAGATTACTTGGCTATAAAATAACTGTTAAAGCCATCTCAGCAGATAATACTACCTGCAGACCCTTCCTCTTCTTCCCTTGGTCCTTCATATCTGTAAGCAAGAAGCACTGAACTCCAACGACTACAGGTAAGAACTAATTAAGAAGCCACTCCTGGGTACAGCAATACTATTTACAAAATAAGATCAGAACATCAAATAACTTCAAGACTGTGGCATCTGCAAAGCTGTAGGCAAGGCTTCAGAAACCATGCTAACAACTCTCTGTAAGGGCATTGTACGCTTGCAGTATTTCCACACTAATTGAGATACACCATTAAACGGAGGGTGTCACAACAAGTGTGAAGATTTTTCTAGCTGCCAACCACAATAACTTTAAAACTGCGGTCAAGTAAAGGTGATTTTCAGTTCTTGCATGTAAAGCCCTATATTTACGTTCATGTTCTGGATAATGTACCTGTCCAAGTTTCTGGCTAATCCTGACATTTAAAAGTAAGGATATAAGAGATGTTATTTGATCAGAACGGCTGTATATTCTCCAGTCAGTCATAGATCTGTCAGATGGTGTTTAACCTATCTCTCTCCACCTGCAGAAGTCACCCAACCCACAGGTTCCCAATCCCTTTAATACTGAAGTCTCCAACACAATTTGAGGCACCCTCCCGCATGAGCTCTACTGCCAGGCTCTTTATGCTTTTGAGGAAGAAAATTCAGTGAAGATTGCTGAAGAAGTTCCCCATTTTTAACAGAGAGGCTGGGGGAATGTGGGATACAGCATAGCAATATGGCTACAGCAACATAGTAAAGAGCGAGATACTGCCTGGCAGTCAGACCCTGCCCTTTAAAGAACAGAGACACCAAGAGTTACCAGTTCAAGCCTGCACATCTTGCTCTGAGCAGGCTTCAAGAGATGTTAATCAGGTCTGGATGTCTAGATTTGCTGAAGAATGAACCAGACTAAGAATTTGGATTCTTTTTTCACTGCAGTGCTGTCCCTTCAGGTTAATAAAAATATCAGAAAGATTTTTCTGAGATTGACCACACGGTGAATACGTATACAAGCATACCGGGTGATTCTCTGTGGAGCCAGCATTCAGGCTCCGAAAGGGGAAGGCAGCACACGCTTCTTACCTGCAGGTCTGGTTAAAAGAATTCAGTAGAAGCACGACCCAGATTTCAAAATAGCTACTACATACTGTGCAAATACGATATACGTGGGAATTGATAGCATGTGATCTCAGTGCAAATCCCTCAAAATCATAGAATCATTAAGGTTGGAGAAGACCTTTAAGATAATCATGTCCAACTGTCAACCCAACACCACCATGCCTACTAAACCATGTTCCAAAGTGCCATGTCTACACATTTTTTGAACACCTCCAGGGATGGTGACTCCACCACTTCCCTGGGCAGCCCATTCCAATGCCTGATAACCCTTTCAAGTGAAGAAATTTTTCCTCATATCCAATCTAAACCTCCCCTGGTGCAACTTGAAGCCATTTCCTCTCATCCTATCACTTGTTGCTTGGGAGCAGAGACTGACACACACACACACCCCTCAGGCAGTTGTAGGGAGCAATAAGGTCTCCCCTCAGCCTCCTCTTCTCCAGGCTGAACACCCCCAGCTCCCCCAGCCGCTCCCCATCACCCTGGGGCTCCAGACCCCTCCCCAGCTTCATTGCCCTTCTCTGGACACGGTCCAGCCCCTCCATGTCCTTCTTGGAGTGAGGGGCCCAACACTGAACCCAGCATTTGAGGTGCGGCCTCACCAGTGCCCAGTACAGAGGGAACAATCACTTCCTCACTTCCGCTATTCCTGATAAAAGAATCCAGGATGCTGTTGGCCTTCTTGGCCACCTGGGCACACTGCTGGCTCATATTCAGCTGGCTGTCAAAAACCACACACGGGTCCTTTTCCGCTGGGCAGCTTTCCAGCCACTCTTCTCCATACATGTAGCGTTGTATGGGGTTGTTGCGACTGAAGTGCAAGACCTAGCACTGAGCCTTGCTGAACCTCATACACTTGGCCTTGGCCCATCAACCCAGCCTGTCCAGGTCCCTCTGTAGAGCCTCCCTACCCTCCAGCAGATCAACACTTCCACCCAGTTTGGTGTCACCTGCAAAGTTACTGAGGGTACACTCGATCCCCTCATCCACATCACTGATCATGCCATACAAAGTTCATGCCAATTAAAGCACTATATACCGATCTTGCAGTCTATTCTTAAGTGAGTCACGAGAGAAATACAAAGATTATATGTTCAAAACATGTTTCAAAACAGCTCAGTTTGCAATTCCCTACTCTCATGTGGTGCTCAGAGCATAAGGCACAGTCATGTACTATTGGCATGCCCGGCTGTTCTCAGACAAGTCTGTGGGGCCATGCAAACCAGAGGAGTAGTCACAGGGCCAGGTCAGAGTATCTGGCACATAGATACAGAAATCACGTTGTTTACAGAGTTGCTCAGTGTAACATAGTCTTTGCACCAGAAAGAGCAGGGAGTTGCAAAACCAGAGGCGATGCAGGAAATTTATTTTTTGCTCTGCCTGCCTCACCAACTCTTCTTCAGGTGCCTGTGAAGCTAGGAGAACGCCTGGCTTTCTCCTCCACTAGCCAGCTTTTGTTTCTCTCCGTGTCTGAAGACTTTCTTTGAGCACAGCTTCTCATTTATAGTATTAAGGCTTTTTGTGATGGGCAGGTACCCCTCTGCCTGCTAAGGTGTTAGGCAAGACAATTCCAACTCCCTTGTAATCCAAAACAGAAGTTAAAATTGTTGGCATACTGGTTCATCTTGCTTTGACTCCAAGGCATCTTGTTACTCCTCCCTCTCCCACAGAAACTTAAAGCAATCTGAGATATGCCAGGAAACAAAACAACGAACATGCATCTTTCCCCATGAATCACACAACTTTATCTGCCTTGGCCATGATCTGGACTTTGCCTGATGTTCCTACTCTAATCAGGACACTTAGGTCAGCTGCCTTGAGAGTCCAATTTAATGAAGTTCTTGTAACATTAGCAGGATTGCTAAAGAGCAGATCGTTTTTAGAACATGAAAGAGGACGCGGCTGTTCTGTTACTATTGATCAAGTGTTCTTCATCTTCAGGACAGAGCGGTTCCGCACAGTGCATACAGCACAGCCTATTTCAGATCCACCCCTCCCCGTGGTTACCTTTCACTTGCTGATCCCTCCCCTCTGCAGTCCTTCCCCTCACCTTTCACTTTCAAAAAGGGAAAAGAAACAAAATCAGGATTAGTGTGGCACCTACCACCCCAAAAGGCTTTTTTTTCATGTTATAAATCAATCCCCACTGGTGAGTCCATTATTTAGTTGGCCTAAACTCTTAAATACAGCAGGAGACATTTCATCCTTTATCCATCACCTTACTGTACTGTATAGCTTATTTTTTATAAGCAGTAAATTTGGCCCGCTTTGGTTTTGTTTCAGACCACACCAGCGAGACAGGGTGGAGCACAAGGGCTTTTAGATCTGCACCTGGCAGCTGAAAGAGCAAACAGCCTTGATTCAGGGGGAAGATATCCAAACAACACTTCACTTCGCAACAACTAAAATACCATTCTTGCTGAGGTAATCACCCTATTAACCCGCATCGCCTCCAGCGTGCTGCATTATCAGAGCTTGAAATAACAGCAGGAGGAACAACAAAAATAAGAGGCAAGATACTGACAGGTCAATAGATATTTCGCATGTTGCTTTGATGTCAGCTGGTAGAAAGCTAAGAGGAAAGAATGAAGGATGCCTGAAGCAGTGCATTATACTAAGGCAGGCTGAAAAAAACCCTAACTACCAGCAATCGTGTTTCAGCTGTATGGCAGAAGGGCTTGCTCACTCTTCAGCAGTTGTATACGACGAGTTGTAACAAAAGAGCAAAAACTGTACCAGCGGTTATACATGACCAGCATCGTAACGCTTCATTTGCATCCTATCTCCGGGCTCAGAAGGCAATGAACTGAACTCAATATTCTCCTATACCTACGTGCTGTCTTTAGTTAAACCAGGCAAACCAAGGCACAGGTGTTCAGCTACTTCTCTAAGGTGGCATAAGATCCTGATGCTGCATCATCAGGGTTGGCAGGGCGAGACAAGATGGACAGCCCTGAATATTAATTGAGTTAATTATAAAGTCAGAAAAAGCAGGGCATCCACAGCATGTGTGTATATATGAGAGATATATGAACTGCAAATGGTGGATTCAGACACTCATAAGAAGCAAGATCAGCAAAGCATTAGAGAAATACTGCTCTGCAGACATTGGCTTTACTCCAGGCTGCTGAGCAGTGGGATGCAGGATCAGCCCATCTATAGCTTATATCTGAAGAGGAGGCGAGTACTCGGAAAACACAGGAGGCGGGCTTGCAGTTTAGAAGAAGAGAGCTGCAGAACCTGCTCAGAACACCAGGATTTCTTTGTTTTGGAAGTAGACTGCTGAATCAGGAGAAGAGAAAAAGGCCTAGCAGGGAGACCAAAGGTGTACAAATTAACTTCAACCAGTAGATGTTTAATAATGAGTGAACGCATGACTGATGCACGCAGTCGCTGAACGGCCGTTCTTTTCCAGCCACCCCGTATGTGTGATCCTCCAGGCGGGCTTGCCTGCGGGCACGGCAGCATCCTTGGGACACCTCTCGCCTGAGTCAGGGGACACGCCAGAGCATGGCCACTGGCACTCAGACAGCCAGGTCACCTGCTGGGCGGTGGCTTGCAGGGCTGGAAGCGCAACTGGCCCAAACATACAATCAGTGCGAGATGGCTTTGCTCCCATTTGTGTTCCGTTCAGAAACCAGCTAATATGCAGGAGTTTGTGTCACAGAAAAGCCCCCACTCCCTTCATTAAGTACCAAATTGAGAGGTTACAACTTGCAGCCTTAACGAAGGGCTTCTCCTGTGAGCAAGTCACATACCAGTCCTGCAAGCAGGCACGAGCGGAAGGAAGCCAAGTGGGAGCGGCACATTTGAGGTATGAGGTGATCAAGAGAAAACTATTCTGCATGTTTGCAACAAAGAGTTGTACTTCACCAAAATTTCACAGAGCCATGTGTAAGCCTGGCTTTGCATAGATACAATTCTCAAATTGTAACCCAGAAGCCTTACAGTACAGTATATAAAGTTTCGTATTTGCTGTAAAAGTTCCGTTAGAGTCTCTGGAGAGGAAAAAACCAGCACAATGTGTTATCTAACAAACTTGATGCTATTGTGTAACATCATTGAGAAGTACAATTTTTACTCGGTGACTGTACGAACTAGTTGAATGTTACAGCACTGAAGAGTTGGAGGAGTGGCTGATTCCACAACAGAAAAAAATGTTTTCTGAAAATCAATATGCTAAAGTAACAGTTGTTTGTGACTTACATGCTTATAAAAATAAAATGTCTTAGTCCTCCTGCATTCCACATTTAGTGGCTTTCAGTACAGAGAAGGCAGGGGTTTGATACTATGGCAAGTTATGAGGCTAAGAAAGTAATCCCTCAACATTTCAAAGAGTATAAAGTGTAGCAGCTTAAAAGCAAAAAAGAAGAGTTAATAATTTTGGCTATTTAAAGCTGAGGAACATTCAGTCAGAATTGGACCTAACAGTGCAAATAAGCAGAGATCACAACTGAACTATAAAATAAAAGACGGGCCTGGTATTACATGTAATATTGTATATGTATTACTATATATAGTGTTTATATTGCATTATAACTGGGTTTTCAAATAAGCCATGTCTATAACACACACTCCAGAGATGGGAAAGGTCTCCCCTAAGTCACACAAGCTTGTTTTGCAAGATTGGCATACTACTCGCAGCAGATGTTTCTTTTCCTTCCCCCGTATATTCCAGTTACTCCCTGCTACGGGAAAGCCGGCGTAAATTGCTGCCTCTCAGCAAGGCCGCCTGGGAGCGGGGCACACCTCTCGCCTCACCTCTAACCGTGACAGACCCAAACGGCAGCCTCAGGGCAGAAGCCAGGCAGCTTGGGACACTGCCAGAAGCCAGCAGGAAAAGGAGATACCCAAGGAATCAGGGTACCGTCTTCCCTGGAGTCAAACAGCAGCAGATCATAAAGCAAATATTCACCTACCAAAAGCATGACTTGGCTAAGAATCTCTACCCGATAAACTTAATGATAGGAACCACCAGATTTTATTTCCATATCTTTAATCTTCATTAGGGCAACACTCCAGCTTGGGTTGGTGTTTTGAAGCGCAAGAGGCACTATTCCAAGTGACTCAGGGCCACCGAGACCCATACTTCTTAAATCCTCGAGCCGAAGTCCGCTGCAACTTTAAGAGAGCTCCTGACAACTCGGCAAGCACACAGAGCTTTCTTTGTCCCAGTCACTGCCGCTGACATAAAGAGCAACAGCACGTCCGCTGGGAACGCACGGACCAGGATGGGGCCATGTTAGCAGCTTCCCCCACCCAGGGTAAGAGTCTCAGGCAGGGAGGGTCCCCTCTTCCCCATCAGGGTCCAGCCTTCACCCACCCTGCCCGAGAACAGCTGCTAGCATGCTCGAGTTCATCCCCTAATCCAACTTAGGTGCAGAACAGGCAACCGGTGCCACCTGCCCGAGCGCAACCCAGCAATAATACTCCATAATTCCACTGTGAAGACCAACAGCCTCCAGGATCCTTTGGTGCCGGAAAGCCCTGGAGCTCCTAAGTTAACACACACAAACTGGATCAACAGAAGATAAAATACAACTTGTGTTAGTGCAATGCAGTTGTATTTGTGCAACACAAAGGGCAACAAAATGCAGAATCACAGGTTTTTCTATTGAATCGCATCTTGTGGAGTCTCCATCTTTAAGAGATGATACAGTTTAGAACGGGAAGCACAAAGTTACCTACAGCTATGAAGTAACCGACAGTTACTTCAGGTGGGGCGAGACAGCAGGTGACAAAGATTTGGCTTATTTGGACCAACACTGAAGCAAAGGATAATTTTCCTTTGTTAACTGAGGTTTCCCTGGTGTAATTTCAAGGACCTTTTATATCAAAATTTCAAGCGGAAACTCATTTTAACGTACAAAGTAAACCTGAAGTGAAGTGACATCATCAGAGTTCTGCCTCTTGCTGCATGGCAGCAGGACTTCGAAGCGGCGGATCCACAGGCACAGCAGTCCGTTCCATAAAGCGGTCGTCGTCCCTGGGGTGCTTTTACTCCCGTACGTGACGGCGCTCGCATACGTATTACACACTCATTGCTCGGCCCTGCAATGCAGCAACCAAGTGCAGCTCTGCAGAGCCACTCAAGCTTGAAACAAAAAGGTTTGGGGCCTTGATCAGAACAAGTTTCTGTTTTGAAAGCGAACTAAGCGATCTCCTCCTGCATGCCCCATCCGGCCAACCCACAACATTTGCAATAATGAAACGTGTACCTCAAACGGGTTTAACAAAAATTAGTTCCCCGCCTCTGCATTCAGCAATGATTAACTGTATCTTGTGTTGTATCACAAGAGGTTTCTAAAGGTATCTGCCCTACGTGGGGCAGTTCTTAAGCATATAAACAGATTACAACACAAACTTAACTGTTTTTGTTTTGGTGGTTTTTTTTTTTTTTTAAAGACTGCAATAAACTGTATCTGTTAAGAACAATAGTGGCTGCAGAAAAACCGTCAGAAACAAGTCAACCAATTCAGAAAAAAGGCTTTAAAGCCCTATACAAAGACATGAGGAAGGAGGGGGGAAAAAAGAAAACCAGAATCCATCATGTAACTTGCCAAACTTTTTATCTAGATGCTATTAATATACCACCTATATATACACAACTCATGTATGGAATAACATGCTGGACGCTACAAGCTCACCTGAACGTGTAAGAGCTTTCAAGCCTAATCTTACCTGTTTTGGTGAAGCTTTTCTGCTTATCACACAAGTAATACCTGTGCCAGCCTCGTCCCCGGCGCTACCGAGCTTCTGTCACAGTGGCAGAGGCTGGTCTGGCTCTGCAGCGCTGCTAGGACCCTGCCCCGCTGCACTGGGACCATCCAGTGGCAGATGGAAGAACAGGGGTGTTAAACCTCCACCGCACCCAGCCCTCCTAACCAAGCCTCCCCTGGAGTTAGCCATGTGCATGCAAATAAAATACCAAATTCAAGTTGACATAGCTGTCAGCCTGCACAAAAAGGGAAATTTTCATAGCAGCTGAAGACATTCAGGAATAGGGTGTGACTGGATTTAACACAGAAACAACAGAAAAAATTTCCATCCCCTGCCTATTTTCCTTTTTTGTTTGGGTTTGGGTTTTTTTTTTTTTTTTGACACTGAGGAAGGGAAGGGAATTGTCTCTGCTAAACCAGCCTGGAAGACATGAGACAAGAGACTCACACGTGTTGTTCTTCCTTTCCAGACAGATCATCTTTAGTCAGCAGAAGACAATCCAGTGCCAAAGCTGCTCTAACCCAACGCCATCAAGCTCTTGCCTGCCCTCCCTCACCCCGCAGCACAAGTCCCTGTAGGTGGTTCAGAGCAGCAAAGGACAGCATGCTGGGCCAGTTTGCTGCTTAGCAGGCTGCCTGCTCACATCAGATGAGGAAGTGAGTGCTTTCAGACTACCAGTAAGAAGAGGATCAGATCTTTTGTCCCAAGAATTTCTACATTAAAATATTTACAATATTACCCATATTACAGTTATGTGTGCTTTTGAAGGCATGAAAAAAGAAGATATAGCACAGCCTTTAATTATAGATATAGGGTTTAGGTTAGGTGAAATGATGCGGAAGGTTCAAGCTACTCCTTAGTTCTTAAAAGAAAATAAATATATATTTACATACAAGTACACAGGGTGTCCCAACAACTCATCTTAATGAACAGGTCTGTGCCACAGATCAGATCCAGCCCATTGGATCACTGATCGCTTTCAGGTTTGTGAACTCAATCTAGACCTATATCTTTATTAGCAAAATGTTTATTTTGTGATGTCAACTCAAAGGTCAGTATTCTAATCTATGCTTCAGGAAAGCTTTCAATGGGAACACATCTGACGATGTCTGTGACTCAATATTCCCCATCTTACCCCACTGCGTTGTGTGCGATATTTAGGAATCAGGGCATTTATGGAGATGAGTTTCACAGAACTTAATAAAACCTAATAATCATTGGGAATTATAGACACCACTCACATTTTACCTGGAAGAATAATGTATTGAAGGAAGACAGCAAAGCAAGATAGTGTGCAGCGCTTATTATTTTATTGCACTCATTTCTGTACACACTATCAGTTATTTCCACACTACTTTATTTACACAGAATCCAGATTCTGCTACTTTAATCATTCACCTCTACTTAAATAACATTATCAGTGAATTGGCTGCTTTATCAGTTAAACTGGTAACCAGGATATCAGAGAACTCGAGCTTTTATCAATATTAACTTTGAGATGAAAGCCAGTTGCAAACAGATTGCACTACTGGTTAACCATCATTACTGATTCTCTTGTCTGCATCTGTCCTCATCACTATGGAGCAGTTCTCATGCCACATTCTTCTCCATTCCTCCCAACGCCTCCACCTCATCAGTGGAGAGCAGGCAAGACTCAATTAGGCCAGGTGAGTTGGTATGATTCACAGGGGGAGGACACTGCTCCCCCTTAGCCCCAACACAAAGCCAATAACTTTTAAACAGACATCAGGAACTACCACTTCTCAGCTTCGGCAAAAATTCATAGCAACTATCATATCACTATCTGAATCTGAATCTGCTGTTTGCTTGGGGGTTTTTTTGTTGTGTGTTTTGTTTTTTTTTTTAATCACTAGCAATATGCAAGTGATTACAAATGAGTACCATTCTCTTCTAAAGAATCTAACGCCTCACACAGTTTATAGAAAAGTCACTTTTATTATAACACACAGAAGCTGAACACCTGTAGATAGCTTATATGGTGTCCTAATGAATGACACCATATATTCTTTCAGTTAACAAGGTAATTCATATGAAAATAGATAAACATTTATATCCACCCAACACTAGAAGTTACTATTGCATTCAATATGCATCGCAAGTACAGTAGAAGACTGGTGAAATGCTTAGTTACTATTCTCTTCCCTCCCTCATCCCATAAGAGAGGTTTACCAGAAAATTATGAAAAGCTTGCATTGCAGAGCTGACTCTCCGAATTTCTAACTGTAACCGTCTTTCCTTTTCCCATGTCCCCTCCCATACATACATAAATGGCCATAGAGCTACCAGTCACGTTTCCTGCCCAGATAACGCCAGCAGACTGAGCCAGCCACCAACCACCACCTGCTTCAGCTCAGCCCGCCCCGCTGCCCTCTCTTCTGCCCCTTCTCAAGGAAGGTTCTGCGTAACAGCATTTCAGCACTACACTAATAACACAAAGCTCATGTAAACGCTGATCCTTTTCGCCCTGAGCATTAAGCAACATTCAAGTTGTGCACAGGTTTAGGCTTTGACTGATGTAACGAATGTTGTGGAGTCCCTTTCCACACCTAGGTTATTCCAAGACAAGTTTTTTCCTTTAGCTAATTCCATGCAATTCCTGATTCCATCAGTAAAGCTGTACAGCATCAAACTAGAATCCTTTCCTAGTTCTTTCTCTCCTCCACTAAAAAGATGAAATCATCAACTCACACTGCATCTAGACCAGCCAGCTCTGCACTGCCAAGATCCAGCCAATTTAAATAGCTCTACACATCTAAGGCAAAGATACAAGACTGAGCTTGCTTGCCTACACGCCCAATCAAACGAAGCAAGAGAGACACCAAGAGTCACATTTATTACCACAAGAAAGCTGCAACTTTTCTTACGTTGCTGGAAAAAAAGTCATCATTCAGGATAACGGCCAAACTTCACATCCTGACATGAAAGCATAATACTCTAAGCCACCCTGTTTTAGTTATCAGTCCCCAGAAATCAAGCCAGTTTGATGCCTGAAACACCTCTTAAGATTTCTCTTGGGCTTTTGCTTTCTGATAAGTATTTTTTTTCAATCAGTGTCTCTTGTTTCCAACCCAGTCTTGACAGCTGTTTACCCCTCTCAGTAGTCCCGACACTTGCAATGACTACGTAAGAACACCAAACTCAAACAGCTATGTTAAAAACTTCACCTCTGAGGTACTGAGAAGCCACTGAAATGAAAGACAGAAGGCAGTAACAATTTTTGCAGATGGTCTGAGTTTCAGAGGCCTACAATTGCCTCCCCACCCCAAACATCCCTCTCCCTTTCCAACAGTAGGTCAGCCCTAAAGGATCACACGTTTGTTTCCAGCATTACAACAGTCGTGCCTTGTTCGCGGCAGTGAACAGGTCCTACTTACATATCCCAACAATAACAGAGGGCGTGTGTTCCAGTCGCAAGTAGAAGAGAAGATTGTAAAAATTGAAACAGATCAGAGAGAAGCATAAGATGACAGAGATCCATTCTTGTAGTCTCTTTCCTGTTGGAAAAAAAGGAAAAAAGCATGTTCTACTTTTATCTGAGAAGACATTTTGAAGTCTGAAATAATACAGACAGACTATTCTACTGTCTGGATGACTCACTCCATTTGTCTGACAGGGAACTGAAACAGAAACTTAATTTATCCATGGGAGATATGTTAAATGACATCTCCGTTCCCTGAGCCACTACTAACCCCTTCCCTCTGCCCTTGCCCAAGTATCAGGGACAAATCAGACATCATCTCACACTGTCCTAGTTTCCTTTTCCCTGCGGTTGCTGACATAATGTTGCTCTACATCACATCTTTTTTCAAATTTGCATTTCATTCAATATTCAGTGCTGCTGGTATGGCTGAATCTGGGAACAAATTTCTGGCCTCAGATGCCCTGTAGTTAAATCACCCTATGATCTGTAATATTTAAAAATCTCAGAGCTTGTAAATAAAGCTGTTGTAGTAGCAGGAAAAAAATATTATCCTGCACTTTGGTATCCCTAGAATTGCTTTCCCAACATTGCAAGTATTCTTAAGCTTGCTTACTTAACTCCTGCAGTCTTGCCTTTTGCCTTCCCACTCCCCGGCAGAAGGCTAAGGCCTCTCAGCCATTCTGAGATGACAAGAGACAGAATAAGCAAAGAGAAAGAACTGGCACAAATTCTCTCTTGTACCTCGCTGTAATACTTCGTACCTCTACAAAAGCCTCATTTATTGCCTGTAAAAAGAGAACAGACGCATCAGACTATAGTAACACTTCGAATATTCAGATTAGCAGCTGAAAGCTTCTGCCTGTCAATCACTGCTAGATCCTCACAAGGCACTGATGCGGAGAGCAAGGGAACACTCAGTGCAAAACCTGTATGGATTAAGGCATCAGAAGCAGACCTTTAATGCCTAAATCCAAGAAGGAGATCTGAGCTGCCACCTTGGCCCAGAAGGGCCCCGCCTGCAGTTAGCTCCTACCACGCTCGGGAGCAGACAGGTCAGCCTTCACCTATTTTAGGGGCCAGTCAGCACAGCCATCTCTTGCCCAGTGCTTCCCAGAGCAGTTAACCCCGCAGTCCAACTCCCATTAACTCCCTCCTGCAGCCTTTTACCCTTTGCACCACTCGAGCTTGAGGCAAAGCAACATGCAGTAAGGACTGCATGCGAGGTGCACATCCTCACATGTCCAGCACATATTCAGGATAGAAGCTTCTTTCCTACTGCTTCTCTATGTGGACCTACCGTCTGGTCAAATTTCTCCTCCTAAATGCTGAATCAAGTCTTTCTTCTCAACTATACCATGCGATGAAAAGGAAACCAGGAACATCAAAGGAGGATCAGTATTATCTCCAATGTGCCTACAACACAGTATTTTAAAGAAGTGTGAACAAAGACTTTTACAGTTCCAAGCTTTGTTCCAGAGATGCCATGAGGATATAAATGAACAATCTCTGCAGTAGCAGAGAAGAAAAATCACAAAATTAAATTAAGACACAAGAATTAGCATATTTACAGACAGCATCAGGTCACAATGTGGCAGATTCTATAAAAAGATCCCTGGAGCAATGAAAGCAAGAGTTAATTAAATCTCACTTCCTGCATAAGAAAACCACACCCTGATTAGAGGAGCTAAGTGGGTAGATCCTCACAGAACAATTAGCTGACTGCGGGGAAACACCAGGCTCCTTACTAGCAAGTCCCCTGAGTTCAGTCTGTACAACCACCGCTGTCCTCTGAACACTGGGATCCCAAGACAACTGTCTGGAGGCATCCAAGTCCAGAAACACAGCCCTAGCTCTGGACACACTGGGAAGGCAAATCAGTTAAAGGAACGGAGTCAGCACCAATAATTTGTGTTTAAAGAGCAATCAAATTTAAAAGTATGTTCCACATGAAGGAATAAGGTGCCAAAGCCACAAAGTATACGCTTAAAGAAATCATGGAAATACTCCGGAGTCATATTAACTCTGCACAATTGTATGTAATCCCTTTTCTTAAGAATCCAGTGGTTCAACATCACATGCTTCCACTATAACACGTGTTCTGATGCTGTTTATGGAAGTTATTATGCAATGCCAGAAAAAAATGCACCTCTAATATATTATCACAGCTCACTGCTGATATCACTGGATATATACTACTTCAGAGACTTCCCAGGAACTTCCATCCACAGCTAAAGATAAGGGTAGCAAGATGTTTGGGGAGTAAAATCTTTTCCTTATGAGCAAGGGCACAGTGCAATAGTAAAGTTAGTGATTACTTTTCTGTAAAGTCACTGCCTGGATCAGAACTGCGTATCTAGACCAGCTAAAAGACATCACATGCCACCCTTTCTCAAGGCAAGGAAGAGGCGACCAATACCAGCTGAAATGGGCAGACTTGGCCTGAACAGTCTAGAAAACTGACAAACTAATGAACGGCTTTCTTATCATCACTTGGCTCCATGCAAGTAAGAACAACCGCTTTTCCAGTAATTGCCTTCAATGTGCAAGCTAAGCTGTTCAGCTGACCTGCTGGAAACTGCAAGGTGCTGAAAACGTGTCTTCCATTTCCTAATCCTTCACCTGCGAATGAATTCACTGGGAATGACAAGAATGCCTAGCATTGCTCACACTGTGAACTAAAAACAAATGACACGCTTTATTATAAGGAGTTTGCAGTTATTTCGATAGCATAATCAAATCACTGCTGTCACTTTACTGAGCTCTGACTAATAGCAAGCTTCAGTAAGACAAGACCAAAACGAAAATTCAAACATCCCTCCGCCGCTTTCCAAGTTGCCAGGACTGGGTATCTCAGAGCAGTTCACTGAATAAATATTCTGAAGCGAAAGCGTCTCTTGTTACCTTGCTTAGCAACCAAATTTGTGTACCTGCTTTTGGACGGAAAGGTTAACTTTTCTCTTGCTTTTAAAGGGAAGAGCATTACTGGGCAGGTTCCAGTTTGAAAATCTCCACCCCAGCAGCCAGACCACGGCTCTGCAGTTGAGACACCAACTCCAGCCCCATACCGGCACCTTTCCATAAGCCGGCCATTTAACCTCTCCATAATAGTGCTTCCTTAACCTCTCAGAAGTTCGCTTTAAGAGCGGTGTGCTAAGCATGTCCGTCAAGACTCAATTCATAAGTGAGAAGCATCAAACACAGCGGAGGACTGGAACCCGGCATGGCTCGATGGCCGCACAGAAAAGCGTCTCCCCCTGCACACAGGGAGGGGAAGCCATCGTCTTGAGGAGGCATCTCCGAGACACCGGGAGCCGACAAGAGGGCCCTCGAAGGTGCCAGAAATGCAGCGAGTGGCCCAACCCACAGCCCGTTTCTCAGACCCGCTTTCCGCAGCCGCGCTCACCAGCCCGGCCCAGGCCGGGGGGCCCCCCGGCCGTCCGCCCGGGCCCAGCCCGGCCCCCGGCGCCGCGGGGCTCCTTGCAGCCGCGCCAGGAGGGACCGCGCTGCCTCAGAGCGGCCGGGGGGGGCGAGGGGAGCCGGGCCCTGAGGGGAGCCGGGCCTCGAGCCCCCGCGGGGAACCACCCGCCCGGCCCCGCGGCTCGCAGCCCGCCGCCGCCGCCCTCACCTGGGGAGTAGAGCTCGGCCAGCTCGCGGGCCCCGGCGTGCTGCGCGCCCCACCGCCGGCTGCCGCCCTCGGGCTCTTCCGCGGCCTCCGCCTGCGGCTCCGCCCGGCGCAGGACGCTCGCAACGGCGGCGCCGCCGCTCGCCATGGCCCGGCCCCGCGGCGGCTCCTCCTCCTCCTCGAGGCCGGCGAGCAGCGGCGAGCGGCGCCCAGGCCCCGGCAAGGAGCCCGGCGCCAGCGCTGCGGCCCGCGGCAGCATCGGGAAATGGGGCCGCGCCGCGGTGCTGCCGTGGGAGGGGCGGGCGGGCGCGGCTAGCCACGCCCCGGCCCCGCCCATGGCCGCCGCCGGACCAATAGGCTGCGCCGCCCGGCGCGACGGAGCCAATGGCATGGCGGCAGGGCCGGCGGCGCCCCGCGGCCGGCGGCGGGAGCGGGCGGAGGCGCCGGCGGTGCCCGGGGCCGGGCGCGGGGCCGAGCCGGCGCCGGCGGCGCTGGGCGGGGCGGGGCGGGGCGGTGCCCCCGCGCTTGCCCCGCCGGCCGGTGCCTCGCGCGCCCCCTGGCGGCCATGCTGCCCCGTGCTGCCCTCCGCGGTCCCGCCGGGGTCGCCTGCGGAAGCGCCCACGCTTGCCGTGACACGGCAGCACCGGGCCCGTGCCAGTAACATCCCCCCCGGTCCCTTCGCTTGGTAATCCGGCCGGCTCCCCAGGCAGACGTGGCTGAGCCAGTCACCGAGACACTCGCTGGTCCCAAATAAGTAATTTTTGGCACAGGAAAAGACAGAAAAACAAAGCCCCTAGCAATACTTAAGTACTACATCATGTCTATAAAAACCATTTTTTGCCACAGATTTATTTGAAGACCAAATAAAATAGCACTAAAATAAGAAGTGCTTCAAATAATTCGATGGATACCACTTAAACATGAAAACCGCATCTACCGACAGCGGTTGTACTGAACTGGCCGCCTGTTTAATCCAAGGGTGATGTGTGTGAAAACGATGCACCGGGGCGAATAAAACGCTTCTCCGCGCCTCGGCAGCGCAGGGGGAGCAACAGCAAAGCGCAACCGCAGGCCGGCACCGGCCGGGTCCTGCGGCTGCACCCAGCCCGATGCCTGCGAACCGGCACGTCGTGCCAAGGGTACCGGCCGTGCCAAGGGCAAACGCCGATCCTGCTCCTGCAGGATGTGGCACAGGGGCTGCCCTGCGAGCTCCCCCTCTGGAGAGCTGGAAGAGAAACGCCAGTTGCACTAAACCACCCGGGGGAACTTCCCGAAACTTGAGCAAGCCGACAGTCAAGGATTGCTCGAGGATCATCACCTCACGGTGCTCTGAAGCCACATTTCTGAAGCAGGCTCACAGGCAAGTGCTGTGCCTCCCGGAGCCTGCCCTCCTGTTTGGAGGATCACAGGTTAGTTAATAATTAGCTGGAATCACGTGCTGAAATTAGCAGTTCTTAATGAAAAAATGGCTCAGGAATTCAATGAGTCCTGGACTCATCAAGAGTTTTATAAGGTTCTGGAAGCTATAAATGTTACAGAGAAGTTTAGGTGAGGAGGGGAAGTCCCTGCCCAGCGCAGCGGGCGCATCTTCCCTGAGACAACTTCAACCTCCCGCGTTCCCTTGCGTAGTAGATATGAAGCTCTGCAAGTGGAACCGAACCTTAATGGGGGTGATGGTTCTCACAGCTTAGAAACTTTCCCAAGGTTAAGATAACCCAAGCCCTGCATCAAAACGGCTTCCGTAAAGAAGAAAAGATGGGTCCTTGTCATAGGGGACTCCCTTCTGAAGGGGACAGGAGGCCCAATATGCAGCCTGGACCCATTTCATAGAGAAAGTCTGCTGGCTCCCTGGGGCCCGGGATAAAGGTGTGGGAAGAAAACTTCCAGCTCTGGCAGGGCCCACGGTTTTTTATCCATGATTGATTTTCCAAGTAGGCAGTGATGAACTCTCAACAAGAAGACCGAGGGCAATTAAGAAGGACTTCAGGGCCTTGGGACAAATGGTGAAGGGATCAGGTGCTCAAGCAGTGTTCTCCTCTCACATTCCTATTACTGGGAGCAATGGGGGAAGGAACAGGAAGAGCCAGGAAATAAATATCTGTCTCTGAGCCTGGTGTGAGGAGCAGAATTTTGGGGTTTTTTAACCATAGGTTGGTCTACACAACACCAGGCCTGCTGGCAAACAATGGGGTACACCTGTCTCCAAGGGCCAAAAGGATGCTTACCAAGAAGTTAGCAGGGCTCATTGGAAGAGCTTTAAACTAGATTTGAAGCGGGGAGAGGGATGAAACCAGGCTTGCTAAAAATAAACCAGAGGATGGCACACCAACATGTGAGGGACGGCGTGCTAGCGAGGTCCTTTGTTCTGTCACCTCTGAGGAAGTGGCGGATGGTAATCCAAGTGGCAGCAAAGGTCATTGATGGGTTAGTAACAATAGCGATTAGTCACTTAGGAATTCAGACTTCTCCCCTCAGAAGAGTGAGTGCCGGGATCATTAGCCCAACTGAAGTGCATCTACACCAAAGCTCACAGCATAGGCAACAAACAGGAGGAATTACAAGCCATCATGCAGCAGGAAAACTATGATATAGTTGCGATCACAGCAACGTCATGGGACAACCCACATAACAGGAGGGCTGCCATGGATGGCTACAAAGTCTTCAGGTGGGATTGGCAAGGAAGGAGAGGCGGTGGGGTAGCCCTGTATGCTAGAGAGTGTTTTGACTGCCTTGAGCTCAATGATGGTGACGATAGGGTTGAGTGTTTATGGGTAAAAATCAGGGGAAAGGCCAACAAGGCAGATATCATGGTGGGGGTCTGTTATAGACCATCCACCCAGGAAGAAGAGGCAGATGAAATATTCTACAAGCAACTGGGAGAAGTCTCATGATTGCTAGCCCTTGTTCTTGTGAGGGACTTCAACTTACCAGATGTCTGCTGGAAGTACAATATAGAAGAAAAGAAACAGTCTAGGAGGTTCCTGGAGTGTGTAGAAGACGACTTCCTGACAGCTGGTGAGTGAACAAACTAGGGAAGGTGCTCGCTGGACCTGTTGTTTGCAAACAGAGAAGGCCTTGTAGGTGTTGTGATGGTTAGAGGATGCCTGTGGCACAGCGATCATAAAATGATAGAATTCTCGATTCTTGGAGAAGGAGGGGGGTCAGCAGAACTGCCACCCTGGACTGCCAGAGGGCAGACTTTGGCCTGTTCAGAAGGCTGGTTGATCAGAGAGAAGATTAGAAGGGCTAAAGGCCAACTAGAACTTAAATTGGCTAATTCTGTGAAAGATAATAAAAAATATTTCTGTAAGTATATTAACAGCCCATGGGGCTGGACGGCGTCCACCTATGGGTATGAGGGAGCTGGCAGAGGTGCTCACCAAGCCCCTTTCCATCATCTATCAGCAGTCCTGGATGACTGGGGAAGTTCCACTTGGCTGGAGGTTGGCAAATGTGATGCCCATTTACATGAAGGGCGGGAGGGAGGATCTGGGCAATTACAGGCCTGTCAGTCTCCTCGGTGCTGGGGAAGGTCACAGAGCAGGATTATCTTGAGTGCCATCACACAGCACATCCAGGACAACCAGAAGATCAGCACCAGTCAACATGGGTTTATTGAAAGGTAGATCCTCCTTTACCAACCTGATCTCCTTCTATAACCCGCTTAGAGGACAAGGGAAAGGCTGTGGATGTTGTCTACCTGGACTTTAGTAAAGCCTTTGACACTGTTTCCCACAGCATTCTCCTGGAGAAACTGGCTGCCCATGGCCTGGACAGGCACACTCTTTGCTGGGTAAAAAACTGGTTTCATGGCCGGGCCTAAAGGGTGGTGGTGAATGGAGTTAAAACCAGTTGGCAGCTGGTCACAAGTGGTGTCCCCCAGGGCTCAGTGTTGGGGCCAGTTCTGTTTAACATCTTTATCAATGACCTGGATGAGGGGATTGAGTCCACTCTCAGCAAGTTTGCAGATGACACTAAGCCGGGTGGAAGTGTCGATCTGCTCGAGGGTAGGAAGGCTCTGCAGGGGGATCTGGACAGGCTGGATCGATGGGCCCAGGCCAATTGTATGAGGTTCAACAAGGCCAAGTGCCGAGTCCTGCCCTTGGGTCACAACAATCCCGTACAACACTACAGGCTTGGGGAAGAGTGGCTGGAAAGCTGCCTGGCAGAGAGGGATCTGGGGGTACTGGTTGACAGCCAGCTGAATATGAGACAGCAGTGGCCAAGAGGTCCAACGGCACCCTGGCTTGTATCAGAAATAGCAGGAGCAGGGAAGTCATCCTTCACCTGTGATCGGCACTGGTGAGGCTGCCCATGTTCAGTTTTGGGTCCCTCACTCCAAGAAGGACATGGAGGGGCTGGAGCATGTCCAGAGAAGGGCAATGAAGCTGGGGAGGGGTCTGGAGCCCAAAGCTGATGGGAAGCAGCTGGGGGAGCTGGGGGTGTTCAGCCTGGAGAAGAGAAGGCCGAGGGGAGACCTTATCGCTCCCTACAACTGCCTGACAGGGGAGGGGAGCCAGGGGGGTGTTGGTTTGTTCTCCCAAGCAAGAAGTGATAGGACATGAGGAAATGGCCTCAAGTTGTACCAGGAGAGGTTTAGGTTGTCAAGCATTGGAATGGGCTGCCCAGGGAAGTGGTTCAGTCCCCAACCCTGGAGATATTTAA
The DNA here is from genome assembly GCA_034008185.1 of Gorsachius magnificus. Taxonomy (NCBI): domain Eukaryota; kingdom Metazoa; phylum Chordata; class Aves; order Pelecaniformes; family Ardeidae; genus Gorsachius; species Gorsachius magnificus. Next base: position 18,155,334 of record CM067091.1, read on the forward strand.
AAGACAGTAGACGAGGTGCTTAGGGACATGGTTTAGTGGTGGACAGGTACGGTTGGACTCAATGATCTTGAAGGTCTTTTCCAACCAAGTGATTCTATGATTCAATGACGATTTTCTGTAGACACAGAAGTAGGTGTTTATCAGAGGGGATTTTTCGGTGTGTTCTGTTAATAATCAGCCAATTAAAAGGCATTAGCTTGGGGTGCCTCAATTTGTTGGACTGGGCTGTGTTTAGACTGAGGGATGGAAACGTTCTGGCGTCAGGGGATGCCGATGGTTTCATTAGATGTTTGTGAGGTTAGGCTGCTCTGATGCTAAGGGTTTTGCTAAGATCCTCTTAGGGTCACAGTGACCTTGATACTGTTAGTACATAAGTGATGTAATTGGGAATGAACTAATGTCAATTCAGTAGGATATGGTACCTTCAAATGTATTTTGAGGTATGTGATCATATGTCCTCATTACAAATGCAGAAATTAGAGGAAAGATATAAACGATTTTAATTGAGGTATGGTCCTTGGTAGTGTTTCCCAAGATACCTTCGGATCTGTTAGTCATCTCGTTTTGTCAAGGCAAAAGGGCATGTCTGCAAAGCCTTTGACATGGTCCCCCACAACATCCTTCTCTCTAAATTGGAGAGCTATGGATTTGATGGGTGGACTGTACGGTGGATAAGGAATTGGTTGGATGGTTGCATCCAGAGGGTAGCGGTTAATGGCTCGATGTTTGGATGGAGACCGGTGACAAGTGGTGATCCTCATGGGTCCGTACTGGGACCGAGATCGAGTGTACCCTCAGCAAGTTTGCAGATGACACCAAGCTGAGTGGTGCAGCTGACACGCCAGCAGGATGGGATGTCACCCAAAGAGACCTGGACAAGCTGGAGATGTGAGCCTGTGTGGACCTCATGAGGTTCAACAAGGCCAAGTGCAAGGTCCTGCACCTGGGCCGGGGTAAAGAAAGGATTGAGAGCAGCCCTGCCGAGAGGGACTTGGGGGTACTGGTGGACGAAAAGCTGGACATGAGCCGGCAGGCAATGTGCGCTGGCAGCTCAGAAGGCCAACCGTACTCTGGGCTGCATCAAGAGAAGCGTGGCCAGCAGGTCAAGGGAGGTGATTCTGCCCCTCTGCTCTGCTCTGGTGAGACCTCACCTGGAACCCTGCGCCCAGCTCTGGAGCCCTCAGCACAAGAAGGACATGGAACTGTTGGAGCGGGTCCAGAGGAGGGCTACTAAAATGATCCGAGGGCTGGAGCACCTCTCTTGTGAGGACAGGCTGAGGGAGTTGGGCTTGTTCAGCCTGGAGAAGAGAAGGCTGCGCGGAGACCTGATTGCAGCCTTTCAGTACCTAAAGGGGGCCTATAGGAAAGATGGGGAAAATATTTTTAGTAGGGCCAGCTGTGACAAGACAAGGGGTAAAATGGTTTTAAACTAAACCAGGGTAGGTTTAGACTGGATATAAGGAAGAAATTCTTTACAATGAGGGTGGTGAAACACTGAAACAGGTTGCCCAGAGAGGTGGTGGAGGCCCCATCCCTGGAAACATTCAAGGCCAGGTTGGACGGGGCTGTGAGCAACCTGCTCTAGTTAGCGGTGTCCCTGCTCACTGCAGGGGGGTTGGACTAGATGACCTCTAGGGGTCCCTTCCAACCCAAAACATTCTATAATTCTATGATTCTGTGAAGAAAGCAGCAAATTGCTAGCAAGGCTTGGCTTTGGATGAGTTATAAAATTCTCTTGGAAAATGGTTATTAGTTTTGCCTTGGAATTGGCTGGAATAAAGCTGCATCTTTCTGTAATAACGTTAGCGTAGCTGCCTAAAGACAAACCTTGCAAAAGGAAAAGATGCTTTGAAGCCCCTTCTAATCTTACCTCAATGTGACAGGACAGAAGACCATCGAGGAGAGGGTTTGGTCCTTTCCTAGAGACAAACCAATACTTGGGACACATATGAAAAACATTCCTTTTTTTATCATTACCTGGAGGAGGAGGGAGAAACAGTAAGTTAGTTCATAGGCTCTGGTGAAACTCCAAGAGCTGGCACTGCCATGGTACTACCACATCCCAAGAAAGGGTGAAGCCACAAGGATTCAGCATTGCATGAGTGCAATGGCTTTTAGAAACACCGCCTTAACAGCACAGTGACCTGTCAGGCAACCTGCTGGTGAGGTGGTACAGGTATCAGCATGGCTAGTCTCAGACAAGGCTGCTGAGACTCTGAGTTAAGTCTGTGTGGTGGGTGTGGGTGGATGCCAGGTGCCACCAAGCCACTCTGTCACTCTCCTCCTCAACTGGACAGAGGAGAGAAAATGTAACGAACGGCTTGTGGGTTGAGATAAGGACAGGGGGAGATCACTCACCAGTTACTGTCATGGGCAAAACAGACTTGACTTGGGGAAAAGAATTCATTTAATTATTACCAATCAAATCGGAGTAGGATAATGAGAACTAAACCGAAATCTTAAAAACACCTTCTCCCCATCCCTCCCTTCTTCCCAGGCTGAACTTCACTCCCAGTTTTCTCTCTCTCTTCTCCCCCCAGAGGCGTAGGGGGATGGGGAATGGGGTTGGGGTCAGTTCATCACTCGCTGTCCCTGCCGCTCCTTCCTCCCCAGGGCAGGACTCCTCACACTCCTCCCTGCTCCAGCCTGGGGTCCCTCCCACAGCAGACAGTCCTCCACCAACTGCTACGGTGTGGGTCCATCCCTCCCACGGGGTGCAGTCCCTCAGGAGCAGACGGCTCCAGCGTGGGTCCCCATGGGGTCACCAGCCTGCCAGCAAACCTGCCCCAGCCTGGGCTCCTCTCCCCACGGGGCCACAGGCCCTGCCAGGAGCCGGCTCCAGTGTGGGCTTCTCAGGGGGTCACAGCCTCCTTTGGGCACCCCCTGCTCTGGCGTGGGGTCCTCCCCGGGCTGCAGGTGGGGATCTGCTCCCCCGTGGGCTCCCTGGGCTGCAGGGGCACAGCCTGCCCCACCATGGGCTGCCCCAGGGGCTGCGGGGGAATCTCTGCTCTGGCGCCTGGAGCTCCTCCTGCCCCTCCTGCTGCACTGGCCTGGGGGGCTGCAGGGCTGCTCCACTCACTCTTCTCTATCCAGCTGCTGTCCCACAGCAGGCTTTTTCCCCCTTCTTAAATGCGTTATCCCAGAGGCGCTGCCACCGTTGCTGATGGGCTTGGCCATGGCCAGCAGCGGGTCTCTTTTGGAGCCGGCTGGCATGGGCTCTGCCAGAGACAGGGAAGCTTCTGCAGCTTCTCACAGAAGCCATCCCTGTAGCCCCCCTGCTGCCCAAACCTTGCCACGCAAACCCAGCACAGCCTGTATGAAGAGAGTCATTAATTCTGCAGGAAGATGTTGATGCAGCCCGGAGAAGGAAAGGGCCGTGCCGGCATGACAGGCCGCGTTACCACATGGGGCCTGCCAGGCAGCTCGCCCCTGGCGGGTCCGGCCGGGGAGCGCCCAGCCCAGCCCCCGCCGGGGTTTGGTTCCGCTCCCCGCTCTCCCGGGAAAGGCCCCGCCGTCCCGGCGCGCCCTGGGCACGAGCCGCCTGCCAGCCCCGGCGGCCGCGGGGCCGGACCGCTGCCCCGCTCGGCGAGGCCCGTGCAGACGCAGCTCCCGAGGGCGCGGCCTCGACACCGACGATTTCGGCGAGAACGGCGCCACGCGCCCCGGGGTGCCCGTTCCCGCCACCGGCCCGGCCCCGCCCCGCCGCTCGGCCCCGCCGGGCGCCGCTAGGTGGCGCCCCAAGCCCGGCGACGGCGGCGCTGGCGCCCGGGAGCGGGGGAGAGCGGGCGGAGCGGGGCGGCGGGGGCGGCTCCGGGAGCCTGCAGGGCGGGACGGGTGCGGAACCCCGCGCCCCTCCGACGCTGCCGTGCCTCGCCGCAGCCCCGCCCGGGGAGGGGGCACGGGGCACGGGCGCCCGCGGGAAAACCTTCCGCGCTTCCAGGCGCAGAGCCCCTTTGCCAGGGAGTTCTTACAGACATCACCCGAACAGCGAGGTTCTGTGCCTTCCTCGTAAAACCCATCGTCCGCTCCTTCACCGGCCGGCTGCAGCCTCAGCTGCGTGCCCGGGAGCGGCGGGGCCAGGCGGGAGGCTGCCCCCCCCCGGGCCAATGACGGCAGCGGCACCGCCCTGCCCGCACCGCCCGCATCGCCTCGGGTGCTCGTCCCCCTCGCACCTCGGTACACGGGAGCTGCCCACCAAGGCCGGCTCCTCAGCGCAGAGCCGCTTCCAGATTCGGTTCTCTCGCCCGTTACCCTCCCTTACGCAATTCTGGTCTCTTCCCCAGCCACAAGGCACGAAGGGAGCAGAAACCGGCTCCGCTTCCCTTGCTGGGCTCCCTCTGGCATGGGAAAGTGTCAGTGGGTGGGAGAGCTGGAATAGCCACTCCTACGGCTACCGGTCCGAAGCCTAAGTGCAAAGACCGGACGATGCCAGGGACCGGGAAGCGAGGTGCACGGAGGACGGTGCACTGCGGTGTCCCCCCACTCCCCGGCCCCCCAAGGCCAGATGGCACAGAGCGGCCCAGGGGCTGCCCCTAGATCCCAGCACCCACAACCACTAAGTCCCAGCTGATTCCCTGGCAGCCCCGCTTTCCCCATGGTGCTCGACACAGGAGGAGAGCAGATGAAGTAATTGTACAGTCCAGGGCACAGACCTTTAATTCTTTTAATGAAGAAAAATATTTTAATTCTTCCCTTAAGCCCACTCTCCTGCCACTCTAAGGCTTCCCATGGTTTATGTTGCCTCCAGCAATACAAACCACAGAGTTCCAGCCACCTGGCCTGCAGCCTTGGGACCTCTGAATACTCTTTTAGAAATGTCCTAAATGAATTACCAACTCTTTTTAATGGGATCTTTTGACACCTGGAGGGATATCTTAGGACAGGGTTCCTACTCCCTTGATGGATCTTTTGAAAGCTTGGCTACCCCAGAAAAAAGCATTAACATGTGATCTGTAGCAAATTATCAAAGTAGGGGGCTGCAATTACCTAGGAAATGTCAGACAACTATGGAGAACTTCCGGAAAATTAGTTGACAGCAGCTTCTCTGCCATTTTGGTTTGGAAACAGGCTACTCATAAAATACATAGTCACTTCTTACTGTCCCTGCTCAGAAAGAAAGCCCACATCTCGCCAGCTAAATGGCTTCAACCTGGACTTTCTCTGCCACGCAAGACTGGAGACTGTAGCTCCTGCTTTGTCATGGTTCCCTTCCACAGGCATTTGTGTGCACTCTGGCTCTCCCTCCTTTTCTTTCTTTCTCTGAGCCACGGAGTAGGTGCTCTGACCTCCAATTTGCTCTGGAAAATTTTCAGTCTGGTAGGGGAAGGTATTTCGCTCATGTTGTCCCACCGGCTGGAGGCAGCGGTGCCAATCTCCAGGTGTCGTCTCTGCAGCACTCGGTAGGGCAAAGAGCAACAAGCAGATAAAGTGGGGATTGAGCAACCCAGCACTGCAAAGGCCAAGCATGCTAGGTCAGAGGTGAGTAGAAAAATCAGCAGAAGACCAACAAATACCCGAGCATCACCATGTCACATGGGAACAAGGGGTGAGGGAGCACTTGGGGAGGGGAAGGGCTCTGGTCTGTAACAAAAGAACTGAAGGAGGCCAGGAGACATGGCCTGCAGCTGCCTGGGGAGCTCCCTGCCACTGGGGACTGCGAGGCAGGGTACCGCAGCTGCGGTTGCAGAAGAGAGGAAAGCATGTGGCAATAGGTTTTTATGTTAAAATGAGGCAAAGTCTGGAGCCTGGACTAAGAGCTGGGGGGAGACAGAAGGAGAGCCAACCTCTCTCCGAGTTGAGACATTGTCCCTGTCTGACATTTCATAAGTGCTGTTCTTTTACAGTGGAGAAGGGCAAGTGGAAAGCAATAGATTGAAATCTGGCCTCTGCCAGGTACAACTTATGAGCTGTTGCTGGCGCAAGGTGTGCGGCTGTATAAAGAGGGACCTGGGGCTAGGAAGGAGAAAAAATAGAGCACACAACATGCGCAGAAATAAATTTCAATTTTACTTCTCTATTTTGCAGCCTTTATTGCAACATTGCCCCACTTAATTCAGTCTTTCAGGCAAGGTCCCCTCCTACCCCCCAGAGACCTTCCCACACCACCTCTGCGCTCTCTCCCAGCCCACCCGCATGCAGGGATACTGCTCTGCTCTGGAATCCCTCACATTCTCCTCCAACATACTGCAAACAGCACCTCATTCGCTGGGGCAACTGTCAGCTCCTGGCATTAATGCCTTTCCTCTTTGCCCCTCTTCTGCCCCTCTGTGTTGTTTCAGACTGCAGGTTCTGGGGTGAGCAGCTCTACTCACGCAGGGTTTAGTGTGATGCAGCTCTGACCTTACTGATCTGCTAAGAGCTGCTGCAAGGCAAATAATACGAGATGAGTCTGCAGCAAGAAGCGTCAGAAATTGCAAGCGGCCTTTTTCTAGAGTATGACCCTCTGTCCACAGAGCTCCTTGTAAACACTTCAGTGTTTGAACTGTCATCATTAAACTAAAAGCATCCCCCCAAAGCTGGTGTCCTTCTAGGGACAGCTGCTGTAGACCTAGAGTGTATGAACTGGAGAGCTTGCAAGAAATCCTGGAAAAGAAGACAATTTCCAGGAAGAAAATGGCTCTGCAATGCTTTATTGTAGGTCTGAGCCTGGAGCTGGAAAGTTGTGGCTTCTACAGTACAAAAGGGAAACTGGAGAGTAGAATTTAATTCATGACAGAAATGAGCAGTGAGGATGAATTTCTTCCCTCCACCTTTTCACCATTCTGGTATCCTTCCGTTACCCTCCCTGTATCTATATTGTTTAACACATGAATGGAGAGGAATCTGGATTCTATTGCATCAGAATTTTTTTTCTGCTCAAAAATGTTGATGTTCCTACTAAGTAATTTGTGAGTTATGCTGTCTCCTTCCTCAGCTGACTAGTTGTGAAAAAAAGAAATCATGAAATTGCTAGAAAGAAGGTGCTTTCCACAGAAGTTCTGCCTTCCTGCTGAAAATTGCTCTGCTGGGAGCCGTGCTGCGGAAGGGCTGCTGCCCTCGGGTTTCTGACAGAGTGAGACCAGTGATCCCTGCACCAAAAATGTCTGCGTGTCTCTTCTGCTATCTAAAGCATCTCTCTGAGGAGGTTTTCCAGGACGATTATTAGCAGCCTCTACACATCTGGCCAGGTCAAGCCATGGCACTCGCAGGGACAGCGCTCAGTGTGCCCAGGCCTCCACCCAGCCCTCTGTGGTGCGAGCCTTGCTCTGCACCTGCTCCCATTTCAAAAACCCCATTTCTGGCCATGCATTTGTTACAACAAGTGCAGAAACAATTTAAAAGAGACCAGGGTTAGCTCAAAACCTGCTTGCCGAAGACTAGGGTTTTGGATAAGTGGTTAGTCCCGCCAACAAGGTTCCCATGAGAAGCTGAGAACGGACGTTGGCTCTGTGAGAGTGGATGTTGGGATTTGAGGTGAGCTGGAGGAAGTTTAAAGAGATCCAGGTACAGCACGGGGGTGAGGGGGGAGAAGGGAAGGAGGGGACAAGCTGGGCTTCCAACCTCAATTACCACCCTGGCTGACGTGTGATCTCGGTGACTATGGGATTACTCAGCACTGGCCTGGAAAGGAGGTGTGGGCCACACCAGCCCTGATATAATCTGTTTCACATGACAGTCGCACAGACGTTCTATTTTGTCAGGCAAGAACAGCCCGGGCAGGGTGCAACTTTCTGCTACAGAGCAGCAGAGAATAAGGCAGAAATTTGAAGAGGGTGAATTTAGATCTGCAAAAAGTATCTTGAAAAATTGCCCAGGAAATTCACCAACCAGTTTTAGTGTTCAACGGCCGCGGCAAGCTGGAGGCCTGCCGGGGTAATTCCAAGAAGGCCCAAGCGTGCATTTTGGCAGGTCACCGCGGCAGGAGACCTTCTGCTTGTGGGTCCCCGAGATGTTTCAGAGGTAGGAAGCACATGAGACCGGCTTTCAAGAATTCAGTTGCAAGGGCCAGTTAGGGCAGCCGCTGGATGTAACTGCCAGATCAGAATGCAGGATAAAGATGCAGAATGGGGGAGTAAACAGCCAGAAGAACAAGCCCTGGCTCACTGCGACTTGCCAGTATTTGCACCCAATACAGATGTTTGTATTTATAAAGGTATGGGCTCCAGCTACAACCTCCAGACCCAGCTCTCTGGCTAGGCCCAGCTCCAATTTAATCTCTGGTGCATTCACCAAAGATTAACTTGGTAGATAAAGATGGAACTAGAAATATTTGAAAACCTGTTAGGGTACTTCTGTTATGGAAAGAAAATAAACTTCTAAAATGTGAAAAGAAAAAGCAAACAAAAAGAATAAAAGAAAGAAAAAGTGCGACGATCCACCAACTGATTCTTGAATTCTTCCTCTTTTCAAAGTTCTGAGGTTTGAACATTATGAACAGTTGACTGTTTGAATCGCATAATGCAATACCTGTTCCTCTGGCTTAACGTTACAATATTTCCCACACCGCAGGATTGCTTCACATTATTCTAAGAGGCAGTGTCATTTTCCCTGCAGTGCTAGGTCTTCTTTACTGAGGTGAAGGACACTCCTACTTCCTTTAATTATATGTTTTGTTTTAAATTAATGTCCTTTTTTCTGGGGATGATTCACCAGCTTGTAGACAGGTAAATGTGGGAGTAAGAGAGTGAAAATGTAAGTTTGATTCCCAAGGTGGGTGTCTTTAATTAAAACGGACATCGAGATTCAGTCTTCCTTCCCAAACTTAACCCACGATTCTAAAAGCATTTGGATTCCGTGTTTCTGTGCACGTCGCTCGCTCTCCTTCTGAATCACGCCACGCGCGGTCCCCTCTGGTTTCAGCGCACAGATTCCCTGTCGCTTGTGTACCCTGAGGGTTGCACCATACCATGTAAAGTAAATACACCGAGACAAACTCTAAGGCCGCCATCCCTGCCATGAAGAGATGGGGAGGGGAGCTCTGGGTTTGCTCGCCTCTCCAGCCGCTCGCAGCCCGAGGAGGAAGCCTGCCCCAGCCCCGTGCCCTGCCCCAACTCCTCTTCACTCGGCTCCCTGCTCTAAGCGGCTCTGGGCACGTCCGTACGGACAGGTCCGCCTGCCAGCGGGATTTACTGAGTGGAGCTCTGGACGGAAAATAACGGGATCTGTCTCCCCTTGGCAGCTGCTCCCCTGCCTCGGCAAAAGGACCTGGGGGGGAAACCCCTCCTGCCGTCACTCGCTTCCCCAAGGGCAGAACGGGGCCCAGGCGGGCCGTGCGCCCACCCGCACCCTCAGCCCCCCGCCCCAAGCCTCGCCCGCGGGCGCCAGGGCCGCCCAGGCCGGCGGGGAGGCGGCAGCGGCCTCCCGGCACACGCGTGTCCCCGCGGGGCTGAGCCCTGCCCGCCGCCGGGCCCCCCCGCGGCCCGCTCCCCCCCCGCCCCAGCACAGCCCCGGCTTTACTGCGGGCGGCCCGGCGGGGCACGGCCCGGCACTCCCGCCCCGGGTGCCCCCGGGGCCGGGGCCGGCGGTTCCCGAGCGTGCCGCGTGGCAGGCGGCCAGGCGGTGACGCGCCTGTTGCTATGGGATCCACCGCCCCTATAAATAACTGAGGAAAGGAACTTTCCTAAGTCAGAGACTTTAGGACACGGGACCCAGAACCAGATGGTCCGGAGGAGACGCGCCAGCTCCCGCCGCAGCACCCGGAGCGGTGAAGCCCCGCCGCGCCGCAGGACCTGATCCGGCCCGGGTGGGCAGCGCAGCCGGGGGCCGAGCCCAGCGCCAGGGACTGAGGCAGGGTCCGGAGCCCCCCCACCCCGACGGCGGCAGCCTGACCCTCCGCCGGGGGGGCTCCCCTGCGTCCTCGTCTCCTCCCCGCATCCCCCTTTGCTTTCATGCAACGCCTGGTGGCCTGGGACGCAGCATGCCTCCCCATCCAGCCGCCCGCCTTTAAATCCATGGAAGTGGCTAATTTCTATTACGAGGCGGACTGTCTGGCTGCTCTCAACAAGCTGCACCCGCGGGCGGCCGGGGGCCGCTCCATGACCGAGCTCACCGTCGGGGACCACGAGAGAGCCATCGACTTCAGCCCCTACCTGGACCCCTTAGCATCCCAGCAGCCGGCGCAGCCGCCGCCTCCCGCGGCAGCAGCAGGGGGCAACTTTGAGCCTCCCTGCAGCAGCGGCGGCGGCCAAGATTTCCTTTCCGATCTCTTCGCCGAGGACTATAAAGGCAGCGGCGGGAGCAAGAAGCCCGACTACACCTACATCAGCCTCGCCCGGCACAGCCACCCCTGCGCCAGCCAGAGCCACAAGCCGGGGGGGCTGCCGGGCTGCTTCCCGCCCCAGATCGTGGAAACCAAAGTGGAGCCGGTCTTCGAGACCCTGGACTCTTGCAAAGGGCCCCGTAAGGAAGAAGGGGGAGCCGGGCCGGGACCGGGGGGCATGTCCTCACCCTACGGCAGCACCGTGCGCTCCTACCTGGGTTACCAGTCGGTGCCGAGCGGCAGCAGCGGGAACCTGTCCACCTCGTCCTCCTCCAGCCCCCCCGGCACCCCCAACCCCTCCGAGTCCTCCAAGTCCGCCGCCGCCGGCGGGGGCTACTCCGCCCCCCCAGCGGGCAAGAACAAGCCCAAGAAGTGCGTGGACAAGCACAGCGACGAGTACAGGCTCCGGCGGGAGAGGAACAACATCGCGGTGCGCAAGAGCCGCGACAAAGCCAAAATGCGCAACCTGGAGACGCAGCACAAAGTCTTGGAACTGACGGCCGAGAACGAGCGGCTGCAGAAGAAGGTGGAGCAGCTCTCCCGGGAGCTGAGCACCCTCAGGAACTTGTTCAAACAGCTGCCCGAGCCCCTGCTCGCCTCCTCGCCTCGCTGCTGACTCCCGGCCGGGCCGCGGGGCGAGCGGAGCCGCCGGCTGCTCGCCCTGCTCTGCGCGGCCCTCGGGCCCGGGCGAGGGGGGAGCCCGGGGGGGCGGGCGGCTTGGCTTCGGGTTTAAGTGTTTTGTGGGTTGTTTGTTTTGTTTTGTTGTTTGTTTTTTTTTGTTTTGGTCTATATTTACATGTTGGCGGGAGGCCCCGCCGCGGCGCGGGGACCTCACCGGGGGCCGGGGCGGGCGGCGCGGGGGGGGCTCTGGTCCCGGCCCCGGCCCCGGGCGGGCGCCGCCGGCTGCGGGGCGCTGGGGGTATTTAAAAGAGCGAGAGGAGAGCAAGGGCGAAGTGATGCAATCCTTTAAGCATGGCTGGGAATGCTGTGTACATGATGCAATCTCGTGTAACTGTCAGTCATGGATTGAGTAATCTGTTAAAGATGTTCCTACAGTTTTTTTTTATTATAAAGAATAATCTATTTCTATAAGAAAATACATATGTATATTTTGGGATCTATGCATTCTTGCTACATTTGAAGCATTAATGAACAATTTTAATAAACTTTATGACTAGGTTAAAAAAAGTAGCTTGTTTTATTTTGAAGGCATGTTTCAAGGTAGATTAAACGCAGGGCTGAAATCCTAGCTGAGTCCGGCTCAATGCTGTGATTAGGATTTTTGTTGGTCTTTTGACTTTCTGACTCAGAGAAGTGTGGGGGGGGGAAAAATCCCAAACCCCAAGAGAAACCCAGCAAAGAGCAGAGCTGGACACTTGAGCCAGTTCTTGTTGCTTCATTTTGTTTCCTCTAATCGCTTGCTTTAGCTGCCGCCTGGGTGTTGTTTGGGGAGGAGGTGTTTGTGTTGGGGTTTTTCTGCACTTCTTGCTGTTCTGAACGTGTAGAGCGAGATGTGCTATCCAAATCATGACCAATCTTTGGCAATGTAACACCAAGCCTGAAGTGGGAGGGAGGGAAAAAAAGTAAGGGAGGAAGCTTGGAAGATTTTTTTTGTTTTCTTTACAGAGTTTCTATTCTATTCAGCATTTCTTATGTTTGTAGTTTACAGGAATAAACATGAGAAAGTAGCATTTCTGTTGGATGTCGGTAATTTCGGTCATTGCTCAGGAAGCTCTCATGAAGCCCGTCCAGGTGAGAGGCATATGAACAACTCCCTTATCTTTTCTCTTGAGACGTTTTTCTAACAACTGTCAATAGAGTTTCTCTATGGGGAAGTGTTTGTTTCTGTGTGCATGCGTGCGTGTAGGGGGCGAGCGACAAATAAGTGGGGGGGTGGCAGAGGAGGAGATTTGTAGCAGGCCATAACTTTGTTTTAGAGAGAACGAAGGCTCTGCCTGCTGATGCCTGCCCTTGCCAGGGCTCCCAGGTTGCGTTACTTCCCCCACTGTATGCTGCTGTGCCGAGGTCTGTAAGAAGTTTACAGTCTCAGGCTGGTTACATGGAGGGAGTCAGGCAAATGATCGTGTCTTACTCAGCATTTTCCATTTTCCTGTTAGGCCAAATTTAAGTGTTAAGTTTTTAGAGCCAGATTCCCAGTGCCCCAGAAAAACTCCTGAATTGTCTATGTTCTGACAGCTGAACACGGAAGGATTTTTCAGGATAAAGGTAGTGGACTTGAATTTGCAGCTATACATTCCAATACAAACGGCAGTAGATTGCAGAAGGACAGATCATAATTCAATTAGTGGCTTATTTTTAGCATTTCTTTAAGCAAAACATGTTTTCTCCTGAAAGAACTGTTCTGCTTTTTTTGACACTTAAGATTGTTGCCTCCTGGGGGTGAATCTCCCGGAGCCCTCACTGACATTTGTTACACATGCCCTGCTCACGCAATGCCTCCACAGCTCCTGCTCGTAAGCAGTGGAGCGTTAGTCGTGATACAGATTTCTCCCATTTGCTTTTTAATTTGTACAGTGCAGTTAAGTTGTTTTTATGAGACCCTAAGAATAGATTTTCTTGGGTGAGCTAGCTCCTGCACCAGCATGACTCAAGTTCTTGCAGGCAAGATAGACGTTAGATCTTGTCTTGACTGTCCCTCGTGACGATGATTACTCCAGCCTCCTGTGGCTGTTTATTCTACTATTCTTCTAGTTACGAAACTTATCCACATCGTTAGATCCGATTTTCTTGTTGTGCTGTAGGCCATGTAATGTTACCCAAACTTTCAAGCTGTGTTCCCAGTCAGAACCAAGTGCTGCTGAGGGTGGAATTGCTGGAGGACTGAAGATGTCTTCAGATACATTCTCTCTTTCTTTATAAATGACAAAGCTTCCAATAAAAGTTCAGTTTTGTCCAGGGGACTGGAAGGCAGGGTAGATTGAGAGATAAGATGTACTAAAGGTATTTATATTTGTTTAAATAATAGTCCAGTTTTGGAGATAGAGCTCTATCAGGCATGAATGAGCTAATCCCCATCCTTAAACTTTGCCTGCCACAGTTCAGGTGAGCCCGGGCAGTGTTGCTGCAATTTAAAGAATGTTTAAATTACTCCTGTGTTCCAGTGTATCTCTTAATTAGGATTACAGACTTCTTGTTCAGGAGGAAACGTGCAGCAATGAGTTTTTGCCAGAAAGATGCAGTTACAGACAGGAAAGTCAAGGACATGAATGCACCAATTTTACACCAGTCTCAGAAGGAATCCGTGAAAGGGTTGGAAAAAGAATTCCTGAATCCTTCATTCTTAATCTTCTGTTACCCACATAACTTACATTTTAGGAGTTTTATAGCGCTATTAACTGCATGGAGGTCATTAAATACCCTGCTTTATAAACCAAGCATATGAAAAAGCCCCTGTAATTAAAACATTTCCTAGAAAAAATAGTCAGGAAAAAAATAGTTTGGAAATGAATCTGAGAAAACTCCAAGCACTAAAGCAGACAAAAGAGTCCAAATACCTTTTCTAATCACAGTGGGGGAATTGGAAAATCCCTGTCCAAATAGTGGCTCAGCTCCAAATATTGATATAGTTTCCCATTACAAATCAGATTCTGTGGACTGAAAGCAGTACTTGGTACGTCTCAGCTGCCTTCTGACAGGGGCTCTTGAGCTTCTTTTCCTAAAACGACTCTCGGTACAGCTTGTGGTAAGACTCTGCAGTCTCTGTGCAGGCAAACCGTGCGAAGAAGCTAAGGCACTTACTCCAGTAGGCTGTTCTGAATTTATGGAAGTTTATAAACAGCATTTTGTTTGGGCTTTTTCTTTTTTTCCCCTTTGAAATTATTTATTACATTGACTGATTCATACAGGTCTTTCTTGTTACTACTAAAATAACCGATTTTTTTCCTATGTAGAAATAAGTCTGTAAGATCAAATCCCTAGCACCGACATCCCCTTTGCAAAGCGTCCAGCACTGTTATCATTTGCTAGGTGTTTGATTTCAGTTGTGCTTAGTTCTGCAAAGGCATCATATGTATCATTTTAAACCAAACTATTTAAAAATATGATTACAATTTTGTTAGCAGTTCTATCTATCTATTAATAGAAATTATGACTCTCTGCTTATCTGCCCAAAGCATGTATAACCCCGTGCAGCTCTGACAGGGCGGTGTTGCTTTCACACTTTTCCCACTGCCTTCCATTAGTGACTCTTGGAAGACATAGGAAAATTTATGCTTGTTTCTATACTAATTGTTTCTCCTCTATCAAATAAAATCACCCAAATTGCACACATGCACCAAAGAGTTATTGGGCGGGAGACGTGATCACATTTGATGACAGCGTGGGTTTTTTCCTCACTGAAATTCTGCAATAGCCTTCAGATACGAAATTACAACCTGAAAAAAGCTTTGTGCACAATGTTTACCTTTACAATTTCATTGCTAGAACAACTGTCATTGATGTGGATGTGTATAAAAATATGAAGTTACTCTCATACTAGCTAGATTTTAAGCAATGTTTCATTAGCTGTGACCAGAATAAAAGTCAATGCAACTCAGTATCTGCTTTAATAAAGAGAAAAAATGTATATGAGGCCAAATTACACATCTTCTTTTGTTATTTATAGTGATATTGCTTAAGATACAATAAGCATTGTCTTGCATTTTCCTGTCATTCACACCGACACAAAGTAGGTCTAAAGCACCACCAAACTGGAGTGGCAGGGTTCTGCATTCGGTTTGTACTGGATATAGATGATTATATGGTGGACAGGGGGGGAATGACAAATTTGGTTCTAACTCTTTTTGCTATCGATTGCTAATGCAAACAAAAATATATTACTACTCTCCGGAGTGTCAGCCTTTTTCATGTTTAAGTCTATGCAAATGCTTAGCGGTCAGAATTTTAGGACAAACCTCATATACTAATGTGAAGTGTGAAGAAAAATTTAAACCTATGCATGAATGTTGAAAGGGTCCTAATCCATTAATCAGGAAATCCAAACAAAACTGGGAATATAGTTAACTACTTCCAAGGAAACAATTCCATTCAAATTCTGAACACCTTTTTTAATCAAACTGTAAAGTAAAAATAGAACCATGCATCCAAAACTGTACATTAAATATGTGAGGGAATTGGATGTCTTTGGAGAAACACTCGCTGAACAGACAAAGGAAATTATTAAAAGAATGAAGTTCTATTTAACTCTGCTGGGACCCAAAACAGTCGGAGAGTTTAATCTTTGCAACATAAACCTAAACTTTGGTAGAAACTCTACACTTGGATAATACCTGAGGTTTTCTGAGGTTCCTGATTCTTTCACGTGAACTGAGGCTGTTTTGCCCCAGCCTGGGCAGATGAGCAGCACAATCTATGGTGAGTATGGAAACACCTACAAAGATTAGATACAGCCTTGGATTGACATCAGGACCATGTGAAATGAAACTCTCATGTTCGACATAGCTGTTACTCTGATTTGCTCTGTCTGGTCTATTGGAAACTCCATTGGAAACCAAAATGCCTTTTGTGATCCTTTCCCTGCTGAATTGTTCAAATGTTTTGTTTTGAATAAAAGGCTTCTCTCCCCTCCTCGAGGTGGTGGTGGTTAGATCTGCCTGGATGTGAAAAACAGTAAGGCCGGAATTCAAAATGAGGATAAATGGGTTAACAGTTGCTGAAACTAATTGATTTGCATTTACAATAGGGACACATTTAGTTCCAAACCTTCCGACTGGTTGCTACAATTTCACAGAGCAGCACCGAGTTTAACCCTCGTGTGCTTTAAAATTTTTGCAAATTTATTTACTATTAAAATTATTCATAAAATAAATAATAATAAATTCCAATATTTTCTAGCTAATTAAAAGCTAGGAAGACTTTGATCTACTTCCCGTTTTCACCTTGCCCTGTCCTATCTGCTCTTGCCTCTGGGATTCCTGTATCGCACGTTACACAGCTATCAAAGCTTTCTCAGAGTTCAGGGTATTTAAATCAGAGCTTTTCGTTAGGTCTCATAATTTCATACAATTTTCAGAATAAATCCTCTAAGAACTCCTACTGTAGAAGTGCTGGCTTGGTCAGCAGACCCGGCTTTGACTGGCTCGAAGGCAGAGACCTCAGTACATCATGCTGCTCACAGTAAAGAACTGAATTTTTGATAGGGGCTACAAGATGCTATGGTCCCTATAGAAACCCATATATATCCCCATATATCTATATATCTATCTCTCTCTATATAGATGTATCCCCATAGAAACCGAGTGCAACGGCTTGTTTGTTTTCTATAACTACCTTGGGTTTGCTAGTATATTGCACCAGCAGTTCATTAAGCCTGTGGTAAGGAGCTCATTGATGTTGTCTAGAAATGACAGTAACAGGAGTCACAGTCTCCTTCAAACAATGCAAAAATCCCTCTAACGCCTCACCTGCTCTATTCCCCCCCTCTGTTAGCTCACCTGGGATCTGGGTCCACAAGAGTTTTGCGATACATTTTCTATAAGCGAGCGGAGGAGCTTTAGTTTTAGAAATGAATGTCATGGTGACACGATGGGAAAATATTTCTGTGCAACATGATGAAACAATTACTTGGCTGAAGTAATTCAGGAAGGGAATCACAAGAACAAGAGAAAGTGCCTGGAGCCGGTTTGCGAAGCAGAAGGAGCAGCGGTAGCTTGCTAGCCGAAACATTGTTTTGCTGATTTCCCCAGCCTCTGCCATCTAGACAATAACTTGGGGGCGGGTGTTTCTGACAGTGATTTGCCGCACTTCTCTGAGCCTAGGTGTCTTATTTGAAACAGTAAAATACAGATTCTGGCTCTATTGTTTTTTGAAATACAAAAGGCCAGGAAATGAACCTGGAATGTAATTTACAGATAAGTGTGTCTAACATTTAAATGTACAAGGAGCAGAATAAAACCTGTGGGATAACTTGGCACAATGAGATGAGTAGAATTACAAAAAAAAAGGAGTAATTAGCAAGGAGTTTGGTTGCTTAAAGGAATGCAAGCTGGACCATAGCCACTTACGCTTAACTTCAGCACACAAGCCAGCTTTTGTGCCAGCTCGGAGAAGAACGAACTTCCGAGCAGGACTGCTTTCCTGCTGTCGAGTTACTGATGACCACTTGTGGTGGCAGAAAATATTTTTTGTGCTTAAAGGTAAGAATCGTGCTGATTGCTGGCACAAGTCCCCAGATCTGAAGGAGTAGAAGAGAAGGCAGAAGGCCTTTATGTATGACTTTAGCTATTGGGTGCACAGTCTCCTTAACCACGTCCAAAGCAAATTACGTAGCTGCAGAGTTAATGAGCACTGAATGCTGACAGGAATTAAGGTGCAAGGGATAAATACTGAGCTTTGAAACAAAAGAGACAGTTTCTGGTCCTGGCTCTTTCACCAGCTTATCATATATCTCTAGCCCCTAAATGTAATAGAAGTTGTATGCGCATATGTGCATCTCTAGTTATAAGTGCAGTTGCCATAGCTGCAGGTGTATTTGCCTATTATATATTTAGATTCTGATCTTACATATGTGCTTCATTTTATACATGTAGCTGTAGTGATTTCAGTGGAACTATTATTACTCGCATGAGTAATGATAAATGCATAGATCTGTATTTACATGGGTCAATTTACATGGATCTGTATATACATGGATCTGAGATCACAGTGTCTCTGGGAAAATTTTTGTGCCTTGCTCAGTTTTACAGCACATGCCCCAGCAAATTCTAAGCACTTTCATTTCATGTGTTTTTCAAATTTGAGAGAGCTACCCATGGACATGGGCTGATTTGGCTGTCTCTTCCTGTACAAAAGGGGATGACAGTGGCTTCAGCATTTTTGCATTTCCCAGGAAAAAAAACCACAACAGCACATCTGACAAGTGGGATACAGCCTATGGTCTAACAGCTACTGTTGGGTCCCAATTCACCAAAGAACTTGAGTGGATATTATACCTGAGCAGAAGGAAAACAATGCCGAACACAAGCTTTAAACTTTTGGATGTGCCAAGTGCTCTGCAGAAAGACAACCTCCTGGAGCCTCAGCTGCTGCTGCCTGGCCTCTGGGTTATGCTGCTGTGATGGCACAGGCGTAAGACCTGGGAAGGAAAACATGACAGAAAAACCTGGATGTCCAGAAAGATGGTGAATGAGATAGATACACTCAAACAGGCCAAAAGGAATCCTGGTTTCCTCCTAGTGTACTGAAGGAGCCCATCCAGTTTGTGTGCTGGCCAGGTCTGGCAAGCCACTGTTTCAGAGCATGGTGTTAGTACCTGGCTGCTGATCAAAGGATTCTTAAGCAATAACCCACTCCACATCAGCAAGCGCTGCTGCCAGGAACCACGGACTTCTATGGGCTGGAAGACAACTGATAAAGCAGATGCTGAGGAAAGCAATGATGCCTGCATTGGGCAATCGGAGTGCTACTAATGGCTACTCGAAAATGTTATTTTTATTTTAGTTCTGCAATTGCATAAGCCTGATTCACTAAAGGCTCACAGTGACATGGCGTTTGCACAGGGCTTGCTTTTTTTTTTTTGAAAGAATTTACTTAGATGAATAGATGCTCCTATTTTACAGGGGAAAACCACTACTCCTTGGTAGTTCTTCCTTTGTCACTAACAAGCACGGGTGGATGGCACCTTTCTCCAGAATTAGGTCCTGTGGATATTGGCTTGTGAAGGATGAGGCACTCAGAATAGGTGGGAATGATGCAATCAAGCCTCTTGCAATACAGTCCTGTGCCTGGCTGTAGGGGATACAGTTCATGAGCAGGGTTGACAGATTGGAAAGGGTTTGGCAAAAAGGATAAGAAGGCAGATCGCCATGTGGTGAAGAGGCCTTGAAAGAAGGAAGTGATACCAAACAGTACGTGGTTCTGGGAAGGCTATTGCAAGCTGTGGCAGTGATGGGAACTGTTCCCAACAGACAAGCAAGGGGCAATGAACTATTTTCCCACTGACCTCATGGTAACGTGAAGTGAAAATTCCACTCTATAGTGTTTTCTGCCAAGTCCTTAAAAGCAAAACTTTAGCAAATGGCTCCTGCTTTTGCATTAATTCACTAGCAGGTGCTCTTCTGCACGAGCCCTGCAAGAGCTTTATTACCAGAGGTACACTAACTATTAAACAGCCATAAGCTTAACCTGGTATTTACTGTAGGACTGTGCCTTTTTATTGCGCAGAGGGAGGGAACTCCCTTCTCAGCCCTCCAGGTGGTCCCTCCAGGGCAGGGTTGAGGCACACTGGTGAGAAGGGGTGGGGTTGGGTGGGAGAGGCTTTCATTGCTGCCCTACCTGTTCTGGGCATAAATTGAAATGATCAGTCTCTAAATCCCACCAATTAGGCATGCTTTACTGGCATTAGGCATGCATTACTGGCATCAGTTTACTATGATAGGTAAAACTAAAATGTTTCTCTCTAAAAAACCAGAGGCAAAATCCTGCTTTAACAAATTTAACTCCCAGAGCAGGGGTAGCAGGGGGCAGCAGTGCACTCTGCAGGGTACCTGACCTAACCCAGGCAGGAGCGGGGCAGCATCCTGCAACACCGAACGGCTCAGGGACAAATTGCTTAACGTGTTTGTGTACCCCCTTCCTGCAGTGCCTGTCTGTTAGGGAGCCCGTGGTGTAGGGCTAGAGGATGCAGTCTACAGTCCCCCCCAGCATCCTCTCCTCTGCCATAACTCCACTTTAACATTCAAGGCGGCATTAGATGTGGAGAAAAAAATAGAGGTAACCCTTTCCTAGGCTCCACCTGCCAACAAAGGTCCACCTACTTGGGAGAGCAAAATGAGATGCTTTTTACAAGACTATGAAACTGCTAGTCAAGGTAGTACCTGTGCTGTCAGGTTAGTACCTTCCTCATCTTCTGATCAAGCGATTCCTATAATGAAGAGGGCAATATGGACCTCTCGAGTCTACTCTTGGTTTCTGCAGACTGAGACAGGCATTTTTCACACACTGCTCCCACTCTGAGGGTTATCTTGGTTACTATAAAGGCTAGATGATAGGGTTGGCTTTCTTCCTCAAAGAAAAGTTACCTTTGCAACGTGTGCTTCTGCCTGTGAAACTATGGGTATGCCATCCTGCCATGCTGCCATGAAGCATGAGGCTCCTTCCTCATCCACATTCAGAGAAGAAGTGGGTGAGGACCATCTCCCCACAGCCCCGTACTCCCTTCGTATGAACCATTCTCACTACTTAAACATTTAGTCTCCACCGGTCCAAAATAAGCATTTCTGATATCAGCATTTCAGACCTTTGCAACCCTCACTTGCTTCAAAACAGGCTTTATTCTGAGAAGAGTTTGTCACTGGCACTTGGGTATGTGGAAGTTTTTTTAGGAAGTGAAGAAGACAAATAGGAAAATTAATTATCCATGTCAAAAACATTTCATACTGCGCAAAGCTTGCCTGTGAGGAATGCTGCCCTTTACAGTCTTCTGTCCTGGGAACTCTGACTGACTCAGCCTCCTGCATCCACAGCTTGTCAAGATCCACGGTTGTTTATAATCAAATCACTCCTGTGTACAAATCTAGGGCAGAAAAGCCCATTTATTATAAGCTGCTTTCCAAATGCAGTACTAGGTTCTTCCCCCCCTACCCACCACCTTGTCTTGAGGGGAGAAGGGAGGTGACTGTGACCTCCAAATAAACACCTCTCAGCTAATTTGTGCTCTCTTCCCGCCTCCCCCCAAGGATTAAGCATTAGCTAGGGCTCCCAGGAGGGCTTTGGCCACCCCACACAGCCAAGTGAGCTGGTGGGACCTGGCACGGTGCAGGAAGGCGCTGCCCTGGTCCTGTGCTAAATGTTAAGCCCAGATGGTCGCTTCTCCGCCTCTGCTGCAGAGACTCTGCCCTGCATTAATCAGGCAGGAGTGATGACCTAGTGATTCTGGAGTAAGGAAAGCAAAGTCCTGCATCTGGCATTGCTGCAAACTTGTTCCAGGATCTCGGGCAAGTTACTTCAGCTTTCTTTGCCTCAGTTCTTTTATCTGCAGAAAGATACTTCCTGGATTTGGGACAATAGAGGAGGGTGTCTCAGGTATTATTTGTTTAAAAAACTGTGAAATATGAGATAAGAGACCTTGACAATACCATGTATTATTTAAAGTTTATGTTAAAAGACAAAAATATGAATTAATTCAGCAGGGAAAGTTTTCTGCTGAAAATGACTGGAAGCAGAATTGTCCCTCACTCCAGACACTTCCCAGGCAGTAACATGACCACATAGAGTTTGGCTCATTATATATGTAAAATAGGCAGATGCTATTAGAAAGTAATTTTTTTTCACCCAGTGAGTAGAGCAGCCTATCCCTCATGACGAAATCCTCTGCAGGGGCCATATTTTTATCATGCCTCATAATTCCCAAGGTATTTGAAATCACCCTCAAAGTTGGATACTATCTCCTCTTTTCTCTCCTGGAATCTGAACTCTGTGTTCACAGAATTTTACTGCATCCTCAGCATTTTCCTTTCAAATTCCCTTCCCCTTGACAGCACGTAATTCCTGATGTTG
This sequence comes from Gorsachius magnificus, assembly GCA_034008185.1. Taxonomy (NCBI): domain Eukaryota; kingdom Metazoa; phylum Chordata; class Aves; order Pelecaniformes; family Ardeidae; genus Gorsachius; species Gorsachius magnificus. The sequence goes on from CM067091.1 coordinate 18,177,085, forward strand.
GTGGGTATCGCTGCAGTTTTATTAAATATGTAATAACACGCTGTTCAGGGACAACATGTCATGATAATAAACTGTCCACATAATTTGGCCTAACTCATCAATCAACATGGAAAAGGACTGAATGGAGTTCATAAAAGCACCTTTAAGAGGCTGATGGAAATGCTTAAAGAAAAAAGAAATTAGCAGTGTTCTGTATTGTTAAGTATTTTGCAGAGCAGAAAATTAATTAACAGTGGAGAGAACACACTCTTCTGGAATGCCCATGTGTGGCCCATTATATCCTGTTTTGCCCTCTGAGTCATCCCTTTGCAGCCACTGATTCCGTGCGAACAGGAGCAGTCACAGTGGGATCGAGTTTAGTGACTTACTCATGTGAGTAAGCAGCCATAGAGGGAAATTTCCCCTTGAGCAGAGGCCAGGGTACCCCTGGCAAAAGCTGGTGAAATAACTTTTCTGGGGAAAAAAAAAAAAAAACCACCCCATTTTTGCATATTACTATTATTAATTTTTTACTTTTCACTTTAGGAATGTTATTATTTTAGATTAAATGCTAAAAATGTGTCTCCAGTAAGCTATATAAATCAGAAGTGTGTATGTATCCCAGACTGATGATCTGAGACATCTGGCACTTACACTTGGGGCCTTCTGGCACGGGAGAGATTGCCCAGTGAAGTGAATGCACGTTTCCAAGACCTAAGTGAAACAGAAATAACAAAATAGTTCCTGGTGTGCTTAAGCCCTGAAAGTGCACAAGCAAGCCACCAAGGCCAAATCCAGCTCCCTCCAAGTCTAGGTGAAAGGTCATCCACGAATTAGGAAGCAAACTATTGAGTTACCAGCATTGCAGCAACAGAATAACTCTCACCAACTGATTGACTAAGGCAGAGGGATATCACCCCTAGCTATTGGCAGCTGTCCTCTCATCATTAACCTTCATTAACGTGGTCATCTCCAAACCAAACATATGCACAATTCAGTTACTAACATAAAAGACATCAATTAGATTTATATAAGAGTATTGCAAAACGTTAAATAATAAAAGCTGCTACCAAACAAGAGCAGGAAGATTCATCGCCCTGCAACGTTTGCTTCTCAAACGGACAAAGCCTGGCTATTTTCGGGAAATTACACCTTGACTGGTGACAACACTTGCTCTCTGCATTTGATGTGGGGGAGAGGGGGTACTGCTGGCGTACTCTGTCTGTCTAAATCTGACAGCGAGGCTAAGGTTGGCACTTAACTGCATGAATCACCAACTACTGAAATTTAAAAGCTTGCATATGCAAATCACTAATTAAACATATTAGCATAGTCAGTTACCCAAACTGTAATCTTAATCGTATCTCCAAGTTAGGCATGCAATCACACACTCATTTTGCAGATTTGCATTTGTGAGCATGGTTTCCCGAGAGCTAGGTCCAGAAACTAGTCTAATAACCAATTTTTCCTCATGCAGTTCCAGGAAGGAAAAAGAAGAGTGAAAGTATGCTGGGTGGCTTCCTCTCCTGACAAGTACTGGGGAATTGCACAAAATCAAGAACTGATGTGGACAGCAAAATGACAACTGAGAGGGCTAGATGGTGTTAGGCATACTCTCATTTAATCTAATGCCCATCTTTGTGACTCCTTCGACCCAAACAATGTGGATTTCCCTCTATTAGCAAATATTCAGACACAGGAAAAGACTACGTGCCAGATTTTGACTTTATTTACATTGAATTACCTGAGATTAGAATCTGAAACTAGAAACTTCATACAGTTACAAATAGCTATATTATGCAGTTTTAAGGGGTTAAGAAAAGGAGGAAATCATAACCACAGAAGTCATAAAGGCAACTTATCCCAAGCCAAATAGTTTTGTTTCTAACGCAGCGCTTTAATTATAACATGTCATATAATGATGACATAGTGCTATAATAGGCAAATATAATGCATTAATCTGATATTATATTTTGGCTTTAACAATAGGTGCAGCGAACCAGCCTTAGTGGATAACTCATTCAGAACCTATCTGCACACTCCACCTAGATACTTATCTGCCTCTTTAATTAAGTGGAGGGAAACTTCTTGAGGCCATACCCATAAAGCTAGTCTCTGATGATAGCAGAGTTACTGGAAGCCTTTGGTAATCGCTTACACCCACATATTGTGGTTAGCTTCCAACTTTGGCTCTTTCCTTCTCGCTTTGGAACCACCTATTTATCCCCTAGTGTAAATCCCCTAGTGTTTTTGTACCAAAAGGGGTACAAAAGACCTCCAGGGGTTTGTTTGAGCAGCATGTCAGCATAGTGTCATTGGCCTCCTCAGGACTGAACCAGGCTTCCTAACTGCAGCAGTGAAAAAAACAGCTTTGGCAAATTTTTCACTTACCAGTATACTTCTTGAAACAGTAGTAACAGACTGCATCAGTGAACACAGTTCGGCAAGCACCAGCTTCCCATAATGCAAGTCCCCCAGGTTGTCCTTAGCACGTGCTCACGGCAGTCAGGGATACTACAGCAGCCGACTTTGGTGGAAGCAGGATGGGGCCGCACAGGATAAAACCATCTTTCCTGATTCTGTGGGTCCTATGTAGCTTTGTATACATTGAAAAACACCCCTTTTTGCTTCTTCAAACACAAACAGTTTGTAGGATTTGCATGCTAAGCTAAAAATAAAATTTTAACTAATCCATTAGTTTGGAGAAGGTGGTTCCCTGAGTTGCAGTGCTTGCTCTCTACTAGGAATTTTTGAGAGAAATGTCCTGCTCTGAGGCAGTCATATACAGAAATCATAAAGACCAAGCATGTAAACAGCATCTGAAGAAAGCACAGGGACAGCAATCTCGAGGCCATGTGAGATAACTCTCTGAGGTGACAGTAGCATACAATAAGTGCTATAGTCCCTGTAGGGGACTAAAGGCAGCTGATGTGAGGTTCCTATACTTCAGTACTCGCTAAGCAAGCCACACAGGATGAGCACAACCAAAATGGCTCCAACAGCTTTCCGCCTCCTTTTCCTTTTTGTCTCCTTCTGCGGTTCGCTTCTGTACTCTCCTCCGATCTTTTCCAGTATGAAAGGCTCTGCTAATGACCTTTGAACAGATCATGTTGAGAATGTCACTGCAGAGCTGCTTAATCTTACGGTGGCGCCTAGATAATATGGTGATGGGTACCAAAATGCTGAAAAACAGACAGACAGATAGCTAGATAAGATTAGATATATAAGTAATTTAGTCAGCCATCATACAGAGCAGCTGACATAAGTTAATTTGTAAAGCCAACTGCTAAAATTGCTTTAGAAGTCCTTACATTTTAATTCTGTTGAAAGACAGACCTTTGATCTGAATTGTTTTGGTGGCATGTACATTATTTGAATGGAACCTCACCTGACCAGGTAATACCAGACCGGTCATTCCTAGCATGCTATTGTCACAGGAGAACAGTGTACATGCAAATCCATACCTACCGATAGCTCAAGGGCAGACAGATAACTGAGCATCGTGGAACAGATACAGACTGAAAGCATGAGCACCACTTTATGCTGATATGCAGAATGAATCACGGCTAATAAAAGGCTGAAACAACCATATATATGACTAAACATAACACCAGAACACTTTTAAATTAAGCATGATCAGAAAATAAAAGGAGAAAAATTAATAGATAAGTGTTATTGCTTTTCTTTTTCATTAATATTTATTAATTTACACTGGGGGGAGATGGAGGAGGAGGAGAAATAAAACAGACCTGTCAGATTTGCTGTTGTTTATAGACAGCTTTATATTTCTTCTCTCGGGTACTAGAAAAACACTGGGATGTTTGTACTGCATTCATTGCAGGGAAAATTATTTACATTCACATGATATGTTTTTTTAATTTGGCATTAAAAAAATTTCAAAGACACTTCCTAGGGCAGTTTATTTTTGAAGTGGGTTATTTGTTTTCAGTCTAAATCTGAGGCCACGGTGGTATTCCCAACTATGGAAGGGGTAAGAGAGTTAATATAAAAGTGTAGAGTGAGTTAGTCCATGTGTCTCTCTGGGCGGCATACATCCCAGCACAGACACTTTGCACCACTAAGTCCCACTAAAGCAAAAACTGCTAAGCACATGGATTAACCACAGATAAATGGTTGCATGTCTTAATTAGTGATGGCTGAAGCTCTCAGAAGATTCTGTGGTTGAATTAGAATAAGCATTCGAAAAGTTCAAATGTTAATCCAAGCCTCTTTAGTTTATAATGATGGAAGTCACTCTCTAGAGCAGGCTTACTCATTCCATTTTTAATATATCCTGACTGAAGTTGGGTTTGAACCGCTGCACAAACAGCAGCTGTCACGAAAAGTAGCTCCCTCCTTCATACCCACTCAAAATTGATAATTGTAGGTGTGCAGAAAAATCAACCGACTGAACAGCAGCCTCCAGACAGCGCTTGCCACAGTCTTGTGTCCTTCTGTGACACTTTACTTTTGCATATACTCGGCCCTAAGGCTCGAAGGCTTCGATTAACCTTACTGAACTGTTAGAATCCCCATTTCCTTAAAGTTTGGGAAGCTCACCTTCTTTTTGAAGGTACCTGCCTCTTGCCAGTGACTACAGTGAAGGAGCTAGACTCCTAATTTGAGCATCTCGTTTGTTTGCCTGTACTTTGGAAGGATTGAAGTCCAGCTGTCTTGTGAAATACCTGATGTTATGGTATCTCCCTGACCGGTAACCTGCCCCCATAGCTAGTCTATTCTGGGATGTTTCAAGTCAGCTTTCCCGCACATTGGTGTATTATAATGGACTGTAACACAGGAGACTTGGTTCTCTGAACATAAGTGTTCATATACAGTATACCTAGAGCCTGATTCCCCACTGTTCTATGCCTGTGTCGTCAAACCCATGGACTCCCAACAAGTTCACGGGGTGTGTAAAATGTTGTCTAGCACATCTGGAAGTGCCAGGCTCTCAGTCTGCATAACTTAAAAGCAATGGAGGATGAGGCCAGTAGTTACAATAATTGTACTTACCTGCCTAATGTCTGCATGAGCAAATACTGGGCTTGTTATGCATGTATTTGACATCTGCAAAGAGTTGTCCAGTTTGTGCCTAAATGGAGTAGGTTAGCATTTCCCTTGTGCACTGCGTGCCAAACACACGCAAATCAAGCACGAAAGTATGCCATCAGCTGAGACAACCATTGAAAAATAGGTATCTAAAAGTATTCTGTATTAAAGTGCTAAAGAACATAGTTTTAATTTTCAAAATTGCCAAGCAGCAAGCAGCTCTTGTTTTTTTTGAGAATCAGATGACTCACACATTTCCGTTTAGGTTTTGGAACATGATTTTATACACCTATTTTTTGAGGAACATTGGCCAAATTGCTAGCTCTCAGCTGGAGTCTTTATCAGGAAATCTGTAATTGAGCATTCCAGGCCAAGATGCATAGAAAACAAAACTGGGCATAAACTTGTACAGTATGGTGGTAGTTACACTGGCAGCAGTAAAAAGGATTAAAAATCCTACTTCCATTTAAAAGCCCAGTTCAGGAAAAGGGACAGAAATGTACTTTTGTGAACTTGAAATGTGTACTTTTGTGTTTGCAGTGATAACAGCAGTCCTTCTTACAGCATTGTGCACTTTCAAAGCTTTGAATGAGTAACTGTAGCTAATGAACAATAGTACCTTTAAATAAAATCTTAATTGCAAAACAAAGGAATAATAAAGAAAAGTTAGTACTTTTTTTGTTTATTCAAAGCTTAGAAAAGTTTAGGTTGGAGTTTTGAGTGAAGGTTTGGTTGCTGCCTTTTCCCCTTTTATCTGAACCAGCTCACTCAGACCTAATCTTCATCATCTAAACCACATGATTAACACACAAAATAACTTTGCAGCAAGCCAGGTCCAAGCAGGAAGCTGCAAGTACTATCATGCCTTCACGATATTAGCCAGCAAAATAACTGTGGTTTCTTCAGGTTTTTGTTTTTTGTTTTTTGTTTTTTGTTTTTTTTTTTTAATTCTCTACACTTACATTTTCCTTGAAAGGGGCTGCTTTTTTGTTTCTTCTTTGTGTTGGAAACTTTCAGATTTAAATCTCACTCCCGGGGGGAATGCTTATTCTCCTAGACAGTCACCACAAGACTGGGGCCTGCATGGACCCTTATGCAAACTGGCTAAGGACGACTCTCACTCTGCTCAGGTTTGTCAGTCAAAACCAAACTGTCCAGACAAATAGCACCTCTCCCACCTGGTCAAGTTTAAAAGAAAGTAGCTACGATTGTATCATGTGAGGGGACTGGTCCTGCTGGTGTGTATTACGCTTGTTCAGAATATTCCATCTGAATTGGCTGCCCTGAGAAAACAGACGCTCCTTTACTTCTTTCAGGATCCCAGTGGGTTTTAGGTGGGAACTCTGTACTAAGCTGTTCAGATCACAGCAGTTCTGGGCATGTCTAGACATAAAGTTGCTGGTACTGGAAGAAATGTTATCCTGAGCAGGGAGGAACCTACTGAGTTGTAGGTGCTTAAGTCCTCTTTTGCATCTGGCCCTAACTTGCAAGAGAGGAAGAGCCAAATGCTCAAAGGCAGCTTCCATTTTATGGCTCTAAATTATGCAAAAAAATTATGAACTCTATAATTTTGCACCTGCATTTGTATTGGAGGTGAGGGAGAGCCTTGACCAGGCAGGGAGAGGCTCTGATTCTCTGCCCTTTCTCTGCTCTGTGAATTCAGAAGGGAAGCGAGGCCTCATGCCAGAAGAAATCATAGTCCCTGTGTGTCATACACTCCTATGCAAAGCTCTGTGGTTGGTACACTGGGTGCTTGTTGGGCAATGGCATGGAGAAGGCTGGTTTCCTTGGAACATTTTCTCTTCATTGTACTGTTCCTTCCTAGCATTTCACAAACTACCACAAAGAAGACGACAAGAAGGAAAGAACCGTCTTAAAATGAATTGCGTGTCTCTTCCCTCACTATCCCCAACAACCTTGGCAAGCTCATAGGAGCCAGGCAGGGCTGGTCCCTGCTGGATGTTACTCTTTGCACAATATTATGATCATTTTTGGGAGTTTGCTTGATCAAATGGTGAAAGCACAAGAAGGGAAGTCAGGATGCTTAGCCTTGGTTCTGCCACCAAGATCCTGTTTGTAGTGGGATGACATATATAAATTCTTTTGGTTGTCCCATTGGCATGAACCTTGTTTTATGTATTTGCTACTTCTGTTATTTCTAGGGCTATCTGAGGCTCAAATCAAAACAATAGCAAAATGTCCCAATTTATCTGCAAAACAAATTATAAACCTAAGAACTATGACCTCTCTCCTCTGATTCAAAGCCTATTGAAGGCAATGCAAAGACATCTGTTGACTCCAGTATACTTTAGATTTCAGTGCAGGCTTGTGATCAGATGGAAAAGAGAAGGAAGGCGACCAGAATTCAAGGAAGTGGTGGGAGAACTATGATATATGTTAACGGGAAGTAAAAACACCCTCAAGGGATGCTGGAAGCAAGACTTCTGCCAAGGCTTGGCTAGAATACCCAAGTTTAGGGATCCAGATTTTGCAGCTTCTTGGCTCATCCTAGGAAGAAGACAGCTTCCTGTCTTAACCTCCTAATGTGAGTTCTATATTTGTAATTTGCAGTACTATTCATACCTGAAAGAACAACTCAGTTCTGCTTTCATGGCAAATTCCCAGTGATTTAATTGTGAGCACAGCACAACTCATCCTCTTATTCACTGCTGTTGGGTCTTTTTCACATCTTTTCATGCTGTGAGGCTTGACTGGTCCTCTCCCAACTCATGCTTATTCTTGGTCTCTGTTTCTTTGACACAGGTAACAGTTGTTAACTCCATCTAAAGATCATACTTGTTTCTGTAGCAATCAAAACAGAAAAAGAGGAAATTGATTCAAACACTGTCTTCTGCATCCATTCAAGACATCCCCTGCTTATAGCGACAGCAAGTTTTCTCCTTGCTTTTCATCGTAAGCCTTACAGTCAAGTTCAGCTGGTCTCAGGTGGGGCTTATGGAGGAGAACAGGGCAGCTGGACAGTCCTAGCTGCCACACCTGCAGAAGTAGTCTGTAAATGTAGCATGTGATCACCTCAAAGCACAAATGAAAAAAGGAAGAAAAGAATGAACCAAAAATGTATTACTGTTTTTGAAAATGAAATCTCATGCTTTCACTACGTAGCACGGCTATTTCAGTATTGTGGATTCCAAAACAGTCCTAACTTTGTGGTTGTTCTTTAAGTACCTACTTCCCTGGGGTTGGTACCTACCACTGCCCTCTCTGCCTTTCAAAATTTTAAATTAAAGTGGTTCCAAACAAGTGGTGGGCTACACATAAAACCTGGAAAGTTTATCTAAGAACAGATTTTTCCTAAGTTATTTCAAAGTCTTTATCAAAATAAAAACTGCAAAGCTGCATAACCGTGATCCACTAATAACCAGGTCATCTCTAGTCCATCTGCCATCATGGTGCAAAACAAGAGAGTTTGAAGAATATGAACACTGATTATATAAGGAGATGCTTTGGGTTGTGATCCGAGATGGCTCTTTCTTCTAAAAATACACTAAATTTGATTCACTAGCAGCAGTGACAAAAAAGATGTTTTGGTTCATAAGGAAATGCTTTGATTCAAATATTTAATTTTGCTTTGAGGGCTTCTAAAAATATAATTAAGCAGTAAACTAAAATGGAAACTCTGAATCCCAAAGCTAAAATGTTTCACTTACAAAATGCTAAAATTGTATAATTTGATTTGTTTGGAATTTCAGGGTGATATAACTGAAACAGTCAGCTGAAACTGGATCTAGTTCACAAAGCACTTCAATTTCCCTAGATTTGAACGTTTTGGCTAAGATTATCTGACGATAAATAACGGGAGGATGTTACCGTGAGGAAATAACGTGCTGTCAGAATCAGGGTTTCAGTATTACCGAATACAGGGCTGTAACAGCAGTTTACTGCACTATTTTATCAATGATCCTTACAGACCTCTCAGCTGAAAGACAGAGGGAGGAATAAGTCATGGTTCGCTTTTAGTATATTATTAGCTATGGCAAAGTTACATCCCAACAGATCCATAAACTCCACTTGACAGGAAAATACCATGCACGTTTGTGATGCCACAGAAATAAAGTATCATAATTAAAACAATGGTTCTTTTCCCCCAAGATTTTCTTTAGGCCTGCCCTCAAAATGAATCCTAGGCAGGTAATTTATTGTTTATCCACATGACATTTAAGCAGTATATTTAATACAGTTGCAGTTCATACTTTAAATCCAATCCAACAATATTTGGCAAATAAAAGGCAGTGATGGAGTGTCAAGAATTCAAGGAGATTCCAATCTAATTTAAATGGTGTTGCTCTCAAAAGCTGGCAGCAAGGAGTGCATCTTTTTAAAATGTTTCTATTAGAAGCTGATGTTTATGATCGCTCTCAGCTTGGCAAGAAAAACACTCTTCTAAACATTTACATTTCACATTCTTTAGGACAGTTGAAAAATGTTGGCTTGCAGTTCTCCATGCTGCAGAGAGGTTGTAAGGAATGTTATAGTAGAATGTTAATAGCCATGTACTTTTCTTGTTCTTTGATTTACTGTGTGGTAGTTTTTATACCAGTTGTGTTCTTAATGTTGTCTGTCCTCATTTGAGTTTCACTCAAACAACATGAGCCTAGGTTTATTTTTCTAGCTAATAAAAACAAAGTCAATTCATTTATTAATAATACTTTGCACTAACGTTATGGTCACCATTTGGAGACTTTCCCATTTGAATATATTCACTATATGCTGTTGCAAAACTCCTCAGCAGAGTCAGAAAATGAGCATTTTTCAAGAGATGCAGTCTGTGATGCTGATTGCAATGTACAGACATCAGCAACACCACCACTAATATAATGTAGAACCCCTGGTCAGTCCCTCTGGCTCCAAGGTAACTACTTCCATGAGTAACTGCCATGTCTGGGTAAGCCGTTTGTGTTCTGGCCACCGTGTGTCACACATCACGGGCCCCAGCGCATGGCTCTGGTGAGCTCTCCCAAGCAGTGCCATTAAAGCCAGCTGGACTGACTACCTGTACCTGCCTACTCACTCCCTTGCACACAGATTTCCCAATCTGATCCAACCTAATAGCATCAGGGAAATAAAAAAAAAAAAAAAAGCATTGACTGTATTCTTCACCAAGAGCACTGTTTTCAAAGCAATGTTTTGAAAGTATAATTAAATTGTAGATTAGAGGTGCATAAATGTATTCAGTGTGTTCCCCATTCCACAAATCACTTAAGGATATATATGAATGTTACTGACATAGTTAAATGAATCGCTGAATTAGGACTGCTGCATGGGATACGATGAAGTCCTAACCATTGCCAACTCTGAGGAAGGTCACTGAAAGCTGATGGTATAGGGCTGAATAAACACAAGAAGGCATCCACACGAATAATTTTCTGTATGCAAATCATCTCACTGCAGTGCTGCAATCAGTGGGAGTCCCCAGACTGGACTGCTCCTGTGGGTAAGCTCACTCATGGTCTGAGGATCTGCAGAATCAGGCTTGGTGGTATGTGCTGGATGCCTGTGCACTATCATTTTAATTCAGTTTGCTAAGGTGTGTACAGTCTCTGTTAAGGCACACGTAAGCCACAATCACAGTGGCATCGAGTCAGCTGCTTCAGGTCTGGGCCATTTTGCTGTCAGCTGAAGGTGTGAGACTGATGGAAGCGTCTTGTGCGATGGCACTGGGGTAAAGAATGAAATTTGCTGTATGCCTTGCTGGTAGGAGTAGCAGAGAACTCAAGGCAAGGGAATTTTTACAAATTACGAGTACAAGTTGTAGGTGTGAAGTCTTAATTGCCGTTCATAATTAGGCAACAATACAAACAAACTGTACACATATAATGCCCTTCATCGGAGGAATTCAGGTAACTTTTAGAAAGTTTATTAGAGTCTCATCAAAACATACTGTTGTGACAGTATTATACAGAGACCCTCTGAAGCAGCCATAAACTACATTGTCTGGGCTAGGGCAAAAATCCTAGGCCTTATGGCTACTGGCACATGAGGTCAGGAGTGCACTCCCCGTGCTCCGAGTTAGCCGAGGGTTTATGTTGTTCAGGGAGGTGCTTTTATTCAGTAGGATAAAGCTGGGTCTTGCTGGCTTACATCAAGCTTGTTTGGGAGTATTTGCAAACTCATGGAAACAAAAGACAATGTCTCTTGACAAAACTTTTTAGTGTAATTCTGTGCAAGAACACTCTCATTCCAGAATAAAAATGACCACACAAAGACTGACTCAAAACTAACTCCCTGCCAGCCTTGAGAAACTGAAAGTCCCATTTCAAAGTTGAAGGCACTTACAAAACCCGCATGTTTTTATTTAGCTTGTTGTTTCCTGTGTGTACATCCCCCAGAGACAGCACCCAAAATCCAAATAAAGTCAAGGGAATCTTGAGGTAACCAGTGACAGTTGCATCACTTTGAGACAAGCACCCAAAATTAAATAAGGTCAATTGAACCTCAAGGTGCTCAATTACTCATTTTGAGGCAGACATTAAAAATGAAGTATCTTTGAAGGGTTTTGAAAATTTTAGCCTAAGTGACTGGGACAGAGGATGAAGCTGAGGAATTCCTGGTCTCATAGACAAGTCCTCTCAGAGCAACTTGTTATTAATAAATAATCTATATTCATATAGATTAGCATATACAGGTCTCTAAAGGAAACCAGTAATGCATCACAAATCATAACTTCATAGGATTTGTGTATAACCAGTGTCTTGAATAACACTAATAACTCTATATAAAGAAATAAAGGGAGCAGCTCAGGGTGGGTGGTAAGCAGTAGCCAGCAGGCTGGCTAGGAGGAAGGGAGAAATAATAAGGCGCTTATTTCCAGGAAGGGCCAGCAGGTGTATTTGTAGAGGTCACACACCTTCTGATCAATTAGGTCTAAACCCAGAGGAACCACTGGTAAAATATCCATTGCTTCTGGCTTTGGTAAAAGACAATTAGAGGTGCATTTATATTATAAAACCTAATTTCTAGGGAATGAAAGTGTGGAGAACTTCAAAGAGTTGCCCAAAGAAGGATGGAGCATGGTGTATGTTCAGGACTGGGACTAATGGATCCCAGTGCCTGAGTGTGTGGACTTACTTTGAGATTCAGGGGAGGACAGCTTAAAACGCTGGCCTCTGGCTGCAAAATTTAAGCCAGAATTGAAATAATTTTTACTTGTTTACTTTACATTTTACTTGTTTACTTCCTCCCAGTCTAGTATCTAAATGTTCAATTTTAACTGTTTCTAAATAAACACCTGCTTTACTTCAAGGCTTGTCTGACACTGGGGGTAAGGTAAATAGAAACAAAGCTATGGTGTAACAATTCCATGGAGATCATAGATCGAGTCAAAGAAGCACGTGTAGGTAACCCTGAGAACCTGTACCTCAGCACAGCTTCATGAGATTCTGCAAGTGGGAGTACTTTTTGCCAGGCTGCAAAGAACCAGTGCAGGAGCTGGCAATGCCAAGTGCCAAGTTTGCAAAGGCAGTCCCTTTTGTAGGCACAAACAGAACCCTTTCTGAGGCGCAGAGAGACTTCCCACAGCTTCTCTAAGCCATGGTGCTGTACGATGAGTAGACCAAAGTCATACCACGGGTTAGTGACAAAGCTGAAAAGAATCCAGATTGCCAGCTCCCTGTCCTAAATACCAAATGTAGTCCTGCCTTCTCCTCTAGGATAAAAGCACAAGAAAAAATGTTCTAAAAGCTTTCAAGAAGCAGTGTGGATTTTGCTGTTAAAAGGAGGAAACATTATCAAAGGATCAGAAAATTCCACAAAGTAACACAACAGTTACTATTGCAAAACTCTGGGGAATCTCTTCTGTGGTATAGAGTTATTCAGCAGCTCAGATTCATAGCAGTGTTTCTTCGTCCTCATAAATTCTTTTTCCTGTTTTGGATAAGTTCAGTAAGCTCAACTCTTTTGGCTTCAGAGAGAGCCAGACCTTGCCTAAAACGTAGTATTTTTATTGTCCTTTCCATAGAACATTTATGTTGTGTTTATCAGGTTCTTTTTTCATTAGAAGTTAATCACAATGCCATTAGCACTGCTTTAATGTCATGAGAATCACACTCTGTAGGGTGCATCCTATGACCGCCTCAGAAATCTCTCCCTGTGGATATTTCGTCTCTGTGAAATAGTCTGGTTCCAACTATTCATCTTTGCCAAGAAGAACAATGTTACCAATTATTCCTACAGTGGAAAATAAATCAGAACAATCGTTTGTTTTCTTGCAGTTGGTTGTATGTATCCTTCATCGGAAGAAATTTAGCTATGAATTAGAAAAATTTCTTTTCACCTTCCCAGCCTCTTCAGTTTGTGCAGGATTCGTGGTATGCCTATGCATCAGATGAGTTACTTTACCTGGGAGGTAGGAATTGTTCCAAGTTCATACCTGCTCAAGATCTTACTCAGTTTTATGAAGGAGACTGGCATAATGCCTATCTACAGAAAATCTCCAGCATTATTACCTAGAGCATAGAAGACTTAACGGTGGCCCAGTAAAAGAAATCAAGAATTTGAAGGTGGTTTTGCAGAGAGAAAAGATCTGTCATTAGTGAAAAGAAATGAGGGGAACTTACTGAAAGAGCATTTCTGATCATGCCATCATGGAAATGTAGAACAAAACTCCAGGCCACAGAGGGATCTGGGAGTAGTACCTTGGGGAGAAGGTACTACAGATACTTCTTCAGATAAGGGCGTATCAAAATTCAGTGCCTGAGCTCAGAAACCCAAACATTCATATTAAAAACACAATCGGTTCACATTCATGGACTGGGACATGAGTAGCTTTAGGACTTGGCTCTCATATTCTGCTTAAACATGCAATTCATAAGAATAATTCAGGTGTGCCATTACCTTGAAGGTATCAGAAATCAGAGCAGATGCATGATCAGGTTACACAAACAGTTGCCCTTCTCTGCAGACAGTTGTGAAAAGCTGGTCCTAAAGATTTTTTGCATTTATTTTCGCTTGGCGCAGGCATTGCAGAGGTGTTGTCCGAGGTGCTGAGTCCTCCGCAGGTCATTGTGATGCTTAAGGAAGCTGCAGGTGCTCCATGCCACTGAAAATCACGTCATTGGCTTAATCATCAACAAAGTCTTATTACCAGGATTTGAAGCTGGGATCCAATGAAATCTGAGATAGCAGTTAGAGACTTAAGCAACTAGTAATACCAGTTTTTCTAGAAAATTAATAAATGCAAATGTTAACTGTTCTAAATTCACTTCATAAACAGGTCACCTGGAAAGATTTGTGGTTTTCATTAAAACAGAGAATATAAATAGAAAAGGAAATGGAAGGCCTGATACTTAGTGTCCAATAAACCCCACAATGTGGCCAAGCTTTTGCAGGGCTCTCTGGGTATGCAATGAGATAATTAGCAAACTGTCATGGTAGTCTTTCAATCACTATAAAACGCATTTAAATGCTTTCTCAGTGTGCAGCCCATTAGTGACTAATGAAGCAACTGCAGCTGATAGGCTGGCTCCAGCACTGAACGAGGCACAGCAAAGAAGATAAGCAGTGCTAAACCTCATGGTGGGCAAAAGAGGCTGAGAAGCTCCAAGGAAGTGATTCTGCTCTCAGCTAGTGAAAGGCTGGCAAGGGATGAGCATGGCCAAGTGCCTCATTAACGCAGAGGCAGTGAGCCTCAATACATGTCCAGTGTCCATTCACACCCAGTGATTTTGAGGCTAAGTGAGCAGCGGAACTTGAGATTCATCCCCGTTCAGTATAAGAAGTGCTGTGTTGCACTGAGTCTTGGTGTTGTTTCCATTATTGTCTTACCCCCAGTACAACAGCTTGCTGTCCTGTGATAGGCAGACCAAACCCCAAGCAAAAGTTTTGTGTGACTGCTCAGTGCTGAAAAAATGATGCTCCTCCTGAAGTCCTGGCTCGAGGAGACAAATGTGGATTCCCCTGGAAATCTGCCCAGATCTAAATGTGAGTATGGAAATGGGTGTTATTGCCTGCACTCTGTGTTCGAACCCTCCCTTGCCTGCAGTTTCCAGATTTTTCCTATTGAAACTAGTGTGAGATTATAAATTTAAAGGATCTACCTAATAATTAGGTATCATCTTGATAATGAATTATGGATTGAAAAAAAATCTTGTAGGCTAAGAAAGTTTGAAAAATTATGCACTTGCCTCCAAAGAAAAAAGAAAAAGGACATATAAGGAGAATAAAACTACTGTATCACAGGTATAATGTCTTAGCAAAACTAACTCAAAGGGTAGATTGCATTCTGCATCTGCGTAAGATCTTCCCAGCTTCTCCAGTGGCCTAGACATGTGTCACCTTCTGCATTCCTCACCAGTCTCTCAGAAAGCAGCTGTAATGTGCCACCACAGTTCCCAGCCATGAAACCATCACGTGCTCCCTGCTGAGCCTGGCAGAGTCCAAGCAATGACACCGCTTTGCACTACTGTGTGGACTGCAGCAAAAACTACCCAGCTGACCTCCATAAAAGTTAATTGAGTGGCCCTGCTCGAAGCATCCTGCGTCCTCCTGGTGTTATGTGTTGGAAAGGACTCTCTGAGTCATCCTCCTGATTTGCATATCCCTTTGCATCTTGGCATTAACAGTCAAGAGCCATTGGAGCCAGCTAGAAAAGCCTCATGTTTGTGCTCTCCCATGCAAATACCTCTTCTCCCTATATATTAGTTACTGTGTGTGGGTTTTCTCTCTCACTCTCTCTTGCCATATGTGTGGGAGTTGATGGCATCAACTTTGTGAAATCTCAATACATGCCAAGAACAGCTGGAGAAGTTGAAACAAGTTCTGGGTGAGGTGAGTTTCATGGGCAGGGACTGAAATTAGCAGAGGTACCGTGGCTGCTTGCCATCCTGGGAGTCTCACATGGAGCACGTGGGCTTTGCTTGCTCTGAGAGCAGATTCCCCGTGGAAAAAAGGATTTGATTTGATTTAGATAATGACGATGGCAGAGATAGCTGAATTAGAGGAATCTGTTCACCAGGAGAGACCATCTCTGCACTGCTTCTGTGACTGGTTCATTATGTAAATATAAAAATTTCATCATGAGTCTGAGGTAATTAATATCTTTAGCCAGCATGTAGCACTCTTCATCTTCAAAACGCTTTACTAACATTAATAATTAATCACTGCAACACTCTGGGAAGGTTATCATCTTAATCAATGGGTAAACTGAGGCACGAAGATTTAAAGTATCACAGCCTGCCAGTGGCAGTACTCTTGTGTCCCAGCCTGGTGCTCAGTGTGTTACAGTGTGTGGCCAAGCCACCTGATATGCGTTGTGATAAGAAGGAACAAACCAAGAGGGCATTCCAGGATGAATGAAATACAACTCCCTCCAGACTGCAGACAGAGCAGAACCTGTTAATCACTGGGTGCTCCCTGCAGGTCTCTGTGTTCTCAAATCCAGGATGTCTGTCCTCCCCTCGTAACATCTACACGACGTTTCTGTTGATCTTTCTGCATGTCCCCTTCAGCTGTCCAACAGTATTCCTGACATGCTAGATACACTCTGGCCTCAGCCTTAGCTATGACTTGGGCATTTACATCTTCTTTTCCAGGTAATTTTAGAATATAGAGAACCGATGATATGTCTGATGAATTTTAGTGTTACAAATTGTTTAATAACTAGCATTTGCTTTTGAAGCGCTTTATGCATCTACTTCAGAAGAATTTCCACCTTTTGCCTCAATCCCTTATACAGGAATATTTGAATCTGGTTCAAAGTTTGCTCTTAAGTTGTTCATTTTCTACAATCAATTCTTGTTTAGCCTAGTCAACACAGCTTTTAACTTATCAGTTTTTGCCATTAGTTCCACCTGGACATCTCCACTGGGTCATACATTATTGCTTAGATATGTCATTCTCAGACAAACCTGGGGAGAATGGTGAGAGAAGTGACCCCCCTGCCCAATTCAGAAATGAAACTTCAGTGCAGCCTACTAAATACAGAAATATGCGCAGTACATCTGAAAGAAAGTTTGCTTTTCTTGAGGCTTCACAAGAGGTATCTGTCAACTGTGGCAGGCTGTCATTAAAAACAATTAACTTAATCAAAAATCCCTTTTGTGTTATTTCTGCCTAGTCAGGTGAATATTAAATACTAGATTTTCCAGGGAGGGAAAAAAAAGAGGAAATCAGCATCTATGTTTTCATTCAAACATGTGTATGAAGGAGCAAGTACAGATTCACCTTCTTATACCTAAAGTATGCATGTAATTAGTGTGACTGCACAGGGAGTCATGAGACTTGTATACATGAGCGGCCCCCTGCATGTCATTTGGGCGGGTGCCTTAATAGTGACAAAGCTTGCGCATGCAACCCTAGCATTTAAGCGTATGGAAACACACGTTTTTTTCTGGCAAAGTGGACTTGTGAGAGCTGCTGTTCTCCTAACCTCACACTCCCCAAGAGTTCTGGTACCTGCTAGGACAGTACTTCTCATTGAACATGCAGATTTTTGTACCTGTCTGGTTTAGAGTAAACTGGTTGCTTGTGATGTCTTAACTCCTAGCATCACCACCATGAGCACGAGTACAATTCTCTCCTCATCACTCCCAAAACTCTTTTGTGTTTCCCAGGAGTGGAGGAGGCAAAGAATAACCCTGGTTCCTTTGAGGTGGGAGCTCACCCCAAGGGGGAGGAGAGGGAAGCTGACCTCCAGTGCATTTGCCGATATTTATTTTTAAAGGCACTTAGCCATAAGTCTCAGCCTATGGCTCTGCTTCCTGCAGGCACACCCTGCTTGTGGCTGTGAAGGTACTCACTAAGCACTAGTAACACCCAGCATTTATATAGGGCTTTTCATCTTCAAAGCACTTCCCGAACATCGTTTAATTAATGAATCCTCACAGCCCTCTGTGAGGTACGCACAGTTATTACCCCCACATTTTACAAGTGAGGAAAACCGAGGCAGCGATTAGCTGAGGCAACACTGTGGGAATTGGGATTAGAGCTCAGGAGAACTCAGGAGTGCCTGGACCCCTGTCCCACGCAATGATTGCCAGGCTGCCTCGCTGGGAAATGCATGTGGTGCCTCAGCTCAGCACGGTATCTTCAACACGACCAGTGCTGACCCTTTGGTGCATCAGCAACACTTTTTCCTTCCAGGTCCACATGGGTTTTCTGTGTGGAGATCTGGAAAAATTTTCTGTTTTGTCTTTCAGTATCAGTTCCAGGTCCTGCTGTCACCCAGACAGGACATCCAAAGAAAGACACCGGGACTGAGGTTCTGGAAGAGGATGGCTTCTATTACCTACAGCACTACCTAACACATGTAGTTTTAGTACCTTCACAGTGTTTTTGAAATTACATAGAAGGGGCACTTTCACCCTGAGATCTCAGAGTGCTCTATGGACAAAGGACAGTGTTGCAATCCCAAATCACAGTATGGTTCTGCGCAGACTGTCAGACCCACTCAGGCTGAAGATCTGATGATTCACGACCCTCAGCCCACATCCATGAAAGTTCAGTGAGTTTCACTCACATCCTCCTCAGTAACTGCGGGTTCCTCCCTCAAGAAGCCCCAGGGTATCCCAGTTCCCAGCTGACATGCTGAGGACAGGAGCAGACTTCCTGGTCGTAATGGTAGCCAGTAGGGTGAGAGAGGGCACCAATGATGGGGGTTAAACCTGGATGGTTCAACCTCGTCAAACTTGAATATCCGAGAGAACCTGCAGGGCTTGGTTCCTTTCCAGCCCTCCAGGGCTCTCACGGCCCTAATTATTATTGTTGTTGTTGTTATTATAACAAAACATTCATATACTGCCATAAAATACAAACTAGATAATACACGTTCCTTCCCTGAAGAGCTCAGGCTTTAAATAGGCTGGACATTCTGAACAGGATCCCTCAGGAGAGACAGGGCAGGCACAGCAATTTCCCCTCTCAATTCATTTCAAGTGCGTCTGGACACTGAAGGGATACGGGACGTGGCAAAAAGCAGCTGACCAGGCAGCATCAGAGATAGAGCACGCTCCTCCAGCTGCGCCTCAGCTCATGTTCTGCTATGCACAGCAGCTGTGGGAGAAAGATTTGTGGCTGGCAGTCACACTCACAAGGCAGGGGACTGGGGGGGAATGGGATTTCACTGAGGGAGTGCTTCTCAAATCAGCTGCAGCTCAAAGCTGGTACCTACCACTTGGAAAGCAACATCCAACCCGCTGTTCCTGGTGGGGTAGCAGCTCCCAGCTCCTGCCGAGTTCTCACAGGCGCTATCAGGGAGTTGCTGTCAATCAGTTGATCAGCAATGCTGCCTATGTCTGAGCCCGATGGTGTGGTACCACCTGCAGAAATGCAGCAGGAGCTGCTCCATCCTGCTCCTGTACAAGACAAGCATCCCACAGGTGTTGTTTCAAATGCACCGTTCTACTAAACCGAGGTGGTGGGACTGGCATGCTCAAAAGAAAACAGGAGCATGGTAGTGCATAGTGTGCTGATGCCTTTTCACCGCTGACTGCTGGGAAGCACTGGGGAATCTGTGGTTCATAAATGCTCTTCTCACTGAGACTGATGCCTTATTCCCTCCTGACAGTGTTTTCCAGTCTAATCTGAAATGCCATGAGATATGGAGTCAAGGGAGAAGTGGAAAATGTTGCAATTCCTAAGCTGCACTTTGAAATGAAAGTCATACTTGCAATTAATAATAATCTCTAATAAAAAAAAAAAATCCCTGCTTATTCCAATATAGACACTTTAGGTAGTACTAGGGCGTCAGGCAGGCTTATTCAGCCTCTGGACAGACTCACCCACAAGGCTTAGCATCAACACGCCCTGTGTAAACCTAGCATCGTTTTGAACAACTGCACCAAAACAAACCAGACAAGGAGCACTTTAGGTCTTTTGCGTGTCTAAGCACAAGAGAGGGACCCCTGGCCAGTTTTTACCAACTGAAGGCTCTGAGCCAGAAACTGTCCCCTCATCTATATTCATAACTCATATACCAAACCAAACCAAAAAACCCAACAAAATACATCTACAATGAAGGAAACATTTCTCAGAAGTGCTGCTGTTTTCATTCCCTCCAGTGCTCTATGTTCCAATGTTCTACTGTTCTCTGACCATGCAGTCACAAAGACATTGAGCAGATGCTGTTGAAGTTTCTGAATGCTTAATCTGAATGCTTACACCTGGCATAAACCCAAGAAAATATTAAGCATAGGGGCACACCTAATGTATTATTAAGGGATATAATGTTAATGTTCTGATTATTATTGAAGTCCGTAGCGATTTTCATCACAGAACTTGAGAATCAATGGGGAAACCTCACTAGACACCCAGCGTAAAGGTTTACATCACCCGCTGCCTACCCCTAAACCACAGCACTGCTGCTACTTCTTCCCATTCCTTCTCTCCAGGCTCCTAGCCTAGCCCCCAGCCAGACTCCACACTATCCCTAGGGGAATTTGTTCATACACACAGATATGTTGATGACTCAAGTCTTAATTTTTCCCCAATTGATCTGCTCTTTATGGCCAGTCCCGCCCAGGCTGCCATGTTCTCCCAGATGGCTCAGTGGCTACGCCAGCCGAACTCCCTGCCTTTTTCCCATGCCCTCCTTTCTCTGTCCCTGCCACCCTGCTCTGCCCATTTCCTGGCTGTCGCCAAGGGAGCCCTTTTTTCTTAACTGCCTCTTTGCAGCACAGCCCAACAGCTATTTACTGTTAATCATGACAACACTTTCTGCACAGTAGACATCTGTTTAGAGCCCTGACACACAGTGTGGCATTTCAACAGAACAGCGAAGCATTTCCTTTTTCCCATCCGCAGAAAGTGATCCAGACAAAATGGCTAATTTCTAAGTCAGTTTCTCGGTTTACACTTCCTGCCCTAGCAATAGTTGTCAATCAAGCAGAGCTTAATCTTAACTCAGGCATTAACTTGAACACAATTAATTCTTGGCAGCAGACATAAAATGCCATGAGCCCCATCTCTCCTGATGGTGATAAGGCTGACTGTCCAGACAGGCTCTGCATTCACTTCTTGACTTTAGCAAGAGTTAGATCAAGCCCATACAGACTAATAAAACAAATGACATTGTTGGCATTAGCAAGTGCAACTCTACAAGAGTCAATTGATTTCTGTCTCACTATGCCAACCAGGACTTGCCTTGATTTACAAAGGTGGCTGGGATTTTCCTATTAGTTTTTCAGGATATCAATTCAAATTACAACTGGGAGAGAATAAAAAGTGCAAATTTGAGGCATATGGCCCAACCCCAAGGGAAGGTGTTTGACAGGCTGCAGTGTTAACAACACCCCCGTGGCCAGACACATGCCAGACGGTCACAGATGTGACCTGCTGCCATCTGGGTCAGCATAATCTCGCCCTGCCTTCCTCTGCCTTGTTTCTGTTGCCTCATTGCACTTTTTGCATGGCATTCCCAGTCTTCTTTTATCTCATTCCACTTATGGACCCGACTTGTGTGGCTCAAATGAAACCATGTTAAATTTGCTGGGGTTCATAGTGACTCAGGTTATGAGATGAGATAGCCTGGGACAGACTGTCACCAGTTCAAGTCCGATCGAGGTTATCTTCATCTTGAGGTTGAGGAGCCAGCTGGGCCATCTGTCTTGCACCACTCACAAGTCTGACACTGTCCCACTCCCCTTCCCTCATTTTTCTGGCTACCTATTTTTCTTGTTACCCTTATCAAGAGAATAACTTAACCAACCTGGCATACCAGCCTGATGCACTTAGCAGATTGCGGTGTGACTCAGTACAGAACTCTTCCTATGTTTTCACATATAAACACAGTCAGTGGACAAGAAGACAGTGAAAAGCGTACGCGATGCATCATGGAGATTGCAAAACCCTGAGGAGTCAACATATTGGAAGGTCCCTCGCAGAACAGGTCCTCATTCCCCACCGAAATGCCCTATTCCTTTTTTGATTTGAAGAGTCTTAAGTTTGCAAAGCATCTGAGATTCATTAGGTTATGCACAGGAATATTCATATTACTAAAACTCCTGCAAAGGCGTATTCCATTAGCAATATTTTGGCAACTATGTATTTGATGACTGGTGTAAACTACACCACTAATTAGCTGGGGCAAATATTTTGAAAGTGATCCATAGGCAGAAACACATTCATATTAAACATCCAATGAAGAGTATTATACATGGATACATCTGACCCAGGGGATGAAATGGAAAAACCTACCCAGGTGCTAAAACTATGATATTTAAGATTCATTGTCTTATTTCACCACAATGCTTGGCCAAAAGGCCATGTCTTCCCATCGAAAACCAGGAAGAATTTTGTTCAGCCCTATGCTGAACAGAATCTTTAGCTAAAATTTCATCTGATTTGTCCTGCACTGTTTTATAGTGTCTTTCCGGACATCCTGGGAGCTAAGGTGGTTGGTGCATTGTATACTGCATTGTGTAAGGTCTTGCCTACTTATAGTTTGCATATTATTACAAATATGTTTTTCAACTGACTGAAAACAACACTGATAGAGTCTCACTAATAAAAAAGCTTTAGAATATCCATGGAGAAAAATGTCTTGTTATGATTTTACTGCAAATAGTCTGGATGACATTTATTCTAAAAAGCTCTGTCTCGCTAAGATTCATATGGATAAAACCCTCACTTTTAGTTTCTGAATTAATTTTGACACGGTCCAAATGCAGTATACACTTGCAATGAAACTGTCAAGTGCTTGGCTTATAGCAAGTAAAATTCTGCAAGTAGCAGTATGGCTATTTCAGATAGTTACTTCACTTCTGATGGTACAACTGAAGTAAAAGTTAACTCATGAAAAAACTGTTAGGATTAGTCAGTTTTTTCTTTGGCAAAGCTATGCAGGATTGGCCTCAAAAACTGACTTGCTTGTTAAATTCCAAATATATGCAAATAAGTAATTTCTCTTAGTCAAGAAAAGAACTCTGTTATGAACACTTACATGATCATAAAGATGTTTGGGATACAGTTAATCCTCAAAAATAGTTTTTATATCTAACACATTGTTTATTATTTCAATGTATGAGCTAGATGTATGCAGTACATCGAATATCTCCTCTGAATGAAGAAACACCAAAGGAAATCCTATACTAATTTAATTAAAAAATATCCTCCATGTCTCTCATAAAAATCAGTCTCTAAGAGTTACTTCCATAGTTCCTCTGTGCTGAAGTAATATCACAAAAAAACTTTCTGTACTCAAACATGGGTTAAAACTTCCTTGATTGAACACGTTGAACCTGTCCTTTTTTGCCTGCAATGCTTCTCAAGGGAACACTAGCTCTGCTCCCTCTTCTGTGTGAGCCCACGACCTGAGGTCAGGCATGTGAAGGACTGCCCAGAGTTTAAAGATGAAGAATTTAGTTAGGGGTGGTGGCATCCCAGCTCTCAGTGGAATGGGTTGAGCCCTATCCCATACCACAGGATGATGGGGGCACGCTCCACATTGTGCTGTGTGACAGGCACCGGCCTCAGGCACAGGACTGCAGACAGGGAGAATCACATGCTTCTTGCCCTGCACACTGCCACAGGCTTTCTCCAGCTCCCCGTATCTGGTATGCAGGACCACAGAATGGGAGAGACCCTGAAGTGCTGGGTTTTGTGGTCCAGTCCGAGAGTATGGAAAAAACTCCCCGGGAACTAAGAATCCTCACAATTCTCACTATGTTCCATTCTCTTCCACTTTGATGTTGCTGTCTCTTACATAAATGTTGTTATGTATTGCATGTATATTAAAAACAAATAAACATGAAACAGGACATTCTGCTGCACACAGTTTTCCCTGTTAGAAGGGAACGAGAACAAAAACCTACAACTCATACTAGCCACATTGTTTATGCAATTAACTCCAATAGCTAGGGTACATCTATTAGTTCAACTAGAAACTAGGAGAGATAAGCATGTTATGTTTTCTGTTTTGCAAAGGTTATCTCCAGCAAAACAACCACCAGAAACACAAATACAGTCTAACAGACTAAAGTCTTCATAGGTCTACCACCCTTCCACAGACAGAGTAATGTTAATGCAGTATTCCAATAGTATAGGTATATGCCCAAGAATGTATTCTGAACTAGCATCTATAATAGGTTCTGTCAAGGGCTTCGTATGGCCGTGGTAACTGTCCCCCCAAACTGAACTCAAGGTGAAAGTGCTGGGAAAACCATACTTGAACTTCCATCTGTTGAGGAACAAGCCCCACTGTATTAAGTATCACAGATCCTTTCCTGCCTCCTTAAGCACAAGGAACTAGGGTGTTGAGATCTCATGTACTGTGTTCCCCCCTGGGAATCACTAGGTGTATGTTCATAAATAACTAATGCGGCAGAGCAGCCCAACGTGGTCTTACTTTTACTACTGACTTGCTCTGAGATCTTGTTCATCTTTCAGTATCTCATTTGGTCCTTCTGTAGCTTGGGGAATAACACTTACCTGCTCCGTTGAGGCACTAAGGTCTGTAACAGTAACTATGAACTGTTTGATAAGAGATGCTACTGAAAGACAAAAGTGTATTATTGCAAAATTTTGTGGGTTAGCAACTTAACTAATGGCACTGTATTGCATCTAGAGCCCATTTGGCTCCTCACAACGAAATGAGAGTGGGGGGAGAGGAAATCAGGTCAGAGTTTTTGGCAGACCTATTCAAGGTAAGCATAATCCAGCTGATTCATTATGTGCTGCAATCCTTGCTGGCAAAGACTCTGAAGTAAAGTAGCCTCCAGCCCTATTGCAGCTCAACCTCTGTGTGTGGGTGTTGATGCTGCACATTAGGGAAGGGTGTCACTGGTGGATAAACTTAAGAGGGTGAGGGCTGGATAAAGGACGCAAAAAACTTCACACAAGCGTGCCATATCAACCTAGCATTCCCTGCCAAGCAGCCCACTCTAAAAATGTTGTTCCTACCTCCTACAAGACAAGGAAGAAACCTTTCGAGAAGACCCTTCTGATGACTAACTCAATCTCTGCTTCATGAATCATTGGCATTGGGATGTCCTTGTGGCATAATCAGAGCTCTGGTTATTATACTCATTGATGATAAAACAAGTAAATCTTAATGAGTTGTGGGAAAGGAGACAATAGGGCCCTCTGCCAGGTCTCATTTACCTTGACAACACGCCTACAGCCCAAGTACAAAGATCGCTATTGTTTATCCTCGGTATTTGTGAAGGGGCCAGACAGTTCTTCTCATTTCACTCCATCTGATGGTACTCTCTTTATCTCTGCCTTAGCATTTCTAAGGTACCTATCACTGTGGTATCTAAGTACCTCAGCTTTAGTCCAAGGTTGAATTTATGGTAAATAAGCCACTTGGACAGCCTTTGAAGGTGAGAAACTGATATATAGTTAAATAGTGGTAAATCATTCAATTTACATAGTGCCTCTTCTTTGACTAAAAGGACAAGCAAAGACTTTGTTGTTCATATTGTAAACAAATCCTGTGTGTATGATTCAGACCCTAAGCAACTGGGTCTGTTACCTCACTAATACAGCTAAGCCAATCTACCATGCCAGTAACACATGCCCAGCATGAACTCAGCTTCTGTCCCAGCTGGACTCTATTTACACTCTTGTCAGCCTAGCTGTCTTGGTCAGGGTTACAACGCGTCACACTCCTGACCAGAAGAGCCACAGCAGTAGGATTATATAGAAAAGAAAACAGATATGAGAAAAATGGACCTATTCCACCCAGCAATCTGTCCCCTGTGGGTACTCCCAGTCCGAGCTGCTGACCTCATTGCAGCTCCTGCCCTTCTGCTGCTGGCTATTCTTGCAAAGCCAAAAACTGGTTGTGAATGGGCCAGGAAAGCTTTCACCTGGTACATGCTTTGTCTACAGCTTTGTCATCTACAGCTGCTTGGGAATTTTCGATGAAAAGGATTTTTGAACAAAAGAAAAAGATCTCTATCAAGCTACAGTTTTGTACGTATTTTTTAGGTAAGTGTTTGTTAAGAAAGGCTTCCCAGATCCCAGCTGGATTGGAAAGAGCAGCCTGTCAACAGTCATCATTCCAGCAGCCAGGCTCTCACTAGGGGTAGGGGAGACAACCAAGACCGGCCCCTAGCACTTCCTCATCCCAAATGGCTGCCAGAATCACCAGGCTACCACTTATATTGGCATGGGCATCTTCTACAGGTTTGGTGCAGAAAGCATGAAAAGATGTGAGTTTCAACTCAGTGTGAACAGGGGAACATTCTCGAATTTCTGAGAAGTTTGTCAGGATGGCAAAACACTTCCCATTCACATCTGGAGATAAGTGCAGATTTTGAGCAAGAAACAAAAGACAGACCCGGACATTTAGATCTCAGAGTGAGTTCCTTGGGACAGCAACAAGAGAAAAACATCTTTCTACTTGTGCTATAATTAAATCAGATCAGTTGCTGGTTTATAATGCTGAGCTGGGAGAGCATTGAAAATAGTGTCTTTTTTTCCCCTTCATATTGCCAGCCACCGGGAATTGCAGCTAAGTTAGGGATTGTCTACTGTTTGTCTCTTTTAAACAACTTCTGTTCTCACATGTTCTTGCCCTGTTGGCTTCTTTTGCTACTGTCAGCGGAGTGCTGCTCTCTGACTCACCATGCAGAAAGGCAAACGACAAACCTTTCCCTTAGGACAGAGACAGTGTCACCTCCGCAGCACACCTGCGTCTGCTGGATTCACACCCCGCGTCTCCAGTTCACACTGTCCCCCTACAGTGAGTCAATGCAAGTTTTTAACGTGATGTTTCTGCTTTTCTGATGTATAGAGGCAAGTGACAAGCAGGGAAGAATGACAAAGTAAGGCACATACAGTAAGACGGCGGCAATAATCATACAGCAAAGGTCTCAGAAGGGCATACAGAATTGTGTTTTGGTAGGGAAGGTTGCATAACCAACCAGATGCTCTTCCATCACATGGGAACTGAATGGTCTAACACGGGAGGGGGGCTATAGCCCTGCAATTTCCTTCCTCTTTCCCTTAAGAAGTCCATCGCTAGGCCAGACCTCTTAAGGTCATTTCACAAATGGGAGAACTTTCTTCCCACTGTATCCTTGAACAAAGAATCATCTCAAACATGTTCTTTTCACATACTGAAAACAATTATTTACTGATAGAAGGCATTCAAGAAGTAAAAGTTTAACAAAAGGTCTGAGTAAAAGGAACAAGGCTAGCATGGAGACAAATACATACTGCCCCTGCTTGCTCACTTCTCACAGAAGCAATACCCTAAATTCTCTTTTCACCTGCACCGAAGTAAATTAAGCAGCTCAAATAAGATTATACAGCTACAAAGCTTTCATAAGTGACAGAAGAATCAGATCCAGTGTGTAAGCCAGAAAAATAATTTTAGTGCTCTCCCATGGAGCAAAATGACTTTCTGGCTCCCGTCTAGCTCCTTTCATCCACAGGCAGCAAATGAACACACACAGTTTAACCCATAGCAAGCTTTCAACTCTCTAAAAGCTTCCTTACTCACTTGTTACTTGCACAGGATTCCCTTTGAAATCAGTCACCAAAGTCAGTGAGTTCTACCTTAGCAACAGATGAGTGATTAATAATAACGATGCTTCCCCACTTCATCTCCTTTAAGATGCTGAAGGGATAGAAGCAATTTCTACAGGAATTCTCCCCCAGGTTACTGATTTGCTACAGATCTTCAGTTTGACCTGCAGGGTGAAGAAAAGCTGCAGCTTCATCCACAAGCCAGTCTGTTTTCTGCCAGTTTGTGCCAGATAAATGTAATAATTAGTTTTGTGGACACTCATGCTGTCAAACAGTATTTTTTTTGGAAGAAAAGTAGCATGAATTCAAATATTTTGAGGACCTTATTCAGCTTTCCAAGAAGCTGCTGAGCCCTTGGAAAAATCCAGCCATTAGCATCCCAGAAAGAGCTGCAAGGCATTGGCCATTTTGACACTCAGTTACAATTACAGAAGTCTCAGAATGAAGGCGGGCTGCTTTGAAAATGTGGCCTCTAATTGCAAGTGTTGAACACTGGAAATCTGGATCTGACCTGTTTTGAAATTTGGACTATCAGTACTTAACTACACCCGTCAGCTGGGCAAGAGCCGCAGAGCATTAGCAACAACAAGGCTTTCCTGGTCAAAGTAAAAAAATGTCCTGACTAAGCCAGAGTAAAAGACCAACAAAGAACATGAGGGCCCTGAAAAACACCATGAGCTAGTGAAACCCTCCAAATAGCTTAAATAACACTCCCAGAGCATATAGCAAAGATCAGAACAGATCTAGGTCCTTTCTGCTAGTGGAGGACAGAGTCTTCAGCAGGGAACTCAAATCATATCAGAGGTGATCGAGTCATTTAGAGTGTGATGCCGTTTGCTCCACAGGGACAGATGAGCATATCATGAAGTTCAAAACTCATCGCTGCTTTCCAGGGAAAAGCTCAATGTCTGAACAGGCAATGGGGATGAAATTCAGTTCTCATTTCTGAGGGAAGCTAGGGTAGAGGCATATCCGACAGAAAGGTTAGCTTGTGGTGTCCACAGATCGAGACTCCACTCCTGAAGCCTTCTCATGCCAAATAAATTCACTAGACTACGTAAAAATCCCGAGTTGAACACTTGCCAATTTGTGCATGCAGCTGTAGATACATAGTGTGTAATTGCATTTGCCATCAGGGTAATTGTGCATGCAAAATTGTGCAAGAAGTATTTTGTACACATGGTCATGCTTTTAACTGTCTTTTTTTTTCAAGAATCAGGCACTGTTTGAACAAATACTCAGGCAAAATAGTTAAAATTATTAAACATTATTTTGGATTGCTTTAATTATAAAGTCGCAAGTGAACCACAATACTGCCCACTTAAATGACACAAAAGAGAGACACACCACAACACTGCTATGTCATTAGGATGTTTGTACAGTTTTTTAATTTGCCTGCAGAAAGACGGATTCCTTAGACTGAAGCTAATTTGTTACACGTTGTCTGGAATCTAAAGCCAATTAAACGCTGATCACAGTTCCACACTGATCACAGTTCCTATGCAGTCCTTGGCAATTAACTTGCTATTTTTGAGGATTCATTTAATTTTATAGCTGGGGAAACCAAGGAAGAAACCCTTCTGACAGAGAAATCACAGCTATTTCACAAAAAGTCCAAAACCATATAGGTCTATACTCAGATATAAAGTGGCACTGTATACTTAAAGAAAATATAGATTCAGCAGATCAAATGAAGTTCAGTGATTAATTTCTCAAATAGAAGAATTCCCAGCTCCAAGAAGAAATTGCAAGACTGGATAGGGATATCATTACATGGCAAACCTGGACTCTCAACATATATTCCATAATCCGATGCTATGAGCATAACTACAAAGCAGGCCAGCCTAAACAGTAAGATTGTGTAAACTCTGTTACCTGCATTGGCCCTAAATGATACCACTCCTAAAAGCAAACATTGTCAGGAAACAATATACCATGGCACTGCATCTGTGAACAGAAGATACCACTGAGAACCCACAACAAGGCAGCGTCATCACAGAAGAGCAACCAATGCCATGAAATGCAACACTGCTGAGCACAGCACCTATTAGATGTGGCCAGGACAGAGTAACTGGATGCTGCAGTACACAGCACAGTGCAGACAATAATCAGAGCATTATTTCATAAATATACATACATCTGTACACACATATATCTATATAAACACACAGAGTATTGTCTCTGAAGGGAAGAACAGTTTTGGTAGGCACAGAGAAGTGTTTTTCTTTGAAAATTAAATGTTGTAATCTAAGATTCGTAGAGATGTTAAGACTGGTTAACCAGATACCTAAAAGGGGAAATGTCAACAACAACAAGAGGGAGAAATGAATTTAAGCATCCCGGTTAGGCAATCAGTTCTATCACTAGAATGGGCTAGGTGAATTACAGGCTGTTTAAAATCATAACTTCAAATATCCCTATCAACCCTCTTCAGAGCTCAATCACTGTAACTGCTGTGCCCAAGGAGTCTGAGATCTTTCCACATACACATCCCATTTATCACAGACAAAATTAAGAGGCACTCTGGCCAAATGTCTGCTTGTCCAATACTAGGGAGCTCCCAGTTGCTTTCAGCTCTTGGGTTGCTACTGGACCTCTATGTTTAAGCCAATGTAATTCAATAAACTGATCATAAGTGATGCAGAAAAGATACAGCCTTATCTTAACATCTGAGTTATAACTGTATCCAAAGGACATGTTGCATTTAGAGCAGATTAAGGAACCCCAGTGTGGGTGGATCAAAACTGACACCTTCCACTTTTGCAAAGAGCTTGATGTAAATGCAGGTAAGGTTTCAACAAAGCAAGTGAGGCAAAACATCACTGTTGCATTAGAGAACTGTAGTTATCCTGCTCCAGTCAGTAGCTCAGATTCGCATAAGCTTTTCACTTGGCGTTATTATTTTTCCACTGGTCTGTAGAAAATGAAAGTGCATTCCCTGTTATGGAAAAGCCCCATCCACAGATGGGCAAGCATCTATTTACATGCAGGCAGGAAACATATACACAAAACCAGCTTCCAGCGTACTCACCTGTATAACACACAACTTCCACCAAACACCAACTTACAAAGTCACACATGAATGTAAAGATACACCCATATTTATTCAGAGTGTATGCACACAAACATATGCATCACACGTTTATGCACGCACCTGTATAAACGCACTTGCATGCAAGCTTGGACATGCAGTGTTCTCAGCAATGCACATGGGTGCGCACACATATGTGCTTACATGGGTACGAATACACACCCATGACTTGCTCAAGGCAGCACCATCAGCCTGTGGCAGAGCCAAAAAAAAATTAAAAAAAAAGATTGCAAGGCCAGGAGTTGTCCCTGCAGCTGAAATGACAAGGCCTGTCCTGCAGTCCTTCCCTTCAGAGAGGGTGGATATCTGTGTGTAGGCAGTCGGGCTCAGTTAGATACATACATGAGCACAGGCTCGAGCCCAGACAAACACACACTCACTTATCCCATTACGCACTTTTCAGTGGTAACATGTACATGCCCTGCTGCCACTCCTCCCTTCTCCTAATCCTTTATTTGCACACAGCTCTTCATATCAATCTGTTTCATTTTCCAAATAATGCATATTCACTTTTGTTTACGGCCGGAACACTGGGCTTCTTTGAGTCAGTCTCTATAACCATCCTGGCAAAGCCAGTCCTGTCTTGTTTGTTTGTTTTTGCAGTGACTGAGCGTGTAAGGAATATGGAGGGTGTAGGCGGCTCTACATGTCCCTTCACCTCTTGTGGGTTTTGGTGCATTCCTTTCATAAATACTCTCTTTCAAATGCAGGGGACAGGATGCTTTGTTTATATAACCACCGCTTTTTTGCTGAGGCTCCAACCACCCCAACACATCTCTCTCCAGGAGGCTCTTTTCAGGAGGTCCGTGTTTCTAAGTTACCTGTGACATGGACTCTGGGTAACAGCACAGCTTGGAGAGTTTCTGGAAAAGGACCTAACCTCAGTCAGAGCTAGCTTCAGAAAGACCTACTTTAAGCTGGAATATGACAGTTTAGCACCTAATTTTCTCCAACTTTTCACCTCAGCTGGGCCTGAGTCGGGGTGGATGGTTTAGGAAATGGAAGCTTCCCAGGAACAGCTCTGACTCTACTGATTCTCACGACCAGCTGACAGTTTCTGTGAAACTGTGCTGCTCTGACTGGTGGGAGTCTATCCAAGCTGTAAGGATCAAGAAGATGTGTTACACACAGAATACTGCATTAGTTAAAAAGGCTTTATCTACACAAAGAAGTTGAAATGCTTCAGCTAACCCTTGCAATGATATCGCTTTTCCACTTCTCTTTTCCTCCTCCAAGACACAGATACAATCCTATCCCTTACTCTGAAGGAGCTGTTTCTGATACCATTAGCTGTATGAGTATATTTTAGTATAGCCATTTCACTTTGCATTTTCACACCCATACAACTGTCCCCACGTAAAGACCCATATCCAGACCCATAAACACTGCTGAATTAGAGCAGATGCTCTACAAAGACCAGGCCTAAATTAACTTGCCGTGGTAAGTTACACTGATAAAGGCACCTTTACATGCGTGCAATGAGAGTTATCCTTGCTTTAGCTGTAAAGAGCTTATAGAACTTCTCAGAGGTGCATCATCTGCATTTGGGGTCAGAAACAAGGCGGCCAAAACCAGTCAGCATGATTTGCTCAAGTTCATTCAGACACTGGTGATCAAGGAGGCAGGAACACCAAAATCCTCTGTGTCAGCTCCATTCACTGCATATGGAGCAGCAATGCATTTGCAGGCTAGATTATCTTTATTTATTTGCTTGCATCTTCTAAGATACATACATCTCATTTTTATACCCCAACTCAGCAACAAGTTGGAATTCCATTCATGATCTAATACAGCCAAGTTTTCAATACCTCGGCTTGTATCTGCTATACCCAAGATTTCCAGATGGTCTGCTATCCAAATAATAGGAGGACCACTTAATGTCCATCATCAAATGAGTTCAGCTCATAGACTTTTTCTAAAAATAAAAAGCACCAATTCTCTGTGTACAAAATTCCTTACTGAGGAAGAGCAGACAAACTGAGCAAGAAGTGATTTCCACTGTGTATTCATACTGTGACTGTGAGACTGGCAGAGCTGAAAGCAGCAGCACCACAATGTTGTGGGTGCAGCATCTTCTAATCTCTGCACCAGACCAATATCTAATGTTTAAGATCTTTCCCTCTAAACCAGATATCAACGGTATATTTTACTGAAATGACTACTTGCTTACAAATAGCATACTAAGAAGTGCCTTAGCCAGAAAAAAAAAAATCAGTCTTTCCAGGTAGAGGACAGACAGGTGGGTTAAAGTCCTTCAGAGTGTGTGATTCCTGCTTTTGCAATAACAGATTTTCCTAGTGAAGTCTGCTAAACTCCTAGACCAGTTAAGAAAATTCTTTCAATTATTACTTTTTCTCAGCAAAAACTTCCCAGGTCTTTATACACTTAAGACCTACTCCCACTTCCTTTATTCACACCTCAAGTGCAGCAGGATTATGTACATGACCCAGCTGAGTCACGTTTGGCCTTAGCCTCTTTCGTTAGCAGGATGTCCCCTACCAGTTCCAAGAAAAGGGTCCCAGAACCAGGAATTAGTTAATTCCATAATCTATGAAAGAAAGTTTTAAGAAACTGTTTGACTCTCAATTCTCATTCTCAATCTTCCCACTTTGATTGCTCCTCACTCTCCTTGTAAATGGATTGTTGACATGCACCCATGTCCACTTTCATTAATGCATTTAATTTGCAAGCCTCACACATATTCCAGCTAACCATACCTGTATAGTCTTTAAATAATATGCTTAGTGCAATAACACAAACAGATTAAAACCAATAATTGGATTGCAGAGGTTTTAGGCAACCCTGGGGTCAGTGGGAAGGGATGACAAGATTGTTGGGCCATCTGTTTCAGCTGGTCAGAGTTGCCTTGGCATGTATTCTGTTACTCTTACTGCACCTCTTTCTGGAGGGCAGGAGAGGGAGATGATCTGCTGTTTGAGTTTTCCTTTTTGCCAGGGCTGCATCTGACATAAGGGCCTTGTTTCAACTATTGTAGCTGGCATTCAGTCTCTGGTGAGCACTGAAAAGAAGCACCAGAGGTAGTCTGAATCTTTTCTAATCAAAGTAGTTCTATAGCATCTTCCAAGTGCCGAGACCAGTTTACTGTAACTACAAACATTAATAATTACCAATTTGTAGCAATGGTAAACTTATATATCATTTTATCTCTTTTTTTTTCATAAGAGCTTTTAGCTAAGTCCTATATCCCCCCACAACTGTAATAGCTGAACACTTCAGGAACTGACTTCTGCACTCCAAAAAAGTCTCTTTTACAGTAAGTGAAGCCACTTTCTTCCATATCTGCAAAGTACAGGTACATCGTTTAAAACAAAACACTATTTCCATCTTTCTGTGCTTATAATACCCTTGTCACATCTCTCGTACAGTGACAAACATTCCAATGAGTATGAAACAGAGGAGCTATGACCACAAGAAAAAGGCTGATTTGCACAGTGAAATATTTCGATTACTAAGCAGCTTTAAAAATCTGCTTCAACTTTGGATTCTTTGAGTCCCAACTGGGTATTTGTCCTGCTGTCCCCTACCTGTATTCTTTGACCTCCTGACATACAGTTACTGCAGTCTGTTGCATGTGTCCCCAAGCAGAAAGCAGATTGGATAGAGATTAGATAACATCGTGGTGTATGGGTTGGGTACTTCTTTTTTTCTTACCAGTTTCCTGTTGATAGAATCACACTGAAAAGGAGTTTAGTTGGTAGTTGAAGTATGAAACTGAAAAAGGCTGCCTTTTAAAAGACGTGTTCCAACTGGGATGTAGATGCAGCCAAAAGATAGTTTGGTGCATAGCTGTGCTGTGGTGCTTAGACCCATCAACCTGAATATTACACAGGAGCAATGAGGAATTAAGGGGGATCCGTGTGGGCGCACAGCACAAGGTTAAGCATTTTCAAACCTGTTTACGAACATGGTTAGAGAAACACCGCAGAAACAGAGGAAGCTATTGAGATATTACTTCACTCTGGCTACATCTCACCACTTTGTTTCTGAAAGTTATTGCTCCACAGTGCTTTAAGGGAAGATGAGTTAGCAGAACAGTGACCATTTGCCTCATCTGCTTCAGTACAAAGCCATCCAGGTTGCCTCCAACTATCAAAAATGGCTTAAAGTAAGGCAGCTGACTTTGTCCAAAGTGATGTGCAGCAATGCCACAATCAGTCCTGCCAGCTGAGTTCCAGATACACCAGCTTTCGCAGTGATGCTGGAACGAAGCGCTTGTGGGCAGTGATGTTTTACATTTCCACAGTTCTGTCTGCTATGATCACAGAATCATAGAATTGTTTAGGATGGAAAAGACCTTTAAGATCATCAGGTTCAACTGTTAACCTAACACTGCCAAGTCCACCACTAAACCATCTCCCTAAGCACGACATCTACCCATCTTTTAAATGCCTCCAGGGATGGGGACTCAACCACTTCTCTGGGCAGCCTGTTCCAATGCTTGACAACGCTTTTGGTGAAGAAATTTTTCCTAATGTGCAACCTAAACCTCTCCTGGTGTAACTTGAGTCCATGCACAGATCAAAGGCCTCCAAAGCCCATAATGCTAAGATGAGACCATAGTGAGAGCTGGGTTGGAATAAACCTTGGAACAAACCAACTGATCACCTACACTTCAGTTTGGAGGCTTTTTATTTTAAATATCTGGACTTGGTTGAATAGCTACTGGCTCTACAGAATCTGAAGGCTCATCTTTATCTTCCACTACCTGCAAGAAAAATGAAGAACTAGCCAATGCCTTTGCCGTTAGTGGTTTGTTGGCATCACAGCGTTTTTCAGTTGTAACGATGGAGGCTGTGGTTTCACATTCAGTGGCATGGGCAACCCCCGCCCTCCACACTCACCATGCTGCTGGCACAGCTGTTTGCGCAGCTGCGCAGTCGACCAAAACAGCTGAAAAATTCCTTTCAGCTGACAGTTCAGTTTACCCCATAACCATGGAAAAAGGTGTGCTGATTCAAAACAGGGGCAGAGCAAGAACTGGGACAACTAGCTGCAGGGAGAGAAGTGGTCACTGAAAAAACTGACGTGAATTCACAGCCTGAGAAACAGAGGCTGTGCTGGAAGATCTTGATAGGAAAGCTCAGCAAAGAAAGGGTCAGTCTACACATGCAGCTCCCTCTAAGGCAGAAGGGAGTCACAGATATGAATTGGGGGCTGTGCAAGCAGCAGTACGATGTAAAGCAGATTTTCTTTCATTATCCATGGCCTCTAATCTCTCCTGTGCCCCCCTGCAGCGAATTCCAGAGTTCAACAGCCTCCACTGGACTTTCCTGTTAAGGCTCAAATCATTAAAAGTATTTGTTTAGTAAAGGCTAAAGCACTCAGGTCCCAGTGCCTGAGAGCTCTGTGAGGTTAAATGTTGTCAGCCTTCTGAATGCAAGCCATATTCCACAGGGTCTTGGCAATTCACTGGTAGAGCTATACGGAAATTTTATCTCTAAGGTTCACCCTTCACCCCAGCTCATTTCAGTAGCTAATCAAACTGCTTGAACAAAATGAGCTAGCATGCTCCCAAACACAATTCTGAGTATGTGGCAAAGCCTCTGCCAGAGCTTGCAGGCCCAGTGGATTTGTCACAAGCTGGCCTTCTCTGACACCCAAAAAGGGATCTTCAGCTGGCTGAAAGCCGATGAGCTTCATGGCAATGCAGTGTGCAAGACTGTTGGCCAAAACAGGTGTAACAAAGATGGAAAAAAACCCTGACCTACCAGGCTCTCCATCAGATAACTTTCTCAAATTTAAAATTTCACATCTGAAATCAAGGATTTACACTGCCCTAGGACCAGGTTTCTCTACCCTAACATTTTTTACTGGTGATGATGTATTCCACATAAACCAGCAAACATGGTTTGGACATTGCAAGTCTGACCCACATCAGCTTTGACTCAACGTCGTTGCTTAGGGCAGAAGGTGTTCAGAGATGGGAAGGATCAGTTCCCAGAGTGATCCAGGATTCAACTAGTCTATAACTTCCAAAAGGATGAATATGTCTCACAGAACACACTGTAAAGACTATTCCTCTACTGGCCTCATTTCAATTTCAAAAGTTACCTCAGTGAAATCGCCAAGAATTATCGGACAAATTCACACTCCTGAAAAAAAAATGATACTTTGAATTGGAGTTGAACATGATGTGAGGCACCTGGAGAGCCTGCATACCTGCCCTCCAGGGGAAATGGCTGCCTGACCCTTGGAGGAGACAACAAGTGGGAACCAGCAACCAAGCCCCCAGAGCTCAGAGCCCTGGGGGAGCGCTGGTCCCCTCCAGCCTTCTGGGAGAGCTGTGGAGGGGTCAGTGCTAAGGACTGCTCGAGTGCCCAAGCCTGGCAGGCTGCCCAGGAGCCAGAGATCCTGAAGATCCCAGCAGGTTATGGAAGATCCACTAGTCTGGAAGACTAGCGTGAAACAGTTCAGTGGTGGGCTGCATAGAGCTATAGCAGTCACCCCTAATAGGCCTCCAGAAGAGGACAGGTGACAGCCTGGAGTTTTGAAGAGCTACAGAGATGGGTTTCTGGCTTTCAGCTCTCTGTCTGTCTGTCAGCAGGCTCCCTAGGAGCTGGGCGGGTGAGCTGGAAGGAAATCAAGCAGGTTTTCAAACCTGCCTGGCAGGCAGTGAAAATCCTACCTGGTTTCTGTCAGTTTTGCAGAAAATGTCATACTCACCCAAGCATCCAAGCTGAGATCAGCAGGAAATGCGTTTCCTTTCCTGTGAATATTTTTGAGATTTCAAAAACGTTCCTGGTACCTACTGGGAAAAAATGTTGATGATTTTCACAAACTGAAATTGAGGGAAGAAAAAAGGGATAGGTCAGTTAAAAACTTTGTTTCAAAAACATTTTCCTACTTATTTTTTTCCAAGACAAAACATTCACTGAAACCAATTCTGCACTTCTGAATACCTCCATTTTAAAAATCTGACATATTCAGATGAATAACATGTCCTGCTCAATAACAATTGTACTCTTATTTTGAATGTCTGTCTGCGTCATTTAGCTATTACTGAGCATAGAGAAAGTTGTAAAAACTGGGGGTTTAGTTCTTAAGCCTATTTGTACTGGTGTTTATGTACAATGTCTATGATATTTCCAAGTAAACAACCTTGAAAGTCTAGACCTCACAGAAGTATCAGACCCTGCAGAACATTCGCTGGCACTTAGACTTACTTGCCTATAACAAGCAATCCCTTACTAAAAATTTCACACTGGCTATTACCTTGAAAAACAGCTAAGAAAAATCCACTGAAGGTCTCTTTCACCCCAGTGAAGTAGGAAGGATTTGTTAGTCACGACCAGTTTCTTCCTTCTGTCACTTTGCCAGGTACCTAAAGAGAGGCTGCTCAATTCAAAATCCACACTGCAACGCAGATTAACCTTCCAGTCCCCAGCACGCCAAATCCTCCTGCCTTAATATCCCAGATAAGGCAGGGGTCTAGTATTGGAAAGTGCTTACTATGAAACACGCCTCACTGAAGTTTACAGCAATCTGGCACTCCTGAAAAATCAGGTCAGAAACAGAAATTTTTACTAGATTAAACGCAGACAGGCAGACTGTGGTATTAAAGGAAGGCAATGTAGCCTCACAGGGAGACATGATCAACTTCTACTTCGAGCATGTATTTGATGAGAGAAATTACCAAAGAAATATCATGCTTTTGACCAAGACCTACTTTTTCACTTCCTCTCCAGCTCAGCCCTGTGAAAAACCTGAGTACAAGTTAACTTCTACCTCCAAAAAATATCATTATGTCTTTGACTTTTACAAACAAAGCAAGAAAACAAACCACAGAGTCACAGGCCACTCTTAAACAATGCTTGGGTTTGATCCAGTCATTGCTTCCCATCTGAAAAGGGAGAGTAATCTCTGCAAATGCACAAACTAATCATGTGTGTAAATACGGAGGAGCAGGCAGAGCACTGCCATCAAAACCACCGCCTAGCCCAGGTATCAAAGAGCAGCTTGTGTCTACTACATGTGATGGTCACCTGCACAAAACAAATAAGCAATTAATTGTTTTTCTAAAGGACAAAAATGAGAGTGATGATGTGGTACCCAGAGAGGTGTTATTTGTTCTTCCTGGTCTCATAATTCTTCTGGTTTCTATCTGGTAGCAATTTGGTATGAGAACCATCTGAGAAAGACAGCATCATAGAGCTCGTTGTTTCATTTGGGAGCTGAAAAAGAAGGACTTTGCTCATGTGTGGACAGAACTGGACTCTTCTATTATATATTTTAGGGTGGGTTTTTTTGCTTTAAGCACTTAGGGAGAGAGAGGAGGAATTATCTTCCAGAAGGCAATTCAAAAGAAA
Source organism: Gorsachius magnificus (assembly GCA_034008185.1). Classification (NCBI taxonomy): domain Eukaryota; kingdom Metazoa; phylum Chordata; class Aves; order Pelecaniformes; family Ardeidae; genus Gorsachius; species Gorsachius magnificus. Next base: position 18,215,956 of record CM067091.1, read on the forward strand.
TTTATTTCTCTCATATGGGGAACCTAAGCTTCAGTTCCCAAACTGGGCACATAAATTGGGGCAGTTTCACATGACCGCCTCTCCTCTAGTCATCCTCTGCTGATTTTTGTACAGTTTCTATTTATAGTTTCCTGGATGTGATGGACGTCTTGTCTGACCTTCTGCATAACACAAGGCCATGGAATTTCACCTAGTTTTCACTGTAATAAGCTCATCTTGACAACAACATGGTGGCTACTGCATAACATTAAACAGAAACCTGTTTAGAAATGCACAACTAAGGTCCCACGTGCCTGAGAAGGAACGGGCTGTATAGAAGCAAGAAATGCCCACAGGTAGTGTTTCAGATGCTCAAGGCAGACACAGCTTAAAGAGCTATTATGCAGTCCTGCCCAACATCCACTGCAGTCCTTGGAAGTGGACACTGCAATGTGGTCATAGTAATCCTAACATGGGTCATCATGGGGAAGCATGGAAAGATTCTCTCAGTCAATAGGCATATGCATGTAGCATTGGGAGAGGCACGCTGAACCCACTATCCAGACCAGGATAACCGTCTGTACAAACAAAAAACAAGGAAGCCTTCCAGAACAAGTGGGGCCCCAGGCATATAGAACACCTGGTGGTTTGGCATGCTATTAGAGAGCTTAGATAAACAGTTCTAAAAGTATCCTGGGACCAGGGAGAAGATTCCCAGAATCTCATGTGGCATTTAGAACAGATCTTGTGCCATACGTTCATGTCTAGGGAGATAAAGGTCCCACTCTCAGAAGGGGAGATGGACACACTCTTCATAGTGAGCACAGCAGGCTGTCAACCCAATGGCTGGTCTGTGTTACCTACAGTGGAAGGAGGTCTTGGCTGGAAGCCAGCTAAATAGGAGAGATGTTAAATATCAAAAGATAACCTTTTAAAGTCAAAAACCCCAAAATATCCAAATGCTAAAATGAATCTGACCAAGTCAAAGTAATTTCTAGCCTATTTTATGGTGCTTTTATGACTACCATTACTGTTTAACATTTACAGTGTGGTACTGGTGACAAACAGATCTGAAAACTCACTGTGCAAACCAGCTACAGTGCAAAAATGGATACAGTCAGGATGTCTTTAGAGTCATATTCACTGGTATATACATGAATTGCAGCAGATGGTAAAAAAAAAAACAACCAACCAACAGCTCAAAATTACCTCCTGAACTTTCCTTTCAAGATACTATATCTTCCAAGACATACTAATGTCCATGGACTTTCCAGGACTCGTGGTGCAATCAGGTATTGGGTGAATGGTTGGATTTTGAAGTGGTCAGCTTTTCAAAGAGGACAAAGTGCTCATCCATCAGCAAACAAAATAAACAAGGCAAAAGCTAAGGCTAGCCTTCGACCATCCATGCCATCTGCCAGCTCATGGGGCTGAGCTGATTTCACTGCAGTGGAACTTTGCCAGGCTAAAACAAAGAAACCACAGAACTTATGGGCAGCCGCTGCAAGGAGGCGGGGGCCATTCAAAAGGTGTTGAGTTTATGCCCCCCTCCCTGGATCGCAGGCTATGTGTTCCCAGAATGCCTGGGTGTTTGAACTGCATAGTGCAAATGAAAGTACAGGGAAATGAGTTACAAGAAATCAGCATGCTGTGAATAAAACTAACAAGAAACAAAAAGGCTAGAGCAGCTGATAAACCCAAGCGCAAGGGGTTGATTCGTACAAACAAGACCAAATCTCAAGATTTTGAAAGAGAAGGAAAAAGGAGGAAAAGACAGAGTTAAGTTCCAGTTAACTTTTTTTGCTGTATTTAAACTAGACATTACATACTGGAGGGCTGAAGGAAGAGGTAAGAACTTCGTCCTTGCCCAACTTAAAAAACTTCTATCTCTTCCTAAGATCTCAAAATTTAGTAATATTCCAGGCAGGAATGTATTTCCAATGTATTATCTAATGATTTTCACATGAGACTGGACAAATAATTGAGCTGAACTGTGCCTCAGTTTCTCTTTCCACAAAATAGGGGAATATCACCTTTTATAAAGCACTTACAGCTGTTCAGATTAAGTGCAAGTTAAGAGTGTAAGTTTAAAACACACTTACTTATATTAAAACATTCATTAAGCTGGCCTGTATGTTGCTATTTTCTCCCCACCCCAAGCTCATACAGGAAAATGTCATCTTGAACAATCAATAACCAAGTTACCCATGAAGTCTGTATTTTATAAAAATCATTCAGCTTACTGCTAGTAGGGGATGGAAGGCAGAGTCTGTTGAGGAAGAACATGTTGGGGGATAAATTTCCCCTTCCCTGTACAAAGTTCAGGTTTCCCTGAATTTTGGAGCTGAGAAAGGCCTGTCATGAACTGAATCCCTTTGGGGCTGCATGGAAGATACCCATCCAAACCTCACAGTGAGCACAGACGAATAAAACCTTTTTCTAAGTGTTTTACTATCAGAGGGACCTGTCCACTGTCTTAGCACATGGAAGGAATTTAGAAACCACAGAACATACTCATCAAAAAGTGGGTAAGCAGCAAAGCCACTGGTTTTTGCATTGTCCCTTCTCCTCCCTGCAGGTACAGGGACAAATGCATGTTTTATACAGTTGGTCTGCACTGATAAAACTGCAGAATATATAGACCATAACCTGGGTTCTGAAGGTCAATACACTGAGATCACAACGTAGCCATGGAGAAAAAATAGGTAGGGTTTTTTTTTACACTACTTGGTATCTGGCCTCTTCTTTTTACATCAGGGAAAAATGTAGACTCAAAGGGAAAGCACAGTCATTTACTGAGAGCACCTCACAAATACGGATCCTCACAGCAATAACAAAAGTGAAATACCCTCCCCTCCTCAGGAGACAGCTTCACATCTCTGAGCAGAGCTGAGAAACTCTCTTTACTGAACATAAAGCTTGTCCCAATGGGACCATGTCACACTTCAGTGGGACACGGTCACACTTCAACATCATGACAATTTGGGGATACATCACCTTCACACAGTCTATTTTGCTGAATGGAGATAGCAAGGTCTGCTGCCCATTTCTACATGCAGATCTGATTTGGAATGGGATGCAACTGATATCGTTGCCTTCTCATTCTGATCCTGTGCACTTGTAATAGCCTGCACACTGGGATGGAGACCTAACCTTCACCAGTGCTGCTCAGCATATATCAAAATGCTCATCTCTGAGAAGTATTCACTTCTTGACCAAGAATCCTGACTTCTTTAGATTCTAAAAAAGTTATACCGAAACAGTGGGTTGGGAGTTGTGTTCCTTCTGTGTTGTAGGTTAACCAGCAGCACTCACAACTGTGTGCCCAAGGTAGATTGTTATCAGTGACATAACCTTATGACAAGGCTTTGGTGGTCTACTTTACTGAGCAGAACTGAACTCTAGTTCCGTTGTTGTAGTCTGCCTCCCCTGGTCTACTGGATCTGAACCAGAAAACACTTTCACCAAAGATGACCTTGGAAAAAACATCCGGTCAAGAGAAAAAGCTAGAAAACCAATAACATTTTTGGAATGAACCATCACTAGGACGCTTTCCAGAGGCCAAATGTGCACAGATGTTACACATCTGCACAACCCAGTCAGCCAGCCCTTCCAGCAATATCTACTTGTTGATAAAGTACTACAATTACAAAAACAGCTTAAATGATGGAGTTTGTTCTCTTTGATCAGGTTTCACAGCTTTGTTCTAGCTGGTTGTTCAGCAGTCTTCCACATATATGGACATTACTGTGGAATTATTTTCTACTTCACTGAAGCACTCCATTTTCTAACTGATGGGACACCTTTTCTTTCTACTGTGCATTATTCCCAAAGCAGGCAGTGATCTGAGTGAACAAACAAGCAGTATCATTTTTTTTCTGGGAAGAGACCAAAGAACTAGTGGCTAGACACTTAAAAGGTTTCTACAAGGAGAACTGAAACTAGCATTATCACTGGACATCAGATCAGAAAGGCAGTGATTCATGCCTCCGTGCTCTAATCCAGACCCCACTACCCCACTACCTCAGATGAACACAGTAATTGCCATTCTGTAACAGACACTCATGAAGGGATGTGATCCACCACGTATACATCTAGCGAGCATTCAAACAGTGCCACAGAACTCTGGCCTGAGGGATATGAGGCTGAAGATGGAGGATGGCAAGGCCAAGCCTGACAATTTGCTAGAATGGGGCTTAATTTCATTCTTTCCAGAAAGGCACATGCTCATCACAGAGCGTAGTATTGTACCTTAACAGACTGACATGATTCTCATTATAGGCAGAGATGATCTTCCACAGGAAGGACTTTTCTAACTTCCTACAGATTGATTCTAATTGGAAAATGTAAGATTTTATATCCTTTGTAAAACCCATTTGTTACCATTAACTCTGATAACCCTGGCCCACCTCAGGACACACAGCCATGCCAGCGTGCTTTTGGAACTCACAGAGCTCGTCACAGGGAGATCCAAGCTTAATTACTCATGGAGGAAGTATTAACATTTTTGTGCCCAAACTTCGGAAGCGATGTTTTGTACATGTGTAGGAGTTCCTAGAGGAATTCAACGGGATAGAATAACTTAGCCACTTCAGAAATTTCTGTTCTGTTTTACTCTAGTCCACAGAAATTAGGAACATAAATTTGTTAAGTTCAGAGGTTGAGACCTGATGAACTGTTTGAATGACAGTTTGAAAAATGTCAGTGTTCAAAGGGTAGGAACTACCTGAAAAACAAGTTAAAAAAGGCAGTATCAAGAGTTTCATCCCATGTTAGAGCAGAGTTATGTGTTGGCAAGTGGCCCATACGGGTCTTAGGCTGGGTTTCCGATAAGGCAGCAGGGAGGAGAATGGAGGAGGCTTGTACTGGTGTCCCAGAAGAAGAACTGGCTGGAAGGAAGAAGCTGGACACATAAATTGGACCAGCAAACCCTCACCCTACTAAGATGCACGAAGCCAAGGCTGCCTGAAAGGTGGAAACTATGGCCCCACTTCAGAACAAAGTAGTGGAAAGGCCTCAGGCTGGGCCATGCCTCGTGAAAATGACAACAATGTATTTTTAAGCTAAACAAAAAAAAAAAAAAAAAAAAGAAAGAAAAAGGAAGAAGGAGAAGTCAGTCCACCCATTCAGCCATCCTTTCACACAAAATACTAACACCATGGAGATGGGGGAAAAACATATTTATTTTTAGTGCTGCTGTTTGCTTACAAACTGCAGCTCCCCAGACAGGGGGTCACGGAGGTAAGAGGAAGGTTACATTCTTTCAGCAAAGCCCCCACCCATGGGAAACTTGCTTCCCTTCTGGGTCCTGACATGAGCACAAATTTCAGAGGTTTGGGAAGACCGATGGAAATTCTCTGCTTTTCAAAAGGACTTAACCTCAGAGTCCAGAGGATCTGATAGAAATTCCCACCTAAACAGAAGTGAGCAGAACTCCAGTTCTGGATTTACTGGGGCCTTCAACACAAAATGGATGGCGGAGAGCTAAGAGAAGAATGGAGGGATTAAGTCCAGATGGACAATGAAACCCTACCGACACTGAGGGATGCCGAATGAAAAATCTCCCCTCAGGTATCTTTTAGTGTTCAGGTTAGATGGTCTGGAGAGGGACTCACTGCAGAACTGACATGAGATGGTCTTCAGTTCCAAGATTGTCTGGCATCGTTGGAGGGAGGAGGAGGTTCCTCGGCCAGGTGTCACAGAGAAGGTTTTGCCTGAATTCCAGAATTATAGTAATGCCATGGGGGATGCTGAAGGAAACAACCTGAACTGTAACAGGTTCCTGAGTATTACGAGCAGATTACACTCAAACCAGTGTTGGTACATCTCTTTGCTCATAGATGCATGAATGAATCGGGAATACTTAAAAGGAGGGAGGCCATAGCTGTCCTAACAGTTAGTGCTGTGCCCAAAGAAGTGGATGTGAGCATGAGGAAAAGATTACTTGACAGACCCTTACCAACACTAGTGTGAACAAACAGGGTGCCCTCCTCACTCTGAACTTTCCCCACCCACTGTAATGCAATTTCAGCCAAGAAACTCAGATGCCTATGTGGCAGCACTCACCAAGTCACAGGCTGGGTACAGTTGCTCTTCCTTCTCCTTTTCATTCGCTGGAGGCCCCTGCCTTCGCTGAGAAGCCTTTTCCTTCCCTGATTTTTTTTAGATGCTGATCTAACAGTTTCCTTTTTTTTTTTTTTTCAGTGAAAATACAGCAAAGAGGAGTAGCCCAAGCCTGACCATGAGGACGAGGGGTGAGGACATTACCAGAACCATCTGCGAGACTCAGACAGTTCCCCCATGACCATGATTCTCCCATGTGATGGTTTCCACGGGAATATAGAGAAGAAAGCCAGGCAATAAGGAGGCAGGATTAATGATGAAAATTGGGTTACTGGGGTCTGTGCGACTTCAGTGTATGGTTTGGTTTGAATCTCAAGCCAATGGGAAGGGACAGGGAAGGATAGTGAAGATGTTCTGCAGCTTGCTACCACCTGCCAAGGAAGAGCAGGAGCAGGAAGAATTCCCCTAAGGATGAACAAAACAGCTTACCTGCAGGAGATCCTAAACCCCATTAATGTGTGCTCACCTCAGTGCTACTGCCTCTCAATGCTTCAGATACGTAAAAGGGAAGGGGGAAAAGGCAAGGTATGGCTGTCAAAACTGCTAATGGTGGTGCCCAGCAGAATGGAATGGAGCACAAAGAACACAGGACTGGAAAGTATTCCCACGTCACTGAGTCAGGCTCCTGCTATTACCAGCAGTCACAGCATGAGCTACCTAGCTGAAGACTAGTCCTGTATGTCCAAGTACACTTTAATCTTATATATATGTTCCTCCTACATACTCACAGGAGGTTAATTAGTGGTCAGATATAATGACACCACTGCCTTTCCTTTGAGCCCCCCAACGTGAGTGAGAAGTAGCTAACTTGCAGGGCAAGGAAGAAGGATAAAGGGGAAATGCCAGCCATGAGAGTTGGTCCAAAAAGGCTGGAAATCACATCCAGCTCAGTTTCTAATTTTAGTCACTTTCTGAGGCTATCAAACACAACATATTATTCTGCTCACCAAACCACAAATTTAGGAAGTGGCTAAATCCTGAGGAGAGTATGATACCGCTCTCATCTGTGCATATAGCAATCACATGCACACCAGGGACATCAGCTGGGTGGTGGCTTCTGTGAAGGAACAGCACTAGCCTGTATTACTTAGCATGGTCTCATCCCTTCTCCTGCCTACTGCTGAAGCTTCAGAGAAGGCTCTGAGTAGCAGATAACTCCCTTACTTGTTTACCTTCCATTTTGTCATCCTTCAGAACAGTGGGAGGGAGGCGACAAACTCTGTCACCCTTGCCAATAAATGGCTCTAGAGTGCTAATGACCTTGGGGCCCAGCTGATCTAGATCAGACTGGAATGAGCCAACTGGAGCAACTGGGAAAGCTTATATGGTCTCATCTGTCATCTTTGGCTCGGGTTTGTCCTGAGCCAAAGTTATGCAAACAGCTCATGATCTGAGGCCAGTGACAGACCATTACTCACAGGCTGGCCTCTCTCAGCACCGAAGTCTGAACTCTTCATTCATTATCTGCTTTGACAGCTCTTTTGGTCGAATGGAGGAATACTTTGTCATAGGATACTACTGTAGTCAGAATAGGATAGCACTCACACATTCGATGTATACATGACCATCAGAAACAGCCTCAAGTCATTAAGGAGAAATAAAAATATTACTGTTCTGCTACCGTGCTTACCAAGATGTCTCAAGTCAGAGAGACACTTCCTCTTTCATAGCGGGGTAGCTTCATGTTTACCACAGGGTAAAAGTAAGCACGCAAGGCAAACCACAGCATAGATGATATGCAGCAAGTTCACACCTTGCCTTACGTTACCCACAGTAACATATTCATGTCTCCATACCCTTAGAAATAATTATTTTTAATACCCCCTTAGGAATTTTTAATAATACATTATGCTGTCTAGAAGAAGTTTAAAATTGGGTGACCTATCTCTCTGGTTTAATATGAAGAAAGCCTTTATGCTCAGTGTGTTCTGACTTTTTGAAAGCAATGACTGCAGGGTAAGTGGTACATTTCAAATACCTTAGTCCCATCTTGCAGCGGTATTCTGTGACCCCCAAAGAACTGTGGCATTCAAGACTTTTTTTTTTTTTGGAGAGGCAAAAGCTACTCCTAATTAATTCCCTGTGCGGATGCTAATTTGGAATCCACTTTGGAAGTGAGTAAAATTAATTTGCATTACAACACTTATATCCTGGAACAGCATCCATGCCACTGAAGGAAGCGCAATCCATTTAAAATTCATACACAGACCTAATCCAAATTAATGACTTTATATAAACAAATCATTTTTACTCCGCCACAGGGAGAAAAAGAAAACACAGCTTGTTTTCCGAACCATTTCCACAGGTAATTTCAAACCTCTGGAGCCAGTGAGGCCTGCCACGTCTGCGTGGGGCAAGCCAGCCCAGCGGGCTCAGCGCGGGCCGGCCGGCAGCCGTGCGGGCACCTCGGGCTCGCCCTGGAGCAGCTCCTGCTGCCCAGCCCGCTGGGCTCCGCCGACCCCCCCTTTCCCCCCCCCCCCCCCGCGCGCCCGCCCCGGCCCCCCGGGGGCCCCGGGCTGGCGGCGCTGAGGGCCGCCCTGCCGCAGCTCCGCCCGCCGCCCCGGCGCTGCCCGTCCCGGCCTGTGCCGGGGATTTCCCTCGGCCGAGCTCCGCTCAGCTTCTTGTAACCAGGAACACATGACTGTGAGTGGTGAGGCTGCTTACTGTTACTGCAATTAAGCCTGTTGGTAACTGAAACTGCATCACCTAATTAGAGCAGCACGGAAAGCAACTCCCTGCAACGCGACGCCCAGGGCTCGGCTGCTCCGGCGGCCCCAGGCGGCCGCGCTCCGCTTCCAGAAAACGCAGCCCTCGCACCGTCGGCCGGGCAGCCGCCCCCGGCCTCGGCCCTCCCCGCCGGGCGGGGGCCGCGGAGGGGAAGGGCGAGCGGTGCGGGCTCCCCCGCTCCCGCCGCGGGGCAGGGGGCCAGGCAGCGCTACGGCAGAGCGGCCCCTCCGAGGGCCCTGCTGCTGCGGGGCTCCTGCTCCGGTGCTTTCCCAGCAGCCACCCCCAGCCGGTGGGCTGACCGGCGGCCGCAGCCTTGCGGGCGCAGAGATGAGTTGTGGTGGGGCTACACCCGACTCCCAACACGGCAAAACCTGGGGAATGCAAGAGAGCGGGGTATGCGCACACGCACACGCAGTTCTCGCAGGCGGGCACGCAGCCCCTGCGGTGCACACCGGCACTTGCGCTCTGCCCCTTCCCATCCACGCGGGATGGCAGCGTTTGTTACTCACTGGAAAACACGAGTCACGCATGAGTTCTGGGGCTTTTTGCACTTGCAGGCTTACATCCCCTCCCCCTCCAGACGTGGGAATCTGATGGTACATGTGCTTTCACTTTTGCATTCAACTGACCTAGATTGTAAGCAGTCCCTTGGAATCACATTGCTTTCCCAGCTGATTTTGAGTCCAGACTTTCAAAAACAAAACAGTGTCTTAATACTTCTAACATCCCTGCTGATGCCGCGTGCATGCCATCACTCAGGCAATCCCTGTTACAGAAACCTGCTGTTCTCGTTACACTGATCCTTGACATCAGTTCTGGCTTGGAGCCTGATCATGATGAAAAAAATGCTTGCAAGCATTCACATTATCACAAGGAAAGTAGGATGAGGAACGGTTAAATCCAAAATATGTTCAAACACAAAATGAATGGATTAGGGCACCTTCTAGTACTGCAAACTCCACCTCTACTGGATCGCCAGACTCGGATGTTCACGGGGCTATGTGGCAGGAACCGTTCATATAATCAGTTCACCTGGCGTCTGCACAATGGTTAAGTTATAATGAATAGTAAGCGGGTTAGTAATAAACTGAACAAGCAGCTTGTTTGGTGGCAGTCTGTAACTGCTGTATCTTGGAGCGCTGCGGCATTCCAGCGCACCTCCAGCACGGTCTGGGAAGAACAAAAAGGAAATGCATCTGTTCGGCTGCGTATTGTGTATTGCTCAGATCTGGCAGCACTTAACAGGAAATGGGAAGAAGAGCCTTCATTTTCGAGTAGTGTTTCCCAAAGCATTTGAAAATCTACTGAGTCCTGGAGTACAGGCAAATTTACACAGCAATTCTGCAGCGGTGGAGCTTCAAAGGCAGCCTCTGGTGTGAGTAAGCCTCACATTTGCATGTGCAAACAGCACTAACACGTACAGAACACGGGCCCAAGTTTTCAGAACTGCATGCGTGCTTTTATGGAGCCAGTATGCACATAAAATTACTGTAATTGTACTTCCATATTAAAGGTATGCACCAAGCCTTTTAATTTGGATAGAGATCACTGTTTAATTACCTGCACTATGCTATAATCTAACTTCAAGAAAAATTGTGCTATAACAGTATATACAGGTGTTTAAACACATATATATACTGCTTGTAAATATGAGTATTAGCTGATGTATTCAGAGTATCCAAAGAAAGTCAAGAAGTCTAGGGTTGGCATAGTACTGCACACAAAAATTAAAATAAATTAGTACCCAAATGGAACTTGCTTTTACAAAATATTGTAAGGAGAATTATGTCCACTGCGCCACTCAACATCTCTACCTTTTTTTTTTTTGATGGTGAAATTAGAGCTGAAGTAGAGGACACCATTATTCTTGGCCGGGAAAACACCTCTAGAGTTCTGCACAGTAATTCTTACCTACAATCATACACATGCATATTAAGAAGAGAATTACTGAGGCTTGTACAGAAAACAAAGGACATTTCTGTACTTTTCTGAGTCCATAACAGCTCCACAATCGTATAAAACCCCAGTAACTGTCGATGCTGTGCTTGGTAAGGCTGAAATTAGAAGATTGCTTGAAATTGCTAGAAATTAGAAGCTTGTTTCAGGAGATGACACCGATCTACCTAAGCCACACTGTGGAAACAATCCCTTACTTTAAGCCCTGCAATTCATACTTGTGCATCCAAATATTAAACAATCACTTTATAGTCTTTTGTCCTTCTCATCTGAAGTGCTCACAGACATTAAGGTGTTTCATACCACCTTGGCAAAGTCATCATGGACAATATTCTTAGCCCATTCTCAGCACAGAGAAGAATGGCCTCCTGCTCTTGCTATACAGTTCCCAGGCTGCAGCTCCTCTCTTACTACTCTTTGTTGGCTATTCAGGAATTGAAGGGCAAGGCTGCCCTTCCAAAACTAGTTATACAGTTCCTGCTTCTGAAACATAAGAAAAAATGTATTTTCTGTACTGGTCGGCAACAAATCACCACATGCCCGATATCCTGCCTGCTGCTGTAACCCCACACCCAACAGTTCAGACATCCCCTCACTCAAGCACCTCTACTATTGTGCAATGGCATAGATGGGGAAAATAATTCTTTCTTAACTCTAGCAGTTGAACTCTTTGCACTCTGCAGCATGAGACTGGATCATACTGTTCATTATCTTATCTTCCTCAACTACACGTTACTAATGGTCTAAAAATTAGCCAGGCCTTCTGTAAAAATCCACCCACTCAGCTGGTACCTTTGACTCAGTTGAATGGCAGTGTTGGGGTTGACACATTCAAAAACCCCCATATATCTCCCTAGCGCAAAAACAAAGCGCACACTTACAGAACTAGTTGGTCAGGGACCAACCTTCTTGCTCCATGTTTGTACTGCACCCAGCACAATGGAGTTCTGTTGAACATCTGGGACTCTTAAACACCATTAGAATACATACAAATAATTTAAATGCATGCTTAGGTGTTCTGAAGGGTATTCTTCACTCTCAGCATACAATCATATATAACAATTTAATTTAGGAAGATGCTGACCACACCCAATATGAAGCGCAGCCCTATAGACTTTACTGGGAGATAAAGATGGCTCGTGTTCTAGCAGCATGCACCATTAATCTTTTTTTTTTTTCAAAACTCTAAGCTGCAAATGTGTTTATTTCAAACCACAGCCCTTCAACTTCAGCATATTCCCTCGCACTGAGCAGGGAGCTCAAACAAAACGCTTCATACTCTGCAAAAACCAGGTTGTTCTTCAGGCCCAGAAACTAAAACATCAGCTCTGTCACTGGCCATCAAATATAGCAAGAATTTCAGGTAACTACTGTACTCAACACAATTAAATAAAGAAAACATCTAAGAAGCCAATGAGAATAGGAGGTTTGGCATTGTTTGTGCTGACAGTGGTTTTCCAGGCCTGTTCCCAGGTCCATTTTAAACTTCATGGTGACATATATACCAGAAGAAAAAAGATTGTTTACTTTGGACCTGATATTCATGGCACTTGGAAAGATCAAACACTTGGGCAAAAATACAACAGTGCCTAACAATAATGTCATTTCAGGCAAAAAAAAGCAACATCTGATTAGCCATTCAAAAGTATGGTTGCATCAGTTACCACAAATCAACTGTATACAGCTTCAACCTCTAGAGGAGGAAAGGTTTGTCATCTCACTAAGAGGGACACGCGAAGCGGTGATTAATATGCTAGAAAATCCTCAGGGTCCAGATGCAATGTGCAAAGAAATCAGCTGAAGAGTTTTCTCATACACAGGAGAGATTCCTCCTGATGAGGGATAAGGGGCTCACTGACAGTGGGCAGCTGGACGTCGGACTTGCTCTGTAGCCTTCAGCATCCCTGGCTAAGCTGTACTTTTTTCTTTTACTAAACTCAGCTCATGTCTATGTGTAAAAGGGAGTCTGCTCCTTTCTGGTTTTTTTGTTTGAAGTGAAGTTACTACCTTATTTGTCTCTCATTTAGCAAAAATAACAGTCTGAATAGGCTGAAAAACTGGTTTCTGGAATTGCCCCCAGGACTCTGGATAAGTCACACAAAAGGAATGGGTCTTCAGATTGCTTCACTTGGGACAAAGACACCCGTCATTAGCTGATGCTGAACAACACCCAGAGAGGCTCTATGACTGATAAAGACGTACAATATGGTAGGTGAAGGGAAAGGGCAGGGCCTGTGCTGTCTGGACAGGGTGTTGGTTGGTCCATACTGATTTCCTGTAACCCAAAGGGCTCCACTTCTCCTTTCCTTCTCGTGGCTTCTGTCTAACAGGAAGGCTGCTTCTATGCCTTGTTTGGACACTGTGACTGCTGAGCACAGACCAGTTGCATAAGCTTTAAGGGTACCTCTAGTACCTTAATCTGCCTCCTTCCTCATTAGATGTGTGCTCATTGCCTCTTTTCCTTCCTCTTCTTCATTTCCTTGCTGTTGCAGAAGAACAAACACTAAGCAAGGGGGGAAAGCATCCAGAAAGGAACTTCAGACAGGGAAGCATCCAATTGTCCCTCTGCTATGGGTAACATTTACGGAACCTGCTGTTAATCAGAGATGAAGTTTCTCAGTGCAGTGTCATACATCCCCTGTTTCTGCCTATTACTTAATCTTTGCTTCCTCAAATGGCACCCAGAATTGGGTAACAGCTTTCCTGAAGGTGACAGAAGCAAGGAGAAGATAGCACTTCAATCATAAAAATGAAAGGTTTATCAACAGGGACTTTGACTTATGTCCACTAATGAAAACTGAAAAAGTGGTCGAGTAGGTTCTAGTGGATGTGAACTGGACTCAGCAGAACCCCCTTTCATGGGGTTGATACTCCTCTTGTCTGCCTTCCTGAGCTCACTAGACACAAACAAGCAAACTTCACAATTAAATGGTGCCATTTTTTTCCATAAGTGAGTAGCCATTTTTATCTGTTCCATTTGGGGACAGCTAAACTCAAGATGGAGAGTATCAGACAACCGTGAAATAGGTAATTTTATCCTGAAAATACTCCACTGAGAACAGGCTCAGTAGCCTGTTTCTTATCACTGATGAGAGCATTATGTTATTAAGGACCAGTAAACAGCTGACATTCTTTGTGCTCCTGAATGGAGATTAAAACTTTCCAAAAGTGCTTTGACTTGCAGTATGTTATTAATCCATAAATGTGCTGCGTGCAGGTACAAATCTTCCTGATCCAGTGGTTGTGGACTAGGAAGCTTCAGGACTTTCCTAGGTGACAAGGACGTTCAAGGCAGAAGTGGATGTTGCCCTCGGTCTATGTGACATTCAAAATGCCAAATATATTTCCAGATAAAGCATTAATTTGTGGACCTATATTCTAATTCCGAATCTTAATTCCACCAAAGTCATACTTCAGATTTGTCAAATGAATTTCATCAGGAGAGTGGGGAAATACGAAGACAAACATTTAAACATCTAGAAAGCAGTAACATGCACTTTCCTGTGTAGGTCTGGAAGAACAAACAAAAAAAAAAGACTGAAATCCTAACTGGAATATCTTAGGACTCTCTGCTGCTGCCTGCTCTTAGATTTTCTGTTTACCATCTGACTTTTTTTTTATTTCCTTAGCTTTTTTAATGTCAAGAAACTGAGCCCTCAGAAGAAGAAGAAGCCCACAGAGAAGCTTGAGAGCAGTATGTTAGAGGAAAGGATGGAAGGAGATACACTCCTTGCAGTTCTACTGTGGCTTTGTGTGCCATTTACTGCGCTTCTCCAGCTTTAATGGCTCTGCTGTTCCCACAGAAGGAATGCTGTGTTTTGCTTAGTGTAACTGATTCCCACGGAGAAGGTGTGTAGTATGCTCTCTCATGGTGACTTTATGGTTAAATTTGTGTCCTTTAGTAAAAGAAGAAAAGCCTATTCTGACAGTATGAGTTTCCACTTTACATTTAGAAGAAAACTGTTTCTCACAAGGTTTTCCAGTGCAACACGTTACAGAAAGGCACTGAAATGCTGAGGAAGACTTAAGTGCATGAGGTACGCACCCACTAAGAACACAAGCAAAATTTAATTCTTGATCTGGAAACACATGAAGAAAGTGCCACACTAACTAATGCAATGGTTTGAAGGAGAAGTTAGCTCCTCTGTGACAGCAATAGTAAATGAGAAACCGAATGGCACATTTCCATGTGTACACACGCAAAGGAAAATGACGGCCATCAGGTCCAGCATCAAATGACTAATCCTGTCCTGCAAACCCTCGACAACAGATAATCTGTGCCAATTTACATGCACCCCATACATGAACTCTCCTCCATTTTAAATTATTTTTTTCTACAGCAGCTAGATCTGGCAAGAAAACAACATATTTAAAGTAAAAAAGAAGGCGTGAATTTTGAACAGATATGACAGAAAGCATTGGAACAGGGGTTATTCTTCAGGCCAACATCTTCAGCAGGCTTTGAGGAAATGGGGAAAGTATATCTTTACTCTGAGGAGGACTATGGAAAGGGAAACATTAAAGGCGTCTCTTCTCAAGACAGAGAATAGTAAAACTCTGCTATACATAATAGCCCCTTGGTTGCCAGCAGTGCTAGGCAGAAGAGGGAAGCCTCTCACTTACTTAAGCTATGGCTTCCCTTAGATTTCCCTATGCTTCACAAAATAACACAGGTCTAAACAGAAAGAGTTTACAGTCTACAAGGAGGCGGGATCAGTTGCTAATGAGGATACTACACAAGGGCCTGTGGCTTTTAAAATTGATTTTTAGATTTAGAACAGATTTTCCCAATATTTGAGACTCTGGGGAGACAGCAGTTGGCAATATAACTTGGAATCCAATAAAAATAATCCTTCAAGTATGTATGTCTCACTGATAGATTCAGTTTGAAGCAGTATGGCCTTTACTTTACAGTAAGAGAACAAAATAAGACACCATAACCGATTATTTCCTATATAGCAGGTAGCTATTTTACCTCAACTTCAGTATAAAGACTTCCTAGGGTTTAAAGACAGAGTTCACAGACTTACTTGTTAAATTCCTGTTGGTCAAAGAAGAAGCTGTCAGATTGTTTGCATTTCTGTTACTGCTTTTGAAAACACTGAGATCTTGCTTAAACAGAAGTTGGATCTTACTTTCAGCTACTGAGACTCATGCTGCCAAGAATATGAAAAGAAATACCTCTATCTGAGGACAGACACAAGATCTAACATCTTTTGGCTTAGAAAACAGACTGGAAGAAACAGTAAGAGGTCATCTTGCTCATCCCAACAGCTATGGTTGCTTATGTGGATGTCTGTTCAGGAGTTGAGCTAGGTCTGTTCGTGTGCTGCAATCATTCTGGCAGGATCTTGGCAGCATTTCCAAAGCTATTAATTAGCAGATTACTCATCAGTGGAGCTAGGGCACCCATGCCCCATTGACCCTACTGAATTAATTTTCCAGAAATAAAATGCAAACCTCACAGATTTTATTGGTCTCCACAGGACAAATTTTTTCCCTTCATTTTCACAGCTAAAGCAACTATTCAAAATGGTATAAGAACACCTTAGCAGGCAAAATAGCCTGCAAGTGGGTCTTACGTAGAGTCTTCCATACCACATGTATGGCTGAAACAAAATATATTAAACACTCAGGTAAACATGTTGATGCATTTGCAGGCTTCTGTAGTTTGCTTGCAGCCTTGAACATTAGAATCTATTTTAGAGAGGAAATACTGACAAGGACATTGGGATTTACTCCCTGTTTATTTAAAAAGTAAAAGAGGACTTTTAACTTCTACCTGGTGGGCAGATGGATTGATCTTGCATTAGCAGTGCATCTGCTGAATAGCACACACAGCTGGGCAGCACATTCTTTTTACCATATTGTGAATGCAGCACAGGATACAAAGCTGAACAAAATTTCACTTATACAACTGGTGGTTAATTCTGTGCCAGCAGTAATTAGCTTCTGTAAAGAGTTTATAACAAGAAACCACAAAACAGTTTTATTCTGATGAAACTGATGGGAAAAACCCATTTGCGTCTGTCCATGGGGTGTGAGCTCCAAGGCTTGGCAGAATTGAAATGCAGGCTTTCAGGCCAAAGGCAAAAGAATGCTTCGCTGAGCTACAGAGCAGCTTCCTTTTTAATACTTACTTGTGTTGCAGCAGCATCTCTAGTCCTAGGCAAGGATCTGGGCTGCTGGTATGGTGAATGAAACAGCTGAATAGAGGCAGGACCTTGCTCCCAAGCACGCATGGTCTAGGGCCCTGATTTGGTGAACACTGACACTGAAGATAAACCTTTTGTATATTTATGCCAAGCAGATTGCTGTCAAAATTAGGTGAAATTTTACACGATCAGGGCCTTAGCCACTTATTAGTAAAAAAAGGTACTAATTAATAGTACTGATCTTAAAAGAGCAGTGAGCGTATGCTTAACCCTGCAGGTGGGACTAGTTGTATTAATTTCAGTGGGATTACATTCAGTTATAAAACTAAAGAAACTGTTCCTAGTTTGTAGAACAAAGGCTTGAATTAACATCTGTGTTCATATCAAAGGTATGCTGAAGTAGGGATTCTGTGCCATTCTCTTTCTGGTAGCACATAGAAACCCTTGTCAAAGTGGCTCACTGCACTAAGCGCTGGGCAAATACTGAGCTCCTTATCTTACAGTGGAAACAGATAAAGGGAAAGAAGGGAAAGGAGTCATGAAGTTACCTCTAGCTAGCTACCTGTGGCCACACACCAAATGGATGCTGGGAATAGAGACCAGGTCACTTGTATCATGGTTGTCATTAAACCACTTCAATAGCTGACTTACAAAACAATGAGGACATAAAAATACCTCATATAAGCCAGGTTTTTTAGAGAAAGCCTACTGAAAAACAGGTTCTTGCCAGACTTAGAGAGGAGAACTCAAAAGCTCATCGAATAGGGGAGAGGCAGCATTAACAAGGCTGGAAATTCCTGGTAGAGGAAGCCAATTCAGGAAGCGAGTATGACTGAGCTGAACTGGGAAAGAAACTCTCTACTCTTATAGCTGTACTATGGGGGGATTGCACAAGCGGCGTGCTCCTGTTGTGACTGTGCTAGAGGCAGCGTCGTTACAGGATCTAGCAGTAGAGTTTCATTGCCACTGCCTTCAAGAAACCCCATTCTTAGAATTCGTTCCCTCTCAGCCTGACAGTTTGGCAATCTTCGCTGTCTTTTGTATAAGATACTATGTTAACCAATCTATTGCTTATTGGGTGGAACACCAGCCCTCCCGTCTGCTCCCTCAGCTCACCTCTCTTCAAGGACATGAGGTATGTATGAGCACTGCAAAGGCCAAAACCCAAGTGCGAGGCTGGTTGGTAGCAAGGCACTGAACAGCAAATGAATAACATCAAAATTCATTATTTTCAGTTCTATCACATAGAGTAACAACCTGCCATACTAAACAAAAGCATGCTGATGTTATCTGAATAGACTATCCTGTAAAGACGAAAGTGCAAGAGTAGCTGGTTTCTTTGAAGTATTGTGCCTTTGAATGTATCTATGCATCAAAAATGGGGGAAGGAATAATTGCAGCATGTGCTGATTTACCTGTGCTAGGCTAATACAGCTTGGTAACAATAGCAGCAAAAATGTGGCAATGTGGGTTTAACAACCAGAGTATGTACTCAGAGTCTCAGAGTTTGTAATTTTGTTTACTAGCATGTTAAAGACCTCTCAGCTGCATCTCTGTGGCTGTTATTATTCATGCTAATTAGATCAAGCTAGCAGAGATATTTTTGCACATGCTACAAGTGCACATTCATTTTCCTGGGTGGAGTATGTGTATGCAGGGGATGGTGAGAATAGAGATCCTAAGTTTCTCCCAAAGTGCAGATGGGACAGGCTGCTTCATCCTAGTAGTGCAGAAGTAAGGAGTTTAGCAGTTCCATGACGGAGCAGTGTACAGCAAGCTCATCTCGTAATTTCATGGAATAAGCCCTGGCATTGTGCAAAAGAAAAATCTTAACTGAAATTTGTAATACCTTTGCCATAACTTCTGGATATATGCATCTTTCTTAATATGAAAAGGAAGTGGGCAGTGTGGTAAAGTAAATGTATGATTAGCTACTCAGGAGATGTGGGTTCAGTACTTGGTTTTTCCTGACCAAGATCTATCACCAGCTCTGTCATCCTGTGCAGATTATTTCCCCTCATTCTACTTTTGTTTCTTTTCCCACTACTTCTGTTTCATCCATTCATGCTGTAGTTTCTCTTGACATGTTTTGAACAGTACATAGCAACAGGGTCCCAGACTCAGTTTGGGATTTCGGGCATGACTAGTAGAAATAAAGGGTAATTCAAATTTGATATTGTTGTTCCTTGAGTACATGCACTCCCTGCCAATTTAAAAGAGCAAGAAAAAAGAGCTTTTGTTTTTCTACAGTCTTGTGTGTCTCAGGAGAGGAGCAGGTTGATTAGATCCTTGGGTTCTGCACTAGTGCTCAGAGCAGAAAGGATGCAATTCAAGACTCCTACTGATAACTTGCACCGTTGTTCATGGGAAAGCCAGCTCACCCCTGTGCCATCATAAGCTGCATTGCACAATCATTCAAAATTTGTCAGCATTGCAAACATACTCCAGGTGTAAACGTTTTCTGTCCAACATCCACAATGGCCCTATAAGCTAAGTTTGGAAATGACTTTACCTGACAGCAGTGGAACAGAGAAAGGCTAGTCCTGGACTATTAGTCATTGGCTTGTTGCTATCAGATTTTACTAACAAGAGGTGGCACTGGTACCTTGTTGTTCTGAAACTACTGGAAAGTCATTAGCTGTGATTCCAAAGCCAAAATCTACTGCATTCCCTTTTAACATCAGCCAAGAGATCATAATTAAATAAGATTTAACAGGAAACTGAAGAGAACCTCTAATCAGTCTAACCCTGGGCTTTATTCCACAGAGAAAATAAAACAGGCTTTATCCTTGGTATGTTCTAAACAGTGTGCCATTAAATCTGGTCACAGTAAGTGTCACAAGTAAGCAGGTAAGGAAAAGAGGGTAAGAAGCAGCAAATGGCTGAGTCCCTGAAGGTACAGAACAGGCTTCCTCTGTATCTTCAGCTTCCAGGAGAGAGGGAGGGCCTGGTGGCTTTATCCTGCTGGAAGCATTCTGCCTGTGGGAAGGGAGCATCATCAGTTGCTATCCCACTGAAGGAACTATACTCAGCTCCTGGGAGGGATCATTTTGCCTGTCAGGGAAACATCAGTGTTAGCTCTGGGGAACAAGATCATCCTGCGTCATTCAAGGGAGGCTCCTCATTCAGCCCTCAGAGAGAGGGAGGATCAGCCTTCTGCCCTCCAGTAACCTCCTCCAGCCCAGTGTGGGTGCTCTGTGTACAGCCACGTCCCAGTCCTCCAGATGGAAGAATGGGCCAGCCTTCAACAAGAAAGGGGCAGACACAGGCAGAATGGACAAACCTAACAACAGATTTTTGTTACAAAATCATTAAATACTCCACGGACTTAAAAGCTTGAAATAAACTATGTGGAGCCTCTAGGTTCAGATCCTGCAAGATAAGGGACCATGGACCGTGTATGGGCCTGTGTCATTAGTCCAGCACTTAAGGCACATCCCTGTTTCTTTTTTCAGTTACTTGCTAAAAAAACCCAGCAACCAGACCAGATTCCTCAAAAGAATTTTAGAAGAAGCAAAGAAGAGACTGACACTAAGTAGTCCAGTGCCAGATCAACCCTTGCTGTGACTTCCCAAGTTCAGTAAGCTGTGTAGCTCCCCATGAAAGGCAGCCATCATTGCTGTGGCTCAGAGCTGATAGGAACAATCCACACTTGTTCAAGCAAAGCGGGTTCCTCACTGGAGTTAACATTATATGGCATCTACACACTTCTGTGCTGGTTTGTCATGGTGGTGGCATTCCAGCCTGCTGACTGGCAGAACTTCAGAAACTTGGTTAGGCTTACTAGCTAGTCAGTCCTCTGTTAGTCTTCATTGTGCAACTTGTGTGTAGTACATTACTGCTGGATTTTCATTATCCTCTTGCTAAGATGTATCACTGTGCAGGAAGCAGCTTTTGGGATAGATGGGGAATGATGCTGAGAATAATTTGAAAGCAAAAAAGGGCAAAAATATACTGTTGTGATGTTTCTGTGTAAATAAAGATAAGAGCGATGGAAGCTCCTCTGGCAGGGACATTAGCAGAGCTTCAGCAAATTAGTTTACCACTAGACAAATTGACATGGAACGGAAACAAGGCATTCAAAGCAAGGATGTACTTTAACTAGGCAGAAAGACGAAGTTATTTAAGAAAAAGAAGTGGACTTGGTTCCAGAGTAGCTAATTCATTTCTCCTTATCTTCCCTTGGCAGGGGCTAGCTGCTTAAAGACCACTTGATGTATGCCTGCTGCTTTCTCCCCTCTCCCCTCACTTGTTTGCCTGGCAGAAAACAAAAATTAGTTCTGTTGCAAATGACTCCAGTTCCCCATGGGCTGCAGAGAAACAAATCACAGCTTATTGGGCATCTGTGTGACATCCCAGCACTCTGAAGCGCATGGCAGTATTTGCACTTGCTCTAAGATCAGCTCTATACTAAAACATTTGCTGGAATACAAATGCCAGTTATAATTATTTTTTTTTCATTATGTTTCTGTGTTGGTAAAAGGCCTAGTAAACACAGATACACTGTCATAAAAACACTTTTCAAGTGTTTCATTTGCTTAGTGAAATTCAGCTGACTACAAATTTTACTGCCTGAATAATTGTTTTTTCATGTAAGCCTGTTGCAGATTTCAGGGAGATATGGAAAGCAACAGGTTTGTTATCTGCAAGGTATAACATAACTTCTTTGGTAGTTAAACTAATTTTCTCAATAGTTCATTTAGCAGAGCTAGTATTATATGGACAGAGATACTAGAACATCCTGCTGGGTCATTTTGTAATAATTATTAGTCCTGGTTTATACTGATATTTTAAACAAAGTGATCCCTGTTTATTATACCTTGTAGCTTAAATTTCAAAACATGTCAGGGTTAAGGATAGGCTTAGGCCAAGCTGGGAATCAAGCTGGGTTAACCTTGCAGCTAGAATCTCAGCAGCTATTCCAAGTCTGAGGTGTGCAGCCATCAAAAGCTGACCTGTGTAACACTGGTGACTAATAGGTGTTCTGTGATAACTTTAAGCTCAGTCCTATTTATCAGTGTAGACCAAAGCTGCTACTGTTATCCTCTTCCTTTTGTTGATCCATCTGAGATCCTCTGTCAATTCACCATGTTTAAGTCCTTTTCTGCCCTCCTAAATCTAAAAGTCAAAGCACTCCTTTATGCCCCTTTCTTCAGCCATTCTGTCACATCATGGTCAACCTTCACTCATATTTTGCTGCAGCTCTTGTCCAAGCGTGGGAGCATATACTGCTCAAAGTTGTATAGCTTGTTTTTCCCAGAGTCATGGAAAACAGAGGTGAGGATTCTTGCCAGAACAGCTCCTCTTTGCTTCCTAGCTATTCCCTGGCAGTATGCCAGTGTGGCATGATACTTTTTCAGGATGTTTGGCTAGGTTTTTGGAAGAGGTGGAAAAGAGGCTGACTCAGTCCATCCCTCCTAGTTTATGCTGAACCAACTACATGCCAGTGCAGATGATGTGAAATCAGCCTCTAGTTTTATAGTTTGGTGGTTTCCAGTGAATTTCCAATAACCTCTCAGAAAACTCTTCTGCGTTATTTATAGCTCTCAGCTCCTCACTTTTTTTTCTCAATTATCACCTTTTATTTTATAATCTCTTCCAACAGGGGACTGATTCTACTACATTTGCCTAGTAACAAACTGAGTGCATTTCCAGGATTAAATAAAACTAAGTATTTATAATCACCTAGGAGACAATCTTCAGCATTTTAAGAAAGGCAAAGTGGTGGTTACCTTTGAGTTATGAGGTAGAGAACCGATGGATTCTGCAACAAAAGCAGCATCCATGAATGACTCCTTGGTGGAAAATCTGGGTTGTCAGCTTATTTCTAGCATCTGTTACAGCAACGGCAGTGGCATTTGAAAATACTAAACCCAGTTGGTAAGTTACTATTTTAGAGCAGATGCATAAATTCAGCACACTTTCATCAAAACCAGAGCATGCATCTAGCAAATTGGAACTTGATGTCAGCAGTAAACATTTGTACAATGAGCACAAACACACAACATGAGAGAGTTCTGTCATTCTTTTGCTAACCCAGGGCTGGAGAGGCTAAGGGCAAGAAAACGTTTCATACTAGCTTTCTTGACTGAAGAGACAACTTCCCTAGAAAAAGGCCCATGTGTGCAAACCAGAAACTGATAGTAACCTTGCTGTATGTGGTCTCAGTCAACACCTTTATGGTGGTGAAAGAGCTGAACTGCTCACGAGGACTGTGTTTGTTCAGCTCTACAAGCTGTGAAATGTACGGACTGGTAAATGTAAGTGAGCATGAAATGTGTTCAGCTCTATGTTAACCTCATGGCTGCAGCTTTTAGTGCCAGGAGCACTCAGGAAAAACATTCCTGCCCAGTTAAAGCACACTGAAGGACAAAAGCAAGTGAAGCACAGAACAGCAACAACCAGTACAGTCATAGAAGCCTTGGTGTGAAACAGTTAAGAATACTTGAGTCATGTCTTTTCAAGAATTGAAGGACTATCTGTGAAAAGCTCTACTGACTTCCAGGGAAGCAGGCTGTAAACAGCACAGCACAACTGAGGATGAGGACAGTATAATATATCTGATGGGTACAAATCTTCCACATGGCCAGCATCAGGCGAGGTGCTTGTCAAAAAGGCATCTGCAGCTGTTCCCTTTTCAGGCTGTTTACTCTACAGGAGGATTTACCATCTGTGCAGAAAAACAATACACACCCCAGAAATCAGTGTCTGTCAGATGAAGCCTAGTCTCGTGGCTGAAGCACAGGACAAGCAGTCAGGAGATTTAGATTCTATTTATTGCCCTCCTAGTGGTTCCCAGAGCAAATAAGAGGAAATCACTTCACTGCTTTGTGTCTTGTTTTTCCTCCAAGATACTACTTTACCTTATTAGTGGTATGAACACCCATTGTTTGTGTTTATAAAGTGCTTTTTGTTCTTCGGATTGCAATGCTAAAGCAGAACTAAAAAATGATGTATTTCCACAGAATTTCTAAAGCTTCAGGAATTGCAGGTCAACCTCTCTACTGCAGCAAAGTTAAAGGTCCGTATACCACAAACAACTCAGAACCAGTCCAAGAGTCACTGTGCTCATCTCTCCATTGAGCTTTGTATACTAAAGAAGTGATCTTTTAGGGATCATAGCAATGAGAACACTTGAAATACATGACAAATGACAAAAGAGACAGAAAGATCCAGTTTGTTCAGAGGTGAGCCAATACAAATGACCACAAACTTTGGGGTTTTTGATATTCCACCCTGAATTTTTCAGCTTGTTACTGGCATTGGCAATTGAATGGCATTGAAAAGTCAAAGTATCCCATTACATAATACATTTTCTTCTTCAGAATAAATCTTTTAGAGTTTTTTCTAAATCAAAGCACTACAGCTGTGCAGGGCTCAGCATTTCATGTCAGATTTCTGTGAAAAGCACTGAGTTCAGAATGTACAGTTCTAGCACTACTGTGCTTTGGAAGCACAGTAACTTCACAAATTGTCCCAATAGAGTCATATGAAATTGAGCTCTAGTTTGCTTAAATATTTCAAGAGTTTCCTGGATTGCCCTTACTCTGGGATTAGCCCTGAGTCCATATCAAAAGTATGAAGGCGATCACAGATGGGTCTTCACCAATAACACTTTTCTAAACCCTAACAATACTGCTTAATAAAACGCATCTATGGAGCAAGACTGTGTAGGGTAAGTACTGTTGTCAGTTCCAGTGGCATACCTTGGTAGAATGTATGAGAAAAAAGCTTGGTCCCACTAAAATGAATGTGGTTGCCAAAGTACTGTAGTATTATAATTAATATTTTCTGAATTTTCTGCCTTCCAGTGAATAACTGTGTGATCAGTTTTACTCCTTTCCTATCTCAGTGTGGTTAATTGTATATATAAGGAAAATAATCTAGTCATTTTTGTGTTTCCTTTTAATTATTCTGCTGTTATGAGTCCTAAATGATCTTGGTTTTGTTTTTACTGCTCTGTAATGAGTCACTGGCTTATTTAATTTAATTTTATTGTAATTGTTATCTTTTCATTCTTGTTTTTTTCCAGTCAGTTACTCAGAAGACCACAAGATATAAACAGGACACTGTTGCTTGGACAACTTCTGAGGATAATTTTTTTCACTGTCACCCAAATCCAAAGCAAGTTGCTGAACAGTCCTCACTACCTAAGAACTTTCACCTCAGTCCATGTATATTTTCCCACATGTCATGTTTCTGTTTATCCTTACATTTTCCAACTAAAAGAGATCTGCCTGTCTGGTTTGTTGTTGTTTGGAAGATTTCTTGGGCTTTCTAATCATGCCTGATCTAAAACTTTCCATGGAAAGTTTAGTGATAGAAAATCAAATTTAATTTTATATAATTTCTTTTGCAGCAAATACATTTTGCAAAAAAATTGGTTTAAATTGAAAATTTGGCAGAAACAGTTATCCAGGGAAATGTTAAATTTTCCTTTGCCATCTCCCCCATTTTCATGCTAGCTTCATCTTTAGCGGAGTTTTCTGCAATGGCTCCTTCTTCCTAGACTTATCTTTAACCTGGCTTCCTAAGGAAATGGGGTTTATGTGATTGTGCTATGTGTGCATATGTTACATACATGTGTCTCTTTATCCATCAATTCTTTATAATTTCGAAGCAACTCTCAGCTTTCCACTAAATATGATATAAAGAGACATCTAATTTTATGTTAAGATTTTATGTGTCATTGTAGTAGTCAGATAGAGATTTTAGTAACGCATCTATGAAGGGAAAAGCTTCAGTAGAAGTAACTTTTTATTCAGTACCACAGAAAGCAGATGAGAAAGTAATGAGAAAGTAAATGCCCAGCTATGGGAGAATCTCCCAGTGGAGCTCACACCCATCAGAGGATACACCACAGGACATAAAGGCACAGAAAACCAAGATTCATTTGTTCCGCTACTTTTTGTACTTTGTTTCCTATGAGGCTAGAAATCCTAGGAAACTATGAGACTGACGGTTTATAAATGTGCAACATGTTTGATTAGAATTGGTTCATATTTGGGGGCAAAGAAATTATTTAGTGTTTTTGTTTAAAGTGATCTGCAGCTCTTAAGCTGTACCCCGCTTATTCGTAGAAACACAGAATGCATTGGGTTGGAAAGGACCTTTAGAGGTCATCTAGTCCAACCCCTGATTATTGGTACCCAGGGACCTAGTAGACTTACAAAGACTTAGAAAACTTAAATCTATGTCAGTGTGCCTTCATTTCTGCTGTTAACTGTGCCATCTGAGATAAAAGAAGTCCAGAGATCCCTGTATATGCCACAGTTATGCCTTCCAGTCACAGCTTTAGACATACCCTAAGATGCAAGTTGTCTGGCATGAAAAAATATCTTTTGTGTATCTATTTGCAGCTTTTACATGAAGTTAAGTCTATGGAGTATTCTGTAGTCCCACAGAACTTCAACAGCCTCTGAAAATAATCTGCATTAGAGCAGAAATTATTGATACAGATGTCACAGAACTGCTACAGATAGTGGCTGTTGTCCTGCAGCATTCAACAGATTGGATGTGCCACGCTTCAAAAAGCTTTTCTAATGAGGAACCTTGGAATAGCCATGAGAAGTGGTGGTAAATTTTAGGCAAAGGCTTTGATTAACTCCAAGTGGCATGGAAATGGCCTTAGAGATTAATAAATAAGAGTGATTTTCTCTGAGTCAGCAATGAGCCAGCCCACCTCCTCACAGTAGGAGGTACCAGGATGTTTTGAATGCCACCCATAGGACAAGAGGTCAAACTGAACTTCTGACCAGTATGATCAGTGAAAAATTTGTGGCTGCTTTTGCAAGAGTTAACACCAGTTAACTGAAGTCAGATTCCAGCTTGGGTAATTCCATTCTGCCTCTTTAAAATTCCCCGTTTATTTCAAACAGATGCAGTATTTTTTCACTTCCTCCATTAAGGACTGCCAAGTAGTTTTGTATGTTTTGTTGAGTACTTGCTGTGTTTTACCCCAAAGGTAGCTACAACACCCAGTGAATGACCCAGTGTCGAGCTTTGGTGCATTCAATACTATTTGTAGGGAAAAATTTGTCCTGTCTATTCATATGCAGAACTGCTAAACATTATCATACAGAGCTGTGGTTTGCAGCAAACAGCCAAGAAAAGCTAGTGCTGAGAAGATTTTGTCCCATGGACAGATCAGTAGAGTATGAGGCAGACCTGACCTCTAGTTTTGGCTCTTCTGGTTTTCTCAAGTAGCAACCTGGTCATGTTCCTTCACTTTCTAGTAAGGCCAAAAAGCACCTTGATTTTGCTTCAGAATAAGTTGGCTTGGACCCTTAATTTCTGTACCTCAGTACTCATTAGCAATGCTCATTAATATATCATTAATATTTACTATAATGGATGCTTTATGGTCACTTTCAAAGGGAGATGTATTCCTATTTCCCGTTTCTTCTGACACATATAAATTGATGAATGAACAAGTTGATCAATTTATACCATACGCAGTGCTAGACAACTCATAGTGCTTGATGGCAGTAAAAGGAAACACAGAAGAAACCAAAAATTAAAATTCAGTGAGACAGAACTGTAGCTTGGTCTTAACGAGTGTGCAGTAGAGATAATGTAAAAGCAATTACTTTGGCAAAGGCAATTTACTGAAAAATTGTTTTTTACTGAGCACCAACTTATTCAGTTCATGGGCTTGCTGCCAGGAAACCGAGCCAATTAGTGCCACTTATTATGGGGACACTGAGATGTGGCCATCTGCCTGCTGAGACCCACCCCATATCTTTTCACCATGCCACACGATTCCTATGTCAATATGAATACCCTTTCCAACCTATTCTCAGCAACGTGCATTGATATGGCATCTGTCATCCTGAATGATAGCCCTGCATGTTACTAACGTAATAAACTAATCTAGAATTTCTCTCTCTCTTTTTAACCATGATGTGTGACATGCCTACACTAGGCTTTACAGTAATGTGAGACATACTGGTATAAATCCCACATTGCTCCACTAATTTCTGAATTTCCATCAATATAACTGAGAATCTGACCCTTTGATCATGATGCATTTCTAGGACTGAAGTTCAGATAACCCTACAGTATACCAACCAACTGGAAAGGAAACTGAAAAATGTAAATGAAAGGTATATTCAGCTTTTCTTATCAAGGACAACTTTGAACTAGCGGTGACATAAAAATCAACTGGAAGAAAAGATAACCCGCTCTGCTTTTTCGGCCATTCATAGGATTTCTAAATTCAAGTAACACTCACAAAGTTTTTATAAAAAAGTAAATGTGTAGCCTTTTGGTTGCAATTCAAGTTCTAATAAAACTGTTTATTGAACTCCTTGACCCCTTCCTGGAATCTGCTTGAGCTTCCCAGAACTTTGTGTCATGTGGTTCTCGGTCATTAATAACTAAGTATGACACAGCAGTTTAGACGTGCAGCAGCCTTTTCTCCGTTCAAGCAGGCGCCAGGACAGAGCACAGAGAACACAAACAGCTCAGCCTAGGCTTCAGGATCCAGTCCCGGAGCAGCGCTGCCGTGATGCAGCAGCAAGCAAAAAGGGCAAAGGCAGGAAGTGATTCATCCCAGTACAGTACAACGTGCGGGACATGATCAAAAAGATCCCAACCTCCAGGCAGGACAAGTACAGTACTGGGCAAATGGCTCTAGGCTCCATCCTGGATATTAGAGCCATCTCCCACTCTGTTTACACTAAAAGACTCCTCCACCAGCCAGATGTGCATTAAAAACAGCGTCTGGTGCTAAAGAGGGTCAGTGAATTGAAAGACCTCTGAATACATGGCTGGTCTATTCTGTCCACCCACTCATTTACGTTTATATAGCCCTTCTGGCTTTTGCCTGGAAATCTTTGGCTTTCAAACTAGAGATCTCTCCAGCAGTTCTCCTCCAGCTTTTGGACTGCTTTACTGTTCCTTGAATCTACTCAGCCATTTCCCTGCCAGTTCCCAACCCCTCAGCCCCCTGTCCCACCCCAGCCCCATGGCCAATTAATCACCTCTTCTTACGACAACTGGCCTGTAGCTAAGAAATTCTGAGTGTCAGTTGCCAAAGGGCAGAGCTGTTGTGTCTGCTGCAGCAAGATACATTCCAGGTACATTCTGCCTCACCAATTTATATGCTTAAAAGAAAAAAAAAAGGGCAGGGATATTGCTGTATGGAGAAGCTAATCACATTCTAGTGTGAGATGCTGCGCTTCAGCTACAGTGGAATGAAGGAGACTCATTGTGAATTGATTCAAAAGTAATATCTTTGCCAAATTTGGATTTAGTTACACATATGCATCTTCTATAAACCAAAGAAAAAACCTTTATGGACTTATGGGGGAAATTAGTTTAATTTTGCTCAAGTTCCTTGCACTGTCAATCACTGTAATTTCACTGGAATGGCTCAAAACTTGCTGTAGGAACTTTGGGGGGGGAGAGAGAGGAGAGAAAATTGAAATCTCAAATTAGGTGGGAAGTAATACATTTCATCAAATTATGATGGGGTTTTTATTCCTATTTGTGCCCTAAGCTACTTCTGCTTACTTCTCCCTGTCTCTCTCTGTTGTATTTACAACGCATATTTGCAAACACCATTCCTCTGCGGTCTCAGTTCAGTTCATTCGTTAAGGAAACAGAGATGTCCCTGAATCCCTGGAATAAATGCTCCACCACCTGAAGTCCATTATTACCTTCTACTCCAAGCATCAGGCATGCTTTGACCCACCTTCTCAAACACAAACACAGCGCAGGTATGTCATTTTCAAAAATACCAAATCTCCAGAAAGAAAAACATCTGCCTGCAAACCCAGTTCTCCCTCTGGGGAGAGAATGAGAGAATGAACTGCATATGGCAGGTCTGATTTGTGTTGCTTTATGCAATGCTGGAAGGTGTTCAGAAAGTATGGTGATGGGACTGGTATTGACACTACTCTAGAAAGGACCCAGCATTCATTTCAGAGAAATAAAGGGCTCATCTAGACAATGATATATTTCATATTTTAGTATATCTAACTAAGTTAATTTAAAACAAGTCAAAGGCTCACTGTTTGACCTGTTCTACTGTTAACTGGTAGCTAACACATTCCACATCCTGGTCTAGACAAAGCCTAGAAGCAAGGAAAGCAAACGAATGACACATGGAGTAAGGACTGTACCAGAGAGAAAAAATGAAGGGAGACACTGTAAGAAAAGAAGCACAGACAAAGAGGAAGACAATGAAATGGAAAAAAATAACACTATCTTTATAATGAGCAGGACCAGCTGAGCTTTCGAGGGGTGCTCTTTTTCCTAATCCATAACACATGCTTCTTCTTAACTCCAGTTATGTGTTTGTTTATTTGTTGTGTGTTTTTGTAAAATGAATCAGCCTTAGAAAAAAACCATGGATTTAAATTACAGAGGGCAAAAATCTCATTGTACGTCAACTACTTTGGCAAACCCCATAGGTGGTTCAAGAGGAAAAGCTACTTGGGAATTTTCCAAAGAAGAGTTTCTGGTTTGGTTTTTTTTTTAAAGGAAAATTACACTATGTTGAACTTGAAACGTTTTATGGGAACATGGCATTGGAACTGTCCTATTTTGTGTAAATATTAAATATGCATTGAACTTGGTCTCCCACATCCCACAGAATTATTCTGACCATTGTGGCTCAAAATTATCTCTTTATTTAGCTCCAGTGATCTGCTGTATTTTTAATCAAAATAGAATAGCACAACAGGAAAGCCCTAAAGTGACCACTGGTCTGGTGATTAATAGCCTCACGTTAGACTTGGGGCATGAGTTCTACTTCTGGGTTTGACTTATGAAATCTCTCACGTCCCAGCTAATTGTCCTAGCTACTGGGCTATTAATTATTTTGGGGTACTGCTTGCATGTTCTTCAAGGACAATTTGGGAAGGTGAACATAGTGATGGTGGTTCCTACTTAAAGCTCTTGTGGACAATAAGCTTTGGCCCTTCAGTTGGCCAGACATGTTTTCAAGTGACTGAAACGGACGCATTTCCTTGTTACGTTAGTACATGGATGTTCTGTCACAACATGGGACATATTCTGGTCACATAACCAAACCAGAGCATTACCGTTACATTATCAGATACGAGGGACATCTGCATTTTGGTCATATGACAGAGATGTTTCCCATCATTTGATAGAGAAGAGGTAGGAGAGAACAGGCTGAAGACCACTCGAGTTAGGCACCAGGCTCATGGTCTTCTCCCTGACCACGTGTCTTCTCGGGAGAAGAGGCAGCAGGAAGCAGACAGCAGGGCACAGGAAGTGTTCAGGAAATTTTACTTAACAGTTAAAACCTCTACGTGAATGAAGCCTTGGGCCTGTTTTGCTTCAAACAATGTTCCATTCAAAGTATGACTCAACTTTTGGGGCCTGATCCAAAGCCCACTAAAGACAATGAGAGTTTTTTCATTGACTTGAGCAGCCCTTGGATGAGGGCCTTGATTCTGATCCTCAAAGCCTGATTCACATGAGAAAGGCTACACGAAAAAAATCAAATCCAGAAATCCTTGTTGAGAATGTACCTGATCCTTTCCTAGGGAAGTATTCCAGATTAAACCAATGAAGCCAATTCAGTCTGATTGTCTGCTCACTATCCTAAACTTCACATAACATTTGATGATCACAGGGTTTTATAAGGATAAATCTTTGTTCCCACACTTCTGCAGAAGTGTTAATGTTTGCAGAGCTGATAAACTGTTTTTATTCCCTCTTGACTTTATTTTGTCTAGGAGTGTTATCAGAATGTAATTCATGAACCATTCAGCATAGACTTCAGTATATGATACACAGTTCACGTTAAAGCCTAAGGTCCAGTTAAACTTAAAAGTGTTGTCTTCATTACAGAAAGCTAAGGTGTTCAAACTGTGAGGTAGGTAAAATAAGTAGGACTTACTTTTAGCAGCTAATGCTTTCACATACTGTTTTTTGGGGGCAGGGTTTAGGGGTGTTTTTTTGTAGAAAAGGTATAACCTTTTTCAGCCACTTTTGAAGATATACCTTGTTAGGTTTGAATAAGATGTCTTTAAACCCCAGTATTCAACCATAAAAGAAGAGAAAGATCATACAATGCAACATTTGGGCTTTGCAAATTCCTCCACATAGGCTATATTTTCAAAGCAAATATGATCTGAAATTATTTTTTAAATGCCTATCATTAGTCTGTATACAAACATACTGTCCAACTATAGTGCTTTGACTGGGCCATTATCTTGTGTGACACCTTGCTTACAAATATACAGCTGGAGTGCACAGCTGTATCAAAATCTCTTGGATGCTACTAATCATAGCCTGAACTCAGCGTGTTTGTTTTGTGCCTGAGAAACCTCTTCATACAAATACTGTTAGCCCTTTTCTTCACTGCACACTGTATGGTATATAAATAGTATTTGATTGTCCTGGTGAAGTTACAACACAAAAATTGCTTTTACTCATATGGTTTGTATTAACTTAACAAGGGAAATACAGTATATGGGGAAAATTTTTTTTTTTTGCTTGTATAACCACGTCTACACCCCAGCTGCTGCCACAGGACTGTTTTGGTTAAGGGAGAGAATGTCATGGCCTTGATATGAACGGGGTCCAAGGTGAAAAAGAGCATAAGCAATATAGTAAGGAGTTTTAATAGGGGGAATGGAGATACAACAGCTCCTTTACCTCCACGTTCAACCTTGCAGAAAATCTACTTTGGTGATTTCTGTCAAACCTTTACCTTGTAAAGCTATGCCGCTTCCTTTTTAAGCACAGCCAAAACCTCAGATTGCCTCACAGAACTGAATGCTCCAGGATCTGTAAACGTCATTTCCCAGGATAATCCTTGACTTTTGTTTGAGTCTGTTATTTCCCACTTAATACCCACAGCTTTTTAATTGGTTATTATTATTTCTTATTATATTTGAAAATTTTAAGAGTCTCTTAAGAAGCAAAAAAGGGGACATAATTAAGGAAAAATGTAGAGAATAATCCAAATCCGGTGTGACTTTACAGATGTGACAGACATTGATTCTTGCCCTTGGGGAGGGAGACAGGAAGCTGTGGTGGGCTAGAGCTCTCAGCCGTCATTTGACTGCAAAATATTCCCTTAGGACTAACTTTGTTAAATACAGTCGCACAATAACCATCAGCAGCTCCTGCACACAAACTCTGTGACGTAGACTGTACTGTTGCTGTGTTTAAGTTCGGATGATCTGTTACATTATTTTGATGCCAGTGTAATACAATGGACATTTATTTACTTGATTTAAAAACAACCATTGACCTGACACATGACTTTAGGCAAGTTACTTCTGTGCGCTGTTTTTTATCTTCCGATAGCCTTTCGGACCTTTAGTTCCTCTTCTAATCATAAATAAAAGTATAAACAGTGATGACAAGGAAAAGATGTGCTATGAGTGCTGTAGATGGAGACTGAAGAAGGTAAGACAACACAATCAATTTTCGAACAGCATTTGCACCCAGACTTGATGATACAAAATCAGACTAATTTTATATGTATGGTTTCTTTTGCACCATTTTGAATGTTTCGCTCTTTTGACTGGTTTGCTAGGTCATTTCATACACTGTCATTCCAAGTAGTAGGTACAAGACCAGATCTCAGCTTTAAATTAGATTATCATTAAAATAAACAGAAATTACCACAACACTCCTACTATTGACTTTGGTGGGTACTGAATTCATATAAAGATGGCATTACTACATCCTAATTGGTACAAAATTTCATATGCTGTACGAAAGAATTAACTATAGTTTATCACCATTAGACTTAAAGACATGCACAGACAGTTCCTTGAATGCCAAACTCCTACTCAGTGGGCCACGCACAACGACAGCCAGGCATGCTGTATAGTATCTGTAAGATATACTGATCATACTGTTGATTAAAATTCAATCTAGCTTTGAAAATACAGCTTTGAGACTGAAATGTCACTTATCATGAAGAGAGGATCTGTAAAACAGAAATGGGAAGATAAGGAGGACGAGACTGGAAAGCACAAAGGGTCTCCTAGTGACTCCCAGTGCTGGAATGACCCTAGCCTGAACAACCCAAGATGGGTGACTTGATTATAAGAAGGGTGGCAAACAGGAAAAGATCATGGAGTAAAAAAATAAACATAAGGCTCAAATAAGACTGATACAGAAATCCCATGCACTAGTTGCTGTTAATAGTTAGTGTTTGTGTGACACATTCACACCATAGCAGGGTGGGTGGGGCTGTTTTTTGATCATTGCCTGATTGACGTTAATGACATTCTTCCAATGGCTGTGGCTTTCCTCATACCACACCCAGGAGGGGTCAGAGGCGCATTCCTCCTGAGTATTAATGTGAAAAAACATATTTTTAGTCAAGTTGTTAAATGATGCCAGGTGTTTGGTCTGGTTGCCTTAACTAGTCTAGCATAGTCAAAGCTCAGCCTGCACTTCCCAGCAATGTGTAACTCAGCTCTTAACATTGCACCAGCTATCTGTTTTTAATCAAAGTCCAGCTACTAAATTGATTATACTCATCCCTATGATAATGCCTCTTATGCAGTGGAAGACGGCAACATCTGTGAGTGTGGATACAAGCCCAGCATAGTATTGTGAATTGTCATGTTTATTTGTGTTGCCTAGAAGCCCCGTTTACAGATCAGGAGGGTGTGCGACAGACATAAAACAAAAGCACTGCACTTCCCGTGGAAGGGTTATTTACCTCTGTTGCTTTTGTTCTGTCTGCCATGAAAAGCCTTATTTCTGCCAGTGGAAAAAAGCACCAAAAATGGAAACGGATGTAGGCCCACTGCCTGAAATACAGCAGCATAAGATCTGAAGCAGTCACCCAGTCCAGATTGTGCAAGCATTCTGCAAAATTGAGAGCTTGTAACAAGCTAAACTCTGAGCTTCTGAGCCCAATTCCCACGGCCACTGAAAACCTCCACGTAACAGCAAAAAAGAACCATAGCCTCTTAAGAAAGAAGCCCATACAAATGCATTGCTTGCTTTGAAAGCGAAAGTCGATGTTTTCACATGCTGTGTACCTAAACAAGAGGTCACGTTGCTGTGCTGAACATTCAGCAGATCCCAGGAAAACTAATGGCAACTGTTACAGATCAGAATTCCTGAAAATCAGAATCTTTCTGTGTTACACCCCTAATTTTAGGAATTTCAGTTTATAAACAATTGATTCATGCCACACCTAAATTTAATAATGCCAGTGAATCTAGCAAAATCAATGTGCTGAAGACTTCCAGTGACAGCTCCGTAACAGCTCTGTAGGAAGTCTGTGAAACCTGTATGCCATGGGATTCACACTCGCTGTATTACTATAACCGTGGCAAGGCTGGTGTTTGCATGTTCTGTCCTGTTCTCTTTTCTACCCTTACAATCTCTCATTAGGGTCAGTAACAACCCTATGGAAGCACAATGCAGACTAGCCTGGATTGTTCCAATGTCTCCACACATGTGGAGGAGGAGGAGGGACGTCTTTCCTCTTTTCTCCCTTGTGCGCACAGAGGTAGTGGCTTAGCCCACACCTGATCACAACAAGACAGGCTGTCAGCTGATCAGGCATTGCATGGTGGCTGAGCATGTTCCTCACGCCTAGCAAAGAAAACATGTGGGCACTTTTAATGAGAGAGTAAGTACCAAGTTCCATCTGTATAGACCCCTGCACAGACCACAGACCACTGTCATGTAGCCCTCGAGTTTGAACTCATTACACAGCTAGGAATCTTTCAGGTATACAAATTCCTTCAGGGTCTGAAAACCTGGATAAGGGTGTGAGTACAGATCTATATATAGCAAGATAAATATTTGTGTAAACATGTAGAGGAAAAGAAGACAAATCTTTAAATTAATTAGAACATACTCTGAAAAAGTGAGATTAAATAGCGAAAAACTTTCATACGGTTATTCTGGATTAATTTCCTAGATAATATTTTCTAGAACAACGATCTAAATCAGTCTTTTAACAGTCTGTCTACTTCCAAATTTTGCAAGAGCAATTTTTCACTTTTTTCCATTTCCCTGGTGACCCAGACACACATATGCATTTTCTCAGGATTACAACAGTGATTCCTTCTTGATGATGGTTCTATTCTGCACTTTATGTTAAGGCTGAACATTGAGGCTCAGAATGTTAGTCATGAAAAGAAGAATAACAGCATAATCAGTGGTTGCTTACAGACCAGTGAAGGTGCAGATCAGCTGCTGAGAACAAATACCAGACATGAACAGGCTTCAGAAGAACAGAGTCCTGAAATACTTAAACACAATATATTTCTCTTAACATAGCCCTTTGAGGTCACAATCTTTTCTAAAACAAAACATCTTCCATACAGAACACACTTGACATGTATGTCAGGCCTTTCCAGAGGAAAATGGGGATGGGGCACGGGCTTTCACTGGGCAGCGGGGTTCTCGCTGTAACTAGCCAACTTCACTATGCGACTAAAAACACAACTTCTGTGCAACTCATTCTAAAAAGCAGCTGTATGCATTTTCAGCTACATCGTATTAGTTGATCCTCTTCAATCAATTAAAACAAACTCAAAAAGTAACAGTGGAATTCTATGTTCATGCATATATTAGAGATGAAAACCCAGTTTTTATTATTATTTCTGTGCTAGCAGGATCTGCAGACCAACCAAAGACTGGGGACCATAAAATGACATTCTACGCACACAGGCAGTACTAAAGCATTTCAGGCAGCTTTGCTTATGGTGTAAAAGGACATACCATCAGAAGAGAAAAGTAGAATAGCTGAGGGATTATTATTCACAGGTTATAGCTAGGCAAAATGAAGCACAAAAAGCTAAGTATGTAGGAACAGAATACTCAATTGATATTTAAGTGGCCTATGAGCTTTTAGTTGTGCTCAGAGTGATCTAGGTCTCACAAGAACTTCTCACAGAGCAGAACCAGAGTGTGGACTTGTGTCTTCAAAGCATTTTTATTGTATGGGAAGGAAAGACACAGCACACTGAGTAGGTAACTCAGGAAGCCTGTGACCAGAGTGGGTTTCCAGCTCCTCTGACATACTCTAGAGTATCTGAACCATACAAATATATTCTTTTTGGGGCCCAGACAGACAGACCAGTCTCCATTACAGCAATGTGCTACATAAGACTGGTAACAGAAATAATTCACATCCGATCTGTACTTCTCGAGCATGGCTTCTCCCAAACACCAAAAATCTTCCATGTAACATCTTTGGTGGAGTCACTTATAAGCTACGTTGATGACAGGAGACTTGGGGGGTTTGTGAACTGCCTCTTCTCCTCACTTTGCAAGTCTGAGTCAGTCACAGAAATAAGAGAGAGACTGGAAAAAACAGAAAGGGAGAAGTGGTTAAGGCATTCCTCTGTGACGCAAAAGGCAGTGATGTCAGAATTCGAGACCACAGACACCTTTGCCAAAATGAATGGGATTCCAGCAGGCTCCAGCTGGTCTCATGGTTTGTGCATTCTGCCTTGTTTCCTGGATACCAGCAATTCCCAGCTGTAAACTGAACAACCATTAACCCCTTCCCTGTTTTGGGTTTCCAGGCAGTCACTCGCTGGGGTTTTTTCCCTTGCTAGTGAAAGATTCCAGTATTTCATAATCAGGCACCTTGTATGAATCAATGGCAATTTAAAAATAACCCCGTGACCCTCACTGTCTGGGAGAGCCATCAGAACAACGAAAAAGAGAAGCTTTTATACAAAGCAACATTTCTTATCTGATCCCTCAACAGCTTCCCTGCGCCTTTGAGTTTCATTCCCCATTTACCCATGTGGCTTACTACCTTTTTCAGTTTTCCAGGATCTCATTTTTCCCTTCCTACTTCTTTTTTTCATCTTTTTTTTTCCTCCTCCTTCAAGCCCATTTTTTAAATTTCCTATCTCTGGAATGAGAAGATGAGGCATAGCTTTAGCTCTGAACTTACACTGGGAATAGATCTGAAATCCTGGACCTGACATGCAACTCCCAGAAATTTTTGTGAGGGAAAGCATCCAGATTCTTAATCTAGTGGCTGATTCCCTCCTGGCACAAACAGAAAACCTAATTTTGGATCTCAAACCCCTTAACTTCCCGAAAGTAAAAATCTAGGCATGGATTTTTTTGGCTGAACTAGCCCTCCCACTGCTGGGAGTGAACAAGAGTCTGAACTCAGGCCAGACCAAAATAATCAAACATCTGATCTATTAATCACTATTAATCAAACTGCATTTAAACTGCACGGGCAGGTCCCACCTCTCTTCTCTCTGGGTACTAACTGAAAGAACAGCCAGCCAATGAAAACCATAACAGAGACTGAGACATCAGAACAAATCTCATCAACCGAGTACTAATCTTCAGAGCAGAAAGTATGAATTACTTACTTTGAAAATTGCTATGCATTCACATAGTGAAAAGACAAATACATACAACATCAGAGCAAGTTAAAATACAATTATTACATTTTTCTACAGGGAGAGGATATACTTGTCCAAAACCTAAAAATTTAAAGTAACTCCATTAAGAGCTGAATTCCATTTCCAGCCTGATCAGCACAAACTGCTGCTGCTGTCACACAAAGCCCACATAAACTCCGATCACCTTATCTGACAAGAAATGTGGCTCAGTGATTCCCAGTCAATAAGCACTATAGTCCTGCTTGAGACAGGCTCTTTGCACTGCACCTTGTGCTGATGCAACGAAGGACAGGCTTTCCCGTCACCACTGCATGGAACTCCCAGGATAGCCAACCTCACCTGCATGCTTCAAATTGGCTTAACCAGCTGAGAGTTCAAACAGGGCAAAAGTTGGGTTCTATTTATTTCCTTTCTAAGTTTTGAGCTTTTATGGTTCATGCATTCAAATTTTTCTCTACTA
Organism: Gorsachius magnificus; assembly: GCA_034008185.1. NCBI lineage: Eukaryota > Metazoa > Chordata > Aves > Pelecaniformes > Ardeidae > Gorsachius > Gorsachius magnificus. The sequence continues at coordinate 18,254,709 of CM067091.1, forward strand.
ACATGAAGATTGATAATTCTCACGTGGCTGGAAGAGTTCAACTTTAAGAACAATAATGAAATATGAAATGCGCAAACATTGATCCTGCAACCTCATCTTTCTTGGCATGTGGTTAGGCCACAGTATCAGTGGTTAGGTCCCCATTCACAAAACAGGCCTCTCAGCCCCCAGCAGTCTATCACAGGACAACTTTTGTGGAAGCTGAGCACAAAGACAACCACTCCCACCGCTCCCCATCTTTCATAAGTCCAGCTCAGGGTAAGGCTGCAGTATAGTTAGACAGACTCATGTTTTTCTGTTTCAACTTGTAAAACACTATGCACTAACCTATTTAATAAGACGAGAGTCAGTAGGCCTTAATCTGTAGAACATTTTATTTCTTCCTGCACTACTTGGTAGATGTATTATTTACCACAAACTCAAGCAGTGGGGAAGTGTAATTCCAGACTCTCAAGTCTTCTTTAGAAATAATAAAGGTGAATTTTCCTTCAGCAAGAGAGTGATACAAGAAAGAAGGTCAGTAAACTTAACAAAATGAAGAGTGAAAAAGAATATGATTTCCAGCTATCAATACATTAAGAGGGAAATAGGAAAGGAAAAGCAAATAGAATCATAGAATCATAGAATGTTTTGGGTTGGAAGGGACCCCTAGAGGTCATCTAGTCCAAACCCCCTGCAGTGAGCAGGAACACCGCTAACTAGATCAGGTTGCTCAGAGCCCCATCCAACCTGGCCTTGAATGTTCCCAGAGACGGGGCCTCCACCACCTCTCTGGGCAACCTGTTCCAGTGTTTCACCACCCTTGTTGTAAAGAATTTCCTCCTTACATCCTTATATCCAGTCTAAGTCTAAATAGGCATGAACTGACTACTAATAAACTAGTCTGGAAATTAGAAGGCTCCCAACCAGTTCAACAACCTGATTCTAGGGCTGTCAAACATGGGAGCAGCAGAGACCAAAACCCTAGCTTAAGAATAAAACTGTTAAGGCAATGAAAATAATTGTATAACATGATACTTCTTGAGAAGACACTTGAGCAGTCCTTCGTAGGCCTATATTTCTGAAAGTTTCCCTTTTCTTTTTAGCTGCTTTAGCATAGCAGACAAGCATTTCACTTTCATTTCACTTGCAATAATGTTTTCATTTCTGAGACCAAAGAGGAAGAGGAGAGGTTTTACTGCAGTCCAGGGGCTAAGACATGAAACACTTGGCCAGTTGGGCTTCTATTCTCACCTCCTCAGTCTCTCAGTTACTGACTTCTTGCATGATCCTTGATCATTCTGTTTCCGCCCATTTTGACTCAGTTCATACCAGGTCAGAGCTAAAAATAGATACATATCTTTCTTATTTCTACTGTAGTAGTGCTGCAGCGCCAAACACTACGTTTCATGTGGAAAACAATGGCCATCCTCCAAAGTATTTATTGCTAGGTATATATAATAAGCAAATGTTGGGAGTAAGCATAAGTCAAAAGGAGTTGATCCTGATCAATGTGATGAAGCTCCCTTATTAGAATTGAAAAGATCTTTGGGATCTTTGAATCCCAGAAAAGTGACACCATTGATACAGGTTATCTCTACAGGGCCTAAAGATGCACACATATGGCACTAATAGTAAACAACTAATTTTAAATAGGAAGCTATGATAATGCAGACAGTATAAAAATCTGAATTGTAGAATTATAGATTAATTTAGGTTAGAAAATACCTCAGGAGGTCATCTAGTCCAATCCCCTCCCTCGCAGCAGGCCATCTCAAATCAAACTGAATAGAAAAGATCTCCAACAAGGCAGTCATGCCAGAATAGGCCTTTTCAATTCTACAATTGCCAAAGAAAGTACAGTCCTACATGGCCTCAGCAACTCCTGAGCCCAAGTTTCTGTGATGTTCACTGTGATGTTCACACAGACCTCTGTGGGCTCCCAGCTTGGTAGAAATTAATTTCATCTGAGTCTTGCTCTTAAAATCATTGGTTGTCCTATGATAATTATCAACATGTAACACCATAGGAAGATGCTGTAAAAGGCCAGTCAGATTAGTAGTATCAAGCTGCGTTAAAGAGCAGCCAGCCCAGCACACCATTATTAGTCACAGCAGAGATTAAACAAACCTGCTTGGCCTCTTTCCCCTTTGCTTTGTACTGATGTTCACAGATAAACCTATGCGGGAGAAGCTGGAAAGAACTGAATGTCCTGTGGGAGCTCTTATCAAGACCAGGGAGTAAACAGCGAATAACCACTCAGCAAGTCACCTTCTAAGTTTAAAAAGCAGCCTGTTGTTTTAAAGTATGTTAGTCATCAACAAATTGGCTGAAATGTTCTTCATTCCCTCAGTTCCCCTCTCCAGTCTCCCTCTGCTGGGATTAGCTAGCTGGTTTTCCTTATGACTTTTTTTATAGACAAGACCAAAAAATTTTTTGCCTGTTTTTAGAATCTAACTTGTGTCATCTTGTTTGGAAGGCTAATATATGTTTGTTCTAACAGACGTTTGTTCTTCCTCCTTTGAACTGTAAGCTCTTGGGACAGGGACTTTTCTCATCCAGTATTTGTCCAGCACCAGCACAACGATCTTCATCAGAGCCTCAAACATGTTTGGCATACAAACAGTAACTCTAAACTACACAGTATTTGCCTTCTGCGATTCTTCACCACTGGAAATAGACTCAGCTCCTGGCAGCTAGAACCTGATCAGAAAAGACCACCATCAAGGTCAACCCAGGGTGTCTCAGGAGATGTTTGGCTGAGATGTGGGATGGACTTCTTGTGCTGTGCCCTTCTCTTTAGATTCGCACTTGTGCACAAAGCTGCAAAGATACATTTCCCAATATAACAGTCACATTTTTTCATGTTTCTGTTATTTACAATAGTGCACTTGATCTACACAGGATTGACTGATTGAGGCCTCTCTTAAAATGTGGATTCAAAAATATAAACATCCATTTCTGGCATAGCCAAGCTGATGACAAACAGCAGAACAGACCCTACCCCCACTGCACTGCCATTACTCCAGTAACAGTGATCTCAGTATCAGCTTTGCTATTCCCAGTTCATTCTGGCTTCAACACCATAGCAGTAACACTTTCTAGCCTTCCTTTCTCTTTACAATTCCCTTCCCTTCTGACCTTCTTCCAGTTCAAGGAAAAAGAAAACAGAGAGTAATTTTTTCTGTATTCTATCAGGATGCCAGGAGATCCTATACTGTTAGTAATTGCTATCATTAATCATCTGTAATTTTAGAAGTACAGATGGTTTGCTTAGCAAGTACAAACCATGGAATTGGTTGAGACAGTAAGAGGTAGATACTTAGCAAACATCTGTACTCATAGTTCTTATCATGGTTAATTCTTCAGAGTACCTTCTCATCAACACTGCAAGCTCTGTTTTTGTTTTTTAGTTTGCCAATTTGGTTATAGCATTGGAGTCCAACCTGATCTCAGGATCAACTCCTCTTAGGGAAAATGCCACCACTGCCCTCTCCTGTCCTTTCCTTGTCTTCTGTTTTCATTCCTTCTTTTCCCATTTTTTTTCATTAATTCTGGACCTACAGTCTTCTTATGGATGTGACACAGAAGAATGCGTAGGAAATTTTTTGTGCCCTCTTTTTTGTCATATTTAAAAGCCCTCAAGACACGAATTGTCTCTTTTCTGCATTTGTTTGTATGGCACACAGCACAAGAGGTCTTGCCAGGTGCACTGACTACCAACATACTGTAACATCCACTCCTGTGGCTATAGCACAATCTGCATAACTTTCCAGCTCTTGCTTCTCACTACTGCTACAGTAAGTTCAATGATACAAAATTGGCAGCATTAGGTTGTTGATTTTCTGTCATTTCATACCAAAATCTACTTCTGAAAACCTCTTACAAGATTGTGGAAGAGCTTTGGGCAAGCCTGTGTACTTTATGGGGCCAGAAGAGCATCTAAGAGTGAAGAGAAGTTTTGGGTAGCATCTTCTCTCCCACCGATCCTTGAAGGTTTGGGTCTGTGCTGAATACTGATTAGTTTTGCTGTGAAATTTAACAAGTTATGCAATCTGCAATAGATACTGATAGCACAAAAATCTGAAAAATCATAGGCTAAATATGCTATGAAATCAGAGGTCAATGTGCATGCAAGAATATAGGCAGTGATTGAAAACACAGCTAAGCACAAAACCAGCTAATTCTGATACCTTGTATGGACAAAGAGCTTTAGCCATACAAAATCTGGGAATGTAAAACTAGGTACAGAGTTGGACACTTATAACACAGAGCATGTGCTATGCCTGCCCAATGGCTGCTCTGGTGAAGGATAACCCTAAAATTATAGAAGTCTCAGACTCAAAACTTCATTGAAGAGAGAAGTACTTACACAGAGACGGACTATTTGGAATAATTAGGAAAATATTAATCAGGCATAATATTACCACAGTTTCTCAATTTGTCCTGCATAAAAAGGAGAGACTTACCATTTTAGTCTAGCCTTCTTGAAAATAGTTGAGAAATAGCAGATTCCACATTCCACTACTATGACATTGACTGATAAAAGAAAAGATATGAATGTGAAGAATGTATGTAAAGATATGTTCCTTCTGCCAGTGAAAGGCTGGACAAAATAATGTAAATGTTACATCATGCTAGGACCAACTGGAATTCAATGTAAACATCATGCACTTTAAGAAGTCATTTCACCTGAAATGTACAAATGTAATTAAATGATAAGCTATTTATGTTTATTCCCAAGAGGAAAAAATGTCGAGACACCATTTCTGACCACATTAACACCAGAGCTCAACACACAGGCAGACAGAAAAAGGCAGCTAAATTCCTATCCATGTTTCTGAGAATGGGAAGGATTCAGAGCACTACAGACAACATCTGGACATGAGGTCCAGACAACTGGGCACAGTATTCATCACTACCATACTGGTTCAGTTCCTATCAGTGTTACCAGAAACAGCTGGGAGTAGCAGAGAAAAGGTCAGCCCAGTGCACTTGAAGAATATTACCTCTGCTTTGTCAGGTACCTGGATCCCAAGTCTTTCTTCATTTGGAGTAGCAGGCACTGGTAATATCACGTATCCAATTCCAGGTACGAGGGGGCCATGCATCATTTATCATTTGACAGTGACTCCAGGGGTAGCAGCAGTGAGGACAAGGATAGCAGAGGGAAATTAGAGGTCTAAGTCCCTGAGGCTACAAAATATGTAAAAATACTTTCACACATAACAATAATAAGATGACACTACATGATGCAGCTGGACACCAACCTGTCCTCTCTTTTATGGACTCAAAATAGGATTTTAAGTGAGAGAACAAGGAATGGAAATTTTTCCCTTTTCATTAGGGAAACATTGTCATCCAGTTTTGGTCATATCATAACAACAAGAAAGTCCATGTCAAAGGTAATGTATTATTTTGTGACATTTTAAAGAAAAACCATAATTTGAAATGCGGCCACTGTGTGAATAGGCTCAGATGAAGACAGAGCCATATGATACAATCCTAAAAAGTCACCTGCTCTTAGTGCATTGTTTTTACATCCCTAGGTGATATATATAAAGTGAAAGGAAGGGAACAGAACAGTGATATAAATCTTTGTGACTTGTCTCCCTCTTATCTGACATTTGTATATTGTAACATCTCTGCCACATCTCAGATCTTGCCCTCTACATATAGCAATTTAGCTGTTTACATAATGAGGTAAAACCCTGTAGTTTTGGGGAAAAAATTACATTTAAAATATAGAAAGAGCCAAGCTGATTCTCCCCCTGCTTAATTCTTGTAGTGAGACAGACAATGAAGTCACTAGTTTACCATGAACCCCACTAAGACATTAGAAGGTAGACAAAATCCTGTCCCATCAAGGGTCCATGTAACAAAGTCAAATTCTCCTTCAGCTATAGAAAGCGATCAGCCTCACAGGATATCCTGAAACTCCCATCTATCCCAGCACATCAGCCTCCAGCCCAAGAGAAGTCTCTCTGAAGTAGATTTATAGGTCCAAAGCCAGAAGAGAATATTATGGTCCTCTAATTTGACCTGAATATAGCAGCTGTAATTCTTCTTAAGCCTAAAATAAGATATACATTCTGGAAAGACATCTAATCTCGTTGTAAATGTTCAAAACCTGGTGAAGACACTGCTGTCCCTGATAAACAACTAAAATGTTTAACTACCTTCACTGCTAGCAATGTGTATATTATTTATTTTAAAGATACTTTTTTTTTTTACTACTGCTTCTAGCATGAAATCTTGTCATGTCTTTGCCTGCACAACTGAAATGCCCTAACTATTGCATGTCTTCCATTGCAAATATCTACACCGGGTGGTCAAGTAATTTCTAAAATCTTTCCTTTGAGATGAATTTAGCTTCCAAAATTTATTTACCAGCTACTGGATTGTTTTTGTGTTTTCAATTCCCCTTGAGGATTTTTGCATCCTGCTTTGAGTAAGCAGACATCAGAACAAGACACTGTGTTTAAATAATAGCATTATTAACATGGAATAATTTTAATTTTTCTGGAGGTCTAATGGCTTTGTAAGCAATGAACAACTCTGTAACATAAGGTGACAGCCTGGGTCTTCAGCCTCTCTTGTTTCCTGATTCTGTGTGTTTAAATTATGTTGTTTTGGGGAGTTTCTTTTTTTTTTTTTCTTTTTTTCTTCGCAGACTTGTTTGTGTGCTATGAAAAGAAGCTCTTAGTGAAAAGTTAGAGGAGAACAATCTCCCTTGGCTTCTCTCCAGTTCCTGGAGGTAAAAGCATGACAAGCAGTGTTATTCCATAAAACTGACAAATAATCTTTGCCAGATTTTTCCCAATTAGAGCCTATCAATCTTTACAATGAAGCCCTTTATTTGTCCATAAACAAAGTCCAATTATACCTCCCTAGGAAAAAGGAGGGGCAGGCACTTCTGCGTTCATAATATGAGCAGTAGTAATATGGAAGGGCTTTGTTTTTAACTGTCTTAACTCTTTGTGTGTTGCAATAATAATAACTTAACTCTGGATATCTGACCAGGGAGTCATTAATGAACTTTGATGATACCCATCACCCAGAATCACAATTACCCAATCATTTCTAGGGCAGTATTTTCCAAAAGAGTTTCTGGAACCATATACAGTCACTATCCATGCAAAGGAGAACTGAAAACATAAATGGGGCAGTTAGAAAGTTCTGTTGCTGCAGTCATCACCAAGGTCTTCATCACAAGATTGAGACACCACTGCCTTCAGGGTAGATGTACTCTCCAATGTGTACTCTACCCTCCCTAATAGAACAATTCTGGATGCCATGGGAAAATCAGGAAAATGGACGTCAGAGAGTGGCCAGGCTCACAGCTTCCCCTAAAAAGCATCTTCTTTTTCTGTTATCAAAGACTGATCATTGGACTGGCCCAAGAGGGTATTTCCTATGGTCAAGCATTATTATTCTGAAGTTATTTATTAAACACAATGTACCCAGAGAGCTTTGTATCATAGCTGTCATATTTTATGTGTAATATTTATTTCAGTGAAGATAGTTCCATTTTGAAATAATTTTTCATTAAGATACATAGCTACAAAACTTTTTGTGACTATCTTCTTTTCTGTCATTGCATGTGATTCACCACTCTATTAGTACAGGCCATGATTCATTTGGTCTATGTTTTTTATTATAAGTGTTATTTTAGCAACTTGGCTGTCCTTAATCCATTGGGATTAGATTTGATTACAGAACTGATACACTGGATAACTATAACCTATCACATAAAACAACCATTACACCAACCCTCATATCGGTGATGTTGCATTTTATTTCAGCTTATTGAAAAATTTCAGTGCATTTTTTCTCACTTCGTGTTTTCTATGTGTCACATTGTAAAAGGAAACATTACATCGCATGTGCTATTAAAATAAAATTCTTCTTTTTCTCCTTTTTATTCATAAAGCAAGTTATTTCACTGCAAGTGGAAAATGTTCAGTGTTTCTAAGGTACAAGGCCACAGGTTGATCTTACATATATCAAAATAAAAATTTCCTAAGTTACTATGGACTACAGCAGATTTGCGTGCTAGTCCTCTACTTCTGGAACCACACATCTGGGAGACAAAATTAAAACCAGAAGCTAAGCAAGTTGTAGCTTCCCAACTATGTAGCTAGAATTTCCAAAGTGACAGGATGTTGTGGTATCTCCCTGAAAGCTGTCCTCACCTTGCTGATGAATTACAGATCCTGTAATTTTTGGCCACATGGCATCATGTGATCCCATGATGTCCAACAGTATCACCAAGAGAATCACAGTAGGATAACCTAACTTGGCTTCTGGTGACTACAAAAAAGCTTGCTAATCACTGGTTTAGAATGTGCGTGTCAAAACATCTACTATATATGGCATTTGTGTGAGTAAGTTTCTCCTTTTTAAGAAACTAAATATAGATTTAAATGCACTGGGTACTTTATTGAGGCAAAGTAAAAGTGTTCTGAATCAAAAATGGCAATGGAATTCAAAAATATAGCTGTTCCCACTGACATGGTTGGATTTCTGTTCCTACTGGGCTAGTAAAAAAAAAATAGTAAAAAGGCAGTGGTGAGATGCAGGCAGCTCATATGTTGCTCATAGCTTCATGCCAAGAGTTTGTACACATTATCAGAGATTACAGGACTCAGCATTCTTTTTCTTCTTTTTTTTAATGATAAAAACTTGACAAGAAAGTGATAAATTGTGTATTTAATTATTTACTTACTTTAGCAAGGGTCTAATAGCTTGGCTTACCTAGTACAGACTCTGACAGCTCAAGACAGTTTGTTATAAAAAATGGAGTTACTTAAGAACTGCTACTCTAACCAACACACTGCTATAACTAACTAAGAAAGGTGTTACACTTCGTTACACCTCATCAGGGCTCTGGGCTCTGTAAAAGAACTGGAGCATCCTAGATTGCCTTTGTCCAGGAAGTTGCAGGAAGGGATGTCTGTACTGAAACGGGAATGGAACATCTCGATAGTTTCATAATTTTGACAGTCTACTTAGGAGCTTGAGCACTTTTACAACAGGACTTTGAAATCTGGGCCACAGAGAGAGATACCAGGTTAGAGTTAACAACAGTATCCTAGCTCTTATAACATTTCAGCTGCTTAGATTTCATATTTTTCTATAAACAATACTGGTTTCAGAAGAAGCAATGTCATCTAGCAGATTGCATGCCAGCGTGGAAGTTGGGAGAGAAGGTTTATGCCTGCTTCTTCCACTGAGCACAACTAAACAAGTCTCGTGTCTCTCTAGCCCTGCTTCCTCTCCAGCATTTTGGTAATAAAGCAGATCATTGCCTCTTACTCAGTTTTGAACAATGATGAACCTCTAGAGGACAGGTCCTGCCTGAATCAGATGGGGACTCACTGCCATCAGAGGACAAATTAGTAAGTTTAATACTATAGAGGTTTTGCTTTTCTTTATTGCTGGTAGCCCAGCAGAAGCAGCTTCTCTCCCCACAGCAATAGGCAGTATACAAGTTGAGTGAGTTTATCCAAAACAAACAATATTTTGTAATACAACATGCATAAGCTTCCCTTTCTCTTGCCTAATAAAGCAAGCTCAAACTTCATGAGGTTTCCCACTCTCACCAAAGCAAGGTGCTTATGCTATGAATGTTTGAATTTTGTGCAGAATAATGACAGGATGGTTAGGAAAGTATTGGACTGACACGTATTTCTGTTCACAACATGATGTGTACACTGTAGAGTGTCACAGAAGAGCCTGTGAACAATTCCTACAGACTTCCACATGAAAACAGAATTTACAAAGAATCTTCTCAACCCCCCCTGCACTCCAGGCAAGGGTAAGGCGTTATTCAGAGAGGAAGCATACCCATAAAACAGTCAAAGGATATTGGGTTTAATCCTGCTTATGCCATAAGCACTCAGTGTGACTTTGGAGAATTCATTTAAATCTAATTTTTATTCAGTTTGTTATGGACTTCTGTGACTGCCAGTATCTATTTGATTCATCCTTATTATGTGTGTTATTTTCCTTTAAAAAATAAGTGACTGGGTCTGAAGAAATCCTGTGGAGGGAGTGAGAAATTGCTTCTTCCCTTGAGGAGAAATTGAGAATGCTCTGGGACAGAAGCTTCCAGACCAGAAGAAAGAATATGACAGACAAATGGGAGTGAGACAGTCACAGCAAGGAGCTATGAGCCTGCGGCTCGAATAGTGAGACTACTGAGAGATGATTGAGCAAGCACCCAGGGCTCAGAGGTGATGGGAAGAGACCAGAGGAGCCACTGCCCACACAGTGGGCAGGGGGACTTGTTTAGAAGTTGTTTTAATTTCTATTCTGTCTTAGCTAATTACTTGGTGCTTTCTTCATTTAAAAGGTTAAGTATTTTAATTTATATTCTAACACAACTTGGCTTTTTTTGTTTTCTTTTGTTCTAGCTAGTCTGGGTCACTTGGTAACAAGTTCAAAAAAGTTGCCACAATTTACAGAGTAACTCTAAGGATTCATTAGTGTTTCAGTGATGGTTGAGATCTGCAGATGGAAGAGCCTGACTTCTCTGGCCTCTGCCTCTTTCTGCAGGAGTACGAACTCTGAATACTGTTCATTATAAGAAATATTAGTTTGTATAACGATCAGAGTCTTCAGTTTTGATTTCTTTTCTCTGCATCTGTTGATTATTTGTGCTGGTTTCAATTACTAAGAAGACATGAAAAAGTTGCAACAAATTTCTGACAGAACTGAGTTGAAGCTAGGATGAGGGTCTATGCGGGCTTTTAAAGCCTTCTGTCATCTGTTAGCTCTTTTTTCCCTTGCTCTTTAAGCTGATCGATAGAATTCCACTAAAATGACATGAAGCATCCAAGTATGGCTGTCTGTTCTTCCTCAGTGATAAAAGGCACCATGTTGAAAGACCTACCACATTTTTACACTGTAGCCACATAAAAAAATAAAGCATTTCAAGACCAGTTCTCCAGCTAATCTTAACAAGTATTTCTCCATGAATTTCAAGTAAATATGCATATTTAAGCTAGCTTTGATTCTACAAGCAGAATTCCAATTTAAGTGCCCATAGAAAGTAAAATCTGAATTTAGACATTTTAGGTGAAAGAATATAGGCTAGAAGGAGAACTTTTCCAAATGCATAAAATCAGACATGCTCACTAAAGTAATTTGCAGCATATAATGGTGAACTGCAAAACAGTCACACCAGTTTACATATGAAGATGTAACCTGAAGCATAAGACAGTTTGCAGTAACAAAGAGAGTTGATATCACGCCTATGTGAATATTCCTAGAGGTGTTGGTCCAGCAAAGAAGAGAAACAAATTGAAAGGAGATGTTGACAGCAGAAAGCATCAAAGTAGAGTTATTCAGGGGAAAAAGACGATTTAAGAAGTTTTCATCACTGATGCCACTGCCAAAAGAGTCATCACATATGAAATATTCAAAACAAAGAAAGGCTTTATCTTGGCTGTCCAAGGACAGTACATCATATGGAAGGAGATCTGTTAGAACTAATGGTCAACCTCTATTATTAGATACTTCATCTCACTGAATTGCTTCTTTTTCTTTCCCCAGCTAGAATATCACTCCAGCTACTAAAAAATTCCTTATCCCAAAACTCAAACACAAAACAAACCTGATCTCACTACAAAATAAAAATCACATTGTGATAAAAGAATTTTTTTACATTCACTTGCTCTTAATATTCAAAGAAACACATTTTGTTTTCTTAAGAGCTCAGGAAAAGAAAATCCAAATGGATTTCAACATGGACAAAGATAATTTCTAATCAGAAGTAACTCAAAGGTTTACAGTAGCTAATAATTGTTTACCACTGAAGTGAATTATATATAACTGCATTCTTAAAATTAAGCACATGATGTAGTGCTGTCTTGAGCAGCTAAGTACACACTTTGGTACTTTCCTGAATCAGGGCCACAGTCAGTAGGATCTTCTCTTTCATTAACTGATCCATAAAAAGGCTTGTACACATAACTGAACCTTCCCCGTTGATATATCTGTCAGCAGTTATGAAAACCAGTGTGTAACACTTCAGAACACCTGGACAAATAATCTTTCACAGTAAACCCCTTCAACTGTTTTTGCTTTATACACCACATATGATTGTTTATTTTTTTTGGCACTGTCTTGATTAAAGTGGAATCTTGCTATTGGGCTACCCAGGGAAGTGGTTGAGTCACCATCTCTGGAGTTATTTAAAAGTTGGGCAGGCAAGGTGCTTAGAGACATGGTTTAGTAGTGGACAGGTACAGTTGGACTCAATGATCTTAAAGGTCTTTTCCAACCAAATGTTTCTATGATTCTGGAAACTAGGAGAATCACACTTTACTAGGCTAATTTTTTACTGAGAACTTTTGTTGGTCCAGAACTGAACTAGCTTCATTGTTAAGTTCTTCCAGAACACAGAATGTTTTGGTTTGTGTCCCTTTAAGTCACCATGGGAAGCTATATGCCATGGGTACTATATGATGCAGGAATTAGCAAGACCTAAAGGTATGGTACAAATGTGGACACATACAACACTATTGTCATTATTAGTCACTGCAGCATTATTGCTTTGTCAAGATCCTGGTATAAATCAAGTGACAGATAGACTTAAAGAATAAATTTGGCTCCCTAGTATCATCTAATAAAATACAGGAGTAGAAGTGAAGGTAGAAGCACAATGTGTCTCAGAAGTTTTAGTAATTACAGCAGGATAGGAAGAAGCTTTGTAGAAGGCAAGTAGACTGCAAGCTTCCCAGCCTGCATCTCTTTCGCCACTTCTGCAATAGCTTAGCTCCAGTTGCCTATGAGTGCGTGTGTGTGTGTGTTGTGCAAGAGAGTGTGTTTGTGTGTATCGGGCACAAGGCTAACTTGAGTGCCCCCAGGGCCAGTGCCTAGTCAAACCTGCCAGAAGGCAACCCTACCAGTAGAGGCAACCAGGTGAGGTGGAGAATATGACAGCAGTGGCCTAACACTGACCTGAAAATTATAGGGAGTGAAAATAGGGAGAAGGAAAGGTGAGAGTAGCAGTGTACCTCCGACAGCACTGAAGGGGACAGGATGAAAAAGTAACCGCTCTTACAAAAAGAACTGTCCTGTAAGAAAGGCATGTGGGGTCTTTGGAACTGGTAAAGAAACAGAGACTTTTCCTGTTTGATAGGCAGGTGAGAAGTTGTGCTGTGCTTCTATCACCTTTCCCACTTTCCCAACTACAGCCCGAGCAGGCGGACACAAGCACACATGCACAGCATGGCAGGCTGCAGACAGACTCCAGGCACTGAGGAGACACAGCGTCTGTGCAGGGGGATGGAACTAAATACTGCGAGATGATTCAGCTCTCATTTGGCAACTGCTGTGTTAGATCACATGTTTAAGCTCCCTGATGTCTTTATGGGTTATTCCTTATATAATTTCCGGAACATTTTTCCTTAACTAGTTCTACATTGTCATATATAGAGATATACCACAACTTTCTTACAGTAGTTAATCCTTAATTTCCAGTCTGTCCTAATTCAGATCTTTATCTTTGTTCATACATCATCTGATAGTAGAATCATAGAATCGTTTAGTAATAGTAATTCCATGGTTAAGATACTTAGCCTTATGTTAAGCATCATACAAAATTAAATTAGTGTTTTGTCTCCGCTACTTTAACTGGTTTTGCTTTAATTTTATTTAATTTAAGAGAGCTTACTGTTTCATTAGTTGGATTGTAAGTACCTGAGTAGTTTACTTGCACATCCTTCATCTGGAACTATCAAACTATCTCCACTTCCTCCTTCTTGTTTAATCTATTCATATGTGACTGCCTCCCACTTCTTCTGAAGTTCCTAGCCCAATTTTAATGAGAACAGGATCTGTATTTTAACTAATCACCCAAGTCATCCTTTATGTAGTGCTACAGACATCCTAAGATCACATTGGGACTCTAATTTTTACTGCCATTTAAATACTGCCTTTAATATAGAAACATCTGTATCTATTTCCTTTTCCATTTTAAATTCCACTGCACCTTGTTCTGTCCTCACTGACTGAGGCTAATTGAGCCTTGTATCTTAATAATATTCTTGATCTTGAATTACTCCTTATTCAGTGCAGATTCTAACGTTACCACTTCCTACACACTTAAAAATAAGGCCAGGCCATGTTTGCTTCGGTAACTGGTATAGATTTTGTACTGTTGTATATATGTACATAATAGCCTTTTTCCTGCTTGCCTGAGCAAGTACATGAGGGATCTAAAGAGCTGAATGGAAATAACTACTACACTAGCTGTTATGTATCCCTCAGAGAATGCTAGCCAAAAAAATCACGTTAGCTGAATAGACACTGGACATCTCCCAGTCTGGGCCATGTGCCATGTCAGTTATTAAATCATGTGTGTTGAACCATCATTCAGTTGTTTTCAGGAAAAATGATGTAAAGTACAAAAATGCCACATGGCAATAAAGATTACCTTAATCCCTTAGTGTTTGGCGGGGGTGAGAGCTGCAAGTGACGTATTAATATAGTATGTTGGAAAATCCTGGTTTTCAGCAGAAAAATATTGCAAAATCCTAAATTTGGTACTGACTCAGATTTTGAGCCAACTATAGCAGGGAAGTCAGCATCCTTTAACAGATTAATGGATGCTGTGCTTTGTGGCAGACTGGATTTCTGTATTTTTATCATAGAATTATAGAATCATTTAGGTTGGAGAAGACCTTTAAAATATCAAGTCCAACTGTTAACCTAACACTGCCAAGTCCACCACTAAACCATGTCCCTAAGCATGACATCTACCCATCTTTTAAATGCCTCCAGGGATGGGGAATCAACCACTTCCCTGGGCAGCCCATTCCAATGCTTGACAACCCTTTCAGTGAAGAAATTTTTCCTAATATCCAATCTAAACCTCTCCTGATGCATCTTGAGGCCATTTTCTCTCATCCTATCACTTGTTACTTGGCAGAAGAGACCAACACCCACCTTGCTACAACCTCGCTACAACCTCTGTTTTTCTGTTGGTATTTAGACAGTAATTTAGGCTATCTTCTTCACACAGCTCTCAGTTGTACCCTGAGGATGAACTGTCTACTAGTGTCATTCTGTGTGCACAATACAAGACCTAGACAATATGGGCTAAGTTAAAACCAAAATTTACAAGGGATTTTTCTCACAAAGAACTTGCATGCTTGGTTATCTGACTCTACATGTGATAATGATACACTGAACTAACAGTGGAAGAAATTCGTAACTGACACAGATGGACAGTTAAGCTACTTAATATTTCTAAATAAATAAAACTATAGAAATTACGAAGGACCTCTGGAGGTTATGTCATCCCATCTCCTGCTTGAAGCAGGACTATCATCAATGCTAAATCAGGCTGGCTGTGATTTTGTTTAACTGAATCTTGAAAACCTCCAAAGATGGAGATTTGACAACCTGTTTAGCTAATCTGTTACTGAGTACCCTCTTGGCAAAAAGGTTTTTCCCATGTCCAGTTTGAACCTCCCCAGCTATAATTTCTGATCACTTCCCCTTGCTATGTTGTCTGCCGCTACAGAAGAGTTTGCCTCTGTCATCTTCACAATTCTCTTTCTAATGTTTTTAAGCTGCCATGAGATCCCCCTCCCTATCCTCCTCTTTGTCAGGTTCAGGTTTATATATAGTGAATAGCTTTGCAGGCAGGCAAGCACAGGGATGCCATCTTAGTGTTTTTCTTGTCCTTTGTACAACCAATCAGTATAACTCAAAATCTGAACACAATGATGAAATAAACCATGTGTTTTGTGGGATTAACATGTGAGCAGCATGACATATTGCCCCTAGGTACACGTGGTCTGTATTGTAAAGCATGATCAGCAGTTATAACCTAACTCAGGCTTAGAGTAACAGAAGGACACTTTCATTTATTAAAGTTATCTGTGGGAAATTTCAACTTTGATAACACAGCATTTTACAATCATATCTAGCCCCTGACCTAGGGAGACAGTGTACCCTTTTCACATTATACATCAGCCCACGGTCTTGCCGTCAGACATAGCCTAAAATGATAGGTTGTCTGAGGTTGTCAGTGGCTTGTGTGATAGAGGCATCTCAATTTCAACATATTCTACCTCTAACAACTTAAAATGCAATGTCCTGAGCAAGCTAGGAAACCTTGAGCAGAAGCAAGACCCACCATGATTTCAAAAAGTCAAGCAAAAGTACTCCCCACCACACACAGAAGACCCCTAGTCAGATGCAACATTCCTGTAAAAAGGGTATGAATAAGGACCAGCTCTTATTATGCAAATTAAAGTTAGTGAATGAAAACACACTAGGGGCTGCTATTTCTTCCTGCCTGTCAGTCTGAAGTATTTGGTAAACTGGATAGAGCCTGTAGATTAGGAAGATGTCCTGGTTTCAGCTGGGATAGAGTTAATTTTCTTCATAGTAGCTAGCATAGTGCTGTGTTTTGGATTTAGTACTAGAAAAATGTTGATAACACCCTGATGTTTTTAGTTGTTGCTAAGTAGTGCTCAGACTACTCAAGGACTTTTTGAGCTTCTCCTACTCGGCCAGGTGCATAACAAGCTGGGAGTACAGCACAGCTAGGATAGCTAACCCAAACTGACCAAAGAGCTATTCCATACCATATAATGTCATGCTCGGGGGTATTAGTCGGTCGGTCACGGGCAGAATGATCGCAGCTCGGGCAGAGTGATCGCGGCTCGGGGGGGGAGTCATTGCTGCTCAGGACGGGCTGGGCATTGGTCAGCGGGTGGTGAGAAATTGTGTTGTGCATCACTTGTTTTATATATTCTGTATATTCTCTTACCATTATTATTATCACTATTGTTATTCTTCTCTCTTATTAAACTGTCTCTATCTCAACCCACAGGTCTTACTTTTCTCCCATTCTCTCCCCCATCCCACTGAGGGAGGGGGGGAGTGAGCGAGCGGCTGCGTGGTGCTTAGTTGCCAGCCAGGCTAAACCACGATAGAAGGCTAAGAAAGCATTTGCTTTTTGCAGCTAAACTTACTGAAAAGCATTTATGCATTCTTCATAAAAGGTGTGTGCATGGTTCTTACAGGCAGGTTACTAGAAATCCCCCAATGCCACACTTGCTTGATTTCCTACTCCTTTTATTCACCAAAGTTTCACACTGCTGACAAAGACCCATCAAAGACCACAGAACAGGAAAAGATAAATCTTAACATCTGTAGCCTATTCACACAGCATAGAAAGAACATCCCTTTTAACTGCGCAAGGGGGCCACGTTAGATGGTATCAGCCACAGTCATTCTATTTTATGCACACAGCTTAATAATGAAACTAACTCAAAGTTTACAATAAGCTTACAACAAAGGCTGTGGTGTTATCAGCTCATCTGATGTACTTAAGTCCTGTTACAATTTTTTCAGGTACTTTTAAAAAGACTGAACACTGTGAATACACTATATAATCAGGCACTATAAAATACCAGCAGGTTAAAAATTGCATAGAGAACTTCTTCACCAGCTGCCACAGTTGCTTGACAATTTTTGTTTTCCAAAAAAAAAGGTATCATTTTTCCTCCAGCACATAGTGCCGTAATCTCCTCTAGCTTCTATGCAATCCATATACACCTCTTAGTTTGTAAAGTTTTTTTTCTGTTGTAGCAAGCATTAGAGTGGGACTGCTAGGACAGCCAGGGCTGGGTTCTGGCCATAGATCCTACATTTGTCCTGCACATTGGTATGAAGATAACATTAAAAATTCTAGCTCCTCAAATCTGCAAATAACTTTATAGTATGAGAAGAAAATCAGAGTGGAACTTCCAAAGACATGATCTCAGGAGAATTCAACTGCATCCTTCCATGTCTTCACAAGCATTTTATCATGGAATTCATTACATTCCATGTTTTTACACTGCAAGTGACCTGAGCTGATACTTATTGACTCAGCAGGGTGAGGGAGGTTCTCCTCCCCCTCTACTCTGCCCTGGTGAGACCCCACCTGAAGTACTGTGTCCAGTTCTGGGCTCCCCGGTTCAAGAAAGATGAGGAACTCCTAGAGAGAGTCCAGAGGAGGGCAACAAAGATGATGAGGGGACCGGAGCATCTCCCCTATGAGGAAAGGCTGAGAGAGCTGGGCTTGTTTAGCCTGAAGAAGAGAAGACTGAGAGGAGATCTCATCAAACGTACAAATATCTTAAGGGTGGATGTCACGAGGACAGAGCCAGACTCTTCTCAGTGGTGCCCAGCAACAGAACAAGGGGCAATGGGCACAAACCGAAACATAAGAGGTTTCAGTTGAATATGAGGAAGAACTTCTTTACTTTGAGGGTGACGGAGCACTGGAACAGGCTGCCCAGGGGGTTGTGGAGTCTCCTTCTGTGGAGATATTCAAAGCCTGTCTGGATGATGTCCTGTGCAACCTGCTCTAGGTGAACCTGCTTTAGCAGGAGGGTTGGACTGGATGATCTCCTGAGGTCCCTTCCAACCCCTGCCATTCTGGGATTCTGTGATTCTGTGACTTTATTGAGCAGCAGCACTATTAAATGTGGTGCCATCAAAAAAATATGACAGTCTCTGCATAGAAATAATAAGTTTACTGTCATTTCAAATTCACAGACAAAGTGGCTGTTAATGGTAGATATCAATTTCTCCATAGAAATATACTTCATGGCTTGCTTTCTGATTAGAGACTTCTTGGATCCCTTATTCTTTTATTCAAGATGGAAGCAAAAATCAAAACCTTCTTGATTTACTGCAAAATAAGCATTGGATAAAATTAAAACTACTGTTTACTCTTTTCTCTTTTCTCAAGCACCTTTAAATGTGGGCTTGATCCCCTTCCACAAAAGGGAATGTTGAGGCTGTCTGACAGGTGCTTTAACCTGTTACTGCTTATTGCCTGTCTGCTTTGCCTGAGAAAACCACCTACACACGTCCTCCCTGCCAGCAGGTGCATTAAAAAGGTGTGTCTCTGAGTCCCAGCCATTGCTGTAATTCAGTACAAGCTTTGTGGATGAAAATACCATCAGAGGAATGAAACAGTCGGTGCTGTCCGCACACCAATTAAGCTGTCAGGATGCTGATGTCTACCGCTTTCTACATAATCATTAACTGTTTAGTTCCTTCCTTGCATAAAATCTAAATTTTACTGTGAACTGCAAAAACACGATAGGAAACTTTACTAGCCCAGAGAAAATAATTTTAATTTCAAGTGATATTGCTCTCCCGACTACAGTCTATTGCTACCTGGTTCACATTTCACGTTTAATACAGTATTCCATTTCCCCTGCAGTTTAACAGACAAGAATTCTCCAGGCTCCTCCATACCAAACTTTTCAGTCAAACTGCTTTCTGGTCTAGATTAGAGAACAACAAAACAGGAGAAAACAAACAGACCTATTTAAGGGGAGAGCATAAATTTAAGACACATTTAACATGCTACCATTATAGATGCAGGTTACAGGCCAGTCTTGGATCATGATCCATTATATTAGGTGCTCTACAAACAAAAAAAAAAAAGTTTTCTGTCTCAAAAGAGTTTATGACATAAAAAAGAACGTCCAGCATATGGTCTCTGTATGGCCCACACAGATAATTCATCTTTGGGATAAACTGTGGGTGGGAATTTTTCTGGCAGTGTCAGCCTCTTCCTAGCCACATAATTTTCCAGGTGCTCTCAGTCCTCAGCTGGAGATAGGTGCACTCACTAAAAGCACATGTGTAGTGCAGTTACTCTGTAAACACATGCACAGTAAATTTGGCACTTCAGACATACCACCTACTTAGTAAGTCTCCTGACCACAGGGAATGTCATATGATAGAAAAGCCATGGGACCTCTGCCCACACAGCACAGATCCTTAACCAGAAATCCCTGAGCTTTAGCTCCCCAGTGAGCTGAAGAGCAAGCTACAGCTAGAAGTATAGTGACATATAGGGGAACACTCTGATCATAGTGAGGACAATGAAAACAAAGGTGCAACCATCTGTTCTACAGTTGCTAGGAAGCCTAAAAAAGAAACATTCATTTTTGCTTTACGTAAGAAAACTCTTAAATCTGAGTTTATTTTTTTTCTAAATATTTGGACCAAAATGTCCATTTAGAGATGAAATCTCAGTTCTGCAATTTTAAGTGATGCATACACAGCCAAAATGTGGGAGAAGGAGGTTGTGTAAGGGGAATAAAAGAACAGGAAGAGTGAACAAGAGCATCCTAGCAACTGCATAATTATCATGACATCAGGAAATGGAAAGGGCTAGCAGTTCAGTCTTCCGGAGAGGCAAATGGTGCAAGTTCCATTCAAAGCAATGCCTGGTAAAACACTCTGCTCGGTATCAAGTAAAGTAGTAGGTACTTGCACTTGTATTTTATATATCCCAGCTGAGAAGTGGAATGAACGGATTGTACGGTACAGGGAAAGATAAACACACAAAAGCAAACACTCCCCTCTTAACTCTCTCACTTTCTGTCAACTAAAAGGTTCCATGAAATGCTTCAGTTAGCACGTCTTAAAGATAAATACACATTTCAAGCTAGAGTCTGTTCCAACAAGATTTCTACTAGTAAGTGTTCATTATTACACTTCTGCTACAGATCAGGAGAATGCTTTTCATTCTGGAAATATTTTACGTCAAAAGGTGAAAGCACCAAAGTAGATCCTCAGCTAGAGTAAGAAAAACATCCCTTCAGTAAGGTTAATAGAGCTATACCACTTGGTCTGGCCACAGCAAAGTTACAACTGAATAAGATTATTTTTCTATACAAGCTCTGAGAGGACTGGGAATATAATATTTTTCTAATAGGTATAAACAATATTTAAGGATTCATTTGCAAAATGAAACACACAGGCTGATGAGCTATTCTTTGGAGGTGTGATGAACTTTATGTCTATGATCTCTGACCTTCAGTTTCACTGCCTTCACTTCATGAAGTGCTGCTGCTACCTTTATATATATATGTGTGTATATATATATATTACATTTTATATGTGTAAGGCAGTCAAATGCTATGGAACACGGTAAATGTTTAGCTTCAGCACATGAAAGCAATATACTGTCAAAAGAACTAGATGAGGAACACTGACTTCTCTGTTGTAATTCTGTACTGTAAATTTTGCTGAAATATTTCAAGAATATAACTTTTCTGCTTCTATATTGCTGGAAACTAAAGATGAGAAAAATAATTATGCATCTGGTGCGTTTCCATGTGAAGGGGTCTATGCAGAAAAGGGAACTCTGATAAACCTGGGGTTCTAGCCAGACTCATCCATTCTGGAAAGTGACCTTTCTCTAATTGTTTCCCAGGAAAACGGCTGCAAAATATTTTCAAGAAAATAGGCTCTATTTTTGTCTTTATCCAGGTCCAAATAGTATGTTACACCAGTGTAAGCTTTTTGCTTTTGGTGAGAAATATTCCACATATTTCATAAATTTAAGTGACAAAGCACTATTACAAGATCAAGCTTAAGTGCTAGAGAAATTATGCTGCTACTATGCAGCCTTGCCCTTTGTGCAATTCATTTAAAGATTGTTTTCCAAGTACTTTTTGGGCCATTACTACAATGGGTGAGAACTTCATTAGAGAGCAAATTCTTATATGCAGTTGCTGAATTTGGGGTTTAGCTGTAACTAATTGTAATCAGCTGAACGAGACAAAACCAGTATATAACGCAAACCAGAGCCTGGTAATGAGGTAACAGGCAATAGGGTCAAGCAAATATAAAAACAGTGTGAAACTGAAAACCTCCTGCCAGACAAAATTAGTTTAAAAAGGATTAAACAGCAAAGGAAATAAAACTCACACTAAACCTGGAGGTGGGGAAAAACTGCTCAGATTTTTGCTGCAGATTTTACTTCAAACTGTTACTTACAAATCTCCTGTCAAGGGCTGTTAAAAGTGTTCTTAGAAAGCACCACATTCAACAGCTAAAAAGTAAAGGACTAACAATATAATTGAGATCTAAGATTTGCTTTCACTTGAATTACTTGTCCTCAAGTGAAATTCTGAAGAAAGCCACTATTTTCTGTGCCATATGCTATGTAAAATATGATTCCCTGCTTGCAAACCTAGATGGTTCTTTACATGGAGAGAAATATTTTCAGATGTTCTGCCATTGTCCTGTGCCAGTTCTATCCATGTGCCAAACTGTGAGCTCCTCGTGCCTCCTTCAAACTCTTCCCTACAGCACATGCTCTGCCCCCCCAACTTCATGTGAGTTGCTACATCTTTCCTTCTAAGAAATGTCATTGTTCAGATTTTTGTTTAAACACTGGCTTGTCAAAAAAGCACAGATTAGAAATACACAGTCTGTCATAAAATCATTCCAATGGCCATGTGGGGTTGCATCTTAGAAGCATGATGCTCTTCAAACCAGCCTCTTCTTCCCTGTTTCTGTTACTGGTATTGATTCTGGATGTGTTTTTACTCTGACCACTTCATCCTGTTATGTATGGTCCAACTGGTCCACTCCTGATGGTTGTTCATATGATCTTTACAAAATGGTTTGCTGATGGTGGAAGACCTTTCAACACTCTCCCTGGTCACACACATGTGGCCTTTCCATCTGCTACTCTTTAGCAGACTGCCCCACATGAGAAACATATTTGATTCCCTGACAATCAGCCTTTTTGTCCTAGTGCCTCCCACCACGTCCAATGCACCTGTATTGTGAGAAAGGGATTCCTTCATGTCTGCTCTACTTCCATCATTAATCTCTTGGCTGTTGACTCAGCCTTATATTTATGTTATTGAACATGAAGATCTGTTTCTAAATTTGGACTTTCCCTCTAGCTGTTTCCTCCCTTAAAAACTTCTTTCCTCTTCACAAATGCTGGCAAGAACTCCCAATAAATATTCTCTCTGATTTCATGCTGAGAATTTTCTAATGTTGCATTGCAACCAAACTTATTGTTTACACAGTCAAAGCAATAGACGTGTATGTCAACAACCATAAACTTCAGGTGATAACATCTTTTTATTTTCACAGGTTTCTTATCAACACACTGTATTTGCCTACTGACCTCAGAACTGCTTTACTGTAAACCCAGCAGTCGGTCACATTTCCTCAGTCTGGTTATGCTTATTGTGCTGCTGGGATTGCATTGCAGCAGGCTCTATAATTTAGCTCAAATCACACTGGTCATTGATTAAAGAAAATAGCTGCAAACATAGGAGTCATAGCACTGGCACCTTCTTTTGTATTGTGTATTCACTGGCAAGACCTTGGATTTGGTAAAACTATTTTGCAGATATCTGCTTCTTCATGGGAAATTCCTCAATTCTAGGTCATTGTGCCGCCTGCTGCTTTATTTCAGGCGAGGCTGCTGTGGCACTGGGACATAATATGACATAATATGATGATTTTCCACACATTTTGCATTGCTGCTGATGAAACAAACATTAATATTTCCGCCTTCTAGGCTATTTTCTATGGCACACATGCTAGACCAGAACAGATGCGATAGGATGAAGCCTTTAAAAGGTGGTGTATTTCAGAAAGAGTGGAACATATATGACAACAAAATATAAGTATGTTTACAGTAGGAGGCCAAATCCAGACTGCAGTAAGATTCACTGAGACCAAATCTTACACGTGAAGTTGAAATATCCATACCTAATTGTCTAAGGATTTGGCTGCAATTATACACTAAGATAAACAACAGGAGTGTGAAGCTGAACATTTTGAACTTTGGGAAACAGTGAAGCTGAAACTTGGGTATGTAACTAAATTTAATGTCACTATTGAGGAACAGCTGCAGAAAGCTGGGAATTGGCATGTGGCTGAAAACTCCTTAATTATAGTGTAAGCTACCTTTCACCAGCTGAATCACAGTAATAAAAGTGTGAACATTCTTATGCTGCCCCAACTAAAAAATTTGTTGAAGCCATCATGACAGCAGTTGGGGACCACAGGTATTCTTTCTCTAGTTCAGTTAAGTATGGTTTAATCTTTCTCTTTAGTTTGAAGGTAAGATCTTCCACGTCCTTTGCCCGGCATTAAGGAAGCCTCCATTCTGGCTTTCTCCCATGAGACAAGGATCAACCCTAATCATTAAAATTAAACAAACTATAGTCACAATTAAATTTATAGAAGATGTCTTGTAGCACAATCACAAGCATCAGCTTATCCTTGTTTGAACCAACTAGGTAAACAATTTGAGCATTTGGGGGGAATAAGGAGGGTAAAGGTGTGAAAAGGAAAAAACAAAAAACAAAACTGAAAAGCCAAAACTGAAGAGGCTTTTTGCAACAGCAATTCATAGGCACAAATTCTAATTAATGAGGGCCATAGAAAGCTTCAAGGAAAGGCTAAGGCAAATCCAACAGGTCACAACAGAATGAGAAAAAAATCATAGAATGCAGTGTATCTGGTCTGTCTTTTGATTACATTTGCTACTCTTGTTGTTTGCATCAGCTTATTTTTAATTGCTGGTTGCTGTGCTACTGCGGCTTCACTGTGATTTCCCACAAACCAGGATTTCACCTAAAAGGCTTTTTAGCCAGGCAAAAAAGGTGGTATTCTATTATGGAAGACAGGAAAGGAACTATACAATTTTAAGGAAAGGTTCTTTCAGTAATTAAAGACAAATTAAGTATAATTTGGGTGTATGTAAACAACGTGTTTAATTATATAAATCTAAACTGTATGAACCCACATGTATAATAAAAAAGTCATAGCAGAGATCAGGGCTTTAGAGTGTTGGGAACTGTGTCTGTACAGGTATCAGTAGATATGCATATATAGAGATATGCATATATGCATATATACATATACCATATATATTTAAGCACATACTTGATGACACTTCAGAAACCTATGTTACTTTTTATCCTTCTATATTGTCTTAAATGCTGCTTCAAGTTATAACAGCGCAAAGAGCAGATAGTATTGAAATACAGGTAATTGAGAACAGAATATTGCTCTGAATCTCTGTTGCTTGTGATGGCTTTTAATACCATCCTAAAGACAGTAAAGAAAAATTACATATTGCATCAGTATGTCTACTTATATTCTCTCCATTATACAGGTGAATTTTCAGGACTGACAGGAATTATTGCAATTGTCAAAAAGGTAAAAACGAACCTCAGATTGCAGGCAATTACAAGAATGATGCAAAAGTCAGGAAATCAGTTTTGTTCAGCTTGTAGCTTTGATCTCTCTACCTTTTGATTATTAAAATTCACCCCCTCACTCTTCCAAGTTTTGCATCACATTTCATATTGTCGGCCCCCCAAGAACTACAGAAGACGACAATATTATCCTGCAGCTGCTTATTCACACTTCTGTCTATTTCTCAATCTCCAAATCAATCCCATATCCCCATTTTCCCAGCTTATCAGTTCTGCTGTATCCCATCATATGCTCCTCTGACTTGTCTGGTTCCATTAGTCCTCTCCACAGCAGGTGTCGCAATGAAGATTAACAAAGTGATCCCAGAAAATCTCAGAAGTGGGTAAGGGGAGAAGTGAAATTGCCCTAGATTCTGTTTTCCCTTTCTCTTTTTGTAAGAAAGTTCCCTAATGTATCGAAGAGATCTCGGTCAGCCTATCCTTCCCAATAAGCTGAGAATTTACGCCCAGGTATGTCTGATGTACTCCAGAGGGCACAAGCTTCTAACAGGACAAGTTCTGACTAGGTCCAGTCAAATCCTGCCACTCACAAAACAAGAAAGTAAATCATGAACATTTACAGCAGTGCTGTCATTCCCTGTACTAGAACTCTGTGGATCATAAATTGCATTGCTGGCATCTCAAACTATCATTTATATTTCAGATATTGAACATGCGACTTTGGAAATTTCAGTATCACAGTTTCTATCAGTGTAAATTAGTAATGCTTACAAGAATAAAAATTAAATAAACAATGATAAAAATAATTTGCAACACATTCTGAGCTGACTGACAAAACCCATATTTAATTCATTAAGGAATGCAACCAGATGAAGAATGAGGACATAGTACACATATGACTTGAAGCTGATGGAAACAAATTAGTCAAATGAATACTTGCCAGTAGTATTCACCCAGCTCTTGGCCAGATAACTCATATTTTGTCCTCAGTTTGGCAATATTTAATGTTTTTTTGAACACGATGCCCCAGAAATGTCCAGCCAGTGCTTGGACATAAGCTACTTCTACAATTCAGATACAGACATGGAAATAATCCTGCACAAGATATGTTCAGTATGTGATATACACAGAAGAAGCACATTTTCTTCTGCCAAGATGATGCATATTTTTTCTATCTTCAGCCATTCTCACAAACCATATTAAACTCCTTTGTAAGCCATACGGCTAGTGAGTGACAGATTGGCCTCTTCTGTCGTATAAATATAGAAACTAACAGAAACCGTGATTTTTCCTTTAAAAAATCTAGGCTTCATGAATGAAGGATAATACTTTAAGTCAATCTTAAAACTCCATTTACAGAAGGTAAAGAACAAAAATCCATTACTGCTATCATTAAAATATTTTAAGGTTTTGAATCCAGTAAAAATACGACGAGCTGGGCCCTTCCAATTAGAGAAGGGGCTAGCTCACTATGTTTAATCCCTACACTTGGCTCTACTGCTCATGGTGCAAGAACAAGTCTTGACACACGTCTCTCAGCTCCCCCGGCTGTTTTGCTCTCCATGCTACCAGCAGGTCCAGGCATGGGTTGTTTTTTTGTGTACAAAGGGTGGTATTGATGGAAACAAACAGTTAAGGCTTGTGGGACAAGTTCTTCAGGTGGCTTATGGGAAGGTGCTTGGGATTTTCCCTGTTTCTCTTCCTCCTCATTGTTAGAATTGACTCCCTCTATCCTCAGCAGAATTTACGTTCAATTCAATCCATACCAGAAATGCTAATACTATGCCTCTGGGAGTTTGGAGGTGGCTTGTGAGACTTAATATTAGATCTTTATCAGAACATGGCTGATTTAGCAATTTGAAGTCAGATGCTCACTAAATAGGGTTTTCCCTTTCACCTTGTTAGGATTTCTCTCACTGAAATTCTTTTAGCTGTAATTTCCTCAGATTAATTACTCCTCTCCTCAATGAAACTTTTCACATTATGCATTATTTGCACCTTTTAATTGTTTTGCTATAAATTCCAACCTGAAGTTTTACTAGTTTACATTCACATGACTCAAAGACAGAGAAGGCTATCCCTGTTCTAGTCTGATCCCTTATATATCATGGGTTATTTGATATTACCCCAGAAACCATTTTCATGAGACCAGTAATGTCATTTGGCTACAGCAAGTCTTTCAGAAGGGTATCCAGTGTTCCTCAGAAGACAAGTCATGGGGAATCTTCCTCTGTGTTTGACAGTTTGTTCCAATGGTTTTGATAGTGATTGCTAAAAATAGATGTCTTTCTTATACCTGAATGGCTGATTCCATCTTTTACTCTGTTCATGTTATGCTTTAATTTGCATTTTAAATATTCTACTTACTCTTTTTCCCCCTCCAAATTATATATGGTAAACCATTCATTCCTTGGTCTTCTTTTTTTTTTTTTTGATCCAAGAATAATTTCTGTAGCAGTTTTCTAAAACCCTCTTGCAACACCAAAAACTTTTCAAAACGCAGATACCAGAACTAACGATATATTCCATTCCCAGAGCCATTTCTTTTGTACCATGTTTGGAATCCGGGGGAGTAATATACTACAAAGAAACAGAGGTAGGTGCACACCTACCAGCCAGCTTTTGAATATCAGCCTTTGTGCTGAATAACACACATAGCATGGAGTAGTAGGATAATCCGCATGTCATCACATCTGTTCCAGTTGACTCCACACCATATGCAGTTTTGCCTGAATGCCCACCATGGCTGTAGTTACAGCTTTGTATATAATGTTGCCCATACTTAAACACAGACGAGGTCAGAAAGCAGTGGGAACAGAAATTCTACTGGTGTGATCAATGAAAAAATCTGTAAATGCTTAAGGTGTGTGGAGGAATATCTGAAGGACACACAGAGATCAGCTATTTGACCCCATAAATTAGATGATGTTTGATATGCCAATAGAAGCATTTTTTAAAAATATAGCCCTTAGAGAATACATAGACTTAAACATGTCATACTTATTTTGTAACTGCTACATGATCATATGAGGTCTTCCATATCACCTGAATTGCAATGATTTTCAGTTATGAAAAGATTCTTAATCATACAAATACAGTTCTTTGGTGATAATGTTTATTCACTGGGAGTTACTTTGCAATTTTAGTATGACATCATATATTCCAGTCCTAAGAGACAATAGACTATGCCTTTTTTCTTTTCTTTTTTTTATGTGGATAGGAGATGTCTAAGGTCAGGTCCTCTAAGGAGAGTTTGGCCTTTAATGTTTTTTGTTTCAGACTCTGATTCCAATTATAGTTGCAGTTCCACCCAACTTGAGTATTTTTTTGTAAAAAAAGTTATGGGCTAAATTAATTTCTGGTTTGAATCAGTGGACATGTATTGGGATGAATTTGGTTCAGTGAAATAATGATGGCAAAGAAGCTGAGCTACATGATTTACCATCCTAAATACAAAGGCTGGATCTAACTGTTTTTCTCAATCCTTTTTCTAGAAACGTGAAAGTAATCCTTTTTTCTAGAAACATGGAAGTAATCCTTTTTTCTAGAGATGTGAAAGTAGGAAAACAAACAAGAGGGCCTGCCTGGCAGAAGAAATAAAGCTCTATCAGAGATGTCACATGCTGAATGCTAGGTGATTTTCATGTTCTTCATATCTGTTTTTTCTTTTTGGAATACACATAGAGTATTGTTGTCTCTACCTTGATTCACAACAGATTATGTTAAATTATCCATATTTCTAATTAGCAATATAAATAATTAAGCATCAGTACATGACAAGAAAATTACATTTTGAGCTACTGATGACATGCCTTTGGTAGTGTTGGCAGAAGCATATTATTGTGAAATGGAATTTAAAGTTGAAAAACCCCAGTGAGAAGAACTGGAGAGAGTACAGAATGTTCAATGCCAGGTAATGCTGCTGCAAGTGTGAATTTCCTGACGGCTGGTCACAAAGTCTCTGCTCTCATCAAGCAGGAGCATGCTGCTGTGTAATACTATAGAATCTGCTGAGCACGCAACTGTACTGCATGCAAACTGTGTTCATATAATGGGAATGAGCAGTCAGGGACAAATCCTGTGCACACTCAGCCCCTTCTATAGGAAGCGAGACAATCAGTTATGTGACTATCACAGTTCT
The DNA here is from genome assembly GCA_034008185.1 of Gorsachius magnificus. NCBI lineage: Eukaryota > Metazoa > Chordata > Aves > Pelecaniformes > Ardeidae > Gorsachius > Gorsachius magnificus. The sequence goes on from CM067091.1 coordinate 18,283,854, forward strand.
ACTGGAAGCAAGGTGGGTATTAAAATCCCCCAGGTGACAGGTGACAGAGAACAATTTGTGAAGATTTTGTGGTTGTAAAGTCTGAGAGATGGAAGGTATTTGGAGAATTTAGGAATTATTCTAGCTCACTAGCAGCATGTATAGGCAGGTAAGAGCCAAAGAATGCTACTAAAGCCTTAAGAAGGAAGACACGTTTGCATGTTGATTGATGATCATTAGGACCAGAAGGGCTGTCCATGCCGCTTAGTCCAATTCCCTGCCACTGGAGGCAACCAACCATGTAACCCTGTTCATACACTTACCAAACTCCGTCTTAAAATCACTGAAGCCCTCTGCTTTCCCTGTTCTTATAAGGAGCAGTTTCTATTTTCATCTGGCCAGTAGTTACACACTTTCTTCAATTTCAAGACTAAATTTGTTTCTATCCAAACTATATTCACTGTTCTTAAACCAGTTTTTCTTTCTCCTTTCCTAATGTTTGTTCCCTGAAGCATTTACAGAAAACAACAATCATCAGCCCCAACCTCAGTTTTGCCAGACCTTTTTTTAGACACCTCTTGCAATTCAGGTGCTCTATTCTCCAGCTCATCTTTTCTTTGCACTTCATCATCCTCTATGCATGGGTAGCCAGAAGCATACAAGGCATTCAATATGTGGTTTTGTTAATCCACTTCACAGTGCTTTTAATATGTCATTATATCCACTGAAAATACTTTTCCCAGCACATCACAGAACTTATGTTTGCTGTTTTCATAGTCAGAAATTGTCAAATAGTTGTATATCCCCCACCAAAAACCTGACATTTTGAACAGGGAAGGTAGTTGTTCAGGTGCCTTTATCCTATAAATGTGAATCAATTCATTGCTACTCAATACAAAATAACTTACTACAATTCTTCTTTAATATAGATTAAGTCTAAAATATAATCCCTATTGATTCAACAACTACTTGGGAAAAGTAAATTTGTTATAAATTCCAAGAACAAATGGGTTGGAATGCTGTTTGCAGCACCTCCTCTTCAATCTACATCTGAGAAATTAATGTCTCCAATTACAATACAACACAAAAACCCACAATGCAAAATTCACTTTCCCCACCATATTTACCTGATCCTTTGCATCCCCTGCATTAGATCTGGCTATCCCAAATTGTGATTTGAATCTTTAGAGCCATACCACGTCTTCTCCATGCTCCTCTCTTGCAGGTTTTGTGTAGTGTTATTTAGATTACATGCTATTTTGGGGTGATAAGCAAGGTGACAATAGAGAGCTTGTAAGCACTGTGTATACATATACATATATATATTATTCCTTTGTTGCTTGCTCAGACCCATACAATGAATTCCTGTTTAGAGTGTGATCACGGACTAAGCTGAACAAAGACTAATGGATATGGGGCACACGAGAGAGAGACCTTTTCCTTAAAGTAAATACTGCATCAGTTTCTCATCATAGTGTAACGGTTTATACTATATCCAAGGATAACTGGGTATACTGGCTGCACTGTGGGTTACTATGAGGCCTGTAGCGGGGCATTACCACACAGACATAATGCTTGCCTCAGAGAGCTCAGTATCTAGAAGAGTGCATGAAATCTGAGAGACAGATGCAGAGCAAGTGTTTGTTTCAAAAAGTTCTGTTCTGTTTTAAGCCACAAGGCCACATTGTAAACAAACACTGAGGACAAGCCAAGGTCATCATTGCATGAGTAAAAGTGTATAGAATTGGGTATTTCTACTCATGACCTTACATAACACCACTACCACCAAAAAAAAAAAAAAGAAAAAGCTTTTAACAAACAAGAGAGCAAGCACTGCAGCCACTACTCAGCAGGGCAGTGGACAATTATCCACTGTATGGGAGTCCTGCTTTTAATCAACAGACATCTTATGAATGCTGACTACGATGTTATTCCACTCCCAAAACTGTAATGTGTGTTGATCATCTAACTGTGGTCAGCAAATGGTACTACACTGTCCTGCCTCCTAGGACCACGAGGGATGATTCAGCAAAGGAAGGTGTCTGCAAGATGTTACATTGCATTTTGTGCTTTCCTCTGCTGTGAAAATGTCTCTCTGAGGCTTTCAAGAGAGCAGGAAAAGCTTAATTGATCTATTCTCTGCAGTGGTCTGAAAAGCAGGCCAGAGACATTTAGTCAAGGGCCTGACACAGATCTGCAGAATGCTCTGTGTCAGGGTTCCCACTGAGGGAAAGCAGCCTCATGGTGATCTGTATACCAGCTATGCCCCAAACCCATGGTAAACAGCAGCAACATGACTATCCAAAGATAGTGACATGATTTACGTCAGTCAGTATTGTAATATGGCACATTTATGTGGCACATACAGTATCTCATCATGCTATCAAAGTGTTTCAGCAGTTTTCGGTGAAAAAGAAAAGGATATTATTTCCCTAAGTGAAAGAACAGCCCAGGAACTGCAGTCCCGCCTAAAGCTGAGTATTTCGTAAGCAAGCACCTCTGACACAAACACCTCCAGGTACCCAGTACTTCCCAACTCTGTACCTTTGTCTGCTCCAAATAATCTCTTCCACCAAATATGCAAAAATGTATTCATGCCACAGGGATAAAGGTAAAGCAGAAAACACTTTAGGAGAACAGATTTGTTCCTTTTTCTTGATTATCAGTTTCAAGACAGAAAAAATAGACCAGGAATGAGATTGGCATGGAGGAAAGGAGATCATACAATCCATTGTAAACCTCTGGTTGCACTGGAGAATTCTGGTTGCTCTCAAGTGAGAAGGGACTGAGAAAATGTTATAGCTTTTGTTGTTTTGGAAAGACAGAGCCAGTCATTGCTGTCATGCAGACTACACGGACAACCTCAGCCATTCATGGCAAGTTCTAGTTCCAGAATCACTGGAATTGAGGCTTAGAAGAAAGTTAAAAAAATCAAGTAAAGTGTTAAAATGGGATTGCTTTCCCACTTGCTATCATATTGAGAGAGGTTGCAAAGAGACAAGCTCATTCCAGCTGCTGAGGTGCTTGACATTGAGCCTGATTATTTACCATTACTACACCACAGTATTCCCTGGAAGATGTCTCTCTTTGCTTTGCCCCCACCCTTCCCACCTCCAACAAATTTCCTCTTTTTCACAGAGAACACAGCATCACAGTTTTCCAAGAGTTAATGATTTACATTAAATAAACAAGAGTATGTCACTGAAAATCTTATCAAAAGACCTAAAAAATGCCAGGCACATGTCAGATTGTTGCATGATTTGGAGAATGAGAGATCAGCTTGAATGTTTTGGGCTTTTGCCATCAACTGTGACTTTAGATAGATGTCACATCTACTTGTCAGATTACAGCAATGTTGTATGATATGTCTTCTGGGACAAGCTACAAGTCTTAACATTTTCTGTGGCATACTTCTAACCTTAGTAGCCCTTGCCCAGTTTAAGGAGTGGCCTAGGGAATGCACTTCATTCTGTTACGACCAACTGATTACTAAATCTCATTTCCTGAACCAAATAAAATGAATGTTTCATTTTTGAATAATTATCACAAGTGTCATCATTTTTAAACAAGTTTCATTTAGCTTTTACTCTGGTTTTCCTGATTAAACTAACGTTAAGGACCTCTGCAATTGGCCTGAAGCTAAGTACAAGGGGAATCTGAATCTAAGCCTCAGATCAAGATACTCACAAACATCAGTGATGTTTCACCAGAACTCAGATATAGGTGAGGTTTAAATCCTCTTTCTTCATTAATGTTTTCTATCAACCACATGTAGATTGAAACTAATGTTAACAAAACTGATTCAGCTGTGATTCTGCATGTGTACAATGACTAGAAATTTTTTTCTCCATTTTATTTGGGGTTTCCATGATATGATGGTAATACAAATAATACAGAATACATATATATAAATAAAGAAAATTGTGAGTTTCCATAGTTTCTACTTTCACTCCACTCTTCAAAGGTAAGACATTTGTCAAATAGCTTCATAAAGTTTATAGTCTATTTGAGTTTTTTGTTAATCTGAATCTGTTGTAAGGTTCAGGCAAAACAGATATAATGAATCTGTGGCTTCCTTTGGTACTATCGACTGCTTGTCAGCACACAAAACTCACGAGCCAACAAATGCCATTCATTTACCTAAGAGGTGGCCTCCAGAGAGTGACATCAACATGCTGTGCACACGTAGCTAGATTATGGCGAAACTTTGTCTTTGTGGTTATCTTTGGTAGAAGCTGACTCCTAGTATTGCAAGCCTTCACTGCCCCTCTCTAGTACAAGGTTTCTGTGTTGATAATGATGATTTCAGATTTTATTCCATGTAACATTTGGCTTCTGAACAGATATAGCCACAAGATTTACAATTTTACATCAAAACAATGCAAACTTGAAAGGCTTCTCTATTGGTTTTACATGGCTTCATTATTTTGTTTTGTTCTCTTCAGGTTTTCATAATGAATCCTTAACCCCAGTATATGAAAACACAGCCAGATAAACAGCTGGAAGTCAGTATTAGCTGTCACAAATTAAGTAAACACAAATATTTGTAAACACATATAAGCTGTCTTGAAAAGCCTGCTCAGGTCATCTGTACATCTCATATATCAGTCTATCTTGGATAATGAAATAAACACTTTATGAAAGGCCAGTTAGCCAATCTACCAACAGAACAAACCAACCAAACAAAAACCCACACATGGAGGGCAAAAGACAGCTAAAGGTAAATTTGACAGAAATAGCAATCCGTTGAAGTTGTCTTTCCATGTGGAGCCAGTTTTATCTTGTTTCACCTTGCTTTGACACTTTTAGTTCCATCCCTCAATTATTTCTAGACTGTTTTCCTTGAAAACTTGTTTTATAAGTCAAATATATTAATATTAAATGACAGTATATTTGGTTATGAAGTACTTGCAGATAAGTTTTGCTGTTAAGTCTCCAAACCCAAGAATACTCATCTCTGAACGTTACTCATTTATAACATCTGAAGTGTTTATATATTCCCAGACTAGGTATCCTGGCTTGCTTTGCTAGCTTTGTGCATGTGCTGCCCTTTGACAACGGGGTGTAGCACATGCAGCATTCCCTTTATCTGGTCAATTTATAAAGAGAAAGTCCACATTCACCAAGACATTATTGATGGCTTTATCACTAATAGGATGAAGAGTAACCATGAAAACAGACTAATTGCTGGGAAGATTCATGTCCTGCGATAAATTGTCACAGAGCCTGTAAATGTGGTATACACTGTAGATACAGTATTGTTGTCCTGTAAAACTGGAATGGTGAAGTATCAATCAAACCTGTAAGGTCACACACATTGCAGGATGAAAGGTTCCTTCAGGATGCAGAAATAAACCGTCAGTTCAGTGTAGCTGCCAACTGAATCAGGTGACTAAAGCTTGAATCATTGTGCATTTGATATGGATTAACACACACAAACAGAAAATGAGAGTTTAACTTGTCAGCTGTAACTGCCTTTATTTTTCAATCTTGCTGTAGCACTTGAAAAAGGTGCTAGGCAGATCAGAGCCTTCTACACATTCCTGGCACAGGACAAGGCATAATACATTCCATCAATCTGCACAACTAGACTGCAGTTAGAGGGACCTCTTGTAGATGTTTCTAAGCATATTAGCAGGTCAAAAGGGCATACTGCACATAAAATAAGTTATTGGATTTCTTTACGTTAATTCCTCCATCAGTAACTGCAATTGAGGTTGAATATATCTATTTTAGAAAAATATTTCTAGAACTGTGTAGGTACAAAATCTAATGAAATGCTTGGTAATTTTTTGAATTGTTAAAAATGTTTCTCATTGAATGTCTGACTTTAGATCCCAATATTGATTCATATTGTGTATCATATCTTACAGTGAGGAGCCCTAAATCAGATCTGATCTGGTTTTGGCTATGTGAAATAAAAAAAGCTCTTTGAATTTCTCCTTTAGGACACTTTATTCCTTTTCTTAGCTCTTTCTATTTTTTTCTGATTTTTTTTTCAATCTAGAGCTAGAATAAGAATGCTGATTTTAGAATATGGACACCTTTAGCCTCTAGGAAGAGAAAAGAGAAAACTGTCTCATTCCTCTAGGCAATAAAATAGCTGTTCAATGAAGACAACCATTTAGGTAATATTGCTAGTTGGATTAGAACTGATACGCTACATACAAAAAAGCTGTCTAGTCCATTATCAAGACTACTTAGCCAGTTGTTCTCCAGTAGGCATTTTACATTTGTTCTATGAAAATCTTTTCCTTCCTAAAACTCACTTTGGAAAAGTCTTATTTATGAACTGAAACAACTGGAATTGGAATAGACAGGTTTGTAAGCTGATCATAAAACTGTCTTTAATTTAAAAAATGGTTGAACTCCAAATCCAGGGCATACTCTTTGCCTCTGAGACACGTAAGAGAAACAATTTTAAAGCCACGTGCCTCTTATGACAGATAAGCATTTCACTAGAAAGAGCAATCCAGTGTTTCCTTCCTTTGTTCTAATTTCAAACCAGAGCACCACTAAAAAACCACACCTGATATGTAGCTTCTCCACTGAGGTCATGATGAGAGCCTATACCTAGTTTCTGACTTGAAAGGATGTCACACGTACTCCCTAGTGAACAGGAAACTGCGTGAATGCTCCTTGTGGTTTTGAGTTTCAGATCACACTATTGGCAATACAGCAAAGACATGTTGCCTTTACATGATTTATTTTTTCCAGTTAATGCCCTATTTTCTATAACAGGGCAACTAAATAGCTTTATAAAATTTCTTCACTGCAGTCAGACACACAATTACAACATGAGTTAGCAGTAGCAATGGGAAAGTAGAAGCATGAAATTTCAGTACAACTTGTCATTTGCATACATCCACCAAGTTGCCAACGTGCTTAGACAATCTTTTGTAAAGTTTATGCTGCCATTCCATCATCACTATTGTTTAAAAGTAGCTTAACCATGCCTGTACATGTTGCATTTATGCCTCTGATTTAGTGTAGACATACCCTCAGGGCTTGTTTGAATTAGGATCTCAGTCATGATTATAGCTGAGTAAAGTCCAAGCACCTAGTGTAGATGTGACCTAAAATTGTGCTGTGCTGGCTTGAATTGCTGCAGTTATCCTGATACAACTTGACCCACTTGTAAAATTTGGATCCTGAGTATATTGGACTTAATGACTGCTAAAGCCAACTGCAGTGAGGCCTGAGCAGAGACTAAGGTTAAGCTAGTTAAATATGAGTGGTTATAGTGGGAGTTTATTTTGAATAAGAAACACCGTCTCAATGCTGACAAACTGACTGCTTGGAATTTTTTGCTAGAAATAACTGCAGGCAATATAGTTGGCACCAGATTACTACTCTGCATTTTCTCATTTTCAGAATAAAATTTCAGAAGTACATCACCATCACATCCTTCCCTCTGCACTCATCATTCAATGAAAGAACATTCGCTAGTCCTGCCGTGTACAGCTCATTAACTTTGTCTTATGTGATGCCTTCACAAGCCATGGCACATGTTCAGATTTCCTGCAACATGTAAAGCAATTCTCTCCTAGAGTGGTAGCCTCCAACGGAGAAGAAAATGCAGAGTATGAGGTTTTGGCAATGCTCCACATGAAGACTGCACACAAATCAGTGAAGAATGGACACTATTCAGAACTTGATCTGTAGACAGCAAACTTAGAACACATACCCTGCTTGGATAGAGGTAGGAGTTTTTGGCAGATAACTGAGAAAAAGCCAAGCCAATTTAAAAGAAAAAAGAAAATACAAAAAGAAAACCACCAGTTAAGCACAGAGGTATTAACTTCCTAAGTTTTTGAGTCACGTTCTAAAATTTTCTTGGGGCCGAGAACTGCACCCTTCTCTATCCTCGTAGCTCCTCATTTTTTCTACACTAAGACCCCATTCCTATATTATCCTTTATTGCTACTTCCCTAAATCCCATATTCCTACCTCTCCAAATCCATACCCCCTATGTCTGAAGACAATTCCCTTCCCATAAGAAAGCAGGAATTCTTAGGCTGGGAAGCACACAGTGTACCTGAGGGTCACCACTTCCTTTAGAAGCTAGTTAATGCACCTCAGCTAACATGCAGTTGAGCTTTTTCCCATGTCCATAAATTTCATTTCACTACACATTGCTGCAGCTAGCTTCTGAATTCTGGACAGGGCCTTTACATATCTAAGCCTAGTGTGAAAGCTAAACCCATCTCCAGTATTCAAGTCCTCATAGTCCTCATCCCACAGTTGTCTGCACTTTTAGGACACTAAGTCTGTATCTACTCAGTGGGATATCCTGAATATCCCTTCAGTTATATTATCCAATGAAGCTCCTTTCCTCATCATCTGAACTTATGTACCACTGCCACCCTGAAATAATGAGGGATTGAACCCCTACAGAAATTTACTGAATGTGGTGTTTGGCCACGTCTTGGTACTAATAGCTCAGACAAAGGTACTGATGTCAGAGCTACCATGATTTTGTCTTACTTGGCTTTCTTACTTATCTCTATGTCAGGATAAAGCAGAGTCTAAAGAAAAGGCACTGATTCATCATTTCAATAAAAATGTAAATTGATCTCAGATATGAGTCTTTCCAGTAGAACCTCACACTTGTATAAATTTTAGACCTATCATCATTCATTCTATGTAATCCTGAGTGCAGTAACTATGAGCTGCACTTCTGTGCCCAAGCAGCCCTCATTTCCCTCCAGTCTTCGGCCACTCATTCTCCCCCACACAATACATGTCTGAGAGTGCAAGCATCTGTTCCACTGTGCACTGAATAGGAGTGGCAAACTGATCTAGCTTTAAAAAAATGGTTTTTTGAGGTATTTTATTTAAGCTGGATCACTTTCTCTGATCTGTTTCAAAATCCAGCATTGTGTGCATCTTGTGACAGCACAAGTGATAAAGTGATCTATGCTGTGCAGGGACAAGGGGAAGACTGGGGCTGAAGACAAATATCCGACATTGCTAGCAACAACTCCATCTCATGAAACCACATCCTTACTGTATTCATGGTCAGAAAATGTAGGATAAGTTCATGGCCTAGGTCAGCCCATGGTTAGACCTTTTGCAGTAACACTTCTTAAGAATTCACCACCCCTTCCCATCTTGCTCCTAGCTGGTTATTTCTGTCTTTGCGCTTCCCCCCATCTTGTGCTGGCATAACTGCTCACGCTCTGAATGGATCAGAGAAGAAAGAGGCAATGAAGCAGTTACTGACCAGGGCACCATTCCCTGAAGTGACTCTTGCGGCGGTTGGGAACATCAGAAGGGTGGGAACAAGTGACCAAGGCAGGGAAAAGGAATAAAAGGCAGTGCTTTGTGAAGGTAACAGTGCTGCCAAAACATTGTTCACAATCACTGTTTCTCCAGGGTAGTAAGAGAGCAAAAAGCAACTGAGGACACATTTTCAGGAGCAGCTGAGGATCACAGTTATGTCAGAAAGAACTCTGTACAACAGACAGCATAGCTGATTTTCCATCACAGACTTCTTGATCTTCCTTACAGGTGGCAGAGCAATAAAAGTACTGCCAGAGGTAGAATGAAGCATAAACCAGCTTCCCAGAACAAAACACTGTTTAATATACAATCCTTATGCAAAGGTCTCCAGCTAACTACCATGAGTTACATCTAGGACTGTTCTGGATTCTGAGTTCCAGGGAATTGAAATGGAGGTTAATTCTCCCCTACCTGCCAGTTGCAAACTCAGCATAACTGAGGATACAGCCCCTTGACCTCTCTCTGATTTAGTCCCAGAACACTGCCATTTGCCAGCCAATGACCCTGAGCTACGTATTTAGAAGAAGAGCTGGAGCACTCTGTAGAACATTCCTATGAATCACATAACCCCAAAAGAATGTGGTTTTACAATCTTTTTACCAGTGGGGGAAGAATTTACTGGCACCAAAACTTGAGTCCAGATGTTTTCATCAGGCATGATTTTGTTTTTCTTTGCATTCAGTCATGACATTGAATACTGCCGACAGTTGCATTAAATTAATGCAGTTACAAACAGGCAACATTCCTTACACATTTTCATTTACTTCGCAATATGCATTTACTTAGTTCCAGCAACACAACAATTTACTCTGGCACCATTTCAGCTTAACAGTTTAAAAAGACAAATTTAGCTAATGGTATTATTTACAGCAAAGTAATTTTCCCTGCATTTTCCCTTTATATAAGCCCTGCTGGTGACCACGTACAGAGGCATATAGGTGTGCCTACACATACAAAGATTTATAAACTGAATAGCCATTTAAAACTCAATAAAAATGAATTCTTGTTCCAAAATCCAGTAGCTGGCAAGACTTAAGCAGATCTGATATACCATAAAAAGTGACAGTCAGTGGGATTACCCCTACAAAGTTAAACACATACACTGTGGCCTGCAAGTTCAGTCCTGAGAGAATAAACTTCAAATTCAGTTTCCAAATGGATCTGGACTAGTAACATTCCATAGAAAATCTTCTCAGGAACCCTTACTGAATAGGCATAAAATGACCAACTGAAAGACATTTAATGATGAAACCAAATTAATTCACAAGTGCTGGGAAAAATATATGCAAATATTTCATAGTTTTGGTTCAGCTAACAAAAAGTCAGGAAAAACTAGTTGGTATCTAAATAAATTTTTTCATTTGTTTGTCTCACAGAACAGCAGAAAATTGTGTTTCATTTCATGTGCTTTTAAGAAACATAAACACAATGAAGACAGTCAACTGCACAAAGCTGCCTAACCTCCTGGAGAAAGGAAAGTTTACCCTCTCAAAACTGTATCTTAACCACAAGGTCATAGTATATGTTTGCCGCATTAAGACCTTATGCTGCAGTTTTCCTGTACTGTGTGAAACATTAAACAGGCACTCAGAGAGATATTAACTGAAAAATGATTTTTTATTGAAGAGCATGAAGGTTAATGGGAGTTGGATGCGTCATTCATTTATCCATCTCTCACGTCCATACTGGCAAGTCATGTGGCGTAACAGAAGCAAGTCAGTTGAGTGGGACCATTTAACAGAAATGACTGATATGGAAGACCCAGCAGTCACACTGCATGTGTGTCAGGAGTTTTTGTGGGACTAACCCTAGTGTCTTTTCATGAACAGAACTCCCATTTACAGCTGGAGTTGCCCACCGTACTCCTGAAGCACATCTTCAGCTCCATTCCATCTGAAGGAAACCCAGTATATGCATGGGGTAAGTAAGTCCACCCTATAACACCAGCCAGGCTGCAAGTGGCAACAGTTGGGAGATTCACTTCAAAAGCAGACTCTTCACCTTGTCCACAACATCAATGTACGTGCATCCTTTTAATTTTCCAGCACAGGGAACAATTATACAACATGAAGAACATAAGCTATCTAAGAATCATAGGATCATATAATCGTTTAGGTTGGAAGAGACCTTTAAGATCATCAAGTCCAACTATTACCCTAACCCTGCCATCCCACCACTAAACCATGTCCCTAAGCACCTCGTCTACCCAGCTTTTAAACACCTCCAGGAGGGGGACTCGACCACTTCCCTGGGCAGCCCATCCCAGAACCTGACAACCCTTTCTGTGAAGAAGTTTTTCCTAATGTCCAACCTAAACCTGCCCTGGCGCAACTTCAAACCATTCCCCCTCATCCTATCATCCGTTACCAGGGAGAAGAGGCCGACCCCCACCTCCTTACAGACTCCTGTCAGGCAGTTGTAGAGGGCAATAAGGTGTCCCTCAGCCTCCTCTTCTCCAGACTAAACAACCCCAGTTCCCTCAGCCGCTCCTCATAAAACTTGTGTTCCAGACCCCTCACCAGCTTTGTTGCTCTCCTCTGGACATGCTCCAGCAACACAATGTCATTCTTGCAGTGAGGGGCCCAAAACTGAACACAGTATTCGAGGTGGGGCCTCACCAGTGCCGGAAGTAAGGCAACTGACCATGTATTACTTATGGGAACAAAGAAACTTTGGAAAAAAGTCACACATATCTGTACAACAGAATTAATTAAAATAAAAATGGATATAAATTATGGCTGTTGTTTTTCATGTACTCTTGCCAATATTTATTCTCCATGAAAAGGTGTTTTTTGCCAGTGGGTACTTATCCACAGATTAACGGCACCTTCTTGGACATTTTACATAAATTGTTAGGCAGCAAGATAATGCTTGGAAGATAAGCAGCATGACTGGAACAGATGGTAATGTGAACCAATACAGATGAGATAGAGAATAAATTAAAAGCAACCTTCATTTTAGAAAGCTGATAATTTTTCCATCTTTCATTTCATTTATTCAGCTGGACTTTGAGTATGGTATGATCCTAATTTTAGATAAATTCTGAAGAAGGAAGTTATGGAGCAGGTAACTGCTGCACCAATATTTTGTGGCAGATGTAACAGGTATAAATGCAGTATTTTTTGTACAGTGATGTCAATCTACCTTATTTTCTCAAAGATCCTGAGAATGTATAAATTGTTCTAATGGCTTCCTCAAACAAGTTGCAACTAGTCATTTATAAGACAGAAAATAGGCCTTAATAAATCTAGTGTTTATGCAGAAATAACTTCCCTATTATTCAAGCTGTACCCTGGCTGATTTCAGAACTGGTCTGTGCTTGCGCTAAATGCACTGAGTGCTAATAAAAACCGTCTTGGACTAGAAATAGGACTCTTTATTCAGCATTCCAAATGGAAACTTTCAGATGACTGAACAGTTCATTTAGCGCTTTGATTTTATTCAGAAATATTGTTTCCCTTGCATGCATTTATGAACTGGCAAAACACTCTATCCCAGGATTGTACATTAATGTTTTCATTGCTGTTTCATCCATGCCAGCAAAAATTATCTCATAGACGCAAATATCTACAATATATAGTACAAACAGAAGCTTCATCATTTGGCATGTGCTCAGTTGCATCACGGCCTACTTTCCACCACATTAGGATGCCTAATGTATTTGTTGTAGTGGACAGGGAGAGCTAAGTCAATTTTCTTGAATTTACTCTAAAACTAAACTTGAATTTTGCATAAATGCAGCTTTTCAGTACTATTTTTTTCTTCTTTTTTATTTTTATTGTAGTATCACTTCTGCTTGCAGATGCTGAACACCTCTGTATACAATCTTAACATTTCATGGTCATTTTCCAAGCAATCGATGAGGTCCATTTCTCCGTTCGTTTACGCTGGTATAAATTAAGGTGGCTTCAAAGTAGCAACTTAAGATATACATGTAGAAATCGAGTGTAAGTGAAAGGAAAAGAAGTCCTCACATTTTTAACTGCTTGTAAACTAAGGAAATTTTAATAAATGTAGTTCAGAGAGGAAATCTTTGTCTCAAGTGACAGCTTTGCCTCAAGTAACAGAAGCACTGATATACTTCCATCACGACAGAAAGCGATATAGAAATAGTGCTTTTTCCCCAAGGAATTTTATCAGTCAGAATGACTTTGCTATTCACACAAATTAAAACTGTACTCCTGTGAGTTTGGAATCCAAAACCTTCCCAGTTCATGGTTAAATGGCACAGAGAAAGACAGCGAAGTGTACACTAAGAGAGACACTGCTCTGTACTATAGGCATCCAATAGTCAGAAGTTAGTCTGTTTATATAGTAAAGTAAAAGAGGTTTTGAAGGGACAATATAGGCCATCTTCTTCTTCAAATGACTGTAAAGTTGACTAGGCGTCTAATTGCGTGTGTCCAGAATAGATGTCCTCTATAGTATAGACTATGCATCCAGTAAGGATTTCAAATGTGAAGTAAAGTATGACTGAAGAAAATGGACAAAACAGTTGCCTAAAGATCAGGGTTTGTTTCATCTTGAATTTAAATGATCAGCGCAGGCAGGGCACAAATAGCCTGGGAGAAATCAGGACTAGTTGAGTCCATGCACATAAAAGAGCACAAGGGCAATTTCCTCCACCATGTTTCCAGAGAAAGGCAGGGACAAGGGAAATTCACAGCTTGACAATCCCTGCGTGCAGCCTACAGAACCAGTTGTACAGAACAAGTCATGTCATGAGTGCAGAAAACTGCATTCCCAGCAGGACATGAGAAATGGTGATGGAATTCTGCATTTTTCCAAAAGGCATCACACTGCTTACCTCCCTTGTATAGCCGAGCTTTCCCCTCTTCTCTGAAATATCTCACTCTTAGTCTGGCAACAATAAGCAACACTGGAACTGATCCTTCTTAATCTAATTTACCTTTTCCTAGTAATTCCTGGCCTTCAACTACATCACTTCCTAGATGCAATGATGCAATCTCACAATGCAGATGCAATGCTATGGCCCAAAGTACAGGCCCAGAATAATAATTATCAATTTCACTGTGTTAATCTGACCTACTCTTTCCTCTTCATTAGATTTTCTAGACCAGTTTATTACAGAATACTACAATTGATAATGTCTCCCAGGTCATGGAGAACTCTTGCAGTGGAAACATGTATTTTAGTGCCCTGAAATACCATTCCTGTCTATTGTTATTTATGGATTTCAACATGCCACACAGCAAACAGTCACAGCAAATTCAGTTACACAAAAACCTCCAAAGAAATGTTATCATCAGAGACCCAACCTGAAAAGGAAGCATTGCTGAAAACTGCTCCACCAGCATTTTAGCTGATGTGCTGTCAAGGCAGGAGTAACCCACATTGTGATTCAGTCACTACGCTGCCATCAAAGCGTATAACACTCCTCAGCAGGTTGTTGTTTGCAACCTCAGAAATATCATGGCCAGAAAGACTGGGAAATGGAGGCTCAGCCTCACAAGATTCATGTGGAATACATGTCAGAGTTGGCTTTAGATTTTGTAATGCACTAATTCTCAGTACTTCTTCCAAGCTCCAGTACAGGCCTGTGTGGTTCATCAATGCACATACACCATTATCAAATGATTCACATTGGCATACGCACTGGTAGCTATCATGGGCTTTCAGGCTGCAGAAGGACACTGTAACTGTATTTGAGGTGTGAGGCTTTGAAGTTGGTATTCCTTTCAAAATAAATCTCAACTTGGTCCAGAAGAAGAGATAATTTTGGCTGACAGGAAAGAGATAATTTATTATCCCTGGGATACCTTTAAAGAAAATTTGAGCATCTAATCAAAAGAAGTGTAGGGCAGATAAGACTTAACCCTTAACGTGAAATCAGCTGAAGGGAAATGGTAGAGGAAAACACAAAGAGAACTGAACACCGTCAATGAAGTAGCAGGAAAATTAATAAACTCTCCTCACCTTCACCAGCTGAGTCACAGAAAGTGCAGCTGTCCCTGATACCTTGAAAACGAGCGTACTAACTGGTACTGAACGCTCGGTATAGGCAACATTGGATGCGGGCCCAAGGAAACTTAACTTTTTTCACCAGGTGACTAACAGGCATCACAAACTGAAATAAACAAACTTATCACTTATCTAAGTTATGCTGTGTTCTGTGAGTGCAGCACGTACAAATAGTTATTCATTACTTCTTCCTGTAATTATTTTTAATTAAATATATAGACTATAGCAGTAACACAAACATCAGAAAATCAGTTAAAATCTCAATACCACTCTACAACCTTACAAAAATAATCTGTTAACAAAAATGCTGTTATCCAAACTGTTACACAAATTAACACTAAAATGCAAAATAGCAGGGATTGTTCACTTCAACAATGTTGTTCTCCGAAGTAGTGAATCGTGTCTTTACAAAGCAACTTCATTTGCTTTTAGAGTTAGAAAAAAAATGTTCAACATATAATATTAGAACACGCTAGTTCCTCCTCTGTTTTCTTTGATGGAGAAATTTATCTTTAACATATTCTGTGGTGAAACTACATTAGTGTGATCAATATTCCTAAAGCTACATTGTGGCTTTGCAAATGTCCATTGGTACAAGATCAAGTAGACAGCCAAAATACTCTGCTATATTCTGAGTAAAGCACGTTTAGCTAAAATGCCTTAGGGAATGAGCTACACGCTACTCCTTTTATAGGCTGTTGAAGGAAGCAAACTACATTCCCCATAACCTCTGTCACTAGATGTTGGCAGGCCGCCCACCCAATCCAGCTGGCCCCACTGTTTTGGGATTGTGCAGTGAAACCCACGTGCTTGCTGTTTGCCACAACAGCAAAATGTAAAAGTACTTCTTCTTCCAGGGTTCAGGTATGTTCCTGCCCTTTTCATAGGTGTGAGGCAAGCCCTAGAGTTGCAGCAAGATTTCAAAGTGCCACAAGTGGTCTAGTTCAGACTCCTTTTCTTATAGAAATCTTGGCACTCCAAAACAACTCACAGTATCTCACAGCTTAGGCAGGAACATTCTGAATAGTTAAAGTTATGACGGCTCACTTTATCATGCATATCTATAACTACTCTTATTGCTCTCACCAATCACTGTCAAATAGCTCAGCATTTTCAGCAGTACACTGACTTCCTAAAGCTTTGAGTTATGCAGTGCAGTGAACCAACTCGTCCTGTTTCAAGCAAGAGTTTGAACAAGTTTATCAATACAGGTCCCTCCAGCCAGTATCTCTGTTAGTCTCTTAAATAAACACAAGATTGACATCTTGAAGTCAAGACAAAAACAAATGTTCATGTGTCAATAAAAATAAATATTCATGTGTCAATAAAGCAAAATTGGGTGGGAAATAGGCATGCAGCCTTATTTCACTAAAACCTGAACACAGTCTAAAACCACACGGTCTAAAATATTGCCAGCTCCCATCAGTTCTGAGATGGATCTACATTTTATCTAATTCAAGGCTAGCTAGGTTGCAAGTCCTATAAATATTACAGATTACAAAAATTATGTATGTAGGTATTTGAACACTGTCAGCGGATCACTTTGCACCAAACCTCAAAGTACCCAGCTGCTCTTTACTACATTGAAAATCTTTACCATGCTTTTAAAAATCACCCTACGCTTGGGGCTCAGTCAAATCTGCCCAAGGTAGCCCTATGCTCATTGCCATCCTACTTGTTAAACACCCCCACCCTTTTTTTATCTTCCCACAAGGTACACACCTGTGTAACTCTTCAGATAGAAAAGCATAGTAAACAACCTCATAGCATCGTGACTGAACTCTCAGGGTACAGTATGTACAGCACTTGCCAGATCTGACAGTTGACAGTACTTATTTTGGACACATTTGCTGATAAGGACAAATGAGTTTGTACATTTCCTCAAAAACTCCACATTCCATTAATAAGCACCTGAGAGGAATGACTGGTCTAGCAATAATCCTGACAACCCATTCCACTCCTCAACTTCTTGACGTACATATTCTAGAGAACTGTGTAGCTATCCCACCAAGATCATATGAATGTTTTACTTGGGTATCTTTGGTGCATTTTCTGGCTTAATGCAGAGTTAAGCTTTTCATCTTAAAGCAGCATCTGTCATCAGAAGGGGTTGAGAAGTTGTAACACATTTCAGGCATATGGTTTAAGCCTATAAAGGTGTCATGTATATATAAAATTATTTCACATTTTTAACCACTTCAGGGGCAGATACTTTGTGTTTCCATGACATAATTGATATTAAAAGGTAATAGTTTGAATTGCAATCCCTTCTTTTACATCCTCTATTTCTCCTTAGGCCTTCACACTTTGAACTTTGATCTCAGATGAATCAGAAACTTCCAAAAGTGAGATGTAAGCAGAGTTTGAAAATGGCATTCAACAATACCAGTATCAAAAATCCACATGGGAAACCCCCCTTTTGTCCATGTGACAGTTTTCCATTACAGTTACTGATGTGAAATTTGTAACACTGGAGATAAGTTTGTCTTAACAAAATAAAATAATAATGGAACAACTCCTAAGAAACAGAGAGAAGGCAGTGGGTAATAATAAAGCGTACCATTGGGTGGCACAGTCAAACAGACATGAGGTCGAGAAAATGTCCTTTTTCTCTTTGATCTTCCTGTGTATGCAGTGCAGACTCTAGAAGTAACTAACATAAATGGTGAAAAGATATGCCAAAGATTGTTAGGAGAAACGTAAGGCAGAAACAGTTTATCCAAAATCACTCATGAATTCATTGGTAGTCAGGAATAATCTTGAAATTTTTCACATCACAAGTTGGTGACACAATTACAACATCCACTCCAGACAAAAATCTAAATATTAATCTGAATTCTGAAATTCCTGTCTTTGGACATTTATAAATTCATGATGATACTGTTATTGTTTGAATCCTTCTGTGTATAATAGCTAAGGAATGAACAGCGTATAGTAATATAAACCTAAGCTTTCATCAAAAGGCCAGATTACCATGTAAATTTGTGTGTTCCATTTACATCCTCAAAGCATGAAACTAAGATGGGAGGGTTGTGTTCTACAAAGATAAAGACTTTAAGAATTTAAAGGATCTTTCTGCATCCAGGAGTTGGTAAGTTTCTACCACCTTTTCCACTAAATGTAATGGATCAAATTCTGTTCCATTTTTACAACAGGATTCTTATATGAGTGAGGACTCTATAATGACTGAACAAGAAATCCACACTCTGACCCATTAAATGTACACTGTTATCCAAGTAACATTCCCACTGTAGGTACAACCTGAAGCAGAACTGTGCAAAGTCCTCAAAATTTTGAGAAAATCTCTGTCACTAGAAGAGGTTATTTCTTGTACAAGTGGATTGGGCAAGACTCAGGCTTTCTGCACACTCTGGCAACAAACTGGGCTCTTCAGCTGTCAAACTCAGCTCTTATGCTGTCCTCAAAACAACACACTACATACCATGTACCATGCCCCATCACTGGACATGGCAGACCTTCAAAATACATCTGAAATTTAACTGAATAGGCAGAAATGCCACTATGTATTCATGGGGAAATGGTTTGCCTGAGCTTCCAAGTCTCACCCTTTTGCAGGCAATACCTATGCAAAACTTATTCAATGAGATAAGCAAATCATCCACATTAAGACCACTTTTGTTCCTTTATTAATAGATGGAAAAATACCACTACTGCCAATGCCTCTGTTTCCCAGGAGAGCGTAGCAAAAAAGACTTTACTATATTATTACGCACCTTTTTGTGGGATCACTAGTCAGGTATTACACATACAGAGAGAAGTGGTAAAGCAAGCAGAAAAAACCTGGAAAGAAGCCAAGCAAGACACTATCATCCAAACATTATTTTACACTACACAGATAAGGGCAAACCCAAAAGATCACTAACAGTGTTTTCAAAAAAAAAAAAAAAAAAAAGCATGATATACCTCACCTTTTGCTCTGCTTACAAAAAGGTTAGTTCCACAGTTAAAATACCAAGACATGAATACATAAAATAATGACATAAACCAATAGATCATCAGAGAAAACAGGGCAAGGAGAGAAGAGAAAAAAAATAATTTTCTCTGACTCTACAGTGCACCTTCTTTCCTGGGGCCATAGGAAGTCTTAGGTGAGTTCCCTTCTTAGCTGAAGCTCAGAGCTTCCTCCACTGGAGCCCTCAAAGCAACTAGCTTTTTATAGAAGTCACTTCTTAGTCAAGCACATTTGCAACTCTCAAATCACTATACAAATGACTATACCAGCAATACATTTCCAGTATCAGGCACTTGAGGATTTTGCTAAACTAAAAATCATTATTAAAAATCAGAAAGAGCATAACCCAGCATAATCTGAAATCTAATGCCTGCTCTGGTACAAAAGCATGTGTGCTTCAATACCAGCAACAGTCTCATACATCTGCTGATGTTATAAGGGTTATTATAATAGTGGCTTATTTTACAGATGAGAAAATTAAGATTGCAGGCAAACGTGTGCCTAATTTTGGGTATGTTAAAATTCTGTTCATTATGGGCACACAATGAAACTCAGGAAATCCAGCTTAAACATAAGAAAAAGCTTTTTTACTGTGAGGGTGGTCTAGCACAGGAACAGGTTGCCCTGTGAGGATCTTGTGGGATCTCTATCGTTAGAAATACTCAAGCTAGATACATTCCCGAATAAATTGCCCTATCTTCATCCTGCTTTGATCTGGGGAGTTGGGCTGGATGACTTCCAGAGGTTTCTTCCAGCCACAAATATTCTCTGATTCTATGATTCCTTCACAAAAAATCCCAACTAAGCAAATTATGCAGATTTTACAGTAATTATTTTAAGTAATATTTACTAAAAATGTGCAGAAGATTGGGAAATCACAAACATTAAATAAATCCATATGTTTTTTCACTATAAGTATATGCATGATATCCTGAAAATAAGAGATTTCTCTTTGTGCAGACTGTGGGTTTTCAGGTACTTAGCCCTTCAACCAAACCTGGCTTTTCCAGAGACACAGTTTTGGTTTGGACATATTTTTGTAATAAGGTAACTTTTGGCATTGTCCTTGTCCACTTAAGGCCTGCTGATCCTCAGGGTCCCTTCAATGTACTCAATCTCTACCCAAGAAGGACATTGTTCTGGCATAACTTTTTAAACCAATACATGTTTTACTACATCCAAAAAGTTACATACATACACACACCTGTTTACAACACAAAAGTTATAGGGGCTAACCTATGACCTGACCTGACTTTCTGAACATTACTTGTAACTTACCTATATACACAAAGTTGCAAAGTCAGAAGACTCATTCTTCCACCATTATTTAAAAGAATCAGGGCAGTCCTTGATGAAGCCAATTCATCTAATAAACAAGCATTTGTTATTCAAATTCAGTTTTCTGAGGACAAATCTCAATATGCAGAGTTTACCTTTGACTTCTGCAGCAGCAGGAGGAGCTATAAGACATACAGGCCTCAAACACAAGAATTGTTCATTATCTCATTTATCATCTGATTATCCATGAAATTTACATTTTTCAGTAGATTGTTAAAGCAGGACACAGATAATTAAATGCTTCAGCTTTTCATAGGACCTGCTCAGTTAATTTTTGTACAGTTTGTTTGAGCACAGAAGTATGTGAGGTTCATCTGGTGATAAGAAATGAATGTTATGCTGAATGATCAAGGAAGGAAAGAATTCTAGTTTGGGCGAGAGAAGGTGAAACAAGGACGCAGTGACAGAATCCAGGGCAGTGAAACTAAATTGCTTCTCATGTTGCACTCCTTGGACTCTAGCTGGGTCCTAGAAGAACATGGAGTCACTGGGATCTAGCTCATTTGACTGTACTGTTGTAGAATTCCAATGTCCCAGGGAGACTCTATGAAATTATATCTGATCCTGATGTGAAGGTGCCTAAAGATAAGATTCTGACAAAAGGCACATATATATCAAACAGAACAGAACAAGAGTTCTGCCTCCTTTATATTAACGTCCCCTTACATAATTTCATTTCTGTAGAACCTTGCCTTGGAATAGTATAAATTAATTGCTTCTCTTTATGCTGCGTTGACACATGAAAGGAAATCTTCCTGGATGACATTGTTGCAGGTAATTCAGCCCTCTCTGAAATTAGTGGTAAGTGAAGTTTTATATCTCTCCCTCCAGGAGTTTTCTCTAATGCTGATTAGCTTACCTGTTGCTCTACTTAAGATTCAGCTTGTTTCTAAGTTACAACACAGGATATTCACCAAGCATCACCATCAGTGAAGACTAACGCAAGACACTCAACCTTTTGAAAATGCCAGCCTTAACTTCCATGGGGATTTTGCTACTTTTATAAGAGATATATTTCAAAAACAGAAAAAAAATGAGGCATATTCGCACTTGCAAAGACTTTGGCAAACTGAAAGTGAGCAGCACAAGGATAAATAGTATCATTATCTTTTACAAGTATAAATGATGAGACAATGTAGAGTTAACAAAGAAATCTCAACCAGCTATCTCTCTTAACACGTTGCAAACACTTGCATTTCTTCTTTTCCCAGCTCTGCATTCTCTGAAGGACATTATAATTTATTGTCTCAAGCCATATTTGGTATTTAGTGCCTGCAGAAGCTTGTGAAAAAAAGATCTGTTTGTTACATGAAAATGAAAACATATTGTGGTTTCACCTCAATTTCTTTCCTTCTCCCCCACTTCTAAAGAGAAGAGACAATTTTAAGAAGCAGGAAAAGTAAACAAATGAGATATACAAAAATATACAACACAAATACAAACAAAAAGCCCTCCTAAGTTAGGAAAAAAAATGGAACTTCTGCCCAGGGCAAAGTATGTAAAAGGGGTGATTTGTTCAAGGGCAGAATTTTGGCATTTTTCTTTAGCTTCAAGTAAATAAACAAGACAAAGAAAAGTCTTTTCATTTGATTGTTTTACAGTGCCTGGGGCTATGTACATTGGACACTGTTTGCAACTGTTTTCATTTAGGGATGAGTGAAGTGGTTCAATTAAAACATGAGCGGTTTTGAACCTTTGCTGTGAATAAGAATATTTCTGGGGACGTTCAAGGAAGTCCAGTTAATTGTCATTATTCACCTCTTTGTACTTAAGTGTTGTGACACTGTCTGGATTCAAAAGTGCCACCATATAAGCCAGTCCTATTATATTGTGCTTAATTCTGCTGATCAAAACAGTTTGAATTGGTTGGGCTAGCAGCACGGAAATTTTGGGGAACCAACCCAAATAAAATGTGAAGTTTTGAGGTCCACCCATTACAAAGTTCCCACACCCACTACTGTGCCCTTTTGTGGGAAAAAGGAGCTGTTGCAATTTCTAAGGAAAAGGGCAATGGAACATTAAAGCCTCAGGCTAAGTCTACATTACAGACCTCTGGAGGCATAGATCGTGTAGGTGAGAGGTGCAAAAAGGTGCACGAGATGTGCTAGGAGAATACATATATGACAGCAAGTACCAGCACTGTCACTATTATGGTAGAAGCACTTCTGGGTCTACAGCTGATCAGTATTTCCTCCCTGGTAAAGGCCTCTTATTGGAGGCATAAGTAAGTGTCATCTTACTGCTTTGAAGCCAGGTATCTCAGCAAGCTATCTCAGTGGAATGTTCTCCTCTGTTCTGCAGTCCACCTGTGATAGCTCTTTCCCACATCATGACACAAGTTCATTGCATCCCTGTCCACTCACAGTCAGATGAAAAAAAAAAAAAGCCTCAAAGCTACAATGTCGAAACTCTTAGAAAATTGAAGACAAGCTAATAGACAGAACTGACTGCAAGCCCTCCAAAGAACCCCAACTTCACCAGCTCAACTAGTTCTTCTGGTTCCACTGAATTTGACCTGAGAGACTTACTGCTGACTGGCTGACACCCAAAGTGCTGCTAAGGGCACGATGTATCCATAGATATCCCAGCCAGATTTGTCCCAGATCATATAAACTAGCATTTTTTCACTGACATTATCCTCAGAGAGGATATACTGAACAATTTTGCTTTGTTTGTTGCTGGTTTCTTCAGAAAAGGATGGTGGAAGCCACTGCCACAACTCATGTTTTACCTATTTCATATGCTGAGGTATGCATTGTCGATGGTTTGCTACTCCAGTTTTTTCTCTGTATCCAATTCTGCACTAAACTTTGCTTATTTGAAAGGTTAAAAGACTACTTCTCTTCAAACTGTATTGAAGAGAACTGTCTCAGAGATTGTATCACACTGCCTGTGGAGAGCTCATTCACCTTACAAGAGCACTCAGCCTCAGATATTTATGGTACACCATTTATAGTACATAAAATTACATCCAATAAAGCTGAAGGTTCACTGGTGATGGCAAAGTTATGTGCAAGACTCGCAATCATACTGGGTCAAGAAAGAGAAAAAATTCATGCCAGTCCTGCTTACTAATTTTCAAAACAAGATGCAGGTATCACCATCTGCTTGAGGGACTGGGTGTCATTATTATTCTCTTCATTATTATGTTTTTATTTTCCAAATTAGAAAAAATAAAGAGGATCACAAAATATCTTCTTCCTCCATTGTCCAAACCAGACTAATCAGATGGATCCTGTAGAACATGACCACTGGTTTTAGAGGCTTGTACTTAAACCCAGACTTTTTCAGCTCAATGCTGCAAATGCTTATGTATGTACTTAACTCTAATACTGTGAATAGTCCCACTGAATTCAAAAGCATAGTCAAAGTAATAAAGGTAAGCACATACGTAAATACTTGCAGCATTAGGCCTAAATTACTGAATTTAGTCGCTTGTGCGGAACAATTATTTTTATGTATCTTTGGATTCATCTGGCATGAAAAACCTATTTGTCACTTTATGCAATACTCAGGGAGCCATGCTTTTACTAAGATGCATGAGTCCTTTCAAAGAAACAAGTAAATACATCCAAGAATCCAGGTATTTTTCTACAACAGGGTATTGTGCATCTTTTGGACGCTAAAATAGTTTTAACTGTTATAACTGTTTTCTACCAAGTGGAAGACTTAAAAGTATGTGTTTATATTCAGACAAGAGTAGCAGCAGTTAGTCAAATTCATTTTAAAATGGGATTTTTTTTTAATCTGGATTATGGTGTCTTTTCATTATGAAACAGTGAAATATTTGTTATAATACTCTATGAGTGTGCAGATTTGTTAATTTAAAGATTAGGATGCTTAGTGCTGTTCAATACTGTATCTGATAAAAGACCCCTGAGTACTATTAGTCCTTAATTTGACAGCTACTGGCTTTATCCATCAGAAGGCCTGTTGTGGACCCCAGCTGGTATACCATGCCATTGCTCCCTCTTTGGCAGCTCTTGGACCACTGGTCCTTCACATAACTCACCGGTGTATCTTCCATACGTGTATTGGTTCATTCCTTATAAATTCAAGAGCATGCACTGTTCTCCTACCAAATCTGTGCATTAGCTAACGTTTGTGGTTGCTCTAAACATTCAATTTACTCTTTCTGTACATCTGGCTGTTGAAGAATTCTGTGTAATTAAGCTGAAGGTGAGCATGTACAGTATTGTCATAGAAAGGTTATTCCTACCATGTTAATTTGCTCATTAGAAAGGACACAGAAACTGACTGCAATAATAAAACTTCATACAATAGATGTTAGGCCCTGAAAGAAGCTGGCTGAAGTTACCTGTTCCATTTCAATATAGGTGCAAGATGACTGAAAGCCTCTAAATAAAAACTGTTTCATGTATCCTAGGACTCCGACTGAGTAAGCCTTCCCTAACAAAGTTTCCATAGTCCAACTGACCTCACAGATGTTTTCTTCATATCTGATTCCATAACCTTATTATAAATTTTAAAATATTGTCTATTTTGTTGCTAGTTTTTTAGCTTGCTACTCACCATAACAAATACATTACCTCACTTCAGTAGTGCTTCTTTATGCCATATGCAGAGTGGGTAGAATTTCTTTAAGTATCCAAATAGTTTGAAGTTAAAGTAAGTTTTATTTCTCTTAGGCAAGATTTTCTTTTTTCATCTCTTTAACCATGATATTTGTTTCCTTTCTTTTTTGTGAACTAAGTAGAGGGAAATTTAGTGTGCCTGTCTCTACAGTGCGGCATAAACTCTCCTGAGTGGAGAAAACACTGTCAGCACCGCCAACAGAGTCAGAGCTCTGCAGTACCTATGAAGGGAGAATGGACCCCAGCTTAGCCTAGACAAGAGGCAGCTTGGGGGTGCCCAGTGACAAGACAAGGGGCAATGGGCAGAAACTAAAGCATAAGAGGTTTCAGTTGAATATGAGGAAGAACAACTTTGAGGGTGACAGAGCACTGGAACAGGCTGCCCAGGGGGGGTTGTGGAGTCTCCTTCTTTGGAGATATTCAAAACCCACCTGGAAGATGTCCTGTGCACCCTGCTCTAGGTGAACCTGCTTTAGCAGGGGGGTTGGACTGGATGATCTCTGGACGTCCCTTCCAACCCCTGCCATTCTGTGATTCTGTCTGACCTTCCGGTAGCTAAGAGGAGATAATAGAGAATCTAGAGCAAGGCTCTTGACTGAGGTGGGAGGAGGCAGGGGTCAAAATTGCAATAGGAGCTTCTGACTGGATACACAAAAACCCTTTTTAACTGAGAGGGTAATTAACCGCTGGAACAGGCTGTTCAGATGGACTAGAGACTTCCCCAGATCCCTTCCAACCTGACTGATTCTATGATTTGATGATGTCTGTGTGATAGACCTCAGAGACTAAACAAAAATCCTTCAGCTGTCTCTCTATTATAGCTCATACTGCTTAAGAACTACATTAAACCAGGATTTACACATGCTGCCATCAAGTAACAAGGGAACTACTGCGACATAGGTTTAGCTACACTTCATTTTCTGGGACTAACTGATACAATATAGATCATCTACCACTGAATAAATTATAAGTGAGAAAAGAAATGCTATGAAGTTACTTTATTCTTTCTCCTCCTGGCAAGACTCAAATATCAGGAAATCATGAAAATGAACTGGCAGTCAATTGAATATTAGCTTTCAGTCAAGAGAGACATTTTATGAGAAGATTTTCATAAAAATCGGAGCAAAAACTCAGGGCCAAAATTTTATCAGCTTTTTGGGATTACTGAATTTACAGCGGTAAATTCTGATTTTAATTGTAATTTTGACCCCTAAGTTTTGCAAATGTACCAATAAAAGAAGCATATTGTCATGCAGAGTTAAGGATATATTATTTTTGAGCTCATGCATACTGCATGAGCTCACAGAAATTTTTATAATTTGGAATCTGCCCTCCCTTTCCGTTATCTGAACACTACATAGTAACTATTCCAGGCACAGGATTCTTTCTCTTACTATATTTAGAATTTAGCAGCCAGTGTGCATTGGATCACATCTTTCTTCCTTCATGGTTCTAGTGATTATAACCGGTTCTGAACTTGAAGTTTATCACAATATTTTCCCTGAGTTGCTGTATATATTGTGAACTTGCTCTGAAGTTCCTTCTAGTTCTATTAGAAACACAGGTAAATTTACATTAGCCAGTTGTCTGAATATTACATGAAGATTCCTGGCTCCAAAAGAGGCAACTACAATGTGAATTGAAAAATCCATTCATTCATTCACTCCTTCCCAGCAGCATTCCTTGGCCTGGAGCCAGCTACCATTTGACGTCATGGCCCTAACCAGGAACATAATGTGCTGGCACTGGGACAAAAGTTTTACTATGGAAAAAACCAGCAACAAGTAGAAACTTACCACAGTAGCTGGGGAGAGTGAGTAAAGAGAACAAGATTGAGGGCAAATCAGCAGAAAACTAAATGAACTATGACAGGCCTAGTATTTTGCTTTTGTTTTTCTGCACAGCACCTTCTTAAGTTCATACTCAAAAGTACTGCTTTTACTAACACAAACAGCACACACAGTGAAAAGATCCCTAAATACTTATTACTTCCCATTCCACTTTTTGTAGCACTTGCTGAAATATTTTAAAAGGTCCATTCTTTCATGGTTTTTACTGTAAATGATTTGAAACAAAATAATCCAAAAAATTTTTGGCCTGCAATAGTTGCTTTTGTATAAAAAATATCCATTCTGTTTATTTGAGTTAAATATTAAACAGGTTTTTAAGTAGAGACTGAAAAAGTTTGCAGTGTTAACACACAAAACCCAGACAGCAGTTTAAGGACAGAAAAATAATCTTTCCAGTCTCTTCATAGCCACTGTTGAGGTGCTGGGTAAAAAATGAAAGCCAACAGGTTTCCAAAATACTGCAAAGCACAGAAAATAAAAAGATAATAAAATATAGAATAGAGTAGGAAATATTTGGATAGCAACAACTGAAACTGTTGTTGCTGATATGAATTTAGAATGGCAGACTGGCAACCCCCAAACCACACCTGGCAGGGAACACTGAAGGTTTCCCAACGTGGCACTCCAGGATCTTGAGGGTCTGCCCAGAGAGTTCAGACCCAAGTTCATGCTGGAGACTGAAAGAAGGTGCTCCACTTCCAAGTTCCTTTTTAGGAGCTGTGACGCCTATGGATGGTGCACTGGAGTGAGATGCCTGTCACTTACATGCCATTTCTGAATTGTCACTGAGAAGCAGCCTGATTTTTGGGAAGTACTTTTACCTCTCTATAATTCAGATTTTAACTAAAAATGGTATTAATGTTACTGACTTCCCTTGCAAAACACTTCAAGAGCTACTGCTAAAAATTCTGTGCAAGAACTAGAATTACTGTTAGTGCTTGGTTTAGTGCTAGATTGTTTCCATGACATGAAGCTAAAGAGAAATGAGACTCAGCTTAACAAACCTCACACATCTCACACATCACACTGAGTAATGGTCACGTTAAAATTTCTGACACTACTAGATTTAAACCTGTGACCTACAGATAAGACTCTGATTCAGTTCCTATCACATGACATTGTCTTTTTTGAAAAGTCCAAGAAAGACACCAGCAATCTGTGGTAAACCTGAGGATTTGTGCAGCTGAGGATGTCCCTCATGGAAAGTACCTCTCATTGGATTCTTCTTATTGCTTCTAGGTAGAGAAATTTCACGGACAAGACTGGTTGAGGAACAGGGAGCCCAATCAGAGATCTGATGTACTATAAAAATATTTTTGGATATTAAAAACTTGTGAAACTAAATTGTACCAATTAAACTGGCCACTGAAACCTAGCAGAATTTTCTTCTAGAGAGAATTATCAGACCCTACTCCCCAGAGCTGTATGCTTTACACTCAGTTCTGACCGGTTTCCTTCACATTTAATTCCATATATCACAAGGATACTTTCCAGTTACTCCACACCATTAATTTTATTTAACAAAATTTAGGTTTTTTCATTTCTAACCACAGTTTATATGTGCAGATCTATTTTCTAACTGTTTCTAAATCTATTAAGCAACTGACTTAAAATGTGTCTTTAGAGGGGTTTTTGTGTAGAATATTCATGCAGTTCAAAAGCAGGTATCTTGATTCATCAAATTGACTGCTGTACAGGAGAACATTTAAAAATAGGACCTAAATGTGTTAAGTACATCTGCTATTCATTTATAATTTGTTTTAATAAATGTGCACAGTGAATATTTAAAAAACTCAAAGTTACAAGCTCTACCATTCTTCAGAATACTGACTTTTCAAATTATATTGCTTTCAGTCCAAAACTTTGATACTTGGACACAACATCCAAGTACCCAATTATTGTATGTGCCATCCAGTGCCTATTTTTTGGAATCTGAGCCTACAATTTATGTCCAGTGCACTAAATCAGATTTGGCTCCACCCAGTGCCCTGTACCTGAAGAACTTTGAGGACATCAAGAATACAATGCAGGCTCGTAGAATTTGTTAGAAACTAGAGTGCTGATTCTGAAAATCATTCTGAAATTCTAAAAAGCACCTTAGAAAAAAAAGAAATTGATGTTCATTTTAAGTGAGCATTCCAGAACCTTCAACAGAATTACCCAGAATGGATAATTAGCTGAGCAGTAATAAAGACTGCTGAGCTGATAATGTGGAACTAGGACCTTCATGATAATTTTAAAAGCATCAAAGTCTTACCTCCTCAATTCTTTTGAGAGTTCCAGTCACTGATACCCAAAGTTGTATCATTCCAGCCATTGACTTCTGGAAGTTTATGGAGAAATTTCCTGAACCATCTATAAAGCTTATAGTAGTCTACGTGGAATTAATTTTGGAAAACAGAATTTTTATTTGGCAGTTATTTAAAATTTAATTCTCAATAATATCTTCTTCTGAAGATGTCCATCATCCTCCCGTTTGTTGTAGTTCTTGGGCTCTTCACAGAAAATGCTGAGTTTCAATTACATTGGAATTTGAGGCTGATTAGCAACCACTACCAGACAGCTCTCTATATTTCAGGGCCTCTTCAAGGGCTATATTCCTGTTCAATTTAAAACAGGAAGGACATCTTGGGAATGAGCTATGTACATCCTTCAGCAGTTTGAAGCTAAACTAGAATCATGCACAGTACATTGCACGTACATTCCAGAAGCCAATTTCACCATTTTCTTTTGGCCTAGGTCATGACCATCAGACTCACAGCATTAGTAAGTGGAGTGTTCAAATCCCCATTCAGCTGAATATAACCAGTCATTAGAGACATATGAAGTGGAAAAAGTTCACAAACATCGTATTTTGTTGAAATCTGGAACTA
This sequence comes from Gorsachius magnificus, assembly GCA_034008185.1. Taxonomy (NCBI): domain Eukaryota; kingdom Metazoa; phylum Chordata; class Aves; order Pelecaniformes; family Ardeidae; genus Gorsachius; species Gorsachius magnificus. The sequence goes on from CM067091.1 coordinate 18,313,729, forward strand.
CTTAGGCTGAAATTAGACAAACATGGACAATAGCATACCCACTCTGCACGGAAAAAAATGCCCTGCCCAAAGTACAGATATCTGTTCCATGGAGAGTTTAACTGGGGCGTCAGTGTCTAATAAATCTCTGATATATCTGAGTTTTCTCATTATCTCTGTAACCTGGTAATTAGCAGTAGCACTGTAGGCATATTTAACTATGCCAACTGATAAAATTCTCAGTGATAAAATTCAGTACTGCTAAAATACCATCCTGTCTGGTAATGGTACAGTCTCTATGGTGTGAGCTATAAGCTACACCTAGCCACATCTATAATTGTATTAATTAAAATGAATTTTTGTCAAGTCATATGATCACTGAGAAATTTATTCTGGCTTCAGAAATGTTAGTCTGAGTTAAAAACCCACAAACCCACCTGGGCACTCTTTATGTACCTAAGTTTCAGTATGTGTTAGACTACCCTAGAGGCACTCTGGTGTTCTAGATTTGCACCTTCTCTGACCAGGCAAACAGATATCCACACTGTGGATCACCCAGCAGGTTAACCCTTCCACTTGATCAACTGTTAAGCATCACAATGCTTAGCACTTTTGTTATTCTCCCCCTGGTTACCAAAGAGCTGATTACATTGCCTGACATGGAAAAAAATATTTGCTACCAATTTTACATTATTTCATAAAGACAAAATTAAAGGTAGTTGTGAAATGCAAGTTTCCTAATCTCATAACATTTAAATCACAACTGTAACATTCTTTTTCCATCCCCTTTGTAAGTTCTTCTTATTGACTGCTCTTAGTTTGAGCACTAAAGACTATATTTTCAAAGTAGCCACAGATTAATCTCTTAATTTGTAATAGATATTCTGCTAGCTTCCCATATCAGGCCACTTCTATTTGACCACAGTTTCATTACTAAGCATTTACCATTATTTGGGCAATAGTACTGTACTTCTCTCATGCCTGGCTTTACGTTGATATAAGCTGATTCACAGGAGTGAAAAAATAAAATTAGTAATTCACAAAACTTATTCAATTCAACATTTTCCACAATCCTCTGGACTTTTAAGTTCTAACGCAAAATTCTGACTTCACCTCAGCTGGATTTTGCCTGAGAACAGTCTGGGTTTTCTCTAATCCTTAAAAAACTGCTCTACTGCAAAAACAATTGGTTGGATGCTGCTTGTGAAATCATTAATTTGACAAGTTCTATGATATTTTGAATAACTTATTTAATGGATTTTCTCTTCTTCATTATTTACTTGGGATCAATGGCTTATGTGCAGAATGTGCAAACCTAAATACAAACAAGCCTCAATCATCTTATTGTCCAAACACATTTTTGGTTTTGGGCGTACACAGCCCCATCTATTGTAACCAATGATATAGTGCCAGAATTTCAAGCCATTAGGTGGGTCACGCATCCCATGGAATTTTTCATCTGGGTAACAGATGTAAGAGAAACATGATAAGTACATATCCTAAAGAAGGAAGAGTGAAACCAAGATGCATGGTAAGAAGCCATGGTATTTAAACTACTACTTAAACTATCTATAGCTAAACAGGAAAAAATATCCGAGAAAAATCCTGAAGTATCAATATTTAGCTGCGTTCCAGACTGGAACTAACTGAAGACCTTCCAAATTTTTTCCAGGAGGAGAACACGAGCACATAACCCTTGTACAAGCAGCCAAATTTCAAACAGCCATTTCTCCAAGGCACTTCTCTGAGATGTAGGAGTTAAGTGCCTGTTGTGGGTGACAGCGCTAACCACTGGACTTCTTGATTTTCCAAAATGGGAGAGTCTCTCACATTCTATTACTTTAACTAGATATACCATTCTGGATCTCAGAAGTTTTTTGTAAAAAGTACAACATGTCCCCAAGAGTTTTCTCTTCTAAAAAACCTTTTTAAAAATTTTTTGCTAAAAAATTCTCAACCAGTACTCAATCATTCCTCTTACAAGCTTAGCTATATATTTCTATTTCAGATAAGGAAAACAAAACCTTGAACCACAGGTTTTTGTGATTCATTTAAATACTGCATGGTGGAATGTATTTCATAGATCTGCATGCTTTGCTCAAAAATATTCCAATTTTCTCTGAAGACACTGCCTTTTCCAGCACTTAAAACTACACTCTGGCAGCAGAGATTTTTCACCTCATAAAACAAAATGTTCTAATATTTGAAAATGCTTTGCTGTAGCAAAAATTAAGTCCCTTGTTCCATCTTAAAAGTTCCTTTTAAAAAAAAAAACCCCAAACCGAAAAACCCAGGCTAATCTGGCCCTGAAACCAACTGTAAAATAGTTACTCTAAAATTTTATTTAAAAAATGAATATTTGATTTGATTTTGCTTACTCTGAAAGCCATGCACAGTCATACAAAGACCTTTCGAAAGGAATTTTGTTTGCTTCCCTTCTGGAGATCTTGGCAGTCTTATTAGAACAAATGAATTATTGCTTTAAGGAAATAATTGTCAGAGTTTCCTAACCTCTAATAAGAACCCAGTTTCATTTTCATCAAAATCAGCAGCAAACTACCACAAACAGGAGCACATTATGGGGGCAAAGAATCAGTAATTTTGAATTTATTATCAAGAAGAAAGGTAGAAATTCATACTTGTGCACAATAAACTGGATAGCTAAATAAGAAGTTAGCTGTTGTTACTTAATCCACTGTCAACACAAAGTGGCATTATCCTTGGAATGGAATTCAATGCGCCTAGCTCTAAATTGCCATCTTTCTCTATTTACTGTACAGGTAATTAAAAGCTGAATATGTATTTGGAATGTAAGATGTGCCTACAATTAGGGAATATGAAATCTATTCAATTCCATCATGTAAACACACCAACTGATCAAAAGATAGGAACTACTTGCCTTTATTATTAACTAAGTACTAAAAAGCCTGTAACCAAAAAAGCAAGAATATTGATAAACAATAATGTGAACGAAGGCCTTCACAGAGAATTTATACTGAATACTTGTATTTTAGAAACAATTTACCATTGAGAAATTATCACAGCTTCTGTTTCATGAGTTATTCTTGATATTTGTCAATTTTCTTTTATGCTGGAAGAAATAAACATATTTGCAAGCTTTTATATGCATACACACACATATATAGCAGAACTAACAGCCAAATCTTCACCAAATTTAAACATGTATCAATGAAGTTCTATAAATTGATCAAAACATAGTTTATAGATAATAAAATTTCTGCACTACATCATCTGATTTTCAACTTGATAATAAACTAATTCTTTGCCCAAGAACTGGACATAGGTGCTATGTCAATGAAATGCTCACAATCTAGAAGTGACAGAGGAGGTTTTAGTTTTTGATTTTGGTCAACAGCTGGCGAGCTAATACCCAACAGTGTCAGTTGCTTCTTCCCATGGGCAGCTTGTTTCTTAATGCAATCCACATGAGCCTAAATTTCTGTAGCAAAGTACACATTCGGTGGACCTAATTAAGCATTGTTTCCTTCTTCACCCTTTCATTCTCGTCCTTTGGGAAACCAGAATTTTTCTTTTCTTGCTGTTATTCTTTAATAGCCCAATTCTTATTACATACTTAAATCAGGAGTAACACTATTGGAGTTGATTCAGTTACATAAGTGTAAAAACCCAGTGAGAAAAAGGAACAATGAACCTCTTTTTTTTCTATCCTGTTAGATGTGAACCAATATTGTTGTAAATCACAACATTACAGCTGTTAGTATGGAATATGCAACAAGAAAAGCAGGCAAATAGTGCATAGCACCTTAAGATATTGAAGTCTTTAAATAAGATCGAACACAAACAACGACCACCAACATGTGATTTATTGATTCTAACTCCGCACAGGACAAGACTCAGCTATGTTAAGCATTAGAAGCCAGCCCATGTGATACCTGTTACAGAGGTGAGAGTTTGCGTCTCTGTCCCCATTACCAAGAGGATCAACATCAGTTTTCCCAGTAATCTCCCTACGCACAAAGCTTTGGAGAAAGAATTGGAATTGATCCAGCAAACATCTTGCAAAACATACTGTACTATATACAAGCCCCACAAAATGTAAACCAGACACTCATAGCTCTGCAACGATACCAGAGATTTCCAGATGGCAGGTAGCAAAAATGATGTCTGTATACACATACCAGAAACTTTAAGACCTTAAAACTATTATAGTTTTCATTAATCCTGGACTGCCTTATGTGAATTTCAGATGTCAAAGGGATAATAACCTGTGCTCCTGTGGAGTTCCTGTCTCAGTTGTTAGAGTCCTGCAAATAATGCAAATAAAATAAAACCTTGTAGCTGCACGCAGATGACTAGTACCTCCCTTCACTTAAGTAACCATACATAGTTCAGAAGTGCATGTGAACTGCCATTATGCATTGTCTTTTATAAGCTCTTTAAAGGGTCTTGCCATTTAATTTCCTATTAAAGGTCTACTCCAATCTACAAGAATGCAATCAATATAACTAAAAAGGACTAGACTCTAGACCTCCAAAATTTAATACTAGGCCCTACCTTTAACCTTCACAGGGATTTAATCTAACACATTTTACTAAAGAATTGGCACAGGCTAAAAATGACTTCACGGTCTGTGACTACAGCTCAGCACACAGATAACAATTTATGAGACACAGTGATTCTTGACTGCTCTGGGCTCTGGGTGATATGACTCCATTTAACTTCTGACATTGTGCCTTTACAGCACCTGAACTAAAAAGAGATGCTATAGAGAGCTGTGATAAAGATTCATTATCAAACATTTAGGAACTTGAGGTTTGTTGGATGAGAAAAATTTACAGGAACTATTTACAACAATTCAGATTTATATTTGTACCAGATTTTTTCCCCATGTACTTCTGGGTTTTACTTCTGGGTTCATCATCAGTAGAAGATCAGACCCAGAGGAATCTGACTATAGTTTTAACTGCTTGATCCTTTCGGTGGAGAAGAATAGATTAATCTTTCCATCTTGTTTCTTATTTATTGAATACTATATTTAGCTGTGATGTTTAGCAGTACAGTACAGTATCTTAATATGCGACAGAAGAACATGGCAGATGAGGAAAAAATTAGGGTATGTATTCCATAGTACATTTTAAATAGACAAATTCATTTTCAGAATTTTGACTAATTTTGTAAACCTGTTAGCACATTCTTACATCTGAGTATGTATCATACAGTAAAATATTTTGCTGAATCTGGTCTTGCATATGAAATTGAAATTAGTAGGAAATTAAAAGCTTTCAGAAGGAAACATCTTAAAACTAGAAAACCCAAGTCTTTGCAATGTACTTCATATATGACCTCTTCGTATTTAAGTTTCCAATTAACATGCCAAAGAGAAGGAACTAAATCTAAATCCCAAGTATTCATACTTCTTCTGATTTTGCTATTAAATTTCAAATTTTAAAATTAAAGCTATCTTCAGTACATCAACCTTTTCCTGGCTCCTGATTAAACTACAAGGGTGCTAAACACAAATCACAGGGTACATGGAATCTGATCAATATTACTGGACTATGCATCTAGGTAATGAGAATTCTTTCCAAGACATCAAGACCAGACAAAATTTTATGGTCGTTTTAATTGTTTTACCATTTAGCTCCCAGATAGATTCAGACTTTCAGTACACTGCACAAGATCTGCAAAGACATTCTACACAGTTCTCCTGTGATTTTCAAAAGCATTTTTAACACTTAGGAGCCTGAATCTTCAATTTCCAAACCAATTTCTGGTATGTTCACATCACACAAAGGGTACATACACTTCTAAGACTGTGCATTTGTGACAGATCACTAGCACCCCAGCCAGAAATGGTATTGCTGAATCACAGCAGAGACATAATGCAATCAGAAATGGGGCAGGAAGGCAGGGCTTACTGGAGTTTTGCTACAACCTAAGTTACATTATTTAGAACTGCCAAATAATGTATCTGCAGAAGTGTGCTGGACCATGTTCCTGTGTCAGTCTGGCCATTCATACCACCACCTGATACAGAAATGTCTTTTAAACTTCTTAGTTAGTGGCTTTTGAAAATGTTATCCCACGCTAGAGATGCGCACAGCTCACTGCATACAGTGGTGGTAATTACACATGCAATTTGAGAACTTCTCCCACATTTATGCCTGTTAAATATGTTTACAAGGATCACAGTAAGATAGTAATTTGAAAAAGAAGGAAAGTTAAACGACAAGCAATGCTTATACTTCTAGATTAAATACGCTTGTCTACATTGATTAAAGTTTTACTTCTGCTACAACGCAAAGTTAAAAGAAGCCATCTTAATACAAGATCATTCAGACCTATCTGATATAAATTATCCTGTTGGGAGCAGATACTCTGTGCATAAAGGTGGTTTGTGTCTTCTTTAAGAACCTTAGATACATATTAGTTTTGGTTGTCATACAGACCTGCTCTCTGAGAGGTTACTGTGACCCATTCATATTGATCTACATGCAGATAGGAGTGAAATGTTGACATTTTGTAAGTGCTTTTATGTTTTCACAGACAATATTTTTCATAGGAACCAGAATAAATTGGTTTGGTTAAATTTCCTCCTGTTTTATCAGTTACAAAAGATAAATTCATCTCTGCTGGAAAGGCACTCTTTATAAATAAGGAGAGCTTGTGATTTAATCCTTTAGCAAGAGCACTCAAAAATCATTCATATGTGGTATGCTCACTGCCTGATGCCACAAACTGATAACAGTAACTGATTTTTAAAGAAGCTAAACACGCAAATGTAAGTTCAAAATGCATATAAAAATGTTCCTTCATTATTCTGACTACACATGCAGCTGTGACAACTGTGATCACATTCCACATCTACTGCAGGTACTTCCTAATGTCCGTATGTGCACATGACAGATAATACAGTAACATTCAGCTTCCTAATGTGTTTGCAAACCAGTCTCATGGACATTTTACATATGCATTTGGATGCTCAAAGTGTCTGCTCCAAAATGTTTAAAATTTAAAAACAGCATATGAAAATAATTTTGGACTATCACTTATCATTATTGGTATATAAAAATATATATCCTTCAAGATACACAGGCTAATCCTTCCACTCGTTTTAGCATTGGAAAAAAAACTCATTTGAAGATGTCTTCTTCAAGAATAGAGCTACAAGCAGAACTAGAAATAAAGACAGGTTTGTCACTAGGAGAAAACATCTACTAATGAAGCTACTGAAGCACTGCAATAGAATGTCTGAGAATATTAATCTTCATCCATTTAGGTCTATTTAGGTTCATCTGAATGCTTTCACTCCCTGCTCCAACACATTTTGTGCCCTTAGTATTCTTCTCCCCAACTCATTTCTCAGTAGTGCTCACATTAATGGGGAGAAAGGGATACCCCCATAGATCTTATCATGGAAGATCAATGCTGTAAGGTGCTGAGCTGAGAATGAAAGATGTGTCTGGGAGAAGGTAATGAGAGGCAAAAGAGTGGAAATTCATTGATTAGCCCTACCTTTATCTCAAACTCCTTGATACATCCTGCACTCTGTTCCCAGCAACTCTGGCAATATATCATCTTTCCTTCCACTTCCAATATATTTTGTAGAGCTCAGCTTGAGAATCTCATAGACAAACATTTAGCAGAAACATCCGTGCAGCTGATCCCTAATTTTACCTTTCAAGATCTGTTCCAACCAAGCTTTACTACGATTCCTCTTTTGTGAAATACAAAAAAAGCCAAATTGCAGCTAGTCAATTTGTATAAATATATTGGAAAATTCACAGGCTGCAAGCTTTGTCCCAACCCTAGTTTTCATAGGATACGTGAAGAAGCAGAGTGTGGGCAAGACACTGTCATAATTCTGCAATAAAAATGACATATGGATTATTTACACTAAGTAAGAACAGAAGCGGATCTGTCTGCTGCTAGACAGACCATAGGCAAAATATTTTAGGCAATGTTTTAATTTTGTAACAGTGCTTCAGTTTCTCTCTTTTGCATATCTGAAATAAAATTCAAATACCAGATTAGAATTCCTTCTTGAATCCCTACTCAATCCATTGAAAACTCGTTCAAGAAAATTAATTTCTCTATGCTACCCTACACAATTCGCATAACAGGGAAGAAATAGTAAAGCAGGGACTTGCACCTTGCCATTTTTCTTAGTCACAGAGCAGATTACACATAACAAAATGGACAGGGCTGCATCATAAAAGATGATGCCAAACAATTTATACTCTGCACCAGTATTACAGAGTTGTGAGGAATTCCAGCTCAAGGCAGAATCATTCTTGGAGCTTCCTTTGGAACAGAGAAACTCCAAAAAATGGTGGTGATTGGTCACTAAACAGCAAGCTATTCCAAGAGCATTAGCCCTTGTAGCTTTTATAAGCCATTACATTCAATAAATAAGGTGTTAATAGACTGAAAGAGAATGTTACAGATTAAATACTACCATTCCATTTAAATACAGGGTCAAGTTAGCTTCGTGGTTGGGCTGAGAATACCCAATTCAGGTGGGGAGGGTGGAGGCACAGAAGGGGTAACTAATCTCTCAGTCATCAGACAGATCTGGATGAAAGCAACATCAAGGTACCTGTTCTCAGACAGCAAGGCGGGGAGGCAGGGGGAAGTTCACAAAATGTTCCTGAAGTACTAAGGATTTTGTTGTGTCTGGACCAGCATAACAGTGCACTGTGAGGGTTCACAGGATTTCAGGCACTTTGGAGTACTGCACAGTCAGCAAAGCTTTTATTTTTTTTCTCTTTTTTAAAAAAAAAAATTTAAAATATTTATAAAGACCTGAAAATTCCTTTTCTGTTTTATATACTTCAGAAGTCATTTTTCAGGCTTTGTAGAATCAGATAACCATCATACAGTAATGACAAAGGTGTTCTCGAATTTATACTAAGCATTGTTTCATCTACCTGTTGAGGTCAGATAGAATACTGGCCCCTGGATACACACCAGCAGCACAATTATGTATTGTGCAATTTCATTGTATTTGACAAAACAGTGTATACTTCCAAGAGGATTTCAGAAGAGCCAATGTAGGTTAAAACATTCCCTCCCCAATCCCACCACCCTGTCCATTCTCCACCCCAACACCTCCTCCTGCACACGCACAACTTCTCCCTTCTGTTTATTTTTGGTTTTAAACACTCTGACCAAAAATTGACTTTGGCTGCTCTTCCTGAACTCTGAAGTGTTTGAGCAGATAAGATTCAGATAATACATTAGAAGAAAGTCTCATAGGTCCCTTTTCTCCTGGCAGTCAGTCACCAAGACCAAGCATGCACTGAGATTTCTTTCCCCTGCAGCAGAATTTTTCTGGCTCATCTCCTTATCAAATTTTTACTATATCGGACTTGGAAAAAATACTTCAGCTGAAATATACTTGTTTATAAACAGTGCTGGTGAAATACAATGTGTAAATCTACCTACTGTCATCCCAAATGTGGTGTTAGTTTTTCAAGCAGTTTTATTGAGCCCTTCTTGGCCTAAGCAAAAAGGAATTGATCTGAGCTCCTCTTTCTTTATGGGAAATAAATTAAGAGCAATAAAACTCACAGACTACAAAAGAAATAACATACACCTCCAGAAATAACTGGTCTTTAGAGGACAATATGAAAATAGTCACACTTGTTTCAATGGAATACTGGTTAAAATGGACATACTCTTATTTTCCTATCACTATTTTTTCTACTTAGAGGCTTACCTGAAACTAGAAGCCTCTCGTTCTACTCCTAGGTAAATAGTATTTCAGGGCACTCTTTCCACATAGTGCATATTCTGCCACTACAGTAATCTTACATGGGTGGGGGTGGGTGTTGTCATAAATATTAAGCTCAACATAGAGCTGTGCTCAGAACTCTGTGCTTGTTGGGCCCATACTAAGTCTATGTGCCAGAAGGAGATGGCATATGGAAGTAGCTCCAAACAGAACCATTTAAAATATGACCTTATCTTAATTTAAAACACAGTTTACTGTGAATCACTGAAATTGTAGATTTAGTCGTGGTGTCTCAAGATAAAGTCTTTAGTGGCAATACTGGCTTATGGCATTGATACTTGTCTTCTGCAATTTTTCTGCCCCAGCATCAATGTATTCTGTTGTTCTAGAAAAATTGCATAGTGACATGGTTCAGTATACTGGAGACCTGATCTTAGCTTAAAACTAACCCAGAAGAAAACCCAGGGATTGTTGGTTTTTTGTTTTGTTTTTTTTTTTTCAAAGTAGATATGTTCCCAGCTCCATTTCCAAGCACAGCTGCATAAATAGTTGGGCTGGCACAATTGAACGGGTGGTATACCACAGAAACCAGCAGCAGGTGGCAAAGGAGGTGAGGCTAGGTCAATATTGCTGCCAAACACTTTGCCTTTGAATACACAGCCTCAAGTCTAGTCAGCAGTTCATGTATGTAATTCACTTTGCTTCCAACTAAGTGTACTGGCAGAAAGGAACTCAGAACAGACTGCAAAACCCTACAGGAAGCTCAGGTAAATTTGCAACTGACTTGCTTGCACTGAATGCCATGCTATGCTCATAGTGATATCAATGACATAACTGTCTCAATTATAAAACTAATGGTGTATCAATAACTCAAATTTAAACTAATGCTTCCTTGCAGCAGCCACAACTTTAAATGAACAGCAGACATTCCCTTGTACACTTGTGTCTTTAACCTGAGGTGAAAAACATTTATGTTTGCAAGACCACAGGTCTGTAGACTTAAGCACTCACCCACTCTGTAGCCCTAGGATACACAGGTGAAGGCAATTCCAAACTCAGATATGCCATATCTGCTGTAAGGAAAAAGGATTATTTAAAGAAAGGTTGCTGGAAACATTCTTTCATTAATATAAAACATTGCATAAAGCATGAAACAGTGAGTGAAAGCCTGGGATAAAATACCCTATAATCACAAAACATACCCATAACATCTTTTATGACAGTAGAGAGCACACAGTACCTGAGTCCCATATGACAGAATCAACTGCATTTTGAAATCTTTATTTAGAAAACCAAGCAACCTGGCAAGATTTTAACATAGACTTCCTAAAATCTAAGGTTGCAAAACTAAAGCCAGCTCTGCAAGTGTAATTTTATTTTATTAACATCACGTTAGACATAAAAAAGTCTTTCCAGTAACTATTTCCCTATTAGTTGCTGCTTGACCTAAAATTCTTGAGGAGTAAAATTATTCAGGGCTGTGATTACTACGTGCAGTAAGGACTATAGTGCCATCCAGTGGTAAAATGGTCTTTAGCAGCTATGACTTAGAAATTTCTACCTCTAGCTGCTTCTGCCACAGCATGACATTAACCTTAAACACATTCTGCAAAACTCATGAAGGGGCACATGAATGCACACACGTTGTACACTTTCCCCAGAGGCACGTTTTGTCACACCATTACTGATGGCTGAAACGTCAATGTACACATAATAGGTAGATATCCTTTCTTTCCTTTTCACATAGAATTCCAACAGATTATTAAGGATAGTTTGGCATAAACTTTGCCAAAAAAAGTTATTCTTACTCTCTTAACAGAGGCAGTAAGCAGACTTTTTGGTACCCCAGTGCTGCTACCAGCATTCTGGTTATCCAGTCCCAGAGAAGGACTTCTATTTCCTAACAGCTAAAGAATAAGCCTGACAGCTAACATACCAACCATGTCATGAAGAGTCACATATCTTGCAACTCCATATAACAGATTTTGCATATTTACAACTTTCTTCATCAAGCTGCTTTAAACTATGGAGAATGAAGAGAGGACATGAAACGTATGTTTGATTTTGGACAAGCACCTTCCTTTTTTATGAAGTGGAATAAGTAAAAAGATCGAACCCTTTATTTTGGATTCTCATTTTCTTTTCAAGTGCCAGGTTCTAACGGACAGTTTACCAACTAAAAACACTGAATCAGAGTATATTGGGATGAAAAAAACAATGATGTGCCTCACGTTAGACAGGTGGGAATTATTTTGGGGAAGGACTGCCTGCCTCTCTAAAGTGCAAGAAGGGTTGTGCCCTGAGATCACAGAACATTTTCAGTTACCCAATCCTCCATCATGATAAGGCTCTAAGTCACTAGTAATGCTTTTAATCTCTTCTGGGTTTTTTTCCTGCAATGCTTTGCAGATTTTGCAACTTTTAGTATTCTGTAAGGTAGGTCATAAATTTCATATAGGCTGTTAGGAAATGTTTTGCTGCTCTGGATCTGTGTGGAGAGTGCAATTTGAGAAGTAAATCTCTATTAAACGGTTGCACATATTTGTAGGGCACAGGTCTCTACGATCCAAGTGGCCATTTCAGCCCATATTCTCAGCTGGAACATAATTAAGACCTTCGATTCTACTGGGACAGGCATCCAAAAGTGTGGAGCCTGTCAAGTCCAGTTCAGCATTAGGGTAAACAGGTATTGCCCCCTTTGGCTTCAACTGAAATTATAAATCCAGAGATTAATTTACCCTCTTTACATTACAAGCCAGGGCTGGAAATGTCATGAAAACAGACGTTCTCATAAAAATTCCAATCCGGACATTCCTATTACCTATTCTACTCTATCCCAATCATCAATAGATTGCATTGTAAGATTACTTCTTTTTTAATGTGTACTGCTTCCTATCAAGAAGGAAATAGTTCAGAAGTTACTGAAAAAAATCTTTCAAAACAAGCTGAGCTATGCAAGGGTCAATTTTCCCAGCAGAAGCATTTTAGACTGAAATATTTTGCCAGTGGAAAAGTGCATCTTCACAATGAAGAATGGAACAGTGTAAAAAGCCAAATGACTCAACTCTTCCATCAACACTTACAGCAAAGTTTTCAAAAATATTCTCATATTTTTAAGACCCTATACAGAAAGAAAATAAAATAGAACTTTAATTATTACTTGCTTAAATGGGTCAAGGATGGTGTTTTCATCCCGCTTTCATGCAGAGCCTAATTTAGAAAGGGACAGTCTATGCATGAGACCATCTGTGCATGAGGCCCTATAGCATTGCTGCAACAATAATTTTGTGCTAAATTTTGTATTTTTTCACAAAACAAAAAAATGACAGTCATAGTTTCCATACAAAAGAGAGCAATCGCTCTAGTACTTGTTTTGGAGCTGAGAAATTAATAGTTACGGCACGCAGCAGTGCTGCTGCTTTCTGCAAGTATATCTGCCCACAGTCTAGATGCCACATCTATTCAGATTCTACATTTCAGCTTCATCCTTGGAGAATCAGAGGCACTGCAATGAGTAATAAAGGATATTGATATAATTATAATTACAGAAAACAGTTCATTTCAAAGAGGAAAGCATTTGTTTCATTACATGAGCAGCTCTGCTCCTACCCAACTGTCTACAGTAATGCTTCCAAAAGGAGACACCGACCGAGTAAGCAATTTAAATATTTCCTTAACTTCATACAGTATTATCTACAGAAAAGAGTGACACCAAGCGGTTACTTTTAATGATGCTATATTTCTTGTTGCTACAGGTAATTTTCTTTCTCAATAGCCTCCCTATTAGAGATCATTTTGGGGTCCAGTTAAATTACTAAGTTTTGAGAAGAGGTCAGAGTCATGCAATGAGTTAGGTTGAGGTAAGCAGCTCCTGAGCTCCATGTCAATGTGTGAATCATGCTACGTATTGAAGTTAGCCCTCTGAAACTCAAGATGAGGCTGACCCATGGTTACAATGCACAAACACCCTTGATGACAAATTTAGCACAAATATGTGGCATACGAGGTACAAACACAGTGACCTTCCTCAGCTCTGAAAACGTAGGTGCGAGACGTCGCAGGTGAAGCACTTCAGCCGGTAGATGGCGCCATTCAAAACGTTAACACATCCATGACGTCACTTCCCTGACCCACACTGTGAGAACATGACTCTGGCTCCTCAGCAAATCAGTGTTGCTTTTAAATCCGTTTTTGATATTTAACGTGCCATCAGAAATATATTTTTTTTCTATTTGCATCTCCTTTTCATCACTATTATCTATGCTCATTTTCCACTCTGCTGCTTCTTTTGTTCCTGATCCAGGTGAATTCCTATGTCAGATTGGTCCCCGCCATCATGTAAAACTGTCCAGTTCCTGTAAAGCTCCCCATGAGGCCACCTCTACACAGCACCTAATGTGAAACCAACCCCTGATGGCTGCTGATTCGGCAATGAAAGGTCTAGCAAACCAGGCCACTTTCATGTTGGCCCCCTTTCCCAGCCATCCATGAAGATGCTGATTCTCTCTATCTGAAGTGTGTGAACCCATGCGCCATTCTTCTCCATAGCTGCACTCTTCTGCTTCCACTAAGGACTTTGTTTCGCATTGCACTGCATCTGTCACCTCAGATACTTCATTGCAGCAGAACTTCAGTGATTCTGTAGCATTTAGGGTTTAAGGCCATCCCTCATAATCTCAGTCCTGAAGTGCTTTGGAGCAAGGATTTTTGATAGCTGTATTTCAGATTAAATTTTCTCTTGCACATGGACAAACTGCAGTTTGGTTTCTCACACTCTTCTTGTACTCCCACTACCCTCAGTTTATCTCCTCTTTAGCACAAAGTCCAGGCTCTAGAGTATCATCTATTCTCGTTAGGAGACAAGATGAAGTGGACCACTTACTTCACATAGATGAGCACTCATAGGAAGGATTACTCTGCAACAAAGCGGTACCACCTCTCCTAACATGTTTCAGAAATAAGCTATCCTCATTAAAAAGATGTCAGGCATTCTCCCCAACAGATTCAATACTGAGCCGTAATAAAGAAGCCTTTCTTCCCTATAGTTCAACACACTTGTGAGTAGTTTAATGTCTCTAACTACGAACACAGAAAGAACAAGCCAAGATCAGGAATCATTTTTCTGGAGCACCGCAGATCCAAGGTGGCTATATGCAACTAGATCTCTCGCTAGACCTATAGACATATATCCATTAAAACCTTTTTATACTCACATTCTCATCCCTTGATCTGAAGGACCTGTTAGGAAAGAACTTGAAGCATCTTTGCTTCTCAATGAAAAATATATTAGTCACTGCAGAAACAGATACTCATCCTGTTTCCTGGTCTTTCAGAAAGAGCAAAATTCTAATTAGTTCCCATATGATTTCCACATCATGGAGAGCTTCACTATCCATTGAGCCAGATAATTTTAGGATCCTCCATCCTTTTCTTGTTGGGGACTTAATTAGTATTGCAGGAAAAGGACACCAGCAGGAATTCCAGAAGAAATACTACCCCTCTCCCCAAGATCCTACCCTGTATAGTTTTCCAGGAATTTAGCACCAACCAACTATGCACATGCTTTTGAGCTTTTTTTTTTTTTTAACTGAGATTCACTGATTAATTCAACTTTTCTATTGACCCTCTCTGTGGTGACATTTTTGGCAAGAGTTTATTTCAGTATCATCTTCCCAGCAAATGCTTCTTCTTTTATCTTGGTATAAAGAGACAGGCATCAGGGAAGCCAGATAAAAGAAAATTATTCCTTTGATTTGAGAAGGATAGGACGATACAGGGTTACAAGCCAGGCTGAAGCTCAACACTCTGATTCTACCACTGTTCAAGTCACAATAACCAAGTAATTTCATTACATCTTCTCTGATAAGTTGTGAATGGTTTCTAAGACCAGCATCCTATTACAGTGTCCCTGGGCAGTGCCTGGTACAATATGAATCCTTCGTTAGATTACAAGGTCTCTCAGGTCACCAGCCTAAAACTTCGAGTCTAAAATTCTCTACCTGAACTCTTAGAATGCACAAAATTCCCTCAGTTTTTACACAATTGCCTAAATCAGATTTTCTCTTTAGTCTAAGCCCCCAGCTCACAAATAGGTTCTCACACTCCTTGAGAAACCTGAAGACCTACTCAAAGCACCAGTAGACAACATTATGAAAACAAAGGAGCTGTGGCTGGGAATCACCTTTCAACTAATACCTCCGTGGTTAGATCTCTTACTACACTGGCATGTGGCAGACCTGTGTTCGACTCTTGCCTCTGCCTGAGGGAAATAAATCTTTCACATCTCAGCAGCCCCCTAACCATGAGGTCACAGAGTCTGGTATGCAGATCTTTCAGCCTCCCTTACGTATGCGAAACTGTTTTGCACAGACATTCACCACCAGCAGGAGTAGAATCTGACTCTTTTCTGATGAGTTCCCCAAGACTTGGGCTATAGTAATCTTGTCCTTAACCCATGTTTGTTACAACATTTTCTCTCTATTAATAAAGTGATCTGGCTTGAGCATCTCACTCCCAAAGGTCGTTCAGATCTGTGAATTCAGAAATACATACTTTCCTGGACCCTTGACTTAGATGCCTAAGCCTCTCAGAAGTATATGAACTAAAATATTTAATAGTTTCCTATTTGTGCTACTTCCTATTATAGTCTTTCATCCTGAGTCTCCACTAAGCATGCTATCTTTTTTAAGTTCCACTCCTAACCGCTTACCTCTTCAAGGAGTGTTAAACTCAGGTGAGCCTGAAAATGAATTTGTGTATGTAACCTTAGTATTAAAAAATTACAAGCTAATGTATATTTTTACCAAAGAAATCACACCAAGTTAGCATATACCAGGCTTGATCCTGATCTTGTATACAGTAATATAAATCAAGAATAATTTTATCACATTAAAAATGATGACAACTTCAGAACAAAATCAGTAGCAAAAGTCTATTTACACCATATAACAATGTCCAATTGCACTGGATTTTGCTCGTGAACTTACAGGTACTTCAAAGTAACCAAGGTATAACATGTGAATCGTACAGCCTTATGTGATATAATATTAGTGAGAGGAAAATCAGGACAGAACTGAACTTTCCACAGTAACAATCCTGAATGCTTAACTACAACAAAAGAGAAAAGCAGAACAAGGAATGGCTAAGATGTAACACCAAAAGGACACATCAGAGGATCCAAGTCTGAGCTCTCTTCCACATGAGGTTATATTTCTGCTAAATAGAGATACAAGTATGTACAGTGCAATAGCATTAAGTATGTTGAATGTGAATGACAAGCTTCCCAGCTGTATGCTGGAGATGCAGCCTGCTAGAACTGGCTTAATGTAACTACAAAGTTGCGTTCAGAAATGAAACAGTGAAGGAACATCATGTATCATATTTGCAGACACTTTAATGGAGATTTATGACATTGGCTATTTTAAACTAGGTCATCTCAAAGTGCTGAATATTGTTAGCAGAAATGCGAATTAAATAACATGATTAGACTAAGTCATTTTATGGGTTTCAAATCAATTAAAAATAATAGAGTTAGTTTCATTGTTCTGCTAATGTTCATTTTTAAACTCAAGGCCAGGCTGTTTCACATTGCTTTGTGGGTAGCTACAGCCTAGCGTGTATTAGAGGACAAACAAAAATTACTACAAACCCCTACAAATGTTACAAAGAAAAAGGTGGGGTGCTCTCCCCTACTCAGCAGGAGGAATTCCAGAATTCGTGCCCTAAGAATGCGCTTGATGGTTCCACAAAGCGGCCTATGTGCCCTTTGCATTGCTGTAGCACCACAAGGTGCCAAAGAGATGAAGCTTGTTATTTGACATTAACTAGTCTCTAACTGCATCTTGTAAGGATCTGTTTTTTACCTATGGATGTCACTGCATGTACTATTGCTGAAACTGTAGGTAAAAACAAAGCCACAAGGTTCAATAGCATATGCACCAATTAGCTGTGCTTTTCTGAAATAGGAGTCACAATGAGTATCACTACTGGCCACACATATTGCAACTGTGATAGACAAAGATTTATAAAGAAATGTAAGATACACTGGCAATTTTTAAAATCACTTCTTTGTGTTAGGTTACTTTGTGAAACCTTTACCTGAATATCAATTTGTTCAGGGCAATATATGAGTTTTTGTCATGCAAGGCAATTATTTTTGTGTCAACAGTACACACTTAGCAGAATATATTGCTGATGAACCATTGACTGAAGAACTTGTACTGAATTTATTCTGCCCATTCAGGTTACATAAGCATAAAAGAGTGTATGCTATCTTCCTTTATTAAAATGCTTATGCACTGCAGTAATTCAGTTGCATTTAGCTGTAGCATCACAAGCTTTGACCTCTTCTAGCTAGGATCAGCCTTATCCCTGCATGAAAAACGGCCATCCAGAGGAACTTCTGTTTGGTGACATTATAAAGACTCAGCTCTCAGCGTGGACTCACTGAAACGCAGAAAGACTCCCCACATACATTCATAATTTGTGACCCTGAAATAACAGGGAAAGGGGAAAGCAGCAAAGCTGTTAAATTTGTCTTTATGTTCCCAGATCCGGTAGGTTAAAAATTTACCACCTGGACTCAAGGATACCACCTCAGAGCAGACGGATTGGGAGAGAAGATGCAGTCCCCCATTTACTGCTTTTAGAAATACGGAAGCAAGTCTCAATAGGTGGAAACCCTTCCATTCATGGGACTAATACTGCATCTGCCTAGTTCCAAAAATCAGGTTAAGAGAAAGCCCATGCAGTAAGAAAGGCAAAAAATCTTTTTAATACCATCTGCTAATGCCTCCATGCTACATGCAGCGGCTGACTAGAGAATGTTTTATTGTTTACCTAGCTTAACTTGTTTATCCTAGTAAGATGCTTTCCACAGCTTGCCTTTACTGTGGGCATTACAATTAACCCCCCCCCAAAATTCCGAGCCCCTCAGCTCACATCTCTCACTAGTTCTCTCTTCTCAGAGAGCATCCATTTGCACTCAAGTAGCTGAATAAACGAGTCTTGGAACAAGGGTGGCATTCTGGGGCTGAACAGTGAAAGGGAGCATCTTCCAAAGACTGCATGGTAGAATGCCTAGAAAATGCAACGGAGAAGCTTCCTCTGGCAGGAACAGCTAAGTGGTGTAAGGGTTGCAGCTATGAAATACTTCTGCCTTCCATGACACTGACACATCTTGCCTGTTGAGAACTCTACCACTCTCGCTGCCTTCAATCCATCCTGTGCTTAGGGTATTTATAATCAAATTCACTCGTGAAAAACGTTGATCCTACAAACCCACCCTTACAACCTTATTTTGGGTCAGCATTCACATTGGCAGAGATACCAGGTACGCCAGCCCTCAGATGTAGTAGCATGCTCTAGAAGCCCAAGAAATAGTGATCTAACAAACAGAAGCTGGCTGACGCGAGGAGTAAAATTCCTCACTTTGGAAACAAAGCGTGCTGTAGCATTGTACATGGGATAATTACGTCCATATGTTTGGAATGTCTGCTCTTGCAGCTCAGGAAGAAAGATGCTGGTGCCACTCTCATGAAAGATACGTACCCTAAAGCTGCATTCGGCATTGCCTTATGAGAAGGGTGGGATAGAACAACAAACGTTTACCTCCTGGGATAGGACTATAGCACCTTGATAGTAATGGCCATTTCAGAGTAGTAATCCAAGAGCCAAGTACAGATTATCCAACTCCATTTGGAGCTTGTCACATCACACTTTCCTTTAAATCAAAGGGCATGGGACAACTGGCAGAAATACATTTCATTCTGCAGATTGTGTAAGAGCAAAAAATAAACTCTCCATCTTCTGACTACAGTGCTCGAGAACACAGTTGTCTCGCTCGTCTCTGAAGTGGGCACCTGCACACACATCCAAGCCTGCACTGCCAGA
Source organism: Gorsachius magnificus (assembly GCA_034008185.1). NCBI lineage: Eukaryota > Metazoa > Chordata > Aves > Pelecaniformes > Ardeidae > Gorsachius > Gorsachius magnificus. Next base: position 18,333,317 of record CM067091.1, read on the forward strand.
TCAGGCACCTGCTGCCAGGCCGCCATTCGCCTTACAGCCCTTCCTCTGCAATCAGATGGCCGCATGAGAATTTTAAAAAATTTCTGACGCCCTTGCCGCGGACGACGAGCTTGAAAACATGATTCAAGCACTCCCTCGCGGCTCAGAAGCCAGAAGACGCCAGCCTGGGGCCCGAAGAGCTACAACCCGTGGCCCCGTCTGCCGGCTCCCCAGCCAGATCCCGCTGCCGAGCGCAAGCCGGGACTCCCCGCTGCCACCTCCAACCTGCGGCCCCTCAGCCCTGCCGGGGCCGCCCTACCTGTCAGTGCGGCCCCGGGCGGGACGGCTGGGCTAGCGGCGCGGGTGCCGAGGGGGAGGAGGCACCCGAGCCCACCCCGTGCCGCCCCGGCCGGGGCCGGGCGGGGGAGGAAGGCGCCGCCGCCCCTGCCTGGCGCGGGCGGGCAGCGGCCCCCACAGCCCCTCCACGGGGCGCTCGCGCCCGCCGCGACCGTTACAGACCGTTGGCGCCGCGTGCCGCCCGCGCGCCCCCCTCTCCCGCCGCCCCGCAGGCCCCGCGGCTGCGGGCCGCCCCGGACGTCGCGTCGCCGGGGCGGGCTGCGTAGTTCCGGCGGGGAGAGGGGAGGGGTGACATGCAGAGCAGGCAGCCGCGGCCTCGGGAGCAGCTGGAGCCGGAGCTGCCGGAGCGGCGGGCGGGAGCGGCGCTGGGGGGCCAGGCCTGGCGCGGCGTGCCCACCATGGAGATCGAGAAGGAGTTCCACCGGCTCGACCAGGCCGCCAGCTGGGCCGCCATCTACCAGGTGAGGGGCAGCCGCCCGGCCCGGCTCTTGCCCCCAGCTCTGCGCTGAGGGGGGGAAGCGCCCCTTCCCTCACCATCTCTCTGCTGCTGCCTGGTTCCCCCCCCCCCCCCTGCCTAGGGCCCGGGGGCCCCCTCCGACGCCCCTCTCCCCGGGTCGGAGCTTTCCCTTCCCCCTTCCCTCCCGCGGCAAGCTGTGGGCTGCTCCGCTGTGCCCTCCTTCCCCTTTCGCCCGGCACTGAGGGGGCAGAGGGAGGCCCCTGAGGGAGCGCCTCTCCCCCCGCGGAGCGCAGCCCCTCGCCTCCTTCTCCCCCTGGGCTGGCGTGGGCGGGAGGTGCCGGCGGGGACCCCGCTGCGCGTCGGGGCGGGGGCGTCCAGCTGCGCTCCCTTGTCCTTGCGGGCCAGCCCGAGGCGGGAGCGGGGCAGCACCCCTGCTCTGCCGGGCGAGCCTCGAGGAGTTTCCTCTGCCGGATCTCTCAGCCACGCTCTTCTTCGCGCTCCAGGCTCCACAGGGAGCTACGCACGGGCATAAATTATCAGGAACCTTTTAAAACTGCCCCTTTCCTAACCTTGTGCGCGTAAATCTAAGTCTCGTATTTGTCTTTTTTTTTTTTTTTTTTTTTTTTTTACAGAACAACAGTGATGGGCAGCATTGCATGCACCTAGCTTTTCAGTCACTTCAATAATAGAACAGACCCTGAAAACAGCTTGTTAGTAATGCTTGTGCAATTATCTGGTACTATTTTTTATTATATCGTTTACTACATTTAGATTTTTTGTGACATTTTAAAAAACCTGTGTGGCAAATGTGAATGCTTGTAAGAATATTCGATGACTGGATTGAGCTTCACACATACAACCAAGAGAAATTAGGGCTTTTCTCTTTAAAAAGTTCTTTGTGCAATTATCCAAAATGAAGTTTAAGAGAAGATGAATTACATGAATGGTTGGGTGGATGCATTCCGTCAGATCAGGCAGCACTACTGTAAAATCCATTTGAATGTTTAAACTGGTGAATTGCATAAACTAATGAGTTTTAAATTCATATTTGCAATGTAGAAGTTGGTCTTTGCTTCCCTTTCACTATGAATTTTTCTGGCAGTAGACATTTAAAAGCAGTGGAGTTTTATAAAAGTAAAATACATGAACTCCAGTTTCAGAATCACAGCAGGCAAGTTTTAAAAGATTTAAAAGTAGTAGCTTGCAGGATGAACATCTCCAGTTTGGCAATTAGAGAATAAGCATGATATTTTGAGTGTGCTTTTCAGAAGGTCCATTTTTTGTTAGAGCATTTAATTTCCTGCAGAGTTTCAGTGCTTGCTAACTGTATCAGTTGAAAGTCATGTGCATATATGACGTTATGTTTTTGCTAAACTGTTCTTGACGATTTGGTATGTTGCAGGCTTAGTGCTCAGGAAATTATTTTGGGTAATATAGCTCTGTAATGGAGGTGGTATTTTTCTATGGGTATGATTTAATTACAGAAGTGAAATGTATCAGGAGAATGAAGGACTGTGGCATATTTTCAATGTGGGATCAGCATTCAGTGATATTTTTGTCCTACTTTATTTGAATGATGTGACTCAGTAGTCTGCTCAGACTGTGGTACAGCACAAGGTTTCACTGAGGACTAAAATTCAACTCAAAAAAAAAAAAAAGCAAAGTGATTTTTTTTTTGGTTTATATCCAACTATTGACAAGCATTGAGAGGTGGGTTTTCTTCCTTTTTCTCTTTTCCTTTGGATTGATTAGTTAGTATGTGCATCTATGTCATGTAACTCATTTTCTCAACTGCATCCTGCTTTTAAATATCAGCTGCTGAAAATGACATCTTGGCAGATAATGTACATCTGGAAGAACAATGTACTTCACTATAATCCGTGCTTTTAATGTCTGGGCTGTGACATTAACAATGCAGTTTTCCTGCAAATACCAATCTTTGTCTGAAGAATGGACTAAATAGAATAATGTATGTTATTGGTGCAGAAAAAAAGTCTTCTCCCAAATTAATTGTATCACAGGCTTCTAGTGTCTAGGTGTTATGATTGTAACTGCTAAAGTCCAAAAATGTTCCCCAGCATTCTGAATGAAGCATAATGCAATTTATTAATGGTCACTTCCTCTTGTTTCTTGGCTAAATCTATTATCTAGAGATACAGAACTGCACGACATCTAGGGGAGGAATTATGAATACTACAGGGAGGAGAAGCTAAATGAAAGGATGGCTATAAGGAGACTTGTCTGGGTGCCATGTGACTTGGAAGGATTAAAATTGTCCAAGCTTCTTTCTCTTTTTTTTGGACAAGGGGAAGCTATGTTCAGCTATGATAATAGTAGAGTTGTGAAAGAATAAAATTTAGATTTTTTTTTTTTTTTTTTTTTTAAGTGTAAATAATCGCAGGTTGGAGACAAAAACACTTCAAAATGAAGAGCTTGTGTAGGTGACTTGTGACAATCATGACTTGGGTGCTGAATGTGTAATTTTTAAATGCCCGGTAGTGTTCCTTACTTTCATCTAGATTTGCTTGCTACAAGAACTGTGAGCCATGAGATCCTGTAAAGGTCGTTCAATACCCAATAGATTAAAAGGACTGGTCTGGTTCTGGCCGTTGCTTGTATTGTAGAGAAACGTACTTAGAAGATAACTAATAAAATGAGACCTAATCTAAGCATAAGAAATTCCCATTCAAATTAAAGACCTCTTCCATAAAACAGTACGTTAAAGGAAAATAGACAGCAGATTAAATATGAGCTTTGCAATGTGATACTGTGGTAAAGGTATGTAACAGAAAACAAATGCTTAAGGGTAAGTGAATTATATGCACCCTGCATAAATATCATTAGAAGTATCAATAGGAATGAAAAGCATTTACTCTGGAGATGTCACAACAAAAAAGCAATAGCCCAAAGCTAAGAAAAGCACAGTTTAGGCTTGCTGTTAGAGCAGGGGTAAAAACGATACAGATGTTTGTCCAGAGTATCAAAGGAACATTGAATTTTCATTTGCTCACAGTGAGTGCAGTATCAGATTTTCATAGTAATTTTATATGAAGAAGTCTTTCAGAATTTTAGGAGGTATTTTAGTTTCTGACTTCTTACACATGGTGATAGAATGAGATATTATCTTAAAAACACAACCCTCAAATACTGGAAGAGTTGCTTCTTGTGTTTAGATAAACTAGATATGTTGACTTTAGTATGTTGGCTAATGATATTAACTTTGATGTGCTTATCAGTAACAGTAAAGATACCTCCAAATTATTTACCGTTCTGCCATTCAACTCGGGATTCAGTACAATATGGATGGAGGCAGAGCTGACGCTTGATTTCCTAGAAACTTCTATGGGGACAGCTCATACAGTGTTTCCCGTATGAAGGTAGCAAAATTAAACTAAAATGTGCACTCTTTTCTAATTTTTGTGGTCAGTAGAATATAAAATAAGAAAGAACTGCATATAGCCTAGATTTTTAAATATGTTTGGAAGTGAGTATACTGAAAACAGAACTAACAATACTGCTGTCTGTGCTCTGGAAAGCTGAAGTATAGTTACAGTTTGGTTTGAGGCCTGTAAGAGACACATAACTGTTCTCAGTTTCTTTATTAATTTTTGAGGGTATTTTAAACTAATATTAATGTGAATATTACTTTTTTCCCAGCCCTCTCTAAGCTAAACTAAGATACTACAAACTGAAAGTTAATAAGCTTTATCCAGATTATGGGAGGAAGATAGAAAGCTATTGTGCACATTTTGGCTCGTTCTCTGTCAAGAGAGAAAAGGCATGGGAAGTTTTTCATGCATTCACTCTCTCTGGAAAAGTATTTGTAGAATATGTAGATAGATTTTAATGTTGAAAGTAAACTGTGAAATGGTTGACCCGGTAGACTTGTAATAGTGTGGTTGTGTTGTGTATTTAAAGTAAATGAACAGGAAGTTCTAGTGTTTTCAGTTTATAAGCTGCAGTGAGAGTTCAGACTTTGTGCTGCTGCAGTCTATAAGCATTTGGGTTACTCTTTTGCTCTGGTGCTAAAAAAACTTTTAACTTCTTTGCAGCAGATGAATTGTGGCATGAGCATGACTTATTATAAATACATCTTTGTGCTTTATTCTGCCAGTTCTTGCTGCTTGAAAATGCAGGTCTCTGCATGCATGCCTTGCCACTTCTTAATTCATGCTATGTTGATTCATTTGAGGCTTAGCTTAATTGGCTCTGGTTATGGAAAGCTAGTTTAGAACTGATTGTCGCAGGGAGTCTTTTTTTTTCCTTCAGTACAGCTAAAGATATTCTGTGTTTTTCAGTGCTATACAGCCACTGAATCTTGATACAAGTGTGGGAGAGGCTAACAGTGATGAAGCAGCTAAGTCGCTGTGGCTTGCAAAGTCAGTATCCTCTCTGGGAAAACCAGAGTTTACTTTCAATTACAAGTGATAGTATGTTTTCTGCTATTGAGGATGTTTCAGGGCATTCTGCTGTATTGGTTAGTTACACTACTAACTTTTTCAGATTGAGACCAGTTGTGTCTACTGACGGCAAATGTGAGATTGTGCAAGTCCCATTACATGGAGCTACCGAGCCGCTTAGTTTGGCTTGTTTTTCAGAGTTTAAAATCTAAGTACTTGAATCCAAATCTTCTGTGATAGCATTGCTCTAAGTAGGATGTGGAAAAATGGAGCCTGTTATGGCTTACTGTCAAGGGGATACAATATGCTAAAAATGTAGAAATCATGTAAGGTGCAGACAGCACTACATTTGCTTCTGAGCACCTTCAGAAGGTTTTATTGATTTTAGTGTGTTCTTCTGCATGTTACTTATTCCTCTTTCTTTTCCCTGTCTGCTGTAAGGGTACACATATAGAAGAAAACTGACAGTTAAGGAGAATGCAGTGTTGGCCATATGCCAAATTATGTTAAATTCAAATAGAAATAGCCCTTGTAAGTAGAGAATAAAATGTGGTAGTGGTAGACCAGTATTTTTGAAACAAAAATAACTGGGTGGGTTTGAATTAACATTTCATCCTATAGTTAACTAAACATTAACATGAAATCTTTTCTTATACTTGCTTTGCAAATGGACTTTCTCCAAGGATTCCCTTCAGCTGAGACTTTCTAAGCTGTGGTTTACACCGAAATATCACTGCTACTTTATTGTAAACATAGGAATTCTTAGGTTTTAGATCAGTGTCACTAGTGTGACATAATAATCTATTTGGATTGTGAATTTAGCCTCATTAAATATGTGAGGATACTAACTGATTCCTTAAAATTCAGAACTCATGTATGATTGAAAGTAGACATCTTTTTTAATTAAAAGAAAATGGAGGAGGAAAGAGTTTACAAACAAACAAACAAACAAATCTGTAAAAAGGGGTAAAAGCTTGAAGTCATGCTGTCGCTTGTACTCCAGTGAATGTGAAAAATGGGTGGGTGGTTTCAGTCACCAGATAATGCTGCTGAATTTGCTTCCCCGTAGTCAAATAAACAAGTTTTTTATTTAGTTTCCCCAGATGCAAAATGAGATTTATATTTAATAAAGCATTAGAAAGCTTTTTTTTTTAAAAAAAAACACAAAATTACTTTCATTGCCTTTTGTAACACAGACGGGAAGGAACCAAAACCATGCATACAATATCAGTATTCTGTTACTAATAATATATTAAAGTAGTTTTCTAGTAGGGTTTGAGGTTTTGTGTGTTTGGGTCTTTTTAAGTACCTGCAAATTAGGTTAGCTCAGCTCCTTTAATGCTTCAGGCAATTCAACATCATAGGAGGATTTTCTCCTGTGATCATAGCCTTTCTTGTAATTTTGTTCTCTTTTAAAACAAAGGCCTGTTGTCCAGCAATGGAAGAGAAGTTCTCTGCACACAGTGAAAATTTTTTTAAATGTGAGTTGAGTACAAGGCTTATTAACAACAAATTGATAAATACTTGAAAATTGAATATTGTGCTATAAACCTAACAAATTAAAAAAACAAACAAAAAAAACCCCAACCCCTTAGCTGGAGTGGTTAATTAGAATGTTCCTGAGTATAGGATTTCATATTAAAGTTTACTTAATTCTGCTCCTTTCTGTAATATTGATTTGGAAAAAGGTTGGTATAAACTGAGATACAAGGCCAATGTTAGAGGATTGCCTAAGGTTTTGTATCATTTTCAGTGCTGATTTGATGTGTTGTCAGTGTTCAGACATTTTACAGAATTACATAAATTTAAACTTTGTTATTTTTAAAATATTTGACTAGACTGGAACTATTAGACTAGAACATTTGTATCTGCACCTCTGTAAAAATATGTACAGTATCACTGTCAGAGGAAAGCAGCTCTAGTGAACGATGTGTGCATTTTTTCCTGAAAGAAGCAAGTTTATGAAAATGTAGAAACAGATTCTCTGCAATGTTTGGAATTAATAATACAAACTTGATCTGATCTGTAGGCTTTGATGTTTATAGCACTTAACCATTGAGGGTTTTGTTTTTTTTTTAAGTCATGGTCAACTTGTTTCATGTTGATTTGCACAAGAAACATTTTTTTGTTTATCTTTCTGGTGCCAGTAGACATGCCCTTGCTGGTTTGGCTGGGAGAGGCACTATGATACAGCATCAAAATGCCTTTGTGTGTTCACTTTGTAGATCATGTAGTACAAATGCCAATTCATTTTCTACCAAACCCTGTGAATTTAGATGTGCTTTTTCTCTCACCCACGCAAAACACAGCTAAGATTCAACAGCTTGCCTGTCATATTATACTAAGAAAAAGTGATAAAAGCAATTCTTGGAAATTCATGTGATTCTGCTAATAGTGATAGCTGATCTACTTTCAAACTTGGTTTGTGCTTTCTACATTTAAGAAAAAAGGTTCGTAGGACAGCAGTGAAAAATCTGATGTCCTTGCTGGGAAGGAAAATGAGCTAACATAATATCAAACTTTTGGAAAGGTTTTTAATTATTTTTTTTTCTTATTTCTAATTCTGTAGGTTCTGTTTCCATATGCTTTCACCTTGCACAGTATTTTATTCTAGAATATGGACTGATAAACACATTATTTCCATAAGTTATTGTTTTGGCATTCATAAGTAGTGAAGTAATGAGTGGTAAAAGGGAACTACTTCTGGAAGCAACACAAATACAGCCAGCTTACTTGAGAGGTCCGTGTTTTTAGCCATTGCAGCTAAAGTTGCTGTATTTTTCAACTCAAAATGTTTATCATCGACACTAAGTCAGTCAATGCTAATTCCTCCCAGATTGTGTGTGTGGTTTGTTGTTTTGGTTTTGTTTGAGTTTTTTTTTTCTGGTGGCTTTTGTTTTTAACTTATACTTTCTTGCTGTCTCCTACCTGTCCTTAGCGTGATCATTATACTGTATGCTTAAGCTGAATTTTTTTGGTGTCTGTATCCTTATTTAGTTGCTGATTTGTTAACCTCCAGAATGAAAAAATATTTGGACAGTACTGTTTTCTAGTTGGGCATATCTTTCATGAAAGAAAGTAAAGAGATAAAAAAAACTTTCCACTGAATCCAGCATTAATCTCATACTGGATTTACTTAAATAGCTACCTTAAAGGCCTGTTTCAGAGGCCTGTTTCCATTGTTAGGGACTGAAACTGTATTTCTATTTTGTAAATAGGACATCTTACTTCCTTCTGTGTTAGGATCCAGGCCTTGAAGTAGTTCCATAGTTGTCTCAGCTCTTGGTTGTTGTGGATGCTTTGGGAACACGTGGTTCAAGGGGTAAAAAGTTGCTTTCAGCACTGAGAGTGAAGAGATCAATGACCAGGAAGATTTACTTCTCTCACCAACTGTTAAGAGATTGTTGAATCAGATTTGAATCGTGTGGTGCAGTCTTTCCTGTACTTAGAAGAAGGTTAAAACAGTTTCTACATAAGTAGAGATAGGAAATAAAGCAACAACAAAGCAAGTTTTGCATTCTGCCAGTATATGCAATTATAGAAAAACTTCCATGCTGTACCAGTGGTGGGTGTGGAGCTATGCAGATATTGCTGCAGGCAGAGAGGAAACTGTCCCCTCTGGGAAGAAAGCTTGCTATGCTTTTTCGACTAAAATAATTCGTTGTTAAAAATGCTACTAAATAGCAGTATTTTGAACTTGAAGTAGCTGTTCTATTTGTGATCTTTCAGGTGCTTCTTCTTGTATCTCAAGTTCCCAGAATTTTTTGCTGCTCCTGTGAAGTGCTTGATTCATCAAGTACTTGATGCTGTGAGCCTTTCTACAAAAGCCACTCTGTTTCTCAGATTCCTTATATTTATTTGGAACAAGAACAAGTGGTTTACACATTAAGAGGAATGTTCTCATAACCTTCTTCCCTTGTGCACATTTGAATGAGAATTGCTTGTTTATATCATTTCTAATCCCACAGTAACAGGTTACAGTAGCATAGCAGTGTGACCTTTTAATGTGATCACAGGAAATAAAATGTGAAATCTATTTTAAAAATGCATCTTTGACTAAGGAAGAGTATACTTCCTTTTTCTGACAGGAAAAATAACCCATACTAGTTCAGAAGATCTTGATTCCATTATACGGTGTAGAGCCTATTTTTTCCACTGTCTTCTGTACAGTCATTGCAGCTGCTTGAAGTAGGACTGAAACTGCCATCCTTGTGTAGGGTTGTATGTCCTTGCTCTGTGTTGCGCAGGCGTAAATGACTGGAAAAACAGAACTCTGACACGAGCAAGAGGTTTTAGTAAGAGGAACTTCTTTTGGAGACAAGGAGAGAATGGGTCACTGGAGCAAGAACTGGAAAGATACTACATAGCTTATTGAACAGCCAAAATACATAAACACACATTTTAGAAATTCTCTGAATATTTCCAGAAATGGAAGAAAAATGGGGAGAGTTTTAACCAGCAAAGGATGGGGGGAGTGGACAGCTGCCCGAGTCTAGAAAATGTTTTTGTTTATTCCCTTTACAATTTAATTAAATTGGAAAGCAACTTTGACACTTGTTTCTTAAACTTCTGACAATGGGAAGTTTTCACACTAAATCGCAGTTGCTACCTACAACTGCGCAGTGTTCAGCAGTGTCTGTAGGATGACGATATGAACAAGAATCTTGTTCCAACTTGTATGATGTTTTCATTCCCGGTATTGATACTTTCTCAGAATTGGCCATGAAGTGTTTCATGACCAGAACAGATCTGCCCTTGTACTGTGTCAAAACTAGTATGGTAAATATGTGAAGGACACATGTTGTGAACCAGCAAACCCATTCTTTTTATCCTTGTGTATTACAACATTAGCTGTGATTGAATTGATAGTGTACTGAAAAATGCAATATTGAGTTGGGGGCGTTGATTGATTGTTTGATTTGCCAGTGAGCAGTAGTACATAGATGGCTCATCAATAATTTCCCTTTAGATAGCAATTGCTTTTGGTTCTTCTACAATAATCACTCTGATAACTGGCACCTATTAACAGACAGCTAAACTATGAAGGAGCGTGTGGCAGTCTGGCTCTGTGGTAGAGGCAGGGCGGGTGGTGAGCATGGGTAGTTGCGGCTGGGGGAGAGGGGGCGTCTGAGCAGCCTGAGGCTCAGAACCCAAGGCAGTCAGCTGTCCTCTCTGGAGGCAGGCTCAGGAATAGGGCTGTTTTCAGGGGGTACCCCCAGGTTCTGGAGCTTGTTTGTTTTGTATCCATCAGACTGGTCTTGTTTTCAGTAAAGGTGAAAGACTGGAACAGGAGGTTGGAAATATGTGAAATCTTTACAGCTGCTAAGTTACTGGATTTATTAGCCGACGTGAGAGCATTAGTGGAGGGGTCTAATCTTACAAGTCTTTTTAAAGCTTGTCAAGAAGTAGGCAGAGCAGAAAGACTTCATGGAAACTACTGACTTATGCCTTATTTGTCATTGATTTCTTGTTTACAATTTGTGTAAAGGTTGTCATTCAGAACCTCCATTAGAAGCGAGTTCATTATGCTAGGCTTTACTTGATTACCTTATACACTCCAATGTGCAGGCTGCTTTTCTGTGACTGACTGACAGCAGGAAATTCCTTGCTGTTGTGTCTAAGTTCTCTACCACATGAAGTAAGGATTTTGGGTAGTAGAACTGTTAATGTGCTTATTATCTTTTTAAGAGTAGCTAAATAAGTTAATATTGCTACCTAATTAGGAACAAGCACTCAAACATTTATTGTTTTCATGTAATAATGTCTACATCTTTAGCATTTCCTTGTACTAAAGTCTTCGCTAACAATGTGTTTTCCATATAAAACTCTCTCTCTACATGCAAAAATCTATCTTGGAATACTTAGAGAAAAATAAGCTGATCTTCCAGTAAAAATGCTTTGCCCTCAGCACTGTTTATGTAAGAGGAGGCACTTGTGTGTGATTCTAGTAGTCGCTAAGCTTTATTTGTGGATTGGTGCTCAGAAGCCTTCAGTGTAATGGTCTTTTGGGGGTCGGGGGACTGGAAAGGGATGTGATAGGGGGTTTTTAAGGATGTTTGGAAGTTACTGCATTTTATACTTTTCTTTTCTGTACGTGTTCCAGATATGTGCTAAGACTGCAAATGAGGGTTTGAGATAGCCACCAAATTATAAATCATGTTTGGTCAAGACTGATAACTGGCTCCGGCTGACAGGAAGTGGAACGTGATGAGTGTGCGCCTAGCGGAGCGGTGGGGTGCGGTGCCTTAGATACAGCGCTGTGTCTGGGCTGTCAAAGAGGAGCACAGAAAGGAATAGGAGTCGTGCATTTCCAGAGCGGATGCTGTCATTATAGAGATAGAAGTTGCTTGGCTTTGCTAAATCAGTTGGTGTTCTCAGAGTGAGTTATTTTAAACTAGCAGTATTAGTAGATGCATGAAGTGGCAAGACATTTTTTATCTCATCTGATTCACGCAACTTATTTTCACTCACAAATCTGTTTCGTTAGCATGGGGAGGATTAAATAGTCCTTTGAAGGCCTAGCTTGTCGAGTTTTGCAGTCTTTTTCATGTACTGGAGTGCAGAATGCTGATCTGTCCTGCATTAGCATGTCTGTGAACGCTTATCTTGATTATGTGATGTGCCTGTTTAACACTGACATTTGTTTTTTAAACTCTGGTGAGGAGAAGACAACCTGCACAGCTGGAGGTGAAAACTCTCTCACTGCAGTGACAGTTAAAACAATATCTAGTAACACAGGATTGGTTCTGCCAGTGTCTTAAAGTATGGTTTGCAACTTGGAGAAATTATAAAATACAGAATAAATTTTTAGCATTTAAGGTATGGCTGCTTTTGGGTTAAGGGAGGGGTTGTATCTTTCCACAGGAAGTTCTCAGGCTTGTTGGCCATAGGTAGATTTTCTTACACATTGTCTTTTCTGAAGACATGCTTCTATTCACCTTCCCTGTGTGAGAAATGAATGCCTACACACACTAGAAACTATGCTTATGATAAGTAAAATGCAGTATTAATAACTATGGTGACTAAAGACTCAATATGCATTATTATTTGTGTGTGAAGGGCAGCTAGTAAAGCAGAGTGCTCATAAACCTACCTCAGATCTAAGTAGCTTAACATCTCCGAATGTCAGTTCAGTAAACGTTGCATCTCTGCTGTCAGCATTTAAGGGTTAAGTTTCTCTTTCCAAAAAAGTATTGATTTTTCTCTTTTTTTCTTAGAACAGTTTACTACTCTGGACATAGTTGTGTAAACATTGAGCTTTAAGTGCAACTTCTTCTGTTAAACCTCGGTGTAGGACAGAGGTGCCCAGCCATTCTGTCCTCGAGCCATGTGAAGGCTGGACAGTCTGTTCTGTCCCCGTCATCAACCAACATGCTTGTGCATTTGTCATGTGCCCTGTTAGCCCTTCCATGACCTGACAGTCATATAGTCAGGTAAACAAATGTGTAGGCTCATGTTTGTGGGAATAGAGGAAATGGCGTCAGTGTTTGACTTACCCCCCAAACTGTATTTGGTCCGTAGATTGTGAGCTGATCATCTCGGGTTTAGAAAGCTGTAAGCTTTAATATTAAACTAGCTTAGCTTAGATTGGTTTCCTAAACACGTATTGGACTGTCATGTGAAAAAACAGGAGTATCCTAATTCTGCTTTATCTAACATCTGTTTTCAGCAGTACTGTTTGTTCTCAGCAGGTTTTTGTGTGCATTGCAGTAGCTTGGCAACCTGTAGGTTGCACCATTCAATGAATTCAGTGTGCTTTTAATCATCACTAAAATTTTCCTTTCCAAATTTGAATATTATAAGTACAGTGAAGTAGGCATCTGTGGTTATAATAGCAACAGCCATGTTAAACAGATCTCAACTGAAACAAGCTGTTCATGTGAATTTGTAATCCGGTGTATTTCTTTTAAGTTTTGGTCTAAAAGTCTTTCTTGATACTTGTAACTTCTTTTTGGGAACAGTATTTAAGCAGTTATAGCTACTTAAAAGTTCCCAAATACAGATTTGGGCAGTGTGCTGAAAAACGTAATTACTAAAAGCATGAGTGTTTGCTGGTTCTGTTGTAGGAGCAAAACTTGAGTTTGGCCTTTCTTTGCATGTAGAGGCATGAACGTGGTTTGTGCAATCCTGTTAATTGTACATCCTCTTTAAACTTGAATCTCTGTATGTTAGAAATGGTAAAAAGCTTTGAGTAATAGTGTAATGAGTATGCTTTGGCAGAGTGAATCTTTAGTTCCATTGCCTGTGATCTTATTAATGGCCAACAGAGGCATTCTTATGCCATGGATTAGAACTCGCTGGGATTTTGTATTATACCCTGATTTGTAGGGAAGAAACAGAATGCAGGTGGGAAGCCCACTTACATTATGGAGCTGGTACCTGTTGTAACATATGGCTCATCATTTTGGATGTTTCTTAATACTAAATAAATCTAGTAATCCCCCTCACACTTTTAACTTAAAAATTGCATCTCAGGAAAGCCAGTAAAACAACGCATGGTACAACCATCTTCAAGGAAATTAAGCTTACCACTAAATAAGATGTAGATATCTTTTTTTTTTTTTTTTTTTTTTAAAAATAGGTAATGCAGAGTTCACAACTTCCTATTTAACAATTCCTGCCACTTCCTTTCTTGTGTGTTTTAGTATTTCCTCTACATACAAGCTCATAACTTTCAGAATTTTGATGGAATTAGTAGAAAGTTGGAAATCTGGCTGTTGCCTGTCCCATAGTATTCTAAATGCAAAAATGATACCAACATGGTCTGAATATGTGCCATATCAGAGTCATGATGTGACTTTATTCCCTTAACATTTGCAAATATATTAGAAAGTTTTATGTAGCTTTTAGGTAATTGGAGTCCCCAATGTGAATGAAATAATTTATGCAGAGTGAGACCCTGTAGCCATGAGAGATAAAAAAATTGCTTTAAACTCTTGACTGTAGTTGCTCAGTGTTTCAAAGTAATGAACAGAGTTTACTTGCGTTAGAATGGAGCCCTTTCTTTTTCATATTAAACATTTACTGGTATTGCTTTGCTTGTTCTTTTAAAGGTTTAACACAACTTTTTATGTTATGGTAGTTTTTCACAGTTGTCTCTAGCAAAAGTAAAAACTTAAAAATATAAAATATAAAAAATTTTAAGAAGTGCTTTCACCAATAGAAATACATTTTAAGAAATTATTCTTACCCTTCCCATTTATAAAAATACTAATAAAAACCTGACATAATGCATGTAAACCAAAACCGCGATGGCTTAAATATGACTTACTTTGTGAATGCCAATTTTAAACACAGTGTGATAATGCGTGTTGCTCCTCATCTTTCATTATTCATAACTGATATACCTGTTTCTGCAGAGTAAGAATCTGATACATGTAGAGCCACCTATGTTTTAATTTTAAAACCTGACCATTAATTCATATTCAAGTATGTTCAACATTGGCTTGTCGCTACTTCTGCCATGTAAATTCAATGATATTTTGGCTGTTGGTGGGACAGTCAGCATTTTGAAAGTCTCACCTATGTAGTGTAATGTATTCAGAAGAAACTTGGGCTGTGTGGCCAAGATGTAGTATTAAATGTACAGTTTGGCTAAAAAAAACCCTTTGAATTCTAAGGCATTTCTTCCATCATCTGAACAAATATGGCTCCAAAATGCCAACCTCCAGGTCACTGTTTCTAACACAGACGGCTCACAAAAAAACCTTCATGGAAGTTCTGGTGTGTTGTGTTCAAGTGTATCTGTTCCATGCTTTTGCTGCTGTATAGATACAGGAGCTACGCGAACACTTTTGTGCATTGATTACTGAAACTAGAGTTCAGAGCTCTTTAAACAAGGAGTACATGTTCGTAAGCAAGCAGCTGTGAACTGGACCTTTTCTTTTCCTTTCAAGACAGGCTCTTCTGAATGCTCCAGATAGAGAGGAGATTGCCTTTACCTTATCAAATAAGAATATATGCCTTTATAAATGAAACATTACAGAAAAAATAGTGGTAAGTCTGAATAATCTGTTGCTGTGCATTTGGTATGGTAACAGTATTGTGCTGTGAAGGCTAATTTAGTAGGTTTCTGAGAGGGGAAATAAGCTTTGGAACTCTTATAATATGCAAACTAATTAAAGGTTACAGTGAACACAGCTGTTTCTGCCAAGCTGACTAAGCTAGGAATTCAAATTACTATTTTTAGCCAGCTTATAATGTCTCTAGTTCTCAGTGGTACCCATGTTATTACTTTTAAAAATTATATTAATGTGTATTTATCACACTGACAAACTAGGTACACATTTTAGAGCAACCAGTCTGTTACTTTTTAAACCAAACAGTGTGAATATACAGACAAAACAGAACACTTCAGGTGGCATCTGGGCTCTGTTATACTAAAATCACACCTGCGACTTGTATGAACTCTGAACTGAATGAACTGAAAGCTCCCTCAGAGGAAGAGGCATGAGCTCTGGAATCAAGTAATTGTTATTTTCTCTTAAGTTGTTTACATATAGTCTGTCTAGCATACATATTCCCCCTTTTCTTGCCCTCCAAGAAAGTTGCCTTTCTCCATTATACAAGAATTTCTTGCATACTGTTGTTTGCATTCAAAAAGCTTTTCTGTTGATCCTTGAAATACTGTACAGATCCTATAAAAATTACTGTAAATTCTCTCCTGAAATCTAGAAAACATTGCAGTTAACTCTACTTCTGCAGACTGTGAAATAACTGCACTAATAAAAACTTCAAAAACAATGCTCGTGAAGGTTACTTTGTGTAAAGTGTTTACAGTTCTGTGAGATATTGTCAAGAGTAACTTCAAAATTACATTCTGAACCAGTTTCTTTTTTTCTAATAAGCTTTACTTGGTACTTTCTGCAAAGATTACTGGATGAGCAAAAGCATTCCTCAAAATCTGTGTGTACTGAATAGACATACTTCATGCATAAATTTGTTGCCTTTTTTAAAAAAATGTCTAATTTTAACATAACATATGGCAAGCTGGTGTCTAAAACTGGTTTAACTGACTGTACTCTCTGAATACATATATAACTAGTTTAACTTGAGATAACAATTAAGTCTTAGAAAAACTATTTTAATTCCTGTTTACTTCTGTTAACACCAGAAGCTTGCTTACTTTATCCTCTAAATTACAGTAGATAAGATCTGCGTTTAGTTTTAGTCAGTGTTGGGTGTAGAAAATGATGCTTGCAAATTAATCCTGTTTTCACTTCTGTTTTTCATGATGGTAAGAGACTTTCAGACCAACTCAAATCAAGAAAATAAAAACTAGGCAAACTCCAGAAGTTCTGATTCCTAAGTAATAATCCTTTTGTTTCTGGTTTTGTGTCATCATGGAAAATAGGCCACTGACAATTAATCTAGAAGTGCTCTTGTATTTAGAAAGACTTTCTCACCAGAAATGTGAAGCGCGATTTCCAGGCCTGACTCCCATGGCTCTGAATGAATGAATGATGTTCGCTTCCAGTGACAACTCTTTTTTTTTCGATAGCACTAATGATGGGGAAGGGGAGCTAATCTAAAACTTTCCTCACTTGCTTCTAGGGACCAGGGAAGACGTAAGCATTCCTACAAGAGCCTAAAAAAATTGCTCAGAGAAATAGCCTCCCTTGTGAAAGGAGAAATATATAGTTGTTCCAGCACAGCTGTCAACCCAAGAGCATTACAGAGAAGTGGTTGGATTCCTAAAATGGTAGTGAGCAACACTGACTCCTAAGTTAGAAACCAATGAGTTTGAGCATTGCAGATGAAAACTAATCTGCTTGGAGAACACAAGCAGCATCCGTAATAGCAACCAAGATGTGTCTTCTGACTGTCTTCAGTGGGTGACTTCCTTAACTGGTGCAGTTGCACTACTCTTGAGGGAGGACACAGCTGGCTATTTGGAAGAGATAGGGTAGATCAAAATCACTAGTCTAGACCTGTCTCTTTCTCATTGAAACCCTTTAATGTTTTAGCAGTCTGAATTGACATAAATGTTTATTTTGGAACCTAATGCCAGCAACAACAAACCTGACATTAGGGCATCCAAAAGACAATAGCAGTCATGTGAAAAAATGTATGCTATTTTCTTTTCTAAGACCTAGAAGGATATTTTTGTAGCTTTAAGTCTCCAGTGAACTTGGAAAGGATTATGTGTGTGCATATTCTCACATACAGTCTATCTTTTCCCTTTGCATGCACATTCTAATGCCATGTTAACAGCATAACAAAAATTGTTGATAAATCTTGGAGTGTACGAAGTCTCCTGCTTTCCCTATTGCTCACTGCATGGACTGTAGTTTCTAGGAGGTATTGTAAGGTGCCAAGTCAAGTTGTTGAATTTGTAGAGCTTGGTAAGTAAATACGAGAACAATTCTGGAGCTCCTTTAAAAACTCAGATTTTCTGTTCTCAGGCACATCTAGTGCTGTAAGACCTCTCTGACATTGGTGAATTTTTTGCTTTTGATCAAATTGTCTCTCTGTAGCCATCTCACATTCCACCTAGTTCTTAGTATTTATTTTGAGCACCCACTAAAACTTCTGAGGTCATCTGTTCCCTGTTTTCAAGTAGCATTTGTGTATGATCTTTGGTCTTCATTACTAGTAATGGGATGGCCACCACTTTAATGTAGATATTGCACCATGAGAAAGATGTATGTTTTTTTCCTATTTGAACCTCAGCATCCATCTGCAACAGAAAATAGTGCTGCGGAACAAACTGCAAACTGTAAAAAGCATGCTCCTAGTTGCCGAATCCAGGGTTAAAAATCCTTGTGATCTTATTCAGGGAATCAGATGCCTTCCAGGGAATTGTTCTGGTGCTAAATGCATGGCGTAAAATCAAATTTGCTGAAAAGCAGATGATCTGTACTTCTCTTTATCACTAGGAGACTGTTGAAGAAAACAACTTTTCTTTCTCTGACTCAGTTAGGATTGCCTTGATGATTAGAACTACAAAATATCCCAAAGCTTGGCAAATGATTTTTTATCCCTACTGGATAGGCAAAATGATGGATTTAGGAGAGATGATGACTCTGTAGTAGATTGCAATTTTACCCACATCCTAAGTGTTTCTAAGGTCTTGTGTATTTTGTAGATACCTGTCCCTTAGGGCCACTTCATGGCTTTACTGTTAACTAAAATCCTTTATACTTCATGGATGCTACCTAATTAGTTTCAATTAGGGAGAAAAGGGAAAGCTAATTAGTAGGTGAGGTGGTGTTCCCAGCTTACTTGTGGTTGGTGTTTTGGGACTGCTGTGTAAACACCCTGTCATTTTCCCTAAGATCCTTTCCCAGAACAGGCCTCTGGTTTAGTAGTGGGCTCATACTGTGTGCGCTGTCAACTTCTGCACTCTGGCTTCGCAGCAAAATTGCCTTTCCCTGGGGGAAGGAAAATAATACATGTATCATAGCAATTGAAATGTCTGGGGAATCACCCTGTGTTTGGAAACTCTGATTTGTGTTATGCTTTCATGCATAATTTCATAAACACATCAGGAAAGTGACTGTGTGAGCTTCTTGTATGGGCTATGTTGGGGAAACGTACCCTGTGGTGGAACTTCATCTTTTAAACTTAAGAGCAGTGGCTTGCTAAAGTGTTGTTCTAATGCTGACTTTGTTTTTCTCTGGTAATTTCTAGTTGTGGTGTGTGCTAGACAATTGGAGATCTATCTCACATATGGTATCTTAATTTGAAAATGACCTTGACAAAATTAAGATCACTCAGGAATTGTAGCCTGCCCTTTTCTCTTTGACAGTTCTGTTATTTTAAGAAGGTCTGCATGCTATTGTCGAGCATATATCACTGCAGATAGGGAATACTGGACTTGACTAGTCTTCTGTTAATGTGACCAATATTCATAAGATACCAGTGAGTAATCTAGATGTGTTTAACTCATGTCATCTACGAAAGAATTAAAAATAATGCTGTGGTAGTTCTGCAATGGTGTATGTTTAAACTGCTAATAAGACAAATGCACAAATGTTGGCTTTTCTTTAAAAAAACCCTAACATTTGTAATGTTATTTTGTTTCTTTAAAATATTTGTCCTGAGCAAAATGACTGTGGCGTTTGTCTGTTAAGCAGCTAAAGTGCTGTGCTGTTTGTTTGGCTTTTAGTCAACATACTTTCCAGGAAAAGGTGAAAGGACACAAATACCACAGGCAAGTTTCGTTTGTACTTCTGTGAATGTGAAGTATATGTTTTAATCTAAAATGAAGTCTCTTTTTAAAAACTTTAGTCTTAGTAGGAAGACTCAAACTTCAGCTCCTCGAATATGCAGGTCTGCTCGCTTTCAGACTTGGAAAGCATTGATATTACTCATCAAGACCACAGAACTTGTTCTGTGTTTGGATGCTCTGGGTCCTTTGGTATTTGTAGTAGTTCCATTACAGTCATTAGATAAGCGTGTTAATAGTCTCTCCAACTGATTTAGAGGGCCTTAAACAGTGACAGTAGATTCAGTACCAAACAACTGCCTGGATTCTCTTTAGGCAGAAGATGATATTGTCCTTCCATACTGATACAATACCTAGTAACTTAGGAGCCTCTCAGATTCCTTGTCAACAGTAGTAATAAAAATGCCAGATATTCTGAAAATATGCATTCTTTTTAGTGGGCAGTGTGCCCATGGGGTCAAAAACAGGAGATAAGAACAAAGAATCTGTAAAGATCTGTTCAGCTTTTAACTGTTAAGACCTTGAATCTGTTGCCTGATGAGGGCACTCAGGTGGTGGTAGTGATGGAAGGGGGTCTGAGTGCAGGATGTCAGTTGAGTCCAAAATATTTCATTGTTGTCATTCAGATGCCAGGCCAAGTTTAAATTCTGAAACAATGGATCTCTTGTATATGTATTTTTAAAAAAACCCCACGTAATTCTTAAATACATTACAAGAAGCTAGCAACTGTGGGTTTATTAGGAAAGACATGATTTAAAAACACTCAACCCACCCCAGCAAACAAACCTACAACCCATAAACCCACAGGTGACTTTTTGTTGTATTCATCAAAATTAAGGAGACAGTTTGTCAGAGTGGAAACCTGGAGGAGGGGAGGGAAAAGACAACTTCAGATGGGCTCTGGTAATGGTTTTCATTGCTTACTACTGTTGTCATACAGCTGACAGGCATTAGGAGTATAATTATTAGCAAGTTTTTGTCTCTGCACCGGAGCACATGCTCTGATGCCCTGTACCTGTACAGATCAAATTGCACATGCCTTCTGTGTGAAGGGAGAGGATGGTAAGTTATGAAACGGAACTGTGTGCCTGTGTTCGTTTACAGGAACATTCTTCTGCTTCAAGATGTTAAATGTGCTTGTTTCAGGGTACTGAAATCAATTTACAGGAAGTCGGGCTCGACTGATTCACTTTCTACATACTGATTTCTGCCCAAAGTGAAACTTCTGATATTAACGAAGAAGGAATGATTATTTTTTTTTTAGATATCACTTTAAATGACTAAAATAATGAAGCTCTTTTTTTTTTTTTTTTTTTGTTTTTTTAAAATGAGATTTAAATTAATAAGAATGATTCTGGGTAATTCCTGTAATGGTGATGAAGTTTACAACTGGTTTGTGCTTGTATAGAACAAGAATTCTCACTGTTTTCCTGCCTTTATTTCAGTACCTTTTCTTGATCTTCTGAAAATAAATTAGCCACTGCCTGGTAGAATAACCTGTTTTCAGGGCTCCAAGAACAGGCTATCCATATGTCAATCATGACAGGTAAAGAACCACCACCTGATGATAGGTCCTGAGACAGACTGAAAAACTTAAAGGACTTCAGTTAGCTCAATTTATTCCTTCTGTCTCTCTGATTCTCTTCTGTTAAGATTTAGGGATGAACAAGACTACTGTTTTGGTTTTTTTTCCTCCTGTGCCTGCTTCTTCCATTTTTAATGGAACATAATTTTCACGTTTGTTTCTTCTTAGTTTTCATTCTGCAGCATGTAAAACAGCATGTAAGACTATGAAATATAAGAATTAGAGTGGAATTGTTGTTTTACAATGAAAAGAGGGTATGATTATTTAAATATGTTGGTAGTCTAGTATGAAGTATATACTACTAATATGAAGTATAGATTACTTCAAAATTCTGTTTCGGAGAGCATCTGCCAAGACACTACATGGATTAATAATGCAGGAACACGTTAGAGCTCTACTGCATTGAGGTGCAAAGACTTTATATGGAGAATGAAATATTCCTTCACTTGATTACCGTAAAACTTGTACTCATTGACAAAATACTAAGACAATCAGAATTGTTTGACTCGTCCAGATTTAACCAAATCAAAACTTTGTCTGAGTGCCTTTATTATTGAACAGATTTAACTCAGCTGGTGGTGTTTTTCATACACCTATTACTATAATTAGCATGATTTGTATAAAGCTCTCCTTAAATACTTTCTGTCACTATTCTTCTGTAACTATTTTCAAGCTGCTTTTATCACTCTTCAAAACAATGTAGCTCAGGTTCTAAATAAATTATCATGGACTGATGATCATTTTGTAGGTACTTCTAGTTGCCCAGTCATCTTAAAAGCTTAATCAGAAGTGGTTTATCCTTTTCACGTGTACGGTATGCGTGTGCCCTGTAAGGATTTCCATCCATTAAATTACCTGGTTAAATTCAGGGCAAAATCTAGATTTTATTTTGCTGATAGCAACTAAAGACGAAGTGGGTTTTCATAGCTTGATCAAATGCCTGTTACCTAAAAAATACTTCATCCTTCTGCCAAAGGGTGTTTGGATAAAACTGTTACAGATTAAACCATGTCAATATGGCATTGCCTTCTACTATCTTTTAGTAAATAGGACTCTGGTTACTGAAAGATACAGTGTCAATTGGCTGCTCTAGACAGCTATTATGAAGTTTTTAATCTCAGTTTTATTGTGGATTTATACAAAATAAATTATTTCTATAAGCCATTTATTAAATTTTTTTTAAAGTTGGAAATTCATACACGAGTGCTAGCTGTTATTAATGGTATTAACTGTGCAAACCAGGCTAATTAGCTTTCATCTGAAGTCTTCTGCCCTTGTTCTAACACAATCCTCAAAATTGTTTAAACACAAGATTATCTCAAACCTTTTAAAAAGACTGGATTTTTTTTTTTTCTGTGTAGAATACTGAGCTTTATAAATGAGTCAAGCTTTCTGGATTTATACATAGAACTTTGAATACCAAACCTCCGTGTTCAGTGTATGTTAATTGGTGTTGATTACACCAATGTTCAAGTTGGTATATTAACCTGAGCTGCTTTCCGAGACCCATGTAAATTAATTTAAATACTTGAAAATCTAGCAAATGTTTGAAAATATGTGCATAATTGTGAAGGACTTGAGAGGGGGAAATATGTAGCCGCTTGATGGTTTAAAAAAAACAAAACCCCAAACCCAACTTCTTAAAAAAGCAGTAAAACTTTAAAATATGTGACTAATGACCATGAAAGTGAGCAGTATACATATACAAACCATGAAACAGTGAGCAAGGAGCGATGTTGATGCAGATAGGTTGAAACTCACTGTATAAGGTAAACCTTGCTGAAAAGGGGGCACTCAAAAGCAAGAGTCTTATATTTTAGTATCTTTTTTTTTTAATTGGATGAGCTGATTTATCTTAAAATTAAATTGTGATAATGGATTATGCAGGAATTTGGAGCAATAGTACAGTCTTGCTTTCTTAACATTAACTGAGGTTATTAGCACTGTATGTAGTATCTCTGAAAGATAGTAAAGGATTCTGAGTGAGTATAAATAAAAAGTCATTACATGGTTCCTGTTTCATGAAGTCAGAGATCCCCTTGAGAAACTGTAAACTATCTGCTGTGGTTCCAAGGGCATCTCTTGTCTTTTTGCTTCCAATTTGCAACTTGTCATTTGCAGCTTGTCTAAACTCTAGAAAATATCTCGGTTATGCAGCACAGTTATCTGGCTTTTCTGTGAAAAGGTGTGAGAAGAAGCTTTTCTCATCCCTTCCTCACCTTCTAGTACTTACAATTTTTTTATGTCTTTTTTTCATCCCCTCCCCACCTTCCCTGAAGCCTACAAAGTCTGCACACATGGTCTTTACCTCGTTGGTTTGGGGGGGGTTTGGTTGGGGTTTTTTTGTGCAGTGTAAGAGCTATAATGCTGTTAGATGGCTTGTGAGATGTCAGTATGAAAATATTAGGTAACTAGGAAAGGAGGACTCTGTTTATAACCGCAGTTGTCAGTTTATGAAGCCTGGAATACTCTAAAAGCCAGGAATTACACATTTTTAAACTCATACAAAACCCATACTGCAAACAAATTAAGGTCTGGATTTGCTACACAGACTAAATTCCTTTAGTAGTTATGTAGGTATCTGGGCTGTGAGATGCACCAGTCTGTTTGAGGTGAGGTTAAACCAAAACTCTCGATCTGGAGACCTCTGATTTTTGGGCAAATCAAGATCTGGATCTCATATCTGTGATTATTTTTCTTACAGGAGAAGAGTAACTGAGTTAGAACCTCTTGACACTTTAATGAGACTGTGGTTTATTTCCTGGCACAGACTTTGGTTGATGATACAGATAGCAAAGCTTTTCTTTTGCACAACACCTGTCAAGAAAATCCATTTCATCTTCTTGAAAGTCTCTATCCTTCCAATAATGTCTAAGATGTATTTCTGGAGCAGATTGAATATCTGGGAGGAAAAATAGGGATGGACATGTAGAAGAACTTCAGTTGTTTTCTTGTACTGACCCTCCATTCAGTCGTTTCCTGTTTTGGCAGAGAGTACATGGCTACAAAACAGCAGAAGTAGAGTGTTCCTGCCAGCTACCCTGAACAACTTCTGTTATGGGTCATAAATTTCAAGGACAAACTGTATTTTGAACTTACTGAAATTTGAGAAGTCTCATGTACTTCTTTAACCTAACACTGGAGTTCATATCTTCGATCACCCTGGCTCTGCTGCAACCCTCAAAAAAATCAGAATTGGAAAATCAGTTTTCACTCCTTGCACATAAAGACATTGAAGCAGTACAAGAATCCGAACAACTGAGTTCTGCAGAATTGCGATGATTTATTCTACAGCAGCGTCTTCCTTTTGACAACATGCAAAATAAATATAATACTGTTAAAATTTGGCAATGACACAAGCCTATGACTTTCTCCCTTCTTGGAAGTATATACACAAGTTGTAGGCATGTTGAAACTAGTGAATGGTGAGAAGCAATCTATAGCATTTGCTTGCTGCAATACATGTGGGCCCAGAAAAAATTAGTACGCTTTTGCAAGTGCTGATATGATTTAATAACGTGATCATGCCCGGTTTACATTCTCCTGGGGGGTTATTTCCGTGCCTGCAACCAGCTGACTAGTGTCAGAAACACTGCTTACGCTGCGTTGCTACAACCTGTTCCAGATTGCCCACATAGTGCTGAATTAGCAAGGGGCTTTCTAGGAAAACCATGTTGCAAGTGTGTGGATTTTTTTTTTTTTTTTTTTTTTTTTTTTTCTCTTTTAAAAACTCGTGTAATGGTGTTGCTGAACTTTAGACAAGCCTGCCCCTTTCTCTCTCTCTCCATGTTACTTGACCTCAGGAAGAAGCTTGGCATACCAGCCTGCTGGCTTTTTTTGAGGGATATTAATAAGCAAATCAATACAACCATATTTTACTTGGAAGCAAAACTGAGAGACTAGATTACATGTTTTAAAAGGGTATTAAAGTCTGCATTTATTTTGTTTATCTGGCTAAAATTCTGCGGCTTGTTGTTAAGATTAATGCTATGCGATGCAATTTTCTGTTCATCCCCCTGATCTTTAGATGACCTTCTTGTTACCTGCAAGTTACATCCTCATTTCTTGTCCAAATATCCTGATGTAAAGTTTAATACAGGATAAGAAATCCAGTCTTCCTTGTCAATGTAGGTTGAATGAACAGTTGATCTATGTATGCTTTATATCGTAGCAAGGTTCTTTTGTTGAGTCAGTTCCCTGCTTCTCAGTGACTTGTTTGCTCCCTTACACACCGAATCTGGAGACCTTTTTCCATTTGTGTAAAGCAGCTGTTTATTATGGATCCCTTGGTACTGCCTGGTTTTGCTGTGGTCTTCTGTACAGGTCTTTGCCACCTCATGTAACTGCAGGGTATTTCCAGTCTGAAACCAGCCTGTAATGACATCTCGGGAAACAGCAGCTTTCACTTGACTTTACTGTAACTTTTTTCTCTTCCACCTTTTACAGCAGTGTCATCATTTTTTTTTTTTCAGTGCTAGCTTTAAGAGGAAACTTTTTTTTTTATAAGCTCTTAAACTAAAACTACTTTTTTATTTAAATCTTTATACACTTGTTATGAATTGCTTTCCTTAGCGTGGCTGCCTCAGTAGATAGATTACTGTGCACTTCTGTAGCCTGTGATAAGATCTTGGCAATTGCTGCTTCCCGTAGGAACAGAACTGTTAAAATTGCAGTATATCATTATCTCTCATTCTGAGCTACTCTAGAGTTTATGGTGTAATAAAGTAGTGTCATCAAATTGAGGCCTGTTGCAAAGTTCCCCAGGAGCCTTTCTGTTGAATTTGAAGGCCCTTAGGCTGGACATTTAGTTTCTCTTCTGGAAGTACTGACATGCAAATCTATGCAATAGTGCTGTGTGCTTGAATGACTGATGTCATGAACACCTCTTCATGTGATCTTACCCAATACTTGAAGATTTTGGGGCATATTTTAGCTCTCTTAATCTCCCATTGGTGTCTGAACTAGATGGGGAAAGTATAGTGAAATGTGCTGTTGTGCCAAGAGTTTACATATGGCAACTCAGTGTAGTGCAGAGTACCAGTGGCAAGGACAAGTAGGAAAGTTTGCAGAAAGTACTTATTGAACAAGGGGGGGAATTGACAGCCCTAGGACTCCAGAGTAGTTACAGGTTGGGAGACTGAATTGAGGTTAGTTTTTTGAAGGCTGGGAGGAATGGAAGGAACGTGCTGTGGGCTGCAGAGTGAATCACGGATGTTAGGTTTCTGGCAGGGGGAAGAGAGGGTTAGGCATTCTGGTACAGAAGGCTTTGGGACAAGGGGCTGAGAGCCATCATGAGCACTTCTTCCTGATGAACATCTGTAGGACTCTGGAAAGTAAGGTTGTCTTCATGGAACTGATCTCTTTTTTCTGAGCAACACAGCCATCCGCCCCTGTGTTCTTGTCCGTCCTTTGTGGCAGGAAATGGGATGCTGTCAGGCCAAGGGAACCCATCCATGCAACTGAGAGCAACCTTCACCTATAAAGCACTAAAGAACTTATTCCAGTCACTACTGCAAATTAACAGCAACAAGAACTTTCCATTTGAAGAACAGTGCTTCAGCAGACTTCCTCTTTCCACCCCTCAAGTTTTTGGGGGTATTTGCACAGGGTACAGGACTTAATACCAGGAGATGAGTGGCATGGAATGACTCATGCTCAAAACCAGAAGCATTTGATTTTGGAAAACTGACCTCAGTTCTAGCCCTTCCTCTTTAAAGTTTTATAGTGCACGACCTTTTAAATGAAATTTCGAGCTTCCTTTTTAAATGACAGGTTCTCTGCATTGTGACTATGAGCGTGATTCCAGAAGGTATTTCGTAACTTTATCAATCCCTGTGTCCATCCACTACCTTCAGTTCTCATCACTGGTTTCAAGTTCCTCGTAGTGTAATAATTACATGCTTTGAATGAGTCTGCTTTTTCCAACAAGGAGATCCTGTAGTACTACAGGATTCTGGAGTATTATTATTGACATATTCTGAAACCGCCCAAACACCAGTGAGCACCAGTAGTTATGTGACACCTGCAGTAACCAATAACAGGAGTTTTTGAGGAATGTACAAGAAAGCCTATAACGTGGCCATTTTACGTAATTTGTCACTAGCTTGTTTCCCTCCATAATTTTCTCTATTGAAGGCCATCTGATTTCTACTGAAGTCGGCTTCATATCATGGAAGTGATCTTAGGTTGTTTTTTTTTTTATTGTCACTTTAGATGTTCTAGCAACTGCTGTAGCCAAAAAAAAACCCCCTAAACCTCCCCAAACCCAACCAAAACCCCAAACCACTTTTATCCCGTATTACCAAGAAGAGTATTCCCTATCTTCTCAGTCATGGATTTGACCACTGAGGTCCAGGCATGCATGCCCTCCAGGATTTTCTCTTTTTATTGGTGTTGATTACATTCAGAAATGAAGTGCTATACGCTAGGTGGATTTTCATACGAGGCAGGACCTTGCCTGTTGCCATATCTAGGTCCCTCACTTTATTACCACCCCACCACCCCCATCCCATTTTTTTTTCCTGTTTGTTGAAATGTGCTTCAGAAATATATTACACTTCTTAAATCGTCGGTGTTTCTGGAACGTACATGGGTAACTTTTCATTTTCTCTATGCCTATGGGAGTTATGCATCTCCTAGAACTCCCTTATTCTTTCAGTACCTTTAGGCATCGTAGCATCTTTAAAAAGATCTAATACTTGGTAGGGTAATAGCTAGCTCTCTATTCCCCGAACAATAAATTACCAGTTTCAGATCCTTAAATATGTGATGTTGGCATTTGAATCTGCAGTGCTTTAAGAGTCTGGGAGCAGTGTGTATGTGCACATATGTGTGTATGGTTAGGTATAATATTTTTGATATTATAATGCCTTTGTATCATTCAATTTCTGTAATGAAGCATTTAATCCACTTCCTTTTTTAAAAGAGGGGACAGTTATTTTCAAATTTGTTAATGTCATGAAAGGAAACAGTGTAGATTAGTGCTGCTGCTAATTTAACCCAGTATTTACAGAAAAAATGCCGAAGGGTCTTTCAGTTTGTTTGCATTTTGCTGTCTTTTCTTTTTTTTTTTTATATGAATCCTAAATGGTGGGGTGGTTGCATTGGTTTTGGTTTGGTTTTTTTTAAACACTGAAAAAACCCCGTATGTAGGCTCTGTGGAAAATGTGGTTGGAGATCTAGAAAACCATTTTTCCTGATTCCCTGGTTTTGTCTCTTGTTAATCTTGTACAGTCAGTTCAGAAGAAAAATAAACCCCTGCAAAATACAAAGTCACCAACCTAGTGTCAGAGATGAATTTATGAAAACATCCATTTTAGCTGCCTCATGTTTGAGATATTAGACTGTGGCAGTCAAGATCATATTCTCCAGACTGCATTCTTCATAAGCAGAAATACTGGCAGCCATGTGTTAAGTTATAAAAAGAGAGCAGCTGATGTCAGGGCTTATTTTAGTGAGGAGCCATTTCAGAATACTGTACTAATTTTGAGCAGGTATATGTAAAATAGAACTCTTCCCTTGACGTGTAGCATTCAGTGTAAATGGATGCATAGCTGAATAATGGGGTAGAAAAAAGCCAAACAAGTAATAAGCTGCAGTAGATAGCCCACTTAAAAAAGAAAAAAGAAAAAACCCCAAAATCTTCAGCACTGTACATTATTCTTTATGCAAAACTGAGAGGAACAGAAAAACAGTTCATTTTGGCCTGCATTTTGGGGATTAGGTTTTTGAGCTGGTATAAAATACTCCTGCTCTGATGTTGGAAAGCTACCACAATTTGAACCGGAGCTTGAGCTAATTTGAAACTATTGATAGAAGAGTGCCCAGCTTTTCTGTGCAAGTGATCTGTGGATCACAAGCAGTCCCTCCAAATGCACTGACTTTATGTGTGCAGAAACCTGTTCTCTGGTCACACTGGATGTGGAGCAACACCATGCTCAAATATATCTAGCTCAATAACTTGTTTTTAATGATTTTTATTTTTTTTTTTAGTGGCCTCTGGGCTAGGTTCATTTGTTCATTTCATGAATGTGCAAAATGTCTGTCTTAGGATTTCTTAAACTTAATTATGCTATTGGAGTATTAGTTCTCCAGTAAATCCATTCCTTCAGTTTTCATTCATTTCAGTTAAATCTGACAGCTTCACCCCGAAGTTCCTAGTGATATAATTTTTAAGAATTGCATATTCACGCAGTATTTATTGACAGTGTGAAATTCTGTTTCTACAAATTGGGGCTAATATCCAAGGACAGCAGAATTCGTTTTATTATAACTTTTGAAATTGTCTCAGATAGCTGAGCTATTATATGCAGCTGAAAAACCTGAAAGAAACCCTAATTATATGCTTCAGATGATATATATGCTTTAGTTGAGCGTGTGAATTGGATACAAATAACTTTCGCCATTCACAGCTTTATGACATCTTGCTGGTAACTCAAGATAAAGCTGTAAGTGATCTTAGACAAGTCACCACTCCATGTATGTGTTTGATACCAAGGGGGGTAGACAAGTTTTTCTTCTATCACAGTGAACATTTTCTAATCGCTGCTGAGTCAGAAGTACAATTAGTAGTTTCACTGATAGCGGACGCAATTGCTTCCAAGCTGTTTATATGAAAGTGCTTCGGGGCAGAGACAACTGCTCCATCAGGGGTGGAAAGGCATAATGTCTGGTAAATGTTCTGCTACTTTATTATGCAAGCTAATAATATTTTTACACACAAATAATGTTACTGTTGATTTCTGATAAATTTAAACTTGGTTCTTAAGTTGAAGACCAAAGTGCTGTCTGTCCGGAACTCCCGTGTGTGAAGATGTGAAGTCAAATGTGTATTTGTCTTAAAGTAGCTAATGGTATAATGATATTAGATGGATTCATATCTAATGCTTTTTTTGTTTGTTTGTTTCAGGACATCAGGCATGAAGCCAGTGATTTTCCATGTAAAGTGGCCAAACATCCCAGAAACAAAAACAGAAATAGGTACAGAGATGTCAGTCCCTGTAAGTACACTTTCTTTTCCGTTGTTTGTAACAGACTGGTGACCTCTAATGACTTCTTCTAACAGCTAAATGTTCTTTGTAAGAGCAAGATTTCTGTTAGATGGATATGCATCCAAGACAATTCTTTTTATTAATATATTTATTTATGAGATAGATGTCACAGGATGCCATTATATCCATAGGATTATGCTAGAGCAGCATACAGTAGATTCTGTATTTATCAGCAGAAATCTGAAGAAAGGAACTTGCTTTACCTTGAGTTCTTATGCTAGAGAGGAACGGTGGCTGAAGTAGCATTAATAAATTCCAAGTATCCTTTCTATTGCAGTATACTTGCTAGAGCATCCTTCTAGTCGATATAGCATAACTGCCCCTATTGGGAGATGGGAAAAAGTCTTGCATAAAACATATGACTACTAGAAATAAATCTAAGCTAATAAGCTAATTGAAACAGAGAAAAAGGGGCGTTTGCAAAGGTGGTAGTATTAGCATGAGACTCTCTGAAATGATCATCATTACATATTCTGGTGGGAAGTACATCTCTGAGCATGTCTCTTCTCTACAAGGCACAGCTCAGCTGGGTGTTCCAGCCTGCCTTTCCTTCCATGATCCTATATATGAAGGCAGTAATGTTCAGACTCTTCTATGCCTGCCATGCTGTACTTTTGGGGCGTGCAGAGAAATACAGGACTGTAGTCAAATGGTTGGCAAACAATACATGATGTATTAGACACTAAAGAAAGTCCACAGCTGGTTCACTAAGCTGCCTTCTCTGCACTAAACGACAATGCCTGTTCTGGGCCTTTCCCTCTTCAAGGGTGCAGTACTGCTGCCTGTTTTAAATGCAGAGTTGCTATAGGCTCTGTCACTGGGAAAATGTCTATCTTCTGTTCAAAGACAAGAGTATTATTGTATATCAGAAAACTTTGATACTTAGTGGTTAAAAGTTACTGAAGTCATTGGGGCAATTGACTAGGAACAATAATGTTGCACATAGTTTGTTTTATTAAGCACTTCTAATATTTGGGGTTGTGGGTAACAAATAGTTCCTTTTTGCCTTTAGATAATACTGCTTCCGATCTTTTTGCTTTTTTGCCAAATGTGAGAACTCTTGTATGTGTGTTTTTTGTTGGTGGTTTGTTTTTTTTAATCTAAAGTGGAGCAAGCTGAAACTAACAAAAGAGCAATGAAATTACATTTGCTGTAATTCTTCAATTTTGGTCATTCTTTTTGTAGCTTAGGGTGTGGTTGGGTTGGGAACAGTAGCTAAATGTCTGTAAGAAGAATAAGAAGTCTTTTCTGTTTGTCCGATATATGTTTAGGCAAACTTTCAACAACCTTGAACAAACTGGGTTTGAATGTTTAAGCTTCAAAAGATAAGCAGTTGTGTAATTAGATTTATTTAAAAACAGTAACTTGATAACTGTACAAATAGGTCAGTGTGATCTGGCTTTCAGATTACTGTGGTGATTACTTCGGGTTCAAATACTTCCATTCTTTCAACGTATTCTTGGAGACAGAGTGCAACTTCTGTTCACTGCTCTGCTGTGGTGCTGTTCTTGTAGTACCTATATTGTATTTCCAGATTTACAAGCACCAGCAAACATTTCTGTGCTACCTGTGATTAAGCTCTTTTCATTCTTCAGGACAACTCAGCTTTTTTGATCCTAACATCTGATGAGGTTGTGTGTGGATTGTGCTGTGTTGCATTTGCATTAACCAGTGTTTTCTAATTTTGCTGCAGTTGATCACAGTCGAATTAAGCTAAACCAAGGTGACAATGACTATATCAATGCTAGTTTGATAAAAATGGAAGAGGCCCAAAGGAGCTACATCCTTACACAGGTAATTGCTGGCAGTGGATAATAAAAATCACATGGTGATTGGAGTTGTTTTTCATGGGTTTTCTTTAGCCTTATTACGTTTGTTTTCTTTATTGTAAAGCTAGTTAAGTGTATATAAACATCTGTGTGCGTATATAAACATACACATAGAACAATTTTACAGAAATGCTGTGTATTTCTTCCTGCTTCCTGTCAGCACTGACAGGAAGCTCTACTTTTTGTAGAGTATTTTGGTCACACTGTATATTTGACTTTAGACCCATCTAGGCTATAAGTTAACATACTTGTAGAAATCTGCATTATTGACTTACGACAAGCAACATTTAGATGTGGCTGAAATGAATCACACTTCTACATGGAAAGTGAGCACAAAGGCTTCAGACTACTAGGCTTAAGTTGCCTGATAAGTTCTCTGAATAGAGGTGAACTTCACTTAATGGGAGGGCTTCACATTTACAGAACTACATGTATGAACATTAAGGTGTTCAAAATGTTTTTGAACTAACATACTTTAAATATAACAGATATTTATGTGTTATGTTGAATGGGGCAAACATTAACTAAAATATATCAGGGAATTTCTTACACCCAACCTTCTGTTTCAAATAAGCAGTATGCTCCACCATGTCTTTCTTGTTAAACATCTTTCTGAAAGTGATGTTGTAGTATTTACAAATAACGTACCTCCTAATAACATGGCTTGCAAAGGGTCTAAGTTGGGCAATGCTGATGCTTCTACCTTTAGAGAGGAAAGCTATGAATACAGACTTTAGTGATGGGAATATGGGGGGCAGGAGGGAAGTAGCTGTTTTTCACTGAATCTGTGAATTCCACACCTATCTAACAAATTTAGAAATTCCTGGATACCCTGTTGTAATATTCTGAGAGCTAGTAACTGTGCCAGAATTCTTGTTTGCTCTAAATGTTTAGTTCCCTGGAGACTGTCCTGATTTCTGATCTTGACTTTTTTTTTTTTTCACCCCTTCCTCCCACACTTTAGATAAAGGTAGACTAGGATTAATATTTTCAAGCAGCAGCTCTTCCTTCCTGTTTCTAATGGTTTTGAATGGCTTTATTTAAATCCAGTCATTCTCTCTGAGGACCCTGGCCTGCTGTTTTGTTTAAGCAAAGTGATGGATAGCAAATATGAGAAGCACAATGATGCTGGTTTGTGTTGCCCAAAATTCAGAGCAATGGTTTTGGACTAGAAAATAGCAAAGGAACATAACACAAACAGAAGTTACGAGGAAATCTACTCTGTGACTAGATGGTAGTCTTTAAAAGGAGTTACCATTTTGTTCAGTCCCAAAGCATATCCATGAAGATTCTGGAAAACCATGTAATTTGTTACTGATCTGGCATTGTTTCAGTCTTTTGAATGTTTGTCTATTCAGTCTAGTGATTTTGAAGTATTATGAATAACAATGATGAATTGCAGAATAGTTCAACGTAGATATTAATTCTGCTCTTTGTTAGTCAATGAGGTTTTACTTCCCCATTGTATATATACCTTTCCTAAGAAAATTCTCTCAGCATTTTTCACTCCCAGTTCTCTTCTTGCAAAAGAGACTACTTTTCTCTTCCTGTTGTGTATGGGGGGAGAAGATTAACCATGCTTTAATGGGTAAATTCACAGTGGGAAAATGGAACTTAAAGCTGTATCACTGCATTTTTTTGTAGTTTGAAATGAGAAGTTGTGTGTTACTTGTCTAAATTTATTGCCTAGTGCAGTAACTTTTACTGGGGAACATTGCACTGACACTAACAGAAAATAATGCTTATTTCTGGGGATTCTCTCTCTGCAGGGACCTTTGCCAAATACTTGTGGTCACTTTTGGGAGATGGTTTGGGAACAGAAAAGCCGTGGTGTTGTCATGTTGAACAGAGTGATGGAAAAGGGATCTGTAAGTACTTACCTGGTTCTAGCTATAAGTTCTTTGCATGTTTATGGTTTTTCTTGAAAACAAAAGAAAAAACAAACAAAAACCAACCCAAAGAAAGGGAAGGGTGGAGAGATGATGATGATCAGTAATTTTATCTAGAAATTATGCCTAGAATTGAATACCCAGTGGATCGATCTTAGTGCGGTCAGAAATTATTCAATTTGTAATTGTAGGTCTTAATTTCTTCTCAATTTGGTTGAAATAAGGCATGAACACAATATGGCTCTCCACACAAATGAGTACTTGGTCTCTACTGCTAACCTAGGTATCTGAATATAGTTATTTTCAGCATACACAGATTGCACCTCTCAAAGGTCAGTTACACCAGGTGTACACAAGGTACACTCATTCACAAGCATTATGAAATAGTTTTGAAGTAGTTAGAGGCGTTTTGACTCCAAGTTTCCTTCATGCAGTAAGAGTTCTGATTATTAAATGTGTCATCCAGGCATACTGTTTCTCCACCAATGTCATTGTTTTACAAAAGACATTGGGGTATGAGAATGAGGGTACAATTGAAAGTACGTCTCCTGGTATCTATCTTAAGCAACAATCTGGGTGATGTGGAGCCAGCTGTTAAGCCAGTGCTTTACTTGCTAGGACAAGTGCAGTGGCCTAAGCTCTATCCAGACCTTTTGGGAAGTTTACATTAGACAAGACAGGCAGAAGATGAAGGGAAACAATAGATGAACAAATAATTGGGCTTATTTTAAGTAATTTACCTTCAGAGAGATAAAAAGTCTTGGTTCCTCCAGCACATGAAGTAGCTGCTGTCTTCAGAATAAAATGACTCAGCCTTTCTGATGGTGGACAAGACAGGAACCATCAGGCATGGTTTTCATCCATGGGTCAGAGTTCTGCCTCTATGCTAATTCCACAGCCACCATCCTTAAAGTGGACTTACCAGCTGTGCGGATATGAAATAAAAGCAATTTCAACTGATACAACTGATAGAAATGCAGAATTTAAAGTTGAATGTTACAGTGTAGTCAGTATAAAGATGCTTCGGAGGAGGGGTAGTGGGTATGTTGGGTATCCACCAGTGATAACTGGGTGGTACATGCTTTTGCATAATAAGGAAAGAATTCCCAATAATCAGGAAAATTCTTGTACAATGAATTGGGTTTTAATAAACTGCAGTCTTGATTTTTTGATTGTTTTGCTTTTTTGTTGTGGAAGTGAAATTTAATCTTCAAAAGAGATGCAGTAATCATGTTTTTCAATAGTTTCTTCCTTTCCAGCCATTCCCGCTCGTTCTCTGCACTGCCAGTAGTTTTGAACAAAATGAATTACTGTGATCCCTTAGGGCAGGCTGCTTACACTTCTCAGCAAGCAGCAGTGGGGAACCTACAGTGGAGCACAACACAATATTGTTTGCAGACACATTTGGTGGAGAAATTAGACACAATGCCAGTTGCTGTGTCCTTAACAGATTTTAATTTTAAAAAAGTGCAGAGAATTATAAATGCATTCTACACTCTGATAAACTAGAGGATATATTTTGAATAAAAACTAGAATTAGTCTGAGGAAAAACTAGTGTTAGTCTACCTATGAATAAAATATTGAAGGGTTTTCTTATTTATTAAAATGCTTTCAGAAATCCTATTAGTCTTGAGAATGCTATTCTTTTTCCATTGTTCTTCCACTTCAACTTTAAAGCCATATTATTTGCCCTTTAATAAAAGAAGCATTAGCCATGTCCAGCAATTCATTCTTATTGCATATTTAGGTATGGGAAATGGTGGCTATAGTCCCATTTCACAGGAGCAGCGTTTGGTGGGAGCCCCTTCTCCCAGTCACAATATCCTTAGATTTAACTGTCAGAAACTTGGTTGCAGACTTTCATATTCATGTTGCCAGTGAGTTTAGTTTCGGTTTTTTCCTGCACACTGCAAAATGTGCTGGTTTTCTATTTGGTTGACTCATTTAAGGTCCTACCATGTAGCAGTCTTTGCAAAACTAAGCTCTCTGGGAAACATTACTGAGAAAACTGAAATTCAGTCAGAAGTAGGTAATGGGAATGTTTGCTGAGTGCAGGGGTTTTTTTGTTTGGCACTTTACTTTTAAACTGTGCCACGTAAAATCAAAATGATCTCACTGCTATTTTTATTTTTGTGGTGAGTGAATGGAGTAACCCAAAATCTCATCTGATGTTACACTTGCAAATTAGCAGTGTTGTAATTCTCTGTATGTAGCTTATTCATGGAATTCATAATACTTTTTCACAGTATGTTCTGCTCTTGTTAACATCTATCTTTTCTTTTGAAATTTAAATATTTGACATGAAGATAATAAATAAAATGCAGAGTAGACTAAAATTCAGATTTTGGCAGAGTGTTT
This sequence comes from Gorsachius magnificus, assembly GCA_034008185.1. Lineage (NCBI taxonomy): Eukaryota > Metazoa > Chordata > Aves > Pelecaniformes > Ardeidae > Gorsachius > Gorsachius magnificus. The sequence continues at coordinate 18,369,392 of CM067091.1, forward strand.
TCAGAGCTTTTGTACTTAGTTAATAAGAGTGAGTTTGTTTGTTTGTTTGTTCCGATGCAAGCTAAAATAAATAACGGCTTGGGTGATTTTGATTAGATTCCATAGCTTCACACTCTTTCAGCTTACATATAGAAGAAAGAGAGCTCTACCTAAACAAACCTATCCTCAATACTTAGGTATTTTCATCAGTTCAGTCAGGGTCAAAATAATTGGACTCGTACAAAAGATTCAGTGAAGATGTGGTTCTGCAGCATAAAGGAAGACTGCTATTCTTCACACTAGAATTGGTCCTCCTTATAATAACAGCAGATGAAGAAATTGTCTCATAAGAAAATGTAGTATTTAAGAATGTTTATTCCTTGCCTTTTACACAAACATAAATTGCATCTAAATGTCTCCTATTTGTTTTTAGATAAAGTGTGCACAGTACTGGCCACGGAAGGAGGAGAAAGAAATGTTTTTTGAAGATACAAACTTGAAACTAACATTGATATCTGAAGATATAAAATCATACTACACAGTACGACAGCTAGAATTGGAAAACCTTACAGTAAGTACAGAAACTAGTACCAATCAGATTCTTCAGTCTCTCTGAGGCGAGATTCATCTCCTCATCAACAAGGTCTTGAAAAAGATGGTCACAAATTATAGCAGATTTTGTTCTGGAATTGGTGATTCTGCATGCGAGTGTTCTTCAGCCTCTAGTTTGTGTATTGTGGAAATGAAATATTTATGAAACGTATCTGGGGAAACTGCAGTCCTTTTCATGTCTCAGCCGTACACTGAGTGAGAAGGTTAGTTTGTCACTACACTACCTTTCAGAGAACCCTTTATAAAGTCATTTCTCTAGTGCTTTTGTGTTATAGCTGGAACAATTGCTCTTCCTGTCACTTAAGCTACCTGTTTGCCTGTGTCTTGTTCTAAGGATTATTTTTAGGTTTTGGCTTAAATCATCAGGTTTTGCATTGATGGCTTTCATCTGAAAGCAGGAACTGTTTTAGCCCTCGTCCTGCAATGAGCTGTATGGAGCTCAGTACCAGGATCAGGCCACTAGCTTGAAGAGAAATAACTCTTCTTTTTTCTTTTTCTTTTTTTTTTTTTTTCCCTTTTGCACAATACCAAAATAAAAGTACACATGCCGTTTCCCACCCTTCCTCTCCTCTTCAACACTGCCCTGTATTAGAGCAGTGAGAGCTAATCCAAAGCTCCTTGGGGAGACTGGCTAAGGAAGAACACCATTAACTTTCACTGAATGCGGGTCACTGAAGATAATGTCTGAGGTCCTCTATGGTGCTGAGCTAGGTGTGTGTGTGCTAGGCTGCTAGCCCGAATTCTGCTCTGGCCTGGTACTGCTCTCTACTGGAAGACACAGTTATTCCTTTGCTCATCTGTAAGCATCTTGCACGCTTGATCCTGCCAGGAAACGTGAGACAGCAGATACGGATTTGACTAAATTATGCTCGAGAAAAAATTTAGTGGCTGTAGTTTGTGGTGTGTATTAACTATGATGCCTGTCTTAGACATGTTTGATGGTTGTAGCTCAGTATTCTGGGAGGATGTGAGCACCAGTGGCTTAGTAGTCTTGGAAGAAAGTTTTCAGGTTGGGAACAAACCTGTGAAGGAACAGCTGTGATAGTGCAAGGGCTTTGTCTGCAGAAAGTGTAAAGGGCTTCTGTAACGTGAGGTACTTCATTTTGAGAAATCTTCAAATGATATTCTGTCATTAGAAATTGGAAGGCAGTAGTGCCAGCTATCTTTTGGCAATACAAGCATTTGAACTGTACTGAGAAAACTGAACCACGTTATAAATAAGTAAACTTACTTATCCAATTTCCTTTGCTCAAAATGGAGACCTTCACAACAAGAGATAATTATTTGTAGTTAGTTTCTTAGCTGTGCAGCTATAAAAGCTTCCTCAGACTGGTGGAACTTTGCTATTTGAATTTAAGTCAGTTCTTCTAAAGATGCAGTGTAGTCTAAGCAGCATACAAAGCTGAACAGGCATGTGCCTCCATTCATGTAAGTTACTTTCAGACTTACTTTCAAAGGAAGTAGCTAAATTTTTTCCAAAGGCACAAATCTGAAATTGACCTAAAGGTAAAACTGTCTAAAGCTGTATGTCTAAATATCTAAGTGACTGTTTGCTGGGAAAATAAACAAGGAATTGTATTTGCCGATTAGAATATTGTTGTAGGCAACTGTGCTTTGAATACTTCTGACTTGTGTATCCAAGCTAAAAAAACTTCCTAAATACTGTTTTTACAGACACAGGAAACTAGAGAGATTCTGCACTTTCATTATACTACGTGGCCTGACTTTGGCGTCCCTGAGTCACCTGCTTCATTCCTCAATTTCCTGTTCAAAGTGAGGGAGTCTGGCTCACTTAACCCTGAGCATGGACCCGTTGTGGTGCACTGCAGCGCAGGAATCGGGAGATCGGGAACTTTTTGTTTGGTTGATACATGTCTTCTACTGGTAAGGACTACTTATTCCAGATGATACACTATTTCTGTAGAGTTATTTTGAGGAACGGTTTGTCATAGGCTTGCAAAGAGCTGTGGTATGTCCCGTGAAGTATTGTTGCATGCTATTTCCCATTATCTTCCCATATTCTGGTTTGGGAATGTATTCCAAGGCAGATCTTGTTCTTAACTGGCCATTCTGAGTCTGGGGAAGAAAAGTCCCTAGTTTTTAGAGTGATTTGTAAACGTAGGCTTTGCCCTCGTGGTTAAGAAAAAAACCACTAGATGTCTGCTAAGTAATAGTGTGAACTGTCCTGAAACAATGCAAAATACATCTCGTGTGTTTCCTTCTACAGAGTCAACTTTGCCTGTAGGCAGAGGGAAATTGTCCTGACTTTAAGATAAAACTGGAGTTCCCTTGGCTTTATTTTGTCACTGTGTGAGAGCAAGTAGCGCACAGAAGTCAAGCCTAGGTTAAAAAGTCCTTTTTTTTTCCTAATTATATTTTCAAAACAAGACAGACAAGAAAGGGAAAAATGTACAGTGTGTTGGAGGCCCACTGTGCTTTCCCTTCTCTGTCTTTTTAGAGACCTGATAAATAGCTGCTGATACCAGGTTTTTCTTATTTATTAATTCTGTAAGATGGAGGGTAGTCTGAATGACTGATTTTGTAGTATGGCCATGTATTGAATCTCATCAGAGCATAAAGCATGTTTCAAATTTTTATCTTCAGATGGACAAACGGAAAGATCCTTCTTCTGTGGACGTTAAACAGGTTCTCCTAGAAATGAGGAAGTACAGAATGGGGCTCATACAGACAGCAGATCAGCTCCGTTTCTCCTACTTAGCTGTTATTGAAGGGGCAAAATTCATTATGGGAGATGCTTCGGTGCAAGTGAGTATTATTGACTGCACAGCCTGATGTAGTGAGCTGCAACTCCATTTTAACGATAGCAAATACATGGGATGAACAGAATAGAAAGGAACTTTAAATGTCATTCTTGCTTTGGCTTCAATAAATTTTTATATTATGGGGTTCTTAAATACAATGCTTTATGAGCTGTCACTACCAAAAGTGTTGTATTAAGAACCTTCAAAAAAGCACCTGTGATATAACAGGTGGCCATGTGTACTTTTCGACGCTGTAGTTTGGGTATAGGCTGGCTGCATTGGCCATGTCTTTTATTTCGGGTAATAAAAAATTTCTAATATGCCAGAAGTTTAAGTATTATGATTAAATCCTGTCAGTTTGTTTTATGGTAAGCAGAACTCTTAACAACACAGATTCTATTTTGTGCTATTTAAATTTTCCAGAAGTAGATTACAATTTCCTGCATTTATAGTGGATGTCTTCTGTGTACTGGATGTAGCTTAGGTTTGGAATTCTTGTCTTTTCCTTCTTTCCCCTCTGTCTTTTCCTTCTTTCCCCTCTGTCTTTTCCTTCTTTCCCCTCTGTCTTTTCCTTCTTTCCCCTCTGTCTTTTCCTTCTTTCCCTCTGTCTTTTCCTTCTTTCCCCTCTGTCTTTTCCTTCTTTCCCCTCTGTCTTTTCCTTCTTTCCCCTCTGTCTTTTCCTTCTTTCCCCTCTGTCTTTTCCTTCTTTCCCCTCTGTCTTTTCCTTCTTTCCCCTCTGTCTTTTCCTTCTTTCCACTCTGTCTTTTCCTTCTTTCCCCTCTGTCTTTTCCTTCTTTCCCCTCTGTCTTTTCCTTCCTTCTTTCCCCTCTGTCTTTTCCTTCTTTCCCCTCTGTCTTTTCCTTCTTTCCCCTCTGTCTTTTCCTTCTTTCCCCTCTGTCTTTTCCTTCTTTCCCCTCTGTCTTTTCCTTCTTTCCCCTCTGTCTTTTCCTTCTTTCCCCTCTGTCTTTTTTTTTTTTTCAATGTAAATGAACAGCCACTCTAAGAATAAATGAAAAGGTAGAGTATAAAGTCCCTGCCACATTAAAGTTAAAAGTTATAGCAGCTTACGTTAAAGAAATAGAGAAAAGCTTAATAGGGCTTTTCCTTTCTGCAGGAACAGTGGAAAGAGCTCTCCAATGAAGACCTGGACCCTCCACCTGAACATACCCCACCACCTCCCAGACCACCAAAGCGAACCTCAGAAATGCACAACGGAAGGATGCATGAACACACGGAATTCTTTCCTAAGCATCAAGTAGTAGAGGAAGAGATTAGATGTTCAGTCAGCACTGTGGAAGAGATGGTTCCAGATGGCAGAGTTTGTTCATCTGTACCACTGATCACAGACAGGTAATTCGTTTGGCTTCCAGCTTTTAACTGTCCCAAGATGACTGTCCAGTTGGTCTCCAGTTGGAGAGGTTGTAGGTCATTCACTCATCAATGGCGTTTCATACATTTGAATCACATTAGTGTAATAGTAGTCCAACCCCAAATCTTTTTGGTAAAGGTCTTATGCTCATGTTCTTTTAACTTCATGCATAAGCTGGGGCCTCTTACGGATCCTGCTGGAGTAGAAGTGACAGCATTGTGAGGTGGTTTACTCTTGCACTATATGTGAAGTTACAGAGGAGCCCTTCCGCTCCTTAGAGGCTGTATTAGTCATGTAGCTGAAAACCAGGCTGACAAGCTTCACATAGAAATGTGAAATTTAATTACAAGCAAAGCAACTTTTGATGAAAGGAGTAGAGGGAGCTTGTGAACAGAGAACTCTTCTACCTGTCATTGTAACCTAAATTGTAGAGACTGATAAATGTGCAGAGATGCTGTGTACACAAGCAGTAAAGCAGCGGAGAAGCCAAGGTTCCTGCCTGCTTAACCACTAGATGTCACTCCTGATTTATTGGAATGGCGTGGAACTGGTTGAAATCTGCATGCCTTGGTGTTGCTGGCATCCTGCATGTTAACTGCTTTTATTCAGAGCAACCAAATTAATGCCACACAGAACAAAAAAAATCAAAATTAAAAAGAAATCGACCTACACCTACCAGGGATAGTCAAGGGAAAGTTTAATGTTGTCCCACTAGATGGCCTCCTAACAAGACATCTCCATAGGAATACTGGAATAAAATACCAAATTTTAGTATTGTCCACAGAACTCTGGAGCCTTCCAACAGATGCAGCTGGCAGGCTTGATGTATCTAATTTAGCTGAACCCGTGGGGCAGCATGTGACTGGGAACTGGAGATTAGTGAGATGTGTTTCCAGTAGTCTTCCTTCGAAGTAAACCTCCTCTTAATTTCACATAGCAGAGAGGCTGAGAATGTGAGCTGAACCTGTTGTCTCCCTCCAAATTCTGCTTGAGACAAGGAGATAAAACGGAAGTGTTTCCCTGCTCGATGTGAAACAATGTTTGGATCTGGATTTTTCTTAATTCATTGGGGAGATCCTGGAAATGAAATACTCAAATTCCAAAGATCTTTACTGAAAAGAAAGGAAACCTTGGAAATAGGAATGGAGACAAATGGAAGCTTAGCTACAAAAGGAGGACATGTTGCAGTGGTCACAGGTCCCTCTCTTCCCTCCCTGACCATATAGTTCTGTACCAGAATATTTGCCAGGGACATGAGCTGGCAGCTAATGCTTTCCACGCCTAATGAAGAGTATGGATTTAAAGCTGGTGTCTTGTGTCTTCTCTTTAGCTATATAAATCTGAATTTCTCAGTGAATAAATGATTTCCTGGAAATACTTTATGCAGTGTAGCTTAAATGAACACAAGACATGTCCAGCTCTAAATTGCTCAGAGGCTCAATTAATTTCATTTATTATAGTCCCTTGTCTGAGGTTGGGGTTGAGTCATCCTCTGGAACTGCCTGTGTTCACCGATTGTAGAGGCTGACCAGGCATCTACCCTTTACCTTGCCAAAGTTAAATCCCACCTTATGCGACATTTCAGGCATACTAGGAAAGGCCAGGATTTGAATCCTGAGCTCCCTCATTCCATACCAGTACTGCTGCTGTAGGATCAGGCCTCCTTTGTGAGCATCATTCTTGTTCTCATGTCTGGGACAGCGAGTCCCGGAGAGGGAGGGAGCAGTCCGATGGGAAAGGATGTGGGACAGTGTGAGGCTGGAGGAAATGGCAGGTTGGGAGAAAGACGACGTGCTGGCAGAGGTGAGGGAAGAAGCGGCAGAAGTCTGAAGCGCGTTTCTTTCCCTGCCTGGATACTCTAGTATCTGGGGTGGAAGATTCCTGAGCTCTTTGATGCTTAAGCTGTCAGCAGATGTCTAGGGAAGCCCCCTGAAAACCATCTCCCTGCTGGTTACCACCCCACTGGTTCTCACAGCATGATGGTGCTCTGCTTTCTAAATTCAGCTGGAAGGAGTTGTACAGTAGGTGGGACAGTTCCTGCTCAGTTAAGAAGCCCCTTTGGGTGTCAGTACACTGCCAACAGGATGGAGGCCTGGTATCTAGAAACAAAGCTGTGTTGAGAGAGTATTAAAGGTGAAGACATCTTCAGTTCCATCATTAAAAGCTATCGCAATGCATTTAGCCACTCTTCCTAAGTTATGGCTGCTCGAGCTACCACAGTTCCACCATTTTCTGACTTTTTGGGCAGCTGCTTGATTTTAGAACCTTAATGTTCTCCTGACCTGGATGTAGGTTTGATTTGTGCTAGTTCAGTGCTTGTCTCGGTGCAGGTGGCAGATTTGTGATAAGCAGTGGCGGTAGATGGTGTTTTAAGACTAAGTCAGCTTATTCTTTACAGGGCACAAAATACTGCCAAGCATGGCTTTTGATGACAAGTGCTGTTCTAAGCCTGTAATTTAATAGCCAGAGCTGTAATAATTAGCAATAGGCTTTGGTTTGCAGCATCTGCTGCAGCTGCTGATAGCAACAGATTTCCAGCTTTGTCTGTGGTGTTCAGCGGGTGAGACCGTGCTCTTGTAGAATCTGCGTAGCTTCTCTCCCAAATGGAGAATCCAGTACTGAGTATTTATTTCTTTGTCCTTAAGCACTAGTCAAGACACTGAAATTCGGAGGAGAACTGTTGGTGAAAATCCACGTCTCTCACCCCACAAAGAAGACTCAGTGAAGTCAGAAAGCTCAGAAGAGGATGATGAGAACATGATGACAACTTGGAAGCCATTTCTAGTGAATATATGCATCTTCACTTTCCTCACGGCAGGAGCTTATCTCGTTTACAGGGTGTGTTTTCATTGACGGACGTGCCAGCAAGATCGACCCTGCAGAAAACACCAACGATTCGTGATGGGTTTGTAATAAGCTTTTCTGAAAGAAAGCTAATTGAGGCATGTGAGCCTTGTCTCAGTGGAGGTAGATCTTAGGTTGAAAGGCCGGAACTTTGGTTAAGGCTTAAAGAGAGAATTGATGCACTAGGGTTTTATCTAGCCCTGTGGTCCCAAGAACATAATATTCTAATCTCAGGGCCTTAAAATATTCAGGAGTAAGCAGATATAATGCCAAATAGTCTGTTTTCCTTTTTTCTTTTTTTTTTAAAAACTAAATAATAGAATTACAACACATTGTTGTTTTTAGCCTTTTTTAAAAAAGCCAGTTCTTTTTCTTTTGTGTTTCAGAAAAACTAGGCACAAGTGAAACTTGCTTGTACTCTCCAAGTGTTGTAACCAAATACATGGCTTATACTGATGAGTTCCCAAACAAAGAGAAAGAAACCCACATACCTGACGAATGTAAACTTTGTGGAAGGGAGGGTGTTGGGGGAGGGGTGTGTTTGGTTTATTTTGTTTTGGGGTTTTTGGTTGTTTTTTTTAACTTGCTTCATAGTTAAATACTGAGTTGTGGGCAGTGCCTGTGGTATTGATATATTTAATCTTGGCATAACTGTTCTTAAAGAGCTTCTTGTTTTACATGTGTTTATAGAAACAGGCTTCTGCAGTTGCTCAGGGTATCCCAACATGTCAAGCTCTTTTTTTTTCTTTTTTTTAATAAGCATATCTCCTCATTGACTTTTGTTGCACTCTACTTGCACATATGCCCATTTACATTGCACCATCCTTTGTAAAGCTGTTTTTACTTTTATATTCTGGGCTAGGAGAGGTTGAGGGGAGGGAGAAAAGAAACAGGAAGGGAAATTCAACCAAAACATGTCCACCAGCATTCTGCAGTTGGCATTCAGAAGGACCAGTTCTTAAACCTCATCATTTGGAATGTAAAATGCAGTTTCGCTCTACGTCTGCTCCGTACAGAACAGCATGCTCCCTGCGAGGGCCAGAGAGGTAACGTGCTCGGAGGCATTGCAGGCAGCGAACAGGAAAGCATTTCAATGAATCCAGAGCAATTAATGCTGTGGCAGCTTCCTTAAGACATAAAAAGTTCAGCAGAAGACATATTGGTCTGTGAACGTATCAGTTGGCTTATGATGCAAGCGTTTGTGTGTTCTGCTTTTTTTAAAGCAAAGATTTAAATCACTGGCTTCAGTTTGGCTTGAAGATACGCTCTTCAGTAATTACGGGAGATGGCGGTGTGGGAGAGCGAGCCTCGCGCCTCTGCAGCCGGGGCTGTTGCTCTCCATGGGCGAGCTGGGTGACGGGTGGGTTTGTCCTCTGCCCGGCTGCGCCTGCGCTGTTCTGCTTTGCTGGGGGGCCGGTGCCGCGGGCTCGGGACTCGAGTGACATCAAGTGCTTGTAAATAAGGATTTGGGTGCATTGGTAGAACTGTGACTGGAAGTCGGCATTGCACTGACCAGGCGTGGGCAATGCTGTTCCTCCTGTTAGTACCAAATTATTAATTGTTTAAACACCAAGAGCAAAGGTGGCTTTGCTCATGTCATGGGGCAGAGGACAGGACTAAACTCACTACTGAAAGTGGTAGTGATCGAAACTCAACCATGACAGCTGATCTGCAACAGTGTTACTACTCAGTTCTTTTTATTTTTAAAAGCTTTCTAGAGTTATAGCACTTAACCACCATGCTCAGTGCAGACATCACTATGGAGTATCTTCTGTAAGCCTCCCTCCACTCCATATTTATTTTTTGCAAAGCTGTCTGTAGGTGCAGTGCTCTTCCTTCGGTGAATAAGTTGGGGGGGGGGGAGGGGGGAGTTACTTCTATTGTGTGTTCTGTTAAGCTTGCATCAAGGGCTTCTCAAAAGTACAATAATAAATCCTCAGGTAGTACTGGGAGTCAATACTTTACCTGTGAGACTGTTGGTCAGACCAGTACTTGTAAGGAGGAATGTTGTAATCAGTCAATATTTAGTTATATTATTGGAAACATGAAAAATGAGTATAGAAAAATGGTAATATATAATGGCTCATCTGTGTATTTAAGATACAGTATGTGATTGCTTTGTCCCCCACTATTCTCACCATCATCTGGTAGAATATTGTTCCAAGGCAACATTTGTACCCCCTTTGTATTAAAATGCATGTAAAGTCTTCTAGTGTCCTGATGAAATACCATGTGCTTGAAAGGTGAAAGAACTTATATTTCTGCTTACTGATGTGCCCAAATTGTATTTGCATGAACTGATCATTAAGTGGCTGTGGTTCAAAGGGTGTTGCTGGAAGTATCTTCGTTCAGCGATAGACCGGTTTGGTGTTTATCAGATAACATGTACTCGCCTAATACCTGGCATGACTTCCTATTGAATTGCTGCGTACTCGGTGTAACCCGGTTGTTTAGCATGGTTCATTTCAGCTGAGTAAGTAAGTGTAGTACAGACATTCCAGAGAGTTTAGTAAGCCCTATTCACACCTCGATTCTGGTCTCTTGAGGCAAGCAATAGCCAGGTGATTTCGGGGTGTGATGTACTGTGCTGCCTCCAGGGCTGTGCTGGCAGAGCAAGAGGGAAGCCTCTTCCAGGAGGTGGTGGGAGCATGCTTTGATCTGCAGAAACCCAGGCTCCAGATGTGGTGGCCCACGTAACATCAAAGAAACAAAAACCACCTCTGTGCTGTTCCCAAGAGGGGATATTTTAAATTTGAGGCTTGACAGGAAAGCAAAAAGCATCCTTCCTTTGAATCCAGAGTAATTCACTTGCAGATTATTCTAACAAGAGAAAGCTTCTGGAGATGATAAAATTTTGAGCACCCCCGTTCCTGCCCCTTTGCCATTTCTTTCATCTGTTCCAAATCCAGAACCTCCACTGTCCCGGGATGGACAGGGGACTGCCCTGCCAGCCCAGCGAGGTGTGTATAAGGCTCCTGATACTGAACTGTAAACATTTTTGTTTTGATGTCCTGTATATGTATGTAGTAGTTTGGGTGTGTATATACAGTAGCGTTTCACAGTGGGTGTATTGGTTAACCTATTATTGGAAAATGGACAAATATCCATGTTAAACTTGTTAGAAAGTTAGTGAGCTGCTCTGCTATATGCCTTAAGCAAATATTTACTCATCAGGTCTTTCTTTTTTACAGATTGCCATAGAATAAACTTTTTTAAAAAAATAAAAGAAAAAACAACAAAAAAGCTCAATGTTTTGGTATAATACATTTTCAGGTATCTTGTCTTTTGTGTACGCCGCTGCAAAGACCTCACAGGTTATAGTAAAATTGTACAGTTTTTCAATTTCCCATACAAGTTTTCAGTTCTCATTTTAGTTGAAACAATAAAATTCTTTTTTTTAAAGAACGTACATGAGAGTGTTATTGCTTCCTGCCCTTGGCTCCTGTTTTGAGTCACTTGCAAATTGGGGCCAGCATGATAGGCGGCGGGGCTTCTCCTAGAGGAAAGTGATTTAAATGTCACTGTAAGAACGGGCTTGTAGGTCAGCTCAAGCAAAGGGAGTATCCTGCGCCTCCATCTCCCTTCTCTAGGCTTTAAACAGTTGAATTTCAACTATCTTGGCCTAGGAATCAGTGTAATACAAGAAACTTAGAAACTCTCAAGCATAAGTGTTTTTTGCAGGAGTTTCAGTTGTACCTTAACATGAAGCTGTGCGACAGTAGCATCCCTGTTTGAGTCACAGCAGCTGCAGCCATCATGCTTCCGTGTTGTCTGGATTAAAGGATTTACCTTTTGTTTCTATTTTTAAGGAAAGCTATAACTGGAGGAGAGTTGAATTTGAAGAGAGAATTTTCAGTAGCTTCATACAGTGGTATTAGCACAGCTGTGGTGAGTTTTTGTGCACTGCCCCACAGAAACAGTCAGGGCCTTCTGACAGGGCTTAAAGCCAGGCTCAGGCAAAAGGTTGGCTGGGCTGCCCTGCCTTGTCCAAGTCACCAGCTATTGCCCTTCCCCCGCCTAGCGAAGGAGAAGAGTAGGGGAGAGGGGTCCAGGGACACAGGGAATTTACCAAAGTAGAACATCTTCCCCCTCCTTTTAAAGAAATCCGTAAGTTAAAAGCAGAGTTACAGTACAGAAATGCAGCTATAGACCAGCACACCCTGGGCCTGCTGGTCAGTGCTAATGACTTCAGCTGTACAAGCAGGCAGCACAGAATACCAGCAGCCATCAGCCTGCCTCTGCCAGCCCCACTTGAACTGCTCACAGCTGGAATACAGGGGTGGGTGCATGACCCAGCGCTGTCAGGTCAGCATCTGAATTCCCTTACACCTGTCCGCACCCCTACAAGCACAGCAGTCTGAAGCACTTGCAGGGACTTCTCTCAAGTGTTTTATTAGAATTTTAGAAAACAGTATGAAATCCAACAAATAAATACTGAATAGAAAAGTTACATTTCTATAAAAAAAAATTATATATATACACACACAAGCCAAACCCTTTCAAGTATTTACCTGAAGCCAGGCTTCTCTTTACTACTACCCTCCACTCAGTCAGTTAGCTAAGTGTTGAGTAAGGAGCCTGACAATGGGTGTGCGATTATGCAAAGTCTTGGTCTATGACTAAACAAATAAATTTAAAAAATAAAACATAACCAACCACACAAACCAACTTCAGCAGAGCTGTCCATATGTCCATCAGACCTGCACATGGCCAGTACAATACCCACCTTCCTGTTGTAAACTGCCGAGGGCATACACTCTGTACCTATCCCTGTCAGCCCTTGCTTGACCCTGTCCCAGGTTGCAATGGTTATGAAGAAATGGGCTTCTGAAGTAACAGCCTTTCCTTCCACAACTGAACTGTACCGGAAAAGGAGACCAGCAGGCACCGCTGCTGGGTTTTTCTAACACACAGGGCAGCTGCTGCCCATTGGAGAGCAAGCATTTCTCTCCTCTCTGTGAAATGCCAAATTCATCAAATACTTTATGGCAAAATAGATCCCATTTGGCTTACAGTTTGAGCAGGGGCAGCTAATTCCAGGGAGATGGGGATTTTAACTCAAGTGACAACCTGGATCCATACTCTAAGAGATCCTGGGTTTTATTTGTCCAGCATTTGGTATTTCATCATGTGCTGAGACAGAAGACATGTTCCAGTCTACGTGGCATCAACTGCAAACTCCCCATTTTGGAAACAGCCCTGTACTCTGCCAGTGTGCAGCAAGGGCACGGCAGGGCGTCAGTAAACAAGACACTGATAAACAACAAAACCCAATCCTCAGGTACCCATAGGTGGCTGTGAGGACAATTTGCTTCAGCTCCTCATATTCCACTGCTAAAATACTGTGATTTCAATTTCAGCCTCTTGTTGTACAGTTTCTCTTAATTCACAGCAAATCCTGTCCATTTTCTCAAAGGCTTGCCGTCCCTTTTCACCTATGGAGAAAGAGAAAATACAGCCCATGCTGAGGAAGAGAAAGCAGTTAGAAACGCCCTGAGAAACGCGACACCAGAACTACTGTTGTGACCTTGGTCGGCACAAACAAGAACTCTCAACACTGACAAACACATCTCTAAGGGAGTAGTTTTCCAAAAACTGCTAGAAGTCACCAGGGAAAAAAATCAGGCCTTAGTAAACATTTCCCCATGAGTAACAATTTGGAGCATCACAGCTGGAAAACTTGTTTTGTAATACATGTGAATCCGAGTGTTTCTGTGAAGCAAGTCTGGAGATCCCCAGAACTAAACATGAATCAAAGTGGTTTTAGCAAGAACAGAATGGGGAAATTACTGTCTCCTAGATAAACTGGACACCCTCTCCAGCAGCTCTGCATTTAAGGTACTCAGCCTGGGCAATTCTCCTTTGCCCTCAGAAGTACAAATACCAGAGAGCAGCAAATCAGGAACACTGACATCTCACTAGCGGCTCAGCTCCACTGTAAATCTACGGAATTCAGGTGAAGTAACAGGTAATGAGCCCATATAAACCCACTCTGTTTGAACTCTTTACCCCTCCAGTACTCAGAGCGGAGCCATTTGAAGAACAATAGGAACATCAAAACTAGGAGTAACAGTCAGTTCTAGGTGGCTAGAAGAGGTTACCAGGCCCAAAGTGTCTGCTGTTGTTCTGATACATACGAAAGATCTTTAAATCAGCTTAGCTAATCCCAGAACTAGAAGGGGCTTTATTGTGATCTGCCAGATCCAAATGGCCTTTTTACAAAATCTAGGAGGAGAAAATTGCTGATGCCAGTACTACTGTTGGGAAGTGCCCCGTCAGCACCGTCAGTACTTAGCCGCCACCTTTTTAAAAAGTGTAGTGGTTGTTAAAGCGCTTTATCCTACTGTGACCTCCTTGGTCTGGTTCTAAAAACTTTAATGGGGGTCTTTGGTCACTATATGTGGTATAAAGTTTATCTTAATGGTATGAAATCGCTGTTCATGAAATATTTCCATTGTCCTACATGTGTTCAGGCTGAACTTCAGGCCTGTTCTGGTTCTGCACTACTTCACATCACTTTTTTAGAATCCGTATTATAAAGTCACGTGAAGGACTGACTTACCAAAGGATAGCGTCGTTTCCCTGGCTGCATTCCTAACTTCCTCTGTTGCAGACTGGCACAGGTGGGCAACCTGCTCAATACTCTCAACACCCTGTTTGAGAACAGAAAAATTTGCAACAGCAGCTTTTCAGCAAGCATTTCGATAACAGTTTTTGCAAGGTAAACACATGCATACTAACGCCCATCCCTTCTTGCAGCTGAATGCTACTGTGACCTTTCTTTTCTCCCCCAACATAGCAGCTTGCAGTTAATTGTTTGGAGCATGATCTCACCTCTGCTGCTTTCTCTCCTGTTTTAGGGCATGGAAAAGTGTAACAGTTCAAGGGTACAGGTCACAGCTGCAGTACCATTAAACTAGCATAAACTGATCGGGGCCTTTGCTGAAAGAGCCACCGCAGGTTGTGCAAGGGCAACAGCAGCTCTGCAAATCTGACTTTAAGACTCTGATTTGTTGGGGCTATCTTGTGACTGCCTGCTTGTAGGAACTGTACTCACAATAATCCCTTGTGTGCAAACAAACTCACCTAATACAGACTTGTGGCCGTTGGAAAGCTTTAAATCTGTTCTGACAGTTCCTTATAACAGCAATGCAAATATTACTTTTGTTTTCTGACTACAAATCAGCTATTGTTAAAAAAAAAAAAAGATGAACTGGTTTAACTTTAAATTTCTATAGTTAAAGCTTTAGGACTGATTCCATACACAGCTGACTGCTGCTCATTTTTCTACGTGCTAGATGTCCCTCAGTGTCACTTGTCCTTCACCACTGACAATGTTGTGGAAGTCAGAAAACATCCTTTCTGCCATTGTGCTGTGCCCATCAGATCAAATTGAGACGCTTCAAGATGCCTGCAGCTCCCTCTGCCTGCTGCCTTGTGAATAACAGCATTAATAGTTTGGAACTTTGGCAGCCAAAGAATTCATTAATTCCAAAGAGAAGAAAGCTGAAAAAATAACCCTACCAGCTCAAAAAAAGCCAGATACACCTCTGCATCTAGCAGTTTTGGCCAGACATGCACAGCAGAAGTAGAGCTGTAAATACTTACTCGGAGGTTTTTAAGAGCCAAACATGCAGCTTGCTGAAGTCTTGCATCACGGTCAGCTAAAACGTCAGTGAAAAAAAAGAGTGCCTGAATGGAAAAAAAAAAAAGAAAAAAAAGGCTTTATAAACTTAAGCGTAATCAAGCAGGCAAATTCAGGCTGACAGCAGCACTGTTTTATCCAACTGAAACAGAATAAAGGATATAGACAGATCACTGGAGCCCTGCCGTAATTTAGGTTCTAGTTAACAGATGAACGAAGCGAGGAGTGGACAATAGTGCTGTTCTAGGATAAACTAAGTCCCATGTATTTCAGCATCTATTTAGAAAAGCCAGTAAAAGCTGCAGTCTCTACCTTTTCCCTAAAGTTCTTGTTTGCTGCAGCACGGGCGAGGCAGGATGTGGCTGCTTTGCTGACACGGTGGTTGTCATCCAGCTGTAAAATCCCAAGTAGCCATAAAGTCTGCGGTAGAGGTTGGAGTTTGTTCAGTCGCTTTCCTTTCAATTTTTTAAGAGTCTTCAGCCGTCCAGGGCATTGTAGCTCCTCGATTAGCATTACTGCAAGTGAAAGATTTCAGCTTCACTAACTGACAAATGAAGACATTATCAAGAGAAAAATCCTCCACTCTAATTCAGCCTCCTCTAGCCACAAGTATTTATTCACGTGGCTAATAAGCAAGCCAAGCATGGCAGGAAGCAAATTGGGACGACTGCCCCTCTGACCATCCTGTCTTCTTTCCCTGTCATTGTTTCATTTCCTCCTATACCAAGACCGTCTGACAAATGGAGCAGAAATAATTATTTCACAATATTAGTTCATGAGGTGCAGTGCAGCCCTGGTCCTTTTAGGACCCGGGTGCATTGAGTACAACATACAGTGCTAAAGAGCTCCTACACCTTTGGATGTGAGGACGGACGGTCCAGTCCTGCAATAAGGAACACAAATTCAGCAAAATACTTTTAAACATCCCTGAAAGATCTTGCTGTCCTGGTCACAGAGAAAGCACTCTGGTTTTTAAAAAATAAGAAATGAGGCACTGGATTGACAGTTTAAATTTGAAGCATATTCCAGGTCCTTCTCACTGACTAGCAATGCACAAGTTTTAGTCCCCCACCAGATGAGTCATCTGCATCAAAACAAGCCTAAAGATGCAGCCAGCATCAGGACTATTTTTAAAATAATTCTCTTCTGATACAGACTAAGTTTTAAAGTACTTTCATATGTTGGGCTAGGCTTCAGCAAGACATTGGCTACCTCGTGCTAGAAAATGCACGTTAGTAACCTCTGAAATTTTATTGTTACTGTGTCTGATTACAGCTGCTAGAGTAACACAAAGACACAGACATTTACTCAGTCCTCGAATCCAGCCGTAGATTGCTGCCAGCTTTGTTTCTGCTTTAACTTCAGAATATCACAGAACCCACTTTTTAGGGCACTTACTAAAGACAAACCCATCCTTCACACCTCTGTGTTGGTTCTACCTGGTTAGGTATGGGAGTCAAGCATGTCTTTCCTGTTCTAATTAAAGTTACATGGTCGTAAGGGGAATTAAAATGGAAAGAAATTGTCGATGCAATGGTTGGGCTGTTTCCTACTCTGAAAGTAGATCTTGAATGGTAACCTGGAGAGCAACAGCCAGGGCTTGTGAGCTCAAGCAAAGGAGCCAAGCGCTGCCAATACCTTCTTTAGCGAGTTTTCCCAAGTGTTTCTCCAGGCTGGTAATGTGGTGTTTCTCCAGGTATCTATAAAATTGGAATAAAGTGACTGGTTCTGTTTGGAGGCACAGAGGGGGGAGCAACCCGTCACAGTTGATGATCTGCTCTAGCAACCTCTGCAGTACTGAGAGTAACACGGAAAAGAACAAATGAGAAAATGAAAGGTTGGTTAGATGGGAGCTCCTTAAAACAAGTTTATTTTTAAAATGCACAAGGACAATTTTTAGCCATGCAATAAAATGAAACCTGAGCGGCCTTGTGTTCAAGAAACGGACTGGTACCTGCTTCTAATTGACCAGGGTATTTTTCCTTCACTTTGAGCGTCAATGTGTATTTGAGCACATGACGGAATCTTTCTGCTGGAACAAACAAGATGCTACCAGGCTCTGTGAGATCACTCCAAATTTTCAGATAGTGCTTCTTCTTTTTGGTCTTTTGAATAACTGAGGGGAAAAAAGAAAAAACAAAAAAACACCCAAACAACACAAACCACACTTTACAAAGTTAGTGAGCTCTAGCAGAGTTTGGATTTTGCATGAGAAATTAGGCACCAGATGGCATATCTAGAGACTTGTCAGCATAACTTGTATCTGTATTATATAGATGGCTGGAGATTGGCTGCCAGTATTTTAACATCTGCAAGCATTGATTTCACCAAGTTTGGACTGAGCTCCTAAACTGTCATTCTGAGACCTGAATGAGATGCCTAGCAGCTTTCCTGCCTCATTATTCATTTTGTCCCAGCATCCGAGTCAAGTTTCAGAAGAACTTTCTGCGAGTATAACGGTTTCCCCTTCTACCAGCACGAGATGTGCTGTTTCCAAGCATTTTAGAGATCCTCTCATATGTACCTTCACAAGTGGAGAACTCTGAACCTCAGTGCATAGGCTGAGGCAGGCTTTCCTTCATCAAAGGCTTCAGAAGAGCACTTGAAGCAGTACCCTGTGGTTTCTTGCTATCATTTAAACCCTATCATTCCTCACTCTTACCCATAGAGATGTTGAACTTGTGTCCTGCATTTGAGACTCCTAGACTTTCCGCATTACGAGGTGGCAAAGGCCCTGTGAAGCCTTGCTCTGGGGAACAGTTTATTCTCACATCCTTCAGGATAAAAATCTGTCAGCACATGTCTGACAGCTTGGTATGTTTACCAAGATGAGAACAAAAGCCTTCAAAGTCTCCCATTGTGCCTTTATCATTTTGTCACATCCAACACTCAGGGGAAGAATTTAGTAGGGGGAAGGCCCAAACTTTTCTTGCATATGTTTACAGAAGTTGGGCTCTTTGCTTACTAAGTAAAAGCATAGATATAAAATAGGATTTTATTAAGGCTATTCTGCTGTTCTTTGACTGCAAACTCCATCATCTATAGCTTCCTCATTTGTAAGACATACCAGTTCAGCTACTATTACTTTAAGCCAAACTTCTTCAAATTTTTCCCTTCCTTGCAGGGGAAAAAAACCCAAACGAATGATGAGCCCTGTTTTTTCTAAGAATCTAGACATCAGAGCTGTTTTAATTATGTAAATGTTCATTAAGGAATTTAGAATGAAACCCTGATGTGTCTGGGGAAGCTCAAGCAGAGCTATCTGTACCCCTCACATCTCTGGCATGCCTTGGAATAATGCAATTACTCACTTTCTTCAACAGACATATCCAAGACATCCCCCAGGACTCGTGTCTGCTCTGATACTTCTTCCAAAAGGCTCTCCTGGACAACCTGAGCTACATTTGGTGACCTCAGTTTCTGAAATGCAACATGGTTATCTTAGTAGCTGAAACAAAGGCAGTATCAAGCTCAAGATGAATGAGGATTTGTTTCTCAGAATCGAACTTCTGAAGTCTATGAGAAAACACCAGCTGCTCTCAGAAGGCCTCTTTTTCCATCACAGCATGGACAGGTCACTTCTGAGCGCAAGGCTGCTCAACAAAGCAGGATGAGTAAATCACATTACGCTGGAACAATCTTTCTGGCATTTGACATTCTTCTCTGCCCCATCCATTGACAACTGTGTAGCAGATCAATACTAACAGCTACACTGTCCTCTGCTGCCCATCCTCATCAGAGGTAGTACTTTGAGGATGGTAATGTGCTTGAGCTCTATAACGAAAATTAATTGAGGAATGAGGTCTCAAGGGGAGCCAAGAGTTACTTCTTGCTCTACACGCTAGCAGTTTCTTTCCAGTAGTAGAAGTTTCACAATCATTAACATAAATAAATAAATAAATCAGCTGTTATCGATACACAATTCAACCCAAATCTGTCCTACTGCATTAGCAGCCTGCTTTGGGCACAAAGGTGTTACTTAAAGCTTCAGCAAAACCCAGAGGCTGAAAAAAAAAAAAGAAAATCAGCAAGGTTTTGTATGACATGTTTTGTGCATACACATGTATACACTGCATTTTTTGGACTCAATTTCTATTCTGAGTCTTTCTGCTTTTGTAAGAGAACCAGCTACATATTCACTTTTGTCCGTAATTGGAATCAACAATTACAATCCATGCCCTGGAAACCCATAGGCTATTCCTTACCTGCAAAAGACTTTTGCACAGCTTCAGATGAGTTATCAATAGTGTGTCTAAGTTGTCATCACCAGTAGTTACATCTCTTGTTTCTGTTCTCACATCACAGCTGAGGGACTGAAGCGTGTTTTCATTGTATGTGCTGTTGAGATGAGGGGAAAAAACACCGAAGAGTTAAAACTCTCATCAGCAAATAAATATGAAGATGTGCAGTCTCAACAGTAGCCTTCAAGCAAGCTGCAGAAGTACAAACCAGGTGGCATTTAACAGGTAACAGCACTTGCTATTGCATTTATAACACTTCTTAAAAACATGAGGACTTAATTCTAAAACTCATTCCAGGACAGCAATACCAGATCAGCTGATCCCACAAAATCCCATTCTGGAGAATCAATACTAGTAAAGATGCTTCCAGATAACGTGAATTGAGTTGCTGGCTCATTTGCAGCAGGTGAACTGCAAAAGCAGTGCATATAACAGACAAATCCCTTGGTGTTCTCCCAACTTGATGACACTGGGAGTGTAGTAAATCTCCCAGGATCAGGCTCATAGCTCTGGAATGTAAGTTTTGGTGCTATGCAACTTGCAAAACTGAATTAAAAATAAAGAACAGGTAGAAGAGCTCTAAGTTTCTCATAGCTGTCTCCCTCACTAGTTCAGCATCATCCTGCTAAGCCTGTTTCCTGCAGTCTGTTTCCTGCAGTCCTACACACTAGGCCTTCCAACGTATTCTGCAGGTATCACTCTGCAATGTTTTCTGTAAGTTCAGTTTAAGTTTCCTGTCATGTCAATCTGGTAGGTATTCAGAATCATGAATCTCCGAGTATTCAAAAAAACCAGTTTCTATCCTGGATGTCCATACCTGTAGCAGCTCTGTACAGTGGTTACTTAGCCAAGCACAGAGTACCAGTAAGCATTCCTGGGATCAGCCCTCCTTACCCCCTTCCCTTGTCGCCTATAATGAAGTGCTGCAGACACATACCTGATACTGGCTGTTCTTATGCTTCCAAATAACGAAAGCTCATCAGCACTACAGTCAGCATTTAAAAAGTCAAAACTTTCCAGTACTGTCTCCACCATTAAACTTTCCATAGATGAATGTTTGTGATGAAGTGTCTTTAGCTGTTGATGGAATGGAAAGAAAAACATTGTTAGTTGTAGTTATCAAGCCATTTTGCATGAGTTCTTTGCTGTTTTTCAAATCACTCAATAACAAACCAATTTGCTTTTCTGATTTCATTCTTAACACATCAGGCAAGTTAGCTCTGGGTACAGCACTCTGATCCCAAAATAATGTTGCTACTTAAATTCAAAGTATGCTTCAATATTTTAATCTGTCTGTATTCTTCTTTCGATCTCTATGCCTGTTAAGGTCAGCATGAGAGCTGATTTTCTCTGCATCTTTTGCCATTAGTGCAATTTTCACTTATTCCCCACTTCAGACACAGAAGTAGCAATCTTAGGGGTCTTGCATTCCAACATAGCATCCAAGAACTTTGATATCAGTAGTGGATTTCATGGGGCCAATAACTTTCTCCCCCTTGGAAAGGCTGCTTTGAGAGCACTTGGTTTGGTTTTTTTAATTTCTATTTTTAAATTGGTTGCACTGGAAGTCAGTGCAGTTTTGCTAACGTCAGACAGACTGAACTGCCTGCAAAAGCTAGGTGATGCTGGAGAAACATTAGGTTTCATGAACTG
Organism: Gorsachius magnificus; assembly: GCA_034008185.1. Lineage (NCBI taxonomy): Eukaryota > Metazoa > Chordata > Aves > Pelecaniformes > Ardeidae > Gorsachius > Gorsachius magnificus. The sequence continues at coordinate 18,390,497 of CM067091.1, forward strand.
ATGCAGTCATCTCAAGGTATACTAAATCTGAAAAGTGTCAAAAAAAAAAAAATGAGAAGCAAACCAAAACACAGAGGCTCTGATGTACAGTTCAGATTCTGCTTAGCCCAGACTAGTTTCCACTTTGACTGCACACAGTTTCTTAATTTCTTTTTCCAGATTATTGGTCTGTGCACAGCATTTGAAGGCCATCTCTAAGAGATGCTATGCAACATAGTGTTCCTGTGTAGTCAGCTCTCAAGTCTGCCTTTTCTGAGTAATGCCTGACCTCTGGTGGCCAAACTTACTTTTTGGGAATATGCCATCGATACTTCATTAAATCAAATCCACCACAGGATCATGGAACTTCTACAGTTTTAGGAGAAGCAGTGGAAGCTACACCATCTACCAAGAGTAAAACACTACCATACCTTTAATTTATTCCTCAGAGATGAAACCTGGTATTGCAATTTCTCCAGCTGGGCTTGCCCCACATCATGTAATTTCAGCAAACTTAACACTTCTTGGAGAGTATTATCAATTGACTTTGTACAGCCATCTAGTTTTAGGTCATTTGCAGCATTCAAGCTTTTCTGGCTAATGTCTTCTTGCTCTGTCAGACGGCGATTTCTGGTCTGGTTGAAAGAATCTCTACTACCTTTGCGAAGATTCAGAAAACTAGATGGGTTATTTGGAAATCCATCCACACACGGAGTCTTCTTCAGGATATCTAGAGTTGTGTGACTTGGAAGAGGATGCTGTCGCTCTTCTGCGCAAGTCTCTTGAATAATCACCAATGGCAACGTCCTGTGGTCTAGAGCTGGTGTTGTATTTCTGGATTCTGCCCCTTTCTGATCCTCAGAGCTGAGCGAGTCTGCCTCGCTTGTCTCTGCAGGATTGTGAGGCTTGCTCCTCCCATGTGCATCAAAATCACAGGTAGCCAAGTAGCTCAATATGCTGGGAGGCTGAGCTTCATCACTGACATCCCCTTGGTTCTGCCTTTGCTGCAAAACAGACTGCAGCAAACAGATTTGTAAGTGAGCACATATACAACTGAACAAGCATGAGATACTGGCTAAGATAGAGAACTATGGTTTCCTATGCTTGGAAACACATGCACCCAAACAGACCAAAACCACAGGGCTCTTCTGCACAAGGGAGCCAGGCCAGCATAGACTGGACAAAAGAAACTATTGAAACAAAGTACTAAGAGCCTACTGGATGAACTGAGTGGAGCAGTAGTAACTGTGCTTTAGATCCTTCAGATGAAAGTTACCAAGACAGCTAAAAAGTTGTTTCTGGAAAAAAAGAACCTTGCCAAGCAGCTTTCATGTCACATCAGCTCAGGACGGGATGTGGTTAGAAGAAATGTTAATTTTGAAGAGTCCAGCATACCCTGTACAAATAATAAACCTTTCTGAAGAAGGCTGCGTGTTCTACTGCCTTGGTGAGGCAACGCCAAACCTGACTTAGACTTGACGTTAAGGGGAACATGTATATGATGTTATTAATATTTGAGTTGTACAGCAGAATTAACAGGATCATATAAAACAACCATTAAAGCAAATCCCTCTTGAATGAATGAGAAAGAGGACAGGGTTTTCTATTCCCCTGGGCTACACTTGGCAAAAAGTGTGGTTGAGGAAAAGGAAGGCTTGTTTCACATAGCACCTCTAAGACGCCATTCTGCTCCACGGCTACTGAGACAGACTGGTTCCTAGTTCGATTCCCACCGTAGACTATTAGAGCAGATGCCCACACCCCTACCATTCTGGCTGCCAAGAGGAATAGTTGGCAGGGGTTGTTTTTTTTTTTTTTTTCTTTTACAAAATCTAAAATGGAACTCAATAGGGGTTAAAAGAAAAACATAATGAAGCCCCAAAATAAACTGTAAAGGCCTTGGAATGAATGCTATGTTTTTGCATTTCTGAGTGTGTTCTTTAATAGCCTAATTTAATCCAAAAATCAAGTCCTATGTCTATGCTTTGCATTTGGCTTTCCTCAGCATACTCACCAGGTAGTATTTCTCTCTGAAGCTGGGAGTATTTGGTGGCGTCCAGTTGTATAATGAGCTTTTCCTGCTACCCACAGAAAACTTGGCAGTGGTTCCAGGTGACAAAAACAGGTTCTCTGTGTCAAAGGGGCTGTAGCAGAAGACACAAAGGCCTAAGTGTCAGTAAGACCAAAAAGCCCAGAAATGTTTAGCAGCAGGAACAGCTGTTAGGATTTGAACTGTGACACTTAGTAAACAACACAGGGAATAAAAGGAAAGAGAGATTGCCTCTCCAACCAGTATCTTTGATTGCACCAGCAGAGAAAGAGGTAGGCAAAAAGGTCACATATTTTACAGAGTTCTCAACACCCTTTAAACAGAGATCTGTGCCACAGTCTTTGGAAGAGAAGTCCAACAGGCCAAAAGCCTGACGTGCACTCCTTCCTTCTTCAGTGTCCTACAGAGACACCAGTGCTGGCAAGTACAGGAAAGGCTGCTTGCTGAGAGCCACCGGACAGATAGCGAGGGATACACCATACCAGATGGGAAGGAAACATATCACAAGTAATAAAGGAAAACTGTCATTAATTTCCCTCCTGCAGAGCACATACCACCTGGAAAAGCCACTAAAAAAATTAATTATCCTTCAAATATTAATAAACAATACCTTTGGCTGGCAGAGGGAGCTTGTGCCATGGTATATGGCAAGTTCATACAGTCATGGTTAAGCCCAGTTATAGCCCCAGAGGATACTGGTTATGGTCTACAAGAGTTTGACAAGTCCTGCTCTAAAGACTTCCCAATTACTTCCTTTATCACAGCCATTAATTTCCCCACCTCCTTTGCATAGCAGTCTAAGGAAACTTGGATGGACTGTCTCCCAAAATGCAACTCAGCTAATCAGGAGAGGGAAAAAATATTTAAAGCTAAGTAAAACAAGTTTGTTTTTTCTACATGTTACTTTATTCCCTACTGATATGCCTTGTGGCACCAAAAGAAAGTTGGGCTTTTTTCCACTCAATACTGGCATTTTGAAAGAGTGAACTGTTGACAATAAATCTGTAATCTCATAGATATGAATATAATGAGCAAACAGAAGGATAAAGGCAGCTGCATTTAGCTGTACAAGATAACCACTAGAAGCCTGAAAAGATCCAAACGATAACAAGGACTACACAATTACAGGGAAATGAACTTCTGCTCTCTAGCAGAAGTTGAAAAGCAGAGCTCCAATTCTCTCTTAACTTCTCACGTTGCACAAGGACAATTCTCAACAGCATCCTGCAGTGCAACACACCACTGCCTTCCTCAGCATGGAGGTAACGCTCTGTGAGCTCGCCTAATACAGGTTAATTGGCTAAATTCACCAGTGTCACCCAGCTGGAGTTCATCAAACAGGCCAGTTCCATGGAGTCACATTAGCCACCATCTGCATTGTCTCACTATGCAGAAAATAAATTGAGTTTCTGGCAGGAAGAGCCTTTTAGCCAAAGCCTGCTATGTTTACTGATGGAAGCAAGTTGCTCCCATCCACAGCATTTCTTAAGAAGAGTCACAGGGATCCGTTCCTTAGATTTTTCATTTTTAGCTTTTCATATAGCAATGCTGTAATGCAAAATGACACTTTGGAGGACAAGGACAGGAGTAACAAGCTAAATCTGTTTTGCCCCTTTGACAATTACTAAAACCCTCTAGCAAAATACAGTTATTCAGCTGCCCTCCCAACAAGCAGATGCTCCCTGTTACTGCAAGATAACAAGTTAAGAGAGCAAAGCAAAGGGTAAGGAAAGAATGAAGTCCGCTCTAAAGCGCCTATTATCTCTTTCTTAGTTGTAAGCTCTTTGGGCATGATCCATCATCTTGTTCCACTTTTGTACAGCAAACAAAACATCATGCAGGGATAGATCTATGAATCCATCTCTCCCAGCATCTTGACATTGACAGAAGCCAGTAGGGGATATTCAGGGGAAAAACATAGGAAGTAAGGCAAATATAGTAGGCTTTCCCCGGACAAATGCTCAAATTTGAGGCAATCCATAGCTTAGATCTGTCATGCACCAGACTTTGCAAACAGGCTATTGCCTTTGACTGTCACACGCCTTTCCTTAGTTTGTCAGGTCACTTCCTGAAATCATCAACACAAAGTCTCTGTGTAGGTCAAAAGTATGCAGAAATTTTATTATTTAAATTGTGGAACAAGTACTTTGACATTGTGGGTGGGGGGGTGGTGTCTCTGTGGCTGTACTAAGAGAAATGGTAGTTAATCATTTCCTTTCTACATTCCCCACAGCAAACATCTATATGCCTGAACAGTATTATCCACCACCACCTTTTCAAGACTGAAAAATTCTATTAAAAAAATGAAAGTGGCCCCAGATGTCTGATTCTCTTCATTGTCCCCATACTGTACTGCCAAACATGCTAGCCTTTGGTTATGACTAATTATATTATTGGCATTAAATGAAGAACACTACAATGCCAATGTTGTTAAGGCCAATGTAAATGCAGCACGTAACACTCCTTTAGCTTGACTGTTGTAGGACTTCAGTGTTCAGGTCCAAAACTCACACGCCCAGCCTGACCCTGAAGGGGTTTACAATTCATCAAAGCTCACATTTCCTAAGATTGAGCCTCCCATGACATCAGAAGCTTTGCATCCACACATGTTCAGAGGTACCTTGGCCTTGCCAGCACCAAGCATGGATTCCCAGTGCGATATTTTGTCACAACCACCAAACCTGTGGAGGGATGATATACTTGAGATTTCTACCGTTTTCCCTCAGCCTGCTGCGTTTTTCTGTTGGGTGTGTAAGGGGGACACTTCCTGGCTTATGTTCTCAGAAGAACATAAGTAATCAGGCAGAGCATGTAAGAGCTGAACTCAATTCAGCCTTCAGCCCCAGAGGATCTGCATTCCTTACTCCCACTGCCAAGACTATGTGCCCTAATCCCTCCCCTTCTGTCCCGTCGCTCCACGTATTAAATACCACTAGGCCAGAAGGGCTCTCAGTGGATAGACCTCTCTGAATCCCACCACTAAGCCTGTGAATCCAGACTTGCATTAATACCAAAACAAGCCAATTCTGATCAATTGGATTGGACCCGCTGTTAATTGCAAGATTTCTTAATTGTAAGATTTCTTTCCGCCCCCCCCAACACAGATGAAAAAGCCCAAGCAATTTTAAGAGTGTGATTGTTGTTACATATCTCCTACCCATTAAAGCATAATAAGCGACAGTTTCAAGGTTAGCACAGCTTATCACAAGACTAAGCTATGGAACATCACTTTCATCAAAAGCACAGAGATGCAGAGGTGGACTACTGCCTCAAGGTACCTGCATGAGTAACTACCTGTTCAGTTTTCATCTATAGGAGTGAAACTGTCAGTACATACATATAAAAAAAATTCTCCTTTTTTATTCTTTCATAAAGTTTTTTTTTCCTCCTACCCCATGAATCCTCATGAGCCAGACCAGCACATGCTCAAAGCAGGCAGAAATCACAAGAGTGGTTCTGGCTGGCTGGCACCCTTAGATCCCAGTACAGGATGCTAACTGAAGCTCCAAAAAGAGAATACAGGCTTTCTCTTTGTCCTTCAAGCGAGAGACAGAATTCAGACTGCTGTTTAGATTGGCAAAAAACCCAAAGTCTTCTGCCAAAGTGGCCAAGAAAGCCATTCTGCAACAGGCCCGAGCTCCTCATGGCATAATCTATAAAGGAGTTGAAGGAACTTTTCTTAGAGCCCAGAAGACCAGCGGTCTATTTAAAGAAAATACACATGTAGAAGTGGAAGAGCAATCTACATTTGGATTTCTCACAAAGCAGGTCTAGACTAAAAGCTTGCCTCTCAGGGAAGTTTGGGCAAGTCAGCTGGATTTGTTTAGTCATTCTTAAATCAAAGAAAAAAGCAGCTATTATTTTGAGTGCTCTATCTTTGAAAACAGAAACAACCCAAGTTATCGCCACACAACTTCTCTTTTCTGTAAACAACTTCAGCAAACAGGCTGTCAAAGAGGAGCCGCCTGCCAGTTCTGTGCAGACGCGCTGTGGGGAATCCACTTGGTAGGATACCAATGCATTTCACAAAACTTAAACACAGCAGAGACCTGCAGCCAGAGTTTTCTCATATGCTGAAAAATTCCAAGTGGGGATTAACTCCCGAAGAAAATGCGTCACCACTAACCCTGCTCCCAGCTCAGTTGTTGCCAACTCTAAAAGCCAGGTGACAGTTGTCCCAAATGCCATAGAAGTACTCATCTTGCCAATCAAAAGCTGCACTCTGAGCTACTACAACAACCAAGCATCAACATAATTTGACTTGTGTTTTTCTAGAAAATTTAGTCACAAATATAATTTGCTTTGGAGATTTAGGCAATTATCTGAGAAACTATGCAATATTCCAGAATAGGAAGGGGTTTTCCTCATGCAGTCCTTTTGGAAGAACAGCTTATGTGCATAATTATTTATGCAAGTTATTGAGAGCAAGGAAAGGCAAGCAAGTAGACCAAGCAAAAGTAAATGAAGTTAATCTGTTAGATACCATTTATGTGGTTAACAAGAAGAGAGTAGAAGTGATTTTTTCCAGATTCCATTATGGATGTGCCATGTCTCAGTACAGCGCTTCCCCTATTAGGGCAAAACCAGATTTTATACCCAGTTCAATGACAAAAATATGCCTCCCCCATTGCACAAGTGAAGCTTCTTAAGATGTTAGACTTGAAGTCAGGGAAAAAGGGGCTCCCCTTACAAGAAAAGCATCTCTGCAAGCAGTCCTTTCTGCTCTGAAACCGAGTATAGAGCTTTTGATCTTTTTACACCCAGATTAAACCCAATGCAATCTTTGGTGGTGCGTGTTTGTTGCAGGGTGAGAGATGACAAATAAAGGCATCAGACTTTGCCAGGGGATGTAGGAGAGCCCAGATATCCTCCTATGCCACTCTTCTATCCTTCCTTCCCCAATACTAAGACATGCAAATGTCAAAACAACATAGTATTTTAATTGGTCTTCATTTAAAAGGGCTGTCATTTTAAGAGCTACTTTTTAAAAAAAAAAAAATGTATATATAACTCTACTTGCACCATCCTCACTCCGCACAGTTTTTAATGTCTACCATGAATGTGTCTGCTTTCAGATTCAAATGGAAGTACATACGTAACTCTGCATGAGTAAGAGGATGCTTCGTAGGGCATATAATGCAAGATCACAGCAAGCTTCTAGAATGAGGCTTTGTTACCCAACTAATTAGTGGTTCAGTTTCTCAAATAGGAAACAGAGGCCTCAAAAGTCTCAGAGCAGCTGCAGCACCTCACCAAAACAAAACATGTATCGATGCCCATTGTTAGATCTCAGGAGGAAAAAGTGTCATAAACAACAGGTACAGGCAAAACTCTGCTGTGTGACTTTATTTCTCATTGACTTAGAGCAAGGTGTGCATTTGAAAATAATTTTCAGATTCTGTTGCTAAGACTCATTTTTCAGCCCAATTGCATGTACAAGTCAACAGTAAATTCCAAGAACCACAGCACACACAGAAGACATTCAGAAAATAGTACATTAATTAATAAAGCTCCTCTCTCCCCAACCCCAGAAATGCAGCCTGAAATCTGTTTATCAACACTTGAACAGGAACTGCAACAGAAAGCCTTTGTGATATTTCTCCTGTTGGTGATTTAAAAGACCGTGATAAGATTTAAGTCAAATGATGCTTCCAAAGGTAATTAAAAGCAGAAACAGGGTATTAAAACCTGATAAATCAAGTCTGATTTTATAATACATTTGGTTACTCTACCCTAAGGGCAGGGAAACTTTTCTCTTACTGAAAGATCCGTTTAACTCTCAGGCACATTTGGCAGACCATACATTCAGCACATACGAGCTTTTTTATTTTTGGATAATCTTTAAGAAAACAAGAAAGCAGCATGGCCAGAGAAGAACTGTAAGGCTGAGTCATAGGTGAGTCTGGCCTGCAAGGAATAGCTCCCTGCCCTTCCTAATCTAAACATTGATCATTTTCTGCTTTTCCTGGAGAGAGCCTAGATCCACAAGTGATCACAAAGTAGCCTTTGAAGAAAGTCCTTATCATGGAGATGTGTTCAAATGCCTCTTTGCCATGTTGCATTGGGAAGAATGGAGGACTGCAGTAAGCTATATATAGAAGTACAAGTGATGAGTGCCCACTGTTTAATCAGGCACTTCACTAAGATGGCTAGATTTAACCCCTGGGCAACAGTAAAAGGAAACAGGTTAAAAAGTTCTGATTTGTTGCAGACAAGACTCAGTATGGACTGATAGTCCCATAAAGCAGAAATAACAGTACTACCTCAAAAAATCTATGGTGGTATTGACTAGAGTGAGGAAGAAGTTCCAGTGCAGCATTCACAAATGTGAGAGTTTGCTTTTAATAACATCAGTAATCCACTACAAAAATCAATTTACAGATTTAAATTATAAAACAATTTAACAAATCACAGGCACCATGAAAATACTCAGCTATTTTAAAAGTGCATCTCTAACCAAGCTTCCCTGTAGTGCACAAAGAGGCCTTCTATTGATAACTGTAATCACAGTGCAAACATGAAGATGCTAAATCTTTGGGAAAGCTTCATTTTTAACAAATTGTGGCCAGGTAATAGTGATCATCCTAAAATTTCAACTATATATTTTTTTGCATTGTGCCTAGAAGCTGCTGTTTCCAGTTTCATTTCATCATCTTCCTCAATCTGAAGAGTAATAAGCTAAGTAAAAGCCTACTAGTCAGTTCACGTGGCTAGGCATGGCTCTGGTAACATCAACACAGATAACTGAAGGGTCATAGAAATAGCTTCTGTCCCTTTCCCCCTCCCCTTCGGGAGGACTGGTCCCATAGAGTCAGAGATCAGGCACAGTAGCTGGGGTTGCTGTGAGGAAGCATGTGGCTGCTATCTATCCTGCACCTGCTCTGCAAATAGAAAGAGGACTATGATGTTGAACACTACTCAGTGACATACTTTGGAGCCTTTAATTTATTTCAAATGTTTAGCTCCAGCTGATTTCATTTGAAGCTGTACTTACTTCCAGAGAACCTCCAGCTGTAGCTTGATGGTGCCCAGTTCAGTTATATCCACAATGATTGCCTGAGGCTTAGTTGTAAAGAAGTTTATGCTGTCACATGTCACAACACCAACCAGAATAGTGGCCAGTCCTCGCAGCTCTGTCACCTGCAAGGACAGACAAACATACCCATTTTCACCTTACCAGACAATCCTAAGTCACATGCATGGAAAGGAGAACACCCCAGGCTCAGATCTGCTCTGAGGCCCACAACAAACTTAAAACCTTGATACTCAATTCTGGGCTCCTAAACTGTTGTGAGCCAGTATCCTCACAAGGAACGTATCACAGATGGCTAGCAAAGAGGAAAAGAGTTCTAGCAGTTGGGGAGTGACAGAGCTGTACAGCACTTCTGACAACAGAATTTGGTAGACTACCATTTTAAGAAAAGTTAGCCTGAAATCTGGAAATTCTAGCTCTGGTATACATACAAGTAGTTATCATTTATAGTGCAGAATCTAGCTTATCTACATATTAAAATCATACTATCATAAAGATACATATTACAGAGACATATATTAGCCTTCCTACACTGGACTATTTCAGTTCTCAGTTGCCTAAAGGATCTGGAAGCACAACTGTCTGCATCCACTGCAACCTTTCTAACTGTCCTGAGCTCAGCTGTGGACCAAAATCTTGTCAGTTCTTTCCTCTATCTCTGCAGGTGGCTCCAAGTTTGTAATCAATGCAGTTACAGGCCTGCGTTTTTCCCAGGATGGCACTTTGCCTCTTCAGTTACTTAAAAAAACCAACCAAAATCTAATCAAACACTTGCTATAAAAACATACTTCCCATTGAAGACCAAATTGTTCTAAAAGCGCATAAAGCATCAGACTCAGCACAGAATTTTAGCACAAGTGCCTAAAGTCCACTTTGGGAATTAATTTACATGTCTACATCTCCTTTAAGAGCTAGCAAAAGTTACGCTGCTAGGCTCCTCTTGGAACACCCTTTGGCACTTCTGAAGTTTTTTTTTTAGGTTTTTTTTTTTTTTAAACCTGCTATGTATTTGTACTGGGCAAAGATTATTAAGTACAAAGTGGAAAGAGCAGGAGGGTGTGGAGAACATTAGTCAGTAGATTTTCATAACCTGACAAAGAGAGTAAAACTATCATTGTCATGCAAAGTAATACAAGTTTTTACAACTATTATGGGAAAAAAGGCATCCAAATTAGCCTCTCACCTGATCTTCATTGTTCAGTGGCAGCAAAAAAACCCAAAAATGTTATAAGCACATTCCCAAAGGCTGTGCTGGCAAGATGTCAAAGTGTCTCTCCTATGTAACCCAGTTCTCGCTGTCAGATAGAAGCAGAACATTGCAATAGTTGCTTTAACACAGCTGCCAAAACTTGAAACCCTGCACTGGCACAGTTTCCTAGTAGAATAGGATCCAGCACAGCCTTCGATCTCAGCTCCTTTTAGGTTGACAGGAGTCATGCTGCAGAGTCCAGCCCACGAAAGATGCCAGACTACAGTGGAAATGCTGTTTAAGGATTAACTCCACCTGCTAGGTAAGTGCCAGAACCAATACCAGTGGCAGCTGCACAAGGGTCTATGAAAACTACAAACTTCCCCCAAGGGGTATCCACAATGTGTCATCTATGTATCACAGGACACTAGCACTGGTCCCTTACTGTGAAATATATGGCCTCTTCAAGGCACTTTATATCTTTAGAGTTCTGACACTTTTTTTTTTAAAGTACAGACAGTTTGTGTCAGCACATAAATGCCATTGGTTCTTCACGGATATGGAGCATCTCTGGAGTAAAACATGCAAAAGAATCTGCAGCGCACCCAGATAAAGCAACATTTGAACTACACATGTGCAATGATATGTTTGCCATAAACATATTTCTGTTTTTCAATAAAGAACAGAACTCCAGGTACTTAACATTCCACATAGTTGATATAAATAAATAGTATCTACATACATATATTTTTGTCTCCACATCTAGATTTCACCCTAGAAAATCCCAGATACTGATCTGGGACTCTTTTTTCAAAACAAACAAGAAAACCCCCAACCACATGCATCAGACTCCAGAACATGGGAAAGCAGATGCACTAATAGTTACAAGTGCCAGGAGCAAAGGTAAAAGAGTAGAAGGCTGTTCAGCTGGCAGAGCGTCGATTCACTGCCATTTTTACATGGCTAGCAAAAGAAAACTACTTCAGCATTTTGATAAACGCTTGGTAGCCTAACAGGTGAGTAGTATGGCAGAAGACCTGTTAACCCACTGATTCCAATCCAACCATTATACACCACACCTTGATTTCAAACTTCTCATGCAGGTTGGGTATAAAAATCTTTTCTTCCTCATCCCATGTTTGGCTGTCATCGGTCTCAATCTTGCCTTTCAACCTCCATTTTTGGCGTCCCAGTCGCACAAACACCTGGAAACCACAAGGAAAACATATATTGGGTCAACATATTCCAGAAAGTTCCCTTCAGTCTATAGGCCTCACACTGTTCCAGTACAGAGGCAAAGCCATTCCTTTGATCACTATACATTTAGGAACTTGGATAAAGCCAGAAGATTGAAGGCAGGAATTCAGGTTGCGGGTTTTAACACCTTAACTCGATGCCAAATGACACGTCGCACCCATTCTAGAACTGCAAAACTACATCGTGTAGCAAGTGTAGCAGTACTGAAATACAAGGCACACTGGAATTCATTTGGAACTGTTAGAAGTAGGAAAGCAACCCAGTAACGTACTAAGATGAATTCAAAGCATGCCAAGGGCAATCTTCCAAGAAACAGCCAGCAACTGTTACTTGATTCCAGGGCAACTTTGAAGACAAAGACCTGACAGGTTGGTTTTGATAGACAAAAACTGCCATCTTTTAAACCCTCACATAACGCTTGAATTACATCTTTCCCTCTTCAGTCTCAGAGGGCAGAGAAACTAGTGAAAGTGCCAAAGCACAGTTCTCATCAGAACAGTGCACGGTTTTATCACAGTCTGCTTCCTGCTTGCCTTCTATGTGTTGCGTCCTTTCTCTCCTGTTCCCCTACTGCAAACCCACAGCAGTAATATAAAGGACAAAATTAATTGCTGTATACTGCACCTCATACTGGTCCCCCGGGCAGAGACGTGCAAAGCCCACCAACCCTGAAAAGAGAAAGAAAACTCCTAATATTTCTAGAATTTTACAATGCCCCCCCAAAGCCTCAGCTTGCAATAAATGAAGTGACTACCTGGCTAACATCCCCTTATGCTCAACCCTGTGCAGAAACTATGCCACCAGGCCAAAATACTCTTAGAAGGACAAACTTTAATTGAGCTGAGAAAAGAAAGCTTGTCAGCTTTTGTACTAAAATATAAAAACCTTTGTAGATCTGTTTTACAGTGCTGAAGCAAACAGAAGTTTGCCAAAATTCTGTTCAGGGTCTGATCCAAAAAGTCAGTGGAAGCAACCAACATTGAATAAACAGACCCTCAGTGCATCATATTGCTACATAGGAAGCCCAAAAATCAATTGATGAGTCTTGAAGAAAACAAGAAAGGAGCATACCTTTCATCTTCAAGTGAAACTCTCCCAAATGGACCTCCAACGCCCCTTCTATAAAGCACATGTCCTAGAAGAAAGACTGAACAGTCACTATGGCTGAAAAGCAGCAGAGTAGCCACCTTCCCATACATGCAGTTTTCTTTAAAGGACTTTGGCTTTTTTTTTTTTTAAAAGGACACACACTAACATTTTCACTAGTGGAGGCTGATACAGAGTCGATTCATACTGATTTTAAGGTAGAAAATTGTGATGCCACTCCACAGAAGAGTGAAACTGCTTGAGCAGTTCACTGTCAGTTACCTTCCACTGTTTGTTTGTAAAAATAGCACAGCTTATTCATTATTCAATTCTCATCCCATTACTTCTGGTGTGTAAGTCATAATGGACCCCAGTATTAAAGCAGAAATTCAAAGGATTTTTCACTTGCCTTCATGAATGCATGATGCCAAGCTGAGTAGGGGCAAAAAAAAAAAAAAAGAGGGCATAGAATTAAAGAGCTTTGCTTGTAAGGTATTTAACTCACAAGCTTCAGTTCACATTATGTACCTGCATTTCATTCCCATGTTAAGTTCTTAATGTGCACCATTAATAAAAAGCCAGCAGCAAGTCCTAGTACATTTTTTGCTACAGAATAGTCAGGTGTTCATTGCATGCGTGTAGTATTTCCTACCTCTGTGCACTCTTGGAAGTTCTTGTAAAGCTCCACTAGGCTCTCTCTGGAGGCTTTGGTGGAAGGAGATAAGGAAAAGGCATGTTTCATATTGGTGGCTCCATCTCGTAGTCTGCACTGGATGCAGTAAGCTTCATAGAGTTCTTCTACCTTTAAGATTTGGGGGTGGGGGAAGAATGAACAAGAATTACTCCTGCATAGTTTTAATAAGTTTTGGAAAGGAACATCAGCAGTCTTTCCTACCAAAAAACCCAACCAAATCCCACTATCACAGTATTGCAGAATGCTGCAACTCCTGCATTTTACAGGCTGATTAGAGTGCAAGAGTTTACAGACATTCCTGCAAAAACCATGGGATTTTAAGAAACAATTCACTGCTATTCCTTGTCTTCTAGTCTGATAATAGAGTAACGCTTTGTTTAGGGAAAAATTACTTGAGGAGCGGGGAATAGATTCTCTCAATACAGATTAAAACACCTACACCTTTGGTTATGTCAGAGGAGAGATTTCATTCCTTTGGAAGCAGATGGCAGACAGCAGTCATGCACTCTACAGAACTGCCCATTTGGCCCCTTGTGCGAAGGGGGGAGAACATGAAAGTTCCTACAGCAACATTTTCTGAACAAACTGGCAGAGCATGCAAACTGGCTTCACAGGCAAACACAGGTTGGGTTGCACCCAAAATTCAGCCTGAATAGAACCATTCAAGAAAATAAATAAATAAAAATCCCCTCCTGTAAAAGGAGTTGTTACAGCTTTCAGAAAGTACCAGCATTATTCCTCTTCACGTGAATTATGATCAAAGCATTTTCTATTTAGAGTTTGCTCAGCAGTGTAAGCCTTACCTTGCTTATGTGAAACTCCAGTTTTCTGATGTATCTCTCCACAGAGCGGATTTGCTTTTGGAGGGGAGAGAGAGGGGGACTTGAGAAATTATTTCCTAAGCATGCCTTTAAGTAACACAGTAGACACATCATTCATTTTTCTTTATTTGCAACATTTCATTTCATCCTCAGTAGTCTTACCTTGTCCAGGTCATAGTAGAAAGCCTGAAAGAGAGAAATAGTACAGGCTGAACAGGAGAGCATGTACATTTGTACATATTAATGATACTTTCATATGTACTACAAGACTCACTATGCATATCTCAAGTTACCCTAAATTAAGATGCATTACTTATTACAAGAAGACAGTCCAACATTTTTAGTAGTTTCATTTTCTATTCATGGTTCGTTGGTTTGTTTTCACAGATGCTTAAAATGAGACAGTGAGAGTGTCACCACCAGCTATAACAAGGACTTGGACATTGGGCACGGTATATGAGAGTTTCTGATTTTTTTTCTTTAATCTAGCTATTATTTCCCAAATAAAAAGCAGAGTTGGATATGCGAATTGTCTTTTCATTAGTACTGTTGATGAAGGTACTGCTAGGGAGTTGAGAGCATGACAGAAGCTAGGTCACAAGGACACATTCACCAACTATGGAAAACAAAGCCCAATCTTTATTGCCATTTATGTCCATACAGAGTGACGTACGAACACTGATCACTAAACAGACACAAGGAGATACAATCCCCGTAAAGGAACACAATCTGAATAACACTGCTGGATATCGAAAATGAGAAATCCAAAGTTTAATTCTTACATCTAGAGCAAGCCTGCTTAGTAAAATGGATTGCGATGCCTTGCTGGACCTCACCTCAGTGCTCTAACTGGAAAAGCCCTGGAGAATCCCAGATGTGAGAGAGCATCTACTTTTTTGACATTATTTTTAAAGTCATTTAAGTATTTAACATTAAAAGCATCTTACCAATCTGGAGTTCCTTTTTGTATCTTTGTACCGACCAGAGAGATAATCCAGTTCAGCCTGATGTGCTTCCAAGTATTCACTGGAGAGGAAGAAAACTCAGTGTTACATTCTTCTGGTACATTCATTATAACACCTCCTCAAAGAATTTTTCAGCAGAATGCTGCAAAGCAACTTCCTTCTCTTGGTTTACTCTCTAGAGATGTGAATGACTATATAGAGGCACATGGGTCAACAGATGAGAAAAGCGGTTTCCAGAGACAAATTTTTGTCCTAAATGCAAAGTCACTCTTAAAGGAGCATCTGTACACAATGAGTGCCAGGAAATGCTGATTACTGTTACCTAGCATTTAAAGATGCTGTTCATTAGGAATCCTCCTGAATCCTTTTTACTCCTCCAAGATGTGGAATGCTACAGTGCAATTCAAGAAGGCCACCACTGCACAATGCACTCAGACATCCACTACTTCTTGTTTCCCCTCCTCTAAAGATCACTCAAGTGAAAGATAGGCTTTATTTTGGAATGTAAAGCAAAACAAAACAGTAGAGCAGAAAGTACTACTAAAGGCAAGAGGAAAGTAGGGATGTAGGAGGAGACCAGCAAGTTCTAACAAACACATAACCCAGTCACAGATCACCTTTTCATATTTCTCTACCTACTCCTGTTTGGCATTCTGGGACCTTTTCTGTAAGGTGGAAGATCAGTTTATTTATTAAGCAATCTCTTGCACTATAAAACCAAGTTCACAGAAGTACTCCGCATGTAAGATAGGGCACGTGTCATTCAGTGTTTTAGCAAACAGAGCTGAATACCACCTTTTAGTTTGCTAGACAATTTCTTAATGTAACCATTACTTCTTCCAGAATAAGAACTATTTTGCAAGGTGTGAAGCACTTTGTGCCAGCTGGCTTCTATAGAGTTGCTTGCATGCAAGGGTTGTCCCTTTGGAATTCCCACAGAGCCTTAAACTTTCTGCTGAGACCATCTTCTTCCAACTTTGCTTTTAATACAGAGCAGACTTAGGTAACTTTTTCCTCTTATGCTTAAAGGAGAAAAAGAGTCACCTGGTAAATAGTACATTATAGGACACAGTCTCTGAGCAGTCAAAATAATTTCACTTTAGACAGCTGCATTTCTTCACATTTGCTTTGATGCATTTCATTTTCTTTCTGCTACAAACCCAGTACCCCAATACCCAGTGGCTCCAGCATTCAGCTGTCTGCTCTTTACATTTGCCCGTTAACAGCTCAGCGCAGAAGTAGCCAAGGCTGGTGGCAGAAAAGGGTTCACTTTCCGTTTAGAAGAGCTTCATCACTTTTAGATTTAAGTCTAGCTTCATGGAATGGTACCCAGACGGTTAACAGAATAAAGAGCTATTTGCTATAGCTATAAAGAAACAGGCACGTAAAACATGTTCTGTACTAAAAATTCAAGTCACTCAGGCACCAAGTGGGCTTAGTCTGCATCTACTTAAAATTTGGACTTTGCATTGCTATTTGATACAGTTGTTTTCTGTAGGTTACTTTAGTCAATTAGTTAGCTACTCAGTTTTGGCAGGAGTCTGATCATATGGCATTCCCTGCAGAACTGGGAACAAGTTCTGATCCGCTTTATGGTTTCTCCTCCCTAAGCTCTGATAAATTCTAAACTCTGCAAAAACATTTGGTTTCGTTACTTGTTTTAAATCTAAATCCACTAATAAGACATTGACTGATATTTTTAGAGCTAAGAGTTCATAGTCATTTATTGGAATAAATGTGACACATCTGCGTTTACAATGTATTATTAAAGTGCATTTTATGTTCTTTGCTTAAGAAAACAAACTATTATCAGAATTAATACAGTAGCAAAATTCTGAGGACAGCAGCAACATATGCGAAGGAACTGTTAGTAGGATGCCAGCAGAAAGAGCTACAGGGTTTACAAATCCAAAGAAAGGTATTTTATCTTCCAGTAGTAGCTTCAGGGTGTAAATGAAGTTCCTATGATATTAGGCTAGACCCATCAACAGTAACGATTTAAGATGTATTTTTATATAATAAGATTTGAGGCCTCAGTTAAAGGTTGATCAGTTTCAACCACTGATGGAGGCAAACAGCCCTTACCACCGTTTCCCTTCTGGTGTCTAATACCAAAAGACCAAGCTCATCCATGTTTTATTGCCGTTTCAGTACTGAATAATATCAGTGTTTCTGTGAGGTAACCAACAGCTTCCTCAAAGCCAGAATACCCTAAATTCAGATTGCCAGCCCATCCTTTGATCTCTATTACGTCTGCTGCCTACACCCCACATCTGCCAGACAGAGACAATGGACAAAATTGGGCTTTAGCCTTTTTACTCAAGTCTGTACTGATGCAACATTGACTGTGCAGTCACCCATAATAAAAATCTTGAGATAACACTACATTTAAAGCAAGATAATGTTATTTACATTGCCATAAGAAGATGGAGTTGTAGTACAGCTCTGTTTCATCACCTCAAGTCAGCTGAAGCTTTCAGGTGGATCTGCTTAGACCTTTCCCTTACAACAAGCCACCCAGAGATGAAAGAGAACTTTTGAACTCCAGAGTTTAATTCTATTAAAAAAAAAAAAAAAACAAAAAACAAACCCAAAAAACCCCCACTAAAATATCTAACTCTTTAAGTGTTCTCCAATTAGCATAGAGAGAATAGAAGTGGTTTATGAACCAGCCTCCCCACTGTGTCCTTGCAGGGCACACCCTCGCTTTCAGACTTGGTTTTAAGACAGCTTTTTGAGTCAAAGGAAACTCCACACAGCTCCCTCTCCAGAAACTTTCTGCCAATCACCCCCCAGGTCTGGCTGTCCCATCCCTATCCAAATCTCTCCTTAATCTGCAGACTTTCTGCCTGTCACCCTGCATGCTCCGAAATCCTCCCTTTCTCAAGGGAGCTCAGTTACTCCCCCAGAGATGGAGAATCTCCCCACAGAGTTCTACCTGTCACTGCCTTTTTAGAGAAACTTAACAAACTAGGAACAAATAAAAACATCAGAGCACTTCGTTTGCAAGCAGACTGTCTGAGAGTGAATGAAACTTGTTCTACAAGGTCCCAAGCCAATGTCTGGGAAAGTCACTACATATGTTTAGAGATGCCAGATGGAGACAGAGAACAGTGACACACAGACTTAAGCAGCATGACTAGATGAGGCAAATGACAATATTTTAAAAGTCCTTACTTAAGTCCTTTCTTCAAAGCTTCAAAAATTTTCTTCACCTGCAGCGGCTTTGGATCCCAGATGACTGCCCCCTTCTGCAGGGAATTATAAGCCTTGGGGGATTTCAGTGACATTCTTGATCTCACTGAACTTCTGCCGAGAGATTTTCTGTAGAAAGAGAAAAGAAATATAGGAAGGATGCAAATCCCATCACCTGGGAGAAGAAAGATGCCTAACCCACAAACCTTCCAGGCTACAAGTTATATGCCCAATCCCATATACCCTTATTCAAAAGAACAAAGCTCTTGGACACACTATGAATACTTTCACAGATAACATTAGAAAGTTAAGGCTCAGCCCTAAATACCTACTGCAGAAAAGCTGCAAGTTTTTTGTGACTTTAGCAATAACCATTTCAAAAAGAAACAACTCCTTCTCCAAGCTTGACGCAGACTCTGAGAAGCCTAGTGGTTCTCTTTTATCCTTTTTAAATAAAGAAAAACTGCACAGGTCCCCATTTCTTTGGGAAGGTGGGGGACACTGAGCAAGAAAAAGAAAAGCTCATTTTTAGAACAGGTTAATAACAAGTTAACATTCATACTGCTAGCAATTGTCTTAATAGACACACACAGCAGCTAGCTAAGGGCCTGTTCTGTATGCACATTCACACTGGTTGTTGGGTCAACTACAGAGCTAGTCAAGTAAACCGCACTGCAGGACAAGGACATTCCCATTCTGACTCTCACCTGCAATTCAGGAAAACAAGGCAACAAATATTTGATCTGCTCAAGGTCTAACTGATCAAGCTAACATGAAAAGCCTTTAGAAATAGCTATTTCTTTGCCTGCATTTACCATCTATTTAAATTATGGCTTAAAGCCCTACCATGTTTTAGAAAAGCAAGCTACCAAGCCCAGACTGCATATAAGATATAATAACCAAGGTGTTTTTTCAGTGTCTAACACCTCACTTTTAAGGGCAACTGCAAAAACAAAATTAAATATTGTTTCTAACAGAAGGCCCCCACACAGGATTTTTTGCGCTAACCTAAAGAGTTACAACACCCCAAGCCATTAGTTATAGATACCTACAACATTTAAACCAGAAAATGAGATCTCTACAAATGGTTCTTGTCCAATTCCTGCCTGGCTTACCTCTATCTCTTATATACTCCTCTTCGTTATTTTTATATAGTTTTGTTAATACTCCCTGAAAGTCAAGCCTGTAAAATAATACTATCTAAAGAAGCTTCCCATTCCACAAAGCCAAGCCAACTTCTCAGAGAAGCTTTCCACCTCCTCTGCAATCTCTATCCTAAATTCAGCTCACCTGGAAAAATGATGAACTTCAACAGGCTTAATGCTTAGCCACTGGCTGTTTTAAGCTCTAGGCATGTGACTGAAGGCCTAAGAAGATTATTGAGCTTGGTGATTAAATCCTGGGCCCAGCACACCTGAGAGCTGTCCCCAGTCCTATTATAGAAACCTTCAAGTAACTACTTTAATTATCCTGGTGCTAAATTAACTTAACTCCATTTTTTAATATATAATCTGCAAAAAATCTGATAAAATCAGGTGTTGCCAAACATTACTGGATATTTAATTTCTTCACCCCAATGTTTATCTTAGTTTTTTCTGATGGCCTAATGTAAAATATTAATTAACCAAACCATTTGGAGCTCAGGTTACCTTATAATGAGGATCATAACTGTTAAATTAGAAACTTACATTAATATTGTTTTCTTTTGTAAGATCATGAAACTTTGAGTATTCCATGCAAAGTTAGAGGGTTTCAACAGCAATAACACTGACAGTCTAGCCAATAACAGCAGTTGAAAAAGTCTCCTACGAGGATCATCACTTAAAATTCTTTCATGCAAAGAAGGAAATAGCATCCAGTTCCGTGCTTTAGGTGAGTACTCTAATTAGCAAGATACCATATGGAAGATACAAGATAATCCTATCTTTTGAAATTAAAAAGCCCAATTTACTCCTGGGTTTTGTTTATTTTTTGAAAGGAAAGGACTTTGATATTCACCTTCAGAGTTTTGGACTGCAAATCCTAAATTCAGGAAATCATTTCTCTTCAGTTAAAGTATAGCATCTAAGCACTGCATATGGATAGGCAGGGATTTAAAACTCACCATTTTCCTCAGTATTTCCTACTGACTGATGTAGCCCATACGTACTCAGTGCACTGATGTTAAGAATCCCATTTTCATACGTTTCATAGAAAAGTTAAGTGGCTGACATGGGCCTTTAGGGACAGTAGCTAAAAGCTAGATGTTATGTTGCTGCTTTCCCTTGTGAACTTCAATAATTTAAGTATTAGATTTCCCACTTTATAGATAACAGTAATAATATTTACTTCCTTTGGAGACCATTGTGAGGAAAAATGAAATAATGTGTCTGACTGAGAGCCTCAAAAGGAAGTTGCAAAAGAAATGCAAAAGTATATTTAGCATCTGCTTAAGAATCTCCATGTGGACCTGATTTGTGTGTCATCCTTTGGATAGACCTTGCATAGGGCCCCTGCAATCTCCTGCTGTGTTTTGCAACAGCGCCTGAGGGAGAAATAAGTTAGGAAAGGGCGATTAAAAAATTTCTTCACTATGCTGGGGAAGGTTCTTGGGTGTTCACTGGGCTGTGACTGAGTATCTAGTACATAAATTTTCCTCATTGCAGTGATTCCTGAATGAAACTGTCCAGCTAATCACTTAAATAATGAAAAGGAACATCATAAAAAAAGCATAAAGAGAGGCATTTGGTTAGAAAACCTTTGCCGCTAAAAGTAACAGAATAATCTTAAGGGATATATGAACTCTTCTGTTTGGAGCATTCGTACCCTGCTGGACTGTGCCTTTGTTGGAGAAACAGATGTTCAACACTTTTCCTGGTAGATCCTTTCCCTGCTAGAACTCCCACTCTGCACTTGAGTTCATCTGTTTATATAATTTATTGACAGTGTTTTTCTCAAGATGTTAGCAATTGGTGTCATTTTAGATGTCCAACCTTTGCTAAGTATAATATAATTTTTCAGCTTCCACAACAAACTAATTTATTCAAATGTGAAGACTTCTTGATTGCATCATAATCATGCTGGAATTTCATTTTTGCTCATACTTTACCATGTTGTGTTTAACTAAAAGATTAATTCAGCCATTTGGTTCTTTAAAAATATATTTTATGACAAGGCAGGTATTTTACTGATACACAATAGGATTTTTTTGAGTACAATACTTTTATAGGCATACTTTCCAATACTTCTGTATGATACTGCTAAATGATTCAGTTTGCTATTATTCTAGCATTCACAGGCAGACAGAAATTACATATATTTTCCATTTATATATCATATCTTCTAAAAGAGTCAACAGGCTATACAGGGATCATTACATTCAGAAAAAGAACTAGAGCTAGTGGAAAAGCAGCACAGTTATCACATAGATCAATGCTACTTGACAATTTATGATAAGGGAAAACAGTGCAGGATGGTTTAGCAATTACAGGGCTTGACTGAAGACTGGGAGACTGGACAGCAACCTTGACTATACTATAGACCTGTTACTGATAGCAGCGAATTTGCAGTGGCCCCCTTGGCCTGCTTGTATTCCTCCCTTCCTCTCGTTTGTGGCATTGCCAGAAAGCAGCCCTTCCTCTCATGTAATGCTGCTCTGCTTAAATAACTCCAGGAGAACTGGAGTTGGGTTCAGTCACACATTTTGCCAGGATTCACCATTAACATCCCCATCATTTTAGACATCTATGAGATTTTTAATAACTATAACTGTTCAGAGAGTTTTAGTCAGAAAACATCAGTTACTACTAGGCTGCTAGCAACAAGGGTCACAGCCCTTCACTTTTCTAGAAGAAACAGACACTGTTAACAGTCTGATACATAACCTCTGAAATCCAGCGATCTCTGAAGTACAGGGTGTATAGAAGAAAGATAATATGGTGTGAAGTATAGCTATTTATTAGTCAACCAAGACAACACTCAATAGTTTTAAGATAAAAAATAAGGAACAATTTTACACATAGATGCCTTAGGTTAAAAAATACATTCACGGTACCTAATGTCTGTCGCCCAAATGATCAGGTGCTTTTTTTTCTGTGTTACTTACGCTAATTTTCTGCTTTGCACAGTGCTGAATCCAGTGAAGGAACAACTCCTGCTGATACCACCCCCATCACCAGGAGAGACAAATGTGAGCTTGACCGACATGACTGCCAATCAGTAAGTCTATCAGCTTCTGAAACAAACAGAAAAACAGATGAGACAAAACCTTCTTGGCAGTCCAGGCTTAGACTTGTGCTGCTGCAAGTGCTGAGCTGCATGGAAGTGGAAAGTCAGAACACCAGACAGTAGATTAAATAGAAAAAAAAGACTTGTCTGCTATACACGTTTCCTCTGTTGCCATCCACAATACAATTAATAAGGGACTGAATAGTCTAAAATGAAATCTCTTATGCCCTCTTCAATTTCTGATTGATTTTACAAACTCACTATGTAAAAGCCAGAATAGCCTCAATTCACAGGCTCTCTACATTTCTGATTTTTTAAAAACCCTGTAATTGTCCCACTGCTTAAGGAGCTCAGGCCAACCGGTGTATTTCCAAATCAGTATGGATGCCAGAACAATACTTAAGCTCCAGACTTAGTCAGGTCCAAAAAGCAGTTCTTTGCATCTGTGCAGAGCCACACTGAAGTCAATGGTAGAACTGGCTGAGTGTGGTGTTTAAGCCCAAGGCAGAAGTCTGGTTTCAACAGTAAATTTCAGGTTCATGCTCCTCCTCTGGCAGGATTTCTCTTGGACTGCTCTCTTCTGTTTTCCATCAGTCAAACCCTTTTGCCTTCTGGAGAATTGTGTTCTCTGCCATATGTCTATAGAATCCAAGTTGCAATATAAGTAACAGACATATCCTTCAAAGCAGCTGTAGAAAATCACCCAGACAGTTAATATACAGAAAAATTCCCTTCCTTCCCCCACCCTCAATCTGCTGTAATGTAAACACCACAACTGAGTAAAACTGAGTAAAACAAAAAGCTGGAGTGTCTATTTGTAGAGAGAAGTACAAACTCCAATAAAGAGCTCTACCTGGAGATGCTTCATGCAAAAGTTTGTCCTACATTATAAAATGTGCTCTGAAGAACAGGGAGCTCTTAATCTATCAGAGTAGATACTGGAAAGAAACATCCACACTCAACGCCTCCCCTATGGCTGACATTATCCCACCAGCATGGCTACGATCAGTCAGACTAGAAGCTCAGAAACGTCAGGATAAGGCTCTTTCCCTGGCTGGGCCACTAACTTGGAGAACAACCTAACTCAGCGCTCTTCTAGACTGCATATAAAGAACTGAATGGTTGAACTACACTTCCCAAGAGAGGTGAGATTTGAGAGTGTTTTGCTAATTCTGGGCTAGTCTGCAAGTACAGGGAATTACTGTAAGTGACTATGCTTTAGGTATCATTATCTACCAAAGCAGTAACAAAAGTTGTAATGGATTTCCACAAGCAGAGGTCCTGAGTGAGACCTTACTGCTCAATTAGAAGCTGCTCAGTCAGTTCCCTGGGCTGAGGTCTAAGACTCCCATTTCTCTGCCTTTCCTACAGGCCGTGCCAAGCTCATGAACACACCTTTGAAAAACAGGCAAAAGATTTTAGAACAAGCTGTGAAAATGATAAAGTTGAGCAAAACAGCTACCTGCTTTGCAAGCTACCTAGTTTGTCAAAAGAGGTGTTGGACACAGCTAGGTATTTTGTATCTCAGTGTATCAAGTCCACGTGACTCCATAGCTTCAGTAGCATCAATAGAAATCTGTTACATGGAAAAATCTAGGTGCATCTTAATCACCCGTTAATCAAACTGTCCAGCAATAATGCTCTCTTGCTTGAAAGGATGCCTCCTTAACACGCTTAATCAGAAATTTTATTTGCATCACAACACAGCTGAAGTTTCAAAATATTTTCCATTCTTTCCTCTAGTTTTCAGATGCTTATAAGCCTGTGAACAGTCACCCCATCAAAAGGATCATTAGACTGAAAAAACACGCAACTTACTGAAAAATGTGATTGCGTAACAAGCTGTTAAAGGAAGAAATAAGAGGAAGAGCCTCATGGTTATTGACCACATCCCTCACCAAGGCTAAGCCAGATTCCCAGGATCTATTCTTCAGCTCTCTAACCTGGGAAAGTTAGTTCATGAGTAAAAGGGAGGAAGAAAGTCCAGGAGAAGCTTGCCTAATTTTATAGGACTCCTAAAGGCTGCATAGCATTAGACTGAAAGCCTTTGAAACACATAGATATGAAACAAACAAAAACAGGCAGACCCTTGACAGAGTGGAAAATGATGAGTAGTCTCCTGAAGTACCAATCTATAGTACTGAACTCTAGATGTGAAGAATTAAGTTGGAAATGTACAGACCCCCAAAAGTCAGTTGGTGAAAGAAAGAAATTGCTTAAATTGCCTAGACTTGATTCTGTTGCCACATGTGTTTTTATAAGTCAAATCTAATTCTGGACTTCAAGAAGATACACAATTAGTCAAAATGAGAGGTTAATTGGACCTCACTTGTGCATAGCCATAAGCATTTAAAAATTCTCATGGGTCGTTTGGGTTTTTTTAACTGCACAAAGCTCAGTCCTCAAGGCCACTGACCGTGTCATGCTCTGCTGTAATGCGTAGCTACACTCGAAAGCAATTCACAAGCTCATCTTCACAGTTCCCTCTCGTAAGAATGAAGAGAATCTAAATAATGTTAGGAAAGCACCATTAAAGGGGTTATCTTTCTTTGAAATAACGTCAACAAATCAAATACTTATTGGTACACACCTGCATATATATATTTTTTGTAGCAATTTAGAAATCTTGCAGCTCATTTCACACTTCTGAGTAGACCATAAGCAGGATGTCAAGACAACATTTTATTTGTAAGAAAGATTTATAAATGCAGTTGTTTAAACAGAGGGGTTTGCTAGCCAGAGTGTCTGTATAAAAGTGCTGAGCTACGTTACAACTGCCCCTGAGGAAAAGCATCTGGACACATCTCAAATGCAACTCTCTCTTTAGGCTAGAAATAGATCAGATAAGGACCCCCAACAAAGCTGAGTTCAGGTCTGTCTTCCAACCTGTAACCTCTGCTGTGTAGGCCAATGTCTCCAAACTCATAAATACAAGGGTTATGCCCTGGGGAGCTGAGGTACTTCCTCACATTTAACCTTCCCAAAAAGCACAGAATGTGTATACGGTAGCTAGCTAAGGACTGGCATATGTAGAGTGTAAAAATATCAGGCCAAACCGAAGGAGTCTATTGCCAGGGGCAATAGAAACACCAAACTACTGGAAAAAACAAGAGGTCTTGAAAAAGTCTTCCAAAGCTTGTTAGTCTTAAACAGACCTGCAAACTGCCAGGTACTAATTAACCAAACATTTAATACGTGCTATTTTGCAAGATTGAGACTTCAGATCTCAGAAATGTATTTTTTTTCAAAGTAAAAGAGTATGTTTGTCCCTATTTCAATGATGTGCCAATGATTTGCCGTAACAGACTATTAACATTTAACCTTCAGTGTAACCAAAGTATCCAGGCATGTTAAGGCCAAACGTTTGAGCTTCTGTGCAGCAGTGAGTCCACTCAAACTGCACGTTCTGCTTCGTCTCTGTTAGTATTAGGATATTCCTCAAGCCCAATGACCTTTATCCTCTGCAAACAAAAAGCTGGTGTCTGTTTGTGTTTATGGCTAAGCTTTTCCATTTCTAGTCACATATTTAATTGTTTCTGGGCACAATGGTTTCAAAATTTTATGAGGAAAATATGACTCACTGACTTCTTGCAAAACGTTTCTGCTAGTGTTTTGTACTTTAAATTAATCGCCATGTTTTTCTTTTAATATCTCCAAGAGGTTCACTTGAACGTGGTGAACTATTGCCAGAGTAAGGTATTCATGTTTCCTTAAAATTTACAGCGTTCCAGTTGTGAATGACCAGTTGGTTAAGAGACACACACTTGCTTCTAGTTGCGTGTCTTCAAAAGCTGTACCAGACTCCTGTTTCCTTCAGTTGCTTGTGGACACACACAGCGAGTCGATAGCCTAGGCAAGAAGTGGCTGTATATCTCACTGGTATGTCAGCACCCGCCGTTCGCTGGCTTCAGCAAGCAGCACCTGCCTAACAAAATAAAGGCCAGGATGAAATCAAGTAAATTATTAGTCACGATAGAAAATAAACACAGAAAATAAACTATCACATGTCAATCACTTCAATGGCTTAGATTCATGTTTGTGATTCTGGATATATTATGTGATCATGACAATTTGTCTTACACTGCTTGGTGCTAACTTCCTCCTTACATTTTTAGATTATTGGTGTTACTTTTATCCATAATTTTATTTTTAAATATTACATTAGCTTTACTTGGAAGGACAATAGAGCCATTCTATCATCTAGTTGTGGAAACTGACCACAGTTGATTTAATTTTGTATTATCACAACATAATCCTTTTCTCAGTATCAGATGTTCTCAACATTTTATTGGAGGTACTGTAGCCTTGACCCTAAATTATGTGGCTCATATGTGTGCCTATATGGAGAATCCTTGTAGTAAGTGGATTTCTGCACAGCATAGTACATAGATTTTATTGTAGGGTTGCCACATAGAATCTATGTCTCTTTAGAGCACAGTTTTATAAAATTCACTTCAGCTCTGTGACAGCCAAACAAATTTGCCATAACGTGTATTGGTTCTATACCATCTCTACAGAAACTCCATTTTCACTGTACATAACCAAAATCAGTATTGATTAAGTAGATGAACATTTGGGGACTTTAGAGACGTTCTCTGGATTTCCTCTAGAAATGAGCTGTGATTCCAACTAATCGTATGCTGTTTCAAAAAACCTTCAGTCAAAGGTGCTAAGTTACTCATTCCACTTCTGTGAATTTATTATGAACTGCACCATAATAACTGTTTTCCTGCTTAAATTGCATCTGTATTAGGGCTTTAGCTGATAGAAATATAAACTGCAAACACTTCATAGGTGGAAAGACAACCCTATCATAATAACAACAGAAAATTTCTAGCATAAGTCAAATTTAAGACCAATTTTGTACACTGGGCTACAATTGTCTACCATCACATTGATGTAATCACAATTATTTTTCTTCCTCTCATTTATTTCAAAATTCAGGGACAATGGAATTAACTAACACTTCTGGATGCTTATGATGGGTGGTATCCATTTCAAAACACTTGTGGCAGACAATGGCATTTGAGTCTTTCCTGACATTGATAAAGAAAAAAAATCAGCTTGCCCCAGTGTATTACAATACTGTCAAACTTTTTGAACAAAGTCTTAGGGCTGATCTGGGCCTGAACCACTGAAGCTTTTTGTGATTTCAATGTACCCTGGAACAGGCTGGAAATTTCTAGACCTTGGCATCCACTTTGCAGCGTTGGACATCTAAAGAATCCAGACCATTAAAATGAATGAATGAAACTTCTGAGATGTGATAGCATCATGGCTCAGCCCTAATTACTCTAAAGGTAGATGTAATGAAGGCTGACTGAACAAAGAATGAAGTGACCATCTTGTGTACAGCACAGTCTTGAATCAACTGGGAAAATACACACTGTATTTAATCTTTGCTCTCGAGCATTCTTTAGAAAACCCATTGACCTCAGTAGCAAGGTCTAATTTGCTAGATAAGCATTCCAAATTTATGATTAAAACCCCTTAACTTTAAAGCATTTTTGTTCAATTGTTAGACAAACATTCTATTTATACTGTTACTGGCAGAATTAAGAAAAAAATCTCTAGTTATTTTTCTAGAGATGAAAAGTCATTTGAATTAGGGAGACCGAAAGTGCCCTTGATGCTACATCTCAATATAGCTATTTTAACACAGCATTACACACAAATAGGGATCCTTTCTTCAGATAAATCCTTCCTGTGAAAAGGATTCACAGCAGAGTCTGAAAAGGTTATATGTAATTCACTGTAACATAGGAATTCTGACTTGTGGATATCATCTAGCTAGAATTGGTGTCTCACACCAACATGTATAACCTGTAACTAGTCCACTAGACAGACAGGGCAAGAGCCACTGCAATTACAGACATAGAAAATGTATGTTTAGTATTTTGTTTAATCATATTTATATGGTAAAACAGACTTGCAAATATCACTGAATCGGTTGAAAAAGACCTTTTAAGATCGAGTCCAACTGTAAAAATGAAGGTAATGGAGACAAATAGCTGCTTGTGATGAGCTTGTGAAAATTTTCCCCTTAGTACTTTTATCATCCGCCTATGAAGCACTAAGAGGTAAATTTTGCTTCTCCCTTGCACTTTTCCTGCTCTCCTATCTCACTCCTGCTCATCTCTTTCCACCACCACCCCCCCGGTTCCTATAATGGGAACAAAACAATGGAGACAGATGAACTTGTTCTGCCTTCTCTTCTGAAAAATGCAATCCATGCGGGAAACCATCTTTTACTGAAGAGGTATGTTTAGCTACAGTGCTGTAAAGTCCACTGGATACAGCTGTACAGAGCCATGAACAACCATTCTTCCACTCATACTCACCAGACGTTTCTGCTCTTTTAAGACCGAGCAATGTGAGCAATTAGAGAGCAATTTTGCTGCAAGTGGAAGATTTTGCTTCTCTGCAAACCTGCACATGTGTTCCACAGAACTTCTTGGCCTAAACCTGTTCAACTCAGATTATTAGACAGGCCCTTTACTTTGCACCAGACTTACATCTGTCGGGTGGTATTTTCAAAATCTCAAATTATTTAGGAATATAATCCCATTCTCAAAAGTAATTTAGGCTCTTAAGTTAATTCCACTGATTTTTAGTAAGAATTACATTCATAGCTCACATTATTTAGAAAGATGGGGCTTCGGTGTATAACTCGTTTGGGTACTTTTGAAGATTTTTATCTAGGCAGATTCAACTCTTAAATATATATTTAAATACTACATATCTGACATACTTTCCTCGTAGCCATATTCAAGCCATAAAAAGGAAATCAGATAAGGGGCTTTGCTCCAAGTTATTGCTTTAGTCATTAAGGCCCTTCTACAGCTTTATGCCAGCTTCTGGAAATGAAGTTCTGGAGCCTAGGTTTCCTATGCAGCAGTAAATTTAAATATCACAAGCAGTCCCCTCAGACAGCTTCTCCTGTGCTGGAGGTAGTGTCTCTGATGTAACCATTTCTAGTACTCAACTTTCAAGTCCAAGATGATCTGTTTTTCAAGGCTGCGATTCATAATGTTACTGTATTTCTAATTAGTTTTCATCTAAGCATACAGATCCAAGTTCTATTCTCAGTGACACTGCTGCACATCCAGAGGAAATTAATCAGTCATTTATTCCAGATTTCCAGTAGAATCCCGGCAGCAAATGTTGGCCTGTACTTACTTAATGACCTGGAAACTATTTTTCAAGACATAATTCTGTGGTCAATTTTGTACCTCCCTCTAGTGGCAGGAGATATCAAACAAATGAAGCACAAAGGAGACCTTGTCACGGATCACACGCTGATGTATTGTGCCTATTTCTTTTATGGAAATTTGTTACTTGGAATCAAGGTTGGCTGTAAATCCCACTGTAACTTTTTGGTAATGTAATAAAAAAAGAATCAGTGATTGCATATAACCAAAATCCACATTTACTTCCTTTGCCGGCATGTGGCATATTCCTATAGCCACACGTAGTTTCTCCATGCTTGCCCAGATCATAGCTCTTCTAGTTGCCGTGACTACTTTTGCACTGAGTTTTGCTTTCCTCTTCAGGGGAAGGCACAGAACAATTCACCCATTATCAGCTGATTTATGAGCACAGGGCTTGCTGCTAGCTCCTCTGGTTCCAATTTCAAACTTGATGACAAACTTGCAAGCCTGAATCAGAGATTCAGGAATGTGGCAGGCTCCACATGCTAGCCTGACTTGCAGCTTTTTCAGCTTTGGCAGAATTTGAGTCTGCAGTTAGCTACATTATAATGAATACTTAAAAACAAATTCCTAACAAGAGAAGAAGCAGATGGCGCTGAGGGAGAGCAATTTACAAGTGATGAACAGGCTCTTCCATTTCTGACAAAGGAAAATTTGCCTAGCAGCAAGACACTGAATCCTACCAATTCTGTCCTTGAGAGGTTCCTCCTTCTTAATTATGAACCCCAAGGAACATTCTTCTGTAATAGATATCTCATTCTCCTTGTTTTCCCCAATCTATGCCTGAATGTATGTTACAGATAGACTTACCAGGTGTGATCATGTCTCCATCCATCGGCTAATGCAGGAGCCTCCTAAAAGCCTGTTTCCAGGTCAATTATGAAATAAGGAGCGTCCTTTATCTCAGCCTTAGGGTTGTGGAAAGTCCCAAGCCTAAGCTTCAACAGAAACCATCATAATGGGCAGATATATGTTTTGATTATTACACTGAGAAGTCTATGTTAACCAAAACAGATGACAAGCTTCCAGTAATAGTGAAATCTGATGTTCAACAGTATGTGGGATGTGTTTTGATATCTTCAAAAACTGAAGTCTGTGATTCACAATATACCAGTATGTGTCCTGGGGCATGCTTCTGAAGTGGGAGAAACTGTCATTTAGCTGTCTGATCAAGAAAATTGTCCTTTATTAAGAATTAAACCATTAAGTCAACTTCCTCTGGCAACCATGTTTTACTCCCATAAATGTTACCAAGACAATCTTGTGCCACAGAAATAATGAAGGTGCTAAGTTAGGATAAGTATCCCAAAGAACACTGGAAAAAGTACACAAAATATCATATAAGAGGGAAATAGGAGAGAGAAAAGGTTTAGGTTTTAAAGCAAAGCATTTTCTTTAATGATGATTAGACATAGACTTAGTTTTTTCAAAGTCATTATTTCCACTACTGATTAGTAAATCTCAGTACCTATCTTAAGATAATGAAAAAGGCTGTATTTTTTAGAAAGACATAGCAAAATCAAGACAATTTAGAATGTAGCTCATTGGCCAGCTAACAGCCGAAGCATCAAAAAATTATTTGGTGTGTTTGAACATTTTATCTAGGCTGAATTTACTCATTATCTTCTAACACAGGCTTGAACTCATTATATTTTCTAACAAATTAGGGTAGCTGTCATAGCAATCCTAACACTGTGTTGTGTACTAATGTTCCCTTTCTGTAGACACTCCACAAGCATGTAAACTTTACTTGTGGAAAAAGCCAAGATCCTATGAATATATGTTGATATATCTGTACTTTCCCCTTCATTTCTTACCAATTCCTAATACATATGCTCTGACATTCACGGCCCACATTTTTTACGCTGTTATTCTCTGCTTTTATTTGGTTTGGGTTTGTTTTTAATGAGGTGAACTTTGCATAGCCCAACTCTAGCTCCTATAAAATCTGTGTCTTAAATGGCCAGATTTAGAGATTTTTGTATGGAAAAAAAAAAAAAAGGCCTACATACTAACCACACAGCTGTACTTGGAAACAGATGTTTTACCCCCTTTAAACTGAACTAATGAGGACGGGAGTATGGTACAGATAGGTCAGGAAAACTTCTGTCTAGATTTTGAATTTGGAATTATGGAAAGAGTACAGAAAAGACTGGTGCTTCCGCATAAGGGGAGGGGACAGGATGGTAATTCCACTGGTGATGAAAATTTGCATTGCTACACTAACTTCAAGGCACTTCCACTTTGCAGCCCTGTTCATCCCAATGTCAGTTCTAGTCACTTAACTCACAAAGCTATCCCGTAGAGAACAGGCCAGATCCTCAGTTTATATGAACTGCCATAACGCTATTCAAATCAATTTACAGAAGTCCAGGTTTTGGCTCTGTGTCTCCTTTGCATTTAGCAGGTATGAAAGACTCTAAATCACTTCTTTCGAGACTTCTGTAAAACATAAAGTAGACCAATTATTTAGGATCAGATGCTGTGAAAACAGTAACTTCCGGTAGAAATCTGACTAAACATGAAAATTTTTTAACTAACTTTGTCCATCAGTGTGTTCTTTATATTTAAAGTGTCTTCTGCTGCTAGTTCGGAAATAGATAAGGTTTTTAGGACCATCGCTTCTCTGCCCAATCTTGCTCCCATCAAAGTCACTGGGAGCACTGCCATAACTGCAGAGAGAGAACGAATAAGAACTTTGTAGTCATGATTTGGCGGTCACACTGGAAAAACGCATTAATGATGGCTTTCTACAGAAAAGATGCATCAGGTTTTCCCTCTGGTTCCTAGCTTGAGCTTCTTAAAAAAATTATTCTTGATTTGTCTTTATACGCTCTTCGTCGGTACGTTCCCTTGCAGTATAGAGTGTGTCCCTTGCACTAAGCCACAGCAGCAAAAAAGAATTCTGCTGTATAAGGCTTTGAGAGACACAGTTCATTACATGCAGAGGAAACTGGGTTTAGTGAGGCCCTAGTTCCCCTGCGGACTACCATAATATAAATTATTAATAATAAAAATAAACATTGGCTAGCTTGAACTTCTCTTCATTCCCTGAGAGCTTATTTTTGTGACGGAATTAGCTAAATAAAGCCCACTTGAAAGAATGCTTAACTGCAAACTATCCAAACAAAACAAAATGGAACTAATTGGTTCTTAAATATTAAACAGTCAAAAGGACATGGCTTTGGAAACAGCTGAAAGACTAATGTATATTAGGACACTTATGGTGAAGCGAGCAGTTAAGCAAAATGCAATCTTAAACCGGACTACAGTTACTTTTAAACCAGATATTCAAGTTTTGTCAGTCTGGTTCTGCCTAGAAGACAGCTTTGGATTATTTCAAGCCTAAACAGAATTACAGCAATACTCTTTTGAAAATTATAAGATCAGAAGAGTCAAACTTGTGTACTGACATCTGGACACAGTTTGCCCAGGAAAGACTACAAAATCTACAATGATCATTACTCCATGGAGTGCCCCTTAAACCTATTTCAGCCTTCAAAAAGATAGCTTAGCAAAGACTACTGTTTCAAGTGTTTTTGCTAAAGCAGTTATCTTCCTGGAAGTTGGGTAGGGAGAGCTCACATAAACAGTTCTGACAAAGCATCTCTAAAGGAGACCGGTGATGCCTTCCATCAGAATAACTGATTGCAGATCTGCCTTGGCCTTTATAAACTTCCTTTCTTCAGCCCTGGGTTTTTGTTACTGCTGTTTAATTCAAATATTTCGCAGTCAGCAAATGGAAAGAATCTGTTTGGGCATGTAAAAACTCCCTTTCGATATTCATTAAAGGTTAATACAGTTGCCACACTTATTTCTCAAATCAGAAGTATTTCTAGCAAGACTAGAAAATGATCTAATGTGACTGAAATTTGTAAACAAGAAAAAAAATTCTACATTAGAAAGGCGCAAGAAGTAGATAAGTTATAACCAAAATCATACAGTAAAAATAATTTAAAAAATTAATTAGTGGTAGAAGAATTTTTCTTTGGAGGCCCCTGTGTGGACCACCATATGAAATCAGACTAGTGGTAAGCCATTGAAAGTGCACTGCCTCATCAGCTCCTTGTTTACTTTCTCACTTATCAATAACTGACATTTACAAGACTTCTGCCAGAGATAATAAATTCCTGGAAATGTCAGGCTCTTCTATCTCACCCAGCCCAAGCACAAGAGAGCTACTCACTGGAAAAAAAGAAGGCAGACATAACTGGAAGTGCTAAGCAGAAGTTGCTCAGTAGCAGGATCAGTTGACATCAATCCACTTCAACATTTAGGGGAAAAGCTAATCTAATGTTAAGGTCCCTTGAAATGTTATGAATATCATCAACAAACACAGCAAGAGTCACTCTTGAAAATGCGTTTCAGTTTTGTCCACAAAAAAAAAATCAATCATCTCTCTGTCTCAAACTTGTTCAAAGACTGCAAACCCAATTGTTTGTTCCCTGAGGACTCAAAGCTTTTACTGCAGCTAGCAGTCACATCTGCTTAGTGTTTCATATTTTTCAGCATCACATGGAGTTTTTCTTAGACCTTGGACTGGTTTACTCAGCATCTATGTGTAAGTACAACACCAAAACTCCAGCAGAAGAGATAACTGAGGTCTTCTGCCAGTTTGTTTTTACCTCTCTCCCCAAAAGACACATGCAATCCTGGCAAAAGGAGTATTCTATATGAGCATTTTGCCAGCATAGAAAAATACTCTTAGTGCTTACAGCTATGCCAGGAACTTTGTAACACAGACCTATACAGTTACGCAAGAAAGCTTGGTTGTTTTAATACCTCTAGAATAGCTTTGAAAGGTATTAGTAGTCTGCAGATAATGTAAAAAAATCCTTCGATGTGAACACCTTCTGTGTATCTATAACCAGCACCTGACTGCTATCAGAATATTGGTATTATTTACTACAAAAGTTCTCCTAGATGAATGGAGCAACTCGGCAAGCCTGTGCTTTCTATCAGCACAGTTAAAACTATCCCTCAGACTTAAAACAATTAGTACTAATAAATGCACAAGTTTACTGTGCATTATAACTGCTTCTATACTTGCATCTTTTGCTAATTCAGCCATGTTGGTAAAAGAAACCATTTTTCACAGTCCTTACCCAATTTAGCTGAGGGCAGGAATCTGTAATATAGACAGGGATTTAAATGCTGTAGAGAGGGGCTTATTACTTGTGTGTCTTTAGATACTAAAAGGACTTTGCTAGTACAGATGTACTGCTATAAAGCACCAGGGAAAAGAATAAATTGTATTAGCATACAACACCGCCATAACAATATAGCTGCAGAAGCTTTTAATACCATATGGCTATATAATTAAAAAAAAACAAACCTCAGCTGAGACAAAATTATAGCAGTACTACATTTAAGCACAGAACCAAGTTTAGGATGACTACCTGGCAAGTACAGAACAACTACAATTCTCAGTTTATAAAAAATCTGTGGGTAAAAGTCCTTCATGCCTCATAAAACAAGACTTATTTTTGTGATGTAAATTGACTTACTCTATGTTACCCAGACTCTGTTACTTACCTATGAGCCAATTATAATTGAGACCACTCTTGCAGAATAGGATCGTGTCACTTCACAAAACTGGGGCCCCTGTAAGAAAGTTCTCTTGGTTCCCTCTCAAGGTGGAAGGAACGAATTGTGAGGCTAACACACATAGTGACTCAAGAGTGTGAAGAGCTCTTACCCAAGACCAATGAGCAAAACACTAGAGGTACCAATCAGTTCACCGTACATACCAACCCTTAGTTCATCAGCTCCTATTGTCCTGGCAGAATGAGAACAAACAACGGTCACCTTCAGAATGTGATACAAGGGGAAATGACAGTCAGGTTTGCATCAAGTTATAGTTATTAGAGCTGCAGAGAGATCGAACACAGAAATGAATGGCCAAATGCTTAGGCCATATTCACATAGCTGTTGCTTGAATGATAATTTAAGGACTCCTGGTGATGGATGAGATCACCAACAAAGAACTTTAAATTTCAGGACAACACACAGGCAAAACAGCTAAATATCACAGTACAGTGATGACTCCAGTGATATCAAAGGTACTGTGTGTGCACTGATCTGCTTTTTTGGCATCAAATAGGCACAATTTGTGAACAACATAATCATCACACGTCTTGCCAGATGAGTCTGAGATGATGGCAGCAGTGTCCAGAATGCTGAAAGGTACTATAAGCACAGCAGTGATACGCCTTCCCATCAATGAGGAACCATGCCTGGCTGGAGAGGCGGTAGATAGAACAGTATGTCCCTGTGATGTTCTATGTCTCCTGGCAGTTTTCCCACACTTGCAATATGACCCTCCAACCATCAGTGCATGGATCGTTGATCTTATGAACTCACATTTGTGATCATCTACAAAATTGTCATTAAGAATGTACAGCCCAGAGAATTTACTGGCAGAAAAGCACTCTTGGGTGATCTTCAAAATTCAGAAATGGCCATTCAGATACAAAATATACATGTTGACGAGTGATTCCAACAATATACTAATTCAGATCTAGAATTAAATCCAGATCCTGACACAGTTACAGCAGCAATGGCACACAGTGCATTCAGTGTTATAATAGAAAAATGGTGTTTTGCTCCTTATGACTTGGCTTGCTCAAGAGAGGTATTTTACAATGAGCTACAGTTTTACTGTAAAGATAATCTGACAATTGCAGGTGAAAGTATACTTACTTATTGCTTTAAATGAAACTAAAAGCAGTCAAATTCATACACATACAGGGGAAAGATTCATCATATATTACTACATCTCTGGAGAAAACAAGCTAGGCTGGGCCGACACAGAAATTATGTGTGGGCTGGAGATCTTACCAGAAGATGCAGTATATGTTCTCATGCAAAGCCTTCTCTTGCAGAGCACATACTCCTTAGACTTATGGTTTTGGTTTTGGGGAACCCAAGCGCAAGCAATTTTAAGACTACTTACTTGTTTTGCACTTCTGATGTTTGTTTGCAGGCAGCTGGGATGCCTGCACGGATTTTCTAAGGTTATTTGAATTCTTCTTTATTTGTTAACAAATTGTGTTGGTTGCACAACACATTGGCATGTGAACACTTCAGAAAAAGGAAGGGGCACAACCCAGCCTCAGTGGAATTAGGAACAAGATCCAGTGACTTCAGCAGTTACACAAAGGATAGCTCTATTGTTTCAGTGGGAGCTGTGGTTAAATAAAGTAGTATTTCCCATCAGCTTTCTACATGCTGGACTCTCTTCAAAGGTGGCATTACCTTCAAGATCACTGTGTGGGCTTCTGTTTCAGACAATAACTAACAGAAGCCTAGTGACAGATTTTCATAAAGTCTGGGCATACACTATTGCACTAAAAGCATGGAAAAAGGCACACAGTCATGTGCAGTTATATATATCTATACAACAAACATACAGTGATGCTGAAGCTGTGATGTTACTGACAGAATTAAACTGATTCAGTTTTAGACAATATCCATCCATTTTAACTGCACTTTTATCTTCCATTGTAAAACACAGGTAACTAACTTGCTACAAATCAGGTATCTTCAAAACTTTAGCAAAGCCTGTGAACTTTCTGTATAGACCAAGTATTAACCACATTTTCATACACAGTTACCCAATACATATACACTCTTGTAATAATTGCTCAAACAGCTACACATGCATTTGGAATACCTCTCCGTCAAATCTTTTTGAAAACCCTGGGCCTACTACTTTAACTTTACAGATCTCATGAAACAAAATCCTCCCTTATAATCTGGAGAAACCTTCTGAACTCTTTTTGTAAAATTTCAGTTACATTATGTACAAGTTGCAGAAATTCAGCACACAGATGAACTGAAGGTTATTTGCATTGTATTTTGTCTGCACTAGTAGAAACATAAACCTATTCACGCTAACACTAAAACAGTAAACACTAAGATTTTAAAGCACACTGAGCTCTTTGAACTGCCTCCTTGTTTGTTTATCTGTTGAGTCCCATTATTGGAGAATGACTCTTCTCTCAAGTCTGTGGCAACTTAAATAAAAAACCAGAGGTTATGTAAGTGCAGAGAATTATGGAAAAAATGTAAGTGGAAAGTACATATTTTTAAAATGAACTTGAATAACTCAAATGCAGCTGAACTGACATTATTCAGACTTTCCAGTCTTATTCAACACTGGATTGAAACCAAGCACAAGAAATTTCAGGCCCATAGGACATTTTTAAGAAAATTGTAAGTACCTATATTTCTAGTTTACAATGTCTTTCTGGGAAAGCTCTACCACCTAAAGAAAGACTAAACTATCTTCTCATGGGATCAAACAAAAGGGATGTGAACTAATTAAGGGGATGCTTGGATCAGCTTGCAAACATAAGGACTGATTCAGCCCTAAAGAGCACCCAAACCAGAAACCTGGATTGAAATATCTGTGGTCTTCTAGTGAAATATGGATGCAGATTCAGATCCAAATTTTACACTGAAAGGTCATTTCTAACCTGTGCAGACCCAAGCTCTAGGCCCAGCTCTGCATTCCTTCCACACCCAGAACTGGAGTTCTGCCTGAATAAGGAATGCAAAAGAGAAATGAATTTCTTATCTTTACGGCAGATCTTGTTTGGTGATGTACATGCCTGTGAACCTGCCAAAACTCAAATCTGTGACATGGTATGCAGTCTAATTCCAAAACGGACAGGTTTCAAAAGATTACTCTTGTAGGACACTTAAAATAAGGTTGAACTATTTTCATAAGTATAAGTAACTGTTTCTAACTCCAGCATACCTGGATATATTCTGATTCTTCAGTTAAAATTTTCCTCAACGGAAAAGTGAAGAACCCAGATTTGTATAAAAGATGAGTAACAAAGGGAATAAATTATATATTTCCAAACTGAGAGACATTTAAAAGTATGGCTAGATGAAAAAAAATATTTAAAAAAATAAATTTCATGGAGGGAAAACAATAAAGAAAACTAACAAACAAATGATAGAATAAGGCTTCTTGGCAACACTGTATGCCCATTATCCTCCAAAATCACAGGGTAGCATTATGCGTACAGATGCATAAGGTTAAATTTTTCCATCACTCCAAAGAGACACAAACTTCACCCTGGCTTTTGATAAGATAAATGCAATTATGTTTCCTTCAGCTAGTCAGCCAGCAGTATTTCAAAATTTACTGGGAGAAGGAACATCCAAATGCATGAATGACAAAGAACTGCGTAAACAAGTCTCTTTAAGTGTGGATCTCGGGCTTTTTTTAATTTTCCCAGATTCTTCAGTCAAGTTTATATAAGAAATGCCCACCAATGTTAGCTACAGATGCTGTATTTTATGGCATGTCTATGATAAAATTGAAATCTTAGTGCAGACACAATCCCATCAGCATTTTTGTTAGTTTAAATTAACTTGGTCAAAAATCAGCACAAATTCTACATGAAAAATTTTTTTTTTTGCAAATAGTAGATGTATCCACATCTGGAGAGTTTCCGACACAATTATTACATGTGCCAACCTATTCTGCTGTAGCTATGGCCTTCCTGGATGTTTTTCTCATTATTCTACCCCAAAGAGTATGCAAAACTGTAGGATAAAGATGCCCATCTGTGGTCAAAAAAGTGAAAAGGTAATTCATGTTACATTTTGTTCAGACAAATATTTTCATAGTAGTTGAGAAAAGAATATGTTGAATAGACTATCCTGTGGCAACTACTCTGAGAAAAAAGAAATACTAACTAAACTTAAGAGCCTAGGCAAGATTAAATAAAAATATTTCCTATAATACATTCCTTCTTTTCATCAGCATGTCAATTGTAGTAAATAAGAATGTGCTATTAATTCTCAGCATCAAAATCTGGGATAATTTTATACAGTCAAATATTTCCCTACTTTCACAGAAACAACTATTACTGGAAATATTTTCCAAAGCATGTTGCAAGTGGAGCTAAGTAAATCAGCTAGCACGCTGCACACTTTTCAAGGAAAAAGTTTCTAAAAATGAGTCAGGATTTAATAAAAAATGTCTCTGAGGTACGTAACTCATGCCCATAATAGGATATTTTTCAATTTTCAACCCTGTATAGAGAATTTTAAAATGCTAACAGATGTATGAAACAAAAAAAAGCAAAATTTGCCCTTATTCTCTCCTGCAAGCACATATAACACACATAGAAACCGACAAGAGGCTCTAAAACATGAATACTGCTTTTACATTTTCCACTAGAAAGACAATTTGCTTGCAATTCCTTCTCTCTTTAAATTGTTTCTGTGGCAACACATCTGGTGCTATAATTCTGGGCCAGAACATTAACTATCCTGAAAGAAGAAAGTTATGTTGTTGTTCTGGTCTGCAAGAACGTGAAGCAGAGAGAGATCTGCAAATACACGTAATCAGATAACCCTTTTCGCCTTCATAGGTGCACAGAATATTAGCTGCCAATACTTACGCATAGCTTAAAATAACAAGTTTTAAAGTGTTTCTACAGCAGTTAGAGAAAACTCTTGTGGTGAGCACACATTCTATGAGGCAGCTTTTTTTAAAAAAAATGACGAGTGCTTTGTTACCGCTGTTCCTACCATATGAAATAAGTGAAGAAAGCATTCAGCTAAGAGGAATAAGGTTCATTCCCTAATCATAACTCTTCCTACATAATGCAGAAAGACTGATATTGATTTCTTATCATCTCCCCGGTTCTATGTAAACATTACTGCATTATCACCATTTTACAAATGAGAGATATCAGGAGCACATAAGGCCAAAATGTCTGAAGTGTCTGTTAAATTCAGATGTCCCTACTACTAGTCACCCACACTGAAACACACAGCCCATAGCTCTCTGAGCTGTTGAGAACCAATAGATTTTACTGGCCTTACTTGGAATTATAGGAACCTATTGACACTTAGTGTGAGTCTTGGACATCCCCGCTTGAGCACGCCAGCATTCTCAGAATTTGTAGTCTGAACAATTTAGTTGTAGAGAACGGCAAGAAAAACAAGAATAAAAGCTTACCACCCCAATTCAGTTTGCTAAGTCAACAAGTGAACAGTTTGTTTAATCACTAGTAATCCTGACAAGTCAGTCTGAAATCTTAAAAGTCATACTATACGACTATCATCCAAAGCAAGTTATTACAGGTATTTTACAGTGCAACTGAGATAGACACCTTAAGATATAAACTCTACCATGGATCTTAATTCATAATACAAGGGCCAGAGCAATTTGCAAGGGCTACTGCATTCACTTAACTCAGCCTGGAGTAGCAAGAGTTAAAGAAATAATGAAAGCAGATTTTTGCTACTCCATCAAGCAGATCAGGGATGAATTCATGGAAAGAATATATCTGATGAATAACAAAATATCACTGACAGTTACTTTTCCAATAATAATTGCATTTTAAGTTCCCCATGAAACAAATTTTATTATTTAATTTGAAACAGCTAAATTCAAATCTAGATCAGTTACATATAAATCAGTTTGCTAACTACACTTACAGTATTTTCTGTATTAGTGACAAAGAAGACAAAATCGTCTTGGCATTCTGATCCTCTAAATTACTAATGATTAAATGCACTGATTGGCCGAAACCCAAGTTTTTTCCCTAAAAAGTTGAATTGAATAAAAATTATGGTTTTCAGGCATTCTGTCTTTGAAGACATACTCGTTTAAAGCAATCTGTGCTCAGGGAGAATAAACTGGCAACAGAAATGGAAAAGTTTTAAAAAGTGGATAAAACCTGGTATTTCATAAATATGTATGTCTCTCTTGTACTATTGGAGGTGCCATCTTACGAGCAGAATTCAACACAGGCCCCTGAGCACCTCTCGTCGTTAAAGGCCGGCTGATGTCCTCTGCAAGACTTGCTGTCTGTAATTTTGGATTGTCACCAGCCAATCATCTTCCAAAACCCAGTTCTGGCCAATAACAGTCTGGATAAGTCAATCTGTCTGCTCCCTTTTTCTCAGCCTTTTGGCTAAATCGAGTGTGTATATTTAACTAATATTAAACCTACTATTTTACATAAAATACCTCCTTCACTTCCAATCTAGCCTTTTTATTTATTCCATCCAAATGGCATAATTAACAAACCTTCTGAGGTGATTCTCAGTCCCGTGCTTTATCTTGTATAACTTCCAATACACAGAACCTCTGCTTTGTCCTGCTCCTCAACCCCCTGACAAAAAAACCCACATTAAAATCATAACTTTCCTCTCCCAGTAAACCGAATCTGGTTTCCCTTTTTAGCGATAACGGATCTATCCCACTTCTCAGGTTCTTTAGGAGGGTATTACAAAGGAATGCTTGTAAAGGAATTAGCTGTGGAAGGGAATAAAGTGATACTGGTGGATCTGCTATTACAGGGTCCCGACTCCCTGCCCGGATTGCTCCTAAGGAACCCAGGGCTAGAGTGAACACTGTAGAGCAACTGTACGGCTGCTCTTTGTCTTGACAGAAGGAAATCATCTCATCTGTATACTACCCCTTCGGGAATACCATTACATAACTCACTGTTTGGCCTATATTTCCCTGTTCTTGGCTCCATGCTGTTAACAGAAAATACCACTGCTTCACTGCAGTTACTGACTCGAGAATCGAGCACTAGATAGGGACGCAGGACCTGTCATCTCAGAGAAGCCCTTTAATTCCTCTAAACAGTAGCCAGGCTCTAATAGGAGGAAAATTTTACCAAGCTAGTTGTTACTACTACCGTAGCGCATGTGTTGTACCTCACACTCATTTCTCTCTAGACCCAGGACATAAAGTGGGCTTGGCCTGCCATTCACTAACAGCTCCATCCCATTTTGGCAGGTTTTGTGCAGCTTTTCCTGCACTACTACATGTGGTGCTTATGTCATCCACCCTGCAGAATTCAGAGCAGCAGCATGTAAGTGATCAACTGCACAAGAAATGAATACAACAGAGAAGTTTCTAATATGCATGTTCCTTTAGACACCGCATGTTTCTCAGATATATCTCCCCATTCAACATTAAATGTTCCCTCAGGCACATTTTGCATTGTTTACTACCCCTACAAATTACCTTCCCTGCTTTTTTTTCTTTAATTAAGGTCTTTCAAAAAAGAATATGTAATGCCCCTCATTAATAGGTGTAGCTCCCACTTTACAGCTGTGAAAACACAGGTAGAGGCGGATTAAGTCTTGATCCCAACAAAGGAAATGACTGAATCAGGAGTTTTGAGTACTGGTGCTGTACTCTGACTCTGGTTCAATACTTGATAAATGGCTCAAGAAATACGTAACCTTATTTTTCAAATTCCTTCAAGTTTCTTTGGTTGATGAACAACTCGATTTCCATATGGCCCAACTTATTTAAAACACTTTTTAAAAGGGGAAATTAAACTCTGTCTGAAGCAAAATGTAACTGGGCTGTGACCCAAAACCTCAATACGTATTTATGAGCAAATAAAATGTAATCTCTGCACAGACAAAAAGAGTTAACTAAAATATAACCAGCCTATACCATGACACCTCCAAAACACGAACCCTACAGGATGACATAAACATGGTCCTGCTCCTCTGATTCTTCCACCTGCTCCACCCAGGCGCTCACCTCCCAGGGGGGTCCTGGCTGTCCGCGCCGTCAATGTGTTCACCCCGGATGAAAACCTACAGCACCTCTTTGCGCCGGGGCAGCCCCTGTAGGAATACCGGCATCCTTCGCAGCTGGCCTTCTTACTGATGTCCGCAGACTCCCACGGCCCGCCGCCCCGCGCTCCCGCACTCCCTGCCCGCTGCCCGCAGCGGCCCCCCAGCGCCCCCGGCCCCCCCCCCCCCCCCCCGGCAGGGCGGGGGTCGCGGCCCGCGCTCCGCCGGCGTGCAGCAGGGCGGGACGGCGCCCCTCCCCGCCTGGAGCTGGAGCCGGAGCCGGCCCCCCGCGCTCCCCCCGGCGGGATCCGCTCCGCCGTCCCCCGCGGCCAGGTGCTTCCTCCTGCCCTCCCCGGCGCGGCTCCGGTCCCGCGGCGGCTGTCGCGGCGCGGAGAGGCAGGGCCCGCCGGGAGGGCCCCGATAGCCGCCGCTTATCGCCGCCGCCTGTCACCCAGCCGGGCTCCGTTTCCAGGAAGCCGCGGCTGCGGAGCGCTTGTTTGCTGCTGGATGCCGCTGGCCCCGTCCCGCTCGCTGCCTCCCTCCCTCCGACCCCCCTCATCCTGGCAGGGGGGCTGGGAAAGCGCAGCGCGGCTCCAGCA
This sequence comes from Gorsachius magnificus, assembly GCA_034008185.1. Taxonomy (NCBI): domain Eukaryota; kingdom Metazoa; phylum Chordata; class Aves; order Pelecaniformes; family Ardeidae; genus Gorsachius; species Gorsachius magnificus. Next base: position 18,434,366 of record CM067091.1, read on the forward strand.
CATGCCGAGCCTGCGGTCGCGGCCCGGACCCTCTGCTATTAATCAGGGAGCATCCCAAGCGCCCCCTTGCTTACTCCAGCTGTTTTACTCCAGGCCCCACCACGCCGCCGGCCAACGACAAAGCGGCTGCACACTTGGGGACACCCGCTCCTCCCTCACCCCAGCCCTTTTCTCCCCTCCCCCCCCCTCCCCCCTCAGTCTTTCCCTAATCATCATCTTTCTCTTATTGCTTCCTCCCTTTTTCCACCCTACCCTCTCATAGTTTTTCTGTTACTGAAGACATGCAATTTGCTCTTTGATCCTTTGTTAATCAAAGCCTGCTCCAAGCCCGCTCTGCTGCACCCACCATTGACCTCCTCGTTGCTTCTTCAGGCAGGTACTGTTCCTTGAGAATGAGCTCCCTTCTGCAAACTTTCTAGACACCTTCCAGATAATCCTGGCAAAAAGATGTGAAATTGTGATGTAGAAAGCAGGCTGAAATCCTCCCCGGTTCTCTTGCCTCACCATACGAACCCACGCAATCACTCCCCTTTTCTTTTGAACGATGCCTTGCTGGGCCTTTTGTAAACACCAACACTCAAACGCGTTCCTGCCTTGGGCAGAGGACCTTGGATTACGGGATGTCTCAGCCCTCTTCCATTTTCCCCTACGTTTTTTAGCACCATTTTCCCGTAAGGCTGGCATGCTGACTGACTGACAGCACAGGAAGCTAGACACTCCCCACGAGGAAAATGAGCTGACTGTATGGAATTTGGCCATGCTCTAACGATAACATTATTACTAATAGTGTTTGCTCCCCTCTTGACCATATTCAGCAACGTCTCGGACACACACCAACCTCTTCCATCCTGTTTCAGGAGGATAAAACACAAACTAAAGTTCTCAAAGCACCGGATGACCAGAGATCCCATACAAGAACGTGTCAGGGCAAAGTTATTGTTTTCTCTTGCAGTACTTTATGAAGTTGATTAGGATTTGTATTTTTCTGTGTGCATGCTTAAAAGAAAGTCTTGAAAGAGGCGAGGGAAGAAGATCTCTTGCACAGCTGAGTATGTTTCTAAGAAGATGCATGAGGGAATTGACACACATGAAAGTGAGAGCAATAAGAGACAAAAACAGATGGGCTGATGGAGTTGGCTGAGCAAACAATTCAAGCACTTCGGGGTTCATATATATTAGGAAGAATGGTGCTGAGATGCAAGTAAAAGCGGGTTTCATACCGGATCATGAAACTGCTTGGGACTCGGAGCACTAAAAAAGGCAATGGCGATACACAGTGGAAAAGAGTAGTGTCAGAGCTGGTGTACCTAGCAAGCCAAAGCAAGGAGATGCAAATGCATGGATTTGTACAGGTAAGTACATGACATATGCTAATAATTGTAATTCCACTAACTGTTCCCTTGATTTTCCTGGTATTTTGGGGTTTAATGATCAATCACATTGACTGCTTGAAGAACCTCCCTGGCAAGCATAACTGCAGCAGTTCAAGATGCAGCCAGCTACGCGTCCTGCCTCTTCACTCAGGTTTCCCAACCTTACAGAAGAGTCAGCAAAGCTGGATGTGTGCTCCAGCCTCAGACCCACCAGTGGGAACCATATCAGATCAACTCACACAGCACAGGACTTTCCTAACACGTGGACTGTGAACTGCAGCAGTTTAAGTACGGAGTCGTGTCTTAGCATGCCAGCCCCATAGCAGGGCGGAGCACATAGGGGCTATTTCAGATCAACTTAACTGGATTTGCAGGAGGACGTTTGACAGAACACCAAATCCCTGCAGGAGCCCTCTGCAACCAGTTGACCAAAACCCCTTTACTGTTACTGTCATTTGCTCCTAAGCAATGAGCCTGATAATAAATTTCACAGACCAGACCCTCAGCTAATGCAAATGACCAAGGTTCTACCACTCCCGCTGCAGATGTCTCTATTGACTTCAGCTGAGGATTGGCCTTGCGTGTTTTTATTCCAGTTCATTTTTTACAATCTTCATTTGCTGTGTCTTCATCTGGTGTGTTTATGTGGCTGGTGCTTGGTTTTCATTATTTTAACTGCATTTCGGATTATTTGCTCTACAGTTTTGTTCACATTCTCCTTTTCCACGAAATTCTAATAAAACACTTGGCTACAGATTTTCCAAATTGAATACTGATGTTTAGTGCAGCTAATTATATAGCAGCGTTCAAAGCTAGTTCTATAATGTAACAATTTACATATTCTTGAAAACAATGGACACAAACCTACAAATTACTGTTACAAGCTAGTTTCACATTCTTCTGGAATTTCCTTTAAAAATACATATGTTTAGTATTCTCACACATATGAAAAGCAGTAAATACTCCATTGCTGGCACCATTATAGTATTTACAATGAAAAAGTAAAACACACTGTGATGTCTGTCAGACCTAAAGGGACCTTAAAAAAAAATGCTCCGAGGATCTCCAAGCACTTCACAAAAGCACTTCACAAATTCAGCCGCTCAACATCTATCAAGTAGTATGCTAATGATATACAATGATCGTTTTACAATGAAATATTCCAGATGGTTGCAACAACATTATACATTTAGTGTTTCAGCCTCACCAGTATTCTGGCATAATCAGATTATCTGTCATTTCATCGTTTAAGTACTGAATTTTTGTTTGTTTTCTAAACCAGCTGAACCACAGACAGCAAACTGTCAGCAGACAAGGCTTCTCAGGAAGAGATTTTTAGAAAGGCTGCTATAAACCATAACTCTGCTTGTAATAGCAATAGCTAATAACTCAGTTGTTAAGCCTATTAATATGATCCTTTACACCAGAGAAAACAATCATTTTGCTTGCTGCTCTAATGCCAGCAATATGTATGCAAAAATCTGCTTGTGTTGCCACCCCACCCTATTTTGTATTCTTTTAATTTTAGAATGCTACTTATGTTAATTAATATGAAGTAATCTGAATAGAAGATTATCTGTCAATCTATCAATATATCAATGAGGCACTTTCATTACTATAACAACGAACTTCAGACCCTATTATAACAAACCACCCCTATATAAAGAGCATTTACTCAGTGTTCCTGAGGGTGCATTACAGTAAGATTAAACTGTAATTACACACAGCCAGAATTCTAAACCCTTGATTATTTTTACTTCTTTGTACACCCATCTGCATTGGAGTTTATAGTTCACGGTATTGTAACTCAGGAGGGAAACAGAGATGAGCCGACAGAAGCAAAGATCTTCTAAAAGCTGAATGCAAGTGGGACAGTGGCTGAACTCACATGGATTCAGTATTTCCTAATGTGACACACATGGAAAAACTGAATTTCTTTTCTACTCCCCTTGGCTTGTACTTTTCTATTTTTACTTATTACCACTGCATCAGTACTATTTGGTTAATAAACAGTGAAGCTCTATTATGTTAGTGTATAAACGTCTGCCTGTTTAAACTCTGTAGTTTCACAGTGGATTTGACTTGTTTGTGAGCGCACACATAAAAATACTGCAGAAAAAGCCTATGTTAATTTGAATTGTTTAAATACAATAATTGTTTTCTATTTTCCTAAAATGTCACTAACTTCATCTCATGATTTCAACAATAAATCAGTGAAATATTAAATGACTACGAGATTAATTTTATATATAAATGTGCAGCAGGTTATGAGAGTAGTTTCTATACTAGAAACATTTTGCACAGACATGGCCAATATTATAATTAATAGCTAACCATGACATTTACCTCTAGTCACAATAATTACCCAAGTAATCTAGACACAGCTAGCTTTCATGTTGACAGTATTACAGAGCAAGCTCACCCCAGAAAGCTCCTCCAGGGCTCACGCCAGGCTCAGTGCCCTGTGCCGGGAGGGGCTCCCCTGCCCACAGCAGCAGCTAGGATGGAGAGCGAGGACAGCAAGCGCTCGGGTAATGCTACGAAAGCCTCCCACGCGTGATCTAAACGGACAATCCCCACGACATTCCGTTCTCAACCGGCTAATCCACCTTCCGCATGTATGTAATGCAGTCCAATCTGTATTACATCGTAAGCGTCACAGGCACCTCCAGTACTTTTTTTTGAGCATGTGTGAGCAATCTTGGGTGACTCATATATTATCCAGTAGTAATTAAATTATAATAAATAATAGTGCATTATTTTATAAAGAACTACAGTTATCTCTGCAACTGGATGCAGGTATCATTTACAGAATTAATTTTCTCACAGTCAGACAAGTAACAGAACCATCACAACTCCTGCAATTACTTCCCTTTCTTCAAACATTTCTATCAAAGCAGCTTGACTCAGCAGTAGGGCCAACTTGGAGGACACAAATTTGTTTCTAGCAGTTCTGAAATAAGGCAGACATAGAAATGCATGCAAGCTCAGGAAAAGGGAGTTAAATACAAGATTTCTGAAAGAGTACCTGCAAAAGTATGGGGCAGGAGGGACTTGCTTACAAGAGTGATAAACATACTCGCTACTAAGTGATGTCAAAATAACACACTGACAAGTGATGCAGAGCGTTCACAGACATCACACCCTGGAGCACAAGAGGACATAAAGACAACATAGTCGAATCTAGCTGTGAAGCAAGGTACAGTGTAACAGGACCTGGATGTTTATAGAAGATTAAACTGTTAGAATCAAAGAATCATAGAATGGTTTGGGTTGGAAGGGACCTTAAAAATCATCCAGTTCCAACCCCCCTTGCCATGGGGAGGGACACCTTACACTAGAGCAGGTTGCTCAAAGCCCCATCCAACCTGGCCTTGAACACTTCCAGGGATGGGGCACCCACAGCTTCACTGGCCAACCTGTTCCAGTGCCTCACCACCCTCACAGTAAAGAATTTCTTCCCTTACATCTAACCTAAATCTACCTTCTTTCAGTTTAAAGCCACCACCCCTTGACCTATCCCTACATGCCCTTGTAAAAAGTCCCTCTCCAGCTTTCTTGCAGATCCCCTTCAGGGCTGCTATAAGGTCTCCCTGGAGCCCTCTTTTCTCCAGGCTGAACCCCAACTCTCTCAGCCTCATAGGGGAGGTGCTCCAGCCCTCTGATCCCCTTTGTGGCCCTCCTCCAACAGGTCCATGTCCTTCTTATGTTGGGGTCCCCAGAGCTGCATGCAGTACTCCAGGTGAGGTCTCATGAGAATAGACTAGGGGGAGAATCCCCTCCCTCGACCTGCTGGCCATGCTTCTTTTGATGCAGCCCAGGATATGGTTGGCTTTCTGGGCTGCAAGTGCACATTGCTGGGTCATGTTGAGCTTCTTATCAACCAACATCCCCAAGTCCTTCTCCTCAGGGCTGCTCGCAATCCATTCTCTGCCCAGCCTGTATGTGTGCTGGGGATTGCCCTGACCCATGTGCAGGACTTTGCACTTGGCCTTGTTGAACTTCATGAGGTTTGCCGCAGGCCCACCTCTCAATCCTGTTAGGGTCCCTCTAGATGGCATCCCTTCCCTCCAGCGTGTCAACTGCACCACACAACTTGGTGGTGTTGGCAAACTTGCTGAGGGTGCACTCAATCCCACTGCCCATGTTGCTGACAAAGGTGTTAAACAGCACTGGTGCCAGTACCAGCCCCTGAGGAACACCACTCATCACTGGTCTCCACTTGGATATCGAGTTGTTGACTGCAACTCTTTTAAGTGCAACCATCCAGCCAATTCCTTATCCACCGAGTGGTCCATCCGTCAAATCCACCTCTCTCCAATTTAGAGACAAGGATGCTGTGCAGGACAGTGTCAAATGCTTTGCACAAGTCCAGGCAGATGACGTCAGTTGCTCTTCCCTTACCCACCAACACTGTAACCCCGTTGCAGGTGGCCACCAAATTTGTCAGACAAGATGTGCCTTAGTGAAGCCATGTTGGCTGCCACTACATCACCTCCTTATTTTCCATTTCCATGTGCCTTAGCTTAGTTTCCAGGAGGATCTGCTCCATGATCATGCTGGGCACAGAGGTAAGACTGGCCTTTTTTCCCTTTTTTAAAAATGGGGGTTATGTTTCCCCTTTTTCAGTCAGTGGGAACTTCACTGGACTGCCACGACTTCTCAAATATGACAGATAGTGACTTAGCAACTTCATCCACCAGTTCCCTCAGGACCCATGGATGCATGTCATCAGGTCCCATGGACTTGTGAACCTTCAGGTTCCTTAGATGGTTTCAAACCTCATCTTCTACAGTGGGCAGTTCTTCATTCTCCCAGCCCCTGCCTTTGCCTTCTGTGACTTGGGTGGTGTGGCTTGAGCACTTGCTGGTGAAGACTGAGGCAAAAAAGTCGTTGAGTACCTCAGCCTTCTCCAAATCCATAGCAGCTTGTTCACTTTAAAGCTCAAATGTTATCCTTGTTCAACAGGCAATTACCTTTAACAACGGGCAAAGCCTAATAATTTGCTTTCTAAGCATACTGTGTGTAGTCACAAATAATTTTAAGATCTATCAACCACCATTCTGTATAAAAACACTCCTTTGTAGTAAAAGGCACAAGTACTCATTATTCAGCAGATGGCACTTAAAGTATTACTTATTCTAGGTTATAGCCGTTAGCAAAGGGCATTGCTTTACTCACAAATAGCGATAACATGCTTTCCAGACAAGCTTAAAACCCAAGTCTTTATTCCAAAAGTTTTAATAGGCAGAGCTTTTTATCTAATTCCCTAAGAGTAAGACAAGATTAACATTCTAATCTGTACCAAGTGAACTTTAAAAGAAATTTTGGAGCAATTATTTATTTGATCTGTCATAGTTTTTCTAAATTCTACATCAGGAATACTCAGTGAGTACTGGAAAGACAATATAAACGTTCACAAATTACTTTGAGGAAAGAAACACAGAAATGTTATTTATTGACCTATACAGCTCGAGCACCAGCATGGTTTCTTTTGAACACTTTAGCCAGAAGAGTTAAATCATTAAACTACACACACATGTGCAAGTGTGAGATGTCAGCTGTTATTAGTACTACTGTGTTTAAATAAGGAAGAAATTCAAAGTAATCCGGAGTCATTGAACAGAAATGGATTACTAGATGAATGGGAAGAAAAAGCTTTAAAAGCTTTTAATTGTTTTAGTTCGAAACTTCAGAGTGCAAATTAACACGAGTATCAGCTTTTGACTTGTTAGGAAAGTATTTTCAAAAAAACTTCAGAAGCTTATCACAACTAAAGCCCCTAACCAAGAATAATCACAGAAATATTCAACAGACCATCTACTGGGAAAAATGGCATACTTTCTAAAGTACCTGCAACACATCCTCCATTAGAGGTCCAATGTTAAAGCTCACCAAAAGTCACAATTCCCATTCAGAATGAAAAGCAAAAATTTCTGCAGAGGTAAGAAAATCTGAAATAAATCACCATTTTTTCTTGCCTAATAAAGAAATAATTCCGTAACAGTACATTTTGAGAATTTTCTCAGCCTTTTATTTATAGCACACCAGAAACAAATGTTTATTTGACAGGCAGCATTATATAAAGACAACTATTCCCATAAAGCTAGACAAAAATAAAAGTACAAATTGAAAGAAAAACCCACAACCCTAGTAACTAGAAACATTTTATTGGAAAAGATCTCACATATGAACTTTAAAAATAATCAGTTCATTTTGTCACCAACAGGTAAGTAAATATTGCATCTAAGTAACAACTAAAGGTGCCTGGAAGAGGAGTGGGGGGAAAAAAGGCTAATTGTTTTGCTGACAGCCAAAGAAGAAAGCCAAAGAAGAACACAGAAATTCTTCCATCTTAACTCTCTGGTTGCTCCTCTGGTCCATCCTATCTTTAATGGGTAAAGTAGCATTACGTCTTCAGTTAACTATGTAAGTATTTTGTAGTATCTATTTACTGAGCAAAAATATGATTTGAAGTGGACGTTATTTTGGACTTACATGCTCCTAGGTTCTTTGCAGTAGATATTTAAAACAAAGTGTTGCAGTTCTTCCATATTCTTTTTTTTTTTTCCTAAATACGGAAATATATCTTAAGCCTTCCCAGGTACCTGTAAAAAAAAAATGCATTGATAAAATCCAGCCAGAAAAGGAGCAATCCCTAGCTGGAGAGCACTTTTGAACTACATTCATATACTTGTACCTACACAGCCACTACAGTAGTGGTAGGATTGTACTGTATTGCTGATTTCCACACAAGAAAAGCAACAAACTTTTATATCACTACTCAAATGTTAAAACTAATTTTATAGCTGTATAGTTAAAAACCATTCATTACCGAACCAACTACTGGTTCCCCAACAAGAAAACAAAACAAAACAAACAAGAACACCAAAACCAAAATTAAAATTCACAAAATCCTACAACTGTCACAATTTTAGGATAAAAAATTCAGGTTTTACTATACAAGTGTTATTTAAACATTATTATTAATAATAAATTAGCTAAACTGCCATGCAATGGGGTTTACCTGATGAGCTTTGCTCTTGTGTTTGTATACTGCTGTTGGGATGGATTGTGTTTCATGGAGATAAAATACAACAAGCTACCCTTCTCAATTTCTCTCTAATGTAACATTTGTAAATTCACATATCCTGCTCCAGGATCAGGAGTATTAACAGAATGTTATGAAATGTATGTCCATGGCTTCATGGGCACTTATAAATAGTACTCTACAATATTATTTGCATTTGTGAACATCAGATGTCTTTACAACAAAAATAGCTTGTTTGTACCACTCACTTATTAAGAGGAAGGTAAAAGCAATTTGAGGTCACATGTCTCCCTAATATTCTGAAAATGCAGTTATCCAAGCATATATACTGTTCTTGAAAATGCCCCTCTCTGTAGAGAAATATAACTGGCATGAAGAATTAGTGCATCAAGATTGCAGAAGGTATCAAAATGAAAGCCTGTAAGTACAGTTTTTATGTTTTTTTTTTAAAGAAAGCAGGAGAATCTGTGGTATGACCATCTTATTACCATTTTTTAAATAAAGCTTCTCTTTTTCCCTTTTATTTTTCTCTTCCCATCAAAAAACCCCAACCTCTCATCAACTCCAAGATCAGATTACAATCTGCTGAATCTAACAATCAGTCTTCTGAGCTAGCACTGACAGTGTAAATACAGAATAGCTTACGTTAAATGTAAAAACAGCATAAGCCCTGAATTATACAATAAAAGTTTAGGTGGGTCATCAATAACAATCAACATACACTGGCAGACATTTTCTGTGCTTTATTCTTGGAAGTATTCTTTCGGCTCCAGGAGGGCTGTATGGAATACCATTCCACTTAAAAAGTAGGAAGTCTTGAGATGGGAAAGAAGCATTGCAGTACAATCTCACTATACTCCATGGTGGACTTAGTGATGGAATTTCTACACCAAAACAAACAAAGAAAAAAAAAAAAAAAGACCTCCAAAAAAACTTCCCCAACTGTCCAGAGATTAGGAAACCCAACCTGTCTTTCAGCTTCACAGAACCTGAAACTGAACGTGCCATGAATAGCTTGATCAAGTCTGAATCATAGTTTTACAGAACTTGTGACTAAAATAGCTCTATAACCTTGTGTTACAACTGGTATAAAAAGCCTGCCTCTACCTTTATCTGAAATCAAATTGTTTATCACATTCCTTCCTCATACATCAGCTCCTTGTGATGAAAGCAAGGCAGTGATTAATACTTTTTATTAGGTTGGTTCCAGTGACTTGAAATAAATTTGCCCTGGCTCCTTAAGCATGCTACCACACCCATTTCATGGCACTCCAACCATGCTAGGAATGCACAATAGAAAAAAATTATCTTAGACGATACTTTGTAAATCTATAGCAATAAAATTAGCTGCATGACAGCTTCAAGCGCAAATCATCTTTGTAAGGTTCTTCCTCCCTCTCTGAAAAAGAAAAGAGGCAAACCAATAGGTTTAAAAACCTGGAGTCTCTTCTGTAACTTGTACTCTTCTCTGTGCTTTCCTATAGCTCATTAAGCAAAGCATCCTAGAAGACAGAAATGGAAAGCAGTCCAAACTCCTTTCCATTTTGTACTTACAAAGTGACAAAATAAGAGGTTTTTTTCAAGTCTTGTTCACATAGCTATAATCTATCTTCTATTACACCAGGATCACAGATTTTATCTAAACTTACAGATTGAATTCTCTATGTACCCTTTTGCAGTGTAAAACCAAAACATAGTAGATAAAGGATGGGAAGGCTTGAATTAGCCTAGACGCTGTCTGACAGCAAACTATACTTAACAATTAACAACATCCTCTGTACTAATTACAGCTTGTCTTGGCTTGAGTGATAGCTGGTATTTCTTTGCCTTTGGCATGATGGGAGTAAGATCAACTGTACAAAAACCGGCACTAAGTTAAAAGTACTTCAGCACTGGATTTTTTTTTTTTTTTTTTTTAATTACTGATTGCCAGACGAGACTTGAGAACTGGCTAGACACTCATACCTTGCCTCAACTGCAAGTTGTTTGAACTCCTTTCACAGCTGTCTACATAACGTCTACACAAGGACACCTCACACTGAGTTCTCTTCTTAAAGGTTTACAGATTATGAAGAGACCTATGTTTCAAAGGTGTGTTGGCATAACTAGATTAATCTACATGCTTTCTTCTTACCAATACATGTAAAATTACATAAGTGAAAAGTAATTTTTCTTCAGATTGTATGGTCTCTCCTCTAAGGAGTTTTGTCACTACCCCTCTCTGGGTAGCCAAGCAGACCCTTATATGAAAATAATAGATCTACCTCAGAATTAAACCAGTAAACAAGGTTACCTAAGACCACTGTGACATATTACTAGATCCTGCAATATTATTTATTTGTTAAAATAAAAACGAACTCCACAAACACCTTTATGCCCAGGATGGGCATACAGATGAATCCTGAGAGCAGGAGTTCAAACTTTCAGGCTCATCTAGACTTATTTTATGTAACCTGTCAATACATAAACTAACACTGGTGCACTTTCTGCGTTAAATTCGCAGGATCCCAAGATGCCTGACGTGCCTTGATGCCGCCCGCCTTCAGGGCAGCCTGGCCCGGGGGACTCTCGGCACGGAGGCTGCGAGGCGTCCAGGCCTGGCGGGCTGCCGGACCCGCCCCCCCAGCGCGGCGGGAGGGCGCGGAGGTGCGAGCTGCCGGCCGCCGCGGGGCGCAGCCCGAGGCCGGCCCAGCCCAAGCGCAGGGGACAACGCGCTGAGGCGCCTGAGGAGAAAGCGGGGGGGGGGCGGGGGAACCGTGGTGCAGCCACCGCGGCCCTGTGTGTACACACCAGACCCGGCCACTCCAGGGCAAAGGTTGCCGAGGCACGTCCCACACCTGCTCCCTAGGAGAGAAAAAAAAAAAAAAAAACCACCAAAAAACAAAACCCGACTTCCTTGTCACACAGCAGCCCCTCCTCCTCCTCACCCGCAGCGGGTGGCCGCCTCCATCTTGGAACCCCGCCGAGCCCGGCGCAGGTGCGCGGCCCCTCCCGCCAGCCGGCCACTGCGCATGCGCGGCAGCGGCAGGTGCGCGGCCCCGCCCTCCGCCGGCCGGCGCCCCTCCCTGCGGCGCAGGCGCCGTGGCGGCCCCGTGCTGTTGCCCGGCCCCGCCCCCGCGGCTGGCCGCTGGCTCGGCGGCACCCGGGGGAGAGAGAGACGAGCAGACGAGCCGAGCCACCGACCCTCCGGCGGCATGAACCGGCCTCACCGCGGGGCTGCGGGCAGCCGGGGCCTGGGCACCATGGAGGTGAAGAGTAAGGTGGGTGCTGGCTCACCTGCCGGAGGTGGCACCGGCGGCGCGGCCCCGGTGTCGCTTGGGCCGCCCCTCAGGCGGCCGGGCTGGGGGAGGCGGTGGTGCCCGGCCTGCGGCTGGGGGCTCCCTTCCCCACCTGCCTGTCCCTGCTCCAGCCAGCTCCCGCTGGTCTCCTCAGGCTGCGGGGCTGAGGCGGTGGGAGGTCGGCGGTGGTGTCTGTCGCTTACTGCGGGGGGGGGGGGAGAGGGAAGTATTTGTGAAGTGTTTTAAAAAAAAACCAGGTTAGTGGAGTTGGCCCCCTATGGCCCTGCATAGACTAAAACACATACGGAGAAGTAGACGTTTGGGGAAAGTTTGGGATATCTGAGCCAAAAGGGATGTTTGGAGTTCAAACTGCAAAACCCGTTCTTTGAATTAGGAAAAGAGTACACTTGTTTAACTTAATGTTTCTGTACTACTTTTTTATTTAACTTATGTTAAATGTTATGTGTTTCTGTACTTTTTTTGATGGGGCAGAGAATATTCTTATAGCTTGCATTACTCGGTAGAGGGTAAGCCCTGGCTAACTTAACTTAAAGTAGAGCTTGCCTTCTTTTAGAGGCTATCCGAGGATTTTACACTGGCAGTTGTTTTGTGAGTCTGTATCTGTATGTTACGGCTTATACCAACAGCTTTCTTGTGGTCAAAGCTTTGCACCATGCTGAAAATTCTCTCATGGGTGTATCTGCATCCATTCTTGCTATTGTTAATTCTTCATGTGCTGGTTAGGCAAAGTCTTGCTGACAAAACTTTAATGTTCTGAAAGAAATTAGGGGGGTTTTTTGTTCTGGTTTATAATTAAATATTTTGTTGACATACCATTCTGCAATTAACAATTGTGAAAGTGCTGGATATGCAGTATTAGGTGAAGTGTCAGGTCAAGCTATTAGTTAAATAAATGTGTGTAACTTGAATTAAACCCCCTTTTTCCATTGTCTAGACACATTGCAAGTGCACCTACATGGGAATGTGTTGTCTTCCATTGGTAGAAAAGTGCGTATTTTGTGGGGTTTCTTTAAACTGGTCTACAGCCTGCTGTCTGTATTCTGTACCTTCCTTTCCAACTAATCAAGTGTTACAGCAGCAGTATAGATGAAGCAGTCAGGGCTAGCATGTGCTTTTTTTAATGATAACATATCCTAGTACTAAAACTTCTAGAAAGTGTATGGTTGGTCTCTATAGCTTGAATGATGATGAGTTCTTTAAAGTGTTAACTTTTCACGTGGACAAAACCAGAAAGCACAGGAATAGCTGATAGCCATGTTTTCAAATATGAGTTAAGCATAGCTGTTACTGTGGTTGGTGAAGTCTTTTTTTCATCTATGCTCTTACAAGGTTGAAAATAACTGGTACAATGTGTTTATAAACAAAATAGTGTTTTCCTTAGCCCAAAACTCTTAAATCAAGGAACACACAACAGGTGAACTTAAAATATATCTAGGGATCACCTGTGTGATGTGTTCTTTGGTGTTTGTAGATGTTCTAATGAATAGGGACTGTCTCAAGTGCATATTATGAAGCAGGTTTCAAGGCATTCCTAGAATGACTTGTTGCTAATGCATTATTTAACAGCACCTTGATTTAAGAGTATAGGAGCCATCTTCCTTTTATGAAAAGAAGTAATTCTAAAGAGAAAGAAGAAAGGCTTGTGGGGGGACCATTACTGTGGTGCTGCTCTAGGCTTTGAAGGCATATCAGCAATGTACAGCTCTTTATTTAGATATTCCAAATCAATAACTGTGCCCGAAATGACAAAGCTGTGCCAGCACAGCCCAAATGTAGTTGCAGTTACATGAGCAAAATCCTTTTGTTAGTCTCCTTTATTCAGTTTGGGTAACTGCTCTGCATTTGCCCTGGGGAATCCCCATAGTATATTAATTCCAGTTAGCCCTTTTTCTTATCAAAGAGAATCAAATTTTATACTCCAGACTAGAGTTCCTGGTGATGGTTTGAAAGCCCCAAAATAAACTTCTAGTTCTCTAGATACAGAATTCAGGTTTCCCTCCTCTCTCTCTTGGAATATTTTCTCAAAATGAAATCTAATATACTGACGAGTCAGATATGGTTACTGTAGTTCATGTTCTGTTGTTGCTGGAGACTTACACTGTAGCAGCAGTATGCTGTGTTACAGAGGACTTAACGATGTCTCTCATAAGTCTTGCTTAAGTGAGTATCTCTAGTAACTTCCTAGTGTGCTGACATTGCTTGTGCTGTGTTTTCCCAGGTGAGTTGGCAGTGTAACAGCATGTGTTTGTAAAGAGCTCAGGTGGCAAGAAGCCTTCTCTTAACTCAGTCTTTCAGTCTTTTATCTCCTCTGAATTTATCTTACAAGTTTTAAGTGCAGCCTATTTAATACAGTGCAATATTTCATATTAAATGAAAACATTTTGGGGGAATAAACTATGAAATTGCATAGATTTACTTTTGTCTTTTTTCTGCTTTATAATAGTATTGAGCATATGGCAGTGTTCAGAAAGAATAGCCAGATTATTAGTCTCTTCGTGTTTGCAACAGCTATGTATCAAATAATGTGGGAAAAATAAAAATTATACGTTTGAAAATCTGTCCCTTTTGTATGCTTGCTGCAGTAGGATTTGACATTTACTCCAAACTGAGAATGAGGTTGTTGGCTTTTTAAACTTTTATGACTGAATCATGTTTAAACTATGTAGTCTTTCGAAGCCAAACAATTGAAATTGATGCAATGCATGGGCAATTCCTGTGGCATTCATACCTCACATAGCTGAGGAAAGATTTGAGAGACACAGGGTGAAATCTTTCACTGATGTCATGATTAAGTGTGCTGCTTGTGATGTGACGGGAGTTCCTCCTGCAGGCTTTTCTTGGCTTTTCTGGTAAGCACGTATAAATCATCCCTTCTGCCTTATTGTTAGTTGATGTTACTGGAATTGGAGTATTTCTGGAAGAGTAATGTTCCCCGATAATTCCTTTATTTGAAACTTCGGGAGGAAGGTGGGGTGTTGGGAGGTGTAGCTTGTTTTGCTGTGTTTGAGTTAGCGTCGTGCTAATGTGCTAACAATGGGGTCCTTGTCTCCTTATTTTCATTCCTTTGTTTGTATGTGTGAACTCTAAAGCTTTTATTCTCCAAAAGGTTGTAATCAAATGTGAGGTAAAGGTTGGTGTAGAGGCTTGGTAATGTGCACCTTCACATCTACTGTGTGTAATGTATACCCAAGCATGTGATACTGTGAGGCTCAAACTTTCAGTCGGGGAGTATTTTGTTCCATGTGCCCTTCTGTTCTGCTTAAAACTAAACTTGCTAAAGAAATTATTTAAAGTCTTTATGTTCACTGTAGGTCAGCAATAGAATTCACAAAAAATGCTACCAACTGCCTTTGTTTTCTTTTTTTTAGTTTATTACCCCTTAATTAATCTACAAGCTGGTCTGCTTTTAGTAACCTACCTGCTGCTATCTCTTAATCCCTTTTAGCATCTTTGGTGTGTTGTGTGTGCCTGATATAGAGGTTTTGAAGTAATTTTTATCCAATTACCTGTTTGCTTTGGGTTCTGACTGTGTTGGGCAGAACACTATAATTTTACCAGTTATGCTTGCTAAAATTAAAATTTGTCTAGTCTACATCAATGGCTTACTCTTTTATTTGCACCCAGTTTAATCTTACGCCTACTACCACTGAATCATTGCTAGCGTTGGTTTTAGTAAGTGTTTGTAATATAGGTGATACAGGAGACTGAGGCTTGAGTGGACTAGGGAGCTGCGGGTTTTTGTTGAATTATACTGACTAAATAAAAATACTACCCCTGAAAGTACAGTGCCAGTGATTAAATGGGGTTTGGTGGGTTTTTTGCATATCTTCTAAATCTTATCACTTCATACCCTGGATACAACCACATTTTAAAAGTGTGTAGTCAGGATTTGAGTCTTGATCATGTGAGCAAATCTTCTGAATGCTCTAAAGGAGTAGTGGCTGGTTGCCTCCTTTATATCTCTGTTTAGGTAAGAGCAGAACTGACTTGAGATCAGCTCACAGAAGCTTTACTGCACATAGTTTGTACTGAAAAGCAGCAGCTGTTCTTTGTAGTCTTCAGGTCAAAGTGGCTTTTTTGTTTCTTGTCCGAGCAACTGGGAATCTGGAAACTCCTCAGTCTTGCATAGGTTAACCATAGCTTGTTAACAATCTATACATGCTGTTCTAAAGTGCACTGAAATTTCAAAAAAAAATCTCTGTTCAAACTGACCTTTTTATGCCACTTCAAAATTACTAGTTGTAGTTTTTAGTGCTCTTTTGATTCCATAACATTTCTGGTCTAACATTCAAATCATTCTATCACTTGAGGATGTTGGATTTCCATCTTAATGATGTATGATATATTTTGTTGTAGTTTGGAGCAGAATTTCGACGATTTTCTCTGGAGAGATCCAAGCCTGGAAAGTTTGAGGAGTTCTATGGATTATTGCAGCATGTGCACAAGATACCAAACGTTGATGTTCTAGTGGGGTATACGGACATTCATGGAGACCTGCTGCCTATCAATAATGATGACAATTATCATAAAGCAGTTTCAACAGCCAATCCTCTACTCAGGATTTTCATTCAGAGAAAAGGTAAGTGCACTTGAAGTCTATGAATCATCTCTTTATCAAGTTATACAGTGTTGCAGTAAAGTGTGACGTATGGAGGGAAAAAACCTTCAGTCCTATTTCATCATGTTGAATTCGGTAATAATTATGGATCACAAAAGGTATTGCCAACTTATATCTCTTGCAAGAGCTTCCTTGGGCAACCTATTTATGCTTTGTGCTTTTTTGCTTGTATTTAGTTCAGTTAAAGTCAAGTTAAATCTCTAGCAAATGCTTCTTTCTGGATTTAAGCAAGCAAATTAAAATAAACTTTAAACCTCTAGGGTTTTCTGCTCTGTATGTTGGATGCCTTTCACTTAAAATTCCAATCTTGATCAGACAAGAGGAGGCTGTTACAGGATGGAAAGGCATCTTGAAAGTCTTATTACATGAAGTATTAAATGTCAGCATGAATTAAAGACTAACTTGGTAATATGCTACTTTATCACACTTTCCTAATAAAACATTCTGAAGCTTTTAAAATGACAAGCTTATTTTGGTTAGCAAACCTCAAATCTGAGTGCTGCTTAGTTTGTTCTTTTGCCTTTAAAAATAGCATGCCTTCTAGGCACAAAGTTCTGGTTATCTCTTTCTGGTGCCTGCTTTTGTTCATGAAGGAAAAAAAAAATCAGATCTGAAGTTGTATTTGGTTTTGTCCAGGAGAACATATTCAGTATATGGAACTGAAGGGGAGGGGAGAAATCTAGTGATGTGATTTTTAAATTGTTTTAATAATAAGAGAAGCCAACAAAACCAGATTTCTGCACTTGGTTTTCTGCTTACTTGCATAAAGGTGTGAGTGTGCATGTGTTGTGTGTGTATATATATGAATGCATGCACCTGTAGTTCCTATCTTAAGGCAGTCAACTGATCTTTGAATAGAAGACTGCTTCTTGCTTAGCTATTTTATAAAGATGTGCACTGTTCCTGGTTGTGCTAAACCAGGATTATTTTACTTAGAAAACAGTTGAGCATCGGAAGCTTTTATCAACTTTCCCACTCCAAAAAATTAATAAGCTCTGCACAAAAACACTACTCAAAAACAGTGTGGCTGCTTGCCAAAAATGTGTTTGCTTTGTCTGTATTGAGGATAGTATAGCCTAGCAAGGCCTGTGTTTTCAGTGCTGAATTGCCAAAGGAATGAACTACTTGCTTTAATAGAACCCAGAGGTAGAAAAGGTCTATGATTCCATTTAATCTCCTACAGTAGCCATATGACGAGAACAGATAAGCCACTTTGTCAGACTGGGATTATTGAGGTTATATTTTAACACCATATGTTTTTAGATTGTTACTAGTGTTACATGTTTAATGCTGACTGTTACTAGTGTTATAACACTTTATACCTTTATTCATTGTACTTTTATTTAAAGCTTCATGGATTATTTCTTATTACTCTGGTGTGAGGAATTGATAATAGAATTGATATAATGCACCGAACTAGAAATAAGATTAACCTACTTAAGTTTATCATGCCAAGAATTGATTAGCAGGAAAGGCTGTATAGAAAGTATCAGCTGTCAGCACCTTCCCTTTGATACGGGAGTCTTCTGGCTATAGAGTTCAGGGAGTAAAGCATCCAGGCTGGCATCTGAGTCCAGCACTTCCAGCACTGTACTTTGTTCTGAATTAGTTGTGACCATTTTGATTGCTTCTGTTGATTAAATTGAGGCTTTGATTCCATTAGCATCTTTGCATTATAGAACAGAGGTTTGTTTAATTGGAAAATAAGGAAATAACTTGATTCTGTATTTTATTTGCAATAATTTGCCTGTAACTAAAGCTGAATTGCAGGAGTTACAGATGTGTCATAATTTGTGCAGCATGATTTGTTTAGGTGTGATTAATTCATCCAGTTGTACAGATCTTTATTGGCTGTACTTCTGAAATTGAAAATCAAATGTCTGAACAAATAGCTGCTATGATGGGGCAGCTTTGATCTGTGCTTTTGGAATGATAACTAGTAAGTGACACAAATAACTCTTCTACCTGCAAGGCTTCTTGTGGCTTTCGTACATCCCCTTAAATCATCTGAAAATTTTCTTTGGGTTTTCTTAACGGAACTTTGCCCTTTTTATTTCCAGCAATAATAGTTGGGAATTTAAGATCTTTAGCAAAAAGCTACTGTGGGGAAGAGAGAGAGTTTTTTCTGTCATAATAGAACTTCATATCTTTTACACTGCATTACCTATTTAGAAACTATACGCCATTTATAGAAAGCTAACATAAGGTATGAGCAGACTACAATAAAATCTAGGGTAAATAGTATTAACTTCTTAGTATCCAAGGAACACCTTAAGGGGTTGAAATAGAAGCAACAAGCTGCTTTTGCAATGTTGTTAGTAAGTGACAATTGTGATAATATCACTCTTGAAATTTCAGATTTTTTTTTATGCCAGAGTAAGCACTCTTCTCTTCTGCTCAATTTTGACTCCTAATTTATAAAAGGCAGAAAGTTGTTTGTCCTAAGCATTTATGTATTTTGGTTAATGTGGTAAGAAACCTAGAGATCCTGCAATGAAATGAAATCGCATTATTCCACTTAAACTCTTCTAATTTTGTTTAACTAAATTCCTCTAAAATATTTTAAACTGTTCTCCAGTGCTAAATGTAAACTGGAGCTTGATACTGCACAAGTCAAGAGTGGCTATCAGTTTGCGGAAAACAGTTGCTTATTGAAATTTCATTCTGCAGTCTAACAGATTAACAGGTACTGTTGACATCTGGAATTTAAAGGTTAAACTGATGTATCTTGATTAAATCCAGATGTATGGGAGTCGCTCTGTCTGTGAGAAAAATCTTGCTGGAGATAAAATGGGGGGTGATGACACATAGTCCGTACAGACCCTGAAGGGCGGTTTGACATGGGGGACTTTGCGTTGTAAATACAAGAATAATAGAGATAACAAGATTTATTTCATTATAATGTCCTTAAAACTCACTTGCAGGATATTAAATTACAGTATACAACTCGTGCAAGTTCTGCATGTATGTGGCAGTATATAGTAAAAAGTGGGTTCTCTGAATGGTTAATTCATTTTTGCCTCCTGAGGTAGACTTTTTCACCGAGAAGCTTTATTTTGGTGAAAAGTAAGAGAAGTGGGCTTGTTGGACAGCTTTGTAGGGCATATCCTAGCTATTCTCAGTCGTCTTTCTAAAAGCAGGTTAGTTTCCTAAAACCATGTTTTGTTATAACTTGTGACTAAAGAATAGATTTGTTGGGGCTTATTTAAAAAAATTGCTAAATGGTATCTGTATTCAAATTACTAATGATTGGGGGGGGTTGAAAATTTATTTTTTATGGGGTAACTCTACATTGCTTTGCAAATCAATCAGGAAAATGTTTTAAATATCTGTCTTGAGTCATGTTAAATGGAAAACATTTAGCATTTGTGGGCTCTTGTTTTAAATTTCATGTAATAGGTATATACAGGTTGGTGCCACCTTGAGCTTGAAACTGCTAGGGGGAAAAATCATTCTTGCACTATGTGGACAGTTCTCCTTAACACTATCTGTAGTTAACACCTTGTCCTTTGGCTTTATGCCAAAATATTTGCCACTGCAGCTTTAAACTGATTAGCTAGGTGCCAGAACAAAGATGCCTTTGTACTTGAGAATATTGCTTTAGAAAATTTGTTTAGCAGTGGAGGAGAGGTTAAACAGAGTCATGTTGCTTGGCTGAGATTTGGAGACGAGTTTTCATCAACCTTTCACTATTTCTTTTTCCCACAAATTATGTAACTTTAACTGTATATCTTAAGGTTTGCTAGTTTTTAATTATTAGACTACTAAGACTAGTTGCAGTGCAAAACGACTACCCTCTGGTGCTTTATAGTTTCTTAATGTTTTGATGGGTGGCTTGCAATTTTGGGATGCTTTTACTTCAGCAATGTGTCATATAACTTAAGGAAGTTTCTAAAAGCAAAAGCACCAGCTCATTGTTAAGATTTCTGATTGTATATTTGTTTTCTGAAAGAGACTTTTAAAGCTCATATCTCTTCCAATAAATGTTTTTCTGATCTTAGTTTTTGTTTAAAAAGCACATTTGGATTTTAGATCTATTTACATAATACTTCTTTCAAAGCCAGTCCTTTTGCAACTGATCTTCAGGTTACTCTGCTAATGGTGGAAACATTTGATTTGGACAAAAGTTCTAGGCTTTCTCAACTGATAGTTGTGGGAAGGCAACTAGTACATGCTGAACTTACCATGTAGGCACAGAGGGCCTGAGTGGCACGAGAGGGATCCTGGTATGTGGCCTGCTATGAAGGTGAAAAAGCCTTACGGCCTGCTGTGGCACTCTGGGAATGTTGAATATGATATACATTTGTTATGACAGAATGTGTGAAATACCAGATACTCTGTCTGACTCTCTGACAAGAATCTGAATCTGTGCACTTTGAATTTAAGGAGAAAAATTCAAAAGCTGAATACCTTTTAATGTTGTAATGCGTGTGGAAGAGCACTTGTAAGAAAATCAATACTGACAATGTTTTGATACTCTGTTTTCCTGTGTACTGTTTCTAAGCCAACTCTTATACTAAAAGCAGTAGAAACTTAGTGCTTCTCTGGTACCAATATGTTAGTACTTACATCCTAGAGTTTTCAGCAGCAGCTTGCACTCTAGCACAAATAAATTGTGCATGTGCAATTTTCCTGTTTTCTTTAGATGAACCTTACTCAACAAAAAAAAAGGGCATAATGTGGATTGAAGTCTGAACAATATGGAACTAATCAACTGAAATGCTTCCAACTTACTCACTGGCTCTCTGGAGAACTTACCAAAGAACAGAGTTCTTCTGGAGCAATGCGGTGTTAAATGCCTAGAAATACATGTCACTGCTACAAACCAAAAAGCAGTGAAGCTTTTGAAATGAGGCAAGATGACATGTCTTGTCCATGCCATGTCTCTCTGGTCCTTGGAATATTTTTCTCCAGTCTTGTTGAATTTACCACTGATTGTGCAGCCTTCAAACAAGAGTTATAAAGTATCGGAGATCCGAGCTACTTAGATATGCACTGCACAAAAAAGTTTTTACATAGTTTGAGATCACTAAGATGCATACCAGCTGCTGGTGGGGAAGGGGGAAATCATGACCTAAAAAAATAACTTTTGCACTCATTAACTTAATTCCAGTATTCAAGTCACTGTTTATTGTTTTCTTTCTAAAATCTTCACCTGTACTATCACTTTCTTGCTGTCACTGTATTACTTTGTATTTAGCAGTAAAAGATATTTAAAGCAAGACTCTCTGTCTAGTATCTTATTTCACAATTGCACTTTCCAATTTGTTTTGTAAATGACTGTAGTTCCAAATAAAAAAGAGAGAAGCTATTGCAACTCATTGAATTGCAAAAATCCTGCCAATGTAATGACCAGATACCTAACTTGAAACTGGCTGGATGGGTTGTCAGTGGAGAGAAGGGCAAAACTTCTCACACTTTTTTTCTTTGATCATAAATGTTAAGAAACTATTAAAAGAATTGCTCCATGTTGTCTGAAAAATCAGTGTGTTAGTTTTCAGCAATGGAGTATAGGATTTTTAATGGCTGATCTTCAGTCAGTTAGATATCCCAAAATGCATTTTACAGAGATGGTAAGCTTGTATTTTTGGAGGTGGTTTACACTTCAGACATAGTGCACCTGTTACATTCTTTGCTTTGGGAGGTTGGATTGTTTTTTAATCAACTCACTCTTCAATACAACTGACTTAATACTCTTAGGCATCTGAAGAACATATTTTAGGCTACTTATAAAGCCTTCTTGCTTGATGTTGAGATCTAATGTTATTTTAATTTAACCTTAAATTGCAATTTTTTCTCCTTAACCTCTTTTGCTGGAGAAAATAGTCATTCCATGCATTTGAGAGAACCTTTCAGACTCCCAAAGAAATTAACAATTATTTCCTGTATTCACTATCATCTAATGTTCTCAAGCGTAGCTAGTGTAGATTCTTCTGTTTTCTCTTACATTCTTACTCTTCCTTGTACAATTCATAAAGTCATAGAACAGCCCAAGTTGGAAGAGGCCTCAAAAGATCATCTGGCCCAATCTTTTATGGGAAGGGGAGCCTAGATGAGATTATCTAGCACCCTGTCCAGTTGCATCTTGAAAACCTCTAGTGATGGGGACTACACTGCATCCCTGTGGAGGTTGTTCTAGTGATTGATTGTTCTCACTGTAAAAAACCAAACCAAACAAAAACCAAAACCTACGAAAAAAAACCCCTTGAGATGAAACCTCTACCAGTGTACTTGTACCTCTTGCCCATCTTTTCTTCGTGCCTTCGTCCCCTTGGCAGCTACCCTTCAGGTACTGAAATACTGTGGTGAGGTTCCTCCCAAGCCTTTTCTTTTCCAGACAGAAAAGACTTAACTCCTTCAGTCTTTCCTCACAAGACAGGTTCTCCAGCCCTTTGATTATCTTTGCAGCCACCGTTGGACCCTCTCCGGTCTGCCCACATCTCTCTTGAATTTTGGGGACCAGGACTGCAGCCTGACCAGTGCTGAGGAGCGGGCTGATCACACCTCTGTCTCTGCTAGCAGTGCCCCTACAGATGCAGCCCAAGGATCCAGTTTGCCTGCACTGCAGCAGCGTGCTGCTGAATCCTGTCCACCAGGACCGCAGATCCCTTCATCAGGCTGCTCCCCAGCCACACAGATCACAGCCTGTACTGGGCTCTTGGGTTCTCTCATCCCAGGTGCAGGACTTTGCACTCGTCTTTGTTAAATTGCATACAGTTCTTGCTAGCCCACTCCTTGATTTAGCTTGATTTTTTTACCTGCTCATCCTAAGAAGACAGGGAAGCAGGTTTTGCAGAGGCTGTCTCTCAGTGGGTGAAGTGAGAGAGGAGTCCTTAGGGTCCTCTCAGTATGCACTCTCACATGAAGTGAGAGCACTGTGGGGTGTCTGTGCTTAAGTAACACAGATGGAACAATTTGTGTTAGTGCTGCCTTTGTTCATTCAGTAACTCTTGCAGAAACACCAGTCTGGGTGAAAAGACAGCCAAATCTGAGAAGCAGTACAAGTAAAAATTAACTATGCAAGGTGGATATAATGTTTGAGAGGCATCCATGGTCTCCCAAATTAATAGAGATTGTCACAAAAGCGACTCTGGAATGTATTATGGCTGTGTAGACTTAGCTGTCTTCAGAAATAATTCCTGTTTGTGTAAATTAAATTGTTGAATAGTTTTATCTGTAAACTTTAATACAAAAAGGTGTTCTGTCTTTAGCAAACAGCTTTGCCTTCTTTAAGGTGTGATTATTTTTTTTTAAAAAAAAAGAAATGTAAATGAGGCCATCATCAGGACACTTTTTTTAAACCGTGTTGATGAACTATTTTATTACTATTGTGTAAACACAAGGCATGAGTTTATTATAAATCTCCTTGGATTTTTGGCGGGCTAATTTAAATTTGTTTGTTCTCCTGTTGTCCTTTATCTTTCAGAATACTAAATCCAAGGCTGCCTTAGATCAATCATTTTATTCTTAAAAAAAACTCTTCTTGTTTTCAGCAGCACTAATGTCTGGGGAAGGGAGGGTTTAGTATTACATGTTGGAATAGCGTTAGGCTATTGTTTCAGAACTGCTTTGCCTGTTCTGTTTTGCTTAAATCATCTGAAGACTCCAAATATAATTGGTACATGTCTGCATATCTTAAGATTAACCTAGAAGAAAGTTTTCTGACTTACCAAATCTCACTGTGTACTTTTTTCATCAGCAATTAATAGCTCTCCTGAAATTTCACTCTAGGCTTGCATTTCCATAGTTATTTCAATTCACGGATTAAAAGGTATAGCAATTCTTTTACTTTCTTGGCTGTACCAATGGCTTCTTAATGTGATAATACAAAGAAATTCCAACTTTTCTGAGTCCCAGGGTTAGTGCAGTTCTGCTTGGTTATTTTTTTATCCATGCCAGGAAAAAAAACCTATGCAACACTGCAAAAATACAAGTGTCAATCCAAGGAGACTTGGATCTGAATGTGTTTTGGTTCATTGTTTTTGGGGAGTTACAGCTATTAAAAAGAAAAACAGAAACTTCCTTTGGTAAATAGGCATTTCAGGCTTCAGAATTGCTTCTGCAGAACGTACTTTATTTTCCATTGAAAGTGTTTGTATGACTTGCATATGTTTTCTTTTTTAAAGTTCTAAGCCATTTGCATATGTCTCTGTCAAATCGTGGCAGTTACAGCATTGCTTGTATGAACAGTTTTGCTTGAAGTATTTGTGTGCAAGATCTTTGTTTCTGCTCCACAGCCATTTTACCTACATTGCATGGGGGCAGGGAAGAGAGTGCAGAATGGAATAAGCTTTCTGGAGTTTGAATCCAGGTCACTTGGCTAGCTTCCAGGAACTAGGCAATAATAGGCACGCTGGCTGCTTTCCCTTCTTCATTCTTTCTTTTCCAATGATCTGAAACCTGAGGAGAGAAAACTAACAAGTGGAATTACTCTGAATAAAATTAAAATGTTTCTAGGAACATACTCCTTACATTCTAACCTTTTTCTCAAGCAGCTAGAATGTAGTTCTTTGTCTATTGCTGCTAACTTGCTTTAAATTTTTTGTGTGTCTTTTCTTTGATAGTAGGAAACCAAAGGTGTTACAAACTTTGAATCTCATAACATTTTCATGTGTAGAGAGAAATGTTTCTACTATAGCAAGCCAGAAACCTTCTAGTTTAGATATTTTGTTCTGCTAACCTAAAACTTCGTGGTCTGTATTGCATTACTATTAAGTGATCTAATCATCAATGTGCTATGTCTTACAGAAGATGCAGACTACAGTGCCTTTGGTACGGATACCATGACAAGGAAGAAAAATGTCTTATCAAATGTGTTACGTCCAGATAATCACAAGAAGAAACCACACATTGTTATTAGCATGCCACAAGACTTCAGACCAGTGTCTTCTATTATAGATGTAGATATTCTTCCAGAAACCCATCGTAGGGTACGACTTTACAAATACGGAACTGATAAACCCCTTGGATTCTATATACGAGATGGCTCTAGTGTCAGAGTAACGCCACATGGATTAGAGAAAGTTCCAGGGATTTTCATATCTAGGCTTGTCCCTGGAGGTCTGGCTCAAAGCACAGGCTTACTGGCTGTCAATGATGAAGTTCTGGAGGTGAATGGAATAGAGGTTTCAGGAAAAAGCCTTGATCAGGTTACAGACATGATGATTGCTAACAGCCGTAACCTGATCATTACCGTAAGACCAGCAAACCAGAGAAATAATGTTGTGAGGAACAGTCGGACTTCTGGCAGCTCCGGTCAGTCTACTGAATCTAGCCTTCCAAGTAGCACGCCAAATATTTTAGCAAATTTCTTGCAAGGAGAAGAGGAGAGCGATGAAGAGGACATTATTATTGAAGATAGTGGTGAGCCACAGCAGATTCCAAAAGCCGCACCTACCAGTGAAAGCCTAGAATCGTTGACACAAATAGAACTCCTTCATGAGTCAACACAAAATGGATTCCTTCCTTCCAGTGAGATGAACTTGAATCATTCAGCAGGCAGCATTAGCATGGAATATGAAGTACAAGATCCAGATCATAAGTCATTAGAAGAAGATGGAACTATAATAACACTATGAAATTACATTGGTGTACTTTGTATTAAGTAAGGATGCCATACATGTTTTAATTTGGCTTAATGTGTAATACATTTTATACCTCTCCATCTACCGAGCACTGCAGTTAGATTAAAAGGAAGGAAAAGTAAATACAAGAAGTTCAAAATTATGTAAGTTGCCTAACTTAATTCTGCACTTCAGTGTAAATACTTCACAAAGATGGAAGATAATTGATAAATGACTGAAACTGGATGAGGAAAATTTAATTGAAAATGAAGGATAGCTAAGAGATGGCTATGAGCTTTCTTTTAAAGGTACTTGATTTTTTTTTAATGCATAATACTACTGGTTCTACAGAAGTAAACTTCCATTATTGTGTGAGGTTGATTATCTAATGTACTGTGGTTTCATGTTCATTTTAAGTGCTGCTTACGTATGATAGAGCTGCTTTAGCCACTTCATTCTTGTTTGACTGCTGTTTAGCTGGTAGAGCTGTTCGTGCGGCTCTGTGTATGAGGAAGCTGAAAAATAAGCAGGAGGTGAGGTGGGAAGAGTTGGTTTTGGCTGGTCTAGTTCCCTGACTGATGCATTGAGCAACAGCGATATTGACAGTGGTCAGCAACTTGACGACAGTCAGAATCTGAAGGTGGGGACTTCTGAAGTTGACTGTTCCTTTGTAAGTGAATGTGCAACCACAGGCTCATTAGTCTTGCACCTTTACTGTTTTTAATGGCTGGGTAAGCTAACTTTTAATGACTATTATTTTGAAATTCAAATGTGAAATTCTTAACGCTTATGTATCAAAACCTGTTCTCATTATTGTTTGCAATATTTAAGGATATCATTTGATTTAGTTGCTAATCCCAGCAAATTTCAAAGAAATCAAATGTAAACTTAATGCTATGGAAATAATAAAATGTAATCTATATTAAAATTGCAGTCCTAGTAGAAGCTGTAAAGATTTCTACTAGGAAAGGTTTATTGTAATGAGCCTGAACTATGTAAGAAGTTACTTTCTTCAAACCTAAACAAGTTAGAACAGCTAAAATTAAATCCTTTAATTAAAAAAAAAATTAAATCAGAATGAGGCTTTAATAGAACTTGTTCAAACCATGTGATATTAAATTACTCATTATAATGAACTAAACTGTAAATGCTGATCTTTCTGTGTACCATGCACTGGCTGGGTGTTTTGAATGTTACAAAGTTGCTATATGTAAAACAAAATACCATGACAAGTCCTGATACTGCAAGTGTGTAAGTATGTGTGTAATCAGTTGCAAACTTACTAGGAGAATTGCAGGGAGAGGCTGCTAATGTTCTTTTTGCCCTTTCCCCTTCTTAGTATCTCCTGCTTTACCACTTCAGCACTCAGTTCCCAACCTGACTCTTCTCTGGGAACTTGAGCTGTGGCAGGAAAATGAGATGGGTACTAATAGGGCTGGGGGGAATAGGTGGATGGAGCTTCTCACCAGGGATCCAGCAGTCTATGTCAACCTCTAAGAAAGTAGGATGCTGCCAGTTCTGTACTGTGGTACTACTAGGCTTATCAGAGCCAGTAGTCTGGGTTCTTGGAAGCGTGTTCTACCCCATGGAGAGATATGAGTGGGAAAGGAGACTGACCCCTTTCTTTTTTTCCCCTCAGTCTTATCTTGGGGAAACATCTACCTCTGTTAACTTTACTAACGAGATTAACTGTAAGTTTAATGCTAAGGCATCTTTAAAAGTCTTTATAGGATATTGGAGGCTAAAACTGTATTTGTGTAAGATCTCTGTAATGATTTGAACAAAATTGCTTCTGTTATTACTGCTGTTTAATTTTAGTAAATGCAAATGTTAAAGTCACATCTCACGAGCAGCAGCATATTCTAGCCTTTGATACTATTGGAGTTCAAGTCTCATAGATGTCAAGAAAGGTGGTGTTCGTACCCTTTTTGATTTATGGGGAGTTGGCATAACAGACAATGGCATGCTGCAAATACAGGTTAGAGTTCTGCTTTGTCAGATTTATGGTTTCTTCAGTGTGTGTGTGTGGAGCGGTCCTGGAATCTTTTCCAACATGAATGAGAATTTTGAAGTTTTACTTATTTTGCTAATAATTATTAAAAATGATGTAACTACATCCACTTAGTGTGAAATTAGGAAAAGAGATGTTCATTCTGCAACATGTAGATTTTAAATAGACGTTTTCTGTCAGTGCTGCTCTACACTTCCTTTATTTAAGGAAGATTGTTTACTTTAAAATGTCTTTTTTTTTCCTTTATCAAAAGACTTTCCTTCCTGTATGAAATCATCAGTGAAGGGTGACTTTCATTTTTTTATGCTAGTTTGCACTTCTGTGCCTTTTGTTTACTTGAATGTATTGTGAATAATCAAAGGAAGGCACTTGGATGAGAAGAGAAATGAGGTCCACAGGTACAGAAAATGAACTGGTAGTGCACTTAATACAGGTGTAATGTTTTCAGTGGAAATATATTATGGGTCTAATGTGGTACGTTAGTATTTTGCAGCTTGGATAATAGCTTTGAGCTGTTAGCTTACACAGGAGGGCTGAGTCTGAGAATGGTAGTGTTGCAAGGTAACTTACTGCTTCGGTACAAACACCCATGGTTAGTGTGCTGCCAAACTCTGTGTTACCTAATCCATACTTAAAACGGATACATGAATATTTTGGAGATATATATGCCAGTATTAAGGACTTGTAGAAATGTAACTAGGGTCCTACTCTAAATTGCATGAGAATTCATCTCTTAGGACCTTTCCTGCAAACTGGTTAATCTAAATGTGAGATAATATTCTTTTTGACGCACGTCATGTTCTGTTTTACAGAAATTTGGTAACGTGCCGTAAAACTAAGCATTTGGGACTTGATAAAAACATTAAAGAATAAACCTAAAAATGGGCTTTTAAAAGTGTGTATTTACAGTTAGTGACAGACTGCACAGCATGTAATTGCTTAACGCTGCAGTTACCGTAAAGTTTCTAAAGTTCTTCCATATCTTACTACTGCATACACTGTTAATTATGAAATATTTTCAAATTGTTAATTCAGGATGATCAACGGTTGATTATGAGTGATGATATGATAATTTTATATATAAATGGTACTCTGGTTCAGTATAAGGTTTTTTAAAATACGCTGATATTGTTAGCCTTTCATTCACTACCTCCTAAATTTTTAACATCTTTACAATTTTCTCCTTGGAAGAAAATACTTAAAGGCTTGACTGTTTTATATAGATTTTATCTTTAGCTAAAAAAAAAGGAAAAAATCCAAAAGCGATGGTGAGGATGCTATGCATGATTGACAATGTTACGCTGCTATTAATGTAATCTTTGTGGATTAAGTATCCTGTATATGTAAACTGTATTTTCAATCCAGATTTTATAAATTAATTTATAAATATCCAAATTATTTCAAGATGGAATGGAAAACTGAAATTCTTTTGACTAGTGTTATATGTTGTATACATGCACAGTGGGGGGACAAGTCATTCCTTACTTGTGACTGGGAGTTTTAAGTGCACCTTAATAGGAAAAAGAACAAATTCTTAATAGAATTAAGATGCATTTACTTTGAAGTTCTGCTATGGATAAGTCAAGCCTAACTGTGAATCATATGTTTTTTCCACAGCTGAATTAAATTTAGGACAATGTTCTCACGAGCTGTCTTTAACATGTGTATTTTTGTGAATATTATGTATTTTCTAATTAAATTTTACTTGCAATGTGATTTTTACATGAATGAACTTGTTTAAAATGTCAAATATCAGTATTTTTCTTACAACTTCAATGTATAATGTACATTGGTATCTCACCGAATGAAGATTGATTTTACAAAATCAAGCTAGATGTAGTTGTATATTAGTCTTATATTTTTACAGACTGGAATAATAAATGGATCTAGAAATAAAATGGTTTTTTCTCAATTACTTTGTCAGATAAGTACAAATGAGGAAGAATGTATCCTTGTTCTCAAGTGTGAAAGTAGATGGGCTTTTTTTCCCTCTTGGGCAGCTAAGTGGGCTCTGTTTTCATAGCAGTCTTAAGCATTTGCTTCCTCTGCTCCCTTCTCTGCACATGGAAAGTATGCAAGGGTTCAAAACATTTGTCTTTCAATCCTGATGACTAACCTGTGGTGTGCTTATTCCTACAGTAGCTGCAAATAATGAGTCTTACGTTGTATCACTTGCTTGAGGATAGTAAAATTGAGGCCATGAGGTCTGGGAGATGTTTCTTCATCCTCCATCACCTTTGTCAAGTGCTACTGGTGATGTGGAGGTCTTCGCTGTTACTGTAAGTAACTGGTATAACTGTCTGTATTGAAGTTTTAACCTGAACTCATTCCACTTGCAAATGTTTTCTCCCCTATCTAATGCCTTGGCAGCCCTTGTAAACATTTACCTAGTGACAAAAGATTTGAGTTTGTTAGCCCTGTTGTGTAGGGCTTTTGTTGACTGCTGGTCTCAGGGCCAATGGTGTGACTTCTGTTCTGCACCCTCCTTCATATACGCGTGACTAGTTTCCTTTGTGCGGTTCAGTACTTTTCATACTTGCCTATGTAGCTATGCGAAGGTGACAAAAAGACTGAGAACAGCACTACAGTATCTTCATATTGGTATGCAGCTGAAAACCCAGTCTGCTTCATCTGTGCATTTGAATCTGAATGTCTTATAGCTGGAAGAAATTTCTTTACTTTGCGCAGAAACTGATGGCTCACCCCTTTCCTAAAGGAATGCTGAAATCAGTATGGTACTCTTGAAATGGTGTGAGCTTTAAAAATTCATCCTGCCTGTATTAAAATTCAGGTGTAGTATTTTTCTAACTTCAGAACTTCTATCCAAATGCATAAAGCTCTGAAACTGGGAGAGTTACTGACTCTTGAACATGTAAATTGATGTTGGACCAAATAACTTTATAGTATTTCTGCTGAAATTTTTCAGGTATTGGATATTTTGAATAAATTAGATATGAAAAAAATGAGAAGCAAAATCTGAAGGATTGCAGACAGACTGCAAGATTAGATAATAAGTCATTTTTAAGGAGGTCAAAACAATATGGAATCTAGAGGACACTAGTTCATGTAAGTTATACTTCCACAGAATTAATTGGTGTTGACCTGAACTCTCTACAAATGCAGCTCCTGCAGTGTTCCCTGGCTTGGGTCTGATGCTGCGGGGGGGGTGGGGGTAGAGGTGTGTGTACTTTCATTGAGGCAGCAAGTGCTCTTTGCAGCAAGAGTTCAGACTGTGCAGCTGGACCATTAGTATCCATTAATGTTTCTGCTGTGCCTTCCAGCAAGCTTCCATGTGTGAGAGAATTTGTCCTAAGTGAAATCCACTAAGAATCAAGGGAGTGGGGTTATTGCAGGAGCAAAGACTAAGGAACATCTCCTCAGGAATGCATATATCTATGAGGATAAAGTAAGCTTGATAGGGCACTTTAGGTTGGACAAGAACTGAAAGAGTAGCCTAATGCCAATACTGACCTGGACTGCAGTGGAGACATTGTACAGAAGCTACTCTGGGATGCTTTAAGGGAATGAGAGTGAAACGCATAGTCATGCAGGTCAGCAGTGCTTTTTCCACAAACTGTAACCCCTACTGGTGGTTTTCCTAAACGAAGAAACTTAATTGTAAAGGAAAACTGTAGCTTTCCCTACTGCTGCCTGCTTGAGGAAGGAATGCTACTGTTAAATACTATGCAATAACATGTCTGTCCTTTAAATGCCAACAGTATTTAACTTTTCTCAAGGTGGTGACCTCTTAACAAGGTGTTAGGACTTCAATTATGTTATGAAATTGAAATCTCATATATGGTTGCAGATCCAAAGACTTTCTGGGATTTTAATAAGTAATGAATTGAAAATCCTCCTCCCCTTGGTATTACAGTAAAAAGAATTTAGACTAGTGCTAAATACCCCTTTGAAGTCTTCTTATCTTAAAACTAGCTGTGGCATTTTAGTTTCAGACTTGCTTGAATTACTTCTGATGAACATGTGTTTCTTGCAACACAAGTATCAATATTCAGATACTATTATGTAGAAGTTGCATGTGGTAACATTAGGGAGGAATTATCAGCTTCAAGGTAGCTTCATAAATGGCTTCCAATACTAGCACAAGGAAAAATGTGTTGGACAGTAACAGTATTGCTCTTGGATACAGCAGAACTATGCAAGAAATGGTACAGCTGGTTCTTGGAGAGGCGAGATTGTAGCCAAGATGTAAGAATTCAGACTCCTTGTGCAGTTATGATAGATCATTTGTGTACTTGCCCTCTCAAATAGGAGATAAATTTGTCTCTGAGGACTTAATGTAGTATGCTTGATTTTAAAAGTGCTTTAGAAACAAAGTGATTTGAAGTGCTGTACTTTTTAACCAGCATTTCTTATTACAGCAAATCAGAAGTGTTGCTAATAAGATATCCAATTAACGTTCATTCCCACTTGAACTACCATTTTATTCCCTGATAGTATAAGAAAATACCTTGCATTTCATCAGTGTGAAAGACTTTTATCAGGCTCTGTGATCTTACGTTTAAGAAAGCATGTAAGAGCATATTTATTTGCCCTCACGTTTGCTTTCCACAGGAGAACATGGTTCTCTCTCCCTGTGGTACAATGAGTTCTTCAGAAGGCTTTCTTTTGAGCACCTGGTAATGCCTAGTTACTGATGTGGCTTTTTTTTATATAGTCACAAAAATGGCAATGCTCAGAAACAAGGAATAGAGTTTAAGGGACAGATGAGAACAGCAGGTGATGTGAAAGGAACTAGAGAAGGTAGGGATGTCATCCAGTGCAGGGGGGGTCATGCTTGTATAAAACCACTTTATTGGTGTGGTTACAATAAACAAAGCTGATGTATCATAATCTGGCATGTCTAAATCAGTTCTGAGAATAAGTGGCCTAGTTATTCACAGCTGCAAGACAAAATGGAGATAAAAGGTAGGAAACAAATAGGAGATACACTAATGAAGGAGGAAAGAGTCCCACTGTTGCAGGGTATTCCTGTTGTGAGACACTAGAATTCCTACAAGGCCTTTCCTTTTTTTCTTTTGCTACTTTGCTATTATTCTGGATATTGTGGGGCCCAGTAAAAAAAAAAAAAATGGGGTTCTTATCTTTCTGTGGGAGGATGGAAAGGGTTTGGAATTCTTAAAATGCTGAGGAGAAAGTATTGAATATATAAACATAGATTTCTCTGACTTTCTGAATGCTACAAGGTTTCATAAAACGCTTGGACTTGTAATTCAGAAATTTTAAATCCTAATAGCTTAAATCCCCTAATAACCTTGTTATTAAGTCTGCCCTTTATACTCTTTCTATCCTGTGCTGTAAAATGAGAAAAGTAGATACACTTTGCAAACCTAACAATAAATGAGCTAAAACTTAATGCAAAAAACCTACTTGCAAAAGACAATTTAGGTGTTTTATTCAACATTTAAATGCTGTGAACTGTCTTTCAAAAATAGAGGTGATTAGTAACTGGGTCTGCATAATGTAGAAAAATTGTTTGATTTTTTCAGTCATCCTGCAAAGTTAGTCTCTTGAAAAAATGAAGTAATTCAAGATGTGGCTTTTGCTGTATTTTGACTGTGCTTTATGCTGATAAACTGTTAGGATAGTGAGGATAGAAGGGTTATCCTAACCTTACAGCTGAGGCGCAGAGGTTGCAAAGCCATTTGGTCATAAAACCAGAAATACAATGCATAATCTGTTCTTTTTTAGCACTGTTTTCTCTTGAGAGTTTTCCTCTAAAGTAAATAATTAACGACAGTGCTAAAGCTCCCATGGATGGCATAGTCTATATGAAATAATCAGGAGGAATCTAAGTTAGTATTATACTTTTAAAGCACCTAAAATACTCCCACTGGCTCCTTGTGCTTCCTCTAAACATACACCTTCATGCTTTTCCTCCTAGGATAGATAATTTAGCTTTGTAACACTTAATCTGTGATATACAAGTCTGATCTGTTAAAGCTTCCCAAATACATTTTCCAAATCTCACTGAAGTTTTGTCTGGTGCATCTTTCCTAAAGATACAGAATAGAAACCCTTGGGATCTACAGCATAAACAGTACCCGAGTGGCTGAGCAGAGAACAGGTCTGTGGTGTTAACTCTGCAAATACACAGCCAGGTGGCTGCCCAGGCCTGGGGAGCTTCAATGGAAACGAGAAATAAAGTGCCCAGAGATGCAGTGTGGTTTTTCTCTATGCAGTGCTGGTCAGTGGAAGCTCAGGCTTTGCAAATACCTTACAATTTTTCAGATAGGAGGTTTTTAGTCACCACAAATGTAGTGTAAAAGGGTCTGTCTGGTGCTATTGTCAGGATGACACGGACTAGATTCAGCTGTATCTGTCCTTACTCTCGAGAAAAGATTTGGGGAAACCCTGCAACCTATTAGCTCTTTCTTTTTGTTGTGTCAAGTACCTCTTCGAGCCTGGCTGCTTTGATCTTCTCAACAAATGACAGACTATAAATTTGGCATTTTCTTAAGAATCTTAAACTGAATTTAAATTTCTCCCATTGTTCAGCAATAATTTGGTCTTTATCCAAAGCCAAGAAAAGCTTTGGATGACGGTGCAGGCCTTTGTGGCCTTCTGCTCTGCAAGCACTCAAAAGTAGCTTTATATAGTATAGAATTCTAAAATTAGATAATGTCTCAAATGATTAGTGGGAAATACTGCATATTGCTTTACGTCCCTGCTACTACAGAGGCCACTTGAACCTAAATGAGTCCTCAGTACAAGATGCACGGGCCAGACTTCTTTCAAGGGCAGGCTGCTATTGACCTCTTCTGACTGAGAAGAACGCTGTTATTGAGAAACCCTCCCCCTGTTCTACCAGTCCATGACTGATCGTTGGTTACCAAGTTGGTCCTGTTTCCTGCTGGGAAGCGGAAGAACACCCAATGAACTGAGAACAGATGGCTGGTTTTGTCTCTGCTCTAGCTGCTGTCTTGATCATCTGTCCTTCTCGAAAACGTTGCTTTGGTTTAAGAGCGTGTTTTAATGGAGCCTAATGCAAGGAAGAGCATCTTCTGTAGCGAGGAAGCATCCAGAAGGCTTAAGGCTTCCACAGGGCCTCTCCCACAGCTCCATCCTCAGGAAGAAGGGCAGGATCTTTTTGTGACACAGGGCCCATGTCAGAAGTTCTGCGCTGCCTAATGTAAAATTGAACGTCTATAACCTCAAGTCATTTAAATACTCAGCTTGCAAACAGGCATGGGGAAATTCTGAGCACCCTAAAGCTGTGCTTTCAGCTGCAGCCTTTCATTCCTAGTGATTAAAAAATAGACCTCGAGTCTAGTGCATCTGATCATTGAGTATCTTAGTCTCTGTCCTCTAGGCTGCAGCACAGGCTCATTAAAGCCAGATGCTGCTCGAAACGCTTGATCTCAGGAGCGAGGGGAAGCTTTATATCCGTGGTGCGGCTTTACTTGGTGCTGGTTTTGTTGACTCATTTTTTCCACGGGTGAGGGGTCGTGACTTTAAACAAAAATCTTCGGTAAACCTGTGGCCCCCGTCGCTGCCTCCCCAGGGGCTCCTTGCGGCTCCCGCCCCGCGGCGCTAGGGGGGGCGCGGGGCCCGTCGCCGGCGGCGAGGAGAGCGGAGCCCGGCGGCTCGCCCGCTGCCTGACCCCGCCGCCCGGGGAAGAGGTAGGCGCGGAGGCGGGGGGCGCCGAGCAGGGGCTGCCCCGGCCCGGGGGCGGTCCGTGCGCTGGGGAGCGAGGGGCGGGCTCGGCGCCGGCTGTAGCGGCCCGAGGGGACGGCTGAGGGGGGAGGCGCGGTGCGGCCGGAGGGCTCGGTCCGCTCGGCTCGGCCCCGCGACAGCCGCCGGGCAGCGGCCCTGGGCCCGGGGGCTCCCCGAGGCTAGGGGCGGCGGGGGAGGGAAGGGAGGGGGCGGCTCAGCGGGGGCTGCCCGGGCCGGGGATGCTCGCCTTGCTTGCCCCCGGGCTGCCGGTCGCCAGCCCCGCGGCCCGTCCCGCCCCGCCCCTCGGCGGGGGTGTGGAGGAGCTCCCCGGCCCCCGGCCCTTGGAGCCAGCGGGGCATTTGCGTCCCCTCTGGCTGAGGAGGGCCGAGTCTTCAGGTCTCCCGTGTCTGGGATGAAGTAAATTGAGCTGCTGCTGAGCTCCTGAATAGCTGAATAAGTGTTTCCATGCTGCTTTCTTTTTAATGACTGTGGCCGTGGCTGCTACTCTGTTACTTGTTTTTGTGGAAACCAAGTCTGCTGGCGATGGTAAGGTCAGGCTCAGAACGCTGATGCGATTAAGTGGACTGGTGCTTAGTTTGAGGACCTCAGGTACGGTTAGTTACCCGAGTCTAGCCGTTTAGCTCAATCAGGAGGGTGACTGTGAAGATCTTGCATAGCACTGTCACCATCCTGGTATCGGCTAGGGAATGCTTTAGATCCCTGAAGGCAAGGATGGAGGATCTGAAGTTGCACTTTGTAGGCTAAGGCACTCCCTCCTACCAGCAGTAGAGAGCACTTGGGAGTATCCCCCTTTCTGACCTGTAGGTAGCTCCTATCCCACTTGAGCCTGGTGGTGATGTAAAGTGAATAATGTTCTCTTTGGGCAGATATTTAAAATTTTCTCAAGATAAAGGGTACTGCTAAATCAGTCTTTAAAACGGCTTTGCCCCGCCTCCTTCCTTCATTTTGGCAGTAAAATGTTAATGTGATTTATTTTTGTCTCCAAGAAAAAAAAAAAGAATAGGAAACTCTTGTTCAGTTTCGCTATTCAGAGGGGTTTTTTTCCTATGCCTCCCCCATGCTCCATCAATTTCATCTCTCCATATGTGGTTATCTATGACTTGAAATAAGTCAGACAACTTACATTCAAATCTTGGGATCTTTGTTTTGTTTTTCTCTTCAGCATTGTCAAGGAGATGATAAAATGCTTAGTCCATGACACCCACATAATTTTCATGTGGTTAAACCACTGACAGCCTTTGTCTTCTGGATTAAGATCTACTTTATTAGTCATCTACACATCTATAGAGGGCTAGAAACAAGTACTGTTAATGCTATTAACAATTACAAAAATGAATTTTTAGGCTTGATTAAGATGACACTGCAAAGTGAACTACTATTAGGGAATAACTTTCATTAAAGTAGTAGTTTGTATCAGCTGAATTCTATTGGTTTTACCAAGTGCCACTCATACTGGTGTTAAATAAGAAATAAAGATGACCTACCAATTAATAAAACAAGTTTCCTGCATAGTGTTATATGGCAGACGATGTATTTTTGTAACTGAGTGCCAAGCCTTAAAACAAATACAGAAACAACTTGTGTTCTTTGCTACTTGCAAGTCATTCTGGTTCCTTCAGGCATCTTCAGCTGAAATTAAACACTTGGTGTAGTACTGAACTCTCTTGATTCTTGCACATATTGTTAGCTTGCTCAAAGCAGCAATATAATTTAGGTGTTTTCCTACTTGGGGATTAATCCCAGCTTTTGTGGAATATTCTTAAGTGTCTCTTCCTGTGGGCCTTACCTTGCTAGCTCATCCCTGTCACATATCACAGTGTTGTGGAAATCAGAATGAGGGCTTTCGGTTCCTGTTCACAAAGGGTCACCTTAGTTTTGCATTTTTTAAATCTTGAAATTAGGAATAACAATTTCCTCTAGCATATAACTCCTAATTGTCATTATGATTTTTAATTTTGTGTAGTAGTTGTAGCAAATGAGACAATGACAATGAAGAATGCAAAATAAGATATTTGTACAGTCCGGTAGAAGATTTTGCTAAGTGAAAGCTTTCAAGCGTACGTTGCATGACATAGTATTCTGCCTGATTTGAATGCGTCCTGTAAATAGCTATGAAAGACTTTAGTTTTACTATCGAATTACACTTGCCATTCTGCTCTTTTTGTTTCCCCTCATACACTGATTGTTTTCCCTTTGTAGGGGTTTTTTTTTTTTCAGTATTCTGAAGCTGGCATAGGAGGACATCGTACTGAAGAACCTGTTAATTTTCAGCAGTATTGAAATGTTCCTGCTGGAGTCTGTAATGTTATAAAGAGCTGTGTGGTTTTCTGCTTTGGCTATTTTTAAAGTTTTCTATGCCTACCTTTTCACCTTAATGACATGCTAGGAGAGCACTTTGAATTCCAACAAAGGCAGCTTAACTTTTTGAGTGAAAGCGGAAGGCTTTTTGGAAAACTTTGTGGAAGAGATTTAGTGCTGAATTTTCTTTTTTTGTGTTCCTTAATGAAGTGTGATGTTAGAACACTATATTCGTATCTCATGGGCCTGAACCATTGACAATATAAAGTATCTGACCCAAATCTTTTTATCAAGGAGTGAGCTTGGTATCAAAGAAAATAAAAATCCTTGGGAAAAGCAGGTAAATTGTTATAAGGTTGAATGGAAGCATAATGAAAGGCGGCAGTGATGGGGGAGTTATAAAAGCTTATCTCCAGCTTGGAGTGAAGAGGGAGGAGACTGCTGTTGAGAAACATTTAAAGGGAAGTGGTGAGAAAGGGATATTACTATGGGTACTGTATATGCTACATAAAAGAAAGTCTGAAAGGAAAGCTAACCTCAAAGCTAGACTGTGTATTTTTTCCCCTCTAAGTTACAAAATGAAATAATGGTTTTAATTTTGTTTTGTTTTCTTTCCATAAATAAACAGGAGACTCAACAATGGATATATGGGAACGTTAAAATGCCATCTGGAAGTGGTGCTGTTGTGCCTTTGGCTAAGGTTTCATGATAAGTTAACGCTGCTATTGAAAGAGCCAACTGTGTCTCTTCCCCTCGTTACCTGTTTTCTTTGTCAGTGCTAGCCCTAACATGGCTGTGTAATGAATTGGGTTGAAGAACTGATCTGAGATAAAATGATATGGCAAAGAAATTAACAGTTAGTTTTCAACCCAGAACGATTTCCTGTTCCACTGTGAATATCTGTCTTCTCACATGCAAAGGTTGGCTTTAGGGGCAGAAGTGAGTGAGGGTAGACTACTTTTATTGCCGATGCCAGCTTATACAATTTTAAAGTGATTGTGAAATTACAGTCTTAACTAAGAAACACTTGTCACCCCATATTTTCATTATAACTTTGAAATGTGTTCAGTGGGTTTTATTTCAGATTTTAATGATAAATATACAGTGCGTTCTGTAATCACCTGGAAGGAGCTTGTATGGTCTGTTTAGTAAGTACCTAATTACAGATGATGTTAAGTATGTTGCTGATATTGCAATTTGCAACAGGCCCCTCTTAACCATTTCTGAAGGTGTCTTAAATGCATTGAGCCCTTAGAATGTTGTTTTTCTCTTTTGCAGTTCATATGGAACTGCTAAGTATTTTGTGGTTGAGTCCTTTTTAAATGTAGTATTTTGGCTTTTTTACACCTAGTGTGCTTTTATAGTAGCATGCCTTGAAGAAATAGTGTTAAGTGGTTTGTTTGCATCTATTTTTTATTGTTTCTTATTGTTGTCTTCTGTTATGTTTCAGGCTATGTAACAGTCTTTAAAGATTAACTGTGAATCTGTTTTGAATTAACTTATTCTCACTGGTGTCAATAAACTTTGCTTCTGTCCTCTAACACATGCTACTCCAATGTTTGAATCTTTATGAACATTATGAATGCAAGATGCTCATGGTAGATACGAGAAGAGCCAGTAGTGTCAGCAAGCTACCAGCCTGAAGCCTGTCTGGAAGTTTAGTCAGAGCAGGACAGGAACCTGTGCAGCTAATGCAACTTCTTTAAATAGATGTTTCTTTAATGCATCAGCTGTAAAATTAATAGAATTTACACTTGCTTTACAGTTGTGCATTTAACGATTGCTAGCATTAAATAGCCTTTTCAAAGCTGTAAGCTTGATACCTGTTTTGAACTATCTCTTTAAGCCAACTGTGCTAGTCCTGAACATGTGGCTAGCGTTAGTGGCTTCAGGCCTGTGAAGCTGACTGCACACAGACTTGCCAAGAAATGGCGGGAGTTCAGTAGAATTGTTCCGTAGGCCATCTGATGCTTGCACCACCCACTGAGATTGCTCTGCTGTAAAATACACTTAACAAAAAAGTGAGTAATTATGTTTCTCTGCCTTATGAAGACTTCAAGAAATCAGGCTCTCGGACTCAATGCTTACAGGTTTTTCACAAATTAAATGTATTACAGCAACGTGAAATCATTGGGAACTCTTTCTTATTTGAAAAGAATGCATTTTTCTGTTGTTTAGCAGTGATCTTTCCAGAGTTAGCCTATGTGCAGTGGGGAGGAAGAGTGCTCTTTCTTTCCGAGGAGAAATTAGATGTGGAAATTCTGTTCCTTTATTTAAGCATGCAAAGGAGTGGCAAAAGGAAACCAGCTTTTCTACACAGAAATCTTTCCCTTATCTTGGACACGGAAAAGATTGTCAGGGGACGTAAACTTGTGTTAGCACCACTGAAATCCATGCATTGATTTACAGCATCTATGGATCCTTCCTGATAAACCTGTGGAGTATAATGTGTCTTGAGGTTTCTTCTGTCCACATATGTACACATAAAAGAGGTGGTGGAACTTCTGTGGGTAGGTTTTAAGTCTTGTATAAGTGAAATTCCAATGTGAATATAATGTGATAGTCTATGCCACCATGAAGACTTCACACAGAGTTTGAGACACAAGCATCTGAGGAAATAACCTTAATAGGCTGACAGGTGTGGTCACTAAGCCGATGAAGATGCCAGCTGCTAACAATTTCTCTGAGACAATACATACCAGTCTTAGCTCACTGCTGCTCTGACATAGTCAAAGAGCTTTTGGGCCATGCTGGGTTGCATTCTTGCTACTCAGAACAGGGCCTGAGCTCATACCTGCATTCTACTGAGTAGGTATTTATCCTCAGCCCATATTATGTTCCATATATGCACATACATGTTTGCCCTTGTGAAAACAGCTACCATTTCTTCCATGTGCTTAAGACTTTTTTTGTTCTCCCTTTCCTCTTTGTGATAGCACATTTTGTCCTTTCTAGTCTTTAAATCTCTGTCCTTGAAGTAACTAGGGGTTGAGTCCTTCCCCAACTTCCATGACTGCAGACCTAGACTAGCGTGCTCACTTGACATGGTGGATTTGGTCTCCTGGGTTCATGTGACTGCTCCTCGGATGACTTCTAGCAGCCTTTTCACAACACCCTTTCTAGAGTGATGCGTGTACTTTGTTGCCCCACTAGTAACTTGTGTTTCTCTGTTGCTCCTCCTCTCTGGTTCTCTGGCAGAAAGGTTTTGCCTTCCCTATTGCCGCCATCTTAGTGTTGGTGCAGAAGCAACCTCCAGGAATACCTCCATACCTGAAATGGTTCCCTCAGATCTGTTCTGTTGTTGGCTGCAAATAGGCTTCCAGAGGGATAACACCACCGCATTTGAGCTGGAAAGTTGACTCAGACTCTGCAGAGAATGACGTTTGCTCCATTTATGTGGAATAGGTTTTATAAATAATGCAGGATTTGGTTTCCATTTCTTGTATTTGAGCTCTGATTATTCCATTTGTTTTTAAAAATACATTCAGAATAGAAGGTTGTAGTTGCAGTTCTTTACTGGGATTTTGTGAACAACAGTCTTTAATTCTAAACTTCAGTGAAGAGTGAGAGTCAGCTTTTGTCCTCTGCAGCAGTGGGTATGCCCGGGCTCTTGGCTTTAGGCTGACGCTCTTGTAGCTGTTGATCTGAATATGGGCTCCTTTCCGATATGGGAAAACCATTTCGGTAGCTATCCAAAACTGCCCTTCTGCACAGCTCTTGGTGCATAACGTTCTCTCCGCTTCAGGATAGGCAAAGTAGTTTGGGCTTTTTTTTTTTTTTTTTTCTTTTGGGTATTTGCTAATGGTTTGGGGTTTTGGGGGGTTTAACAATTTTTCTATCAGTGAATAACATGGTCTGTAACTTCAAATTGACTTTTATAAATCACACTTTGTTGTTACCTCCAAGTACAAGCATTAGAATAAACTTTTCTTCTTCAAAACTTGAGTGAGATGCTTGGCAAGGAACTTTTGCCAAAACACACATTGACTTTATACGTTTAGATGTCTGCTGGGGAAGTCGCTGTGAGATCTAGAACTTGAAACCCATGTGGAGGTAGATGTTGGGGACGTCCTTCCTTGTTGTATGGGTCACCTTCTGGTGTGGGGGTGAAAAGTGTCTCCTAGAGCCTCCAAATTTTACGTTTCTCAAGACAATGAATTCTCTGCATCTGATTTTTGAACTTTTGGAGCTGGTGATATGGTGGTTGCCTAAAATTCCCCAGCTTGGCTTGGGGTCCCCAGTGGGATGGCAAGGCGGGGGGGAGGGGTGTGGTGCCTGGCCACCGGCAGGCACCCAGCCTGGCCCCTGTGACTGGTTTTCTCCCCCCAGGTGACAGAAGTGGAGGAGACGGTTGAAGAGCTGCTGCGGAGGCTGGACGAGTTCTGCGGGATAACGGACGCGGTACGTGCCCCGAGGCCATGTCGCCGCCGGCCCTGAGGGCGGGAGGCCGGGCGCGCGCAGGCGGGCGGCCCCCGCGGGTGGGAGCGCGCGCGCGCGCTCGTCGCTGTCCTCCCGCTTCCTCCGGCGGGCTGGCGCCGTGCCCGCCCGGTGCGCTGGCCGGCGGGGGGCCGGGGGTGGGCTTCGGCAGCGCAGTCTAGAGGAGCGAAACCGTGTGTGTTCTCCCCGGCCCCTTCCGGTACCTCAGTTGTGCTGCGGGCCCTCCCGAGCTGCTCCCGTGCTACGGCAGCTGGAGCGTTTTGAGCCAGCGGCGCCAGCCTGGCTGCTGCGGGGATTGCCCGCCTTACTGTAGCGTTCGCGGGCACCAGCCGTGAATTAAGGCCGCCTCTGCCACGCGCCGTGCAAATGCAACAAGCTAGTCGGGTCTTCGAAGAGCCTGCAGTCGGAATATAAGAGAGCAGGTGCTGCGGGTGGAATAACTGAGTGGGGAGTACTAATTAATGATGGGGTTGTGACTGATACGCTATGCGACACTTGTAACACAGCAATTATCTTCGCCGTTGTCAGTGCCTTCTTGTTTGGGATAAACCATTTAGAGCAAGAGGTACGTGTTGCTATTTAGCTTACCCCAGGCTTTCTGCATAAAGTGGTGCTGCCTGAAGGCTATTTGGGTTATGCTGTTCATGTAGAAATAATGAATGTGATTTTTGCAGCCAACTTTCCTTTCCTTCCCTAGGCTAAAAAATGTAAAATTAGGTAGAGGAACTGGTACTGCATTTTAACCCTTCCTGAGTGCTTCATAGAGCACTAGTTCAGATAGCACGGACCAAGTTTACCTAGAGGGACTTCCTCTTACAATCACTGACACACAGACCATCTCATCTTTTGTTAGCACTTACCACAACATTTTTCTTCTGTCTTCAAGCATCTTGTATAGCGCATGTGTCACTGGCAATTACAGTGGTTGCTAATTGTCTTGAATGCACTTCTAATGGCAAGAAGTGACCAGCCAACATCTCCCTGGGGACTTGTTGCTTATGACCTATTTTGTTGGATGATTCTTAGGAATTCCATAGATAAATGGAGAGGGACAGCGTAAAGTAAAGCAGATAAGAAAATGATGTGGCCAATGTTTCTTAGGCAGTTGAAAAGCAATTTCCTGGCTTTAGTCTTACCAGCTTTAGTGCAAATGAAAGATACTGGCATGCTGGCCTTTCTGCACGTTGTTTTCTGTTTAAAGAACAAATGCCAATATTGCCTTCTAAGCATCTTTCCACTTTTCTGTTCACGTATCCCAGTGTTTGGAGAAATGCTGTGCTTACTCTCAAGGACAGAACTTATATGTTATAGGTGGCCCCAAAGCAGTCTGGTGTGGTCTGCAAGAATCCATTGAAAACTCCAGTTAACATGTTTGACACAGTTTATGCAAAGTATCATCAGCTAACTAGTTACTATTATTATTATTATTATTTGGTTATGGGACAGATCTTTCTTGCACCTTGGACGTGAACTCTGCTCGACAGGAATGAGGCCATCATCCTAGTTCTAGACAAATCAGTCAGCAGCATAACCAGTTATTAATCTTTTTTCAACTTCTATCAGAGGTTTCTGGTTTTGTTGTTGGCATGTCTTCCTTATGGAAAGGATGCATTGTTGCTTCTAGAAGGAAGTGACATAGAGTGGAAAGAAACAAAAGCTTGGCTCATCAAAGTCTCACATGGTTAATAGGGGACTGAAAAGGAGAAATAGCTGCCTTGTAAGAATGGTTCAGTATTAGTGCCTCTCTAAGCAGTTCTTTTTCCATTCAGCTTTTGACAAAAAATAGCTGTAAAGGAGCATGTGAACCTCAGAGCACGCGGTCTATTTTTTGATACATCTTGGCTTACATTTGTCAGCTTTAGATTCTCTAGTATGGCACATTTAGTCTGTGCAAAATGTAGAATACGGGAGATTGGTTTCTTGGGCCAGAAAATCCTTTGAGTCCCGTCCTGAAAGGTGGTGATTGCTTCAGTGATATGACATCACCTGCTCAAAGCAGGTTTGAATTGGGAGTTCTTCACTGCTGATTGTATTCTGTCTGATTTATTAAGTTCGTTCACTCAATTCTTCTGTTTGGGAGCTTATGCTAAGATTTTGTATGTACCTTATGCTTTTTCCCATCAATCAAGCATGCACCTTACATTTTTGGCTCCAATATAGTGGTTAGCTTGTTCAGATGGGTCCGGTGAGCTTTTAAACCTCCTGTGAGACGACTTCTCTTGCCAACCTTTCCTACAAAAAACC
Organism: Gorsachius magnificus; assembly: GCA_034008185.1. Classification (NCBI taxonomy): domain Eukaryota; kingdom Metazoa; phylum Chordata; class Aves; order Pelecaniformes; family Ardeidae; genus Gorsachius; species Gorsachius magnificus. The sequence continues at coordinate 18,478,955 of CM067091.1, forward strand.
ACTAACGTAGTTTCAATACACTATCTTTGCATTGCCCCTAACATAATTTTTCCACAACCTGCAGAGTGTGAATAATTCCCTAGTATGCAAATTATTGACCTTATCTGGGAACATCAAAGCACTGCAGTCAGTGTGCTGATTCTGTGCCTTTCTATCCAGTACCTACGATGTAAGGTTCCTTTCAGCAGCACATCAAGTGGTATCTGGGAATCTGATAAATATAATGTAGTATTTGAACTGATTCCAGCTTCTGTGCCTAGCAATAATTTGGTCTTTTGTCTATGCCAAAAAAAGACAAGGGGAATCTTGCTTTTTTCAATTGGGCACTCAGTAAAGGATTCACATAGAGGGATTTGGCTTTTCTCCTTTGAGTGTGCTGCTGCTTTTCACTTACAAGTACTTTTGATGCATACATTTGCATATTGAAATGAGGAAAAACCTGAATCCTCAGTGCTAGGAAGGCAAAATTCTATTTCTAGTATCATACTGTTGTACCTGGCTAGACACAGCATGGCACAGCACTTACGCTGGACACTTGTACAGGAGGTAAGTTACAGCAACAATGTAAACACAGTTCAGCATGCCTCATACTTGCCATGGAAGGAGCATCTTGCAAAGAAAAGTTTGTGCTAGGAGAATTTTAGTACCAGTTATTTAACTTTTAGTGATATCTTTGTTAGGGCACTGACTTCAACAAAGTAAATTAATGGCTTTTAAGTGGCTTCAGAGCCTCTCAAGTGTAATTATTAAATTGTGATTTTTAACTGAGCTATGGTTTGAACCAGTGACACAAAAGCAAAAAAAAAAGAATTAATTGTAATAACCAGACTCTTGTATACACTGTTCTTATATTTTTTCCACAGTTCATTGTTGGTTACCTTTTTAGATACAATTCTTTGTGCTTCTTGTATATCTTAAAGCATGACTGAAAATTATATCTATTCAGAGAGACACAGCTGGTTTAGTTTCATGTGGGAATACACTGCTTCCATTTCTTTGGCTCCTGATCCTTGAACTGGATGTATGGATAGATGCAAAATCTCTGCTTATGTTTGATACTCCTCTTTTTTTTAAAGTATTGATGTTGATCCTCCAGCATACTCACCAGTTGATAAAACCACAGGTTAGTGGTTCTCAAGCCATTGAACCTTCTTGCAGAAGTTGCCCCAAGGAAATGATGTGTTTGTAAATCTTACTTTATTATGGTTCCACAGACCAGCTGCTAACCACTTATCGTTGTTTCATGGAATTATGGTTTGGGAACCTCCTCCCTGAGGCCGTAGGTGTGAAACCTGGTTTCATCATTGGGGAAAAAAGAGGAAGAGGTGGTTTTGTTTGGTTTGTTGTGGCTAGGGTTTGCTAACTTCTCAGGAACATACCAACCTCAGCTTTCTCTTTTCTCACCATTGAGCTGTTCGGTTTACAGTGGTTACTTTTACTCATGATCCTTTTATGTGTGTTAACATATGGGATCAAAGACCAAAAAATTATATATAGAGATCCTTTCAAAAAAGTTCCTGTGGCAACTAGAATTTGTACAGTATCTTTGACTTGTGGCTCCAGGTGGTTTTTTTTTCTTTTCCTAAAAAAATAACAGTTTTTATAAAATACAAAATAACAAGAATCTGCTTGTTTAACTGGTATAGCTTGAACTGCATTGTATGCAAAGATCAGGTCTTATCGCCCTACATGCAATGTGCCATTCCTGGTTTGTGTTCTAATTCATCATTCATACTCTGGTTGTGCTGTCTCCTAACTGACTTTGCTGCTGTTGGTTTGCTACCTCCTTGAGCTTAGTCTTGCTGACTTGAATTAGAAGACAAAGCTGAACCAAACCTTCCCTCCTTGCCCCCTCCTACAATTAGCACAGTAAAACCTAGTAAGAGGAATACAGGGGGTTTTCCCATGGACTGTTGAGCTCTGGTGCTTTTGCTGAGCACTCGGCTAAATCTTCAGTACGATAAATTGAAATACATTGCACAAGGGGAAATAAATCTTGTTTTATAATGTGGGGTTTCAGACCAGTCCTGCTTTCTCTGGCTCATGAGAGGTTGCTGTACCAAGAGAATCATTTCCCTTTGTCATGTGCTGACTCCTCTTGAACTCCTCTGTCGCTGTGGTTCTGCGGACTGCTGCAGAATGACTCTTTTGAATCATATTTGCATATCATTTCCTTTCATCACAGGCTGCTTGCTGGCAAATCCGCTCTCCTGTGTCTTGTATTGGTTGTTTGCTTTTACCCTCAAAGAAGGATGGTTTAGATCTGTTCCATGTCTGCTTTGGCCTTGTGTTGATAGTTTTTATGCTGGGTCTGTACAACATCTCCCTCTCTCTGGCTATGTCCCAACCTGTGTTTATATTTACAGTAGTTATCTAGCATTTAGCTGTAAGAGTGGCTTTTCCCTAGTCCTTTCCCAGACCAACGTTAGCAAATGAGTTTGTTACGTATCTTTAGAAAGTCCAGGCTCAAATTTTAATCTGATTAGTTTACCTGAGTATGAACCTCACCTCAGACAGATCACCAATCTGTTTTTCACATGTGATTTATGATAGAGGAGGGGGTTTTTGCCGAGCATCGACCCAAAAGAATTCAATAGAACAAACCTGGAATTCTGCTTTGGCTCCTTTGTTATGTATTCATCCTGTATTTTCATTTAATATTAGAAAATATAAGTCTGATTCCATTCACAGGGATCCTGCCAGAGTGTCTGTGCTCACTTTCTGTTGGATATAAAGTACACACTGTAAAGATAACAGAGTGTGTCTGCGTATACAGTTATGTCACTGCTGGGGGAGGTCTCTATATATATATTTGGTGGATGTAGTGCCAGAGACCAGTAATACAGGAGTTGTAAACAGTTGGTTTGTTTACAATGGAAAGCTACTACTATTTTGATATGTCTGTTTGATCTCCTATTACAGAACACTTATAGCGCTATAAAAGCACTTGATCTGCATGTACTCATTCTGGTAATAAAAATGCCATAAAATCTTACTATGAGTCATTTTCTATGTGTATAGCTTTGTCTGTACTCAGCTTTTAAAAACACAACTTCTTAAACAAAACCACACACACACCCCAATTAGTCATATGATCATCAGTAAAATGTCTAAGTACCTATTAGAATTTATAATGCATGGTCCATGGATTGAATTACTTATAGCAGGTGTTTATGCTTTTTTTGAGATTCTGGATTAAATCTCAAAATGCCCAGAAAATTCCCTGCAGTATTAGCCCAACTCCAGATTCTCACCATTCTAGCTAAAAGATCCTTACTCCTTCCTACAAAGTTGAAGGAAGAATATCCTCTAGCTCAGTCTTTAGGACAAAAATATCTTTTGAAGGGATCCTTGTTCCTCTGTATTCTTTAAGTCTATTAAAATTGTAGGCAGGACAGCTTTAATCCAGAAGTGAACCAAGACTTCTTATATGCCATTGTTGAGAAAGAAAACTTGCATTAAAGTGGGTTCAACTGCCTTTCTCCTTTCTCTTGTCAATGCGTTGCAGCTCTGTTTTACAAATTAGAATGCCTATTTGAGGATTTCTTGGGTTTGCTTTTACCTTTCCTTTAGAGAGCTCTTCACAGTTCTTGTCCTATCCATCATTTTTGGCTTGTACGTTCCATTAGCTATAGTGCTCTGCTTGGAGGTTTATCTTACTGCCACCTAACAAAGTACTAGCACTTGTTTATATAGGAAATTGGGTAATTCTTGCTAACACAACACTCAGCAGGATTTCAGATAAGGTTTAGGCTCTCATATAGATACCAGAAACAAGCTTGGTTGTAGTAGGTAACAAAAAAAAAAAAAAAAAAAATATCTTTCCTGTATTAGAGCACTTAAATATTGTGGAAACTGACAGGGACTCAGGAGCAGAAGCTTTCTCCGAGGTGCCTATGCTACAAAGCTGTGTGAAGGTTCTTGCTCTCCTGACAGCTCTAGTCCTGAGCCCCTGTTGAAGGCAAGGTGCTGAAGTGGTGTACTCAATGATGTGACTCTTTCAAAAAACTGATTGTTAAGTACTATGAGTTAGCTCTTCCCCAATAAAATAAAATCATGAAGGATGGTATAGAGGCAGTTTTCATTTAAAATCCATTATTACTTCTCTTGTCTACAGTATTTCATAATAGAAAGTAGATGGTCTTTTGGGAGGAGTACTGTAAAAATTTGGGGAGAAGAGGGAAGGGTCTGGTTACAGGTTTGATGTAGGAGTTCATCATCTACAATTGGGTTTTTGATTGTCTCATGGATTACTTGAGAAAGTAAGTTGTTTTCCCAATCTCTACTATCTATATGATAACATACTGCAAAACGGTCCTTGTGATGTCTTTTCTGAAGAGATGTTTTCTGAAATATTCGTGTAAAAATATAGTGTAGTGTTTATCTTCAAGATTCATCCTCATGTGAGATACTTTTTTTCATGCAGATTAGAAGTGATACATCACAGATCCTGGATGAGACCATTCCACTCATTAAAGACAAGGTGATGGAAATGAACCACATCTATGCCAAAGTTGATAAATTAGAGGTTAGTTCATTGCATTAGAAAATTTACATCCTTCTTTTTATGTGTTTTATAGGTTAGCTGTCCAGATATTCAAATGGAGCACTCAGATGTTTATGGCTCTCTATTGTCATATGTTTGTTTTTAAATCAATATGTTTACCCATGGTTCAGCACATATAAGTGTTTATGGTTTTGAAACATCACTGAGTAATTTATTGCTGTGGATTCTACTATTCCCAATGGTAGATTAAAAGCATTAGTTGTGGTTTTGATGTTAATAATAATGCTAATAATGATGAATTGTTTTGAGATTGAAGGAGTATCTGTGAAACCATTTATAACTTAAAAAATTCAAGTCTCAAATCCATATGGATGGACATATCCATTTTAAGTTGTTGACGATTGTCTTATGTAGGAGTGGAGAGATTTCTGAGTGCCCATCTTCTGTTTTGTCTGTTTTGGTGTTTATTGTATCCTGAATGAGGGAAGCCAGTATGACTCACTAAGATGATGCCCTCACCATATTTAGTAAGTAGTATGTTAAAATTTGTGTCAACTGAGGGCAAGTTTGCCTCTGGGAGAAATATAATGAAAACATGATGAGATAAATTGTGTATGTTTAAAATCAGTTTTAACCGACTCAAAGTGAAAGAAGCCAAGGGTTTGTGGCATTAAATCCAGATAGGCAGTGCTTAAGCTTCAGGCTCTACCCCTGTACCAAGTGATGTCCTCTGGTAAGGTTTATTACTGTGGGAGGGATAGACAATTGACTTAGCTTTCAGCAAGTTTTCTTTAAATGCAATTCATTTTTTGTAGTTTGCATTTTACCCCTATATTTGATAACAGACTTATCAAACCACTTCAGGAGAAAGATTCAGACAGGAAATTGAGGCTAGGCATTTTACAGCAAAAGTGGGAGTTAAATGTTAACTTGTTTAGAACCTGTTTGATTTTCAGAACTGACTACCCCAGTCCAAGGAATAGCTTGTGGGTTCTCGGCATACTTGACAGTTTGGCCACACTTGAATGTATACTTAAGCTAGGACTGTGAAAAAATTATTAACTGAATCAGGTTCCAAACCAACTGTTTCTGCAAGTGTCTCACCCATTTAGGTCTTTTTGCAAATTACATGCTTATAGGTGGTTGGGAGTTTTGGGGGAGTGTGTGTCTTTGAACAGGAGAATAAATTTAAAACTCCAAGCAATTACTTGTGCCAAAAGTATGGTAAGCAAAAGGGCTCCTTATTACTTTTTTCCCTCTAATACAGAGAAGGGAGGAAAAAAAACCCTTCCTGACCTCATTCCCTTAGTACAACTGTAGGGACATAGTAATTTGAAATATGAACAAAACACCAGTCTTTTCTAGGCTACAGTTTGCCCTTGAATAATTTTGTTGAGAGGCTTTTTTTGGTTATCAAGGGAGGATAATACCTTGATTGGCTAGGAATCAGTTTTTCTCCTTAACTTTACCAGCTATAATAGCAGTAATCTGAAAGCACATGATTAAATTGGCAATTTGAGCAGTAGTTAATGTTTTAATTAGAACTTTTAAATTTAAAGCTTAGCATCCATGGGGATTTTCAAAGGAGAAATTCTCTTGTACTCCTGAGAGTAGAAAAGGAATGGATTGTTGTGTAATGGTTATATAGGATGAGAATCTGCTGGGTTTTAATTTTGATGTTGCCACTGGTACATTTTGGTCAATTAATTTACCTGTTCAGCCTCACCTTCCCCATCCCTAAAATGGGAAGTGCTCAACTTCTCAAAAAAAAAAAAAAGTGATGCTTAATCATTAATAGACAGTATCAAAACTCTTTAAAAACTGTTCTGTATTTTAACAAATAAATACCATGTTCTTTCTAGTTGGCTTTCCCTTATGGCTCAAATTTCAACTGAAACTGAACACATGTATTATCACATTAGGTGATAATTCCTGACCTTTTTTAGCTAAAATCACCTGTCGTTATCTTTTGCTCTGCTGTCCCCTGCCTGGCAAGGAGAAAAATTAGCTTTAGGTCATGACCAGTGGTTCTTCTCATGGCTGTAAACATCTGTAGTCTACTTATGAGTATGTGCCCCTTGGATATTTATATTAGCAACAGTGCACTCTGAGATCTTGTTAAAGTTTCTTCTTTGACTTCTGACTTCTAGCTAGGGTAATGTTGAAACACAGCACAGGTGCTTTTAGTTTTCATTAGGTGCTTTTCCTCTCTCCATAGGCATTTGTTAAAATGGTTGCACACCATGTTTCCTTCCTAGAAGAGCAAGTGCTTGAAGCAGAGAAGAGCCATGGCACCTTTCTTAATACTGTTTGCAAATTATTTCAGTGCACAACTATTTCATCATTTAAAAACGTGAGTATTTTTAAAGTTGCTTCCAGCAGATGGGAAAGTGATAACCTTAAGTACCCTTTCTGTACCAAATGTGACCTTACAGCATATTTAATTATTAATTTTAAGTGGTCTAAAAGAACTGGCTACAGTTTGCTTCTGTAAAGGGATTTTTTTTTTACATATTTAAAATTTTTCAGTAATTTTCTTTTTTTCTTTTTTTTTTTTTTAAGATTTTCTGCTTAGGCTTTAAATGGTTCCAGCAGTAATTTTTGACGATCTCTCCCTCTTGCTCTTGAATTAAAGGATTTTCTCTGTATATGTATATACAAATAGGAAGCTTGTTATACATCATCTTGCAGTGAGAGACATAAGCATAAGTTGTTCTTTCTATTTAGTCTTTGGGTTTATGTCAACTATGTCAAAATTACTTTATAGGGTCATCCATGGTTGAGCACTAGAGGGGGATGAGAACTCTCAGTGACTTTTAGTGATATTTGCTGATAGAAGACGACTGTTGAGAGTCATGGATGATGAGATCTGATGTGGACTCGAGGAAGCTTTACGTACTCTTTATACTTTCTGTCCCTGTTCTTTTCCAATAATGTCTTCATACCACTTACCTTTACACTCTGTTTTCCTTCTCCCATGTCATTCTCTAAATCTGTCATTTCCCCAGCAATTCATCACAATCTCCAGTTAGCCTTTTCTGAACTCATCCCTTCCATTCCTTCCTCTCCATCTCAGTGTGAATCTACCATGTTTTCAGGCTTAGCACATGTCTATCAGGATCCTTGTTCTAGTCTCAATTACCTCTTTGCTTTCTTTTGTCCCTTCAGTATTTCCACCATTATGTTTCCCTCCTCGTTTTCTTCCAAGTGGCTTTTGGCCAGTATGCATAATCCTGAGTAGGCAATTATACACAGGTATGAGTGATCATGTATGTACAGCTGAACCACTTCAAATTTTTGTCTGGTGTCATAGCAATCTCTGGAGGCTTCAGTTGCAGGAAAAGTTCAGTTCAGTTTCTGGAGATCCAGGACAAACCTTAACTGCTTAAAGAGAATAATGAATATTCAGTCTGGTTAACAGAGGTGTGGACAGGAGGTGGTGCAAACTGATTTAATCTTCAGCTGTCAAACTCTAATGAATCTTTAGAAAAGCACAGTTTATATAGACTCATAAGGAGTTGTAACTTGGCCAAATTTGGTAACATTTTCATAGGAATGGGAAAATATGTCCCTGATATGAGCGTAGTTAACTGCCAATTTAAAATCCCTGCTGTAGCTTATGAAGACATCGGAGCTTTTCAAAAGAGCTAAGCAACACATACTTTTCCTTAATTGCATTATCTGAATTGGTTTGATTTTGTTCCGTAAAACTTTCCAAGCATGTTAAACCTGCAGCAGATACCCAGTCTGGAAAATATATCAACTCTGGAAGTTTTGAGAGGTTGGTCTGTCTATACAAATAATGCTGTATAACTGGGATGCCAATAAGAATGTGGAAAAGGCCAGACTATTTACTCAGAATCTGGCTTGAGTTGGGCTTGAAGGCAGTGTAGTGGTTTCAATTTTTTTTTCCTTATAATTACAAAGACAATTTTTGAAATACTGCATAATTGTGTATTCATGCTTGCAGACATCTTGGAATATTATTAGTGAACAAAAGAGAAAAATCAATAGGGAATGGTGTAGCTTCCTACTGTACTGATCTTACCCCTCCCTCCCATTTTTTCCCCCCAAAATAGCACATCTAGAAAGCATGGTGAGAGACATAAGAAGGATGAGCACAGACAGGGAGAAGTTGTCACAGGAATTTCTAAACAGACGAAGACTCAGCCTGAGGGAGGACAGGATAGGATAGAGATTTGTGAAGTCTTTTTGTGTGTGGAGCAGGTGAGTATAGAATGATAATTCCCACCCTCCCATAATTCAAGAACTAGGGTAATCCATGTAAATTATCAGCAGGCAGGTTCACAATGCAAAAAGGGAGGTACTTACTTACTTTACATGATGTATAAATATTCCATAGAATGTCCACAGGATGTCATATATCCCCAAAGCAATTAGACAAATTCATGGGGGAAAAAATCCAGCAATGGATATTAAACAAAATATCTGTCCTTCAGCTACAAATTCTTGAAGACTGGGAAGTAAATTTCTATATTTATACTTTTAAACCTTTCCCTAGGCAATCTCTTCAACTGGTCACCACTTAAGAGGGATTATTTGGCTGCAGGGAACTTTGAATGATTCAGTACAGCTGCTTGTTAATAACTTTTACACTGTGGTTCTCACTGTAATGCTCTGTGCTGGTAAGGGATTATTCACTTCTAGAAGAAGTGTGCAGGAAAGGATTGAATTGTTTAAGGACATAAATGGAGTCTGAATTTCTACAGCAATTGGTTTGACTGTTGCCTGAAACCTAATAAGATCCCTGCCAACTATCCAACTATCCCTCTTCCCCTGTTTATGTAGGTATCATTGCAGAGATGCCCCTTTGGCATCTTTTGCCATTTGAAAATTAGGACTGTCCTGACCATTTTTGTAGGCAAGTTTAACTTGTTCTGAAATGATAGTATCCAACTGGTGTATCTTCTCTTCATAGCCTTGATCAGACTGGGTAAAAAAGTTTGAGAGTTCTCCTCTCTCTGAGTAGAGTGTGTCTGTGTATATGTATTTCAGCTAAGTTTTTTCTTCTTCTAATTAAACATGCATGCTATTTTAAATGTAAGGGAAATCTCCTTCTCATTGCTTTGCAATTGGATTTTAAAGTGGAGCAACATCCTGTAATGTTTGTCTTTTTTATTTTTGGCTGTGTTTTTTGGGTATTCAGAAAGTTGTTTCACACAGACTTCCAGTGCACAGTAACACTGGGAAAGGTGTCTAATCTGTGGGAGAAAAAGTGAGTAATCAGAATTCACTTTTTGTGTTAGGAATATCCAGAGGTGGTCTGAAAAGAAACGACCTTATACTAAATATAAATTACAAATATGACTGGGTAAGTCTGACAGGTTATAAGAATATAACACCTCCTGAGGGAACAGAACAGAGGAAATACCTTTCTCTTGTGAAGTTTGCAGCTCTGTGGAAGAAAAGCTTTTCTTCTGTAAAGCTTGAACTTTGTATGGGAGAAACTGTGATTTCAAATCTTTTATCCAAAGATGTTATCTGTGCCCTGGCTGAATGGGGTTCAGCAACCTTAGAGAAAGGACAGGAAATCTATTTTAGAAAACTTCAGCATGCGGAGTTTAAAAAAAAACATTAGTGTCTTTTCCAATGGAAGAAAACCAAATGTCAGCAACTCTTGCTGTTTTGTCATGCATCTTGTGATATCTGGCATTTTCTTAAAGCAAGAAATTTTCTTTCAATGTCGTTGACTGAGAATCTCAACAAATACTTATTTTAGAGTAAATTTTAACCCTTATATGGTTGCAGGGAAAGGCTTATAAAATCATAACATCCAAAACACCTCATGCTGATGGTATGAAGAAAAAGGTGCAGATTTTTGGAGGCTTTTTTTGTCTTTCTACTAACATTATAATCTCTAGAACAGCAGCTGCTTATCTGAGGTGCACTTTGCTGTCTTGTCCTTGGCTAAGGTGCTGGCTAATGTTTTTTCCTGACACCTGGAGTAGATTCTTACAAATTGAGCTGGGAAATTGATAATGCAATATGAAGCATTCTGTGTGTTACTTTATTGGCTCATCTGAGCTCAGTAATGAGCAAAAGTTAGTGATGAGTTATACTGACTAAAGTATCTAGGAAAGAGGCCTGTACTTAACAGTTCTTTTCAGTAGTTCCCAGTGTGAAGTGTGGAGGTGGACATAGGCTTCTGCCTGCAGTCTCCATAGATTGATAGTAGATACATCCTCTGAGAGAAGAAAGCTCAGCGGGACTAAGCAGCTACATAGAGTTAAGGTTTTGCTTAATGTAGAAGATAGCTAGCTGGGTTTGAATTTTCATAAATAAATCTTAACAAAAATAAATCAGTGGAATAAGAAATCTTTCCTATATTGAGACTGCATTTTTTTAACTTTTGCAAATCATTGTTCAGATGTTGGTTTCAGCTTCACTATTTGCTCTATATTACCAATTTCTTTTCTTGAAGACTCCAAAGCAGCACATATTGAGATTTCTGTTACTGTCTTTGCCACTGACAATGTGTGATCACATATATGTCATGCTACTTCTTTGTATCCTAATTTACCTCACAAGATAATGTTTAGTGTTTCCAAAATGCTATGAGATTTTTCTGACAGCCTTGAAGAAAAATATTTGTAAAATTATTACTAAAACATACCAGATGGGAAAGATGAGAAGAGAGAAAATAGAGCAGAGTATTTCAAAACTGGGGGTGTACTATGTTCATATTTAAAACTCATTAATTTTCAAGTGCTGAATACTACCAGCCATTTTTTTAATATTGGGGAAAATAGACTGGCATGTACTTAAATATTTAATGTTAAGAACTCTGGGGCGTGTTCAGCTTATTTTTACCTGCAGCTATGCTTGAAGTTCACCCAGTTCCATTCTGACTTGGACTGATTCATTAACTGGTTCAGGAGCCCCAGAGAGGTCACACTGGCTCTCTGTTGAGAAAGATAACACTTAAAAACGGAAAGATTCAAGTGAGGGAATGCAGTGGGCCCAGAAGTCAAAATTTCGGCTACCCATGGCTTTAGCCCTCATTCGCCTGTTTCTGTGAGGGAGCCCACACATATCTTGAAGTTAAGCAAGAGTTTCTTGCCTGCTTGCTGAGTCTGTTCTATAGTGGAAGGGCTTGAGGGAGACTGCAACACTGTGCTTGGACATCAAGCAGTCCCAGTGGTTTGGAGGAGCAGATGAGAGTGCCTGAGGCTGGAACACTGCACACTGGAGTAGAAATGCACACATGCACACACGTGTGTTTTAAGAACATTAGGGAAGGCTGGGGGAGAAGTGGGAGTTTGGGCTGGTGGGATCCAGCAGGCACACATACAACACTGTTGACAATAAGAGTGTGCAGTTTTCAAGTGTGCATGAACAGAAGTCAAAATAAAAAATACTGCCAGTTCCCACTTGAACCAATTTTGTTTGAATGCACCTAGAGCAGATGTTAAAAGTCTTTATGCTGGACATGTCATTGTTAGACTGTCCAAAGCAGGACAGCGCAGTGGCACATAAATAACTTTGTGCAGCACATGTTTTGAGTTACATACATAGTGATGGGGAGAAACTGTAGTGTAATTGCTGCTCTGTAGAGAGCAGTTTGTGCAAAGGGTCTCTTGTGCTAAACGGGTGCCACTTAGGGGAGACATCAGCTTTTAATCAAGCTGTCATGCTGAAATGGTAGCATAAAAAAATTCTCTAGCTTGTGTGCAACAAAGAAGTTAAAATAACAATCCAGATTCTTTTTTTTAATCAGTGCTAAGATTGGCTTCTGACTTCCTGTTCTCTAATGGGAAGGAATTAGGCCCTTTATGTTTTGAAAGAGACTGAGCCAATTCCTGTTGCAAAATTCCAGATCAAATGAATGAATAAAAACAGTTAGGAAAACCTTGATTTGCCAGAAAGCCACCTTCATTAGTGCTCTTATCTCTTTTCTATCATAGAAATTGATTTTAAGCTATAATTGCATCTCACTGACAAAAGCTTCTGGCTACATATCTAAAGATTTGTAAAATAGTGCCTTTCTGTAAGCTGGTATAATCTGTGCCAGAAAATAGAAACACAGCCTCTGCATGTAAAGAGCTCCTCCTCCAGAGTTCAGTTTCAGTGACTCTATTGGTTAGTATTGTTCAGCTTTAAATATATTCTGCAGTACATGGTTTACTAGGCTTTGATGCTTGCTCTTGAAAGGCGAGAGAAAATCTTCCTTCAGAAATGTTTTACATAACATTGCCCTGTGCAGAGTTAAAGTGAATTAGTTACAGGAAAGATTTTAGCTGGCGCCAGTGAAATAACTGGTAAATGTCTCTTCACCCCCTCCCCTTTTCTTATATTCCTTTTGGCTGCTCCTGTAAGGAATGCAGCAAGCAGTGGCTACTGCTTGCTCTATTGATTTAAGCATTTGCATGTTATACATTGCAGCTCTGCACTGGCCTGTCTTCTGCGGCAATATGTCTTCAGCTGTATCAGATTTTCTGGTTGTACTTGCATTTCTGTCTTCCATATGAGGCTCTGTGCCATTATATCCATTGTTAAACAGGATTGTGTGCACTCATCATTATGAAACAATGCGTGTAAAATACTAATGTTTCACAGTCCCAGTGGTTCAGGGTTCCTATTCATAAACCTGTGCTGTGCTGCCATCGATTCTTAAAAAACCAAAAGCAATAAAATAATAAAAGCTAAAACTTGGCTGCTGTGTCTCTAGCATGAATGCCTGAGGGCCAGTAAGAGCAGCATGTTGTGAAAGGTGCTGTTGGGTCCCTTTCTTAGCAGAATTACTTCTCTGGATTTTTCTCACAACATCCCAGTTTCTTTGTTACAGGTGTGCCATTTATACATCTGGTGTCAAGAGAAATTAACCACATTTTCTAAAATATTAGAATCTCTTACCAAAAAAGGATGACTCTTTTCCCTGTTTCAGGGTTTCTGTGGTTAAACTGTTTTTGTCAGTTTATGCTCTACTGGCTACATGTTAAGTTCTAGCTGAGATGCAGAAACATGCTGCAGATTAGATGTTAGGGTTAAACACTTCAAATGGATTGTAATACATTGAGAAATGATGTTCTTGCCAGCCATAGTTGTGGTGAGCTTGTTGGGAACTTTGTTTTACCATATTTCTGTGGATTATTGTCTCCACAGGATGGTATGCTCGTCCATTTATTTCTGTAACCATGTAATATATACTTATGTAATGGGTGTCTCATCAGAGGAATGTCTGTAGAAATTGTGGTCTCAGTGTGACAAAAGCAAAGATTTCTGTGTTTATTTTGTTCCTATTTTTAATTCTGCACAAAAAAAGTTGACCTTTAAAATTATTTTCTGTATACAAACATTTTACTTTAAAAAAATTCCATAATTTATAGTGGGGGCAAGATGGCTTAACTGAGATGAGGGTGCTAAATCTTGAAGCACATGACTGACAGTAGTTCCAGGTGCTAACTGCTTTCTGGATAAATACACCAGACAAATGGCCAAAAGGAAACACATGCACCATCTTGCTGATTGGAATCAGAGGCATACAGAAATGAAATTACTTTATTATTGTTGTACCATAAATCTACAGTATGGCCTGGCACTACACTGAAGTGTCCACAGAACCCTGAGTAGAAGACTTTCTCTGCATGAAACTTGTTTGCTGAACTATCATAATGCTTCAGGTTTCCACCTGAAGTCCTTTTTTAAAGGCAGAAAAAGAACAGGTGAAGAAAGAATCCATTTTATAACTGGATAGCCTGGTACAAGACCCAAGAAGATACTATGAGTTAGTAAAAGGTTTAAATGGAAAAATCGTCACTCCAGATATTAAACACAGAGTTATTTCTATGTTAAAATTTGGATGAAGTTGGCATGAGGGAGTTTTGGAGAAGAATTTTTATTCAGATTTGGCTTTTATAATATGGAACATGTCATAGCTTGTGCATTTTCACAGTATCCTAAAGTGATAAACAGGAGCATCTCTCATATAAATCACTCTTATTGTAAATCAGGTTGACTTTTTCTGGAACTACATTTATAGATTAATATGAATGAAATACGAAGGCTGGGAAATAAAGATCTTGGTCCTGTATACTTTCAAATAAAGTTAACTGTAAGTATGTGTATAGCTATTAACTGATATGCAAAGTGATCCACGAAATAGCGTTGTTTGTGAAATTAGCCTGAATCTTAGCCTTCACTAAAGTACTTGAGATAATTTGTGTAGGAGGCAAGAGGTAAAGTGAAGTGTCAGATACTGGAGACATTTTTCCTTCTCTTCCGTTTAACAAATAACCACAGTGCTGCTAAGGCCATATTGCTGTTACTAAATTGCCTGTTCTCCAAAATGCCCTGGGTAAGCAAGGTCAGTTAGAAAGCGTTACAAGTTTTATGCAGTCATACTCAGATAAATGTGGATTCTACTTCCTTGCTCCGAGTGAAGCCGGAGACTTATTCTAGCCCTGTGGCACCGTCTGCTTATGGAGTTTATTACTGCCTTCCTGTCTGCCCTCCCCCAGCTTCACACAGATGTCCAATTAACTCCCCCTTCCTCTGCTCTTTCCTCCATCTCCTTGTGCTGCCACATAGATGTTCCTACTTGGGACACCCACGACTTTTTAAAAGTATTTTATCAACACATTTCCAGTGCCACTGCCTTTTCTGTGTGAGACTGTTACATATGGAAGTCTCCTGGGGGATTCTACTGGCCGCCTCTGTGACTCATTTTCCTGATGACTGCTCTTGTCTTGGTGGTTGGTTGTACTTCCTCCACTTGGATTTTGTTCGGGACCTTTTTTTAAAGAGTTGCATGTCATCTAGAAGCATGTGTAACTGGTAAATGTGTTTAGAATAAATACCTGTATTACAGGGCAATAATGAGAAACAGGAATAACTAGAAGTCAAATAGGTGAAGTGGGTCCCAAGCTCTTGTGATGAAGATAACAGTGGCTGGATCTTTTTTTAGTATGTTGAAGTAAAGTGAAAGCAAAGTTTCTTTTTTTTTTTTCATATGCTGGGCTATTAACTGGGGCAGCTTAGCAGTTGCTTCTGCAGTGCGGGGGACAGGGGACACTGGAGAAGAGGCAGAGAAGCCAACTGGGGTTGAAAATCACTGGAGCTGTCTTAATGCAGGCTGTTCTCTCTTTGAGCTTTCAGTCTAATGTATGCAGTCTGGCACATTAATTCTTGAAGTAGCTTTTAAATGGGTTGCTCTAAAAGGGGTAATCTTGGTCCAGTATACTTTTGAAAATAGGAACTTGATTGTTGTAACGGGAGAGACGCATATCTTTGTTTCCTAGCATCAAAACTGTTTCAAATAAATAAGCAATTTTACAGTAGTCTTCAAAATTATGAAAGTTGTTAATAAAATCTGTGCAACTTTTTTTAGTAAAAAGAAAAGTACTCACAAAATGAATTCAAATCTCAGGAAAAGGGCAGTAAGGAAGGAACTGAGGACAGTAATACTTAAACATATGGGTTTCATTAATGAGTGAGGTGTTGGAAATGCTAAGTGAATTCAAGAAACACCTGGGCTTCTTTGTGGAGAGGAAAGATCTGGTGAAAGATCTGGGGTGGAAGTAAAAAGGCCTGACTTTGAAGTAGGAAGGATCAGGGACCACATGAGGTCTTGTTCACTATAAGGAATGCCTTGTGTTCAAGTATTTGTGGCATGAATGCATCCTGTTAGCGTTCTTTTTTCAGTTGTGTGTGACATAGGCTGACATTTGTTTACTTCGGTTATGACCACGGTTTGGGTTTTTTTCCCACTCTTTCCAGTCATCAGGAATAGGACCCCAGCAGTTAATAGTTTTACCAAAATCAAATCCTGGTAGTTAACATTGGGAATACATCTAAAGAAAGGCAACATCCAGAGAAATTACACTACACTGTAGTTTTATGAAGGTAAAATAGTTCCATGGACTAGTACTAGGAAATGGATGAGAGACATTTTTAGCCAGAAGTCACAATTTCAAGTCTCTTGCACTGACTTTGTCATTACAACCAAGGCATATATTGGAGCCAGTGTTCGTGCACAGTTACTGTGCAGTGACTTTTGTGAAAAGGTTTTGTCCAGCTTCCAGTGGCAAGGCTTCCACCTCATGCACCATCGCCACATGTCCTCTCTCTGACACCTTCTGTAAAGAAACCTGCTTTTGAATTTGCCCATCTAGATCAGGACCTGCTGCTCAGTGTATCTGGCATAGAAATGGTAGATGTCACGCACCAAAGTGATCCATCAGATGCTTTCTTTAAAAGCACCCATTTAAAACATGACACTTGTTAAAAGGCACAAATGCAGATCTGGCATTTTTTTTTTCCCCTGTTCTTCTCTTGGCAAAAACTAAACAGAGCACACATAACTTCAGAAATATTTATTCCTTGGTGACCTGGTGCCATAGCAAATTCCTTTTCACTTGCATTACTGAAATGCATGAGTGCTCTTTAGGATTATTACTAGAAGTATACTGAATATCAAATAAAATACCGCTTTGGCCAAAACTAGAACAAAGCTTACTGTTATGTCTTGGCATCCTCTAAGTCACAGGCCCAACTTTTGGGACAAAATGTTGATCACCTTTAGTTTTTCAAGGGGGTAAGAAGTTAGGGCTGGGTTTTTTAAAGCTAATTTTTTTGGAAAAAAAATAGTTTAAAAATTGCATATTTTGCAAAGTGGAGAAACATTCCATCTGCTGGTATCCATCCCTTCCTGGCTGGGCCATTTTCTGTGGCTGGCAGGCAGTTTTGTGTGTGATGTAATGGTTGTGTTGCAGGAAAGGTGCTTTGCTCTGCTGGAGCCTCTAGGAGCCGTAGCGACAAGCATTTTTTTCCAGAGCCTCCAACACAATTGTGCACACGCTCGTGAGTTGGTTCCCTTACGCACTCTCATCTACCAGCATATTACCCTTCCCCCACCTCTTTTACAAACTGTTTCTCCCTGAGGCAAATTTCTTACTGTCTGGGGTACCAAACATGCACGGGCACTTTCTTTTTTCTTTAAGATTTCCTAGGGTAGCTATTATAAGGCAGCAATAGCTAAAAAGACTATTTTACATAGGTTTTTCTGGTTTTAGTAGAGAGACGGAGAGTTGAGTGTGTGTGCGTGTGTAAAGAGAATAAAAATAAACCCATAGTTTATGGCTAAGCGAGGCCAGGTTTCTCCTTTTTTTTGAAGTGTCTTTACTCAGCAGTCACATTTTTTTCTTGTGGTAAAAAATGCAACACGAGCAGATGGCAAGTATTAACACATGAAATGCAGTGCCTGCTTGAAGTTGATTTAACAGTGCTCTAGGTTTCTGTCTCTGGCTTTCAGTTAGTTAAGTAGTGTTTGCAAGTTAATGAATTTGTTCCACTTGAAATATTTGATGGTATGTGCGGAGGTTCAGCCGTAAAGGGATCCTTTAGGAGTAATCGAGGAAAGCATGAGGTTTCTAGACACCGAGCTTGTGGGGTTTTTTTTCCTTCAACTGATTTTAGCATTTTTGCCGTTAACATGAAACTGAAAAGAGAGGCAGAAGGAACAATAGTAGATAGCAATACACAGCCTTTGCTCTTACACTGTGATACTGCTTTGAGCACTGCAGTGATACCATACCTTATAGCAGCTCCGTATTTGAACCATGTAAGTGTGCAGTTTCGTTTCTATTGAATGTTCCTAAACCTTAGACAGGGATTTGAAAAACAAAGTTTTATGTAGCTAATCAGGAAACATTTTCATATTTCTATGTGGACTGCTTCCATGCATGCTTTGGAAGTACGAGTGCAAACTATTAAATAGGCTGCTATATATAAATTAGCCCACATTTGGCAGCAAAACTGCCTAGAATAGGCTGATCAAATTCAGTATATTTTCAGTTCACGCGTAAGACTCCTTACTACAACACCACATGCTATCTACCTAATAACATTTGAAACTAAGCCAGCTCCAAGAATTGTATTCCTAGTAAGAAACAAATATTGGTTGCTGGTTAATTGAGCATCATGCACACTTAGTATTTTACACAGCAAATTTCTCTCTGTGTAGAATGCTGTTTGTCAAAACTACCTAAACACCTAAACCTGCAAACCAGTATTCCTTGTCAGGCAATCTGTAAGCATGAGTGCACAGAAAGAGTTAACATATTCTACTACTTGAGCAATTGGTGCCAAAATAGCATGTTTTAAAGGCTTAGCTGATATTTCTGGAATTAGTTTTTGAGTTTTCTGAATTGCAGATTTTAGGTTTGTAAGGGCTTTTGTAAAATTTGTTACTCACTTTAGTAACAGTTTATTCAAACAGGACTGAAGGTCAAGTTCCTGTTTGGAAAGGGTATCGTACTTTGTTCACCTTTGTCTTGAAATGTAAGATCATAACTGCCAGATAAGACGAAACTAATTACTCTGAATATGCATAAGTGCATCTTTAATACCTAAAAACTGACAGTGATTTACCGTATCCTTTAGGAAGGCTTATCTCCCAAGCAAACAGTGCTTAGTTAAGCACTAAGTACAGTTAAGATCAGTCTGGGAGCACAGGCAGTGGTGCAGCTTTCTTGACAGGGCAGCCTGGGGTCGCAGGATTTTAGCTACCTGGGAGATGGTATGGTTAACCCCCTGCCCATCCTGGAGTGGTCTGTGCTCCTGCTGCATGGAGTTCATACACAGAAATGAGACTTGTTAACTCATGCGTTTTATTGGGCTTTATGGATGTGTGACATCATTGGCAGCCAATCAGAAAGTGCTTTAGGGCAGAGTTTAAAAGCTATTTCATAATATATTTATATTCAGTGCAGATATTTTGGGGCTTCAGTAGCATTCATTTTGTCGCAGAGTCCATGTGTCAATATGGCTTGGGGAAAAAAAAAGGTATGAAAATGGCATGTTTGCCCTTATTTTTTGTAATTCAGCTGGGTGGTGAAGTGCTATAGAAAGCGTAGCTGGTACGCTGCAAAACAGTTATTATGGAAACGATTTTTTTCCTCCAGCAGCAGTAATGCTGTGAGCCAATCTTGGGCGAATGTGGTGTGCTCCCTGCTAGGCTGCTCCTGCTTAAATAGCCAGACCTGCAAATATTTCCCAAGCTGCTCTGGTTTGCCAAGAACAAAATTGCAAGACAGTCTGCAGAAAATGTGTGTGTGTGTGTGTGTGCCAGCCAGAGTCACCCCGGCAGCTGGGCTCAGCTCTGCTCAGCTGGAGTCACCCCGGCTGGGCTTGCTTGTCCTGGCTGGGCTTGGCTGGGTTTGGTTTGGCTGGACTGGGCTTCCCCCACCCGTTGTCCAGCCCTTGTGCAGTGCCCGCGCCATGGTGTGCAAGGCGCCTTGCCTTGCCGTTGCGAAGCCTCACGCACACTGTTTTATTCTCTGCTAGTTGACACAACTTTATCTACTGAAGGAGAACCGTTTGCTGATAATGTCTCTTCCAGAAAAGTCTGGTTAATCCATGCAACCCCCCCACCATTCTTGTTTAACTCTTTCATTGCCAGAGTGCCACAGTAGCAGGACCATATGGGATTGTAAAACCAAACTATTACAATAATTTCCAGACCATAACAATTTTTGGTTATCAGTTGTTACTAAGACAAAATTGTATTTCTTTTTATAGAAAAAAGAAATGGAGGCTTGTATCAGTGGTGGGACTATTATTGCTTATATTTTTATTTTGGGCTGTTTCTCCTCCCACTTAAGTACTGTGGCTGCTGTGCTCATGTCAGGTTGCTAAAAGTCGCTATTCACATATGTTCCATGACAGGCCTGCAGAGTGTACAAATGCAGTGCTGACTCCTTCATCCTGTTGGGATCCCAAAGATTTTATCTGCTCCTGAGCAAAAGACTTGGAAAGAAGTCTTTCAGATGCTAGCTCTATCTCTTGCATGCTGTTCAGTGTTCACAAATTATTTAGAAAATGAGGCATACAATGAGATGAGAAAGCTTGTTGACACAGTTGAGATCACAGAAGTGAATGCCAACTGTAGAGAGCTGTAGAGACCTTGCAACTTTGAGAGACTGAGTGGAAAAACTTGTAGCCAAAATAAAATGTCGATAAATATAAGGTGATGCAAATGGGAGTGATGTGAGTGAGCCTTACATGTATGGTGTTGGTCTCTGAACGAGCATTTTTCATAAATGAAAAGGATCATGAAGTAATCACAGATGGCCTCATGAAAACTTTCAGCACACAGGTCAGTAGAAAGCAAGAAAGAAAATAGAATGTTAGGAATTATTAGCAAAAGTGCAAAGAAAGAAAATAAAAACCTTCTCGTGCCACTCTGTAAATCTGTGGGTTTGTCTTTAATACTGACTGAAGTTCTGGTCCTATTGCAGCAGAACTAGAAAAGGCATCTAGAACAGGAGTTTGGAGCTGCATTCCTTTGAGAAACAGCTAAGCAGACTATGATTTTAGTCTTCTTTTTTCCACACTGAAGAAGAATACACTAGAGTTCTTTGAAATCTAAAATTGCATGAGACAGTAAGTAGAAATTATTATTAAGAAATAGACTAAAAATGAACTAAAGGAGGGTTTTTAATGCAATATATCAAAGAAGTTTGGAACTCACAGTTGCAGTTGTAAATGAAAGATTTATGTATGTTAAATTCAATCAGACAAAGTAATTTAACAAAGTTACCTTTCTATTTCTAGGA
The DNA here is from genome assembly GCA_034008185.1 of Gorsachius magnificus. Lineage (NCBI taxonomy): Eukaryota > Metazoa > Chordata > Aves > Pelecaniformes > Ardeidae > Gorsachius > Gorsachius magnificus. The sequence continues at coordinate 18,500,036 of CM067091.1, forward strand.
ACCCCTATGCTGCAAATTCCTGTAGGTTAGGAGAGCATTCAGGGCAGGAACATTGCATACTTGTCCTGGTTTTATACCCTAAGCATCAGCTGTTGGTCTCAGCTGGAGACAAGTTACTAAGCTTTGATTTGACGGTGTAGGCACATTGGCTATTCTTGTATTTGTGGACAGATTTCTTCTTGTACTACTGTAGAACAGCATCACAGATGCTGACTGGAGGTTGGCATATATGCCAAACCTCATTGATCTTTGTTTCCTACTGTATTACTCTTGGAAACTGAGTGTAATTTTCCATCTCCTATGCCTTGTGGGTGGGTCAGTCTCTCTGTCTGAATGCCTTCCCAATGAGCATTAGAATATTGTATATTTTGCCGTGTGAAATTTAATGCTTCCAGTTTTGCCACATTTCTAGTATCTGCTGGATTATCCAAGGTGTGTGCTTTCAATTCCCATTGCCTTACATGGAAACATAGTAGGACTAGGACCCATCTGTTTTAATACCTTTCCTTTATGAATACTTTTTCTAGCACCGTTTCTCTATTAGGAATGTTGAGTTTGTTCTAACTGTGAAGTAATCAGGAATGATATGACTATGATGTAACTGTGGATAAGGGGAGAACAGTTGACATCCTGTACCTTGCCTTTAAGAATTTTTTTGATGCAGACATGCACAGCATCTTTGTACTAGATGTTATGATCTAGATGGGGGACTACTAGATGGGTGAAAAGACTGATTAGATCATTAAACTCAAAGAGTAGTTGTTAATGGTTAGTACTCTACCTGGAGGCCAGTTACTGGTGTAGTTTGTCAGACATTTGCCTAATATCTTTATCGATGTCCTGGGGGAGGAGACAGAATGCACCTTCCTCAAGGTTGTGGACCACAGTGAACTAAGGGGTGTGCTCCAGAACAGGGCTGCCTTTCTGAGGACATCAGCTGGCCAGAGGGATGTACTCATGTGAATCTAAATTCAGCACAGACAAGTACTAAATCCTGCACCTCGGATGGACTAACACCCTGCTATGGTACAAGCTGGGGACTGACGAGGTGGAGAGCAGCTCTACTGAAAAAGACCCAGGGATCTTTTTAGATGATACGCTAAGCATGAGTTAGCTGTGTGCCACCAATGAAGGCCAACGAATGATTAGGCAGTATCAACAGAAACATGACCGGTAGATTGAGGGAAGGAAGTGATTATTCTTTTTAACTGGGCATTCCTTAGACTTTACCTGGAGTACCACATCTAGCTTTGGGGGTCACTGTACAAGAAAGATGTTGATAAAATTGATTGAGCTCAGGGGAGGGTCATCAAGATGCTTGGGCTGGACAACATGATCATTGAAGAGAGGCTGAGACAGCTGAGTTTGTTCAGCCTGAAGAAGAAAAACTGGGACATGACAGCAGCCTTCCAGTGTGCTTAAGAAGTTTCCAAGAAGATGAAGCTAAGTTCTTTCCTGAAGTGCACAGTAGGTGAAGGGGAGACAGCAGTCATAAATTGCAATGGGATGTTCTGACAGGCTCATCCATTCTTTCAGTGCTGCTGGACCTAGTGTAATAGAATTGGTGAGTGTATGTATGAAGTTTCATACTGTTTCATTGTCCCCATTTTACAGATAATAGAACTGAAGTACAGAATCTGTAAAGGCTCTTCTTTAGAGTTGCTCAGACTACGTCCAAATGCCTTTCTAGTATGAGCTTGAGCTCAGTTGTGTCTCACATCTGTACTGACTAATTGCTTGTTCATAGTCTCAGATAAGGAGTTGGAAGGTTGGTTTGTGTTATGGTAACACTGAAACAACGAGCCAGCTTGGGAAGCAGGCTCTTTGCTCGACTTGGCTATTACTGTTGACTCAGAGTGAATCATTTACAAGGTTAAGGAAAGGAGCTTGAACTCCTTGTGCTTTGTCAGGTCTGTTTGGTCAATATTTTTTTATTAGCCTTATCTGGTTCCCATTATAATTACAGACTCCTTCCTGAGTATAATGCTGCCTTATGCTTCAGATGGATGGTATTATTTTTGTTTACTTTTGTCTGTGGTATTATTCCAGAAAGTGAAAGCAGTTTGAGTTGTTCCTCAGGGACCTCAGCTGCTGTTCCATGTGCAAGAGGCTCCAAATGTTTAAATATCTTAGACGAGAAAATGTGTTTGTATGAATTGATTTGCAAAGGGACCTAGAATTTGAGGCTATTACTATTCTGGTGTTGTATGTGCTTGACTCAGACACTGCATTAATAAAGAAGAAGAAAAAAGTGCTCATAAAAGCCTAGGACTGACAGCCTTGGAGCCTGCTGTTTGTGCCTTAACTCGTTTCAGAAAGACTGAAAGCCAGGATGAGATACCTAGTTGAGACTCCCTAGCCATTCACTTTAGCACCTTTGTGGAAAAAGCTAGCTAACACCTGCTTTGAAAGTTTGTGGATATAACTCTCAGTCCCCTGGGAACTGGAATGAGACTGTCAGCAAGTGATACATTAATGAGTAATAAATAAATTCATTTTGAGTGTTGGATATGAGTAACAGACATAGCATCAGACTTGAACTTTGCACATTTTGCTTAGAGTGCCACTGGATAATGTGAGTGCAGCACAGCATTTTTTAAATTTATAATTTAACTTGTGCAAGAAGGCAGAAAACCTACCTAACCCTAATACCATGTGGGGATTCCCCAGCAGTTAGGGAATGGAATAAATAGCTCAGAAATGATGAGTTTAAAGCTTAGGGTTGACATGATTAAGACCACAGGTAGAATTCAAATAATTTATTGCCTCTGTGCCTCAGTTAGAATCACTGAATAATAGAGGTTAGAACTTTTGGAGGTCATCAAGTCCAACTCCCTACTTGAAAGCAGGGTCAACAGATTAGGCTGCCCAGGGTCTTGCCCAGTCAAGTTTTGAACATCTCCAAGAAAGGAGATTCTGCAACCTCTCTGGGCACCTATTCCAGTCTTTGACCATGTCATCATGTAGATTTTTTTCCTTACGTCTGATTGGTATTTCTCTTCCCACCTTCTATCCATTGCCTGTGGGATTTTTTGCTATACAATTTTGAGTAGAGTCCAGCTCTGTTTTCTCTATAAGTAGCTCTGTCTTCACTTATTAAATAGTTGAAGACGTCAACTAAATTGCACTTCTTCAGGCTGAAGAAACCATCTGACTCAACCTCTCATCATAATGTATGTGCTCCAGCCCCTGAGCACCTTGATTGTCTTCTGCTGGACTTGCTCCAAGTATGTCACTCCAGTAAATCCTTCATGAACTGGGGAGCCCTAAACCAGACACAGTACTCCAGGTTCAATCTCATGCCAAAATAGAGGGAAGTGGTCACATCCCTCAGTCTGTTGGTTGTGCTCACTGATACCAGTATGCTGTTAGCTTTGGTGACTGCCAGAGCACTGTGCTGATTCAGCTTCAGCTTCTTGTCTCTGAGGACTGCTAGTACTTTTTCTGCAAAGCTGCTTTCTAACCAGCTGTTAATTAGGTTGGGTAACTATTGTTTGCCCATATTAGATCTATGCTGACTCTTTTCAATCACCTCCTTTTCTTTGAAGTGCTGGAAATGGATTCCAAAAGGATTTGCTCCATATTTTCTTTGGGACTGAGGTTAGGCTGAACATCCTGTAGATCCCTGATATCTTCCTCCTTGGCCTTCTTGAAGATAAGCATGACATTTGGTTTTTTTCCAGTCATCAGTAACCTCATCTGATTGCCCTGACCTTTAAGGTGACTGACAGCAGCCTCACAATGATGTGAACCAGCAACTTTATCACCCTCAAATGCATCCATCTGGTCCTGTGGGTTTTGCTGGGGTTTTTTCTGTGTTTTTTACGACTTGAATGTAATTCCCTATTTGGATCTGCCCCTGTTTTATGCACTTCCTTAGGCTGTGCCACTAGACAGGGACCTGGGAATTCTGGGAGCAGACCTTGCAGTAAAAACCACAGCAAAGAATGCGTAGACTTGTCTTACTAGTAAAATGTGTTCCTGCTTGTCTCATTCTTTCACTTCTACTCCCTTTTGGCTTTCCTGAAGATCAACGCATGAGGAACAGCTCCAAATATATTACTGCTTCTTGTTCAGAAATGAATTGAGAGACTGAAAGTGCTGAAGCCAGGGCAGTCTGCCTTAGGAAGCCTCATAGACACAGACTGTCAGACCAACCACAAATGGCAACAACAAAACAAGTCCAGGCTTTTTATTTCAAGGTGACCGGCTTAGTGGATGAGGGAAAGGCTGTGGATGTTGTCTGCTTGGACTTTAGTAAAGCCTTTGATGCCGTTTCCCACAGCATTCTCCTGGAGAAACTAGCTGCTCATGGCTTGGACAGGCGTACTCTTCGCTGGGTAAAAAACTGGCTGGATGGCCAGGCCCAAAGAGTTATGATGAATGGACTTAAACCCAGTTGGTGACCAGTCACAAGTGGTGTTCCCCAGGGCTCAGTATTGGGGCCAGTTCTGTTTAATATCTTGATCAATGATCTGGACAAGGAGATCAAGTGCACCCTCAGTAAAGTTGCAGACAACACCAAGATGGGTGGGAGCGTTCATCTACTTGAAGCTCTACAGAGGGATCTGGACAGGCTGGATCCATGGGCTGAGGCCAATTGTATGAGGTTCAACAAGGCCAAGTGCGGGTCCTGCACTTGGGTCACAACAATTCCACGCAACGCTACAGGCGTGGGGAAGAGTGGCAGGAAAGCTGCCCAGAGGAAAAGGACCTGGGGGTGTTGGTTGACAATCAGCTGAATATGAGCCAGCAGTGTGCCCAGGTGGCCAAGAGGGCCAACAGCATCCTGGCTTGTATCAGGAATAGTGTGGCTAGCAGGAGCAGGGCAGTAATTTCCCCCCCTGTACTGGGCTCTTGTGAGGCCACACCTCAAATACTGTGTTCATTTTTAGGTCCCTCGCTACAAGAAGGACATTGAGGCGCTGGAACATGCCCAGAGGACAGCAATGAAGCTGTTGAGGGGTCTGGAGCCCAAGGCTGATGGGGAGCGGCTGAGGGAACTGGGGTTGTTCAGCCTGGAGAAGAGGAGGCTGAGGGGAGACCTTATTGTCCTCTACAACTACCTGAAAGGAGGCTGTAGCGAGGTGGGGGTCGGTCTTTTCTCCCAGGTAACAAGCAATAGGAGACAAGAGGAAATGGCCTCAAGTTGCATCAGGGGAAGTTTAGATTGGATACTAGGAAACATTTCTTCACCAAAAGAGTTGTCAAGCATTGGAACAGGCTGCCCAGGGAAGTGGTTGAGTCCCCACCCCTGGGGTCTTTTCCAACCTAAACGATTCTCTGACTCTAAATACAGACTTTCCTTTTTCAAGGACATGCTCCTTCTGGCAACAGTATATTGGGAAAATTATTAGATTAGGAATGAACTAGATCCATCACTGAAGAGAAGAAAGCCTGGTGGATAACATGCCAAAGCACAAAAGCACAAAATCGTAGACTAGACGCTTGCAGAGAACACATTTTGCAGTGAGATTCTTCAAAGCTGTCACATCTCTTCTGCATCCCACACTCTTCTGGCAAGAGAAAAGCTGCATCTGTGTGTTTCTGTCTCCTTACTGAACAGCTAATAAACTGTACTTTCTCATGGCTTCAGCGAGATTATTGATTTGTGCAGTGATCATTATTGCAGCTGTTGAATAGATTTTTGCTGGAGAGATTGAGGGGAAAGAAAGGGGACATTGTGGGGTTTTTCTCCTGTACTGTTTCTAAATTCTCTTGACTTTGTGTCTCTCATTACTATTTATGGAATAAAAATAGCTGTTTGACTCTTTTTACATGTTTTCATGGTACTGTACTTCACAAAGGGAGGCCTGATTTATCCTTCCCTTGAAGAGATTCTAGTCATAAGTGAAAAGTTGTCATTAATGACTGATTTCAGCCAAAAGGGTATGTACAATGCTTTCTGGAGCTTGCATGGAGTTGGCCTTTCTCTGATCTGTGCTTACACAGAATGTTTAGAACAATGGGAAGAAAAAGCTGATTTATGGTTGAGATGATACGATCGTGCTAAGAAGTGCCTTCTGAGTTACAAAACAAACAGGTGAGGGAATGCACTTAATTCTAATCAGTAAATTTCCTATTTCTATTGTGTATTATTTGCTTCATAAACTGTTCAAGAATGAAACTCACCCAGTCAATCTGTGAACTGTTTACTGTGCTTTTGAGACCGTAAATAATACTAGAAAGTAGTACGATTGCCTTATGTTTGGAAACAGTATGCCTCAAAGTTTATATTGTCCTCTTAATTAGGAGACTAGTAATAGACCACCATAGGAAGAATTTCCCCTCTCTCCCCCATCTGTCGGTTAATCAGAGGTAAGAAAATTGATGCAAGAGTCAACAATCATCTGGAAAGCCTTCACAGTAATCCCACAGACTTGAAGGAAAAGGAGAAGGTAAGGTGGTCTTCAAACAGAATTCGGTAAAGAGTGAATTTGCAGAGGTTGTAACTGGAAATTTTTGAGTCCTGTGAGTGAGGTCAGATGTCCAGCTTGGCTGACTCCAGCTCATGTCAGGCACAGCTACCAGGATCAGAAGAGACTTCTGTATTTTCTCAGGAAGAAAATTCTGCAGCTTGTGCTCCTCATCCAGTCACATTCTGGGCTTAAAGAATGATAGACAGATTTCTTTACCTTGCTGAGATAGTAAAGATGCTGTGCATGTGGATTTGAGAATGGAAGTCATACTGGGTGAAATAGATATACTGTGGGAGATAAGCAAAAATTGGGCTCTGAAGCTTGTGTTCTGAAACTTGGAGTGGTTTGACATCACTACATGACTACTAGGACAGAACCTACTACTGTCCTGAAGAGGAGAACTTACACCCATGCTCTGGCTTTTGCAATTAATAGTTTTGGCACCTTGGTACAAACCTGCCTTCATCAGTGATTTAAGGCAGTGTGCCAGACTGAACTAGGATGGCTCTGACGTGGCGACACACTTCCTTCTGCTGATTGAGAGAAAAATAACCTCTGGGGGAGGAATGGGGAGGACAGCTGTAGGCAGTGAAGTTTTAAACCAGTGCTGCAGGCTCTGCTAGAATTCCCCTGTCAGTCCTGATTTAAATCTGGGCTCTGCCATGACTTGCTGGCTGTTGGGACACATCACACAGCCTTTCTGCCTTGGTTTCCCAAGGTACAGTAGTGTTTGCCTAGTTTGTAAGGCTATTGTTAGGATTAATCTTCAATCTTCAGTCTATTTCAAAGTTGCTAATTAAAAGGTGTTTCCTTGATGCTGGTTAAACAACTTTGAGAAACTTTAAGAAGCTTCTGAGAAGTTATATTAGTTAGCTAAGGATAAGCCTTAACGCTGGTTTTACACTGCTTGTTTCTTCCCATTTGTGTAGATGACATGCTATGTCACACCTTCAGTGGCATGTTTACTCAGCACATGGTATAGAAGAGCTGAGTTTTGTTTGTCCTGGCATGGTGGGATTGGTAGCCCCACAAATGAAAGATAAGAATTACCTTGGAAGCCAGCCTAAGCAAAAGAAGTCTCTCTGATGCAGTAGTAGTCGGTATCAGACCCCTTGTTCTCTTTTAAAACCATCCTTATTAAATTGATTTCTTGGTACATAGCAAGTGTTTAATAGAGAACATGTGGCTGAGGATTTGTTGTGCTGAGCCTCAGAGCTGATGTGTGAAGAACATTTTGGTTCTTTAATTCATACTTTTCCCAAAAGTGTCTCACAGGAGTCCGCTAGCACTGTGCTGGATGGGCTGGCAGGAATCAAAAGGCGACTGGTTGGAAAAGTCGAAGTTGATAGGTCTTTAAGAAGGAAGTTTTTAATGTTGAACTTTAAATCTGTACCTCTCCTACGAGGACAAGCTTAGACAATTGGGGTTGTTCAGCCTGGAGAGGAGAAGGCTCTGGGAAGACCATATTGTGGCCTTCCAGTAACTGAAGGGAGCCTACAAGACAGCTGGAGAGGGACTTTTTACAAGGGCATGTAGGGATAGGATGAGGGGTGATGGCTTTAAATTGAAAGAGGTTTAGGTTAGATCTAAGGAAGAGGGTTAGATGTGAGGGTGGTGAGGCACTGGAACAGGTTGCCCAGGGAAGCTGTGGGTGCCCCATCCCTGGAAGTGTTCAAGGCCAGATTGGATGGGGCTTTGAGCAACCTGCTCTAGTGGAAGGTGTCCTTGTCCATGGCAAAGGGGTTGGAACTGGAGATCTTTGAGGCCCCTTCCGACCCAAACCATTCAATGATTCTCTGATTCTCTGAAATGAAAATTATTTTACCATTGTTATATAAAATTATATTTAAAAAAACAAAATTGAGAGGAATCCAAATCATCATTTTAGAAATTTTGCTGGAAAAAAGTGAGAATGTTTGTTTGCTTGGTTTTGGAGCTGCCGAAGAAACAGGTTTCATAGAATCATAGAATCACTTTGGTTGGAAAAGACCTTTAAGATCATAGTCCAACCTTTAATCTAACCCTGCCATCCCACCACTAAACCATGTCCCTAAGCACCTCATCTATCCTTCTTTTGAATACCTCCAGGGATGAGGACTCTACCACCTCCCTGGGCAGCCTATTCCAGAGCCTGACAACCCTTTCGGGGAAGAAGTTTTTCCTAATGTCTAGCCTAAACCTGCCCTGGTGCAACTTCAAGCCATTCCCCCTCGTCCTATCACCCATTACCAGGGAGAAGAGGCCGACCCCCACCTCGCTACAGCCTCCTGTCAGGCAGTTGTAGAGGGCGATCAGGTCTCCCCTCAGCCTCCTCTTCTCCAGACTAAACAACCCCAGTTCCCTCAGCCGCTCCTCGTATGACTTGTGTTCCAGACCCCTCACCAGCTTGGTTGCTCTCCTCTGGACCTGTTCCAGCAAGGCAACATCTTTCTCGTAGTGAGGGGCCCAAAACTGAACACAGTATTTTGCCCTGTTTTGATTTCCACAGTCTAGGTGTCTAGGTATTGATTTTAATACCTGCAAGAATGACTGAATCTGAAAAATAATTATTGCTAGCTAACCCTTTTATCTTTCATAGCAGAGTTCAAATTCCTGTTGCAGGTTTCTGTATATGAGTGCTCCTTGAGCTACTTTGTTTTCTTTGGGTATCTGCAGTGGTGCTGATCCACTCCAGAAAGCTTCACTGTCTTTCACTGTAAACTAACAGGAGCAAATAAGTTTACTGGTGTCAAGGGAAAGGTATGCTAGTGCTGCCTCAGGTGGTAGGCAGCAGATGTAAAAGAAATGGATTCAGGAGCTCTGGAAACATGAATAGTACGTAAGGCAAAGTCAGCACCACAGTCTGGCAGCGTAGGCGAAATATTTTATTATTGTCCAGAGATGCAGTTTAAACAGTAGAATTGATCAGAAGCTCTTCAGGGGATAACTGCCCCAGTACAGTTATTGTAAATACATCCAAGTTGAACTACCAAGGTTTAAATTTGGTACTTTAAAGGGGTTTTTTTTTTTTTTTTTGGTGGTCTGGAATGATGCCAAAAGGTTGGTTGTAGAAGGTTAACTTTTTTTTTTTTTCTATGTGAAATAATATCCCTCCTCCTTTTCTCAGGTAATCTACTGTTTTCTGTGTCTGTGAAAACAGCTCAGTGTTTTAGCTGTAATGGTCAGGCTCACTGCAAATAGCCTGGATAAACAGAAATCCTTATAATGATGCCAAACTATTCTGCTGGGGCACTTGGTGGCTGTACCACAGAGACCATACCTACTGCGCCTGCCTAGCTGCTTCCCAGAGTGTATTTATTGCTCATGTAAGCAGGTGAAGTGCTACCTGTTCCTGATCTGTTTGGGAGGCTGTTGGGAAGGAGAACAGCCAGGGATGGATGGATGAATTGTCTACCTGGGCTGGGCTCATGGTCCCTGAGGGGTAGATGACCTACATCTGTGTTATAAAAGCAGTACCAAAGTGGATTTCTGGACCATCTTGTAGATGCCGGGATAGAAGGGAAACAATTTTCTGTGTCCACATCAGCAATTCTTAGAGCAGTTGCCTTAAATGTAACGTTGTCGTGCCAGCTGGCTAAGTCTGGCTATGAAAATGAAACTGAGCAAGCAGACACCTTCAGCCCAGCATGTATTTTTCTTCAATAGAAGGTAGAATCTAACTGTCTGTGAATTAAGCTGTTTCCTGGATGTGATACAACCTGTAAGTGATCACCTTTTGACCCAGCTTTGCTGTTCTGATGGCGGGTTGCAGTTGTCAGAGTAACCACTGTGCTCTTAAATGGGTCATTTTCTTACTGCTCTCATGTGTTGAGCTTTATCAGCTGGGGACCTGGCTTTTAGGGGCTTCAAACTGTATTTCTCAAGGGGTGCTTTTAATGCCTTAGATATTTTGTCATACAACTTGTCTCCCTGGATAACTTGGCTGCCTGTTAAAATGCAACTGACTGAAGTCTGTAAAGCTGCCACCAGAAGTTTTAATCTTTCAGACATGATTCTACATGCCATTTTATTTGCCTGCAAGTGCAGAATTGTTGTGCGTACCTTGTTTTTCAAAAGCTCTCTCAAATGTTTTAATCCTTTCATTTCTACTATTTGATCTAGCTTCATCTAAACCTGTTCTACATCCTTCCAAATGCTAAATTCCTCTATAATTCCTTTAATCTTTATTTCCTCTGTTTACTCACTCATTGTCGGATCTTTAAGTTAATAAATAGTTTCCAAGTATGGGACAAAGAATACAGGGGTATAGGGCATCTCAACAGAGACCTGTTTTCAGCTTGTGTTTTTCAGGTACAGTGTAAGCTTGCTACACTATGCTCTGCTGTCTCAAGCCTGACCTAAGAGACAAGAGGAGAAATAAGGATTTATGTATTTGCACGGAATAGGTGCCATAAGTGCCTACAGATGCCAGTGAAATGACAGAACCTGGCCCAAGGCTTTTATAGCCTGGATTAGACATAAACATGGTTTAGTCTTAAGGGCACTTGGCCTTTGGCAAGCTACTGTTGTAGTCAGTGTCACGAGTGGTTGTGTGTTATGGTATGGATGCCAGCCTAACGAGAGCACCTACTTTCTAAGGGCCATAATCTGGCCTTTATTAGATTGTGACAGACATGAATCAAATGACCTAGAGGTGAAAAGCTATTTGCTACTGCTTAAACCTTTCTCTTCTGATGACTTCAGTAGGCTTTGGAATTTCAAGACATTTTCTCCCTCTTCTCCTCCCCCCCTCCCTTAGCAGGCAACCATATCACTTTGCCTTTAAGTTCCACAGCAGCCTGACCACAAAGGGATTATTTCATCTTCAGTCTGTGTGATGTGCACAGCACAGAGATTCCTTGTGCCCTTGTCTTTTAACCCTGTGTGGCATTTGTACCATTGTGAAAGAAAGCTTTTCTCAGAGCCCTTCCTCATAAAATACTGTCAAGTCATATAGATTGGCATCTTTGTCTCTCATTTACTATTGATTCAGCAGCTATACTTTAAGATAATGAAGACTGAAGTAGTTCCTTCAACATAAGCTGGTATCAAGAGTGTTCCTTGTTGGAATTTTGGTGTGAGTATATGTAGAACAGGAGGAGTCACTTTTGAAAGTATTTATGGCACAGTTACAGGAGTCACCCAGAAGAATTACCTGTGTCAGAAGGATGTATAGAAAACATATAGCGGGTCAGAAGGGACTAAATGTATCTATGAATCATAATACCTGTAGTACTATATAAGTAATAAGGTACTATTCATCAAAGCTTCAGGTTACTATTGCAGGGATCTCAAAGAAAAAAAAAAAGAGCATATTCTCACTGCAATCATAGCATTGTCTATTTGGAGAAATTCTGGATAGTAAGTGCTAAGAATAAGCAGTTCTAAAATAAGTAGTTGCAAATCAGAGTGGGACAGTGGTTTCATGAGCTATGGGAAATCCTGAGTCTACTTTTAAAGCTGGTTTGAGAGGCTCATGTCCTTAGTTAGGTTTGTTTGCTCTGATCAGGGCTTTCTGCAAACAGATTGTCACTCAGCCTGTTAAGTTTAATTACTCTCATTCTCACTCATACTCACTACTCCTGCCTCATTTTCTCATGGTGTGACCAGTGGCAATACTGCCCCAGAAATGAAGGACAGATTATTTTACTTTGAAAATTGGAGTGATTTTTAACTTTTCTTTCTCTCTACTTTTATTTTATGGAAAATACAGAAAACATTAGTATTCCACTGTGAACTGTTACAGCTGGCTATTTTTACAGCTTATTTGGTTAGGGATTTTTCTCCTTTCTGCTTTGCAGGGGTGAACCTCATCACTAGTAGTTCTTACATGATCTATTCAGATTCTTCATCTTGTCTTACTCAGTGGTTGTGACTGTTGATTTTCAATCTTAGATGAAAAAAATTACATTTTACATTAAAAAATCCTAGCATTCTGCCCATTAAAAGGAGCCTATCTCCTTTTGGTTGGGTGTGCACATAAAAACTTCAAAACCACATTCATCTGTTGATGATTATCACTAAATGTATGTTTCTCCCCCATAGCAAAGTTTCTATATCCCCATAGGTAGCGAGTGCCCTTCTCCAAGAACACAGATCTCTGCGATGTGCAAATCAAGAGTTTGTCAGCAGAACCCCCATTCATCCTGCCTGGTCTGAGAATGGCAGCATAGCAACACAGCTTCAGTAGCCAGTACCTAGGTCACAGTGTAAATGAATATTTACTTCTTAAGTGGTGCCTAGATGTATATGGAGAGCCAGTATCTATTCCAAAAAATTAGTGGTGGATACTATCAAGAAATGTTTGTAACCAGATGAACAGCTTGAAATACACGAATGAGAATTAAATATAAACAAACATGAGGATTACATCTAAATAGCAAACTCTTCTCTGGAAATATGCTAAGTTTAGAGCCTGAAGACCATTAGCTTTATGGGAGGGATACGCTCTTCATTTTCCATTGAGGCTCTGATTTTAGTTAGAGGTTTGAATCTTTGCAGTACAGAAATATTATTTTATCTCCTTAATTCAGGATTAATCAATTATTTGAATTCTTAAAAACCCTAGAAGCAAACTCAAATCCCTTTCTGTATTTCTTCTGTAGTATTTTCCAGTGTTACTAATTAATTTGCATTTTTCTGTGCTTTAAAACTAAATTCCCCTGTGTTCTACTCTATTTTTATCTATTCAATATTAATCCAGCGAAGATGATTGCAAAGTCTGTAGACTCAGGTGTGAAAATAAACAATGTCACATTTTCAGCATTGTTTACAGAGCCAATTATCTTGTGTTGGGAAGTAACTTCAGTTCTGAGATGCCGACTCCTCTCCCCACACCGATGTCTCTTTTACATGGTCAACTTCTTAAAGTATTGTTTCCTGTTCTTTAACAGTAAGATTAATTTCTGTCCTGTTCTTGTTTCAGAGACATCCTCTATCAGCAGCACGTTCCTATGACCTGCCAAAACTCTACCGAACTGAAGACTTTTTTCCTATGAACTATGTAGGTACTAAGTATCAAAATAATTAATTTTTGACTACCAAAAGGCTTTTAGGAAAGGCTGCCTGAGTTTATTCTTACAGTTCATACTTTATGACATTAGGAAGAAGCAACTGTTACATTTCAGATCTTTGGGTAGCATCTCCAAGGGAAGCTAAAAATTTCTGATCATATTGTAGCTATAAGGAGGCTGGAACATTTATTCTAAGATTTGATAACATTAGTTTGCACTTGTTTGATAAGATTCCTAAATCAATGAAGAATATGTACAAAACCTCACATTGTTTACCTTCCCATTTTTGTACTAAAATGATCAGAATGTTGAAGAGCGCTCTAATATAGCATGTTAAACCTGTCAAGTAATGGGCTAGTACTGCGAGCTTCACAAACACACAAATGGTCAGGCTTTACACGGGAACATGAAGTAGATGTCAAAATTTTACAATTCAGTAAACTGCACAAGGCTGAAGCTTCCAGCACTCTATTTCAAACTGGGAATAGGGTTTTAAAAGCTGTTGTGTAATATCACTTGAATGGTATAAATAAACTTTCTGTTGTGGACCTTTGGATGTGCAATTTTGTAATGCAGATGCTATTTAGCCAGGACCAGGAGTAGCATAGTTCATCTCTGCACCTGTAGCTTTTTTTTTTCTTTACTGCAAAATAGGTCTAGGAAAACAAAACCCACTCCATTCTCTGAATAAGGAACATGAGGAACAGAAGGTTATATGCTTTTCAGATGATTGGCTTTGCATACAGTACAGTATGAAGAAATTGAAATGAATGCTCTCGTTTTAAAAATATCTGTGGAAAACCTCAAAATGGAGGACCCAATGCAAATTCTGTAAAGGGGAAAAAAAAAAAGCTTATGGTAAAAGTAAAGCTACATGGCTTTGAGTAACCATGGAGACCAATGCTTTTCTGATGCAGAAATAAATGAACTCAACCTTTTCATATTTATTAGTGGGGCTGATGATGAAAGATGAAGTTGAATTAAAATATAAAGCAAGAGAAGACAGACCTAGTCAATGTCTCTGCCCCTGCAATGCAGGTTATTGTAATGGATTATTACAAACGAGCTGGTATTGCAGGGAGGCAAATTAGCTCTGTAAGGAACAAAATACTCTTAGTTATACCAACCTGTTTATCCAAATATCAGCTTATTAACAGAAATGAAGAGACAGTACACACAACATATTCCTGAAATCTTTTGGTTCTGATAAAAATTGAAATAAACGTGGCTTAATACCATAGCAGTGTATGAAATATATGTACTACAAAATGGTAAACTGGTCACTGTAAATGTATTAGTGGGTATTTGAAACCTACTCATTTCTTGGTGCCAAGAAAGATAGAATTTTCCTAGAAAAATACTGGGTGAATATTCAGGTTTCTGTCTTGAAAATACACATTGAAGGGTCAAATATTAATTGGCAAGTTCTTGCCAGAAATGTTACTGCTGAACAGAGGATGGCAGCATTAAATGTCACTTGAACTTTCAGTAAGATTAAGAGCCTGTGAAATAATGCAGGTATTTCTGCAACATCATGTAAAAGGTTTTGGTTGAGTAGAAATCCTAGTGTGGATGAAGGGTTAAGTCTCAGTACCCACAGGAAAATGCTGAGATCAAGTGTGACTTTAGTGTCTGGTGCACCGGACAGAAAACTGAGTTTAGCAAAAGCTGTCTGTCTGTCCCTGCTGGACAGTAACCGTTTGGTTTGGCAGAAAGCTTACTGGTTGTAACTATGCTTCAGGGAGTGAGAGAGAGGGATGGAAGGAGAGGAGCGCACTGAAAGAACGAGGAAGAATGCACTTGTTGAACCACCGCATCTCTTGCTTGTCAGAGCAAGGACCAATGCTTTGAAATGCTAGTTACTACAAGCCCATATGAACACCCATAGAAATAAAGTGGTGTATACAATGCAACTACCCTTAACAATCTCAGACTGTCCTTGCTGCTCTCCGGTATTGTCAAAGTCAAATTACAGGTCACACCAGCTCTGAAAGAGTTTGTGTTGTACAAAGCTGTCTTGTGCCTAGAAACAACGTGTATGCTAATAACCTCCTACTTCATTCTCAACTGTTACAACCTTTAGATTTCAGATAGCGTCTTTAAGATGGAAGACACACTTTGCTTTGCTGCAATTCAGGTAAACTGGCTGAAACAAATTCTTTAGAGAAGAGTCTTAATGGTCTTTCTGCTCTGCGGTGCTGGCCAAAGCCTGGACAGATGACTGTTTCAAGGTCTCCCACCAAAGACAGCAGAATTCAGGTGTCAGCTTGAGCTGGCTACTCCGCAAGCACTGCTGGCATGTTCCTGGAGTTCTGCTACAGAACTTCAGTAATGTATGTAAAAATCGGGTAACATCCATCTCCTATAATTATAATGGTGTGATAAGTTAGGATTACACAAACTAGGTTTAAGGGTTCCTATGGTTTTATTGGGGCATTTACCTCTTCCGCTTTCCGACTTCCTCAAAAATGCGTGGTTAGCCTCAAATCTAGAAAGGAATTCTTGCCTAGGCTAAAATCCAGGCTTAAAGATGAACTTATTTGAAATAGTAGAAAGTTTATACCAAAACTCAAAACGACAACCCCGTCCTTCTTGATATTCCCGGTAAGACAAGACTATTTTTGTGCAAGACCTTTAATTCAATCACTACATAAAATGGGTATTTCCTGTCATGGACTTTTCTGGCAAATGAAGCATTTCTAGGGTTCAGATTTCATAGGCTTGCAATTCACTGACTGCACACAGGAGCTCAGAGTTTAGAGATTTGACTACAGAGTTCACTAATATTAACCTTGCCAGATAGCGAGACAAATATGATGCAGACTCATAGGATACCCGATTTTTTATTTCGTTGCTTAACAGGTGAAGGTTGTTGTACTACAATTAAACTGTTGGGGTTTTTTTAAAATTTCTTAAAAACTGTATTTGAAAAATCCCTTACAGCCCTAGATGAAATGACACAAAACAAATTCTGAAACGTCTTAAGTTTTCAGACAGTGGCCTCCTGTGAAGTAGAGCAGCCCACAGAGGGAGAACGGAGCATAACCAAGTTTTCTTAGTGAGGAAGAACCTTTTCCAGGACTTTAAGGGCTTGGTTTTGTTGGGAAAAAGATGACCAACCCATTGGCATCTGTAAGTGGTAGTTAACAAACTCTCAACTGATTTACTGAAAAGTTATTTTGAATGAAACCATTTGGAAAGCCTGCTAACAAAATTAGTTGTGGCTCAAGTTTTCTTTTAAGGCAGAGAAACACAAGGAGCTCTTTTACTGATGTAAATGTCAAGATTTCTTAAAAATGTATCTTCTACCACTTGAGCGCGTAATTGGGAGCCAGTCCAACTTCCACTCCTCTCAGTTAAAAAAGCAGAACAAAGTACATATCCCTTCTGTGAAGGGGGAAAGGAAGAACAAGACAAATCTAAAGGTAACTGTTTTCAGTCATCACTTCACACATTATTAATTCAACCAACCCCAAAATTGCTCAGTCCAGAGTGTCAGCAGTACAGGTTAGTTGCAGAACATGACAGCATTCTCATCTTTGGCTTACGTAGTGGCTTGTTCCCTCTACTAGTGGGACGTACAGTTTATACCTACCCAGAACTGCTACAGAGACCTAAATGTTTTCTTAAGATCTCTGTGAAATGGTTTTGCTGTTTAAAATGTTGAAGAGCGCAGAACTATTTCCGCCTTTACAATAATGAAAAATTCACAGGTTAATTTAGTTCTTATTGTATCAAATAGTAGGTACTCTGGTATTTATTAGACATATGCCTAAATCAAACTCATCACTCTCATTAATAGCTTTGTTCTCATCACAATTAGATTGCCTTCAGTAAATTATCTGGATGAGGTTTTGGTTATGCAGCTGTCTCTTGTACTGCACACTTGCCAAAATGCAGGACTGGTTAGACCAATCAATAATTTTAACAAACTTATTTTTGGGGTTTTTTTTAGCATTCAAATTACTTTTTTTTTTCAAAGCCAAAAGTCTGTAGCCTGCACTGCACACTCCCTCACGTTTAAATGGTAAGTATTCAAATACTTTCGGTATCATTTACCCTGCATACATAGTGCTTCAGAGAGACGTAGTTCTAGCTAACTTTTAATATGTGAAAAAGTGATCTCCATCCATTTAAGTACAAAGGGATGAAAAATGCAAGTAATTCATAGACCTTGTTTCTCCAGGATGCAGAACAAGCACATCACTACAATCCTATTTATAAATTAGTGTTCTAGAATCCTAAATTGTAAAGACAAATTTAGCCAAAGTTAGTTCTGTAGGATTTTCAATATCCTTGAAGGAGAGATCTGCCTATTCAGTAAGGAAGTACTATACAGACAGGCCCCAGCAGAGCTGTGGAGCACTTTAGGGAAGGAAAAAAAGAGAAAAAAATATGCATATAGCAAGGTGCGATTTACCGAACAGGAATGTAGCACTTGCATGTAATAAAGCAAATTTTTACATTAAGCACAATACAGCAATTTATTTAGATGCTTAAATGAAGAATACAAAGGGAAATAAAGATCACAAAATTATACATACTACAACAGTGTGTCATATATTAGATGGTATAAATGAATACAACACCTTGTTGGTGTTAACTAAAGATAAAACTAAATATTCAAAACGCAGCACTTTTGTTTCAGTGTGCTGCTTCAACACAATACACTTTTATACAGATCTAAAAGGTGTCAAAATTAGTAGCTGCAAATTTGTTTCTTGCATGTGATTTTTCTTTTTTAGCTTAAAAGATTTCAGAAAATGGCTCTGAAATACGTTTGTCATCAGTTGTAATGTCAAGGATATTCAGAACAAGAAAATTCTATAATACAATAGAGTCCAGATATATTTTTTTATGTTGCTGGGCTCTGTTTTGAGATTGTACAAGGTTATGTGCAAAAACTAAGTTTGTCAAAATTCATACTATAGCAGTTTCAAGCTTTTGCTAGGTAAACTAGATACAGCATTTATTACACAGCAGGGCAACACTAAAAAAGAGAAACAAATCTATGATGGGTACACAAGAACAATTTCATAAGCTTCACTTGAATAGGTCTAAAAGACTGTACAAATATACATTTCAACTATTCAGAATGATACATGAAAAAAATCAATTTCCCCATAGTCTACTATACACGTTGAACTGGTAGCTTGTATGGTTGGCCCTACACTACCATGTGAAAAAGGGTAATGTTTAAAAAGACATACAACTGAACATGTACAAGAGTGAAATAAATGTTGAAAATGCAGATAAAATAAACCTCTGCTTTTCTCTGTGTGCATTCTGGAGCCACCAGCTTATCCGTTTTCACATTAAGTTACTGTGCTCATCCCAGCAGGTATTCTCAAGCAAGATTAGCCACCGGCATCCTTAAATAACCACCGGAATAAGTGGCCGCAACCACCACACGCCATGACCTAGCACTTGAAAGGCAGTACCAGTTAGAATTTAAGCTTAGCAGTCACACTGACATGGAAGTGTTTCGACAGTTGTAGGTTGGATCCTATTACTGACACTTCTGAATCGAGCAGCTTATGCTTGCTGGCTACTCAGCTCCACACCAGTTAAGCTGCTATGCATTGGTTCTGCTACTCCATCAGTCACACTGTCAAACTGATCTCCATCCTCACTGTCAATTGTGCTATTCTGCCATTCCATCTGCTGATTTGACAAGCTCTCCTCAATCTCGGATGCATTTTTCCATTGCGACTGGTCCTTAGACCAAAACTCTTCTACTTTTCCATAGGAACTATTCTTCCACTTTGACTGTTCTTCATCGCTTTCAGATCCACCCCCTTTTGTCTCAACAGTCGGTTTACTGCTACCAGCATCTTCACTTTGGGAGGATTCATCTGTCCACACTTCTGGTTTTACTTCCGATGTATTATCTTCAAAATCAGAAACCTGCTGAGAACCAGGCCCACTTTCAGACTGTGAAGCTCCATCTTTCCATTCAACAGCATCATCTTGATCATCCTGATCACCTTCGCTATCTGAAACGTCACCCACCAGTTTTGCTGGTTCTTCAGCAGAAATAATCTCTTCATATTTAGAGCTTTCCTCTTGTTTTGGATCAGACTTCTCTGGAGACTGTAATGTATTTTCTTCAATGATTTCCTTGGATATGCTGTCCTCTGGGTTCTCCGCTATGCTATCGGAAGAGGTTTTCCCACCAAGGTCAGAAATATGCTGACCAAACGGACTACCGCTCTCATTGTATTCCTCTTCAATATTTTCATAGCTGTCTGAGGAACTTTCATTGTCTTTTTCTAAGTTTATCTTTTTATCAACAGTCTTACTGACATTGACTCTGGAGTTCTTTTCATCGTGGTTTTCAAACAGCCATTCAGCATCAAAATCCATTTCATGTTTAACCTTGTTTAACTCTTTCATACTGAAACCAAGCAGCACACCAGGTTTGTATTTTTCACAATCTCTAACGCATTTCTTCCTTTTGTTACTAAAATGAGACGCAATGTCAGATTTCCATAGCCACAAACTGGCAGCCAGCTTCTCAATCTCTCTCCTAGTGGGATATGGTTGCTTATTAAAGTATTTTGTAAGAAATGTTTTCCTGGCTTCATAGGAATCATCTTCATGACCCTTGGGGTCCAATGCTAGAACTACAGGTTCTTCAGGCTTCTCCTCAAAGGCAGAGGGGGAGTCATCATCATCCATTTTCCTTTTCTTCATTAGCGAGAATTCCATGTGTTCGTAAGTACGTTTTACAGGTGCTACAGCCGGAGACTGACTTAGCCGAGATGAGGAGGTACCTTTGTCCTGGCCATTCTGCGTCTTCCCAACACCTCTGCAGTGAACAAGGTGCAGTGTTATAGTTGAGGCAGTCATGTTACTAGTATATACACCAAGGCAATGAATGCATTTGTAGGTTAGCTTTTTCTCAACCGGATGAACTGTCTGAATTACTTGATGCCTCTCCCGTAGATGATGTGCAAGTGCATCAGAGATGGGTCCTTTTAGGATTGAGAAGCAGAGAGGACAGAGGGTTTTCCCCACATCTTTTTTGTAGGGAACTGCTGCTTGTGGAGAACTTTTTACAGGTACATCAGACTTCTCCTGGGTTTTCGGCTGTGGTTTTGGAGGAACTGGGGGAGTATTCTGAGCATGGTAAGCTACAGATTCAGCAGGTGCATCTCTCAGGTTGTAGGTGGTTACAAGAAGATGTATATTCGTGTGACTACCCTGCTGCAATGTCAAATCAAAAGTTAGAGTGGAATCAGTTTTAGGTCCCATTTCTTCATCAACATGAACCATTCGCATATGAGCAGCCATCTTTTCAACATCATTGAAGGTTGAACGGCAATACGGACAAGACAGACCATGTATTAACATATGGTTAAGCAATGTATCAGTGGGTAAATAGCGATTACAGTATAGACATTTGCTAGTGAAATTGTGTATTTTCATTATATAGTTAGCTACTGCAGGCACCTTTTCAGCCTTGTGCTCCTTTTCAAAATGGACACTATACACGTTTTCAGGAAACAGCTCGTTACAGATTGTACAGATTTTCCACTTCTGTGTGGATGACGTATTGACAGCGGAAGGACCTGTAGCAGCTACAGGAGATTTTGAGCCAGACTGACCTAATACTCTTGAAGCTGCCTGTGACTGAGACAACGACGTCTGTTTCAACTGAGCTGATGAAAGAGAAGAAGAATTGGCAGACTGAAGAGAGTATCTTGCTGAGGCCTGTGATCTCTGCTCCCCTCCAAGAGTATAAGGCCTTCCGTTTCCACTTGCTGAAAACTGTTTCATTGTTTGCGATTGTTGTGGAATAGAAACAGGTGCATTACCGCTTAAGTTCAGCCTTCCCCCTGGCTGACCAACGTAACTTGGTGGTACTGATTTGACTCCGTAATTGTTCTGTTGTAGGTGAACATTTGACATCATATTCACTCCTGCGGAATTTAATGTAGGCTTTGGTATAGTGAGTCTGTTCATCATCTGTTGTGATGAAAGAGATCGAACACTTCCAGGGGAAAGGGGACCCATCCTCTGAGGGAGTCCCATAGGCTTTTTATCCTGTGGTTTTGGAGCTATTAGCATCAAAGGTTTAGATCTTGGAACCACTACATTAGTGTGACCTATCATTGCTGTTACCTGATATCCTATACGTTCGTGGTCTTCGATAACATGCTGTACTAAAGCTTCATACGATTTCGGCATAAAAAGGCATCTTTTGCAGTGAATACTACCCTCCTCTCGGGTACTGGAACTTAACGGAACTGCACCATTGAGTGACTTTTCACCTCCCTTCGCTACGTAAGGAGCAGCAACGTGCTGAAAATGTTCCCTGTAAATGTGCTTTCTAACTATTTCATACAGAGGATCTCGGTAAGTGCACTTCTTACAGTAATAAACAGCTTGTTCTACACTGTCAGCCTGCTTAGGTTTAAGGCTATCATGTTTGTTTTTATCTTTAAAAGTGCTGATGCCTCCACTTGGTGTATTGGCATTTGGAGCATGAAATATTTTAATGTGCGTTTCCAAAGTCTTTTTGTCCGCATTGAACGTACAGTAAGGACAATTAAGAAGAATCCTATTTTCAAAGTCTTCACTATGAACATTCCGGAAGTGGCTTTTGTATGCTGAAAAGAACTTCGAGGAAAATGGACATGCACTGCAGCAAAAGGGCTTTGTCCGATAGTCCTTAAAACAAAGAACAAAGCAGACACTAAATATTGAAAAGCAGTTTTTAGAAAAACAGTATCTATTACCTTCTCTAAACAATAGTATTTCTAAATAATGGTCTCCAGACCCGCTGCAACAGTCTCAAACCTTTAGATTCATTTCTTCTCTCCAGTTTTTGGCCTGCAGATCAGGCCCTAAAAAGTTTATCATCTGAACATGCAGGTGATGTGGTGAGTGCCAATTTAGAGGTCCCTCAAGAGTTTAACTGTTAACTCAGCATACAAGGCTAGATCATAAGCATCTTTCTCCACCAGTGGAAAAAAAAAAAAAAGCCTCATTCCCTGCAGCTGAGCTGCATGAAGAAGTTCACTGTAAGCTCATTTCCAGGGGGGAAAGGCAAGCATGTTTGAGACTGTATCCAGAAGACAAGATACTTCCCATCAAAATCTGCCAAAGATTTATAGGTAGAAGACTGATATATAATTTAGCTATTTCAGTGTCTTAATCTATTACAAACTTTTATATAAAGATGCTCTTCAAAACTTTGGTGAACAAATGGATTTTAGCTTACTCGGTCATATACTAAGGCTACACAAGCCCTTAAAGCCACTCAGCCTGTTCCTTCTGGTGAAAGCACAAAGCTGATTTTTAAAACAATCTTGAATCAGATGGGGGAAAAAAAGGTATTTGAAAATTCCACACTTGCAGTTTCCCTGCACCCTTTAACTTTGTTATCTTTAACACATTGCTGATGCAGTTCTTGTCAACTGTTGTAAAAGAAACTAAAGTTACATTGGCCTTAGAGACAGCCACAAGCAATCAGGCATTTCAGATGAGGTAAGACGTGAAATTCAAATAGTTACAAACATTCATCACCAGTGTCAGAACAAGTCTTGTGAGTCAAGCTACACATAGATCATATGAAGTAGCTGGAGAGTTGTACTCTCCCTCTGTATAAGTAAGTAGGAATATGTGCTTCTGTCCACCTTCTGAAGCCTCAGACACTTGGTAGGCTGGAGACAAGATATAACAAAACAAACTAAACAAAAGCTGCCTCCTTTTATATTACAATTTTTATTCTGGAATTAACTAGGAAAAAGGACAAAGATCAGTGCATTTTATAGAATATGGTAATAAAGGGACATTTTTAGATTAACGCTACACTACGAATCCATCATCATACAGGTTCCCACTTACTGTAATAGCAACACCTGATCTTTCGGGTGCTAAAAGAGGGCTCATTCTGTAGAGATATTTCTCACCTTCTCACGGTTGTCTGTGCTGGTATTACTCTCTATTGTACCATCAGCAGAGGCTACTGCAGTGCACATGACTTGCCTTACATGTATTTGATCAGAATCAAGTATTATTTCCTCCCTCACTTCTAGCTCAATTCATATTTCCTTTATTACTAGCTCAGAAACATCTAAAAAGTAAGACTTCCAGTGTCACTTCATTCAGCTGTACTATATATGCCTACACCAAATCTCAGACATAGTCCGATTATAAGGATCTTCAGATGCGGCAGACAGCTAACAGAGCTACACCACTAGTGGAGAGAGCAGCAGTTAGATATGTTCAGTTAAACTTCTTATGAAATGATGAAAACATAATGAAACATTTAAGGAAAGGTAAAAAAAACTTATCACAAACTGTATTTTTGACTGGAAGGACGGTGAAATTGTGCTGAGCTTGAAAACAGATGGGCTCTTAATATGCACTTGTCAAAGGGTGAGTAAGATTTCTTGACCAATCAGTTCTCCACTATTTGGCTATCCATACTACTAAGATAAAGACCAGGATTACTACTTTAAAAAAAAAACAAAACAACCCCAAGCAGAGCTTTTTGCTGTCCCTTAAACTGACGACAAATGAAGATCAATGGTAAAACTGTAGGAAAAGCTCTTGACATATTTGTGAAATGCCGTTTAGTATGAACCATCTTCAGAATCAGATGTGCCAACATAAACTATTACCAACCTGATTTTTTGTAAGCGATGGGTCCCACAATCCTACATCTTCCCATGTAGTGTTTTTCAAATAAAAGTCATTAGGTTCAAACTGCTTAAAATCCTGGAGAAGGGGAAGATGGGAAGAGAGCACAGAGAATCAAAACCAAAGACCACCTGCTCCCTTAAGCAACGCTTGTAAGCATCCATGCAGTCCTCTCAAGTGCTGCTGGCAAATAGTGGCTATTATTAACTCAAGGAAGTGTGGGTACGCAAGATGCACCTCTTTGGAGCTGAAGAGTTGTGAATGGGCTCTTTCATAAAACACCTGAAGAACTATTTTCAATACCCCTCCTCCTAACTAACGCAAGACTAGAATTACATACCTGCCCCATTTTCAAAAGCAGTCATGGAGAAAAGTATTTCCGGGCTACTGCTAAGCATTTAAGATCATATAGATGCTTTACCATAACTCTGATGTTTTGTTTTTTCTTTGTTTGGGGTTTGGTTCTTTTTTTTGGGGGGAGCGTCTGATTGGCTTTGGGGTTTTCTATTACCTTAATTTCACAGAGGAATTCAGATAAAAGTTTTAAAAGTTTGACTACATGTATGATGTCCAAGAAGCCCAATTCCTATTATTAAAAAAAAAAAAAAAAAAAAAAAATCTTATTATGTACTTTGGCATTTCATCTTTGGCATACAAGTCAGCAGCACATAAGAACTCAAAAGTAGTATTTCCACTGAAATGAATACTGAAAGTAACATTGTCCCAGTTCACAATTTTACCCTTAAAAATTATACTTGCTCTGCAGATTTTCTGAGCAGGAAGGACTGGCATTTTTTGCTCTTACACATCTCACTTAAATGCTCTTTAAAGAGACACCAACAGAAAAGCCAAAGCAAACCGGTCACAATTTGCTGAGTAGTCTAAAGTGTGTGAATTGACAGTACAGAATTTGTGTTCAGGAGAGAAAGCCGCACTTTGGAGATGATTGCTACGAAGTTTGTCCAGAAGAGCAGCACAAACACCCTTCCCTACTAGGAACTAACACGGGTACAGAAGTGATACTTAACTTGATGACCTACCGTTAGCACTGACAAACATGTCATGGAAACCACAGAACCATCTTCTGTCCCCCAAGAACATCCCATACCACACCTAGTTCTTGCTCCATTCCTAAATGTTCAGTTAGCAAATGCCAGTTTTAAGAATCCAATGTAAAGACGACCTACCTTCAACATATTATCAAGTCAGTCACATATAGCCTGAAGTGTATCTTGTCTCCACTAAACTTTCTAAGAAGTGTTTGCAGGTACATTTTTAGCTCAATAAAATGAATGAAGTCCTACTTTGTGTAGAACTTAAAGAGTAATGCAGGGGTAGCAACACCTGAACAAGGTTCAAATGGAATCCCAGAATCATTCTCAAAAGCTGATGAGAACAGGAGTATAGTGTAGGAACAGAATATAGGGGATTCCTTCAAAATTTACAATAAAAATTTAACATTTTGTGAAACAGTTCTAAAAAAAAAAAAGTCATACACCAATGAC
This sequence comes from Gorsachius magnificus, assembly GCA_034008185.1. Classification (NCBI taxonomy): domain Eukaryota; kingdom Metazoa; phylum Chordata; class Aves; order Pelecaniformes; family Ardeidae; genus Gorsachius; species Gorsachius magnificus. The sequence goes on from CM067091.1 coordinate 18,525,605, forward strand.
TTCATAGTCCTGCTAACTTTGGAGCATTTTAACTCTTACCTACAACACTTGGGAGGTATCATACTTACTTCTATATGTTCTTTACAGTATTCCAAACCAATGTCACTAAGTATTTTTTTCACAGTTTTCCGGGCCTTTCTTAAACTGCCAAGGTTGTTGACAGGAAGTTGGAACATAGTTTCTATTGAAAAAGAAAGTAAGAGAAAAGGTTTAAGTCAAATGTGTTTTGTCTGATAGTGTTGCACTTTCAATTATTAATTTTCTGTCTTATTTTACCCATATAACTCAGTATCAGAGCTGTATCATTAACTTAAACTACCACATTTTCTTTTTTTTAAATGAGGCTGGCCATAAAGCTAGATATTGACAAACTTGAGAGAGCACTTAAAGCAACAAGCTGATGTAACAACTATTGCAGGAGTAATCAGCTGCATCTGGAAATAACTTTTTTTTTTTAGAAGTTTGTATTTACATGAAATTTACCCCCTATGCTGAAGTATTTAAAAACTCGATTTATCTTTTGTGCATACGTATCCTAACTGATTGCAAAATTGTGAAGTTGAGCTCAAGGTTTGTGTCAGTCTTGTAATAGATTTGATGGTATCTCTTCAGTGAGAAAGGTCCTTCTTGCATTCAACTGTAGGTAGGGCAAGAAATTAATACCGTTTCCTCCATTTACTATATTTATAGCTTTAAACGGCTGACAAGCTGTTTAGCATACATTCTTTTATTACAATGGGACCTGACAGCTTGGTTAGAGCCCTTCAGAGATATAAATCACTGGAGAAAGTACAAGAGATGGCTTAACACCTCTAAGTGTAGCTGGGTATTTTCAGCCTACAAGACAACCCTCCCTTTCAGTTCCTTACACAAAGATAGCCAATTCCAATTAACTGTCTGTTAATGACTGGGGGTACCCAGCTAAAAGTAAGTCTAAAATATTCAGATATATTACCACTAACATTTCTTCCAAATGCTAACAACTAGTCTTACTTTGTGTATACAGGAGTTCTCAGTCTGCATGCTACCATTGCAGTAAGCGCTTGCTCAGCTACAGAACCGTCACCAACAAGTCAGCTGCACTTTAAGAAGGTGCAAAATGGCAGAAACGTGAAAGTCCCTGACAAGGTACAGTTATTTTGGAAGTGAGAGGGGGTAGAGCCAGCAATAAAAAGGTAGGCTTTTCTCAAAGAAAAGGGGAGGAAGCTTCTTAAAACAGCAAGGAAGTGTCAGAGTTGTTACCCTGTTCCCTAAACTTCAATGGTCCAATGCCTGTTGCATAGAGTATCACCCCAGAAGAGAAAAGCTGCATTTTTGATCATTAATATTTCCATGAGCCAATTCAGAAATGTTGCTTTGTTTGAACAATAGAAGGTTTGATTCATATCAGCAAATTAATTCACTGTAAGGCCAAAGACTACCTACATCAACTAAAACCAGACTTTTTTCTTTTTGTTAGAAGCTTGAAAGTATTTTTAATGCTTTCAAGCAGAAGCCTAGAATGCAGAGTTAACAGAAGTTTGCAGCCATTAAATATCTGAGTTACACAAAAATTCTCCCCTTTTATCATGAGATCAAGGACAATTGTTAAGCTACAAAAAGCTTACTAAGAAATTTTCTCAAAATACAAAGGATAGGGGTTGTGACTACAACAACTGAGTATCTCTGATCGAAACCAACCCTTCTATATGCACTGTCATGCCTACTCCTTAAAATATTACTTGTCTGTTGACACACGAGCCTTTATATCTTCATACTCCTACCAAGTGGTACTAAGCAGTCTTTTAAGACAGTCACTAACATCATTCCCACCACCAACACTGTTTAGCTTCAGAAATAAAACGGAAAAGTTCTGCCTGTAACAGTGCTAATATAACCCACTTCACTCCATTTCAGAGTCTGCAAGCAGTGCTGCTAGCACATGTTGCTAGGCTCTAGTCTCTCCAGTGAATTCAGAAATAGCTCCTGGGTTAGAGCAGAAAGCTATCATGACATTTAGGATTGGTATCACAACTATAAATTAGAAACTAAGTGGAAACAAGACTGAGTTTATAATAAAGATGTACGGGAAAGTTTTCGGAAGTACCAAAGCAACTATGATCATTAAAGATTTTGGTACTTTTATCAGGCTGGCCACTGTCACAGATTACCAGAAGCAAATATAGTGTTATTTTAACACCCCTATATGAAAACTAGGAAACCAAAGGGGGAAAAAAAAACCCAAACCCAATCAAAAAACCCAAATATTTAGACCTTGTCTATAAATCTCAGGGATTCCAAATTACTCAGTTATAGTATTTGCAGTAATGAAGTTGCTTAGACACATCATGCAAAATGACTAATGATAGTAATTTTCAAACAAGACAGGCCAGAAAAAAAGTATGTTCTGTATTTCAATGTTCTCAATTAACTTCCACCAAGTAACACTTGTTAAAATGATTTAATATAATCAAAACCATCTTGATTTCTTCACATACAAAACTTTAAATGCAAGTTTATTAATTTCTGTGACTGTAGAGGTGGTTCAGCTAACTAGTCTCAGCAAAAAGGATTAGAATTGGAAAACCCTAATCAAGCACTTCTACGGGCATTCTTTGCCATCTCAGACAAGGCAAGGATTAAACAGATCACAGCAGTAAACTACTCTCTCTTCCCAGTTATTCCCTCTAAAACCTAATGACCTTGTATGGGAAATCATGAACTGCTCTTTTTTTTTTTTTTAAATGTTGTATCCATTCTCATCCGTACTCTTTTTGTAATCAAATATTTCATCTGCAACTACAAACCATAGTCAGGCCTAAGACATTCTTCCCCTCTGTGCAAGAGTGAATGTCATCGTTCAAGTAATTAGTGATTCATGTCATCCTTCCAGAATGCTATTCACTCCTGCCCAGTGAATTATTTTTAATCCTCATAAAGGAGTAGGAAATAAGGTTTGAATCCAAGTTTCTAACTTCTTGTTACTTTGAAAACTGACTCAGGCAAATCAGTTATTTTATCGAAATCTGCATTCAAGCTTACAGTTCCATTATGAGATTTTCTGATGAAATTCTGAATTTATCCATATGTCCCTTTCCTTGTTCTTATATTAAGAGCTATTTCTAAAGGCACACATTGAAGAGAAGTTTAAAAAAAACCCCAAACTTTCAACATACAGAAGATTTTATAACTCTGCACTGTGTATTAGGCTTTGATTAAGTAACTACAGAACATGCCAAGTTCCGCCCTGCTTTCCTACCCGCCCTTGCCCGTACTGTGGTATCAGTTTTACTGTGTAAGCACCTCTGGGCAGAGGCTATATCCTCTTATTCGTACTATTTCTCAAAATGCTTTTGGATGAAGTAAAATAAAAAAAGTACCATTTATGATACAGTATAAGCACATAAATGGTGGAAAAGTTTTTGAAAATAGTAATGGGTATTTACTTTGCAAACAGGAATTTGTTGAGAAATTGTTGTATTTAAAAAATGAAGACCACAAAGAGTACATATACATATTTCGGGGCAATATTAGTTTAGTTCCTTCAAATAGAACTAAAATCTCCTTGACCAAAAATATTATGTGAAAGTTGCAGTTTTGCTTCAATTGTAAAAACAACATCTAATACAGTTTAAAGTTGATCCAGGTCCATTTTAAAGACATGAATAGAAATTGAAAATATTTAACAACAGGGCTGAGGATCAGCAATGCCAATTTTGTGAAGTATTAGGTAACAAATTAGTTTAAAAGATGGTAAAGACTAATGGGAAAAATGCTGTTGCCTAAGAATTTCACCTCCTTACCAGCCTGTTGATTAATCAAAGTGGTTTAGTAAGGTTGTGTCCTACTTGCAATTTCCAAGTAGTAGCATTTTCTCTATTTTTGATCTGTAGTTGAAATAGTAAGTGAAGCTTAACTGCGGGGAGACCTGAGTGCAGCTGTTCAGTGCTTAAAGGGAGCCTATAGGAAAGATGGGGAAAATCTTTTCAGTAGGGCCAGCTGTGACAGGACAAGGGATAATGGCTTTAAACTAAAACAGCGTAGGTTTAGACTGGATATAAGGAAGAAATTCTTTACAGTGAGGGTGGTAAAACACTGGAACAGGTTGCCTAGAGAGGCAGTGGAGGCCCCATCCCTGGGAACATTCAAGACCACCAGGTTGGATGGGGCTGTGAGCAACCTGATCTGGTTAAAGGTGTCCCTGCTCCCTGCAGGGGGGCTGGACTAGATGACCTCTGGGGGTCCCTTCCAACCCCAAACATTCTATGATTCTATGACTTCCAGATGGAAAAAGCAATTCCAACCTGCAGTTTCTTCTCCTAGGCCAGTCACTATGAAATAGCTTTCAGAGCTGAGCCCACTGTCACTTTTTTCATGACTTAAAACAGATCTGACTTGTGTGATACTGGAACTGCATTAATAGGAAAACAAAAAATACCACGTAGTGCACAGAGTGAATTTATACCCTTATAGACAGATCACAGACTGGAAAGAAAACAGGCCTTCTTAACATTCGGTTCCCTCTCCTCCCTGAACAGAATTGGGAAGTATAGCTCTGAACACTGAGTTACAATAAAGTAACACAATTTTGCTGTCAAAGCACAGCATAATCTTTTTTTTTTTTAAAGTCAAGAACATCCATTTATTAAAAGTTCTTGCTGCTGCAGTTCATAGAGCCAGAGTGAAAAATATTAATGTAGCCAAGAAATTAATCATGGCTCCACTAATGCCTTTTCTCTAAAGGCAACTGAGTAAGTGTTGCTCTCTGCATTGCATTGGTTCAGTAATGCTTTCAGTGGCTTCTCCGTGCTACTCCATTCAGTAGCTACCTGCATGCTCAATTTTTTTCATCAAAAATTACATGAAGCAGCATAGTCAAGTATATTCAGGGTTTGAGTGAATACTTTCAAGTGAACTTCAAATCCAAGGAGATAATGTGCCAGTAATTTTATTCCAGAATAACCAAAGCTCTTAATATCAACTGTAGAAACATCAGTGCCTGAAAACATTACATTTTAGACCTTCTAGCAAGCTGTGCTGTTTTGTTTAAAACCAAAGTCCCCACTTAAAGAACTTACTCCTTTCGCTTGGAAAGAAACCATTTTTTTCCTCATGACAAAGTGAGAGTCAGTACAGAGTTTGCCTTTAGGCAATAATCACTTGTAAACTTGAAAGTCAGCCACAAGTTTCAAAATAATGCTTATTAACAAATAGCTTATTTTAGTACAAAACACAACTAACAACTTCTTCACCAAAGGAATCAAATGCTTTCTCTTAATCATTGTGTCTAATATACCTAGACATGCCAAACATACCATGATATATATAAACCCAAGTGATAAAGAAAGCAAATTATTTAGGACTGCCTGAAAATACAATCTCTATTCTATCTGCACCATCTTCTTGCCTCTGCTCTTTTCACCTGCCTCATAGTCAAGTCTTAAAGACAAGAAATTATCAAGATCTTCCTATCACAACACATCATAATAGAGGATATAATTAGATCTTCACATCTGAAAACTGAAGATCAACCTTAGTCTGCAAATTCTGCTTGATAGCTGAATCCCACTCACCTAATCTTAACAAAAAACTCATCCTTAAGCAAATGCAGTTCATTTTGTTTAGGAAATTTCTTGACTATTTAATCATAATTAGTGGAGAGCCAGATACAGTCTGATGTTATTATAATTTGTGACTACAAAAAGAGCTTTTAGCATCTCCATTCATTTCTATTTACAGCAAGTAACTCAAATTGGAATTGCAATATACACAACACACTGCTGGCACGTCCTTCAATGTGGACATTGAACAGTTGGGATTAAGCATCTCAAATCATCATTTAGACATGAGGTATCCTTTGTCTGACCAGAAGCTGATGTTTAAGAGAGGACACCTGGAAGATTTATTCTTCACTGTTAGGGCTTCTTCTTACTGCTCTGAAGCTTACATCCAAGTAAGTATTGTGTTCCATTAATAAGGAATTCAGCACCCAGTTCTGACAAAACCCAGTAACGCTTTCATCTGGCACTGAAGCTATCGCTACATCCAACTTCCCCCACGAGGATTGCTACCCCATAATAAAGGGTCACACATCAACTGATCCTACTGTGAAATAATTCAGTTTAATGCTGTTTCTCCTGGTTTTCTACTGAAATGACAAAAGTGAACAGTCTTAAATATTCAGCACTTCAGTGAAGGCAAATAAAAGGCACAAGCCTTTCACTAGGCACAAACAGCTCAAGATTTACACATCTATCTGTTACCAATTCCTGATGGTTAAAGTGCTACTTACCTAACATTATAGGCGCAAAAAGAACTTTGCTCCGAGATATCGAAGTAGCTTTCAAAAGAAGCTCAGCAGCATTTTTTTTTTAATACAGGAAGAATTCATTTATCCTGAGATAATACTAGTCAATGACAATTCCAGCTCAGGATTCTAGTTAGCAAGACATCCTGTATTTCTATGTATTCTGTTTTATAGTAGCCAAGGCATAACTAATTTTTATCATTTTCCTGTATGGTTGTACTCTATCCTGTTCATTCCTGCATAAGTCCTAGATTATTTAACAGACTATAGAACTTCTCTCTTTGAGGGAATGTGCAGCTGTACACACATTCACAGAAAAGTAAGTCAAGATGACCACGTATATGTTCAACAAAAATAGTTCTACAGAGAAACCTGAGCATTTTTTAATCTTCACTAAGTAACAGGAAGAATGAGATCTGCCTCTAAGCCAACCAGTTGTTTTCAAGTTCATGATTCAACAAACATAGTAAGAATTAAGTTTGTGTCTGCCCTTCTGTTTTCTACTTCTAGACTTGGATCCCACCTACAAATACACTGGGAAGCCCTTGTTCGTAGGTTGAATTACATATCAGTCTGCATTAAAGTGCTGAGTGGAGAGAGTAAGTGATTACTTAAAACCAAGACCAACAATGTCCTTACTGGAAATATCCAGGCAGTATCTTCAGGTGCCTAAGAAAATGGATTACTAACCTAGTAGTAAAAAATTCTGAAAACTGAGACTGATTTAATAAAGAAGATCACGCTCATCTTTAGTGTGCTTGTACCAGCCACAAAATAATGGTGAAATAAGCAGACTAACTGTGTAAGAAGCAATTTGGAATCTTCTTTTGCTCTGTATTTATGCAGTACCCAGCATAAAGGTCTAGTTCACAGCCAGGTACGGATTCCTAGAATAAATTCAGTCGCCAAATGTAAGCAGAAAAGACAAGCTATAAGAGAGCAAAATATCATTAATAAATTAGAAACACTGTACTTCAGTTTTTATTTCAAGGTCACATTTTGGAGATGCAATGACCTATTTTAGACAAACTTCATGCAGTACTACTTCATAGCTATGGGTAACAGCCACTATGGAAAGCATGAACAAAAAGCTAAGACAAGTTTCCTAGCTAGTGCACACGCGTTAACAAAAAGGCCTGAATGAAGTACTCTCAGATCTTCAACCAAAAATCCAAAGGGGGGTGGGTGGGAGGGAAGGTTTTGTGAAAAATCAAGGAGTATTTGCAGGGTGAGAGGAGGAACAAGAATTAAGAGACTTCACAGAACTCAAAGTGTGTAGATGGTATTGTGCTTGGGAGAACTGAAGCACCGTCCCAGAAAGGAAGAATTTAATCTCGAGAGCAGCTCTGATATGTACATCTTTTAACCTCAAAATTAGGGCATAAAATGACTAAAAGACTTCTGAAGTTTGAGAAGTCTACAGGAACCAGCAGTTCTGTTCACTCAATAGAATCACATCCTGAAACAGGAATAGGCCAGGACATAATATAGGCTGATGTATTTAAATTAATAATTATGTCAAAGTTTTAGGAAGCAACTAAAACTGCAGACCAAAAGAAGCAACAACACTGTGCCTCATTTGTTTAAAATCAAAGGCTGCTTCAGTGTTTTCAAAGAAGGCAGGTTTGTTGCTGCAATAAACAAGGGACCTCACTTCAAGGTTAGTATTGCTTCGCAGCAGGGCTCTTCCCTCTCTACTCAATTTTCTAACCTTGTTAGCTATAGCTGTTAAGAGAAAAGTAGTAGTAGGTGAAAAAATGGTGTAACACCTTGAGATGCTCTCAGGAGCACTAGTGTGAACAATATTCAGGGAAAAACATAATTCAAGTGAACAGGAGGAACAAACGCATTACGAGAGAAAATTTCTGCTTACTTGTAGGAACTTAACAGTGCGAATAGCCTAAGACCCAGGAAATCAAAAATTACAATTTTTATGGCATGACAAAAAAGCAGAAAGGAAACAAGGTCAAGCCCAAAAATTAACCACTGCATGGTCACAGACAAGTTTCAACAAACTCCAAAATTCTTCAACATGCCACTTTTTTTTTTTAACAAGTTTAAGCATTTAGCTTGAGTTTCAACTCCAAATTCCCTCTTCAGCTTGCTACTCTTTCTAGCACTTCCAATTCCAGATGGAAACAATTGCAGTCACTATTCTAAACACATCCAGAATGTGAAGTCTGACACATCCTCCTGTTATGTTACTCTAAGTGATTTTTAAACAGTTTTTAGCATTTAATAAAAATAAACTATCCTCACTGTACCAGCTTTAAGCACTTCAAGTTAACATGGCCATGCAGTTCAGCCCTTTAACACATCAGTTACCAAGGGACTGGAACCACCTAGAAAACCGAGTCAAAAGGTGAGTTAAAAAACCATTACTGTGCAATTATTTGGAAAATTAATTAAAAAATACAACATTGCATGCCTCGTTTAGAGTTCTATATTGCAACAGTTAACATTTTCTTACGCTATGTATTTTTTGTGGTGCAAACAGTCCTCCCTTATGAGGGATGTACTGATCTCATACACAATACCCTGTATTCACAACTTCAGAACTATGACCTTACAGGAAGGTATGCACCCAGGAGAGAGAGGATAAGGAACACAATAGGGAAAAACAGCAAAACCCTTGTATCAGTCACATTTTCAGAGATGGTAAAAAAGAGAAAGCTTTCACCTGTCTTTACACCTCAAAAACTATTTCTATTTTAGCATAACTAAAATCTTAATTCTCCAGTGGGTCTTTTACATTTTGGACTTCATCAGAAGAGCTGCCTTGGAGCCTGCTACCTTTGATACCATCAGGTAACAGATGTTCAACTGTTTCAGCTCTGCCAACTTTATCTGGAACAATGAAATAGAAGATCTTCCTGTGTACAGCTTCAAAGCACCCACAAGGTAACAATGCTATTCTGATTCTGTGAAAGATACAACAGTTTCAGAACAGGACAGCCTTTTTTGCTCAACTAAAACCTTCAGCGAATATTCCAAATCTGCCTCATCGTGTTATTTTCATTTTTGGACATTATTCAAAGTGCTTACTCTGCTTGGTTCATGTTTAAGCTTTGTTACAGTTCTAACAAGCAGCAAGTAGAATATATTTCCAATGTCATGGTCTTGTTAGTAAAATGGTAGTTTTCACCCAGCAACAGTTTAAAGACCTAAAGAAATCATCTGGAAGAAAATCTTGCCGTGTAAAGGAACCAAGACAGCATCAGTCTAGGTTTTTCTAGAAAACCTACTCCAGGTTTTCCTCTCTTTATGCTTAACTGAAAATTACACCATTTCCTTACTACCACACTGCCAATTTGCACCATCAGGAAAGCCTGCCATGACCAGCAAGCACAGAATTGAAGGCAACCCTAAACATTTCATTGAGGAAAATGCCTTCACTCAACAAGGTTTGTAAAGAGCATCACTGTGAAATGGCAAGTAAAAACCAGATATGGAATCCCCAAAAGCTATAAAAACCCCCCAGTCCCTAGTGCATTTTATTGTTATCCAGGCATCTCAACCCTGTGTGAGTAGGCTAGGTATCCTAACCCTCTAGGTATCCTAACCCTCTTTACAGTGGCCACTGATTCTTTTGAAGTACCTGCCCACTGGCAGAACCAAGCCAGTGGAATACATGATTTTTTTAAATTTTACTTTTTTTTTTTTTTAACATACAAGAAAAGCATGATGTCAACATTGCCAGAGACTAGAGGAATAATTGGAAATTATTATTTCCTTTTATTTCCTTTGGTAATTTTATGAACAGTTCTAAGTGTATGTAAGTTCACAGAGCTGAGAACAGTTAGAAGCACCATTCAAGAAAAGGAAAACTAAAACATTAAACTTTCCTAGTAAGTATTGAGGGAAATTAGGAATGAAGAAGAGAGAAAAAAGTTACAGAAATAAAAATAAGGCTCATAGAAGCTTTTTTTTTTTTACATGCATTTATCAATTTTCTTGTCATACAAGTTATTTTACCAGCTGACGATTCCCAGGCCTGCAATGAAAACCTCACAGGAACATAGAAGCGGAAAGCTGGTAACTCATTTTGGGAGCACTTTCCTCTCACAATGAAATATATAAAGGTCACCATAATAAGCAACATTTACCCCTTGATCACTGTATGTTTATATTTTGTCTCAATTGAAAAGATCAGTATGAAAAAGAAAACCTTTATGCAAATTCAGTATGTTGACCATTTTGGTTTTGTCAAGTAATAAAATTATTCAGCCACATTCAGTACACAGCCACATGGGAGTTAGTGTCTTATTAATTACACAACTCTTCTTTTTGTTATTGTGGCTATGTCCTTCCAGGCTGCCTCATAACTGATCAGTCAAAACAGGGGTGCCAAAACACTTTTATGGAGTAAAAAAAAAAAATAATAGCGTAAAGTGCAGATCTTTAATCATAAAAGAAACATATGTTAAATACAGAAGGTCCCAAAGATGCACACAACTGCATCGGTTTCTCATTTCCAGACAGCTAGCTCTCTACTGCTGTTTAGAAGAGGCACCATTTCACCGAAGGTGAAGTGTGACAGCCCCTTCCCCACAATGTTTTCTGTGAACACCTTGCAGGCAAAGCAGCCCAGTCTTCCACGAAGGGCTGCAACATACCCAGCTGTAAAGATGGGAGCAAACTACCACAGTGTGTGCAAAGGCACTGCCCCTTGTACTCTAAGGGCTCACATTTCTACATCTGACTAGAAGCACTTCCAAAGGACTACACTCTCATCCAGTATAAATCCACTGCCGGTTCATGAACTTACAACTAATGTTTTAGGGCTACTGCAAAAAAAAACATAACTCCAGATGAAAAAATGCTATATGAAATTTAATAAATATGCAACTTTAGAAGGAGTCTTCCTACGGTAAGGTAAGTATCTACTGTTTGTCAGTTGTTCAGATTTGATGCCAAGGTGTTGGCTGAATTTATCAAGCCAAATGTGATGCCAGCTGATTTGATGCCAACACCTTAGATCTAATGACACAGAAATGTGCATCTCAAACTGACTGCTTCTTAAAAGCATTCTGTGAAATTTACACTTCCATACAACTTTTGTTAAATAATTTACCTTGGAATAAACACGGGGATGCAATTACAACTATTTCTTGGGCACATTATTAAAAATAATAAAACATCAGTTTTACTTTCTCTTATGAGCACGTTTGGTTGACCCTTCCTTTCCTAATTCATTTACTCATATTATGAAGACTGAGAAAACCTGAACTTTTTGGTGATCTGAAACACAGCATTACCAACCGTACTGTTGGAGAAAGTGTTAGGTGTGAGCATGTGTGCAAAACGGACAATTTCATAAGCAGTGTGTAAATCCAGCCTTTTCTATCCCATTGTGACTTTGAGTTTGTATACATCTATACTCACATCAATCTTGTCTTATTCAAACCATTAGCTCTGTAAGAACTCTAGTTCATTAAACCAGATTTCCTATACATTTGAAACTAAGAGATACTAATATATTCTGTTGTTTCTGCACATGCTTATAAAATGGAACCGTTCTTACTCTCTCTTTTCCCCTCTCCCCCTCATCATCCCTCTGCTGCTTCAAAAGGTCCATCCTTTCGTCGCTCCTTCCCCCTCTCCTCCTCATCCTTTCTTTGCTGGTTCTTGGCCTTCTTGGTCCTTATTTTCCCTCTTCTCATTTCCTCCGCCTTATAGCGTCACTTCCTCGTCGTTTCTCCTCTTCTCATCATCCCTGTGCCATTTTATTGTTTCTGCATTTTTCTGCGGCTCCACGCTTCTTTTGAGATAGTCTTGTCGCCTCCTCTCTTTTTTAACATATCCCTTTCCCTGGCACGAGCCTGCTTTTCTTTCTGGGAAAGAAAAGCTTTACGGGGCATCATGAGCTGCTGCTGTACCTGTAATAATATCGTATCCATGGAATAATATACTATACATGCACTCAGTCAGGCACCAACAACTCTCATTTGGAGCTGAATACTTCAAATACTAAGCCAAGATAATTTACTGCTTCTTCTCTTTCCTTCATAACGTTCTGCTAGCTCCATATTAGACAATGATAGGCAAGGTGTTATGTTCAGCTCCAGGCACAACACCTAACCAGCACCTCTGCAGCTGGCGCACATGCGAAGTCAACCCCCTGAAATCCCGGGCCTAAGCAGAATGATTTCTTCCCTCCCCCTTACAACTCTTCCCACAGAGTTTTTAGCAGCCGCTTGGCATTGCTGCATCCAGTTGAAGGAACAGGCTGATAGGAGAGTTGTGAAGGAAACTTTGGAGTGTTTCCGACCTTAGTTTCTTCTCTTTCTGGAGATCTACATTTAATGAAACTTAAACGTTCTTTTTTTATCTTTTCAGACCTCCATGTATACCAAATTTGATTGAAAATGGCCAACTTTTTTCTTGGCTGGGAAGAGGGAGGGGGGTTTAGGAGACAAGCCACAATCTGAAAATTGTATAAGCTTTGTTTCCTTGGGAAACCTGGCCAAAACATTTAACTGCAGTTAATGAAATAAGTCCTGACTCATCTACTCAGGCTTCCTCCAAGTATGTTATGTCTTGCTAGTCACATGAACAAAGGAAAAAAGAATGTGACTCTTTACTTGGGAGTTTGTGCTGACAGCATTCCTGATGAGTGGGGCATTTTGGTTTTGTTGCTTTGTTTTTAAAGAGGTGTCAATGAAAACTACCTTTTAACAAATTGCTTTACTTTTGGTCATTTCTCTGTAGTCATCCAACACCTTCATGTCTTTAAATTTACTAGTGTTAGTATTTGCAATTTTGAAATCATGGAGAACAAAACAGACCACAGAAAGAATTTATACTACTACTAATATCCTTTAAATACTCTTCTGTACACATTGAGCAACGTTTCAGAAATGTCAGACTGCAGTTGTGGCCCAGGTTTGGGGTTTTTTGTTTGGTTTTGAATTTTTGTTTAGAAGAGAGTTTTGCAGAGGTCTAATCAAAATGAAAACTGCAGAAAGGACAAAATTACTAGATTAGAATACTTAAGCAAAGCCTAAAACAAAATGAAACAAATGTACTTTTAAAATTTAGCTACCTTATGGAAAGCACTTGTTCCCAGCATGCAATACTCCATCTTTTTCCTACAGAAAAAGCAATGTTTCAAACCCTTATTCTAAAAGCTGTTCCCTTTCCCTACATAACACCCCCACCCCGCACACTTAAACCCACTACTCTAGTTCATTGCCTTTGTTAGGTATGTATCACGATCCCATGGTTTTCATTCCAATAATTCAACCCCAGATTTTTTAATATCCATAATACTACTAAAAGGGAAAGGCTGCAGCAGAATGAAACAGCATAATTAAAAAAATGCATGCAGTTTGGTAACAAGTTAGTACATAAAATTCAGATTATGCTAAAAATTACTTCATTAAAAAGTGTAGGATAGCTCTCTACTAGACAGCCTGGTTTTAAGTATTATAATATTTCTCAATAACAGTTATCATTAAAATCAGAGAGCAATGAGAATCCAGGATCAACACCATCAGTGCAACCCAGACACTGTAAATCTTTAAAATAGTTTTAATTTCTCTTATCGGCTGTGTGCCAGTACTACATTAGTGTTGCTTACTAGAGCAAACTTATTAACTTTTTAAACATACATTATCTTCGTAATTTTATCAGTAACCTGATTTTACTCCAATAACAACAGCATGTTAAAGTAAATCATATTTCATGCAAATGATTCTCCCCCTCTCCCCACCACCCAAGGCAAGTACTGACATTGACAGTAATTTTTAAAAAACTCTTTTGGGACTGATTTTCATATTTTCTTTCATTTGCTTTTTTTTGTTTTGTTTTGTTTTCTTGTTGTTCCCCCCCTTTTAGTTTTATCTTTTCATTTGTAACTAGTGTCCCTCCCTCCCCTCCTTTTACACATATCCCAGCCCACTTTGACAGACCAATTAAGAAACAAATGATAGAAAATATCTTAAGAAAAAACATTTCAGTTGAATTTCAAAAATTAAACATTTTAATTGAGATTCAAACAAGAAATGTCAGATTCCAAGGAATAACTTAAAGGGACATCCAACTTAAATTACATATCTTTGAAATTTCCTTATCACAAGTCACAGTTTTTTCCCCAGTCTGCTTCAGCATGAGAGTACTTAAGCAGTTTTGTAATTTCTCTTGCAGTCAGAATCATCTTTCACTTTTGCCTCTGTTGGTTTTAATAAACCAAAAGAGGGGGGAAAAATCTTAAACCAGGAAAATAATTAATATGCAGTGAAGCTGCCAGACTGAGCGGGCTCAAAGCCCCCCACCCCCCCAATTTTTCTAGACTTCAAGGTGGTGTTCCTTTAAGTTCAAAATGTCCAAACATCAGAATTAATAGTCAGAACTACCCTTTCAACTATTTTTTGCCCATACTTTGCCAAATGAAAATCTTAACTCTTCCCAATCTATTCAGTACATATGATGAGGCATTTACCTCCAAAATTAATGGTGCTTGGGCGTCTCAGACTCATTGGACAAGTTTCATGCAAAAGCCTCCAAAAATAATTCTCCTTCCAGAACGCCCACCTCAGCGATTATATTACACCTACTGTGTGAGGCCAAAGCCCGGACATAGAAGAAGGATCATATCCTGCTGTACAAAACAAAGTGTTAAAGACAAGAGATAAGAAATGTAATAAGGGCAATCTTACATTTATAACGTACGTTTCATTGCGAAGGACTCCAAAGCTAATTATAAACCACATTTATGGTACCTTTACTGACAGGGAGCTACTGTAGAGTGCACTCCAGCAAGTTAACAGTGCTGCAGGAAGTTTTAGCAGGTTTGTGGCTTAAACAACAGATTCCGCTGGGTGCTGCTACCTGAGGAATATCTTGGTGCTCAGATTTCAATTAAATTGACCCAATTCAGAAATCCATCCGGATACAGAGAGGAATGCTCCTGTTCACACTTTGTGTAATATTTTGACTGAAGTGCTTAGGACCTCAGTTGACACCTCATCTGAGCTATTAGAACCGGCAGCATAGCTACACCTTGTACAGATGAGGTACACTTAGTAAAATCCCAACAGCACTCCTTTGTACAGCTAATTTTTCCTAGAAGGTTCCCATACAAATACAGTCCCACCTTAAATTACAAGACTATGGGAGATCAAAACCATGAAGCATGGCTGTCAGCCACAACCGTAGGGACACACATTCATTTGGGAAGTATTCAGATTAAAATTTTCAGCTACAATGCCACTAGTAGGAGGATGTGAAGCAAACCCTTCTGGGTAATGGCATGTAAATGATTATGCTGATACCTCTTCAACTCACATCACCCATGGACAGAAACTCAGTCTTGAACAGACTGGAAACACAAGACATAACATTAGCATCATGAGGTCTGGAACAACCACATCTATAGTTTATAAAAACAAAATTTGTTGAGCCATTTATTAAGTCCAAGTAGTAAGGGTTTTTACTGTTTAAAATTGTTAGACTTTAATCCCTGTTGATTACTCAAAACATCCACAGCTTAAAGTACTGATTGTTTTTCTTCAGCAGAAGATACTAAAATGTTGTAAGAAACTTAAAGAGACAAAATTGTTAAAATACTTCACATTGAGGCAAAACTGAATATTCCATAAGCTTTAACAAGACTATTGGCCATATCTTCAAACAGGTAAGGATGATGGGTTATTTTGTTTCATAATGGATTATTTTCCAATTAGAAAGTAGAATTTGTGCCCCTGTGTCTCTGTCAAGTGCAAATTGCCCCTCTCCCCCCTGCAATCCTCATTGCAGAAAGCACACTTCTGGATGAGGACAGAGAGCAGATCAGTGACAATTAGCGTATCAGTCTGAAGATACGAATACTGAGCCCAGGGAAGTACTTCATCCCATACTGGGCCTCCCGAAGACTGCATTGTGTCACTGATGAGAATCACCAAGCATCTGGCATTTTTCTGACTTTATATAACCCAAAATTCTTTTACTTCAGCCCTTATTTTGCTAGTATTTTAGGTTGAAGAAGTTCTTGGTTTACATGTAACAGCACAACATAGTAGCATATATGAGAGCTGACAGCAGCTGTATGTTCCTGGATGAAATGAAACAAGACTGTTAGTTTCTTGATACTGTGCTTTTTATCTCCCTATTCCAACTGCATTTAAAATAAGGTCTACTTTTAATGACTTGCCCAGATAACTGCATTTAATAGCATGCTCTAAAAAGCCAACCATGAAGCAGATTTGCAAAGGCGGCTGTTAGTGCAACACAGAGTGAAATCTCTGAAAATACAAGAAAATTAACCTATGGTTCCCACAGCAATAGAAAAGCAGCCTCCTCACGTATGCAGGTTAAATGATGCTATATAGTATGATGGCGTGTAATACTCTATATTCACATGAGGACAACGACAGCCTGTCCCTGCACAGGGTGGAAGTGCGACTCTGGGACCTGACAATTCCAGGACAGCTGAGCAAGGAAAAGGAAAAAAGTGAGCCAATCAAAAATACCAGGAACAGAACCATCAGGGAGAACAGAGAAGTTGGAAGAAGGGAAAACTACCTAAAACTTCCTTGAAAAGGTAAGAGATGCAATTAAATATCTCCCCTCCCTGCACTGAGTGAATGTAGATTCTACTCCCAATGCATCTATCACTGGCTTACTTTAAGCATTTTCACTTTCTTCTGTTGGACTCCTCTCTTTCCTCCTTTTTTAAGCCTGGCTGGCCTAGTTTTCAGAGGGCTGTGCACCCCCATCTCCTGTGAACGTAATGAGATTTGCAGTTTTACAGCACATCTGAAATGCCAGACATCTAAAGGCTCATTTTTCAAGCCCACTAGAATCCTAGGATGGAGGCTGTTTTGTAATAGCACACACTCCATTCTCATGGCAACATTTTAAACAGCGAGCACCTCCTCGGCCTTATCAGCTCAACCATCTGCAACACCAAGCTTCTGCCCATGTAACATGATGGTCTCCAGCTAACTTCTGCCTAACAAACACCTCTAACTCCAACTAGGTAATTCTGCGTGCACAGCTGCCGTGTTAGACCCAACACTTAAACTCAACCTTAAACTGGCACATCAGAGACCATAATGCCCCAGGCTCTTTAACCTGTGTCTATATCCAAGGTCCTTTAACTTGGGGCTATATCCAAAACAGGACTAGGCACTAGAAAAATACAAAGTGAACAGAACCCAAATCAAGCCCCCTGGAAAAAGCTGACATGTTTTAAAACTGTGATTATTGGAACTGAAGGAAATTAGCAAATGTATTTTGCTATCTCATCAAAGCATGGTAAAACTTGTGCAGCACTGTGCACATGAAATCACCCCAACTCGCCCTCACAGTCAATTTCTTAAAAGTCCCTTTGTCAAAAAAAAAAGAATTTAAAAATGTAGAAAAATCACTTCAGAGATTAAATCAGCTACCTTCAAAAAAATGTCAAGTTGTATGTCAAACAAAAAGGACCGTTTCACACCACTTCTCTGGACATCATGTATAAATACTCCTTCAAGGGGAGGAGTTAAGTCCATCTAAAATGCGGTACTAAAAAAAAGCAGACTTAAAATCCTTTGGAGGGAAGTCTTAGGCTATAAACCTTAATATGCCATTTCAGCGGTTGTATGCAATTTTCAGCAAGGGCTTATGAAACTGTTTTATCTCTTTTTTTTTTTTTTTTTTTTTTTTTTTTTGGAGCTTACTGTCTAGCTTCAGCTTGGCAACTCTTGCACTAAGAACTCCAACTTCCCATAGGAGGAAAAACTTCTATGGAAGACAGGTCTAGTGAAAGGAATCAGCAGAGCTGGTATGTCTTACTTTCCATTCATATTTTATTTAAAGGTTAAAAAAATATCTTCTGCAGTCCAGCAGACAGGGATCTTCTAAGTCATTCACACACTTCTCATTCTTGCACGATTTCTGGAATTTTCCACTGGTGCCAGAAGCTCCATCTGGTGGGTGTGTACACTAACTGCAAAACTGAAAGGCAATTAACTATTTCCTTATCAACTTTTGTTTAGGAGTAAAAGTTCTGTACACTGTGTAATTTCTATGCCCCAATATAAAATACAAAATGGTCAAATTTCGATTGCTCTGGGAACCACACCACCTTATTTCTTTTCTTGATGAATAATCCGCTACCTTACACTCCGCTGGGAATTTCTGTTGGGTTTTCTTATTTTGATGACATAGGCTGAAGCATGTCATAGAATGCTGTTATAGCCAAGTTTGAACGTTTTCTAAAGAAGGATCTTTTGAACACACATGATAAAAAACACATCAATTCTGGTAATCTCTACTGCATTCTGAAAAGCAGTTTCAAATTGTATCCATTCTCTAGGGCATGCTATACTTCAGTGTATAGGAAATTTTAAATTAAGAGGCACTAGCAGCTCAAGAAGTAGGCTTACACACCTACTGCCATCTTAAGTAGTATCTTTTGTGACTGTTCAAGATCACAAAAGATAAATGCTTATGTGCATCCACATATGTGCAGTGAAATCAATATGTAATATATATGCTCAATGTGATACCCTCCCTTGTTTAGGGCTATTTCTTAAAGATTTCAGTTTGAAATGTAATAAAGCCTGCACATCTTGCTGAAATTGAAATTGAGACTGGAGATCACTGAAGCACAAAGGATATTATTTGCTTACACCATGATATCCACACTGCAGTGATCACGAAAAAAGGCTGCATGAATATGCTCTACAATTCCAAAATAATCCTCATCTAGATTGTAGCTAAGCATGAACAATCCCAAAATAAAAATTACGTTGGAAATATAAGCGTGTTTCTTGAATTATCAGCTACCATTTAAATTAAAACAAAGCGGCACAGAAGTCTCTGTAAAATGTTTAAAACCAAAAATAATCATCTTGAAATTTTCAATCCAAAACTCACAAAAACATTTGGATAATTAAACAAAGCGGCACAGAAGTCTCTGTAAAATGTGCAAGAACACAGCATGTAATCAATATACACGTAATTTATGATTGGATTACACTGACTGTGAAACTGCAATTGGATTAAACTGGAGCGAAAACAGTAGTCCTGTCTTCTTCATGTCATCTTTTCCTGACATCACTGTGCCAGCAGCCAGAGCAGAGACTTGATCCAACTGGAATGGACTTTGTGAGGCAGAGCAGTTCCTTCCCTCACCCAAGCAGCAGTGCTAGGACTGGTATGAGTAAGGTGGCAGGAAGCGTGGCTCATACCATCCCTTCCAGTGGCAGCACAGACACAGGGATATTTAAACCCATAGGGAAACTGCCTCCCTTAGTGTGTCCTAACTAGTAAAATGCATTGCTTGCGTGCTGGTCTAAGTGGCAGAACAAAACAACAAAACAAAAGAGAACATACAAACACTTTTACAAGCTCATCCAAAACCCTGCCAATACATGCTTTCTCAGATAGTTAGATATTGAAGGGATCCCTCGCCAACTGGCTAGCATCTGAGCATTTAAAGTGTAAAAACAGTCGGTAAAGTAGGCTGATGCTAATTGTTTTTCCTTTGCCTTACCACTTCACACATGCTATCCACAAATGCTGGCATTACACAGTTGGGTAAAGTCTGTAAACAAGAGCTTAAAATCAGTCTTACCACTTCACATTTCTTACCTCTTTCCCTTTCTGTCTAAGCATAGCTCCCAAGTGTTCCAATCCCTGACTACATTCCAGGGTTAATCCACCTCAGCTACTGCTGTCTTCAGTCTGACTCAGGAACCTTCGATATTCAGAAGGCTTCATAGCAGCAGCAGCAGGAATGAGGAAACAAAACAAAACAAAAAAGATCACAAACTTAAGTTTGACTTTTTAGGGGGAGGAAAGCATTTTAAGACAATTATTTTGCCTACTTAAGATTTCAAGAGACATTTTTCCCCCTTACTGTTGTTACTGTTGCTGCTATGAATGTGCATCACTAACAACTTCTTTGGCCCAGATGCAGCAAAAAGCAAAGAACTATGAGATCCAGAGTCACATCAGAAATCAGTACACAGAAGAGGTAAGAAGGTGTGAAAGAAAGAATGCCTGAAGGCTGGGGCCTGAAAAAGAGAGGAGTTGGGGGTAGGGAAGAAACATCAAACAGTGAAGCCAGGCTTGAGAGCGCGCCCTTTTCCTATATTTAAATGACTGGATGAGCTGAAGAGCGTTACTGCAGCGGACAGGCTGTTAACACAGTTAACATTTCATTTCTATTTCTTGTAAATTGTTTTAGATACTACTTGAGAAGCAGATTTTAAATTAAACATTCTGCCACATGATCTGAATAGCCAAGAACCTGCAGGTGTGATTTGTACATAGAGTCACCTATGCAGGTTTAGGACCCAACAACCAGGATCATTTTAATCCAAATCACCTTTAATGCCACCTCAAAAAAAAAAAAAAAAAGGTGGTAACTGAAAGTGACTCACTGCAGAAAAAATGGTATTTATTCCACTCTTATCCAAAACCATTAACTGTCATTCACATTCAGAAGCACTAAATGTGAAATAAGAGTGAGACATTAAATCTGAGCCTCATGTTTGCCTTTCAACATCAGCTATAGTGAAGCTCTGAACAATGTAGATTTTTCCTTAAGGCATATGGTCCTTGGGTAGATAAACAAGAGTTACACCCTCTCTAAAAATGTCTTTATTCAAATCTAGAACATGCATTCTGGTTTTATACCAGATCTAAGTACTTCCTGAAAGCTCAAAATGAACAGGTCAATTTGGCCATCCTGACTAGGAAAGCAAAGGCATTCTTCCCAAATGTCTCAGGTGAGTCAAAACATGCCTTCTACATATACAGAAGGCAAAGGATTTTTTTTAAACTAAATTAACATAATCAGGAGTTCTTTTTCTTCCAGTGCATATACAGACATTTACATTACCCTTAATCTGGTACCTTTTATTCTCATCTCCATAGCTTATACTATTATTAGGAAACATACACTTGTATAAACATATTTATTTATATGAGGACTACCTCCACATTAACAATTACACTGTTACAGTTATGTCAATAAAAAACACATCCTATATATAAATATAAAATACTAAATAAAATCTAAACATAGAGCAGATCTTAATTTAATGTAATAAAAAAATACTGTAATGCTTGTTTAGTTGCAGGCCAATATAGCCAACTGTTACCTTTTTTTAAACAAGCATGTTACAGGCCTCTTAAAAAAAATTCCCAGAAAACAGCATTATTAATAATCAAACTTGGATGAACTAATAATTTAAAAAATACCCCATCTTTGCCCATGCAGATAAAGCAAATCAAATGACACCTGTGGACACCAATCAGCTGCTGAATTGCAGCCCTATAGATATTCACCTCCTCTCTCCTGGCAGCACTGTCCTACAGAATTTAGACTATGATCCCCATCATATCCAATACTGTTTTCTTCATTTCCGATGTATAAAATTTTCGGTCTCTTAAACCAACTTCAAGTAGTGGAGCAAAGATAACTTCCCCTTTTGGGGGGGGGGGGAAACCCCAACAAAAAACCAAACCACAAACAAACCAAAACCCCCCAAAAGCTCCACTCCAATAAATTGCCTATCAAGCCACTAAATCTTATTTGCAGCCACCTCAAACCGAATACATTAACCCATGAGCACTGTCTTTGCTCCCACAAAATCATTTGTTACAATTTCTTTCTTCACATCAATTAAATCAGCTGCCATCTTAATAGGAAGTTATAAAATACACATTTGGACCGTATGACTTCTGACTACTGATAAGATTCAGATATGGTTATGTATTCCAGGAATGCTACTTTAAATTTTAATATTTACTTTCAATATTTACTATTATTACAGAGTGGTAAAGCTGTGTTGGAAATAATCATCTATTATTCACTCCGCAGTGTGTCAGAAGCACAACTTACCTTCCATAGAAAATCTGTACGTGCATTCATCTAGAATTTAATACCGAATTGAGTAAACTGTAGAGTTCAGCTTGGTAAGTACCTAATAAATGCTACTTTATACTATGAAAGCTTAATTAAAATGCTGCTGTAATATAGCACTGTAAGCGACACATACCAATTCTGAAAATGCTAATGGGCATCTTCTGACAACTGGTAACTTCTATCCTACGTATACAGAAAGAAAATTAAGTTATTCATCTCATCCTGGAGAGCACATACAGTCTTCCTAGATGTTTTGTTTGTGCAGCTAATGCTTAACACTGTAGGGCATGAACTTTCCCAAACAGTCATGAAGTTCTTCTCCTGTAAAGGTTTTTCATTCCTAAGGATTCTGAGCAGCAGACACTGTTCACCACTTGTTTGTCTCACCTACAGGCAAAGGCAGCCACCTTTCACCTTCCACATCCCTTGCATACCCAAACATCTTCCTCCTAAAACTTAACACAAGTGATCTTACAAGCTTTTAATGACTTTTAAGCTCTAGGAGTTCCACACAATACACTTTCAAGCATAAATAGTAGTAACCTAAAGAGATGCTTTCTATAAACCTGTCTGATGGACCATCGCTTCAAGTTAAAAAAAAAATAAATCTTTTTTTAATAATGGGGCACTAAAATTGTATCAGTTTGCAACGATCTCAGAGAGTTGTCACCAAACACTGGAAGTATCTCATTTTTATTAGAACACCAAAAAGTATTTTTTAAAAATTAATTAAGAAATAATAATTTTAGTAAAGGGCAGCTTACTATTAAAAAAAAAAGTACAAAAACATTTAGCTTCCTATTACTTTTGGAGGCCAGCACATTATTCCTTGCATGTCAAAAAGGACATCTCCACTTTGACTGAAGTTTAAGTTATTTGCTATAATAATCTTCAGGAAAGGTAACAACCACGTTACAACCAATCAGCCTCAAGTGCAATGTTGTCTCTTTTTAGCGCTTTAAGATTTCAACACATACCATGGTAGATGTTGATCTGCCAATACCAAATTACTGCCCAGCATCTGCAAATACACATCTAAAAAGGAACCAAGCTTTGGTTTGGTTTGTCATTAAAAGCAAAAAAAAAAAAAAGCAGCTTTTCTGGTTTTTTAAGCAGGATGATCCATCTTTCTCACCTAGAAGGATGGCAACTTGTAATTATTACAGTTACTGGAGTCCCCAAGTGAAAGTTTTTCCAAGTAGCTGAGGAAGCAATGCTGGTGGCCTGCAGCACATACAGGCTGTGCTACGCAGGAGCCAGCTCAGGTTGGTCCATGCCACCCTGACAGGTAGGAATCACGTGTCTCCATTCTCTCAAATACACCTTGTACCTCCTAACAGAAATAGAACATAGTAGTAAAAATAAATCGAAACATAGCTAGTAAAAACCACCTTAAAAAAAAGGGGGGGGCAATTTCTCTAAAAGGAATGAAAACCTCTTTCACACCTACCAAATGGCTTAAATACATCCAACAAATAAAGACTATCATCAAAACGTCAAAGTGCCCAGTTCTCCGGACCCTCACCTACGGCCCCAGACAAAGCGCTCGATGCTTTAGCAGCGCCTCACACAAGTTTCTGCCGCCGCAGCCATGCGCTCAGAACGCGTGAAAAAAGCCATGCAAGTTTATAAAGCAAACGGCACCGCAAGCCACAACCACGCTTTGATAGTGACTAACATCCTCCACAGAGCCTCGCGTACGAGCCTGGCAAAACCACCCGAAACCCTCCGTGTCCTCGAAATCCCCTCACCCTCCCGCCCCCCGGGCTCCCCCCGCCCGCCTCTCCCTCGCCAACCCCAGCACTGCCCTCCGACCGCGACGGCAGCGGCCCGGGGCCCCCGCCCGGCCGGCGAGCTCAGCCCCGGGCCGGCAGGTGGGGCGGCGGGGGGAGCGCGGGGGGAGCCCGGCGGGGCCCGGCCCGGCCCGCCCGGCGCGGGGCGCAGGGCCCGGGGCCGCAGAGGACGCTGCGCGGCCGCGCCGCCGGCCCGCCCCCGCCCGGCGCGGGGAGGGCGCCCCCTACCGCTTCCCTCCCGCACTCCGCCCCGCGCCGCCGACTGGGCTGCGGTGCATTTTGGGTGGGGGCTGCTGTTTTTCTTCCACGGCCGTAAACCGGGAGCAACGACACCCGCTTCACGGGGTCGGGTGTGCGTGTGTGTGCGTGAGGGGACACGGCCAGCACCGCGCACACCGGGCTGCTTGTGCTGGACGTCTCGCCCCCCCCCCCACCCCCCCCCCCCCGCCTCCTCCGCCCCCGGGCTGCAGCCGCCAAGCGAAGGGGGTGCGTGACAGGGGAGGTGCAGCTCCCGGCAGCGGAGCGCGGCTTTAGGGTTTGATTTCCCCCGCCTTTGTCTGAGAAACGGGCGTGGGTAACTGTAGCCCAGGGTAGGGAAGGGAGGGATGGGTGAGTCAACGTCGCTCCATCCCGCCGCCGGCGGTCGGCTCGGGATGCCGCCCGGGTCCCTTTTCGGGGGGGGCTGCTCCCCATTCATCGCACGGCAGCCCGCGCTGCTCTCCGACCTCGCTCCAGCGCCAACTCCGCCGGCGGGGACCCGCGCCCGGCACGCCGCAGGCACCGCCGGGATGCCGGACCCCTTCACCGACTGATCGCCCCGTTCACTTCGCCTTACCGCCAGCGCAGCCCTCGCCATCGCAGCCGCTCCCGGGACACATCCGTGTGTGGTCCCCCCCGCCGGGAGGGGGGGGGCAGGGAGGCGGCTGGGACCGCATCTGCCGCGCGGGCCCCGGGCAGAAGGGGCAGCAGCCGGCAGCGTCGCGGTCCCCGCGGCCGGCGGGAGCAGAACCGGCCTCCGTCAGGCGGCGAAGTCTCTTCAGCATGCGTGCGCCCGGGGGAGGGGGCCCGCCTGCCAACTCTGCAGCCTCCCGGCCACAGCGGGCACGGCGCGGGACTGCCGCCCCGCCGGCGGGGTGGGGGACGGGGCTGCCGGGGGCCGCGGCCCGCCGGGGGCGGGGGGGGGCCCCCCCCGGGGGCCCGCACACACCACCTGACTGGGGCTCTCCTCAGCAGCGAGGGCGGGCGCTCCCCGGCACCTCTGGCTGGGGGTGGGGGTGCGCGGAGCTGCCTCCCTGGCGCCGCCCGGGTCCCTGGGCGGGCGGGCGGAGCGGAGCCGGCGGCGGCGCGGGGGAGACAAAGGGGGCTGGATGGCGGGGGGGCGAGTGTGTGTGGGGTGGCCTATGGGGAGCGGCTCCCGGGGGGCGGGGGGCGGCGGCGGCGGCTCACTGGGTCGGTCCCCGGGGCGGGGGGTGTGGGGCTCCGGGGCGGGGGGGGGGGCTCCCTGGGCGCCCTGCAGACAATACAGCCGGGTCCCTCCTGCCCAGAACCTGCCCTGGCCAAGATGGCGGCCGAGAAAGAGCGGAAGTGACGCGAGACTCTCATTAGCATACGGGACTCATTGTCCGGCGGGAGGGGAGGGGGCCGCGCCCCGGGGGGGGGGGGCCAGCCCCTGGACCCCGCCGCCGGCCCCCATCCCGCCCCGCGGGCCGCGCCCCGGCAGAGGGGGGGGTTCCGGCTCGCGAGAGAGAAGGAGGGAGCCGCCGGCGGCGGGATCTACCCCGGCCCCGCTAGGAGGCGCCGCGCCCTGCGGCTGGGTCCGGAGAGGCAGCTGACGCCGTCCGGTTATCCCTCCGCCGCCCCCAGCCGGGACTACATCCTGTCCTGAGGGGCCTCCGCCGCCGGGGCGGGGGCACGCGCCTGGCGAGCGACACGCCCACGTGACCGCGGTGCGCCCACGTGACGGCGCGGCCGGCAGCACACGGTCTCGTGCCGCGGCGAGCGGCGGCCCCGGCGGCGCCTCAGGGCGCGCCCGCCCCGCTCCGCGCGCCGCCGCCGGGCCGCAGCCCGCCCCCGGGGTGGGGCGGGGCCTCCCCGCGCGCGGCGGCCCCGGGGCGCCGGCCGCTGCCCACACCATGGACAGCGCCGGGGGGCCGGGGCCCCCCCCGGGCCCCCCGGGGCGCCCTTCCAGACCAGCGCGCCCGTCTGCGGGGCGGCCGGGGCCGGCTGGTCCTGGAGCCGGGGTAAGCAGCAGGCCGGGCTCGGCCGGAGGGAGGGAGGCTTCGAATTAGGCGAGGGCCTCTTTGGGCGCTTTGTTAGGGCCGCGCCCTGCGACGCCTTTCATACCCGATTACAAGGTTGTCAGGGAACTTGGTGAGGTGACAAGAGGACGTGTCCGATTTACGGACTGCCGCTCTCTGAAATCTAAATTTAACGTATTTTGGCTTAGTTTACCGAAGGCAAGCACCCAAAGGTGGATGCGTGTCCCGCTTTGTGCGTGCGCATTCACACGCGTGCATGCAGCAGACAGACAGACAGTCGGCTTCTGAAGTGTCATCTCAGGGCAGTATCGTCTGGATCATGACAGTTCTGCCTTCTGGATCAAGACAAATGTCCTCAAGATCTCTTCAACACACGAGGCCCAATTCTATAGCGCGGTAAAAAAAAAAATATTCCACAAGCAAAAGGGAATGGTGGCTTTTGTTACTTCAAAAATACACAAACACTTGAAGGAAGAAGTAGAGCATAATGCCTTCCATCCTCAGCGTTCAAAACCTTTCTGCTTCAGAGTGGCACGTGTTATAGTTAAGCTTTACAATACTAGAAAGAAAAGTCCGTGTTTTCGAATGATTGCCTGAAGTATGAAAGCATAGAAAAGTTGTCATAAATTACTTAGGCTTCGTAAAACTCAAGGATCTGCTACATTTTCAAGTGACTGATATGCTGAAAATGTGCACGCCACTGTGTTTATCACAATTCACATAAGTAGCTTTCATGAAGAATTTAGCGACACTTTATCGTGCTTGTTAGCTTGCTTCAGACTTTCTAGTTCGGCAGAACTTAGAAGTACGTTCTTTGTCAGCGTCTGCAAATCACACCTTTATTTCAGTGGGTACTTCCCTGGGATCTTCATGTTTGTGGTCATAAGAACCAGAAAGTCATGGCAAGAGTCTGTGGAATATCTCAACTAAGGAAAGGGAAGAAAGCTGGGTTGGTTTTCCTGTAATAACTTCCGTTTGCCTTCCAAGAGCAGATATTTTTTTCTTTGATGGGGCAATTAGGAAAATATCTTGGAAAACATTTCTGAGACGTTAAGTCAGTACCATATTCAGAAGCCATCGACTGACTGCACGGCCACTTAAGCCAGTTTGATTGCTACCGGCTAAACTACACAACCTCAAGCAAACTCTAGGACCTTCCTATTTCAAGAGTTGTTTATTTATGCTTTACCACTGACCACTTTGTGCTGTTATGTATTACATTATGCACTATGTGCATTATAACACACTTTGACTTGCCGGACTTGTCTCTTGCTGGTCAGACTTCTGTCGTCTTCTTAAAATTAATTTAAATTTTAGAAGAAAGGGAGAAATCTGCAGCATGTTTAAATCAGTATTGCTGCACAAACTTTCCTTCTTTCTGAAAGAAGAAAACAAACCATGACGATAAACAATTCTAAAAGGTTTGGGAGTGAAGAATGATAACTACTGCGGTTGCCTCACCAACTGAGAGTTTTCGTCTGTGTGATGCTTTTGGTTGTATAGAAGAATACTTAACTGAGAAAATGAATTGTAGTAGCGGAAAAGAGTACTGGGTTAGCAGGCACTGATTCAGATTTGAGGCTGCAGGACGTTCTTGAGTCATTTGGCAACGCCTGGAAGATGGGCAAGGCTGGAGAGGATTGTCCCATTTCACTGACTCTGTCTCTCACCACCGTACTTTAGGGCTGGATTTGTTACACATAGTAAAGCAGTTTCTAAGAAAATACAATAGCAACAGGAAAAAATAAGATGTGTAAAAATACAACAGCACCGGAAAAACAAATTGCTGACCCATAAACCTTGTAATCTAAGGGCTAAATTTGAGAAAACAGAAGTGCCTGAAGGTTAGAGGAGCTGAGTTTAATGGAACATGAAAATGCAACTGGAAATAAAAATTATATTTGGTAGATACTTAAAAGGGAATGAACAAAACACGAAGATATGTGCAAAGGAGACAGCAGCACAAGCAGAAATAGTTGGAATTCAGGCAGGAGAACTGAAGAGGCTTTTTGGACATTGAACTCTGGGTGCAACTGCAAGTATCTGAGTAATTTTGTATCGTGCTGTAGTTTCTTGATACTTACCAGAAGAAGCCTCCAGGCTAGGCTGGCAGCCAGAGCAGCTGAAGAGAGTCCTCTAACCACTTCCTCAATATCAGCAATACCAAGGAATTTCCAGCAGGAAACAGCATTTCCAGCCATGATGGTGGTACCCAGTCCAGAATTAGGGCCAAAAAGAGTACAGAAAACAATTTGTGAAGAGTTAGGAAGCTGGAATTTGTTGTGAAAGGGAATTAAATTAGATATGGATAGAAAGAAGAGCATCAGAAGGCAGAAATATTCAGTGCCCAAGACGGGTGATGCAGGCAAAGTTTTTTAAGGCAAGGGAGAGAACAACAGGCGGGAAAGATAATGTAGCAGCAGCAGTTTGAGCAATTGTGAGCCATTGCCTGCTCTGGGGTGAAGGCTTCAATGACGGGGCTGAAAAAATTGGGGGGAAGGATGAGACGGTGTATGCAGAAAGCAGTCCTCAAATGATGGACAAGATCTTGTTTTCATTTAGTTCAGTGAGAGTTTTTGTGATGGTTTGCACAGTATGACAGTTGTCAACAGTGAGAAAAGAAAGATGAGAATAATACAAAGTTTGTATGAAAAG
Organism: Gorsachius magnificus; assembly: GCA_034008185.1. NCBI lineage: Eukaryota > Metazoa > Chordata > Aves > Pelecaniformes > Ardeidae > Gorsachius > Gorsachius magnificus. The sequence goes on from CM067091.1 coordinate 18,554,465, forward strand.
ATTGATTTTAAAGGTGAAATTCAAGCAGTGGGCAAGAAGGAGAAAAGGAGTCTTGAGCCTGTTTTCCTCCTGTGTGTACAGCGTGAGGTGAACAAAATGAAACAAAAGTTGATTATACTCTTAATACACTTTTTCTATTACAGAAGTGGGTATTGTTCCTCACAATAAACTATGTCCACTAGAAAAATCAGTAAAATCAGAGCATTGTAAGAGACTAAACATTTAACAGCAGAGGAGAGACAATTAGCATTCCCAAGTTGAATAGGTATAATTGAACACATGGTGTGCTACTGATTCAGGTCAAAGTTGTGCCCACATTCATAACTGTACTAGTTTAGCAGCAGCACTCTGTTTTTTATTCAAATGCAAAATAATTAGGACAGCTATCCATGCCTCTAAGCACCTAACATAATTAATTTTATAATAAATACAAGTAAGTTAATCCCAACAGCATTAAGACCACTGGTCTCACAATGATCTTTAAGAACCTGTTAAGCCACCTAGCTCCTATGCTGTTTAGACACTTCATCACCTATCAGCATTCTCTAACCTTCTTCCATGAAGATGACTTTGGGAAAAGTCACCAGGAAGGAACCAAATATAGTCTGTATCAAGACAAAAGTAGGGAAGAACTATCCCTCGCCACAGAGTACTCTCCTTTTTCCTTGTTTTTTAAGATGCTCATATTGAGCAGGTCTGTGATTAGAGCTCCTTAAGACAGGTTTGCTTAGTTGGTTGGGATAGCTTGAAAGGAAAGGTTGATCCCTTAGATCAGCAAGAAATCTATCTGTCATAAGCAACAATTAAATTTCACTTGGGAGCTGGTCAGTCAAGTATCATGTCCTTTGGAGGTGATACCCTTTGGAGGTGATGCTGTACTGTCATGCCAAACCACATTCTTTCTGTGGATATAGGATTGACATCTTAGGATTTCAACGCTTTCAGAAACACTACATTCAGACAGGATTTACTCAATGAAAGACGTTGATTAAAATTGAAAAATCACCTAACTTAGTATTTCGGTAATCTATCACTTTAAAGCAGCTTGTCTTTTTTACTTCCCCTGCATTGTACAATAAGTAATACAGTTATTTTGACAGGATCCACCCATCAAAAGTACTGCCATATGCCTTCTTTGCAAGAGCAAGCTGAATGGAAAACTGGACTAGGAACGAGAGCTCTCCAAACACGTTGCAGTCATGACATGAAATTCACTATGTAGTAAGTAAATCTGGTTATTTTCTTCCTGGGTATCCCCCCACTAGTTGCACAGGAGCAGAAGACCCCAAAGCATTCTCAAGCAGTGACTGTAGGAGCTCGGTCAAGATCTTTCCTGTTCTGGGACAAAAAAGTAGAAGTATCATTTAGTGCTCAGATTTTCCCCTTCCTAAGAGCACAGCATTTTAGGAGTTAGATAACCATCCTCAGCTTCCCAGGAAACATCAAGTTCTCAACTGTGGTTTTGTCTGGGTTCACCTCCTAGGGGTGCGACACATTTGCAAAGTCAGAACAGGAAAGAAGTTTGTGGGCCAAACACAAGGTTGGGGCTTTTTTTCATTGTTGTGTTGCACCATTCTACCAAGTTCTGTTGACCAGTCAGTGCAACTAACCTTGCAGGGATAACTTCCCATTTTATTAACTTTGCCCACTGCTGTTTGTTGAAATCCCTCTCTCAAGGGCTGAGTTTTCAGATCTAATTTTGGATTAGCAGTTGCAATTTGGTTTCCTTCTCTCCAGTCCCAATATATTCCCTCCTGAACAATAACAGTCACAATCTGGAAGAAATTATAAGTGGCCACCATGCCTGAAGAAAGAAGGTAAAATGTGGCAGGAACCAAGGAGGAAATGATGCTTAAAAAGCTGTTGTGCTTTGCAGAAGTCTGTGATTACCTTCTTTATTCATGTCTTCTAAAGCATGGCAACTTGGAGGTAGTAAGTCAGAAAATGATGATAAAGTTTGATAAGCAATCCTCTCATCTGTGTGTACCCTGTTCATACGGATCCTAATGTTAACATTTGCCTACAGCTCTGGAACGCTAACCGTTGGAAAGCTGTTGCTGAAGTCATCAATGTATTGAACTCAGTAGGCAATCTGTCATTTAATTAATTTGTGCCAAGCTTGCAATCCATCCTTATGCTTGGAATCTTGATAGACCCTTAAGTAAATATTATTGATTAGTCATCATTATTTTTTACTGTTGATATGCAGAAGGTTGTGCAACCTTGCAGTTGGCTTTCTACACAGTCCACTGGAAAATATATTTTATCATAGTGCTAATCTTGGCATCTTTATTGCAGGCTCAGATTACAGCCTCAGACTTGGAAAAAAAACCCAACCAAAACTGAAGCTGACTCCCTCCAACCTCAGATCAGACAAATCCTCACCCACAAGACCCAAACCAGATAAGCTAGGGATCTCGTTTTGATACTGGTTTTGCATTCAGTTGGATACGTTAACCAGGCCTTGGTTGTCTGAAGTGGTTGTCCCAGCTTCAGAACCATAACGATCTAGGTCAGAGGGATTAAACTGCTTGACCTTGTGAATTACATACCTAAGTCTTCATGTGACTGAGGGTGACAAAATCCATACCTCAGGGTATGAACCTGTATTGCATATACCCAAGGCAGGGCTGTTGAGGGCTTTAGGGGCATGAGGAGACCACAGCCGGCTGCCACGTAGTATAATTGATCAGGTGCTAAGACTTTGGACAAAGTGGTATCAATTTTAGGAACCCCCAGTTATCTGTTTCAGCTCGCAGTGGGGGCTTGATTATCCGATAAAAAACTTCATGCTTATACAGGGCTGCTTCAGTCACTCAGCAGAGCTCTGACTGGGGACCTGCATTCAGAAATACTCTCAAACCAGAGCGCAAGCACAAACCTAGGTGAAGGATAATCCTCGTGATATGCCATGCAAAACTCCACAACCATTCTTGAAGTTCAAGTCTGTTGGGACTGCATGCTTGAAGTTTAGCATGTGCTTTGGCTGTTCTAATGGATTTGAACAACTGAGCCTGCCGGGTGAGAGTTTTTATACATCACGATGAGTCTCTAGCCCACAATAAAAGAACAAGAGACCTTCCCAGAGCCTTGCCTGTCTGCCAGTGGAGGTAATCAGTTTGCCATTCAGGGGAAAGTGAATATTACTGGTGTAAAATGTGAGTTACTTTCTTCCCTCTCTTCATTGAATGTGCCTGACCTAGTATATCCATGATATATACCGATTTAATTAAAACTCCTGTTCTTGCCAAATGATTGAGTGCTTGCAGACTCAGATTCCTAAGAAAATATAATAAAGTACATTAGCAGAGTATTTGTGCCTTCATAGGAAATGAATATGGATATAATTAAGAAAAGCAGATTTATGTGAAACTGTAAAACCAGGGACATAAAATGAAAAATTCTCTGTAGATGTCAAGTCAGTGTTTTGTGGTGGCCAAAACAAGGCACATAGAGTATTGCAATGGTATTAAGAAAGGAATCTAAAACTAAAATGCCACTATAGAAATCCCTAGTATGTGAGTATTTAAGACATTGTGTGGAGTTCTAGGCACCTGATCTCTAAAGATTATAGTAGAATTGTTTTTCTACTATAGTCTGCTACTAACATTTTGAGAATAGCAATGTGTGGTGTGGCTTCTGAGGAAATTAAAAAGACTGAGGCTGATGAGGGGATGAGCAGGGTCTATAAAATAATAGGAAAAGGCAAATGGGAAACAAGAAATAGGGAACATAGAATACTAGAATCATAGCATGGTTTGGGTTGGAAGGGACCTCATCATCCAGTTCCAAACCCCTTGCCATGGGCAGGGACACCTTCCACTAAGCCAGGTTGCTCGAAGCCCCATCCAACCTGGCCTTGAACACTTTCAGTGATGGGGCACCCACAACTTCACTGGGAAACCTGTTCCAGTGCCTCACCACCCTCACAGTGAGGAATTTCTTACTTATATCTAACCTAAATCTACCCTCTTTCAGTTTAAAGCCATCACCCCTTGTCCTATCCCTACATGCCCTTGTAAAAAGTCCCTCTCCAGCTGTCTTGTAGGCTCCCTTCAGTTACTGGAAGGCCACAGTATGGTCTTGCTGGAGCCTTCTCTTCTCCAGGCTGAACAACCCCAACTGTCTAAGCCTGTCCTGGTAGGAGAGGTGCTCCAGCCCCCTGATCATCATCACAGCTCTCCTGTAGACCTGCTTGAGCAGGTCCATGTCTGTCTGATGCTGGGGCCCCCAGAGCTGGATGCAGTAATCCAGGTGGGGTCTCATGAGAGCAGAGTAGAGGGGGAGAATCCCCTCTGTCGACCTGCTGGCCATGCTGCTTTTGATGCAGCCCAGGATGCGATTGCTTTTTTGGGCATGTTGCCAGGTCATATTTGGTTTTTCACCCACCAATACCCCCAAGTCCTTCTCTGCAGGGCTGCTCTCAATCCACTGATTTGAGAACATCTGTTGAACTTACTAGGCAGTAAACTTAAAATAAACAAAACAAAATACTTCACAAATACATGTATTAAAATTGTTAATTAAAAAAAAAAAAAATTAAAAACAATCAAACTCTTAGAAAACACAAGTAACCATTAAAAGGTCCAGACCTTCTTGACCTCTGGCTCTGAAAGACCCTGTATTGCTGACTGTTGGTGGTTTTGGGCAAAGATCATACTAGCCATGTTTCTTCCTTGCTTTCATTCTATGTCCGTTGAGCACTGTACGAGATAGCATAGCCATTCCTGCATAACTTCCTTCTTACATTATGAGTCATTCTTCCCCTGCAATACATATTCTTTTAAAATTTTGGGGGTTAAGAATTTGCATAGGTGGTCTTAAAATACAAAGAGGCTTGATTAAAAGGAGCCGAGAACAAATTCAAGTAATTCAAAGAGTTTGTTGAGCAACCTGCTCTAGTGGAAGGTTGATCTTGGCAGGGGGGCTGGAATTAGATGATCTTCAAGGTCCCTTCCAATCCAAACCATTCGATGATTCTATGTTAAAAAAGTAAAAAACAGTTTAAGTAGCACTAAGTGATGGCTATTTCATCCCATTATTTGCTAAAAAGATACTAGCTTTATTAAAGAAGGACCTCTGTTAGAGCTCTGAACAGTGGTTACAGCATTACCATACTTATTTTTCATGAACTGTGACAGCAGTGCATACCAGAGAAATAGAATGCAGTCTTAGAGCTTGTTTTTGCAGTGTTTTCCTTATGTACAGAACACTGTTCAAGTACTGGTGAGGTTCGACAGTGCCAGATCTAAGTGCTGAAAGACACCAGATGTTTTTAGTCACCTCAGTGGAGAAACTCATTGGAAAGAAAGTACTGCAGGCTGAGATGTGGGAAAGGGTGAAGAGAGAGGTGAATTAGGCCAGTTCTGGGTAAAGATTCTGGGTTTTTTTTCTAACTCAACATTAACAGCGTACTATTTTATGATTCTCCCTTCTACCAAGTGCATTAAGGGTCAAATGCACAAATAACAGCTACGTCTTCTTTAGTTCAGGCTTTGTGTGTGTGTGTGTGTGCATCCCACTAACTCAGGGAAAGCCTCTATGTTTTTTATTCTGCTTCTTTCCACTTTTCTTTCCACTTTTCCATGTATTCTTTTCGGTAGTGCTTCCTACAAGTAGCTCGGTGCCAGCTATTGATACCAGTTTCACTCTTGTGACCTTTTCTTGTTTCAAGAAGTATTGTAGAGTGTCTGCTTGTGTCCTGATGCCATGAAGCACTTGTTTTCATTTCTTTATAGCACTTCTTTCTTGATAACATCATTACCTTTAAGCATAGTAAGAAATATTACCTCTTTGTATCAAAAGTGAATATAGCCCAGTCATGTTTCAAATTTTCACATACCGGAGCACACAAATTATGCCATGTAGTATGATCCTAATTTATATGTAGAAGCACCTTCCTCCAAACACACCTCATAAATAGAGAAATGAAGGAAATCTACCAGATAATTTTCATAAATAAAAAGTAGGCATGCACATTCTAAAAGCTAAACCCTAATTCACAGCAATTAGATCATGAATAACTAATATTACGGACTTCAGTTATATATCGCTACATAAAAGATGGAGAAAAATATGATCTTGTTGAGGTTCAATTTGCATTCTAGCAAGTGGTTTTCAGTAGTAAGTAAATTTGAATAAACATCCAAAATTCACTATTTGGTCATTAAAAACTTTGTACCTATTTTCAACTTAACACATTGATTTTAGCAGTGCAACCTCCAAATGAAACATAAACAGATGATACCTATTCACTGGATATTTCAGTGGTCCTTTAGACCCAGAGATTTATTTCTGTATCTATTATTAGATCTGATTAGCCTGCATCAAATGAAATTATATACAATTTGCTGGAAAAGTACAGGCAACTGTCACAAAATGTACAGTTAAGTCTCTGTAATAATTACAGATTCAAAACCTAGAGCTACTTTTTTTTATTATTTTAAAGCAAATTAAATATGAAACATTTGCTCTGAATACTCAGAAAAGCAGAAAAATATCAGAAACTGTACAACTTCACTAAAGAAAAAAGGAATATCTCTAAAGCAGTCCACTAGAAAATAAGCTTTTGTTTTAAAGTTCTATTTAATTAGTTTTTGTCACTGACTGGGGTAACTATTTGAAATACAAATTTATCATTTATCTCCAGGCTTTCTAAAATTTTTTTCTAACATTAACAACTGTATCTAGTGTACTAAAGGAACGCAGACAAAGCCCAATAGGCAGAGTTGTTGAGACATTTGTTGCTTCTCTCCTACCATTAATTTTTTGATATAGGTATCCACAGAACTACCTTTCCCCCCCAATAAACAAGGACATATTTTTCATATATATATATATATATATATATATATATATAAAGCCATTATCAAAATAATTTCATCTTCCTGCTTCCTTTTTTCCAGCTCCCCCCAAGTGCGTATTTGATTGCAAGGGCTTCATCATTTCTGAGTTCTGGCTATATCAACCCATGAAATAAAAAATAGTATTACTCTCTTTGTATTTCGTTCATCAGGATCTGAAGTGAATTGGCTCTTCTGTCACCCTGAAGCTGGGCGAGATGTCATACTCCTGTTTTATAGATTCTAAAAATATTTCGTTTCTAAAGAAAATAGGAACAGGGAATCCTTTGCTTCTGGACAAACAGAGAGAATGCAGGATTATTCCATGTATACGTTTCTCCTTCTTATCCAAAGAATACTCCTTCTTTCTAGTCTAGGAACAATTTTACAACGAACAAATCACTGTACTCATCTGTATTTCTTCTTAAACTACACAAGCTATTATCAGTTCTGTAGAAACTGTTCTATATATCTCCTTTAAGATACATGTATATATGTCCTGAGGAAAGACAGGGAACTAATTGGTATGTATTTAAAATACTCTCTGCAACCCACAAAACAAAGATAAGATAAATTCTGTATTTTTTATGTCCTTGTTGTCTTTATTTCAAGATATCTATATTAAATAATAAATATTTCATATCTATTATCTTTAGCTTCTGCTGAATAATGATTCATTTCTAAATGCAAAAGATCATTTAGCGTTGTGTTCTTTATTAAGACTTCATTATTTTTACAAAAATAGAATAAAGCATTAGTCTTTATTAGTTTTTAGTTTAACATACAGTTCATTTATTTTGAAAGGAGCATTTTGGGACAGAATATAAGTAGTTTATTATTGGTAGTTCATTTGTTAGTTTATAGCAGGTCTTCTGGTCACCACACAAATTATCAAGCTTCTGCTATTATGTATTAAAAACCACACAGATGTCAGAAACTGTTTTTCTAAAAAAGTTAATTTAGGAATAAACTATCACGTTGTAGCAAACAAGGTCAAGAGTCCCTTTAGGAAGGAGACTATTTCATTGCCTCCCAGTTTAGATTCTCCATAGACACGGTCCACAAATGAAATAGGAACCTGTTGAGACAAGCAAAACTATTTTTAAGGTTCAAAACCTAAATAATTAGATATTCTGTAAACAAAAGAATGGCCTTTGAACTACAGCATGTTTAGACATGGGAAGAAGGCAAGCAGCAGATTAGCTTCCTTTGTGTCAGTTCTTCCCAGTGGTTTTAATGATGCCCCATAGCTGGGGAGCATGAAATTATTTGGTTCATCACCTTTAAAGATGATCCAAAGACATTCTCAGTGGCTGGATGATACACCAGTCAGAACAAACTTAATTGCTTAAGTGCACTAAAAGCCTGGGGGCTTAAAATGAACCTTCACTGCTTTCCTTGTTAGCTAAATTCAGTACCTTTGAGTCAGTGCCTCAGGAAGGCAAAAATCTCCCACTGCCATGAAACAGCATTCTGCTCAGCCTCACCACTGGCTAGAAGAGGACATCCGAATATGGCAGTGATTGCATATTTTACAAGCAATACCTGCCTTTGTCTTTGACCATTTTATAGATTATTTACAGGATTAAAGGGCACTTAAAACACCAATTTTGGTTTCCTTACTTAAATGATCATACTGTCCAGATCAACTCACTACTCATAAAATGGTAGGAACATACTGCTTTTCAGTAGTTTGACCACGTACAAATGACATGTGACAGGACATTCTGCCAACACTGTATTAGAATATTCAAGAATTTCCATATATGTTTGTGTGCAAAACTGAAATCCTTCAGGGGCTAAAATAAAGAACTGCATTTGCAAAAGTTGTTAAAAAATTGGCTTCACATTCTGCTGGCAGTTTCAACCAGAAATCATCTGGCAAGTGGAACACAAAAATCACCACACCCTTGCATCTGTGCCAGGACTGAGGCTTTCTCACAATTCTAGCAGATCAGTCCACGGGAGAAGAGAACCCAGGGCAAGAAGACAGTAAGGAAGATACCTTAAAAGGCACGCAGATAGACTAAACAGTGACGCTGGATTTCTTAGTAGGGTCCCTTTAATGATCCCAGTAAGCATCCTGGCAACTACAGATGCTGATCTACAGGGCACGGACAGAAATCACTTAGTATGTAGTCCGTGCAGGATGTCAGAAGTGACACTTCCTGACCAGTCATGAGAGAATGCTTAATATCTCATCTAGGAAAAGGTGTCCAGTCTTTCCCTTCAGCATAAGAACTAACCACCTGCGCTGTTGCTGGACTTTGCCTTTATTGCAGAAGTAGTTCTATCATTAGTCTTAAAGGAAGCATTTTCAAAAGGATATATTCCATGCACCGTGATACATTTCACATATGGTAAGGAAGTACAACAAAGTGTGCATACGAGACTGTTCAGGTATAGCTTGTGTCAGTTCACCTCATCATCCATTTGTTCCTTTTAGAGTGGCAGGTCTCAATCTTCATTTTCAACTTGGCTTAAGAAATATTTTACCCTCACAACTGTATCTACATTTTACAACTTTATAAAAATTCCTATTCTGCCTGTAGAGTTGCAGCACCTGCAAACCAGGAATTAGACATGCAAGCGTCACCTCTTCTGGAATTTTGGTATTACTATTTGGATAATTATAAAATATATAAAGATTCTAAGTATTGATCAGAAAATACTGTATCAATGTACTTGAAATGTACATTGTCCCAGGAAGTTAAAATATAGAGATGATACACAGAACAGTAAAAATACAGCAGTCTTGTTTAAAGGTCTATGTCAGCAATCTGAACACTGTCACGTTTGCTGCAGATATCACAACGGAAATCTTAAAGACAAGACCAAAGCAGAATAATGAGGCAACTTTTCAGATGTTAAGAGAGAACTCTTCCCACATGTGAGAAACCAAAGGAGGAGGGAAGATGATGCTTACTTGAGAATGTAACAGATGATTTGTGGAGGATGGTTTAACTGACCCATCTCAAAACAGAGCCCATGTCTCAACACTGACTGGGAGACATTAGGCCTCATGAAGACTGTCTGTCAGGCTTTGAATCAGAAGACAAATATCTTATCTTTGATGCTATACAGCCAGTAGAGGCATGTAAATAAATGAGTGGTGGGATCAAATAATAGACAGAAAAAAGGTCTTTGCAGCAGCAGCCTGAAGAGGGATAAGCAACCCCAAGACTGCATTTTTTTTAAGCCAGATAAGTGTATTTTACTGTTTTAAAAATGTATAGTGAATAAAACCTCATCTTACCCTAGGTTTCAGTATCTGGATGTATAGACAGGTGAGGATTTAATTCAGCATTATTAGAAAACAATACGTGAATACAGCTGGATGTGAAGACCAAAGAAATTAGGGTCAAACCCCAGCTACAGACATGATAGTGATGTTGCTCCATAAGGAAAGGTGGAAGAAAAGAGCTTGCTTTATTGTGTGGAAATACTCTACCTGATGTTGCTAGAAAAATGCGATATGAAGGGGGTTAGAGAGAGAGAAGTACCAGCAACAGAATTCTCTGACCATTCACAGTCATGAAAATGATGATGAAGAACTGCTTCTGAGATTTGGTTGCAGAGGGAATTCCAGTGAATCATCTTTAAAGGCACCAGCAAGAGCAATTCAATGAAATATATAAGGCAGCAATCTGACTGCTGGAAATACAGGATCTAACAATTGTTTGGAGTTCTTTTTCAATGATTGTAGACAGCACATTCAAAGAGTTTAGAAGTAGAAAGTTGTGATAGCTGTAAAGCTGGAAAATAACAAGTCAACAAACGACAGAGAACAGAATAAATCTGAACTAGAACCTGGTTGCTAGAGAACAAAAAATTATTTGAAAAGACCTAATTAGATATGCCTGTACAATATGAAGGAGGAAAGAAGAGGCTCAGAGCAGCTTCATGGTATATTTTGACTTCTTCCCCTCCTTTGAAGAACCTTGTAAAATTGTATGCAGCTAAAGAAATGGCAATAGGAAGAGGGAAGGATCTGAGAAACATACCAGCCAGGGAAATAAGTAACTGGAATTTCAGGTCTGGAAAAAGAGAGTTCTACATAGGTGATTTCTTTATATTGATTTGAAAATCTTGCTGCTTCTTGGAAGCGCACAAAACTTCCTATGCTCCCAGTAATCTGTATCTACATTTACATGAAAGCACAATATACTTATGAAAACTTTTACTATACCTCTCCAATAGTATATCCTAACTGTCTAGCCCGAACAATCATCTCCATCTGGAAGACGTATCCTTTAGAAACACATTTTTCCATTAGTTTCTGTAAGACTTCTTTTCTGTATAACCTGTAAACAATTACAAAGACAATGAAACCTGAAGCACAATTTCTGAACTTCAGAAATCAAGATAGTGTGTAGAAATCTTAAAATCACTCATATCATTACTATTTTAAAAAATAAAAAAATTAACAAAGTTATAAGAGCAACAGTTCTTGCAATCTAGTCCACTATTTCTTACACCCTTTCCAAACAGATTTCATAGTCCCCAGTAAAGAAGGTCTGTTCTTACTCCAGTTCCTTGTTCAGCAGTTTCTTAATTTCAAATAAACTTTATGAATTGCGAACCAGACGCATACCTGAAACTCCCTGTTAAGTCTGATGCACCTGGTCTCAGCAAAACCTGAGTTATAAAATTGGCACCACGACTGTGAAAGAAAACACGAATGTCAAAATTGCTCAGTACACAATCCCAAAAGATCAAGCAGAATTTCTAGAAAATAATATCTTCCTACAACCAAAAAAAAAGGAAACCTTTTATTGCTTAATATGAAACAATTATATTTCTAATGTTTTCACTTCTAGATTTTAGTAATAAATTATAGAATCATAGAATCTTGAAATCAAACGCCAATGTTTTGTTTTTCAAACGTAGATGATTAGTAGATTACTGAACTTCTCTAAGAACAAGAAAACAATGATTTTTAGAAATTAAGTTTACATTCTGGTTCTTTATGGTAGAACCGTCAATAAAACTACACACTAATACAATACAAAAGAAACAAATTTGACAACAGTCAAACCAACATTTTTCTTCTGACTAACCTTCACTGCAAGTGGAGAATGAAAATGCTTCCTGGACATGTGTGAGACTTGGATTTAGAAAAATCAAGGTTCAGTTTTGGTTTACACTGCTTTCATAGGATGACAAGGATAAGCTCCACTGAAGAAAAACATTGTGAGACCAAAAAGACAGTCATGACTATCTTGCTGAGGGCCGTATTACACATAAATAAGATGTGGAAGTCCTTCACCTTGTCCAGTATGATGTAAAAGGATTCCTCCCTAACGTCCATTTAGCTCTCTTCCTTTTTTTGGGTGTACATTTTATTTAGATTCAGAAAAAGCTGAGCACATACACCAGCCATTAAAAACCAGGAGAATCCAAATACAGTCCCTGCGATACCATCTCTAGATCAGACTGGTAACACATCTTCTGCTTCTAATTCTTTATGGTAACATATAGATCAGCATTAACTTATTAAATTTGGTGTAAGAGAAACCATGCAGGAACATGTAGATTACCTCCTCAAAATCTGTAAGTTCCTGTAAACCTGAGATCCCAGCCTCCATATGCTTATACACCTTGACAGAGATTTCCTCTTTGCTTTTGGGTGAAACCTCTCCCTAGTCTGCACTCTGTTTTCCAGTAAGGTCAAAGTAATGATTTATTGACATTGATTGTGCCAGATAATTCTTAACTTGTGACAAATCAGAGTGTCAACAGAGGGGTTTAGCAAGTGATTTACTGTTTAGGGAAAGGACCATTACAGACATTAAAGCTAACTAAATGTGTCTCTTAAACTTGACTGAAGTGTTATAGTCTCAGCTCATTCTTTGGATGATGAAGCTGAAAGACTGTCCCAACCTGATGCCATGCAGATTTGTCCACTGTCTCAACCCATTTCTCAAGCCCAGTTGTATCATTACATTCTTTCTTGGTGGGTTTTAACCAAAGAATTTGTAAGTCATGCATGCTTCTATTATTCAATATAATTTTGCAGTACCCAGTGCTATTGACTGAGGGGTCACTTCAGCTCACATAGATTGAGTTGAGTACTTGGAATTATTTCTAAAAACAAATTTATGTGTAAATATCCAGAAAAATACTAACCTGATTAATTTTCTTTTCAAATCCCAGCCATATACTCCTCCATTTCCTTTATATCTTGTTCCAGATACAATATCAAAATTGCCTTCTTTCTGCTTTCTATAAGCAATTGGTTTTATCAGAAGAACAGGAGGAATATTTGTATGAAGGTAGTACAAATTTCAAAATAAGAACAATCACAATTTTTAGTACAAAATCTGTATTTTACAAACCTTCGAATAAATAAGTGAAGAAGAGAGGAAAGCAACAGTGCAATGGTTATAAGCATTATGCATTTAAAAACACGTTAGTTGTTCTGCTAAAAGAGCTATTTCAGGGAATCTTATGATTATCTTTTACCAACTATGTAATACAATTTCATAGACTACTTCATACATAATTTAAAAAGACTGACTTACGTGTTTTTAAAGCCTCTCTCTAGTATAAAAGACAACTATTTAAAATAAGTTTAAATATTCAAATCACACAAACCCATAGTAAGGTTAAAAAAAAAAAGTCTGGAACTATCCTTAGTCCATACCATGCCTGACTGCTGCGGAACCTTATCTAAAATTTTAGGCCCCCAGTACTCAAGCAACAAGTTGAAAATTACCCAGACTGCTACGCGCAGCCTCCAACGTAATGCCTGTTGAGAGTTTCTCACAAACTGAAATGTTAGAGGGAGAGGAAGGTAAGAGGTGGGCAAAAGGGAGAGAAGTATTTCACCCATAACTGAGGACATGGTCTCCTATTCAATATCCCCACATGCACACATGATGAAATCATTAGAATTTGAAGAAATTAGAAGATGACATTTGTATATACACTTTTGAAAGCTGAGCGACCATACAAGGAAGAGAAGTACTTAGCCACGCGTGCTCTCTGTTACTTTAAACTCGAGGATTTTTGCTCCAGTTAGGAACTAATTATTTTTCTGGATTATTTCGGGACAAATCTAATGAGGTCTGATCACTTTTATTTAAATTCTTGCCTTGCCATTTTTCTTACTACAGCTAAACAGCTAATACAAGAATATAAAGCTTTAAAATATTACTGTGAAACAGTAAGTGTCCAGCAGTCATTCTCTCATACAACAATTAGCACCTACCTGATAAACTCTGGAATAAATTTTGGCTGAAATGGAAGGAAAACAGATCAGAAAAGAGAAAGGAGTGGATAGGAAAGAAAATTTAATTATAACATATTAGAAACACAGTACATAAATAAAATATAGACTTACATGGTGAGAGAGGTCAGCATCCATAATAACAATAAAATTTCCAGAGGCATGCTTCATTCCATGAATATAAGCAGTGCCTGATGAAAAGAGTACAGAAATAATTTCCCTCACTATTTTAACATATGCAATCTTCTAGCCACAGTCTTCACTTACTTTCTAAAATCTCTAAGTGATACTAGCAAAGGATCAACTAAAAGCTGCTAAAATTTATTTTAAGATGATGTATCAGTGGCCAAACATTAAAATTATTTTTCCTTTTCCCTATAATTTCAGCACTAGATTTTATAAATATTAATCTTGGCAAACCCTACTGTGCTAGAGAAACGTGACTTGGTAAGTGGGTCACTATTTGAAATATCATTTTTAGAAGCGCCATAGGCACTTACGAGCCATGGAAAACTAGAAATAGGACACAGACAACAAAATAATCACTGACAGTTGGAAAAAAATGGATTTCTAGACTCAGAATTTACTATTAGCAGTCTAATGGTTTTGGTTTATTCTCCTTGACACCGCGGATTACATTCTGATACCTAATCTGAATAGAGCCTTTTTTTTTTCCCCCTCTTACTTTAGATTTTGTTGTGTTTTATTCATCCTGTATGAACTGGTGTAGCTGTCTTGACAAGAGCTAGAGCAAGTTTTGCTATTACAGTTTTCCTCAATAAGGCAAATTTCTGATCCAAATTGCATCAAAGACAGCACTGCTTCCAAGGACAGTATGGCAGTACAACAGAGATTAAAAACTGGCATATACTCTTCACTGATCCAAATTACTCTTGAGTCTTTCCTGTTAACTTCATAAGGAATAGATAAAACTGAAAACAAAACACTCTCAGCTGTTGTCCTTAGCAGGCACTCTCACAGGAAACTAAACTCCTGGTTAATGAACAACCTGCCTTTCCTTTTTTTTTCCATGTTGTTTGCAAAGTTACACAGTAGGAGTGTCACAGATTTGTGTATTGTGCATGATTAGAAGTACAGTACATGAACAATTTAAATTCAGTCAGCTTTAATCCATAATACCAGTCAAATTAGGACAAAGGATGAAAAGGCAGAAAACAAAAATAAAGATATGCAATCTTTTTGGAGTTTTAGATAAATGACAGAAGTAGAAAAAAGTATAGAAAGATGAATTTAAATAGACAATTTGATATCAAAATTAATTTTTATTTGTTTGGTAGACTGGAGAAATGAGTTAGCTGCAGCACTCAGTACACAAGACACCACAACTGTTTTACCAGCACATGGAAGTGGGGGTTGCCAAGACATTTAGCAAGAAAGGCAGATAGTGATTTCCAATAAATCAAACAAGGTACTGCATTTTATCATTTTCTCCATTCCTATTATAAGAGAGGAGGGAGAAAGATACAATATGAATCTTAACAGATGGAAATATCTTCACTTTATTTTAGGATAGTTTCCATACCTCAAGTTTTAATATCATTTATGACTTCCTAGGAGATCTGGTTTTTTCTAAAGCACATAATGACAAAGTTGATTTACATATTCTGTGAAATATGGTATCAGAGCTATAAAATTGCAGTCCTCCATCATTCTGTGCAAGTTTTAATGATCAATCTCAGCGGTACAAGATTGGCTCCCAAATTAGTGAAGTTTCCGTAACACGAGTAACTTTTGCAGTGTGCTTCAGAAACGTCAATTCTAATGTCAGTTAATAGGCGAGACAATACTTTAGTAGTTTGAGTGCTGTATATCTGACAGATATGTGTTTTTTTATTGACTTATAGTCATAACTCACACTGAAGTAGGTTAACTGTGAAGAGCTCTGCCCAAACACGTGTCAGAAAAACATCCCAACCTTCTCTGGAGATTGCATGAACTACGGTCCAATTTTTGAAGCATTCTGCACATGGGTAGATTACACAGAAAGTACCACTGTCCCCTGTGGATCAGTAGGTTCTACACAAATACAGGAGCTACTCTTGTAAAAAAATTACATTCTTCCTCAATTTAGACCCCTCATTCTGTAATCAGTGAATGCAGTATGGGAGGGAGAGAAGCAGCGTGATGTTAACCGAAAAACACAGCTGTACAGAACTGCTATGACCACAACTTTCAGGTTTGAGGTTGTGGGGAACTCGTTATAAATAATACTCTGTGATGTTTGTGTGTGTGGTTTTTAAGCTCGTTCACTTACAAAAACCCTGATGAAAACATGTATTTCTGCTTTTGGGCTTTACTGTGATTTTTTCTGTAACTTCATACACTAGAAGCAATCAAAGAATACAGCAGATTTTTTATTTTTTTTACAATATTTTTTTTTTTTTTTTACAATTTTTTTTTTTTTTTTTTTTTTTTTTTTTTTTTTTTAAGTACTAACCAGAGTTAATACAGACTTACCAAGGCCCAACTTTCTTGCTCTGGGTCTTAGAAGCTGCAGGATATATTAAAATACACATATATTACTTGAAGTACAGTTTTTAATTCATTTCAGTGACAGCTTAAAATTTGCTGTAGAAAAATATTTTTAAATGTACTTTTCATTTTTAGAAATCTAGATAAAAAAAAAATTTAAAAAAAAAAATTAAAGAGGTATTTCATCAGGTCATATTTAAAAAAAACCAAACCAACTTTTAAGCTTTACTTGGTAGTTCTGCAGTAGGAAACAAAATTAAAAGCACCAGCTTAGTAACTAAATGCTTTCTTCAAATTCCACCACCTGAAATACAGTTATAAATCTGAACAACAGTCTCCCCAGCATCATTACTTTTAAGGAATGACAAAGACTAATAGCAAATATTTTCAGTAAGCATAACGTAGTAAGTGAGAAGCACATGGAGTTATTTAGATGACCACTCTTGAGCACAAATCAGAACAATGATTTTGCTCAGGAAACAAAATTATTTCAGGTTAGAAAAAATAAAATTATCAGGAAACAACGAAAAGTCACTGAATGAAAAATCACAGCTGATTGATGCTTCTGCAGTAATATCAGTGTGAGCTGAAGGCAGCGTCTCCACATAATTGCCCTCAAGTGTACTTGGCTTGACACTGCTGCAAGGCTTGGTCCACAGATTAAACTTCAAAATTAAAAACTCTTAAACGGGGAGGAAAGCTTGCCTAACTATTTTAAACTTTTCTATTACTAGTACCAAAAAAGAAGGAGAAAAAAAAAAAAAAAAAAAAAAAAAAAAAGACTAAAACGTCCTATATACATTGTTCTTAAAGTAATCCCTACAAAGGGTACTTAATTCACAAATACTTTTTAAAACCTTACATTTACACAGTAACAGATTAGGAAAGTGCCTGACCCTGCTTACAGCACAACACTGTCAAACTGAATGTTGGGTTTTTACACTGTTCTATGATAAAGCTTTTATTGTCAAGAAAACCCCCTGGCTTTATTAGTCTCATACAGACTAAGTAAATGCCACTATCTTGTACATAATTCATGGTTACACGGTAATATATTAAATAGAAAAAAAAAATCCTGTTATTGAGGAATGCAACTAGACAGATTAAACATATATCAGCAGATCAGACTAGTTTTCATCTTTCCAATTTCCTTATTCCTGCAGTCACTTAAAGTGAAATTAAAGTTTATCCAAACCTCATCTTTCCCTCAGGCATGCACAAAGTACACTGACAACCACTATTCATTACCCTTTACTATTCATCAACACCACACAAACTGTTGAAAACATTTTACAAACATTGATTCTGCATTAGTTCATAATGCTGCTGAATGGCTTACAGAACCATCATAATTTTACATTTGTTTAAAATGGTGTGCAAAAACTTAAATAACTTGTTTAAGGATGTAAAGAAAGTGCAGAATCCAGGGACTCTGTACCAGTTCTCTATGGACCTCAAGTACTTTCCAATAGAATAAAACTGAAAAAAATACAGAATACACAACTCACTATTTTATCTGACCCATATATCTTTTCCAACTGTTCAGCAATTTCCTGTGTCCCATCCGGGCTTCCATCATCTATGATGATAATTTCAAAGTTGTTTCCACTGCAATGAGAATTAATTTTTAAATGAACAAATTGCAAACCCCATTTATGTCATCTTAAAAGGCATGAAACCGAAGAACAGAATACAAAGCCCTTTTCATACAGTTGGAGGTACACGCTGCAGTTATTCTTGTAGCCGTAAGACCACGTAGCGTTGAGCCGTGCCCCAGCGCCGCTGTTTCGGGTCTCAAGCTGCAATCGCTTCGCAGCACGGAGCAGCAGCACGCACCGCACCGCCACCCCAGCGTTCCCCGGCTCCGGCCGCAGGGCTGCGGAGCGTTCCCAGCCGAAACCGCCCCTGCGCTTTCGCCCGCCAACGCTTCCTCTGCGGAAGGGGCAGAGCCCAGGCCCGGCCTCCGTGGGAGCGGTGCCGTTTCCCTCATTAACCTCGGGGAAGAGCCGCGCTCTTCGCTGCGGGGTGGGGACGCCTGGCTGCGCGCCCCCCGCCGCTAGCGACTGCACAGCACGGGTCACGCTATTGCCTTCCAACCGGGGACGGCATCTTCTACATTTTCAGTTTCAGCTGAATATGAGGAAAAACTTCTTGACTTTGAGAGTGACAGAGCCCTGGCCCAGGCTGCCCAGGGGGCTGTGGAGTCTCCTTCTCTGGAGATACCCAAAGCCCGCCTGGACGCTGTCCTGTGCCCGCTGCTCTGGGTGACCCTGCTAGGGCAGGGGGTGGCAGTGGGTGAGCTCCCGAGGGCCCTTCCAACCCCTGCCACGCTGGGATTCTGGGATTTTGGGGACGCGCCTTTCCCAGCTCCAAGACGACGTCCCCGGCCTTCTCAACGCTGTGACCGCCTCACCCCCTGAGCCCGTCCCCTACCAGCCGCAGCTCCGCCCGAGGGGGCACTTTCGGCCCCTGCCCGCGCACCACCTTCCCCCTGCAGCCCTGGCAGCCACCTCCCCTCGCGGAGGGGCCGCCGGCTCCCTCCCTTCCCCCGGCGGAGGCAGGGAGCCCAGCCCCGGCCGGTACCTCTCCCGGAAGGTGCGCGCCAGGAGCCAGACGACGAGGGGCAGGTTCTCCCGCTCGTTGTAGGTGGGCAGCAGCACCGAGAACTTGTCGGCGCCGCCGGCCGCCATCTCGGCGCGCTGACGCAACCGGAACCGGCGGGGAACGCGCCGCAGCCAATCAGCTCACGCGGCGCGGCCGGAACCGCTGGAGCGTGGGGGCAGCCGGCCGGAAGCGGAAGTGTCGTGCGGTCTCTTTCACCCTGTGTCTCTCTTCTCTCCCCTCAGCAATGGCGGGCGGTGCGGAGGCGGCGCGTTTGAGCGCTGAGATCAGCCAGCGGGAGCGGGAGCTGCGCGACTTACGCGGGCGGCTGGCCGCCGTCCTGGCGGGGGGTGCCGCCGCCGCGGAGGAGGGTGCCTCCGCCTTCCCTGGCGAGCTCCCCCCGCTGCCCGCCCAGGCCTCGCTGAGCGCGGCCGACATCCTGCGGTACAGCCGGCAGCTGGTGCTGCCCGAGCTGGGCGTGCGGGGGCAGCTGCTCCTGGCCCGCTCCTCCGTTCTCGTGGTGGGCTGCGGCGGCCTGGGCTGCCCCCTGGCCCAGTACCTGGCCGCGGCCGGCGTCGGCCGCCTAGGGCTGGTAGATCACGACGTGGTGGAGACGAGCAACCTGCACCGGCAGGTGCTGCACGGGGAGGCTCGCCGGGGGCTCCCCAAGGCCGTATCTGCCGCGGCAGCCCTGCGGCTGCTGAACTCCACCGTGCAGTACGTGCCCTACTGCGGCGCCCTGAGCCCTCGCACAGCCCTGGAGCTGGTGCGGCAGTACGACATCATCGCCGACTGCTCCGACAACGTCCCCACCAGGTACTTGGTGAATGACGCCTGTGTCCTGGCTGGGAAGCCCCTAGTGTCCGGCAGCGCCCTCCGGCTGGAGGGGCAGCTAGTCGTGTACAACTACCGGGGAGGGCCCTGCTACAGGTGTCTCTTCCCCAAGCCCCCTCCACCAGAGACGGTGACTAACTGTGCGGATGGGGGAGTGCTGGGTGTCGTGCCGGGCATCATGGGGTGCATCCAGGCCTTGGAAGTGCTGAAGATCGCCTCGGGAATGGGTTCGTCCTTCGGTCAGTTCATGCTGATGTTCGATGCCCGTGAAGGGAGATTTCGCAACATCAAGTTAAGACCAAAGAAACCAGACTGTGCTGTTTGTGGTGACAATCCATCTGTCACCTGCCTTCAGGATTATGAGGCATTTTGTGGTTCTTCTGCAACAGACAAGTGTAGGACTTTACATCTGCTGCCCAGTAAAGACAGGGTATCTGTAGAGGAATACAAAAAACTGTTGGATGAGCAAGTTCCTCATGTATTGTTAGATGTTCGTCCGCAGGTAGAAGTGGATATCTGTCGCCTGGGACATGCTGTCCACATTCCTTTGAGTAAATTAGAAGAAAAAGATGAAGGATATCTGGGATATTTAGAAAAAAGAATTTGTGAAGAAAAGCAGAGAACTAATGGCCAGACATCTTTTCCTGTATATGTTGTTTGCAAATTGGGAAATGACTCCCAGAAGGCTGTAAGAATTCTGCAGGAGTTACCTGTCAAAGAACTTGGTTCTGTGTTAGCTAAGGATATTAAAGGGGGGCTCATGGCTTGGGCCAGTAAAATTGACCCAACATTTCCTCAGTATTAGAAATTAAAATGGTGAAAAAAATTACAAATTTTCATAGTAAATTCCATAGGGTTTCATCTTCTCTGTGTAATGACTATATCATGTGGATTCAACAGGATATAAAAATATGTTGCTTTTTGTAATGGTAATTTTTTTTAAAAAATGCATATTTTTGTAGATGTCTGATTATTTTTATAAAAATGGAAATTGAGAGAAATGTGTTTCTTGGTTATTGTTTAATAGTGAAAACTTGGAATAACCACTTAATTGTGCATGTGATAATTCAGAATGACTCCTAGTTAGTAATTAATAGCTTGGACAATGACAAAGAACACGAGTCAAGTGTGGAAGATTTTTACTCTTCGAACTGCCTAACAAAGTGAAACAGTGCATGCAGTGACAAAAAACACCCCTAACTGTTAATCTCTAGCTGGTCAGTGGTGCTATTAAGCCTATCATAGGGAATTGCCAAGACAATGCTGATAAGACTGTTTTTGTCAACATCTTTTAGTTCTCTGTAGAAGCATTCTGTATTTATGAAAGAGAACTGCTTGCTGCAAATAGCAGCACCTACAGCAAGGGTGTTCGGTTAAGAACTTCCAGGGCCGTCCATCCTCGTTTGTTGGCTGGCAAAAAAAGTGTATTCCCCGACTTGTACAGAGAAACTGAGGTTAAGTGTTAGTAAGACCTAAGTTTGAGTCCAGTAAAATGTCTAGAAAATGCTTTTGTGAAGGCTTAGAAGACTTCAGAGATTGAGAGATTAAGAGGGTGCGAGAGAGAAAAAAAATTGAAAGAAGAAAGAACCTTGCCTCCCTTTTGCAAGTACAAAGACCTATTTCATGAGTTTTCTCCCTGTTTGTTGTGGTAGTTGTGTATCCCCCGGTGTACTGCATTATTTTGTTAACTGGCATGAAGAGCTATGCATATCTAAAAAGTTCTTGTAGACAAACTGAATGAAAAGAAAGAGAAATAAATAGCTTGTCAACAGAGCTGCCTGAGTCCTCATCACTTAAGCATAGTAATTATCTTCTTACTATATTAATTAGGGTATGGATTTCCCTTGCTTTCTATGGAGGAAAAACACACCTGTCATGACTAATCTTCGCATTATACAAGGGCAATAAAAAGAACATTATCATTATAATTAGTAGTTGAAAAGGCATATTTTAGTAAAATAAATTTCAGAACATCCACACCGCCTACTTTATTATAACATGCCATAGGGTTTAGCAATAATAATCTTAGTCTCTTGTGAAGGAAACGGTTACATGAATTTATAAATGCAGAGTTATATCTCTTGCAGTTTAGAGGACAATGAAAACATGGAAGGCCATGTCTTAAAGTGAGCGTTAGTGCTTTGTGGTGTGTAGTGAGACAGTCATAAAGACCTTTCAAGGCAGGTTGTGGAGGCTCGGTTCAGGCAGAACATCTGGCTTCTGGTGCGTTTTAGCTTTTGAGAATTGGAAAGCAGAGGGACTTATTTGAAATGCCTGACCTATGTTTTCGTTTGAGACCGAAACATAGAAGGGAACAGTAGCAGCAGTTCTCTAATATCCAACCTTCCAGAGCACAGATGGTATGTCACGTACCCACCCGACCTGAGAGAGTGATTCCCTTTCAGTCATTCAAAGCAAGGTGAACCTATGGGCTTGGGGAGAGGGGAAAGTCTTTTTAGTTCTGAATCTGAGTGCTACTTCCAGTGGATAGAAATAATGCGTGAAGTCTTTTCCCTTGTTAACAACTTTTTAGCAGCAGAGGTATGCAAACTCTGTGAAAGAAAAAGGAGGTGACATTAAAGCCTATGGTGTTTGGTGGAGGATTTTTTGTAACAAATTTATAACTGCATTTCTTGTAGCACATTTTCAAGCAGGAAAAAGACTGTGAGTCTTTGTACTATATAGAAAACAACACCTCAAGGATATGGAGAACTGTGTGGAAAAATGGTGATAAGGATGAATAAAAATGGACCAAAACAATAGAATGATACCAGAACTGGCAAAAAAAGTAAATGCATTGAGTCAGGCTGACGAGAGACAAACTTTCAAGGACCTTTTCTATTAAAAGGGCTTTCTGGAAAGTCGGTTCTTGCCAATTTGCAGGAACTAAGGTCCAAAGTTCTTACAGGAGTGCAGCATCGGAAATGCATCTGTTATTTTTGCATAAAGAGAGTTCTGTGCAAAACTAATTGGGCCATACAATATAGAGATGGCTATTCTGGAAAGAACTAGTGGCTCAGTTCTGATCTCACAGGAGTATGCAAAATACAGGTTTCCTTGGGGGGGCGGGGGGGAAACCAGTATTCTCTTCCTTGACTTAGGATAGCAATTAAATTCTCAGCAAATAAGAAAACATCCATCATGCATCCTAGATAAAGATGAGGTCCATAGTGCTTGTCAAAATTTCAATCATTGTGTGGGACTTTTTTGTTGTTGTTGTTGTTTTTAAGTTTAATTTCTTTTTTTTTTCCCTTGCTGAAGTGATACACAAGTCTTCCTGTAAATACAGTCCTCACGCGGTGCTGGACTCTTCAGAGATCAGCTGAAAAATCAAGGGTCATAGGATCATAACTAAGCCAAAACTGTTCTTATTATTGGAAACTTATCTTTTGTTTTGACTTGCTTTATTTCTTAATCTCTGTAAAACATGTAGTGGTTTCTCTGTTCACCAGGAAGTGTAATAGCAGAACTCTACTTAGAAATCCTAAGAGAAGCAATAAAACTGTATCATTTTGTTTTGCTGCCAAAGTACTGTCTAAATATTGGTACGTGTTGACATTGTGAACAAAGACAAGCTGCTTTACTCAAGGAGCTTAGAGTGCAGTTGGTCTGAGATGTGTTAGCAAGGGATAAGGTCAGGCAGCAGAGTGTGTGTTCCTTTGTCCCTCACTCTTGATGTCATGAGGTTGCTTTTGCTTGTTCGGTTATAGTCTCTTTTAAATGGCTTTACTGGAATTTGGCACGGGAATTAAACAGGAAACGGGTTCCTGTTGGAGGTTTAGGGTAATAAAAGTGGCTGCAGCATTTATTCTGAAGTGCTGCATTTTAATGCCTCCCATGTGTAGGTCTATGGGATAGCCTCACAGTTCAGGCACGGAGTTAAATATCTAAACTTGTTTTGTCCTGGGACATGGTTATTATTTTAAGGAAGGCAAGTCATGCTGGTCTAGCTTTCACGCAAGTCTAAAAGGTGTCTGCATGCAAGGTACTAATGTGCCTTGATAAGCTAAAATTCTCCTTATTTTAGTGGCAGGAGTCTCTCATCTCAGAATTCCAATAAATTCAGCACTGATCTACTGTCAAAGTTTATGCTTTTAAAAAAAATCCCTCAACAATTAATGGAACTATTTGTAGACAAATGTATGAGGGATATGTCCAAAACTAGTTCTCAATGTTCATATACCAGAATTTTAGGTATGCGAGCATCTGTATTATTATCCTATTTGGAAGTAAAATTTCTAACAAATTTATCTGTTCAAAGCAAAAGTGTCCACTAGATACTTAAAATACCGCAAGCACAAGTTTGTCTTTTTTTTTTTTTTTTTAAATATGAAAGATCTAAGATGTCCTTTGTAAAACTACATCAGGAAAAATAATTTTAAGGATGTTTGCTAGGTGGCACTGCAAGTTAATAAACCAAATCATTCTCTAGGTTGTAAGATGCAATTCAGCCTAAGGAAGAGCTGCGATTCACTTGTAAAAATGTATTGTTGTACAGTTTTGAAAAAAGACCAGGGAAATAGAAGAAAATGGAGCAGGGCAATTGAATAGTACATGCAGTATTCCCAGGAAAAAAATGAATGGAAATTATCTTTCTTGGGTTTTCAAAACATTGTTTGTTTCAGAGTCTTAACCTGAGGGTTTTTTCACATGCTATTTCAAAAGACTTTTGCAGTCAAAATGGATAATTGTATAGAAAAGCGTTATTAGAAACACTAGCACAAAATTAAACGTAGATGTTAAATCCTCAGAGTCACTGCAGAGTCACTGCTAGTACAGTCTCAATATTACTGAAAAGCACTGCAGATTTTCTTACCTGGCTAGGGCAGGGGTTTTTGAAAAGCGAAAGACTTTTTTGTCCTTATTTTGTAAAATGGAACTGAAAGCATAAATTCTAACAAAAAAAAAAATCATCAAAGTCCTCTAAGTCAGAGAATCCCCACACTACAAATCTGACTGCTTCGGAAAACAAGAACTGAACTTGCAGACCAAAGCAGTGTCTGTGCCCAGAGCTCAGGCACACGTTCCTGTGGAAACTAGGCTGTGAACCTTACTGTCCCGCATAGTTCAGCAGAAACATTTGATGCCTGTCTTCAGTATTTAAAACAAAAATCAATCCTGTAAGTGTGTTCAGTTCAAATCTCATGCATGAACTTGTGTCAGCAAGCTGATGTTTCTGCAGAAACTTCAGGTAACAAAAGCAGCAATGGGCTACCCTCTTCTGGCGCCCTGAAGAGAAGTGGAGTAACAGAAGTGATGAAACAAGGGCATGAAAATAAGCACATTCATTTTTTTAAAGCTTCTATAATTATAAGCATCTTTTAACTCAGGATTTATTAAAATTTGAAAGTTTTTCTCTTCAGAACCTTTAGCTTCATGTGTGGGATTAAGCTTGTATTCCTTTAATGCTGCATTAAACATCTGCATTATGCTAGGAGTGGAGAGTCTGGCAGACCTCCTGGTTCATGGATATAAATCAAAAGGAGGAAGAGGTCTTGTGAAGTCACGGCACTTGCATCAGTTTGAATGCTTGTGATTTTCATTGAAATCCAGGTGCTGGTCAGAATATAGAAATTAAAAGCTGGTGTATTTGTTATTTCCTGCAGTAGACTTGCAATATTACGTGTGAAATGGTTGAAATCATGTCCTGGTTAATTAGGTGAGTTGTTCCTGAAACTGAGTCATTCTATCCCTGGAGATTAAAGCCTTGCTTATCACTGTATGTTTTAGCAAAGGTTGAGTCATTACAGTGTTAGCATGAACTTTATTGGTGTCACTTGATTTATGCACGCCTCTGACTTAACTAGCTCAGTGTTTGAAGCAGAATTAAAAAACCTGAGAGAGGAGTGGTGGGTACTATCATGTTCTGATAAAGTTGCCAGCTGGGTTCAGCCAGTGTGTGTGCAGGCCAGGGCAGTGTTTCTCAGCGGGTGGTCTATAAAATTGTAGTGACCTCTAACACATAAGAAGATCATCTTTATAGTGACTGGGGAAAAAAGTGCACATGTTCCAGTGCATTTGAACAAAATGCAGCAAAGTAGTTTAACACTCTTGGGGGAAAAAAAAACAAACCTAAAAACCAAAAACCCCACTGTTGAGATCCCCTTTGCCCCAAAGCAACTGGTTTCTCCAAAAGATACTGGGCTTCTCCTTTTGCCTGGATGTAATCGCGTCTGTGACTTGGTAGTAACAGGAAGACAAATGTTGGACTCTTTAGGAGAAAAGATTTTTGTTCACACAGAGAAAAATTTATAAAGAGGTTTTTTAACACTTAGGTGCCAGATGTAAAAAATATGGTGTCGGGTATCACTTCTGATAGAACTTTTAGTTCTTTTAAAATCCAGGAACATAACCAATAGCTGTTGGTAATGTACATCTTTGTAATAGTTAATTGCTACTACATTTACTCTGATTCACTGGTCGAATTCATGCTGACCGCTTTCATTGGGTCAAAGGTTTAGTCCTAATAACACTCTTACAGAATCTGTGTTGCAAGACTGCTGAAGTCATTGGTTGCTGTTCTGTTCTATTTACAAGATTTTAATCTGAAGCTCCTCTGCTGGGGCCTGATGGTGTCAATGGGAAAGTTATGATACACTTGGAAGAGCTGTGGATTGGAACGGAACGTGGATTGGCTTTTTCTTCTGGAGTAAGAGTACATTCAGCCCTAGCATTCCTTCCTGTATGACACTGAAAGATTTTGCTTTTTATTCCAGTGTAATCACCTAATACTAATGCAAGGCGGTAGCTGTGGGAAGAAGGCAAATGCATTGACCTACAATATAGGTCACATTTATCTGACATCATCTGAGAAAGAACTCTTATCTAGGTGAGAGGAAACAAGAGAGTCATCATTTCATTTACACAGGTGTATTCCAGAAAGAACAATTACCTTGTAAAATGTAATGCCTTACAGCCTGTGGCTGTCTTGTGAATACAAAGATCTTATATTGCATCGCTGGTGAGTAAAACAAATACACTAAAACACAAGGCTTTAAAAGGAAACTCCTTAACTTCACTTGTTTGTTTTTCCTATAGGCAATTAATTGGTTTCATCAATGTGCTGATAACGAAAAGACACTTTGGATTACGGGTCCAGTTTGCAGTTTGCTTGCAGTTTACTGAAATCTGATGAAGAACAGGAGAGTAAACAGTAACAACATATTCTATGGTTAAGCTGCATGCCTGCAAACAGGCTAAGTTTTAGCAGACAGTTTGCGGTTACCTGTTCAGTAATGTGAAACTTTGCTGCCTCTTGGCAGGTGGTTTCTCAATGAGTGTGCTGAATGTTCCCCGTTTTACAGGCATCAGAAACACGGATCCATTTGAGTGAATGCAAAACCAAGTGCAGCTTCACACTTCAGGTCGTGGTGGTGATGAGCCCTCGCGCAGCTGTGGAGCTGCGTAACTTTATTGCTGGGACAAAAGCATATCTAACACATCCAGGTTTGCAGTGGTTGCTCAGATAAGTTATTGTTATGTGCGGGGAAGCCTCACCGATGCTATAAAGCACTGCATCGAGGTAAAGAGCAAGATAATATTTTCTTATGCTGGTCCAACTTCTTCCTCCACAGAACCCTCCCTGCTGGAAGGCAGGATCTGTCACTACGTGCACTGAACAGGTTACTTCCAAGCTTGGACCCACGCTGAATGACAAAGGTGGAGCCAAGTCATCCTGTAATGGTGCAAGAAGCTTGATAAATACAAACTGTGCTGTTTCATTTGATTACAGGACTTCAGTCAGAAATAATAGAGTAGTTTTGAAATGGCAGAGTTGAATAAAAAGCAAGTTACATCACTAAAGAGGGTAGCTGGGAGAAGAAGAAAATGGCAATCAAAAGCAGCAATAACTGTGGCTGGAGGCTAACTAGAGTTCCTCAGAGGTAGTACCAGTCCTTGGAATTTCTGGTCAGGGTGATGTGGTCATACTTTTCATCCTACATTAAGACTGAGAGAGGTGTAAAATATTAACATGTATCAGGGTAGCAAAATTTGGAGCACAGTTAGCAAACACTAATGATGTGTGGACACAGACTCCACAATCTGTAAGATTGTAAAGTAGGTATGTTTATTCAGCGCTGGGCAGCACTCCAGGCGGCAACTTGTCCTGTTTATATGTAGCAAAGTGCTACATATGCATGAAGTTTCCCAATACACCTATACATATGCATAACCTGTCCCCGCTTTGTATTAAAATTAGTTTCATGAGGTCATTTCCATAAGTCCCTCCCGACTGCACTTGCTCAGTGCCTCCTTGTGGTGGTCGTGGGGGGTCGTGGGGATGAAGGCTGATGGCTCCTCTTCATCACCACTAGTAACCCCTTGTTCTTGCGCAGACTCAGTTGCTTCTTTGCTCTTGCCCAAACTGCAGGGTGTTCTTATCAAGAACTGTCCTTCGTAAGGAGACGCAAATCTTCCTGCGTCAGTTAGTTCGCACAATAGTTAGTAAAACATTTGAGCACTATCTATCAATTTGATTCTCTAGGCTACACAGCAGTGTAGACAATTATTACGCAGCATCTTATCTACTAAGATTCCCTTAACCCCTTCTCTCACTAATGTAAACCACAGGAAAACACACACACACACACACTGGTTTGTGGTATTAACCTTTTGTGGTTTATGTTACCGTTGGTTGAATATACCAGCCTCACTGCTTACCTTACACTGCAGCTTCAAAATCTTTGTGAGAAAAATATATACAGTGCAGGAAAAGAAGCAATACGTGATTAGAGCCCATGGTTGGGAAGGAGACATAAAGGTTTCCCAGAGCTTTCTGCTCAAATAACAGAGTTGTCCAAAAGAGCAATGATTTCATAAGTAAGGCAAAAGACTGAGAAGAAATCCAGAGTTTCTGCTAAGTTTTGGCTGTACTCCTCCTGGGCAAGTCACTTTTTCCCCAGTCTCTGCCGTGTTTGTTGTGTTTAAATCTTACTCCAGTGACCAGATCCCAAGGAAGCAATTTAATAAGCATGTTGTTCTAGAACAGCTCTAAGAACAAAAATCCATGGATTATGTGACTTGGACAAGGCAGTGGGATATCGCTTCTGCTCTGTTGGAAGTAATGAGAAATGCTTGGTCACTTACAGCACAAATACAATGTAATCTTTATTATGAAGTCAGAAGCTTGAGCCATACAGCTCTATGCTCTTCATCTTCTCCCTATAGCAGCAGAAAAGCAACTGCTATGTTCTGGTCTCGACAGTAGGAATGGAAAATGCCTTCCGTTTGTCTATTCTCTAATCTTTTATCATTGAATGGGTTAATTAATCTTGTCTTCACAATATATTTCATGTGATTGATTCAGCTGATTGTCAAAGCCAACTAAAGGCTGACCTCTTGTTCTTTTTATTGTGAAGTACTTGCAATTCCAATATTTCATGCCCATGACAAAAATTGTAGCTGAGAACAAAAAATAGCTTCCATCCAAAATGATACCTGTCATATGAATTTTATCAGAAAAGAAAATTGATATAAATTCAGTCTAGTGCTATTGCAGTACAAGTTTTCCAGACAGAAAAGAAGCTATTCCTATTCTGCATCAGGGCTACTTAAAATTATAGTATCTGTTGAAAGCTAGAAGCAGGCTACAGCTGTAGCCAGAGTGGAGATCTGGAAAGGACTGCTTAGGTGGAAGAATCCACCCAATGTGCCTGGATTCAGCCATGGTCCTTACTTCACTGGAGACCTGTTGACTGTAGGCTTTGCTGATCTGACCCTTCACCATCGGTCATCAAAGGAAGAAACCGGCAGCTGGATGTTCTTGTGGCTTTCCCATGCCCATGGCACGAGGCCCTTCTGTGCAAATAAGCTGTAGTTTTGTTCACGAGGTGTTTGTGCTGTTGCTAGGAGACCAAATCTCTGCTTGCAGAGAAAGGTTATTTCCAAATTTAAAATGGCTCCTTATAGATTTGACTGGGAAATGAAGTCTCTTGCACAAAAGGGCATTCACCTGCTCATGAATAGTGAAAGGAAGTTCTTATTTTGTGAAACTGATTTCCAACTTCACAATGTAAGGGTTTGAAACTCTTAGAAGAAATCAGAGTGTTTAAACTTGTCTTTTCATATATATATTTGTATGTAAACATACGTATGTGCACGCCCAGAGCACAGGGTATTCCAGATGCTGTGTGATAGAACCATAAGTGCTAGGTAGAATTTACAGAAATCATTTCCAGGACATGCATGTTGTCCATTTCAAATATCTTTTTGAAACTCTGCTCTCAGTTTCCATTTTATTACTGTAGTAGTGGGAGGTAACAGGTGTAACTGGTTGGAACTCATTAGAGCACTCTGTAGGTGCCTTTTCACCTTTGATTTATTAAAACTGTTGTTTTGTGTTATGCCTTTCTGGTTTTCCTGCCTTTCAGATGAGGCATCAACATGTTCTTCAACACTCAGAACTCTAGTGCTCATCTTTCAATCACTCTTGCTCCACTGATCCAAGGGATATCTGAATATTGACACTTTTAAAACAATAATTTAATTCCTTTCCTTGGGCTTTCTGCCCAAAGTTCTGCGGGGGCCTCCTCATCTGCTGCCCTGATGAGCGTTATCCTCCTCAATTAAAGCATCTTTAGTGCTGTATTACAGTCCATTCAAAGCACCATTTCTGAGATGAAGTGTCTGGTAATTATTTCTTGGATGCAGTTACCTCAATCAGATCTTCAGTTTTCATAGTGACAAGCTTAAACTTCATGTTCTCATCTTGTTAGCCTTTTTCAACACTGATAATTTTGTAGGTTCTTATCATGTTTCCTTCTTTATTTCCTTTCCCTTTGTACCCTGATTAAAAACAATGGCAGCATTGATGTACAATTCTTCTAAGGAAAAAAAAAGCCATTAATCTGCTAGCATAATGTGATAATTGCTAAGAATAACAAAGGTTTTAACTTTTTGCACAGGTACTCAAAATACCGACATTGATGGAGACTGATCTATAACACCCTGGTGCTGTTGAATGTTCTGTGTTCCAGGCTAAACTTGAACAAAAGGGAGAAGTTTTGTGACTTGTTCTAGGGTGACAGAAGATTGTAGAGACTCTAAACCGGCTTCCTTTTAGTCTTCCCATTACCAGTTTCAGGTAATACTAATAGTCAGTTGTTCCAAGGAGCTGGGACTCATTGGAGTTCTGGGAATAAAGGAAGGTACAAATCCGTTCCTCCTTCCAATATCCAACTGGATACTTTGCATTGATACTTACTGGAGGAACTGGTGCTTTCTTCCTAAAGATGGTGTTCTGGAGATGACTGTTTGTGTGACACTACTATGGTTTTCAGTTTTCTTTTGTCTACCAATGCGTCGATGACAGGAAGAGCTGGCAGCCTCTCTCCCATGTAACACGGACAGGCTTCCCATCCGCTGGGCACCTTACTCTCTCTTTCAGCTCTCCATGTGATTCACCATTATTGTAATGCCCATGGGGGCCCAGCTGGGAAGGTGAGATAGCTGTACTGTAAGTAATTACAGTACAGGAAAATTGTTCATATTTACTGTGGCTGCACTCTACCCATTCTTCATGTCTACCTGTTTATATTCTTTACCTGTTTTTTCTCTCTACAGTGAGCTCTGAGAAAGGGTGACAATGCTACTTAAGCAATTCTACTGATACAAGTTCAGAGCCAACATCACATACAGAAATTGTATGCAGGAGAGCAGGCTGGTCTGTTCCCAAGGTATGGACAGTATGCTAAATGTGTGTGCATCCCTACTGCTAAATGAGCTGTCACAGAAGTTTAACGTGGTAGCATTTTATCTGGATGTATGAAGCTGCAGCACTGTCCCTTCCTTAAGACTCCAAGTGCACTTTTGGAATTAGATTTGATTTTTTTCCTAAACCTCAGAAAACCAGGAAGCAAATATTCCCTCTTTGGCTGTTGTTTAATTTAGAACCTGAACCTCACAAGGTCACTAGTCTTTGGGTGGCAAATTGGGGATTAGCGGCTTGGTGCCATCTTGTTTGTTTACAGGAACGAATGTGAAAGTCCTCCTTTTCCTAAAAGCAAGGTTTGGTTTCCATTAACTGTAGAACATCTCCAGCTGACTGCTCTCCCATGAGCAGCATTTCTCTCTCTTGGGCTGAAGCTTACAGCTCCCCTGCTTCTGCCCTCTCCCTCATCTGTGGGTGACTCTAAATTAGTGCTGCCACTGTCCCTCCTCTTGGAAACTGCTCTTGTTTCTGGCCCTTCCTTCTGCAGATGTTGGTGTTCATTTATCCCCCAGGGAGCCTTTTCAAGGAGAAAAGTACCCCCCAGCAGTGGATCTGTCTCTCACAAGGAGTATCGGTGCCTCCATGAGGAATGCATGGGTGTGGGCTCCTGGCTGGCTCTGGGAGAGCAGGACACTGGAAACTCGGGTTTAGATGACCCTGTATTGTAATGGAGCAGCAGTTCAAGCTGCAAATTTATACCCTAGTGATGACATTTGGGATTTGGGATCCACAAGACTTAACTTTTACTTGCTGCGCAGCCTGTTCCTCTGAATGGTCCCTGCTGTTATTTACAGCTGCTTTCCCAACACAGAAAGTCTTGTTTGGTCTTTCTATGGAGCTTGACCTATCCATTGTGTTAAACTCTGTGCTTGTCTGCACATCGGTGCTTAGTGACAGTTCTTTTCTCTTTTGAGCATAGCACAGTGATGGCTTCACTTTTTTTCACAAATCTGTTGTAAGTTTGAGAAATATGGATTGATCCTTCCAACAATGAAAAAGCAGCAAAAGATGCTCTATATGGGCTTACCTTCTGACTTTGAACATCTAAAGGTTAAGATTAGATTCAAGTTCTCTCCGTAGTTAGGGAGAGAAATAGATCTGTCCTTTGCAGGGTGATTGATCCCAGCTTACCAGAGGTGTCTGGGATGCCTGGGAACACTCTGCTGAGCCCTGCTGGAGCCCAGTCAACTGGGTGATGGTAGATGCCTCACCAAGTGGAGGTTCACAAGTAACTTTTCAGCAGTCCTGACAGGCTTTCCCTGGCACCTCAGTGCCCTTTGCCTTGGACTGGTACCTGTATTTGTGTGACTGCAGAGTGAAGTGGGTCAGGGAATCTTCTGTTCTTACTTATTTTTAAGCAAGACAAATGTTCTGGTCGCACAGCAGCAGGAGCACTGGGGCTGATGGAGTGTGAAGGAGAGGTTTGGGTAGGGCACATCTAAATTCCTTGAACATTGAGCAATTGCACAGGTACAGCTAATTGACTGTTTTGAATCTCCCTCCCCTCCCCTCCTCCCCCCCCCCCTTTGAAGCAGATTTTGTAGTTTCTTTTATAAATAAAATCATAACTGGTTCCTTAACAGACTGTTCTTGTATAAGCAAGGGAGGTGTTTAGGTTTTCCTCATGCGACCTTGAAGCCTGTTGATTTTAGGCAGATGAAGTTGCATTACCCCTTTGAAAACTGTCATTTACCAATATTCCAGCCAAATAAATGCTGCATAAATATTGTTTATTGGCATTTATGTAGTGTCAGTACGTGCTGTGCACAAGCTAGGGTGACAGTACCCTCATCCTAGTTTCCTTGCAGATCTAACAGCCTGCTCTGGCAAAGGCGTGGCCACGTATGCAGAAACCAAGCGGTGCAAAGGATTGAATGTTTGCCTCTGTATTTTAAAAACAATTTTGCAAAACATTTTACATGTCCTTTTAAAGATGACTGGTGCGGATCAGTGCTTTGGAGCAGGGTTCTGTGACTAAGCTGAGCGCTGCCGGGGGTGGCCCGCAGATGGCAATGTAAGATCCGCAAATCGGGCACCTTCCATTCTGCATTGATGAAACCTCCTTATTTTTACCCAAACACACACAGTGTTTCTTAGTAACTCTTGACTGTTCTAGCAGAACTGACCACCTCTGTGGCTTAGTCGTACATTCTGAGTACTATACCATTCATAGTTAGAAATACAGTCATATTCAAATACAGCAAATCATGACAAATTTCAATTTACAGAGAAAACTTTCCCTTTGTCTTTGCATACCAGTAGTTTGCAAAAACTTAAATATGCATCATGGTCTTGTGCAAGTGCTTGAAGTACTTTAGCCGTGGGCCAGAGTTACTGCTGTCTGTGGAAGAGCAAGGAGTCAGGGGGGGCAAAATGCAGATATAGGTTTACACAAGTCCCACCAAGAGAGATGTTTTATTAATGCAATTTCAGGGCTTATAAAAGCCTCGGTGGTGGGACGAGGATGCCAGCCTTACCTCATGCTATTGTTGCTGGTGCTTCTGTCCTGTTCCCATCAAATTATGTTTGTTTTCATCCTGTGATGCCCATGTTGAATTTGTGCTGTCTGCTTTCACCTAAAAATATAATTTCACCCGCTTACTGTGCTGTGTGATGCTTTGCAGTCTTCACTTTCCTCACTCAGGTTGTCCCCAGAAACATTCCTCTCCAAAATTAAAGACACCTTCAGTCCCACAGGGTTGGGTCTGATTTGCCCGGGGTTTGCCTATTTCTCTGAGTTGCCCAAATATGCTTCTATTTATGAGTGAAATGGAGTTGTCTTTTCCTTGGTTGACCTGGGAACTACTACTGCTGTAAAAGTTATGGATGGTATCACTCAGCTTCTTTGTGACATGAGGTGCATCACTAATGAAAATGGGCGGCTTCACTTCAATTTATCATTCAGCAATTCTGTGTCAAAATTTTATTTCTATTTATAATTAACTATAGAAACTTAGGCTAGTCCACACAATTTTGTTCCTGTGGTAGGCACCACTTAAATTATATTGTCATATATAACAGAAAGGTAAACTTTAATATACTTGCTGACCACTTTACTTGCATGACTGAGAGCTGTAAAATTATCTGTCTAGTTTTGGAAACAAATGGCCTTGGTTTTTAAAAAATTGTAATCTCCAGATGGTGGCTGGGAAGTACTTGCATTCCAGGCGAGTCATTTGAGCAGGCTAATTATTGCAGTTTACAGCCCTATTTCCTGGACCCACAATGTATGTAGGAATCAAATTATGGCCATAATTAAGTATGGCCACAAAACTGCAGTCGTTAAAAAGGGTACCTGATAAAGGAGAAGCTGAAACCTTAGCTTGGCAGCATTACATGTGTTTATGTGCCCTAACTGACTTCGGTGTTGGACAAGGCTGTTCAACTCATGTCATAAGGGCTACAGGGCTAACAAATTAATATTTATAAAGTGTAGCAAATATGCTCTAATTACCCTAACTGGCCTGCTGTGTTTCCAGTTATGGCAGAACTTTATTTCTGTTCAAGTGACATTTGCTCCTGGATTAGTTCCCGCAAGCAAAGAGAACGTAAAAGCCGTGTAGGACAGGGCAGAAACATCCTCTGATATTATGATCCTGCAGTTTCTTCACCATGCTTTTGACTGGGCTAATAGCATTTGTAATACTATTAGTGATTTCTAGGGAGTATTTCAGAAGATACGAGATGCTTTAAAATGACAAAGAAAGAAAAACAATGAACAAAAAGAGAGGAAGGTCTAGTTTTATTGTTAATAATTAATAGGGCAAACTCAACATTTTCAGTTCGTCAGCCAGGCAAAATTTTCCGTGACTGTATTTGTGGCGTATGAATATATCTTTATTTGTGATATGTGATTTTACATAGTGACTGGCTGCTACTGAACAAGGAATCCTGTCCAAAGGACTTCCACTCTAATGTTACAAGACAGAACATGCACAGAAATGAATTCATTCAGTGAAGTACACGTTTTGGATCTAACCCGGTCTTCTTCATTTTCCTGTTTCTCATACGATCTTTACTATGGTAGAGCACTGAGGTCATTAGTGATGCTGAAATGGGATTGTTAAAATGCCACCGAGGAAGCGGTAACTGAGTGAGTGGGTAAATCTAGAGTTTAGCATTTTCTGTTTCAGCAATAGAACTTTTGAAGTGTATTTTTGTTGACTACCATGAACTCTAGTTTCATGCCTTCAGTTCTGTCTGGTTTCTGTAGGTTGCACTCTTTGTCCCTATGGGATACCACAGTTCCACCATCTCAGATGGCATCCTACTTGGGGCCTTTTTTTTTTCTGTATTTTTGGTACCCCTACTTTTGGATAAACAGATACTAAATTAACTGTCAAATCTCGCATAAGGAAGCCAACAGAACTGTTAGCGCAGAAAAAAGTGGGCCATATGGTATTGTAAAAATTACTGATAGAAATTAAAATGGCAAGTGATGAATGCGAAAATGGTGAAGCTCTCTGACACCCAGGCCAGAGTCAACTGATCAGGTTAGGGGTTAATGTCACAGGGTGACTCGTGAGCAGAGACTGATGTCAGTGTTCAAAGTCACTTTGTTTAATTTCTGATAGACACCGTCAATTGAATCTGTGTAGGTTTAAGAGTCCAGTGTTCAGCCTGTTGCAAACCCAAGAGAGGGATGTGAAATTTTGTAGCTTTGTTATGAGAAGAATCTGTTCCTTTCCTCTTGTTTTAACTTACTAGTCTTTTTTCTTATCTAAGCCAAAAAAAAAAGAAAATTAGTAATTGTATGGAACAGAAGTATTTTACAGTGGGGCATGAGCTACCAAGAACTGTTACATTTGCCACTGTCCTACTGTTTCAAACTGACGCTGACCAAGAACAAGCTGCCCTCTCTGGACCCAGATTCTTTGTGTTGCTTCATATTCCTGGGTCTGGACCCAGATTCTTTGTGCTGCTTCGTATTCCTGGGTCCCCACATACAGTGAACGAGATGTGGAAAGGACAAATAACGTGGAGTTAGCACTGGTAGACATTGGTGATTCTCTGCAATTGAAGAATGAGACTCCAATTCATCTGTCCTAACATTGGCCTTTTAATGCGGCACCTGAATTAGGGATCTAGTTCATTCTAGGCTCCCTCTATTAAAAAATAAAAAATAGAGAACACTACGTATCTCCCAGGGGTGATTCAGATCTTTTGACAATGAGGCTGCCACTTCAGGCACTTTGGTAAGTGCCTAAAATTAATTTTTACTCTTAGTCTCGGTCTGTAGCCTAAAGGACTGTTTGAGTGGAAAGCTTTTGTTCACAGAGATTCCTATGAAACTTTGGGTTTAGTTACAGAGGAGAGCTGTAGCAGTAGGAATGAGAACCTTCTACAGCAAAACCTTTTGCCTTTGCATCAGCCCCAATACCCAGTTAAACTCTACCCACACAAGCCATGAATGTATAGAGCATGCCAGTTTTCCTTCCCAGACGTGCAGCTGATGATGTGGAAATCCATGATTCAGTTCTGCATGATTTTTTTATTCTTTAGTTGGACATTGCTAAAGACTCTGACTATTGAATGACACTATGAAAGCCTTTGACTATGGAAGCACGGAGTGCTGAATTACAGCGGAAAAAATATAAAGGGACAAATGGAGACAAATCCTATATTCCCTAAAGAGAAATTTCCCTAAGACCTTGACCTGTAACGAATGTTAGTGTAACACAAATTATTCCAGCTCGCCTTGTCTATGTTCTTTGATGTACAGTTAGAGAAGCCTTGTGGCACTGTTTTAATTTATCAGTGTTGCACTCACCAAGGGATTTTTGCTGCTTTTGTTGTTATTTTTGGTGAAGGAGGAGGGAGGAGGGAAAGGTTTTGGTGAAAGTAATTTAATATACCACCTTACCTGCAGATTCTGGTGTTATCAGGGATTTTTCTCCTTCCCCATCTCCATGGATCCTTCCTGTTCTTTCCTGAATCTGTTAGATTCTTTGGTTAAATTGTTAAAATATTTTAAAGTTATGTCCCAGTTATCCATGATTGTGCTTCTTGGGGCAACATGTAACAAAGGTTTCCTTATACAAGCTACTGAATTGGTACCTAGATTTTTTCTATACCGACATAATTTTATTTCCTAGTAAATGCTTTCTGTCACAGCCAGCCTGCTTCAGCTGGTGATGCTCACTTCTCATATTGACCCCAGGTTTTCAAGCATGCCTATAGCACATGTGACAGTCTTTCTATACCATAAGAAGCACATGAAAATGAAAGGAGAGCCTAACACTTTATTAATCAAAATTAATACAGCTACTGCTGTTTGAATTCATACTGTACATATTACTGCAGTACACAGAGAATAATATAAATAGCAACGCAAACATATCTCTATTGGAGACATGCACCATTCTTCATCAGTGCCAATTCAAACAATTCTTTTGACTTCATAAAAGCACAAAGTGTTTTTATCGGAACTTTTCATGTTGACGGCACATGCTGTTAAAATGCAAAAAAGGAGTGATCGCTGACTTGGTAGGTCTCAGCGGTGTCACTGGAAACAGCTTTTGAATCAATCCATAATTTTCATTAATTTGACTAAAATTCAGATAATATACTGTAAAGAGGCATAATCATCTTAAACCTTCACCCTTCACAGTAGAAGCTGGAACACAGCATGTGGGTTTCATACTAATGTTGTGCTCTCAAGACGTATAGCTGGATTTATTTAGCATAAGAACTACAGTATGTATTACCTCCTGTAGAACATAAGCAAGTTGGTTACAGTGATTCATAGTAAAACATGTTGATATGCTTACAAGTAATGCGTTGCCAACTACAAAATTACATAGGGGTACATCCTGGATGGCTTATTTCTTCCTGGCTTAGGCAGAACTTGCAATAGGCAAGATGCTTTCATAGGTTTGCTCAACCAACACCCAACTTCAGGGTGATTTTCTAAGTTTTTTTTTTTTTCGGCAAGGACTTCAGAATCAAGTTATAATTTTGGGATTAAAAAAGAAGTGATGCATGAAATAAATGAGCATTAACTTAATGTAGAAACACTGAGAAAATGGGCAGACCTTCAGCATTTATTAGCTAGCAGAACATGGAAATAAGCTTAGGTTTTATTTGGTAAGTCTTGATTTCTCCTTATATTCACTTACAGCTTCTTATTTATGGCTCAGCCTGTCAAACACATTCTTAGATAAGCAACTGTTGCTCACAGGACTAATCTAATTACCAGTTCTTTTTATAATGAATGCTGACACAAAGGTAGAAGGATGTATAGCACTTGTGTTGGAGCCAATGCTACAGATGATCAAACAGTTTTGAAATTATGAGTATTTTGGATGGAAAATGTGTCCCTTTTTTGTCACGATGTTCCTGTTTTTTGTCCAACTCTAATTAAAGCTGGAGAACAAGAGTGAAAAGCTGGTTACATTTGTAGCTCTGGCACATAATTAATTGCCAAGAGTTTCGACTGGATATTTTAGCGCTCTGCAGTAATGCTCCATAGGCATATTTACCTACGACAGGCTGAAGAATGCTAGAGCCCTAATTATTTGTAAAGTGCATTTTGGAATTATTCTTCAAGAACAAACGTATTAGAACACCTTCAAATTGTATTTTAAAGACATTGGAAAAGAAAACCAGCATAGTGTGGTCTTGGTGAAACAGCATAGGCTGAGGAACAAATTCTACCTTTTTTGAAAGGACAATGTTTGTGTCCTTGGCCTTAATTTAAACCACAAAACCATCATGTGTTCTGGCATTTCTAGCAACCTGCCTCAAAATGCCAATAAGCAATAGTATTTCTGAAAATTAAGACAGAAAAGCATTGGCAAATGTGATGGGAACTTCTAAATTTTCCTAGCTCTTAACTGTTAATAAGTAAATTTACTAAAAAAGGGGGGGGGGAAAGGTGAAACTCTTAAGATTGGCTTTTCTTTACCTCTAAGTACACATGAAATCGAACAAGTGGGTTTAATTATTATTTTTTTTAAGTTCTGGAGTTTTTCTCCTAAACAAGCTAGTCTCAGTCCCTCTGTAATAAATAGGAGCTCTGTCATTAATCTCCACAGAAACCTGTGCCAAACCCGAGTGTCTCACTGACCCTTGTGCTCCCCCTGACTTCAGCAGGAGAACCTAGACCAAGCTACACGTGTAGATGAAGAATCCATGGTAGTGTTTTGGGACCTTAAGTGCTTTTTCATATCCTATTTAAAAGTTTCTCCATTACTCTGATGTGTGTAATGATGGCAAAGGTATAGTTAATTAAGTCGTAAGTACCTCATGATTGAGGACAGTAAAGTATAAAGCTGTCAGTACCCCCCCACTCCATGACTCAAATGATATTTTCTTTTTTTCATCATTGGCAACTTCCCACGACCATATATTTTCTGCTCCTTTTAAAGAACCAAATGCTGAATGTGAATGGGTAGCCGCAGCGTTGGTTTGCCAAGTAATGGTAGGGTGTCCCCTGGAAACAGGCCTCTCTTAATTCTGTTTCATATCTGAGGTAAAGTAAAAACATGGAAACAGATGGTAGGGAACGACTGGCATCTCATCATGCATATTTCATTTGATTTGCAGCTAGTCGCCTCTTGATAATAATATTAAATGCTACAGAACTCAACGACTTTGTTCCTGGGAATACTGCATTCAGTGACATAGGATCAACACTGTAACTTCAATTAAATTTTGAAGCCGGTGAGCTCTAAGTATTTACATCTTTAGCAAGGTTATGATACAAACAGCTCGATTCTTCTTTTCGGCTATGTTTAGGGCTGACTTGCAAAGAAATACACAGTTGCTGGTTGTGAATGACAAATGTTGCTTAATGTTTTTTTAAGAGCACAATGAGACAAACAGCTGTGGTTATTTCCATAACGCTCTAAGGCGTTTTACTGGGAGAGAATTTAGCCATTAATTTTGTTGTATTTACATTATTTATATACAAGAAGAACAAGAAAAATGGCAGCCCGTTT
Source organism: Gorsachius magnificus (assembly GCA_034008185.1). NCBI lineage: Eukaryota > Metazoa > Chordata > Aves > Pelecaniformes > Ardeidae > Gorsachius > Gorsachius magnificus. The sequence continues at coordinate 18,595,118 of CM067091.1, forward strand.
AATGATCATATACATTCTGATTCGGTTGGAAAAATGCGTGTTACAAATGGCAAAACAGCCTGTCAAGTACATAATTATATGTTGGGTTTTTTGTCAGAGAACTTTTAATTCCTAAAATCTCACTGTATGATCTCAGTGGAAGATCAGTCCTATACATTATACTGGGGTGGGGAGGAAACAGCATAATAACAGACTTCTCAAACCACATCAGTTCCTGGTTAATAGCTCTTTTTCTTCATTTTAATATGAGGGTTGCCTTTGTAAAATGCTTCCAAAGCAAATTAAAAGATGGAATCTGATACAACAAAACATTACTTGACATCGGGAGAAATAGTAACTTAAATTTCATTCATTGTCCCTAGTCTCAGAAGAGATACTGGGGAATAAAATATCACTCCCTTGTGATGCATTGCTTATCTGAGACTTTGTTTTTAATAAGAACTGTGCTCTCCTGTACATTATTCTTTCCTGTTCTTGCTTTAGCTCAATGTAGGAGCGTGAAAACGTGTGGAAGATGGAGGTGACTGGAAATGCCATGAGGAGGATACCACTCAGTATGCTGCTTAGTGCCACCACTTGGCCGGGAATGCTCCTGGGAACCATATCTCCGTAGCCTACCGTGGTCATGGTGATGACAGCCCACCAGTAGCATGCGGGGATGCTGGTAAACTCCTGTGAGTCCGCCATCTCGTTCTCAATGACATACAGGAGCGGTGCAAACAGTGCGATGGCCACGCAGAGGAAGAGCAGCAAGAGCCCAAACTCCCGGGTGCACCTGCGAGCAGTCAGCCCCAGCGTCTGCAGCCCCAGGGAGTGCCTGGCCAGCCGCATGACGTAGAGAATCCTCAAGGCACGGAGAATACGGAGGACCAGACCTACTTTGTCCAGGTAGATGCTCCCAGAGCTGGGCTTTTTATAGCCCACCGAAGTGGTGTCTACCAGCAAAGTGATGTAGTATGGCAGAATGGCTATTATGTCTATCAGAGTTAATGGTCGCCTCAAAAACGCAAACTTGCTCTTTGCCTGGATGAATCTTAGCAGGAATTCCAGGGAAAACCATGCCACACAGACAGACTCCACAATGAAAATATTGTAGCACATCTGGGAACACTCACCCTGCAGGAAAGAGGAAGAGTTTGTAATTGGCACTGGACAATAACTATTTTAGTTGGTATGGTGACGGGAAGAGAGGTTTCTGTGTTGTCTTTTTTAAACCCCAAATATTAAAGGAATTGAAGCTGTTGCTATGGGGAAATGCATTGACAAATTGGAACGAGTTAAACACAAAACTTAGAAGAGGACTACTTATTCCACAGAAAACATTGCTCGGTAATTTCAGGCTTTCTAAATAGCAAATGCAAAGCTTAACAAGTTAATATACAGTTGTATAGAAGAATGCACACTAACAAAATTTTCCTCTGGACATAAAACTTGATATGGTTAATTCTGTTATTAGTAATTGAACACAGTCATGTAAGATTTTGAATACTCTCTGTGTTATTTTTCCCCCTCTAAAGACAGCTGCAAAATCCCCATTGAAATCAATATCATCAGACCTTGTACTTGTTCTGCTCTTCCCAGCAGATGCCATTTCCCATCCTGAAAAGCTAACTTACCTTTTCCTCCTCCTCCCTCAGGTCAGGCATGGTGCTGATGGATAAGTTCACTGCTGTAATAGTTACAAATAAAACAGACAAACAAGCAAACACCTTTCCAGGGAGGCCAGACTGGGGCCTTTCCACCATGTCTTGCAACTTTTTCATGCACAAGCCAATTTTTGTCTCCTCTACTGTTTCACCTGTTGTTTCATTTTCTATGAGGTCATCCTCCCGTTCATTTATTTCTGTAAACTCCTCCATTTTTTGCAGGTATCTCCTTTTACAACACCAGTCCAAGTTGTCTTCCTCAATTCCCCAGTAGAGCAGCTCCTCTTGGAAAGACAGCGCACACATCTCACGCAAGAGCCGAAGTTTTCCAACCCGCAAAAAGGTCAGGATTGTCCTGAATGCCCCTGGGTTGCGGTCAAAAAAGAATTCATTACATGTCACATCATAATCATCACAGATGTTTAGAATGTCGTCAAAATTGTTACAGAATTTTAGTTGTCCCAAACGTGTCAATGGGAATTCATCAAGCGTGGTCCATGGGAGCAAATACTTAATGCCTCCAACGTTTATAATAATATGATGCTTCCGATCATCCGGGTGAAAGCCTTTCAGGAGATCCTCTTGAGGGTGAATTAGCTTGGCTCTTTGGTAAAAGACTCCCTTAAGGGTTTCTGTTTCTGGAAAGAATGTGTGGTTGAAGGAAGTATCTGAAGCACAGCTCAGGGCACTATAGTCATAGTCGGAATTTTCTCCAGGTAGAAGAGTCATCTTGGAAGATAACTTCACATCACTTCGCTACTTCTGCAAGTGTCTGCTGGAACAAAAAACAGATATGAGGGGTGAGTGAATGAGAGGTTGTTTTCAAGTTTGGAACAAATGTAGTGATTTGAGCTAAAAAACATTTATGGCTGATAAAAACAATTGGAAATAAAACAGCAGCGGCTGAATATGGTCAGGAGACCTTTCTGGTGAGGCTTGGTTTGTCTGGCTGGGTAGAACTGACTTTATCAAGGGCTGCTCCCTTGTTCAGGAGCTCTGCTCAGCATATTTGTCACACCAGGGGGCTTCTCCTGTCTCACATACAGAGGTCTCATTTCCCAGTGGATATAGAGAGAAACCAGGAATAATTCCTGCCTGTGGCAGGATATTCCTGGTTCAGGATGGAAGTATAACAATTGTGACAGTATCATGTAAGAACAGAGAATTCAAGTGTGTTTTGTAGAAAAGGAAATGGTATATTTTTATTTAACTATTACACATAAAAATCTTAAGTATTTTAGTACCCATAAACATACAAATAGAAGTCAATTTTTTCATAGATCACACAAAAAAAGCCACATGGAAACAATTTGGGGAAAAAAAACCCCCACTTACATTGATGATCCCATTAAATGTTTGTATAGAGCTTATACACATTTAATGACACGGCAACTTCCTTTTTACAGCCTCACTTACAAAAGATGGCAAAGAAATACACCATTTCTACACAAACACTGGAATATTATTTCAGTTACAGCTGACACCCTATATGCAGTAATAGGCCTGTGTCCTTGCAATGGATTGAGCAGTAGCTGCCTTCACCTCTGATTATAGGAAACCAAAAAACTCTTATGACAACTTTGAAAATCACATTCAAATTCTGCTCACCCAACACTAGTGTAAAGTCTGTGGAATGAAGCAGCCAGAGTTCAAATGGGTATAAAAGAGCAGGTATTGGAAATGTTAAATTTTTTGCCTCCCTAACTCATTACATTTTAAAAGTCAGACTGAAAGTCAGCTCATACGCAGGGGAGTTGTACTGTACTGCTCCTAGATCGTCCGTCTGTACAGTCAGCCACCGCTTAATGCATGGAGTTGCCGAGTTTTGTTTGAGAAGAGTATTTATTTATTAAGTAGGCTGTACAATAAATAGATATTAATTATGCACAAGTATTCTGAATTTCTAGCCTCGAGTTCATAGGAAAGTAATAAAGAAAATACACTTGATGGGCTTCAGTAGCAGTACATAGTTTTGTTCTTTTCCTGGCTGTACTTACCTCCCCTTCGACAGGCACCTGGGGGATATATACCCCTGCTAGGGTGACTTCCTTAACCACAGAACTGTCGTTTTCAGAAGCTGGGGTTTATAAACCGCATCAATAGTGTTACATACCTGTTATAGAAGAAAACTCCATGAATATGCAACAGCAAAATACTCAAACCACAGCTGCACTTCAGCTTAAGAGCAACAGGCTTTCCTTGCTGCAGGGGGACTTACAGTGCTGCTGTCAAGAAAATACTATCCCAGTCCTGCTCCTAAACTTCCCGGAGGGATTACTCTGAGCAGAGCGGTTCCTAAAAGACCCTTACAAACAGGAGGCCCCGGGTGAGCTTTGGATGGAGTGGTACTTTGTGATTCCCCACCCGTAATCCTCTTTAGTACAAAAGGAAATCATTAATTTACTTACCTTTAGGGCATGAGGATAAAGAAAGCCTATGGGGAATGTACAAGAATGGACAAGGTGTGATTCCGATCTTCCAAGAGCGGCAGCACTACCCTCTGGCTTGAGGTAAGCGAAGAGGTAAGCTTTGCCATCCCGCTCCCATCACAAAGCGGGATTTCTATTACTAGTGCTAGTGACTTGAGAACAGCTATTTGGCAAGTAATCTATTCTCCATGCCAAAATCTTAACTGTGTCTAGCTTTCAGTGCCTTATCACTACATACTTGCTTGTATTGCTGAGTTGCTCTGTCTTTGCTCCAGAGTTATGACTCTGGAAATCCCCACAGCAGGAGATGGGCAATTCCCAACTCCTCTGGAAGTAGCGGTGGGTGCAAACAATGACAAAATCCCGCAGGCGTGCACTCAAATAAACTTCCAATCAATTTTGGTCTGTCTCTTGCCTCAAGAAAGACTGAGTGAAGGCCTACTGACCTGAAAGTCTTTTTTATTTTTTTTTCACAGAAAGAACATTAACACAAAATGTAATTGTATTAAAAAGTCACATTCCAGGAAATTCTAGCCCATACTGGGATTATCAGTGGAGCTTCACGACAAATGATGGCACTCTGCCATTGCCCCCTGGAAAGCTGCAGGACCCAGATGAATGAAGGGGTCTGAGGAGGGCAATGGCTGGCTCAGTGCTAGCTGGAGCATGTTGAACAGAGGAAGGGCAGAACAGCTGAACTTGTGATTACCCTGACATACAGTCCCATCACATGAAGTACTCCTAATGACCTCAGAGCCGGTCCTCTGTTAAAGCATTCCCAGGATACCATCAGTACAAGGAATGCCACTGGGAGTTCAAGCTATAGGTCTGATATGGAAAAACAGAGCTACCTGATATATGTTTATGTAGGGCTCCTTTTCTTAGAGCAGCTGTTGTTTTATTTAGAAACAAGCTTTTTTCCCCTCTGCCTCAACTACGTCTAAGGCAGGGCTGGCCCAAAGAGAATAAAGATTATGACTGATATAAGACTATGGATAAATGGGAGCCGTTAACCGCTCTCCCTTCTGTAATACCAGATGATGTTGGTTAGCAACAACTTATCCTCTGAATCTCAGCCAGGAAAAATGAGGAGGCAGCTCATCTCTGTCACTGGTTTGATCTCCCACCGCATCCATTGTTGACACAATGGGAAGAAATGGGGAGATGGAAATGTAAATGTTCTGCGTGTGTCAGACACATGCTGTAGCCCTGAGGCATCAACTATGAAACAACAGAGCAAAGAAAAAATAATTTCTTTCTTTGTTCCCAGCCTCTCAACCTGTGCGAGACAATACATTGGACAAATTAATCCCCTCTGTAACACACTTAATGACTGCAGTTATAAAAGGTGGCTCCTTCTTTTTCCATAACCAGAACTGGCAAGCCCACAGATCCCAGGTAGGCAGCTACAGTATTTGACACCGCACATGTGTTATTTAGATGTTCTTTGCCTCAGATACACATAGCATCATGTCTAAGGGGGAAGAACAAGGAGGAAATAAAGGACAATAGAAAAGATAGCCTGACTTGAAGGTACGGAGGAAGGGGACAAATAAACATTTCTCTGTATGTTTCTTGTTTTCCTTTGGAAGGTGCTTCTACGGAATGATGCTTTAAGATGGGAGAGATCTAATTAATGGAAAGGGGTTTTTTGCTACTGAGCTTAAAACCAAGCAAACTGTTTTATTCATACATTGCAGACTGTTCGTACGTTGGGGACGGCTGTAAGAAATGTGTTAAGGATTAAAGACAACACACTGGAATATAAGGTCAAACACATTAGCCTATAGCAACAATTTTCCCAACAATTAAACAAGATGAACTTTAAGGGTATGCTGTAACAGTAAAATTCTCCAATAAAACTGCTCTGGTTAAGTAAGGCCCAATGGTAAAATCCCTCCTTCTCTGAGATAGCGTTCTGCCCTTTGAATGCTGGGGAGTCAGTGAAGCCCAGTTCATCTCTCCAGCTCCCCTGCTGATAACGTGTTCTCATCCTGGGCAAATTACTTCTCCCCGAGCATCATTTCCTATTTTGTTTGTAAGCTTACTGGGGCAAGGACTGTCTTTTACTACATTCTTCAATCCTGATTATTGTCCTGGCTTCCAGAAACAACAGTAATACAGACTAACTGGCCCATTGCAAGGGCTCCTGGTGACTCTAAATGGTGCGGTGTGCATGTGAAGCAAGATACAACATCTTTTCAAAAATCTGTCTTGCACAAGATGCTATCCTTATCCATTATGCCTGATGAAGAAATCGAATTAGAAACCTGTACTGCCCCTACTTTAAGCACAAATTCAGGAAGGGTGCCAGACGCCTAGACAATGGGGAAAGAATTATTAAAGATGCCCTTCTGAGGGAAAAGAATAGGAATCATGAGTAACATGCTAAAATTCCACTGCAAGTGTTGTTGTTCCCCCCCCCCCCCAGTGTCCTCTGCAGTATTTTGAATTCTGCAGTGCATCTCTGATGTAATCAGAGCTCCTGCAAGGAGTCCTGATACTGCTCTGTGATGCAGACAATTCAAAGTTGTGCCTGGATGATAACAAGCACACAGGGAAGGTGCATAACTCCCCCCATGACTCTTCTATCAATTCCAGTGCCTGGAACTTGTCTCTGTTGCTTTTTACCATTTGTAAATTTAGTTTAAAAAAAAAAAAGTTTCACATTTCAGTGCAGGCTGAATATGAATACAGTGATTTTTCAGAAAGAATTCCATAAGAAACTGCTTTACAGTTTAGTGATCCTCCTTTATTCTTTCCTTAGTTAAAATAAGCAGTATTTTCAAGCAGTGTTAAATTCAGCGATCTTCTCACACCTGATTTCCGTACTGTATCAACACTGTCAGGGTGCCCTCCTGAACTACTTTAAGCTATACTCACACAGCTTTTTATGTAGTAAGAACCAATCTCAAACTTCAGCTCTGCTTGCGAAGTGAACTTCCAACCAAATCAAAGTAAAACTCACAAAGGTCAATGTACAGCATGAACCAAAACTATCCTGAAAATCATATAATCTGAAAAAATATGCTCATATCTGTATATTGCTCTCCTTGATCTGGACACTGTTATGCTTTTTGGCATCTTATGACAACGTACAGCTGAATTCTGACAAATATCTTACTCGGTGTTTGGTTTTATAAAGCTGAGCCTTATTCTGACAATAATAATCAGAAGTGAAATAACTTTGCAGATAACTTACATCCCCAGGAGAATGTTCTGAAATACATTAGAACTAATAACTGCAGTTATTATCCTGCCGTGAAATATATTTATGTCGACACATTTTAGTAAGTCACATTCAAAACAACCTCTTCAACATCTTTTTAAGAAGTAAAGGATTTGTCATTTATTTATATACATATTTTGCCACTGAAACGAAGAGATACGTAGTCATGGAAGAGTTATTTTATGTGTGGTTACCCCCCCTCCCTGGCCAAGTCTTTTCCAATTAAAAAAAAATCTGCCAGAAATACATTGCCTATCAAGAACAGTTAACTTTATGTGTTAGTTGCCGATGAACAGAAGTCAATAAATAGTTCAATATAAAAGACAGCTCTTAATTATTTTAAAATTAAAGCGATAAAGGACCTTCAGATTAGGCAAAGAAGAAGAAATTTGAAACACAAGCCTCCACTGCACTGTGCAGGCACAGGACTCGGGGAGAGGGGGAGCCGGGAAGGGGAAGACCGAGCATCACAAACCGAGCCCGACGGATCAGCCTCGCCAGCCGCCAGCCACCTCCGCGACAGGACAGGAGAGCGCCAGGAAGCAGCCGAGCGGTGCCCTTCGCCAGCCGACCGCCTCCCGCTGCCGGCGGCAGAGGCAGCCCGGGGTCGGGAAGAAATGACGGCACGGGGGGAGAGTCCCTCTCTTCCATCCCTGCTGCGGGAGAAAACCTGTTGCTACAACCCCTGCACGGGCTCGCACGACCCCCCGCCCCCTCCCCGCCACGCACACCCCGCCGGGGCTGCAGGGCGGGATCCCAGGGGCAGCCCCCCTGGGCCGGCCCCGCCGGGCTCTGCCGCCCGACACCGGGCGATGCCCGCAGCCCCCGCGGCCCCCCCCCCGCCGCCCCAAGCCGCTCTCGGAAGAAAAGTTCCCCCGAAACTTGCCTGCAAGTTGCCCGCGGCGCCGGGCAGCGAGCGCGGCCGCCGGGAGCCCCGCGGCGCGGGGTCGGCGCCGGCTCCGGCCGCACTCACCGGGCTGCGCCGCCCCTGCGCGGAGCGGCGGCGGGGGCGGGGAGCCCCCCCGGGGAGGGGAAGCGGGCTGGGGCCGGGGGGCGCCGGGCCGGACCGGCTGCCCCCGCTGAGCCTCGGCCCGCGGTGCCGCGGGCGGGGGGGGGGGCTGCCCGCCGCCGCGCCCGCCCCCGTCACCCCCCAAACACAGCGCTCCGGGGGGGCGGGGGCTGGGAGCCGCGGGCTGCCCGCAGGTGGCATCCCGGGCTGCTGGCATCGTCAGTAAAACTTCTGGTGCTTTTCCCGTTCCATGGTAATATTTATTTATTTATTTGTTTATTGCTTAGTGAAGTGGCATTAAAAGTGTCCATTAAAACATAAATCGTAACATCTCCCCCCGCCCCCCCCAATCCATAGCAATGACTCCAGGAGAGCCAAAACCGTGCTTTATTCCCGTGGCACCCTTGCAAAGTACAGTGACAATTAACGCTGGTGTAACTGATTGCCAGAGATGTGGAGAACATTCCATACCTCTACTTTTTAATGAAATTTTTTTATTTGGTTGACATCTGGGTGGAAGCTCTTCGGTGTGGATTGAATCGCCGTCTTAAAGCAGCGAGTTAAATCTTGGTGCCAGGGTTAAGGAGAAACCAGCAGCTTGAGCTCTGTGACAGCCTCGGAAGCACAGACCGCTCCCATCCCGTGTGCTGTTGTCCCCCAGTGGGTACAGGCGATGATACTTTTGGCCTCTTGATTTTTCTTACCTGCTTAGGCACGGGGCTTAGCAGGGGTTGTCTGCAGATGAACTCCTGCACCTCGGTGCAGCATGGGGACGGTCACCTCTAAGCCCAGCGGGACAGGGGCTGCCTCTTACTATGGGCATTGTGCACTTCACCCAGAGCAGGGGGGGCTCATTTCAAGTGAGGTCCTTTGTTGCTATGGTAATACAAATGAAAAACCTATACTATGGTAATTTTAGCAAAATACCTCTTTTTTTTTTTTTTTTTTTTTGTAAACTAAATTGGACCGTGGTTCAGAATTGTGTGGGCATACAGAAATAGTCATGCTTATATTCCTCAACTGTAGTTGTTAAACAGCAGTTGTGTAGAGGGCTGTCAGCGACTGCGGCTGTGGGCAACTTGGGTTTCTTTTTCCCTGATATTGCATACGTTTTTTATTTGACTTTGTAAAGGTTTCTTAGCATGGTGCTCAGCCTTTATCTGTGGAAGGGAGGTAGCTGGTTTTGCTGACCATGGTGCCATGTATAGAGTTTTGGCTTTTGTATAATAGTCTGTAATAATCTTTTTAATGAAAGCCTGTATTTTAAAAGCCGTTGTTGATAATTGCTGTCAAAGAGGAAGGACACATCAAGTAGTGTCTCCCAGGGAATTATCTGGGAACAGTTTTGGTCAGTGTTTCCTGTAATAACTTGGCGATGGAATGGAGGGCACTTTTATAACATTTGCAGCGATTCCAACCACGGCGTGCGAGGCTGAGATTTAAAATGACCCTGATATACTGCAGACCCAGCCTGAGCAGAACACGATAAAATTCTAGAAGAAAAACTATGTAGTATGCCACATAGGAAGGAATATCACATGTCAAATGAGGACTATTAGTTAGGTGAAAATACTGCAGGAGTGGATCTGGGGACTATAGTGGATCATAGCCCCTGCAGTGCTGCAAAATAGTCGTGTTGCTCTGAGCTCTAGTAACAGGAGGATCATATGTAAGACATTGGAGGGCGTTATTTCTGTTCCATTTAGCACTAGGCAGATTCAGCTGAAGCACTTGATCCAGTTTCAAGCATTACACTTACTCTTAAAGAAAGATGTAGGCAAACAAGATGGGAGAGTAGCAACCAAAACTGAGAGGCTTAGGAAAGATAAGCTACAAGGAAAGATGGAACTTGATTATTCGATCTGGAAAAGAAAACACAATGTAAGGACACGGCAACTGTCTTCAAGTGTATAAACACATTTATAGAGATGCCAGTAAGCAGGTGTTCTGTGACCACCAACAGTAGGATAAAAAGCAATTTACTAAAGTGCAATTAGGGAGATTACTTTAGATATCAGGAAAAAACCAAACAAACCAGACAAAACTATTACTGTGGGAGTGGCTGGAGAAGATTTAAAGAAAAGGTAGATAAACAGCTATAGGACTGGCTGTAGCATGTGTGACCATGCCGCAGGGCAGAGGAGAGGTTCAGTGATCCGAGGCATTCACCAGCCCATGTTTCTATGATTTCTGACTGTCCAACGAGGTACACCTTTCCCTTTAGGAAGAAGCAGAGCAGCATGGCACAAATGGAGAGCTCGTTACCATCCCATATGATTAATGCGGTGTTTTCACTATTTATTAAATCACACTGGACTATGCTATTTGGATCAGTAGCTCAGTAACATCTGGAGACCCAAGAGCTCACAGAGACAGACAGAGCAGAACTACCCATTGCAAGTAAGCAGTTTTCAAATCCAGTTTTGAGAAATAATGACTGAAAATCGTTACTACTCGATAGTCAGTGTAAATATAAATGCCCTGCAACTTGCTGGGTACTCACTGTAGAAATCACCACCTCATTTGGACACTTGGTTGGCAGATTCAGGTCTGGTCAAGGGCTTCACTGATGTTGGTATGAGAAATATAAGTCAGGTGTGAGATCACTAGCCGCAGACAATATTAAATCTGTTCTGGCAAATGGAGGTCTTTACTCTTCAGGCATGTCTTGCCTGCATCCTTCGTGAGCGCAGAATTCGTGTGAAAAGCTAAAGCGATACACGCCCTTGGAGATAACAAGCAGTGCGCTAGCAGTTTTGCTGTAGTGATAAGCTGACTGCGTGGCCAACTGGCTGAGGATTCCCAGAGCAGATCTACTACTTTGTGCTCCTTGAGGAATTATCATTGCCGCAGAGAAAAATTTTAATCCCTCTTTCATTACTTTTGCAGCCTGTGGCTGCTTTTCCTTCTGTTCCTTTGATTGTTGACATTGAAATCCTGTTCTATCATTTCTCTGGCTTTTGCAGATAATTCCAGCATCATTCTGCAGTCAGGAGCGGTGCTGCCAGCAAAGCAAGGTATTTCAACTTCACAGCACCTTTCACCTCTCACTTTCCAAACAAAGCAAGAGGCTAAATTCATTGCTTATAAATCAGAACTTAAATATTTACATGGCTGAAAGGTGAGAATTTTCAAAACCAAGCTACAGACCAAGGATCTTCCACAGAACTTATTAATCAGAAAATTTCAACTCATTAATACATTACGAAAATGCCATCTGTTTGAGAAAAAACCCCTGTAAACAGAGATAGAAGCAAAAGTCTTTGAATAAATTATGGATGGCAAATTATTCACCTGGTCTTAGAAAACTTAATGCTTTTGTCTATTAAGGATGCTTCATAATGTATATGCAAAATGTTAGGCTGAAAGTGGATAGCACAGACTACTGTTGCACAGAGGTTCAAAAAGGTCTCAAAAAAAGAACATGTCAAAACCCATGGTACTGTCTGCCGTGTGTCAGTGTTTTTCTCCCACTGCATAAGGGAATTCCTTTAAGAAGAAGGAAATCTGTCCCTTTATTTCTGTTTGTACCCAGATCCATTTGTACCTTGATTTCTGCTATTATATGAAGAAAATGGTACCTATACGTATGATTTTGGAATTGGGTATAGACTGTTAAGGGGAGTAAGAGAGAGTGCAACCACTTAGTCATGAGCGCTGTCCACAGGAAAGGAAGCAGCAAGTATTTGTTGGTCTTCAGCTCTATCAGCCCTTTCAGTGTGACAGTCCTACCAGGAAAGAGGGCTTTAAGTGGCTAAAGATTAAGGTAATGATCATGGTTTGCTCTGGAATTCTCAAGCTGTGGGCACTCGTGGGGCCTCTTGGTTCACTCTACTCAACAGTTCATCTGGTTTCAGACAACAGGTATTGTCTGATGGGATGCTGGGCATGGTAGTATTGGGCAACTCTCCTGAAAAGGACTTGGGGGTCTTGGTAGACCGCAAGCTGAACATGAGCCAGCAATGTGCCTTGGTAGCAAAGAAGACCAACAGCATTCTGGGATGTAGCAACAGGAGCTTAGCCAGCAGATCGAGAGATGTAATTACTTGCCTTTCCTTGGCACTTGTTAGATGACTTCTAGAACACGGCATCCAATTTTGGGCACTCAGGTCAGGAAAAACATCCTTAAACTGGAGTGTGTCCAACAGAAGGCCACCAAGATGGGCAGTGGAGAACATGCTCTGCTGGGAGACTGAGGGAATCGGGCTTGTCCAGCCTGGGGAAGAGCAGATTTCAGGCAGACATAATAGCTTCTAATACCAAGAAGAAGTTTATCAGAAAGATAGAACCAGGCTCTTCATAGTGGTGCATGGCAGGAGGACAGGAGATAACAGGCGTAAATTGAAACAAAAGAGTACGGAAAAATGTCTTTCCCAGGAGGACAGTCAAGCAGTGGAGCAGCCCAGAGTGCTTGTGCTGTCTCCATCCGTGGGCATTTTCAAAAGCCAGCTGGGTAAAGCCCTGAGCAACCAAGTCTGGTCTCATACCTAATGCTGCCTTGCATGGGAGGCTGGACTAGAGACCTCCTGAAGTCTCTTCCAGCCTGAACGACTCTGTGTTTCGGTGGTAATTGCTCTTTGAAATACTACTGCCATTATCAGCCTCCCCTGAGGAGTTCAAGGTGACCTCCGTGAGGGGGATCTATCCCCTCAAGGTAAGCAGATTGCATGCTGACTGCAGGTGGACCCAATTCTCTCGTCACTGCACGGTGATACATGTCTTAGCTGATTTATGGCCTATGCAGGCATTTTTGTTGCTTGCTCTTCTTGTGTCTTTTCTCATGAATGGCTCCATTACTCTTAATGCAGTGCTTCTGTAGCACCACCTTCCCATGGATAAAGCTTCAAAACATGTCCCTGAGTTTTATTACAAATAACCCAGTTAAATAGCAATTTGTCTTTTGCTAGAATTCACAGAGGTGCTTAGACCCAGAAGTGTTGCATTACAGGGTTGCAGTAGCAGGGGACCAGACTCAACAATCCACATTCCTGTATTTCCATGCTCCTCACATCTTGTACTCCCTCCTTCCTCTGGAATAAGGCTTCAGCGTGCCTACAGAACATGATCCACTCGCTTTCTCCATGCCCTGCTCTGGGACGTGTCCCTCCCAGCCACACAGACGCGCACTTGCGTTGCAGCACTGCTCGTCCCTACTGCAGTTCCCCAGGGAAGCGAAGGGCTCTGGCAGCCAAAAGAAATTGGCTAAAAGCCTCGGAATCACTGTTCCAAGCGTGTCTCAAAGCTCTCAGTGCAGCTCCCCTCGAGCGCGTGTAGCAGGTAAGCCCCACTTCAGCAGTGTGTTTAGTTTTGGTGCCTTTTTCCAAGGAATGCTAAAGATTTCCTCACCTGCCTTGCTTGAGGTGAATGTGTCAATTTAATCACCTTACGCTCCCTTTGCTGCCAACTGAGACACATTTGACTGAATGTAGCTACCCACCTTAAGGCACACAAATAGGCTGTGTGCATGTGTCTCAGGGCTCAGTTCACTGTGAAAGGAATCTTAGGTAATTCTGGCATCGAAGTCCCCATCAGAGGTCCAAGGGGTCCCACCTGGAATCACCTGCATTCAATCACAGAGGGTCTGTAGTGGAGAGGGGATTACATTTAGACATCTTACTCTCATCTTTAATCACGAAACAAATCCTCAGACATTTGTGTTTGCAGGAGAGCTTTCCTTTAGCTTTATTCCTTGTGCAGTTTTCTGTGAGTTTTGTGGTTGTGCTTGTGTATGGGCAGAACCAGGCTTTTCTACCATTCTGCTTCTGTTTGCTCTTGCTGAAAATGATTCGGGAGAGCTCCTGCACGAGCTTCTGCACGTCTGTATCGTGTTAGTCGTGGCATTGAAGGAGCGAAGAGTAACACATACCTCCTCCATCTGCAGCTCTGTAGATGTTATGTTTATGCTTGCAAGGTGGCCGATGTGACTAAAATTAATTTACAAACACTTGAAATTTTACTCCAGTACCTCATGCTGCCACCCTCCCCCATATCCCCACTGCAGATAGGCTGATAAACGTTCTGAACAATCCTTTGGCTGGATAGTGTGTACTGATACCTATGGTCTGCTCTGCTGAAAAATGAAGTTTTTGAGCAGGATACATTGGTGGACACAAAACCAGAATCAGCATAAATTCTTACTCTAGAAGAGTAGTAGGAAATGAACAGGATTTAAAACTGGAGAACAGCAAGAAGTCAGGAGCACAGTTGTGCCGAAAACTCCTTTTAATTTAAACAAGTAGAGAGGGATGGTTGTACTTGAGCAGCCTCACAGGGGTTTAGTTTGGCCTGGGCAGTGTATGTTCCCCAACTTAATGGTACGTCTCAGGTGCTTGGCAGCGCAGCCCTCTACTCCAATTCAGGCTGCATCCAACCTTGGAAAATCCTGTAAATGCATGAGTGAGGAGAGAAACCTCTGCACATGTATATTTTTCATATTTTGCGTAACTTCTGCCTAATCTGCATGGTTAACGCACTAGCAAAGGGCAAACAGAATTTCTGCATGCAGGTGACTCTTGTCACTTTGAGTTCCTTTTCAGCTTAGGCATGCAACTATAACTGTGGGGCACACAACTGGAGAACCTGGTTTAAAAATATTTATATTCCAGAAGGTTTGGTAAAATGCAGTACTTCAGCTGTGTTTAAATAATTAATTTATGTCATGTACCAACAAGACCAGCAAAATGTTTACAGGAGAAGAAGGCTCTTTGGCTGAAATGAGTTTTCAGGGAACTGCTGTATTGAAACTATCAGGGACAGTGTATTATTTATCATGGCTCTGGCAGACTTCCAAAAACGTATCACTTCTTTTTCAGATTGCTGAACTGAAAGAGCCTTGCAAGGATCTGAGAAATGTCTTCCCAAGCATGTGCTTAAGCATCAGTGTTGTTCAGCTTCATGAGTAAGAATGGATAATGTTCCTAAATACTTCGTTACCGCATCTGCCGCAGATTAGTCAAAGAAAGTCATCATTCCTCTCCTGTGTTCAGGCACTGAGAAAAATGCGTGTGTATTCATATAGTTTACACGTGGGTCTAGGAATGTGTCTTTGAGCCTAACCGATGCAAATATGAATTCTGCTAGGCAACTCCCAGTCAACGTTGTCAGAGCTTCATAGACATTGCTGGGGTGGACACCAGGTCGATAAGTTTGGGTTCCAACTGACCGTATCCATGCTTTGCTTGGTCTGGGGAGGAGTGCAAGGCTCACGGCAGGGGCTCTCTCCTTCCCCTTTGCTGGAACAGACTCATGCTGTCCAGCTCCCCTGGACTCCCACAGTAGCACACGACCATGACTTTCCATCACAGCACCCATCTTCATCCCTCCCACCTGATTGCAGTTCACTCTTTATGGGCAAGGCTCAGCGGGAACAAACACGTGTACCAGCTCTGTAACAGATGGAGCAATCTGCAGGCAACAAAGAGCCCAGCAGTGCACGCTCCCTGCCTCCATCTCGCCCTCACCCATGGAGATTTTTGGGCTGAGAGTGGGCTCTGAAGAGGGCACAAGAATGGCCAGGACACAAGATGGTATCTTCTCCGAAAAAAATAGTGTCTCTTCATGCTGTCAGTTTTCCTCTCCATTGGATAAACTCATAGCTAAAACCCCATATTCCTACTCTTTATTTCCACCCCATATTCCTACTCTTTATTTCTCTAGGGCTAGTTTCTTGGCTTTACTTCATGGTGAAATTCCACAGTGTCAGACTCCAAGCCCTCTGCAAGGAAACTGGAGAAATCTGGGCTCAGATGTTCCCTTCTTTCAGTCCATTTCCATTTGTCTTCCAAATTAACCAGTTCTTACTGTCAGCCCTTTTAAATTTCAGTCATGGACAGGACAAAGAAATAGAGAGGCCAAATGGCCCTGCTTTCAAAACAGGACCTGTGGTATGAAACACCTCAAGGGGAAGAGAGTCCTTAATGCCAAACTAAATTTACCCGTTGTTCCCCGATGACAGATTCCTCAAACTGTCAAAACGTCACTGGAGGTGACCAGGCGCACAATTTTCAGGCATTCACTTCTGTTCAAAGATACCATTAGGAAGATGAGATGAGCCTCCATTACATTTCTTTTTCTAGCTCAGTCAATTTTTAATACTTGTGATACCTTCGGTGAATGTGAAATAATTATCTTAGTCATAATACTTTTGATCTGTAAAATAACATATTTTGTGTTGCAGTTTTAAAAAATGATTTTGACAATATAAAAGAAAAAATTTATTAGGCAAAACCCATCATGCATGACTTCTGTAATTGCTGCTACAAAAAGGTGTGGGTACACAGTACAATTGAAAGGATTTACATTTTAGTATTTCTGCAAATAAACACAATACTTAATAAAGGCCTAATCCTTACATTTCTCATCCAGAGGAACCCCATGCTTTCAGGTTGGACCAAGCAAAGAGTAAATTAGAACCTGGGGAATTTGTATAGTTTAAGCGAGCAGGTAGCTGGTACGAATGGGTGTATCTTTTTGGGCCCACACAGGTGACCTTGTTCTGCACCACACAGCGAGAGCTGCTCGCCCAGCGGCGCGCCTGCACGAGCAATTGCACAATTAGGCGGTGGACAGGACACCAGCAAGACGCACAAGAGCTCTGAGTTCCTGTCTTAACTCTGCAACAGCAGTGAAATTACTGCGCAGCCTGAGCTTATTTTCCTTCAGCAGTTTTGACTCTTGCATCTGTGAATGCAGAACATTTTTGATAGCAAAAAAAAATGCACATTCGCTGCTGGAAATCTTCCCTTTAGAAAGGGAGCCATCTGGAGAATAAACTGTAAAATAAGCCCTGAATGAGCTCCCAGGCTCAGTGGGACTTGTAGATAATTCTGTGTGTAGCAGAGTTGTTACTATAATTATAGTCCCAAATAATAGTGAAAGGACCTGACTGGCCATTTACATAGGAATTTACCACCTCTGCATGCACAAGGGGTAACTGCAGACGTTCAGTGTGCTTATTTTTTGCGTGCAGTTGTGAAAACAAGATTCTTGCCACAGGCTTTGTTGGTCAGGAACAGCACCTTGCTGTTTCTTTGTAGCTGTACTCCGTTAAATACGTTGGAGTGATACACATTTGAAGTTGTGCTGTGCACTTTTGATTAAAAGACTTTATCAGTGGTTGAAGCCCTGTAGAAAAAAAAAAAAAAGACAAATATTTGGCAGTGGTAAGCAATGAATCTGGGTGGGGAACTGCAGTTTGACTCTATGGATGGTGCTTTTGACCATCCACCACTGTTCTGCTGCCTGTGGCTCAGTGCAATTCCACGTCTCTAATGAAAATTTAAAGCAGTTCCTTCAACTCTGAGCCAGACTGTGATATTTTTGTCCTCTGTGAGCAAAGCCATTTTTCCTGAGGAGCCTCATGGGGTGATTTTGCATCGGTTGGAAAGAATGCCTTCTGGAGTGGGTGGGAATAGGGTGAGCTCTGCCCGCTGGCTGCACAGCTGCCATGAAACCAGCGGTGCCCTGCTCAGCGTCAGGGAACCCTTGGATGAGAGCACACCCCTTGGCATCACTGTGGGTGCTTTGAGTGGAGTTTCTTTCTGATATCCTCTACTCTTTTATGGAGGAAAAGGTGCAACACTGTGAAATTCCCACATGCGTGACCCTGTAATGTGTTTAAGCTCAGAATACCATCCCTCGGTGAGAACTCGGTCATCGAGGACTAGGACCGCCTGGCTGGCGCATTATAACTGTCATTATAACTGGTACAAATGTCACTGATATGTGGACTTTACCATGTTTTTTCATAAACAGTGTCAGCTGGCACGATGACTTTTGAGTCCTATCGATACGGATGTTATCTGAACAGGAAAATCACACACCAGCCATCTGACCCTTCAACTTAACACTCAGATTATTTTTGATTTTCCTTGTTGCTGAAGCTAAAGACAGAGGTTCAGTATTGCAATAAAACTCTAGCTTGCACAGGATTTTGTTTTCATGAGGGAGGGGAGTGGGACACTGCTGTCCCTAGGGCCTTTCACTACTTGCATGGGTGCTGCCTGCGCCCGGGGAGGGAGGAGCTGCAGGTGGAGCGTTGAGCTTGTAGTTTACACAGCTCTGCTCCAACAAATCCTTGGGAACCTGTGAGTGAAAATACCCCATGGTAAGGGGTGGTCATTAATCACCACAATGTATGTGTTTATCCCGTCGGAGGAATGTCTGGTTAGAGAAGACTAATTGACATTCATTTAAAATATTTTTAAAGTATTTAACCTTGTAGCTAGACCGCCAACTGCATGTAGTAAATAACCTCTCCGTAGCCCCTTTTTCTCCACAGTCCCTTTTTATGAGACTGATTACATTTTACTAACAAAGGAACTAGTTAAATTTTACCTGTAAATAGCCCTAAAATAACTACTTTTGATCCTGCTTCAAAAAAGTCCCTGTGGGTTACTGTTTGGTTTTATTTTTAATATATAGCACCATAATACTGTTCTCCTTCTAAATTAATAAATAAATCTCCCATATACTTTCATGGTGTGATGGTGAACTTTAACATCTCTTTTGTTAAATTCAGATTGTTAATTTAATCTCATTGTGATTCAATAGCTGCTGAAATTATTAACAGTTAAAAAAAGAAAATACAGTATAGTCCAGGCAAGCTATCTCAAGGAGAGGCTTGGTTTTCCTAGCATGTGAAAAAAATCAATGGTAGCAGGTAGATAAATTCAAAGTTAAAACAATGTGTAATTCTTATAATTCAAAAATGGAACGTCATATACAAGAAGCAAGATGTGCATAATGTAGTTATTATACCTAATTATTGTTCAGCTGTATGTCTTGCTTAGAGCAAAATTGCCACAAAATGTAGACCAGCTTTCTGGTTAATAAGATTCTTTTCCTTCTTATTAAGTTTATGAGATGTTGCTCTAAAAATAATTCTTGTAGAAATCATAAGAATAAAATCAGGTTCTTCATTGGTGGTTTACTATGCATTAGTCATGCACATTTACTGAACTTCTGAAACTCACTGATTTATCTAAAAATAAATATTATTTCTTGACATTTCCTGTTTGGTTATAATTGTGCACGGCTCTGTCTTCCTGCTAGGAACCCTTCTAGGCGGCAGACTCCAGTTGCATACTTTTGGAGTTTGGTCATGGCAACTTTTTGCTTGTATTTCCCATTGAAATTCACGGCAAAATTCCGTTAGTTTTAATGCAAACTGGAGCGGGGTCACTGATATATCTTGAGCAAGATCTCAAACAGACTCTGAGGCTTTTTTGTCTCTCTTGTGCTTTAAGTATTGGAGCATTCATAGCTTTTGCTGACGTCTTTTGGCGCAGCGTGGACAGAATGGAAGTTCACAGATTATCATAGTTCTTTCTTATTTGACATGTATTTTGGCTTAGGTTTTAAGCATCTTGTGGTTTAATTAACACTCTTAATTCTGTTTGTCCTCATACAGTGAGGATCGGATCCACTGCTGTGGCTTCTAGAGGCTGCCACAATACAAATAAAGAGTAATTTTCCAGCGTGAACCAAATAAATCTGTCCTTTCTGCCATCTCTGTGTTTAATCTGGCAAGGAAGGGAATTTGGGGTGTGTGTGCACTGAACAACGGAGTTCTGTGTTGGTTCTCAGGGCTGTTGGGAATTGAAGAACAATGTTAGCATTTGTTATTTCTCTCATAAAATAGTGAAAACAGCACTGTCTTGACAAATCTGTTGAAATTACTCGCAAATGGGTAGTTCCTCTGTAGGAACAAATACAGTTTAAGGTCACTCTACTGCCCTGTATCTGCAGGCATTCTAGGGCTACAGAAGGTAAATAATTATTTTATTTTTTCCAAATATAAGAACAATCGCCACACTTTTCAGTCTCTATATAATCTCCGCAATGCTGTCATAATTATAACGTCTGATTGTGTTGCTAATCACATCTTAGTTTAGCAGTTAGTACATTGATAAAAAGATATTAATGAGTTCTTGGCAGTTACTCTTTTTCTGTCAGACAGCCTGATAAAACTACAATGCACTAATTTAATTGGAAAACAGGCACTCAAGCATCAACACAGTGTGTGGTGGAGAGATACCATCTACTCTATTTTGGTAAGTGACTTAACTGTCCTCTCATGAAAAGTGTTTAACGTCCAGGAGATGTAAAACAGAACGTAATTGCAGTGTGGGTTTTTGAAAAGCGCTTCGCTGGGGATATTTTGCAGTCACTTAGGTGGTTTTGCAATTTGTATTGTTGGGGATATAAAAGTACTTTCATAATTAATTCAGTTATTTTTATGGATATACTTATGAGTGTTTTGCTCTGAATTCTGTTTGCATTTATTTTGCAATCTCATTCCTCTTGGTTCATGGCTTTACAGTCAAAGGTACCTTAGAAAATTGGACTAGTCATGTTAGCATTGTCCAATATCTCTTTACACCAGTATAGACATAGCTAGGAAGGAAAAGGAATAAATTAGATCAGTATAAACATTTCCTCAGCAGTTCAACTATGTTCCCACTAAAGGTTGTACGGGTATTTCTGCAAGGATTTCACAGGTTAACATAGTTATAGCAAGACAAGCAGCATGTGAAGAGCCAGTTCCTGGAGCTGCCTTCTTTTGAAATACAGTGGAGGTGAGACCTTGAAGCTGGTTATCTCCAGCAAAGGGAAGTTTAAGTTTGTTTTCTCTCATCTTTGGCATTTTGTTAAGACTCATCTGCCACAACAAACACAAGAAGAATGTTACAGGATGTCCATGACTTTCTGAACACCAAAAGCTGATGGACTGCTTGGATTCAATTCCCTTCAAGGGTCTAGTATAAATCCCATTAGCCATGTTTACATAAAGACAAGGACTTTAAAGGTAGCATTAAGGCTATAATATTGGTGCTAACCCCCTTTATGGAGTAGAGCTGTACTAAGAGGCCAAAAGGAGCAAGTCACGTTTGCAGCTGTGGAGCTCAGTACGCTTCAGAGCGGCTCAGTGGAGACTGCATCTGGCTAGTGGGGGATTTGTTTGATTAACAAATCATCAGTTTTCAAGTGGTGTCTGGAGCGGGATGCCATGACATCTTTTTTCTTTGTTCAACAAATAGAAATCCCCATCTCCTCCCGCAAAACGTGCTGCTGCCCTGGGGACAGAATAGGCTTTTGGCTGCTCTGTTGCCAGCTCAGTGAAGCCTTCACTGACAACTTGTTGAGCGATTCGGTGGATAGCACCATCTCTCCTGGGAGCTCCATGGAACATGATTGTTCTGCTTCCAGGGATCAGCTAAGCTTATCTGGATTGAGATGCTGATACATTGCCCAGGAGATTGGTTGGCAGCTCCGATTTCAGTGTTGTAATTGTACGTTGACAAATGCTTGTTGTTATGGGCTTGTGGTCTGTTAGAAGGAGGTTGAGTATATACTGATTTTATTTTTAATTACAGAAATTACGGTTGGTCTTTTCCTCTCTAACTGGAAGTAATGCTACTTAGTTGGTGACCTGGAGACACATCCAATTATCTGTTCTCTGAAAGCCATCACATAAAGACTTGTTAAAAACTTCCCTATCTGATGCTGTATTGTGGGCAGGAATGATTATTTGCTGCAGCCAGAGTATGAGTTCATTCTGAGTATATGAATAGCTTTTCTAATTCCTGGAAAATGCTTGTGTCTCCTGCTGTGAGCAGGAATTATTCCTTAAAAGCTGATGTGATGGCTTTATCTCTATATAGAGTTGCAGCCCTAATGCACTGTGAGGGGCTGGGACCTGTCCAGTCCTCTCTATAGAAGAATTCCTCCTTTGCTCCTCCTGTGGCCCCCAGGCTTTGAGACGCACCCTCCAGTGCTGCAAGGTTTTAACATCACTTCTACCATGGGTGCTAATTCTTACTACTTTGGGCAGAAAAACCTGAAAACCTTTCCATTTTTTTTTCCCCATGCTGCCTGAATAGTTCCAGCACCTGATGATATCCTAGAGGAAGAACTGTTGTATTCCCTGTGAGTGCTCATATGGCAGATTTGTCACTGCTCTCCTATAGCCAAACTTATAAGTGTGCTGTCATGTGCACAGTTTCTGGCATTTTTAACCCTTTCCTAATACCATCTGAAAATCCTCTCCTGTAAATAATGTTTCTTTTGAGAGAGACTCATCACATCAGTCCCAGAATTACCTGCACCCCTCTTGAATATAGAGTTCTCTTATTGTTTAGCTTATTTACATAATAAAACAGAGAAATCAAGACCGAGTCTTGAGCCAGAGCACATATGAAGTTTCCAGTACGAGTAATTTTTTTGTATTTATCATTTTGAGTCCTTTTTCACTGTACTGTATGCCTAAAGTTTGGCAGGTATAAATTAGACCTCTAGAATGAATACAGTTGCTGCCTGCCATGACTCAGAACAGTCTGTCCAAAGTTTTTCATCAAACTGAAATTACAATCAGCTATGACAAAGGTGGCAGGATGCCAAAGGGATAATATATATTGAGCAGGAAGGAGACATGAAACACCACATAGTGTTCGGAGGGGTGCTTACCAAATTGATGGCTAAGCATCTTGTGGCATCTCTCCTACCCTGCCGTCCAAGGAGAGGAGTGAGAAATGCACAATTTCCATGATACTTAGCAGTACATGATCCCATATACTGAATACTTCCCATGGGCAGAGGTGTTTTTCATAGAATCATAGAATGTTTTGGGTTGGAAGGGACCCCTAGAGGTCATCTAGTCCAACCCCCCTGCAGGGAGCAGGGACACCACTAACTAGATCAGGTTGCTCACAGCCCCGTCCAACCTGTCCTCGAATGTTTCCAGGGATGGGGCCTCCATCACCTCGCTGGGCAGCCCCTGCCAGTGTTTCACCACCCTCATTGTAAAGAATTTCTTCCTTATATCCAGTCTAAACCTACCCTGGTTTAGTTTAAAACCATTACCCCTTGTCCTGTCACAGCTGGCGCTATTAAAAAGATTTTCCCCATCTTTCCTATGGGCTCCCTTTAAGCACTGAAAGGCTGCAATCAGGTCTCCCCGCAGCCTTCTCTTCTCCAGGCTGAACAAGCCCAACTCTCTCAGCCTGTCCTCATAGGAGAGGTGCTCCAGCCCTCGGATCATTTTAGTAGCCCTCCTCTGGACCTGCTCCAACAGTTCCATGTCCTCCTTGTGCTGAGAGCTCCAGATTCCTTGGATCTTCTCTTGAGCTCCTGTGTCTCTGGGTTTGATATGGAATGAATAGAAGGATCATGCCGATCCCAATCACCAGCCGTAATCACAGTAGGTGCTGTAATGGGGGCAGGAAGAGCGACAGCTGTGCTACACAACACCATGAGGCCAAGTTCTGCAAAACGTTATCTTCCAGCTTAGGTCTAAGAGAAGTAAATTACAAACCACACTTAGAGGAATGAATGTTGGATCACATTCTCCCCAAGTTCAGAATATCTGGGGTTAGAGTCTGGTCTTACTGGCCCATAAATTTTGTTTTTCTTATGCCTGTAACACTTTCTGATTAGGAAGAATAATGATAATGGAATTACTTTCATTTTAATTTTACTTAATCCAATACTTTCCTGACTAAACATTTTGTAAGATGAAGGATTCACTCCAGGGTGAATTTGGCCCACATATGACAGTTACTATCTCGGATAATAGTTGCTATCTAAAGAGAAAAATGTAAATTTACCTCCAGAAGGAAAGGAAAAAAGGGAAATATTTATCCACAGCGGTGCTGCCTTAGAGACCAGGGACATTTCAAATAGCAATAATAAAAAGATACGTGTGCGAAATTATCTCTGCTTGGTTCTATCATTGTTAGTTTTGTTACCATCACTACCTTCTGCACTGGTTCGGAACAACAGCTCCATCAGAATTCCTTTAGACATTTATACTTACAAAGAACTCTAGATTTGATGATTTGATTTCATTTTACTTTGACAATGATGTTTCAGCCTGTGGAAAATAGCTTTTCAGTCTCTTTCCCAGACTCCAAATTAAAAGAATAATTTATGACAGAAAAGTATAAAAATGGGCTTAAGGAGAATGAAAGTAACATTTATTTTTCTCTGCATAAAAATATATCTCAGGAGTTTAAAGTAAAGCATGCAAATGAAGAAGACTGATTTAGGTACTACTGCAGATTACGCAGTAGTTCTGTGCAATCTTTGTTTATTTAGTGCTATATAAGGTAAACTGAAATAAAACAAATATGGTTCAGATTTTTAATTAGGTTTCCATAAATCTTTCTATGAATTCTGATTTATCCTATATATAGCCTGTTAACACTCCTAGGTCTAAAGCAGGAAACCTACAATACCTTGTATTGGGTCTCTGTATTTATGCAAAAGATTGTATAAACCAAATCTGAGCTACCCACCATTGCGAATGGAGCACTTGCACACACCCCTGATCTCTGACCATGCCCCATTCAGCCGATCAGCATCTTGGATCAGATCAGTGACAAATTTGGTGCGTCTCACAAACATCTCCAAGGTGCAATGGATTTGCTGCTTATGCCACGGCTGTTCATCCAGGATCTCCCTGACATCCAGCAACCTCTCTGCAGGGGAGTAGGTGGCCACCAGGAGCAACAGGATTGCGAATGCTTTTTACGTTGCTTGGGACCCATTCCTCCTCCTTTCGGCCATGATGAGGTGCTGTGAGCCAGGATTGAAGGCCACCATAAAACCTTTTCCTCCCTGAAAATATGATGGCAAAAATGCAAACACATCAGCATTGCTAAATCTTATGCTTCAATACCTGGGCACGCACCCATTTGCATGCACTTAAATGCAAATAGTTCCCATTGAACTAATGAGGTGATGCAGGTGTTTAACTAAAACACGTGCTTGAATATGTGGAAGATCAAAGCCCTTAATTGCGGGCATATGGTGCAATGTAAAGGTACTTATAGCAGGCCTGTACAGATTGCCTTTTAGCTGAAGGATCTGTCATAGGTATATGGATTTTGCTCAGTCACCTGCACAAGGAGTAAAAGTGGCAACTCTGTGAATGTTTGTGTCTTATTCTGAACACGCATTGGTAAAACCCAGGCTCTTCACGGTCTACTGCCCCTGTGTACCCACACCAGTTCAGACTCATGTTTTGGACAGTCTAATATGGAGATTTAGTTATTTGGGGGGGGGTGTGTGTGATGAAGATTTGGCCAGTAGGACAATAAACATTGCCATTTGTTATACTTGTACAACATGACAAAAAATATTGAGCCTCTTATTTAGTCATCACACATTGGTGTTGCTCAGGAAAACACTTAATTTAACAACTCCTATTTGACCATGTTGCTAAATAATACAGCCAGAAGTAGTTTTATGTGCTATGTTCACATTTCACCTGCGATGAAAATAGAAAGCATGTATTTCTGCTCCCCTTTTCTAGGTACAACTTCAAAGGGTACAGATAAATGCCAGGGAAAGCCCACAGTTTCAAATATTTGTGCTGAACAGGTATCATATGTCAGAAGCAAATTTTTCCTCCTCTGTCTTTCTTCTTGCTTGAGATCACTTGTATAAAAATGAAAGACCTCAGGTAACTGTGCCACTAGACTCCTTTATGTGTGGGAAATGGATGTGTCCAGAATTATTACTGTATTAAGCTACTCACTGCTCTTAGTAGTTACTAAGGCTATATGTAATTGGGGAGCTATTAGCTTGAGAAATGATCGGGAAAGGATTAATAATGAATATAAAACTGGAATAATGAAAGGCATCAAGTGCTCCCCAGGTAAGAGAATATGCTTAACATTTTAATTCTATACCATGTGATCCTGGAGGCAGTGGGATATTTCCACATCGGGAATTAGATGTGAGTGTAACCCACTGGTGTAGTTTGCATGTCTGATGGACTGATAAAAATAATCCTAAACAATATAATGGGCCCTTATGAATTATTAATTGGGCTAAGACTGTCATTTCAGCTGAATTATTGATTGACTTTGAGTTCAAAAGCTGTGTTTTGTGATTGCATATTTTCACCAGTGATACTTGTTGATCTGAGGGACAGTTTGAAAATTGAGCCTAGGTTCTCTGGTTATCCGTGCACCTCTGCAAATGCTGTAAACCCCATTAACTCCCTTTCACCAGCCAGCCCCTCCCAACCCCTCCAAGCGTGCAAAACGCTGCCTTGCCGGGCTGCAGGAGCCCAGGGTGGGTAGGAGAGGCAGGGAAGGATGCTGCGGGGCTGAAAGGAGAGCGGAGCAGACAGTAACACTCCATGTGAGCAATACCTCAAAGCAGTGGATCCATCAGGATCCAGCAGCCTATTTTTAAACTCGGTGGTGTCCAGCCTGCTATGATTTGGCCCTCTTTTGAATACTGGCATTTCTCTCATTTCAGTGCTCCCGAATGCTGCTTAGAGATTTGGCTGAGAAAATTTATTGCGCACTGAATCATCAATAATCACACTCTCAATGACTGAGTACCTCTTGGAGCTTCCTCCGCCCTGTGCAGCTCTTGCCGAGCCCTTTCTCTTCATTGCTGGTGAGGCTCTTTTTTGCCCGTCACATTTGTTTTTCCAATTTTTCCTGAAACGTGTGTGCGCTATTGCACCTGCTTTGATAACGATTGTCAAGTCTGTGTGAAATTAAGCGGAATTTTGTGCCATGTTTTTGGCCAGCATCAAAATGAAGAATAGTTTATCAACTGTTGCGAAAGTGAGATTTGGAGAATAGAACAATAGTAGCTCAAGTCAGCTCACTATTAGGGTAATTAATACAATTTTGTATATGATGTAATTGGTAGATACCCTAGAAAATTCCAAATTCCAGTATATGCCCATCTGCATCTTTCAGGGCCTAAATACCTTAAAAATGCTGACTGCAAGAAATGAAGTAAATTTGAAATGGAATTTATACTTCTGCATTAATCAGAAACTTCACCTCTTGGATGACTGGCAGATTCACATTGATAGTATTAAAGGCTCTGGGCTAATGAAAATGCACAGGAGGTTCTTCAGTTCTGAAATCTTTTCTCCATCAATGCATGAGGCCATACTGATGTTGGAAAACCTGGACAAAAAATTAAACCCTGGGTTGGGAACATACCACAGTGATCCATACTAAAGTAAGTAGCAGTGTTCCCTGTGCATTTCAAACTTATTCTCTTTGTAGCTTTCAATCTACGTGAAAAACTCAGGAAAGAAACTATAAGCTAATTACTCAATTTTATGAAATAAAATCAGTTAATTATATTTCCTTACTATCCTCTCTTATATTTGTAAAATGAAGGCCTTCAAGCTGTAGAGCTCAGCGAGTGAGCTTGATGTTCCTCTGCTTTTGAGGAATAATATTGTGTCTGTCATGGATGAATATATTATATTTATGGTTTACTGCAATAATTCGCTGGTTCATGGTCCTGCAATTCTCATAGGAGTGCGACGAATCCTTGTGATCTCTCTGAGAACTGCCATGTGGTTTCAAATCTTGGCACTAGCCGGGGGAAGTGTAACATTCACATGATGCCAGTCAGCTCCCCGCTGGCTGTTTTCGCAGAAGCAGTCCGAGGTATTTGTTGTTTCAGGGAGAACCAGCAATAAATTAACTGAAGAAGTAGACTTCTTTATTTCAACTATAATAGGACACCAATAATAGCATCGACTCCTCCCTCCTTTTTTTTGGAAGGAACTCGCAGGGTTTGCTCAGCTTTGCTCTGTACACTAAGATAACCTGCTAGGCCAGAGCACACGAGGCTAAGGAAATCTCTCCCCCCAGCGCCTGTTCTTCTGGTGATACTGCTTATCCGCTGCCCACACCTGGGCCTGGGACCTGCCTTGGGCAGATGAATCAAGATGGATTTTGTCTCCCTTTCAAGGGGGATGTTTGGATTGATATCAATGTCCCATGTCTGGGACAGACATGCACCAGAACAACCCCTGTGAGAAGCACACGAGCTAGATGGATGTTTGGGTTTTTAAACAGATGGATGTTTGGGTTTCCTATTTAGCATCATCCCTTATGAGTCCCAGCTATTCAGGTGACTGTGTCCAGTCCTGTCTATCCCTCTAGAGTTTTCCCTTCTTGGAGGACAGATCAGCAGAAATGCACGTTGGGTGACACATATCATTGTAGGAAGATGAGGACACGCTGACAAAGCTTTGCCACAATGTGGTAGATGCTCACGTTCTGTGAAGCAGGACACGGTGCCTTTGGCTTCCCAGGCTGACCAGCTGGCCTCCGTTCACAAAACATATCTTTTTTCATTACCTTCTGCTGCACTCAGCACTGAGGGGGCCATTCCTTTGGTTTTCCAGGGCAAGTCAATGCCAGATACTCCCCTCCACTTTGCGCAGTTTCTTCCATGCATTTACCTATTGCTTTTAACGCTCAGGAGGATATTCACCTCAAAGGTAGTGTGGCAAGTGCCTTCCTCCTGCTGCCTCCTGGCTGGGCCACATGTGGGGATCTGTCATTCCAGATACATTCAGCTCCTAGCACTGACTTTCAAGCTCTTGACAAGATCTTATTTGAGTCTGATATATTTAACGAAATTGAAAAATTAAAGAAAAAGGAAAGGAAAAAACAAAGATGCATAAAATGTGACATGAATCAGCAGGCTAATGAATGTAAACATGTCAAGATGGCATTAAGCCATAACTGATGAAGCGAATTAGTGCAGTTTTGGAAAACATGGTTAAATAACCCAAAAGAATTAATCGAGCAGTATACAATTAATACAAGTGGAATTATTTTCTTAATAATCGTTCAACTTTTGGTTATGCAGACCAGAACCTCATGGTCATTTTAGCCCAATGCCTGTTCCTATTGCATTTTTGTAGCAATTAACTGCATCTCTGAGGTTTCCCTTTGATATGTATGGGTCGTGCATGTTTATCTGGCTGTATAACTTGTAGCATGAGTTTAAAATGTGCTTAAAAAAGGTTATTGCACAGTGCAATCTGAAGTCATATAAGTAGAAATCATTGCAGTTCCTCTGAGCTCAGCAAAAGGTCACTGATAGGCACCTGTCTTGCCCTGTAACAATAAATAGACTCAAAATATTTTAACATAACCAGATGCTTTGTCACCAGTTGCTAGTTGACCTCAGTGGTCAGAATGGGGTTTCCATCCAAAAGGAGATTTCCCTTCACTCCTTGTTTTCACAGCACATCAGGCTCCACTCCTGGGCTCGCAGGGGTTTTGCATCATGGCTATTGCTCTGTCCCAAGCAAATAATTTGGATGCTGGTCCCAGGCTGCTCATCAACTCAGCTCTGTTGATAATGCTCTATGCTCGTGGGTTTTAGTACTGCTTTCTATAAATGTTTCTTGTCTTTTGACCTGTGACACAGGGAGCAAAGTTAAGTACAGGGTAATTTCTTCCTCCCGTAAATGGGCATACATGGAAAATTTTGGATGCTTTATTATCTAGTTATAGCTTGTGCTTTCTTTGGTTTACACTTGTTTCTTGGCATGTTTTATAGCAGTGTCTGGAAAATCAATTTTTCTTTTCCAAGCTACAAAGCAGTACACGTGTTCTTAAACAAAATCCTGTCACTCTGACCAACATCTTTAGTTTTTCTGCCCTGGTGTTGTCGTGAAACCCACTTCAGTCCCATATATTTGCTCTTTAATTTCAGTGTTGCTTTTAGTGATCACACTTAGTTTAAGAATGCTGTCAAACAACTGATTATACAAAAGCACTGCATGTATATTTAGTGTTTTTCCAAAAGGGGTTGTTGTATTTTAATTATGCTTTCCAAATTGTAAAACTTCCCTGATTTCTTTCTTCTGTCCTCGTTTACTATATGTCTTCTTGTTTTAGAAATTTAGGTGGGTTAGTGACGAGAGTCACAGTTTAAATGCTTCTCAGATGGGTATTTATGGGAGAAAAAAGGCTGAAGATGTTGTATTCCCGCTTTCATGGGTTGCCAGGCACATCACGGGAGACCCAGATGTGCAGTGCTCCATCACCACGGCAGCTGGATGTTGCACTGTGTCTTTGAGATGATAAGGGAAGCCCAGCAGTTGTCTCCATTAGCAGTACATGGAGATACACAATTGGCATACAATAGGGCTTGACTGGGGGAACAGGGCTCTAGATTGGTTATTATAACCTCCTAATTGGCATGATCCTGCATTCCTTTAAAGCCTAGACTCCCATTGGTCTCATTGGAGCTGTGGATTCAGAAAGAGAAAAAAAGCTCAGAGCTGGTGAGTCTGGCTGCATCTCTTCTAAGGTTACGACTGTCTGATTTACAAAAATTGATGGGTCTTTCTAGGCACCAAGGCAGCAGTGACTAATGCCCCTTATACAAGGCTGCTGAAATACTCTTTCTGAAGCTTGCATTCATCAATCTAGATAAAGAGACTTGCAT
The DNA here is from genome assembly GCA_034008185.1 of Gorsachius magnificus. NCBI lineage: Eukaryota > Metazoa > Chordata > Aves > Pelecaniformes > Ardeidae > Gorsachius > Gorsachius magnificus. The sequence goes on from CM067091.1 coordinate 18,625,676, forward strand.
AAGCAGAGCCTGTGGTCTGATGTCCAGCACGAATTGGAGACCTGCCATGTGTCCCGTGCAAAACCCATAAACACTGCTCAGCGCCAAGCCAATAAAGGGCGAGCAGGTTTGTATGAATATGAGAATGTGGACAGTATCCCCAAGCCTCATGCAGTGCTCATCATCACCCTTTCTGCCCCAGGGAAGTCTCTTTAACCTTATCCTGGAAGTGGGAACCTTAGGGAGAGGCTGTTGACAACCAGAAGAGAAAGCCTGCATACTGTTATGGAAGGACTGGTGAGCTCAGCAGGGCAGAAAAGAGCAGGTTCTCCTTTTCTGCAGCAGGAGGTGATATCTTGGGCTCGTTAATGCCTCTTGTGTATGTAGGACAGTTTGATACCCACTGCTGGGTGGATGATCAGGGCAATTAATCCCTTGTGTAGGCAGAGCATATGCTTGACTATATCTCATGGAACAGAATTTAATTACTGGATTGAAAGGGTTTTTTAACACTGAAATTAACATCACCATTCTCATTTGAAATCGACCGGTCTGTGGAATTAATTTCTTGTTTATGGTATTTGTCTTGTAAATGAAGTTTTGATCTTTTATGCTAATGAGCTGATATACACAAAGCTTTGAAGAAGAGGGATAATGAAAGATGCTGTGAAATGATGATGTTAATGGTTAAGGTTAAACAGAGCTTCTGCCAGTACCTGCTAAGGTGCAGAGGTTCTCTGCTTTTCTGGGAATGCTGAAAGCTAAACTGGGCATTTTTAAAGGGCACTGAGAGCAGCGTCCACCTGCATTGACATAGGGTGGGACCAGGAGGGCTTGACCTTAAAGCTCTGAATGCTCAGGGTGGTAGGAGAAATGCACAGGTCGTGCCACTGTCACTCTGTTAGTCCCTGGCAGTGCTGGAAGGGGAGAAGCGTGGTAGTGATGGTCAGAAGTGGGAGCAGAGTCATCACCTCAAGGCATCCACACCCACAGAGACCTGCTCCAGGCTCGAGCCTGTGCTCGCCGTGTGGATGTATAAATGGTGGAGACGTAGGAGTAATATTAGAAGTTATGAACCCTTCTGGTAATCCTGTAACAACATTTTTGTAACTCTATAGCATTGTTGCTGGTTTACAGAGGATGGGAAGATAAAAGCAAATTGTTCGAAATGTTTTACACCTCACATATACATTATCCCATTAAGTACAACCCAGAGGGAAGCAGACTCTCAATACCTTGATCTGAAGAGGGAACAGCAATGACAGCAGTGTTGTGAGGTGATGAAAAGGAACAGAACTGTGTGATCAAGTCCTTGCAGGATAGTACTGGAAAAACTTGGTATAAAAATGGTCCTCATTTGAAGGAAAAGGGTAAGATAACACATTCAAATCCCAAACATATTCAACTGATTTACCAGAAGGAATTTGAAAATGTATATTTGTAATAGGAGTCTCTTAGATTTATTTTTTTAAACCTTTAAGGCACCCTTGAAAAATTCTGGAAGAACTCAGGATATTGCTAAATGAACTCCCAGCAGCAGGGGTGCGCTATTTACTGCCTCAACAGTCCTCAGATTATTTTTTTGGGATAGTTAAATATGTTCTTGTTAAAAAGGACTTAAAGTTGTTTTGCTCTTCAGCAGAATATGTTGATTTCTCTTTAAAAATCAGTATTTTACTTCTGCATCTATTGGTAACACCTGTAGTGGTGGCAGAGGTATTTAACCCAGAGTTACTGAGCAGCTGAAGGTAGTGTCCTCTGTAGGGTATGTGGGCTGTTTCTATTTCCCTGTTTTTCCTTCTTGGCTCTCTGCTGTTTTTCTTTCCCCCAGAAATTGCAGTGCTACTTTCTTCCATACCATGTGTTGATCTATCTTGACTGGTTTTTTTTTTTTAAAAAAACCCTATTCCAGTAGCACTTAAAATTCAGATCAAGCCTTCAAGCTCAGGAATGCCTGGGATGGAGCACGTTCAGCTATCAGTCTTTGATGCCTGATATAAGAAGAGACTGAATAGACCAGACTTAGTGTAAAGCATTTGTTGATGCAGAGGTAAGTTTGTGAGATTAAGTTAGAAGGACATAAGTAATGCAGGTTAAGGGTTTTTAAAATTCAGATCTGAACTGTTGCTTTTTTTTGTGCTGCAAAACCCTCTCCTTTTGCATAATCTTAGTCTCAGAGGTGTAGGGATATACAGAGACTTTGCAGATTTGTAGCTGATAGAAAGGAAGGACTGAACTGGTAGAGATAATATGGGTATTATCAATTGAATGGAGTATAGGTAATGTGACTGTGTGGGCAAGTACTAGCCTCCACTGGAGGAGGAGGAGGTGTACTTTATGAGGCTGATATTTTTCTTACAAACTTATGCTGTTTTATTTGTATGTAGGCATGTAGTGCAGGTAAAACAGCATTTCTTTTGTGGCTGGAACCTGGCTCCAGTGGAGTTAATGTTGCTGTTGACTTCAGTGGAGTAAGAAACTCTCCATGAATCCCTCTGGCCCAGAAGCCAGACATGGGGAGGACAGAGCCTGGATAAACTTCACTGTAGACAGAGCCATTTCTGATGATAACAGAGCTTTTAACTCCCCTTGTCTGTGCAGACCTTAATTTTACAGATAAGTGTTGTCAATAAGGGTGGGTATTAGTACATAATACAATTTATTGCTGCTTGTCTCTCCTCTTTTTACAAGAGCTCTTTGTCTTGTTACCCAGGCATTCAATGCTATTAGAACAAAACACGCAAACTCAGAGTAGCTGATATTTTCTGTCCAAGCTTATTTGAAATTATACTGATGTGAGGGTTTAGGTGATCCAAGGAGATTTATTTATAGCTCTTGCAATGGCAACAGCATACTTCCAGCAGGATTTAGGACTTTTGAAACCCTATGGAGCATTGTCTTGAGTTTGGGAAGCACCCATCACTCAGCTGCAGAGGCTTGCAAAGGTAAAACTGGATGAGCCTGTGCTGTGAATCTGGTAGCAAAACTCCTGATGCCAAATCTGCTCTTTGTGTGATGTTGGGTGGCCTGTTAGGAGCTTGAAAAGGTACCTTCTACTTTTCTCTTTGCAAGAACCTAAAAGTAAAACTTTCTTTCATTAACACATACCTTTGTTTTCCCCTTCCAGTCGTATGTAGAAGCACACATACTGCATTGTGTTGTGAAGCCTCTGCCATGTGCTCGGTCCAGTGGTGCCCCGGAGCTGTGCTCAGTTGTGTCTTGATGTGGGAGTAGATAAGCTTGCACCTGTAGGGATTATGTTGACTTTACCTGATAGGGATACAGGTATGCATATCTGTGTTGTCCAGCCAGAGCTAAGGACTAGTCATCGTGCTGAGCAGCTGGTATTACTGGACTGTAAAATGTGGCATGGTACAAACAATACCTGTTACATCTCCAGTAGAGTCCAGCTAGCTCTCCTACCTTCAACTTTCCTTTTCTCCATGCTGACTTTTCTTAAGACAACAGTTTTTAAGACTGATTGCAGTTCAGTATTTATAGTGTTATAAGATACTGCCTTGGAAAGCTATAAAAGTAGACCTTTAGGCCAGAAGACTTAAAAAAAAAAGTTTCTTAAACATGGTATACTTATCCACTGCAGTGATATATGTTACCAAGAGAACAAGGTAGAGAAGCCTGGTGTCCTGTTGGGATTAAGGAGAAAAATGGAAAATGCTGTGCTTGTTTATAGCCTGAACATAAAACATTACATGGTACTTTCAGAGGTCATGCTTGTACTAGGGCAAAATTACCATGGGAAAAGGCAGTAGCAGAGCTTGGGATAAAACATTTGCCTTGAACAAAACCTGTGCAAGGTTCACCTTGGAGGGCGAATTGACCTAGGTATGAGTGGCCTGTAATTGCTGTGCTTATCCTGGTGCACCGTAATAATGCTGTGGTATTTGTTGGAATTTAAAAAAAATTGTCTAGGGCAATCTGAGATGCCCAACTCTGAATGAACACTTTGTATCTTTATTCTGAGTCTAGTGCTACAGCAGGTCCAATTTCAGTAATTTAGATAATTTTGTGAGACCTCATATGAGCAGTAGGATATTTTACAAGGTGGGCTTTCCATTCGGGTTTCACGGGATCAGACTGAAAAATCCTTAAACATCTTTCTTTCAAGAGATTCCTGTCTAGCCAAATATTTAAGAAGCAATCAGGGCTTAACAAACATCCAATTTATCCCCAATCTTACCAAATCAGTTTGTTTTTTACTAGTTTGCTTCTCAGAGTTGCAAAAATAGCCAGTGGAGATTGTCAATAGGAAATGTCACCTGCTATGTAATTTATCAGTGTGATTTGACTTCAGGGTAGAAGTTTGCATTCTTAAGAGTGTAACTATTTTCCCAGCCTGCGTGCTTAAAGTTTTCCTGAAAAAAAAAAAAAATTGCTCACAGGATGTTTAGTTGGTGTATGAGCCTGGGAATATGTCAGCTTGCCACCTTCTGTTTTTGCCATTTGGAAAAGCTAATTTTGTTGCAGGGTTTGATTCTAACAACTTGTAAGCAGCAGCTGCAGTGAGGTACAGTGAAGGGGCCCCTTCTGAAGGACTTCTGTGCATCTTGAGAAGGTGGAGGTTTTTTCCCCTCTTCATTACTGCTTCTCTTTCCTTGGGGAAATTGTCTTACCCAGCAACAAACTCCACTCTCTTTTCCTGAGGGCATCTTCTGTGCTTTTAAATGAGTTTCTAAAAGCCCCTGATTGTTGCCTAGTTAAGGACTGAGAGCTATAATCACTCAAGCTCATTTCCCTGATTTAATGAGCAGTGCAAATCACTGACAGCTTCAGACATTGCCAACTTCTGAAATACAACTAAACACTGAAGCCTCCATCAGCTTGGAACAACTCTCAAACTCGGAAATTATTAGTGTGACCTGATGTATGGGAGGAGATGACTGAGGAGATAATTAGATTGGGCTGAGGCTGAACCTTGGGATCTTATACGAGTAGTAAACAAAGGGGGATAAATAAATCTACTGTGCAAGGTATGAGAACTTGATACTTCATTTTTTTTTCAGTGGCAAACAAAAGGGTTTGTCTCCAGGGCATATATTTTCTTTCTAACCAAAACCAGATCATGTGGATGGCAGATCAATTTGTATTGCTGATGGCAACCCCCCTAGGAGGGATGAGGCATGGATGGAATCTATTTGGGGTGAGAGTTATAAAGAATTTTGAAATATTTGGAATTTTACTTGTGACTTTCTTGAATAAAGTGATCTAAAAATAGGATCGAGCTGTCCTCTAAACAAGTATGGAGACAGGACTTGCCTGTCTGACACTTTCATCTGTGACAACCAAAAGCTACAATAGCTGAAATCTATGAATGAAATGTTGATACTATCTTCTTGTTGGAGCTCAAGGGACTGAATGCAGATTTTAAATACTGTAGCTGGGAACTGGCAATGTAAACCTAAAGTAACACATGCAACTATGCAGCCCTCAGTATCATCTTAGTTTAACAGTTAAGCTCTGGCCATTAGTGATTAAGCTTAAACAGCCAATATATCTCTGCTGTGCAAAGTGTTCAAGGATGTTTGAATACTTAGCACATTCAGACTTGCACTCAAATCTTGTGGCTCACTTCTATTGATGTTAGTCATTAACATGACCTTGGATGCCAAAGTACCAGTCCTTGAGAAAGCTAATGCTTCTGCATAATGTGATTAAAATATAAATGTGCATTTCATAATTATTATACTTCTCATCTCAGCTGTATTTTGGGAGTGGATTCCTGTCCTATGTCAGTATGATATTGCTTCTTTTAAGATGGGGTTAAAAAGGAGAAGGCAATTTAGGTCTTGGCTGTAATGCCAGCATGTTTCTATTTTTATGGGTTAGGTTCAGCTGATAACAGAATGAAATAATTCTGAACCTTCTAGGAAGTGTTAGATGACACTGTGGTATCTGAAAAGACTGTTGGTGAGGTGAGGATAACTTGGGACCTTTTTGATTGTGTACTCCATTTCTTCTTGGCTCTCTTGACCAAATGTATGTCTGCTGCATGGAAAGGTTATTAGTGAAATGATCCTGTTATACTTCTTGATTTATGGATTGTTCTTTGGCTCATTAAATAATCTAAAATGTCTGACTGATGTAGAAATGGTCTTTACCAAGAGGCTGTGCACCAAAACAAACAAATGAATAGATACGCATTTTAAGACCTACTTTTATCATTGTTTCAAAAGGAGATATTTAGATCTATGGAGCAACTATGATGACATAAGAGCTAATTAAATCTAGTAAGACTTATTTTCTGCCTTTATTAGTGAGGATATTAATCAGTTCATAACTGCTATAGATTCAGATGGTTTGGGATTTGGCTGATCTCTTCCTGGCTTTCCAGCACTGGTCGTTAGTCATTCTCTTTGAATGAAATTCTTCGTAAACTTGCAGAAAACTGTGCTTGCCTTGGGGTAAGCAAGCTGGGGAGACCATTCAGCTAGGCTGCAGGAGCTGGTGAGGTAAAGTACTTTAAAGATCTAAATGAAGAGGTGGAAAAAACTTGCAGTACTGCAGTTCAAACTTACTGGTTAAGTTGCAGTAGTGCTCAGGCTTGTATCTGGGACAGGTTTTCGTGATCTACTTCATGCTGTTTAGGCACAAGCAAAGACTTGGACCCTGACCTAAAAAGCTCAAAAAAATTATTTGTCTGCATATTGTCCAGATTATATTTAGCATTTCCTGGGCATGTGCAAACAACTCCTGGCTTGAGCAGCTTCCAGCCTAAGGCTTTGCAAGCAAACAGAGGGCAGGGTGAGTGAGACCTGTATATATGAATTAGCAAAACTCACTGTAACTCACAGAACCTGTCAGCAAAGAAATTTTAAGGTCATTCTCAAATTGCTGCCCAGGCCTGTATAATAACCCAATAATGCTATTTTGGAATTCTAGTGGCATTCTTCAGAGCTCAGATATTATTTCCCTCCTCTCATGCCTGGTACAGGGTGTTCCCTTCAAAACCCTAGTGATGAGCTACCCCAGTTATATTTTATCATATTTGTTTTAGGCTATATTGTTGTATTATTGAGTTTTTAGTAGAAACAGGGACACTATTACTCTGCTCCTGAAAATTATTCCTTAAAGGTGGTTGGATTTAGACTGTCTTGTTGTAACACCTCAGAATGATGTACCAAGAGCCGTGTTCCTGCTACTTCTGTTCATAACAGGTAGGTGGGGGCAGAGGGTGAAATATGATGGATATCGTATTCAGTGTTATGCCATTGAATATACAGGAATATGAAATAATTGAAAATACTCTAACCAGTGCTGCTGCAGTTTGAAGAATGAGCTTAACCAGGTTTGATCACATAACCCCAGTCCAACATTTTCTTGTAGATTGCTATAAAGAATGGAGCAGAAATTACTCTTCCCCTGGGGATGGTGGGTCCATCTGCACTAGTCCTTCATGATGCTCCAACTGACATTTTCCCTTGTATGAAGTGCAGATGACATGTGCCAGTGCCAAGCCCTGCATCACAACATAATGAGTATAGGGGAGAACACAAACCAGCACTGGGAGTACTTATGGAAATGGGAATTGTACAGTGCTTGAGCAGTTGCCCTTTGAGCCTGGTCACCCCTCTCAGCCAAAAAGCATTAGAGCCACCACTGGAATGGAGTTAGCAAGGAAATTTCGATCTTGCTCTTATTAAGTCTCAGCATCATGTGTGTTTTGTCTCTTTTTTTTTGAACCAGGTTTTGACTTGGAACCTATACATAATGACACTTGAATACATTGCTCCTTTTCCTTCCATATAAATTCTTTTAAGTTGCTTGACCAGATTCTGTCTGAAAGATGGTCCTGGGAGAGGACAGATCTGTAAAGATACTATAGATGAGGTGATAAATTTCGAGCCTATTTATTTCTGATAAGAGTAGAGTATGTTTATTAGTTATAACTTCTTACCCTTGTGGCATCTCTGAAAGGGGATTGGTTTTCTAATGTTTGAACCAACAATTAGATGCCAAAAGTTGCCTGAAGGAGCAAAGCTTCTTTCTAAGAGAAGGTGAGGTAGGACAGTGGACACTTACCCAGGAGGTGAAGCATTTTGGTGTGCATCAGGGTGGACTCTGCCCAGGAGAGCTGTGCATTGCCTTGCTGGTGCTATTTCACAGAACTTGAGGGGCATGGTTGGATGTTATGAATCCATGCTGGTTTGCTGTTTGCGTGATCATCTGTGCAGTAGAGAACTGAGTGTAAAATGAAGTGGTGGTGGCTTCCTGAATCCACAAAGCCTTGGAAGGCAGTGACTCAGGAGCCATCTTCAGCCCACTTTAGTGCCTCTGGAATTGCTGATCTCCATGCTGGAAAGACACCCACAGGTGTTAAGGGGTAGCAAGTGCATGCCCTAAACAGCTGTGTTGCTGGAGTTTCTAAACAGCTGTGTTTCACAGCTTGTCACCAGTTGCTCATTACTCTCTCTTGTAGGACCAGCCTGTGCTATAGTTCCCTGTCTTGGTTTGGCAAATGACCTGTATTAACAAGGACTGCCATGGCCAAATCCAGAGGAGGATGTCTGTTCTAGCTCTTAGTCAAGTAGGAGGAACAGGTAAAGACTGAAAAGGCTGCTTATGTAAATGAAAATTAGCATCCACCTCTTGGTGGGGCGGGGAGTTAAAGGGCGGAGGGAGTTGTGAGGAAAAACCAGGGAAGAGAAGTGAAAAAGAGTGGGAAAGAAGGAAAAGCAAAGGTCAGGAACAGTGATAGTCCTGAAGGTGTACATATGGCTGTTACTGAATGAACAGTAAGGTACTGAACAAATAGTAATTAAAATCCTAGCTACTATGTAAATGCCAGATTATAGCTGTGATCTTTTTGCAGACTTTCTTTGATGTGAGTGGGAGTGTCTATGCTACCCTTGGGAATGCTTAAACCTAAATATATGCTCAAAACCATAGAGATTCAGTCGTCTGCCTGGCATAAATTGTCCCTTTGACATGTACCAGCAACACCCTGAGGTTTCTATGAGGATGAATGTAACTGGGGTTAACTGCTCAGTGTTTCTAGCGCAGTAATTTTACTTTTTTCCTAAAGCAAGGGTGTTCCACTAATACCCTCCTGCACAACAGCTCTAATTTGTCTAGATTTATAACCTGATCCAGAATTGAGCATTTCACTTACTCCTGAAAGATGTGGCCATAAAACTATATGGGGGAAATTATGCTCTCACGTGGGCAGGGAACACTTAACATTCTTGTTAAGAGAATAACTGGAGTCTCCTTAGGTAGACACAGTGGGTAGGGTGCTATGTTCATCCTTAGGCAGACATGGTGGAGAGGGTGCAGTGGGCTGGGGGAAAAGCTATTCACAACCTATTTGCCAAACACATCTCTATAGTTCTGTTTCTATAGCAACCCTAATGTGAAATGTGTTGCCAGAAAAACATTAGTTACTATAGAAACAACTTTTCTGTAAGTGAAAAGTTTACTTTGTAACACATGATACCTAATATTACTTTTTTTAAGTTAAACCACCCACATGTGTGTTGAAATCAATAAACAGATCATTGTACTCAAGACTGCATAGCTGGAAGTGTACAGAACTTGCATGTCTTCCACTAAACCCATCTGCTTGGCTCTGACTGCAGACTGACTTCTCAGTAGCAATTAGACAATAGAAATGTTATATGGTGCCCCATGCAAGGGACTCCTCAAGTAGTTGTACCTGAAATTTTATTTGAGACCCTTAATTCTCTGGGAAATCAGTCAATTCTTGTATTTTGTGGATTGAATTTTTCACACTTAAAACCCCATAAATACTCACTTGTGTTACTAGGCTGTATCATTCAGACTTACCCTAATGGTCATCAGGACTTTAAAATTGGGGGAAGGTTTTGATTGGCTTTTTTTAAGGTCACTTTCAAGAATGACCTTTCTGAAAGCAAGGCTTGAATCTGCTTTTTCATTCTGCTCTGCTGTATCGTGTGATAACGCTTCTTCCAACCCTAAGGCACCTGCAGTATGGGTAATGGGTATTGACCAGTGTGTGGCTTGAGGAGGGGGAAAGAGCCTCAGCAGTATTGTTGGGCTCTTTGCCTCTGTTTTGGGCTCTCTCCAACATGCTTTGGCTGTTAAAGCCTGGTCTAGGCTTTCAGGTTTGCAAGCCCAGGAGTTAGCCTCCCAGCCTTAGCAGTGTCACTCTGACAGTGAAAAACATCAGTGGAGATGTCACAACCCTGGCAGCCAAATCCTTTTGGTGACACTCAAAGGTCTGAAGTCAGCTACACCCACAAAGTTGCTCTCTTGCCAGGTAAGCTGAGCCTTTCAAAGGGGGGTCTGCTGGTCAAGGGATGGTATCAGGCCTATTTAGGTGTAAAGAAGGCTGTTGCTGTCATGGAAGCTCATTTTCTGGGTAAAGCATTGACTTCTTTTCCTAGGCAGTTTATTGTGTTATAAAGTGCCGACAGCAAAGCACAGTGATGGTGTTTTAAATGTCACCAAGGTAACAATCATCAGTCACCTCATTACAATTTCATATAGAGATCTCTTCTCTTGCAAATATGAGACTTCCTTCTTCAAAAATGATGCAGGGTTTAAGCCTGTTTCTGAGCTGGAGAAGATTCTTCTGTTATTTTTCAGGCTTTGCTGTGTATATTGGGCCAATACTACTCTGAGGTACACTGGTATGAAACTACCACAAGTTCACTGGTGCTTGGCAGGGAGTTGGATTTAATGTAAAGGATTTCCTGTCTCTTGTAGCTTTAATTGCTAGCTGGTTTGGAGCGCTGCATTACCTGAGCAGATGACAAAACTATAGTAAGGGGTTAGCAATTGTGAAAGAACAGTTTCCTATTGTTTCTGTTCTTCAAGCACTGTGTTAATGAATCACCTCACCGTGCTTTACAAAGCATTCCCACACCTCCTCCCATGAAATAAGTACTGTTAAATATTGTCGTAATTTTATTGTTGACTACATCAAGCTGCAGGTATAGGAAGCTGTTGTAAGCACTGTTTGCACCTTGTTTGGAAAGTCCAGAGCCTTTGAGAAGGACTTGGATTCTACAGGTTTCATAGACATCAAGTAGGGTGTGAGGAAGTCAATCACTTTTTCCCTATAAACTAGCTGAAATATGGCAAAGTTTTTAATCTTACTTTTCAGTTCATGGGGAAGTCTTCCAGGAAATAACTTCGGTTCAGAAATGTCTCCACTTTTGTTCCAGGTTTATCATCCAATTTCTAGCCTAGAGGCTTTCCTTTAGGGGGGAAGATGCTTAAAGGCCATACATTGCTTGGCTGGAGAAGGAAGTTGTTCCTGGAATAGTGGTGGATAAACCAGTTAACATGTATTGTTTTACAGAATGGGTAAAGATTCAGACATCAGGAGAATGAAGGGATGTGGTGTGGGTGCACAAATGCAAAATGAGGTGCAAAAGGAAGCTTTCTGCAGGTCCACAGTGCCTCCCTGAGAGACAGAAATGTCCCCTTGTTAATAGCCTGGACATGCTGACGGCTCTGAAAATAGCCTGCTTTGTGCCCTTCTGTGTGATGGAGCAGCAACTGTGTGTGACCCCCAGGAACACACGGGCACTGTGCTTTTCCAGTGTTGGGCTAAATTCTGCAGTTAACTATATCTTTACCTTCAGGTTGGAGGGAACTTGTAAAACCTGTTCCTTGACGGGGCAGAACTTGAAAAGAAAAATGGAGCTGTTAAATGAACCTGTGGTGTAGGGATGTGTTTGTTACCTGGTGGAGCTGGGGAAGGCAGGGTGCAAAGGTGGCTTCAGTGGGCAGAGGACATGAGTGCTGGAAGGCATGAAGGAAAGAATAAAGAAATGGGGATATGTTGATCCAGAAATGCCATTTCTTGAACAAGTGCTCCTTCTGAAGGTTAGTGCCTTCTCATCACATGCTGCTAGACATGAAGTCTAATATTTTCCTTCATTCAAATGTGTGAGACAGAAATTATATCTCCTGAGTGTTTTCGGGGATGACTGTTTTCAGGTCTCCCCATCAGGTGACTTATGCTGTGTGTTTTAGGCCATTTTGGACTGTTTAATTTAGGGACTTCTAGAAATTAGAGTTTATATAATTCCACCAGCCAGATATTTTTAACTTAAATGCTTCAATTGCAAAACTTGGTGCTGCTTTTGGGTTTTTAGCTCTTCTACAGTATGTGCCAGCTCTATTTAATCACTGTATTTCATGCTGTCTGATCACCTGCAGATGGATCTCTTGCAAAGTCCTTTTGACTTTCAGAGCCTGGGGAGGAAGGGTGGACCTGGCATAAGTCTGGTCTGGAGCAGTGCTGAGGGGAACAAGGTTTGTGTCTCCTTGTCAGCCTGACAAACAGGTTAGGCAGCCCTCCTCTAAGGGATTCAAAGTCAAAAGGATTAGATTGGCCTCCTGTTTTCTGAAGAAATCTGAAACTTGGAATAGGAATGTGAACACACAAGCTGTTGTTTCTGGACTCCTATAATAGCCGTGTTCCTAGTGCTGCGGGAGTTTTCCTTCAAGCACATTTGTGTGGTGCAACTGTGGCATCAAGAGATTGGCGGGATCCATCTGCCCATCCTCTGTGTGGGGCCCAGGGGACGGATAAAAACAAGGTCTGTTAATTTGGTGTAAGGAAAATATCATCTTCCTGCTGGCTCTAGTGTATTCCCAGCCCAAGAGTTTCACTTAACTCCTCTCTTCCCATGCTGTGAGGGAGTGGATGCTTCTCTGGCTGGCAGGGCTTGATCTAGTGCCTACCTGCTCTGCAAAGCAAAACCTTGGGAAGCTCTTCAGTGGCTAGGTGGGAAAAAGATCTTGCTTAGCAATGCAGAGAAGGAAAAGGACTTCCTTGGCTTGCTTTAGATGCCACTGAGCAGAGCCCATAGGACTGCTCCTGCCACTTCAGTGCTGCCTTGGAAGGAAGATGCCCCGGGAGATGTGGCTGTAATGAAGAGGAGGCTGTAAAGAAACAAGGGGCAATACTGCAGTGTATGGTCTTGTTCCTGATTTGGCAGCATGGTGCCATGCTGTGAGTCTGAGCTGAAACAAACTGGACCAACTGGCAACCTGCCGGTTGGGTAGTTTCTACTCAGTCCCTTATTCTCTTTTTCTGTGGTTTTGTGATGGAGCTGCAGGGGCTAACCAGGCTGTGCTGTTTGCCTTGTGATTGAATGCTGTAGACGTGGCTGGCTGGTCAGACCCACAAACTGCTGCCTCTATGTCTGTATCTTAAAGACGTGCAGAAGAGGCCATACCAGCCTTGTGATATGAGTTAGGAGACTAAGATGTCAGGGGTAGGGTGCAAGTTGAGGGTATTTGGGTTGTTTAGCAGTCCCAAACTTCTCAGCATCCCAAAATAACCCAGGGATTGATTCTTTACAACCCTGTTCATCACTCCATAGGGCAGCTTGAGAGGAACAGTCACCCCAATTCAGTACCACAGAAGAGATCTTGAGAGCTTTGAACAAGACCAAACTGTGTTTTGCAGATTTCCATGTTTACTATGCTCTGAAGAAACAAAAAAATCCATGACTGGTCTTTGGAATTTTACTGCCACCCTTGATCAGCAAAAGCTGTGAACACATCCAGAAGGAATGAAGGCTCAGGTCCAAAAGACATAAAGAGGGGTTGGTAAATAGTACTTCATTGAGACAATGGCCACTAGGATGAGCAGAGCTGTCAGTAAGGAAGATTTCCTACTCTGTTGCTTTTAACTCATGGCTTTTTGGTTTGGCTTTCCAGATGACCTTGCTAGATGTTTCTTCAGGCATAACTTGAAACATGCTTGTATGAGAATATCTCTGTGGCTGTTACTCCTTTGTGAAACCTCATGGAAGTAAGGGCTCAAACCCAAAGATTTTGGCTGGAGCTGATTTGGTCTAATGGCTGGGCAGAAGAGATTTCCAGAGCCAGTATTTCAGATCTTTTGTGTTATGGTTTGTTTAAAGTTTGACCAGTTCCAGGCTTTTCACTGAAGATCTGGGGGTAATTTTTGGTATTGTTCCATTAATATCCGTAAAGAAGGGAAAGGAGTAAGACGCCATGCTTTTCTGCACTGGTAACTTAAGGACAGAATGTTCTAATTTGGGTACCATAAATTATACCCATGAATAAGCATGTCCTGATTTTTCAGAGGTGCTGAACACTTATAATTCTATTGACTTCAGTGGAAACTGGAATGAGCCCAGTGCATGCTTTGGATAAATCATGTTACGTAACAGAAAAATGATGGTAATTTATGTTCAAGAATCTTTCAGCACAGCACTAAACTCTTTGCAGTTTGACAGAAGGAAAAGTTTGAAGAGTCGTGCTGAGACTCTCAATTCACCTACCCTTGCACCTGCACAGCAGTTCTGCTGTGCAGCTCCAGGATGCCTGCCCGTGGGCCAGCTTTCACATGTCCCAAAGCTGGGCTGCTTTCAGACCATGACACTACCTTGTGTGGCATAACACCAGCAAAGCTGAATGCCTGCGACTCCCAGAAAATTTTGTAAGTTTGGTAGCTTGCTGCATTAGAGCCTAGAAACCTGTTTGGCATGAGAGCTGTGGCATTTAAATGTGCTTTGGACTAGTGGGCAGGTGTGTGCAGGTGGCTAATAGTCTGTCTTGGTGTTTGCACCTGCAAAGCCCAGATGAGAGCATGCGCATGAACAAAAATAAAGGCTGGGAACACAGTGTCTTCAACCCTTTGCTGTGTAAATCAGGAATGTGCTCTCCAGGCTGCTCTTGTCCAGTAGGTCCTGCTCCGAGTCTTTTGCCTTTCGTTTGGAAGAATGGCCAATGTGCGCAATAACCATACATTCCCTTGGTCCCCTCCCAATGCTGCTGTTTGCTTTCAGCAAGGGTGCAGGGAACACTGAGTGCAAGTTAAAAATAGAAATAAAAATGAAGTGAGGAAAGCAATCGGAACACCTAAAATCCGGCACTATCTTTAATCATAAGTAGAAAATGTATCAAGTGTTGTTTGATCACAATCTAAACACAGCCTAAACAACCCTTTGAATTTGTAAATGACATGCAATAGAGGTATTTTTAGCTTGTGTTGCTCAGATCTCAAGGAGGACTTTTTTGTATGTTTTAGCTTATCACATTTCTCGCATAATAAGCTCTAGTTTTTCGCAGCAGTTTAATTTTCTGTGAGCCTATTCTGTATGCAAATAACTTTTCTTTGTTATCTCCAGTGGCAAGATTATCTTTATTCAGGGTGGATTTAAGGTAAAAAACTTTACTGGAGGGCAAGAATGTAATCTCTTCATTTACCTTGTTTGTCTTCCTCAGGCACGTTTTTATTATTGGTTTTGCTTATCTTTTTGTTATCTCTCAGGTTGAAGTTCCAATAAAAATGGCAAAAATTCTTCTTGCATCTCTAGGGAGTATCAAAAAGCCACACTGCATTTTCTGGTTGAGGCACATCCCTCCTTCCCCATACTGTCAACAGAACTGTGTTTGAAGGAGGGTGCCCTCTCCTGATTTTGCTAAAGGGCTTATTAGCATCTGAACCAAGTCACTGTTTTGACATTAACATCTACTGGACTTTCCTTTAAGTATGCAGGCAGCATGTTTTTCTGGCTTGTAAGCCTTCCTACCAAGTAGTTTCATGTTTGAGGCTCAGACTTTGAGAATTCATATCTCTACTTGAGTGTACTTAGCAGGGTCATATGCTCAGTCACCCTTGTGCAAGTAGAAAATGCTCTCTAATAAAATAAATAACCTAGGTTTCTAATACATGCTTCTGCTGATAATGAAGAAGCAGCTGAAAAGATCAGTCTTAGCTTCAGAGTGTGCCAAACTGGCCTTTGTTTCCTGGAAATGAATTCAGGACTTAAGAGTATAGGTATGGGACAGCTACGGAAGGCATGTATAGCTTTCACATGATGGAAAGGCTGGAGGGAGGCCACAGACAGTTAGTTTTTGGAGGGTTTTCCAAACAAACTGGTGCTCAGATTTAGTTTTACAAAAAAGAGAATTAATTTCTTGCTTTAGGGACCAATGGTTGAGATGCTTCTGTGTTCCAGACCCAGATGGTCTATGGTGAAGTACTTGAGGCCTGTGTGCTGGGGAGGAGACTTGGTGTTTGAGGCAATTGGGAGGAAGCAGAAAAGCCTGGAAGAGGCAGGAAAGGCCAAGCAAACCTAAAAAGAGAAAGGAAAAGGCAAGAAGGTGTGGAGACAGGATTCCTAAGGAAAGAATTGTGTGGGGGGCTTTCCTCAGCAATCCTCTGCTTCAGCCAAGGTCTCTTCCCAGCTGGGCAGAGCTGCAGCGTGGTGCTGAGTGGTGCAGACCATGCCATGCATGGAGGGCAGCAACTGTGGGTCGGGACGGCACTGACCCCACGCCTCCTTATAGATGTCTGTCTCCTTCCTGGAAAAGGAGTCAGGGGACACTTGGGCAGCAAACAGGCTGCAGTTTGGGGGCACAACTTTGGTAGACCCTGTGTGCTTCCATATTTCTTGGTTAGACTGAGAGCATGTAGCTGCAGGCCAGTGACAAAGAAATGAATCTGTCTCTGGGTGACTGATGAACAATAAATCTGTAATGAATGTGATCCTAGTGCTGCTGCATTCCAGCGTCTGAAAGCAAATGGGCATGCTGTCATAAGCAGAATGGGAATCCTGTATTTTGACTGATAATTAAATTCCCCACTCTTGTTTGTACTTCTGATATTAAATAATATTCACAGGAAGCATGGTTCTTCCTCCCTCATTGTTAATGATTAGTCCCAACAGAGGTCTGCTGAAATCAGTTGGATTGATTGCGTAATAAATTTCAGGGTTCTTGGCAGTTTCAGTGAAAATTAGAGTACCTAGAGAACTGGAGACTTTGTTTAATTACAGAAATGGCTGGAGTCAGGCTCCCAACTGCAGTTCAGCACAGCTTTAGGAACTGTGCTGACTTTAGCTTGGATTTTCTTTACCTGCATACTACTGTCCATTTGACATTTTGGGATCTTTGCCATCTCCTCAATTCATATAGTTGTCATAGGAACTATTTCCTAAGCTGTGTTCTGACTTGTTCTGTGAGGCAATTTATTGTATTATAAAGTGTTGACAGCAAAGCACAGTGATAGATTTTTAAATGTCACCAAGGTAACTACTGGCATTCAATTATGGTTTCAGATAAAGATGAATCCTTTCTGCAAATAGGACTGTGACAGTCAAAAAATGTGCCGAGGATGAAGGTGATTTGTGATACAGCAATGATTTGTCACTTTGCAAGGTTAACTGCGCCCATTCTGCTTTCTGGTAACACAAATGTAACATTATTGCCTGATTCTTCAGCTAATGTCTTGATAGACATTGATCATCTGGTATTCTGTTGTTTAGGTTTTTTATTCTGCTCCATAAAGGAGCCTGTCACTCTATGAATAGCAGACCCAGGGCTTATCTCAGTGATGCTCTGTAACACCCAACGTAACTCTGCTTTAAATGGCATTTCTCTGGGCTTACATAAACATCCCAGAGGTCAGAGCAGGAATCAGACTTGTCTGCAAATATCTTGAAACTTCAGTTTGTCTCGCTTGTCCTAAGCCTGAGAAGATCAAAGTGCTAGGACTTGTGGAGATTAGGGAGAGTGGACAGCTTGACGAAAAATTTGTGTTTCAGAGAAGGGCTTTCTAAGACTGGGAGAGTGAAAGTGCATTTGTGTATAGGAGATGGTAAGTTTGGGATCTGGGGGATCAAGAGGGGAGGGGAGAAGGGAAAAATAGTAGCAGGGCAAGAGTCTGGCTGGAAAAAAAGTAGATGGTTTGATATTGGAGACTGTGCTGTTAAGGTTGGGCTCTGCAGAGTGAGAGCTGCTCTGAGGGCAGTCTGTGGGTAGTCAATGGATTCTGAAGGCAGAAGGCTTCTTGCAAGCAGTGCAGATGCTGAAGACGTGACCCTTATATCAGCTGAGGATCTCATGTGGTTTTGAGGTTGTAGCCAGGAAAAGGGCTTCTTCCAAGGTCTCCTCAAAAATGCCTGGTGATGGGCAACCTGCTCCTTTCATCACTATTGACCAATTTGCCTTCTCCCTGTTACATTCATTAAGTCTCAACATCTTTTCGCAGAGAGTGATAATAATCACTTGGTATCATTAAAGTAGAATTTAGGCTATTATATGTTCATTTTTTCTCTACCATTAAAAATGGTCTTTACTTTCTCAATAAACCACCTTATCTTTTTTACTTGAAGTTTTCACATTAAAGGTGAAAAGCACAGAGCCTGACAATGTCATCTGAGGAAAGCAACTATATTTTAAGGTGAAATATTTGTGAACAGCATCCTGATTGCTTGGCAGAGCTAAAAATAGCTGACTGGTTAAGTAGCTTATCAGCATGTGGAGACCTGGGAGTAATGCATTTTTACTGTTGCCTAATAATTCTGTGCCAAATATTGTCCTAGCGTTGGAATTATAATGGAGGGGGAGCAGGTGACTTCTTTAAGAGAAGGTGCCTGTGATAAAGTGGGTGAAGTAATATATTCCTGTCTAAAGCAGCATAAATCCTCTAGCAACTTAATTTATCAGCACAACTTGAGGCATCACATTTGAGATGGTTTTGTAGTGCAAAACACTTGCAGAAGTTTTGTGCCTGAACCAAACCCACAATCCTCTGAAGGTGTAACAGCAAGCCTGGGCAACCTAATAGCTGGTTGACAGCCGGCAGTCTAGGTCACAAATACCAACACATCTGCATGCACTGCGCATATTCCTCCTGGCAGCTGCTTTTTCAGGAGGATGAAAGGCTCCCTGAGTAGGTTTGGTCCAGGCATGGTCCATGGCTGCTCAGGCCAGTCTGAGAGCATCCTCTGTGTGATCGTTCTCCAGCCCATCTGAAGGGTGGAGCTGGTTTTTCATACAGCTTGGAGGAGGCAGAGAGAGCTTGTCCATGGGGAGAGAAATCTTGGTGTGCTCGGAGTAAATTAAGTAGATTTATTAGCTTAATCAAAAATAAAATGTAACAGTTCATAAATAGAAAATGTGGTTTAGTCACCCAAACAATGCTTTCTGGGCCTCTTTTGCAGGGCACATACCCACTACCTGCTGCTCTAAGTAGTGGAAAGCTTGATCTGTCAGATGTTTTTTTGCCTAATACAGGAAGGATTAGTTGTTGGTGTCAGTGTATGAGACTTACTGCCTGCTTGGCAAAGCCACTGAGACATAAGCCAGGCTGTGCTCCCTCCCAACCCCCCCAAAATCTTAAAACAAATGAGAAACTCCCTAAGATAAAAGGGAAAGATGGGCAAACCACAAAGATGTACAGAGTGCTTGCCAAGTGAGGACAAGTAACATGAAATCCAAACAAAGGACTGGGATTTCTAAGGGATTTGCCATGTAAGGGGCTCAGTAGAGACACAGTATTTTCTGCCAGGACAGTTTTGTTTATTTTCTTCTTGTAACACAGAATTTTCTCGTTGTTTTAAAATTTTTTTGCCATCATAATCCCCCTTTCATCATGAACCTGTCTACCAACAGAACATTTGTCCTTCTTAATGCATCTATTTCCATATTCCCCCTCTTAGTTTTCCCTAACGGGCATGCTCTTATTTGGATTTCAGCTCTTCAAGGAATACTACACTGGGAGGGGTTATGCTCCTCAGATGTCTCCATCACTAGATAATTCCCCTGGAAAAGATGTAATTACTGAAGGATTTTTGCTGCTTTTTCTTGAGATAAAGGGGCTGAGATTCTAGAGAACTCTTCTTTTTGGGGAGAATTTATCTTTCCCTGGGAATGTGCCATGGGAAAGTACCCATCTGGGAAGGGGTACTGTCGCTGTGCATCTTGTCCATGTGGATACGCTTGTGCTTCTTGCCTGGTACAAACCCTACTGTCTGTGCAAACAACTTGAGCAGCTATGCATATAGCAATTACCTCTCTCCTTTTGCCATATTGTTAGGGGAAATGAACTTTGTGTTGTTGTTATGAAGACAGGTTAACAGCAGGGATCCAGTGTTTCTAAGCAAACTGCTGTAAATGGCAAAGACCTGGTTAGCTCACATGGATGTGGATTCTTATGAGCATCAACTTAGGAAAGTCAGATGAATGTCTTACTTTTTTTTCCCACTGAAGAGTGACTTGGTTATGGCGAGCTGCTTGCGCTTTCTGTAATAGTATGAGGTCCTTGGCTGACTATAGTAAATTGGTGATTGTGTGTTTCAGTTTGGTCCATAGGAAGGACTGATTACATACTTGATATTGGTGTAAGTTCTCAGGTGCAACTCTATAATAGTCACTTGAAACCTCTTGTTCCTGATGATGGTCAGGCTTAAAGGAAAAAATGTTGCAGAAAGGGAATTGAAGCGGGACTGAGGAGATGAATTAAGGATTGGTAAACTGCTATGTGAAGTAGAAGTTTCTGTACTGTTTAAAAGCACTTCTTTGTTTAGTTT
Source organism: Gorsachius magnificus (assembly GCA_034008185.1). Lineage (NCBI taxonomy): Eukaryota > Metazoa > Chordata > Aves > Pelecaniformes > Ardeidae > Gorsachius > Gorsachius magnificus. Next base: position 18,645,964 of record CM067091.1, read on the forward strand.
TAATATATTCAAAATGTTTAGATATTTTTCCTAATACTTTGAAATATTTCTAGCAAGAAAAATGGAAATAGCTTTTTCTCATCTCTATTCTGCCTCTAGGTAAATCCTCACAAGGTTCTATTTGACAATTTCTGAATCTTAGTTCAACAGCTCTTCAGGGTATTTGCTGTTACACACATAACTTGTTCAGAAGCTCTGTTAGATTTGAAGCAATCCAAGCAGAGAAGAAAGCAGATGGGAGGATCCGCTGAGTGGTGGTGTGTTGTTAGTTTGGTTTTTCTAATGCAGTGATATAGTAGTTCTACCTTGTTTGGGAGGTATGTAACCAAACTAGTGATTCACTGATTTATTCTGTAACTTTACACTTCATGAGGCAGAAGTCTTATGAACACTGAGGCACTCTGAGGATTTGTTCCCAAATTCCTGAAGACAGAGCTCTGCAGGCTGCTGGCAAATCCCTGTTGCTGGCTTCAGAGGTACCAGATTATGCAGGAATCTTGTTCTTCTGGGTTTGGTGTCCATCTAATCACCTATACAGCTTTTACCTGACTCTCTCAGGCTGCAAACACTTCAGAATGGTTACTATCCTTGCCCACTGCCAAGCATAAGCGAGTTTCTTCTATTAAAGGGTCCTCTCAACTATTCCAGTACCATTCATTATATTTACAATGCTAAGATTAATTAAAATTAGACTGAGAAGCTAGCTTGGCCAAATATCATTCTACATTTATATTTACAATGGTTCAAATGACAACTGAAAAAAAAAATCCTGAAAAGGCTCTGTTATGTGGTACTTAATTCCTGTGAAGATAGTCAGGCTGTCCCTTTTAGGGTCACGCACTGCCAGAGAGTGCTAGTGCTCCTCATGAGCAGCAACTGGCATTCAGCTCTATAGGAAAGCTGTGGTATAATGTAGCTGCAATATAACTAGCCAGGAAAGGCTGGTTAAGATACAAGCACATGATTTTTTTTTTTAGCTGAATATTGTGAAATTCAACATACAAAGAGGTAAGAATATGTATTTCAATTAGCACTGTATTTCTGGCTTCTTTGTTAGTTTAATCTCTGAATTGGTACAAACCAGATACTATTCCAAGTTAGGAGAAACTCTGGAGTAGGTCCTGATGTGATTTGTGGTGATGGTGGTGTCAGTTTTTTCTTATCTTCATGCGCGGTGGTGCCTTCATTCCTATTGGGGAGACTTGGACTGTGAGCAGGAGAAGCGGCAGCAAAATGCCTGCAGTGTTGTGGTGTTGATGGCTGGGAGAACACTTTCAAACTATGATGCTTGCAGAGGAGTTTTAATTTCCTCATAAATATGCATCCCAAAGGATGCTTACCATTGAGCACAAATGAGGTCTGAACCAGGACCTCACATCTTGGAGGTGAGCTTGGGCCAGCATCTGCAAGCAAATAAGACTTCCCAGAATCAAATCCTTTTGTACCCAAAAAAAGGGATGTGACTCTGTATGTGGATGTTTACACACATCCATGTACGTTTTCTTTGTCTTTCTCTCACATTCACATCCTAATTTGGAAAGCAGAATGAGCTGGAAGCTAAAATGCTGAATTTATCTTCACAAATGTGAATGGAATGGCTTTATTTTTCTTTTTATTGTCGTCGCTTGGTATATGTTCTAGTGGGAAAAATGGGCTGGTAAAATATGAATTAAATCTTAAGCAAGCCAATATAGTTAAGACCATCAGCATTTCTTTTAATTAGCAGTGTATTAGCATGCTGTGAGCACTAGCAGTTCTATTGAGTTGCTTGGTCTGATTCACCTGTATTTGCTACTAATTAATGAAATGTTATAATCATTAATGTTCTTTGCAGTTTCTTTATAGGGAAGTTAATTGTGTAAAGGCTTACAGCTGCAGTAAACTTTAGTGCTAGAATAAGATCTCATATATGGGGCTGTTGGAATTATTTCACTGGTGATTAATAGGTACTGAGCTTTCTGTCCCTATGACAGGATGAGGTGACCCTATATTACACTTGGATTTTTTTGTAATGTTTACATAAATGTGTCTATTTTCTGGAAAGTGTCTGCCAAACAAACATCTGCCCTGTCAGAAGCTGAACAGAAGTTTGTCAGAAAAAGCAGAAGTTTGTGTCCGACACAAACTGGAAGATTATTCATTTTTATGTGTCTACACAAGAGCTTGGTTGTGTTTGAAAATGGGTTCCATGACAATTAAGAACTTTCATTCTCAAACTCTTTAATGAAATTGAGAAGCCACTCCAGCATTTGTACCAAATTTATTAGTTCAATAAACTCTAATGAAGGGGATGTTGAGTTACAGTGTACATGAAGTTGGCCCAGATTCTCATTAGTCTGGTTTTTGTTGTTGTAGTAGTATTTTTGTTTTATTATAGTGACATGAGACTATCCATTGAAGAATGATGTTGGAGTTTGTTTGGTCTGGTTTTACTGTACCTGACTGTTAGGTTAATTTAGCTTTCCATACGTTTTCTCTTTAAAGAAACTAGTAGGATCAGCTATAGCTAAAGTTGGGTCCAAAGTAAAGACTTAAATTCACATGTTCTTCAGATGACTACATCAAGTTTGGGATTCAAATATAAGACCTTTAAAGTCCTATATCTAGCAAAACATAATGTTAATACACTTTAAATCATTGCCTGCTGTTAATGTCTCTTCATCCAAAGGCCTCAAATACTGTACATGATTGTGGTGTCTGTTTAAAAGAGAAATAGAAGTATTGTAACTACCTTTCTGGAATAGTTTTCTTAAAGGGAGATTACATATTGGATTGAATCCACTGAAATCATATAGCCAGGATAGCACGTGCTAAATAAAACATGAATATGGTAAAGCATCAATACTGTGTCACTGAACATACTGTTTGGCTGCAGTTAGGACCGTGGAGTTGAAGCCTAAGCTTATATACAAATTTCAATGTCCTATATAGAAGGTATATAAAGTGCCCATCTTTCTTATTCAGAGATATTTAATTGGGAGAGGGGAACCCTGGCTAAGCCAGGGTTTTCGGAGGAGAAATGCATCTGAAAACTTTCAGTGACAGCCTTTGGAGAAGATTGTTTAGTTTTAGTTGTTCCTTTCTTCCCTTTCTGTGCACCCAGACAATGTCAGACTCTTTAGAGTGGGGGAAGTTTCAACCTTCAAGCTATTGGCTGTAGCTAACTTTGAAAGGAAGATGACAAATTAACGGTGTTTGGAATAACCGAAAAACCAGTCTACTGTTGATGAAATCTGGCATTTTCCCTGACTCCCTATCAGAAGTGTGTGTGGGAAACTTGCTGTCTGAGTTCAATGGAAAAATGAAGACAGTTTCTCTTCTGAATATCAAATACTCTGGACAGTATCAGCCTGCAACTCGGTAGTGTCATGTGTGCTTTAAGTTGTTCATAATAATGCAGAGGAGACCATCTTCTAATCATTGAGGAAACTTACTTTTGAAAGCTCATTACATCCCTGCTGCTGCAGTATAGCCTGTGCGTTATGTCTCTGGATCCCCAAAGCACATGGGCTACAACTCAACAGCAGAGTGAATGGCACCTCCGTCAGCCCTAGCTTCTTTGTGCTCTTGGTCAGTGGCTCAACAGGTCTCTAAAACCCAACCCTTCTATTAATTTAGCACATCTCTCTCCCATATATCACCCCAAAGAGTCACTGCTCATCTTAGTCTTGTTAACCATTGGCTTTGAATGTCATGTAATAAAAATAGTTTGTTTTCATCTGTTGGAGGAAGTGATTAAAACCAATGCTCATAGTGGAGTTTGTGGAAGTGTTCAGGATGACCACAGTGCTGCTTTTAAAATGCTTAATTGCAAATAAACATGGAGTAAACAGATAGGAATCAAACCCTTGAGCATCTACAGCTGAATGCCACCCTTTCTACTTGTGAGTGATAGTGGGCAGAGTCCAGGGGAGGTACACCACTGGTGTGCCCATCAGTTGTGAAGTACCTCTGGTAGAAGAGGAGTCATTTCCTTTTCTGTCAGCAAGTTACTCCACGAGCAGTCTCTGCTAAAAGCCTGCTGATTTGAATGGGGAGATCCAGTGCTCTGATCCTTGTAAAACCTTTGAACTGCAAGTTATGTGGTTAATGTTAAATGTAGGAAGAGCTCTGGTGCTTCCTAGGCTGTGGAGCTGGTATCTCATTAGCTCCTGGCACCTTCTCTGTGAAATCGGTTCTTGATTTCTTGTCACCTCACTTCAGTATCCCAGGCTCCGCTGACTCCTCTGAGGACTGGCAGGCTCAGCAATTAGTGCTTTTAACTATGACAGAATTTAAGTCATAATTCTACTCTGCAATGGTAGGACAACTTTTTAATTTTGGGATCCTGTAGGCTTCTATGTAAGCTAATTAAATAAAGGTCTTTAATATATTAGTGTAAAGGAAATTGCAATTTCTCAGTCTGGTAAACTGAAAGACATTGACTTGTAGGTTTTAAGAGGTAAATACAAAAGAGAAAGCTATTTATCTGCCTGACTTGTAAAGAAACAAACAAGTAAATAAAAAGGCTCCATGCAAATTAAGGTTACTGTGTGTAAATAAGCTGAGGAGATGTGTATGGCTGGCTTACATGTTCAGGGTCAAAAAGGTGTCAAATGCAGGATTGCATCCATGGGGAAGATGGAGAGTTTCCAGCTCCCATGCAGTCTGTGACCTGCTAACCAGGGCACCTGCTGGGAGCGGCGGGGCATTGCTCACCTAATCAGGTCTACATCATGGCAAGTCCTTTGGACTTCTGAGCTGACTCATGGTTATTGTCCCAGGCGAACTCTGCTCCTTCATGGCAAGTGTGCTCTCCTTTTGCAAGCATGGGGGGTAGAACCTATAATGCTGTAGAAGCCCTTTTTAGATGGCTTATTTTGCATAGATCTGTATGTGCATGGTACACAGCAAATGCTTTGGTCTAACAATGAGCTTGACTGGCTTGTAAATAACCTCTTTCTAAGTTTGAAGAAATTACAGGCTGCCTCAAGAGAATGCACAAGCCAGGCTGCTGTGCGAGGGGGGCGTTGGTAATAGCTGGTCCCTGTGATTTGCTCAAGGCTCCACACAGGGCTAATAACAGGCATTAGATGGGAGGAATCTGGGCCAGGTACTGCTGTATAGTGCAGCGCTGGCCAAGAGTGGGGCAATTGGTGACAGAACTGCATGGCTTGGTGTGCTCTTTGCTCTGCATGTTTAGTAATGTTTTTCTTGTGTGCTTGCCACCACCCTGCTAAGCAAGGCAGTATTTTGGAGATGCTGTGTGGTCTTTGGTGCTGCGGGATGTGTCTGCCTGTCACTCTCCCATGGTACCAGGAGGTCCTGGATCACAGGGTGTGTGCTGAAAAAGCAGCTGCTTTAAAGGGGATGGTGAGGGAAAAAGAATGTCTTTTCTAAAGGTCAGATAAACCTATGGAGCACTTAGAAGCAGAGGAAATTATAGCTTTGGTCTCTCAGTAGTGGGCTTTGCAAGAGGATGAAAAGAACAGAGGTGTGTTAAAATGGGCTCCGAAGAAAAGTCTTTTAAACATTGCTATTAGAAGCTATTAGAAGGATTTCTTTGGGCATAAATGAAAGGCAGCACTTTGGTATGGAATGTTCCTCACTTTTAACAAGTTAAATGGCTCCCTTGATTATATAGACTTGCTTGGCAGTTACTGGAACTGCATATTAACTCCTCCAGTAACTCTGCCTGCAGCTTAGATAACATGAAGTATGAATTTGCAAACCTGGCCAGCACTCATGTTTCTCACTTTCATGCTCCTGCAAAAAAGCTGATGTGATTGCATGTTTATTAGGTGCTGATACAGACTTAAGATTTGTGGTCAGACTGGCAGTGTAAAGTTACTGTCCTTGTCTTACGCAATTTTCTACAGCTTTATAGAAAAAACTTAAGTATTCAGTACAATTGCTATCTGATCCTCTCTTCAACAGTAATGATGAAAATTGTTCAGAAATATGTTTGAAACAAATATCCTTTTTGCAAGATGCATTGTGTTATTGGATTTGACTTGATTCTGCGAATGTAGTAGCACTGAAGAGATCAAACTTTTACCACAGGCAACTCTGGCTAAAACACTTGCAAACCTCAAAACCAATAATGTGAGTAGAAGCTTGTCTTCAGCATCAAGTATATTTGCAAGTAGAGAATAATGCTCTGTTTCAGGGCACAAGCTCTTCACAGCAGCATTTGTTTTCATTCTAATCCATTCTATTAAGGTTCTGTCATTGGTTTCAAAGCCTCCCATTACTTTAGGGTCCTCAAGTTCTTTGTATGAGCTTAATGTTAACAGTGCTATGATGTGAAATCTTTAAGGTATACCATAAATGTGGCAGCATACAGTATATTACAAGTTCTTCCTCTGTTGGAGAGCATGGTTTCTCTGGCATCTTCAGCACAGAGCAGCTAAGCAACTCGGGGGTGCAACTGTGTGCTAAAACCTTCTGCAACGCCACTGTTGTGCATTGACTCTGAATGTTCCACTATGTTCCACTCCCAGATGTAAATATAATTCACAAGAAAAATAATAGGTTGCAGGTGGAATTTGGCTAGAAGCTTAGTACTATGACTATTAGTTTTGAAAACACTAGTTTTCATGGTGAATGTAAAGGCATAACAAATTATTAGCTTGTGCAGCACTCAGCCATTTATTGAAATATCATCTGAATCTGTTTGTTGTTCTTGAGTGAGTTTGTGGTTGGCAACGCAGCTCACCATTTGCTTGTACTATCTTCTGTGTGCCTGAATAGAATTTGTGAAGAAAGCCAAATTCCAAGTCAGTCTTTCCCTTAAACAGCAAGTTGTAGACTAGGTCCTACTCTCAACGAAGTCACAAGGATATTGGTGTGGTTTTCCTGGATAATAGCTTCTTAAATGGGAAGCTGATTCACTAATTCAAGTTATCTGTGGTTGTTGTCATAGGGGTTGTGCTGTTATTTATTATGAGTAAAAATTATTAATAAAATGTCTTAAGGTTTGTTCTGTTTTTCCTCACGACATCCAACTGTTCTCTCAATCTATTTTTCAGAACTCTACATCATGCTGTCAGCTGTACAATTTGAATGATATAACTTCATAATCAAAAGGTACACAAAAAGAATATAAATGAGGTATCTTCTAGTCCCTACATTTGCACTCTGCATCTTCTATGCCAAAAGCTCTAGAATGTCCATAGCGCACTATATGTGTGTGTATATGTCCATCAACCATAGGGTGGGTGAAGAGGCTGAGAGGAGGGAGTCTTCAGCCTGGAGAAAAGAAAGCTCAAGGAGGACCTTAATGTGTACAAATACCTGAAATACCTGACAGGAGTGGGGTGGGGGAGTAAAGAAGATGGAGTTGGACTCCTCTCAGCCATATACAGTGAAAGGACAAGAGGCAATGAGCACAGCCTGAAATAGAGGAACCATTTGAATGTAGAAGAGTTTTTACTGTGCAACTAGTCATACACTGGATCAGGTTGTGCACAAGAGTCTCCATCCTGGGAGATACTAAAGCCCCAACTGGACAAAGTCCTGAGCATCTCTCTCTGGTTGGGGTGTTGGACTAGACTATGTTCAGATGTCCCTTCCAACAGCAACTGTTGTGTGGTTCTGAAATGCACCAAGGTGGCTTTGTGCAGAAACTGCTCTCTGAAAATCCTGGTATTTTTACTTTCCAGGTAAGGCATAATGAGGGGGAGAGAGCATAGGGCTGAAACAAACTGTGGTGATGCATTTTTAGCAGAGGGAAGTGTTTGATCAGTCTTACTGTTACTTAGCACTTTGCCCAACTCGGGCTGCTGTTTCTCCCCTGCTTGTTCTGTCTGTGTTCACTTTAGTCACAATGTCACTCAAATCCTGAGAACTCTGGAAAATCACGGCAGGGCAATAATGGGAGAATATTCTGGGGTATGTCTGGTGAAGCTGTGTGGAGTCTACTTACTCATGCATGCTAAGCTGGTATTATGGCCAGCTAGAAAACATATCTATTACATATCCATATGTTGTTTGGAGTGCTCTTGTGCATGGAAGCGATAGGGTCTCCAAGTGTGCTAAGGAAAACCATATGTTTTTTAGGTTGGCAGGCTTTTCTGGTATAGACAAGTCTGATGAGGAGAAATTGGGGTATCTGGAAACTAGTAATGAGATCTATCAATCTTGTGCATTATATCTTGGTGTGACTTGTGCAGCTGAGCTAAATGATAGCAGAGAGAGACTCTACCTGTGTAACTTCATGAAGAGGTAAAAACTAGAGAAATAAGCTGCTTAACCTAAACAATGGTTTTGAACCAAGGCCAGAGGCGCATCGGGTGACCAGGCAACAGTTTAAGCCTGGAATCAGTAGGTTTCTAGCAACTCTAAGTCATAAATGCATCATCACTGACCATTTCCAGATGAATATCTAGGTTTTTTACAAGACTAAAATACTTAGCTTAAAGATTTTAGATGTCACAACCTCTCTGCAAAAGAACAGTGAGAATTTCTTTCTTGAAGTTTTTAATGAGGCAAATTCAGTTTGGAGGCCTGTAAATATTCAGGGTATAATTTTAAGTATTTAGAACGTGGGGAGCAGTCGGTGTTCCTTGGAGCATCCAATTTTTGTTCGTTATCAGAATTGTCAAATCTTCTGTCTCATTCAGGAATAATAAAGGCGTGCGCTCAGTAACAACTTGTCTGGGCCAAGCGCCAGCAAAGAAATTCTAGGAACCGTGACAACAAAGTGTTTGGGCTCCTCAAGGGAAAAAAATATCTGCTGAAAATGAACAGGCTGTATCAAACTTTAAATGGTGGAGAAATCCAATTGAAGGCTAAGAGGTACCTATTATTGATGAGAACTGTGCCTTGGAAGACAAACTATGTGTTTCTTGCTGCAGCACCTGTTCTGGCTCCTCCAAGGCAGCATGCCAGACCTGCGTTTCCATTTGAGAGACTTTGGGTACTTGGCACACTTTGCCCTTTCACATTCCCTTTTGTTCAACTGCACTTCCTCCAAGCATGTTTCTGGGCCTGATGTTATATAAAAATGGGCAAATTTTTTCTGTGTAAATAACATCTGATTTTTTTTTTTAAGGAATCTTGAGCTAGGTTGAAGTTTTCAGAACTAAAAATTATAAGAATAAGAATGATTCAACATGCAGAGTGAGCAGGGAGAAGGCTTTCTAGTACACTTTTTTGGGCCATACCATGAATTGTTTGTGAGTTACATCTTGTCAAGACTTTCCAAAAAGTGTAGAATGTGTAAAATACATAGGAACTGTTGTCCATAGGATCCACTGTTTTATCCTACCATTTCAGCAGACCACCTGGAGACCTCTGTAGCTAACAGTGCTCCAGCTGCTGGGTTAGTAACAGGGATACAAGGCTGTTATTGAAAGAGGAATCCATAATATTCACGCAGTGTTTTCCCATGCTGCCAACAGACCTGTCTGTTCCTGGGCTGCTTTAGAGTAGGAGTTGAGGTCTGTGATAACTCTTTTCTCCTCCTGTACTACTTGTGTATAAGAAAAATCCTACCCTTAATATGGAAATGAATATTTTAATTTTGACTTCAGATGGAGCGGAATCAAGCCCAGATGTTTGCTTGAAATAAGTACTGTTCTGATACAGTACATCTCTGGTAAACTTCTTGTGGATAATGTTTTAGTATCCAGGTACACAGTGCAATGTTTGAAAAGCTAATAAATTGTAGTGCAAATCCAGTGTTGCTGAAAGCCTAAGTAAATATTAAGATTCCACTTTCATGACTATCTCCTGGCCTAGGATATTTCTGATTTGAGAAACCATCTCTTTCATCTCCTACCCAAACACTTTTTATATTTGGATCAAGGTTGTGTTTTACTACATACTTCACAAATGTTTAAGAAGATATAGCTTCTTCACTGAGAAGCTGACAGTTGTCTCAATAAATCCAGTGTTGCTAGGTTTATAGAAAAATATTGTATGTTAAAGAACTTCCAGCTGATCCACAGATCACTGACATAGATACCTGTAGCACCAGTAATACTTGTTGTTTTAATGTCCCAGAAAATTAACTGTCAAATACAGAAGATGGGGGGGTGGAGGGGGGGAGCATTTGACTCCTCCTGAATCTCAAGGTGAGAGCAGTGCTTTAAGTTGCTGGAGAAAATAATTCTGATAATTTACTCCTGTAAAGGTTGTGTCCATTGTCAGTGTTTTTCCCCCCTCTGTGAGTAGAATATCACTAATGTTTCCTCTTTCATGAGAAGAGCTTTTGTAGGCTGGCAAACAGTCAGCATGTAGGTTATGAAATGCAGAAGTACAGCAAATGTAATTGTTTTTCCTGAACACCTGTATTGACTATATTGACCTAAAAGAAAATTAGATTTTCTAAAGTTCAAATGTAGTTTAATGTCACTAGAGTGAAATGGATCTTCTCCTGAAGCCCAGAGTGCTCAGTGACCATTTTGTGCAGATTTTCCCTGCGGCAAGAACCACCTCTGTGGTTCAGTCAGAGGTAAAATGACTACCGAGGCAAGTGTTAGTTGGACAAGTGCTGTTTAGTGTTGCTGTCCACTTTGTTAAAAACAGTAAAGATTCTGGCAGGGGAAGGAAATGGTAATGAATGTAGGTAGATGGTTGAAAACAAACAGTCTAAGACAAGCTGGCAGTTCTGTGATGTTTAGATTGCATAATATTTTTTGCAGTTGCTTTTTTGACATGCTTACATGTGTTCCTGTTCTAGGACATCTTAGTGTCCTTCACTCAGGTTGGTGACAGATAGTAATTCAGACAAAGTATGGTTTAGCTGTAATTAAAAACTTTGAACTCACATCTAAATTCCTACTTAAAACAAAAGCTTTAAGTAGACTTTCATTATTGCTGTGGCAAAAGTTTTAAGGCTGGTAAACCCAGTGTTCACCCTCCTTTCCTTCCACTATAGATATGACTAGATATGTACCACTCAATAAATTACTTTGCATCTCCTGCCCAAAATTCCCAAGCACTTTGCAGACACCAATGCATAGCTTACAATGCTTTAATATGGCTCTAGGAAAAACTGTAATTAATATTTAATGAAGCAGGAATTCATTCATGTGGGCAGGTGATATGCCAACAGCACAAGATAAAGTAGAATAAGGATGACTGCAGTTATTTTGGGCAATTATCTTGTGTGACTGAAAGCTTGTAATATCTGTACAGGGAGCGCCAAAGGAGAAAAGGGTTGGGTCTGACACCCAGGCTGAGAAATCCATTTTATTTTATTTGCAGTCCTAGGTGTCATGCACAATTTTCCTGGAGAACAACCCTTAATGGTGTTTTTGTCCAGAAAGAGGTGGGGGTCTCATTCTGTGCAGAGTAAGTGGTCAGTGGATACAGTGGTATGAAAAGAGCAGTGGTAGGGTTAAGGTTGGGTCATATTGTGTTGTTCAGTTGCTTTGTAGTAGTCTTTCCTATATCTCTCCTTATGCTAGAGGATCAAATAACGCAATAAAGCTATGATCAGAAACGGCAGAGCGCCATGCAAAATAGCTTCATAAAGGGCTGTCTCACTAGATGATATTTCTTGGTTTTGTCCAGGGTGAAGAATCTTTGCTTCTGTGGCTCTTTCACTGGGTAGCTTTGTTCATTTCTCAACTTTGGATGAAAAAGATACAACTCTTTTGCAACAGAAGAAGAAAAAAATCCCAGATAGGCAAAGAGGGAGCTTCTTGATTAGGATCCTAAAAAATACATTTGAAAAAAGTCACAAGAATTTGGAAACTTCTCCAGGTTCCTTAAGCAGTCCATGAAACAAAGCATCTTCAAACAGGAGAGTTCCCCCCCCATTAGCTGTGCTTCTCCACTAGGCCAGTGAAACAATTTCTTTCTTTGAATTGTTTCTGTGCCAACCCTGGAACTGCAAGGCATGTGTCATGGAAAAATGTTTAACTGGAAATGTTTTTGAATCCTTGGCAGGATTTGGGGTTGGACTCAGTTAAAGGGACAGACAAGTTAAATCTGTTCGTACTTCACCCACATTGGCTCACTAGTCTCTAATCAAAATGTCTCCCTTAATTGCTATTTGAGCGGCTGCATACGTACACACAAACTAGCTCAGGAGGCAAAGCTGCAAACTTGGCTGTTCCCTCATTTGGACTTTTCTGAGACAAAGGTTTTTACAGCTTCCTTTACAGCTTTACAGCCTGGTCCCAGGAGCTGCCATCCTGCTCCAGGGATGCTCCTGGGTGCATACAGCCAGGGGAGCCCATGTGGGAGCTGGGAGCCCTGGATTCACAGTTTTGAGAGCAGCCTGAAAACTTATTCAGAGTTGTGTCAATGCAATTGGTCTGCAGTAGGTATCACAGCCTGTGTTTAACTTCAGAAAGTAGTTTTGCTCTACCTGAAGTGCATCCTTTGATTCCTGCTTGGTAGAAAACTTCTAAAACTTTAGGCTTTCTGTTCAGAATCAGAAGCAAAGCTTTCAAAAATGTCTCAGTTTCCTGTTAAAATTGTCATATTTTGATCAGCTCTCCAAATCTGAACCATACCACATACTCTTTCTAGTATGGTTTGCAGATGGCAGGATTCAGGACAGTTTCTCTGCTCGCTTGTAAGCAGGAGTGGGCTCAGCACAGAACATCTCCTGGTGCTGAAAGATTCACTCCTTGTTTCTGTCCTCTGTTCCCAGAAGTTTGGGCATCTCTTAAAAACAAGAAATCTTGCTCCACTGAAGATGGAAGAGTAGGCATGCATTATTCTTTGCTGAAGTTGGTGGTTGTTCAGTGTTCATTTGTATATGTTATAAATCTGCTATTCTCTTAAAATGCTGTGTGATGTAGCTTTTTCCTGGAAGGAAAAAGAAAACTTATTGAATGCCACAAAGCATGAATGCCTTTTTGCAAATTCTGTTTATCTGTTCCTCGTAGTATATTGAATCTGTCTACACATTTTACCTCCAAAGCTCAAATTTTCACTCAACTGAACTTTCATCCTATTGCATAGTCTGGGGCTTTTCCCCCTTGAGAAGACTGTAACTGAAGTTTCCAAGAAAATCGTGACTTAGATGAGTCACATTTAATTCAAGCAGTGAAGAGATCTATGCTTATATGGTTAACTGCCCATTGTATTGGGCACTTAATTTAAGTCCTTGGAGAATCATAAGAGACTTGATTTAGTTTTTTCCTCCAAAGCTTTGTCATGATTGTGACTTGGGACTTCTTGTTCTTGTTTCTCCTTTTAATTAAGGACTGAAAATATATACTGCCATGAAACATCTGGAATAGCTTGCCTCTGCTGCAAAGTAATATGGTCTAGTTTTGTCAGTCATAAATAACTTCTGTCTCTAATATTCTGAGCTCTCTGGGTTTGTTTGACAAATATTATCACCAACTATTTGAACAGAAACTTCAATAAAACTTTCATTAGTCTCCAGAAAACTTCTTGCCTTTATTCACTGCAAGTTTCAAATTATAGTGCTTAGAAACTTCTGCCTGAATTTTCTTGAATTGTGTGTTTATTCATTACAATATTTCATATTCTATGGGTGAGTGCTCTTTTACCATAGGCTGTTCTTTTCAGTAGTTGTTAACTCTGAATGTCTTACAGTAATTCCTGATGCCTCTTTCATTTCTGCTTCATGCAAAATGTCTAACAGTGTTTTGTACTTAAAAGCTGGAGTGTTATACTATTAAATGCTAACATTTGCAATTTGGTCTTGATACTGTATAGAAGCAAGACTTGAGATGTGTAAGCATGTTTTCTGGGTTGGAGCCATAAAATACAGACTGGCAGGAGTAATTTCAAGATAGAAGGATTTTACTGAACCTTAGGTGAAGCTCAGATTAGTTTCAGCTGAGGACTGCAGCCACTAGATAAACTAGAGAGTTCCTCATGAATAAGTACTTGTATCTTCTAGCAATAATTGTTTTCTCTAAATCTTAATAAAGAGGAAGGAAGGATTAGGGCTTGAACACAAGTTGGTTCCACTTACCAGCTGCATTTGGATTCCAGTAGAGTACACAACCATAAGCATGGCAGTAGTTTTATTTTGGGAGATAGTAAGGCAATAATTATTTGCTTCAATTTGAGGCAAGGGAAGACTTAGATCACATTTGGGAGAATACCTGTTGACAGCCAGGGTAATGAAGCATTGCAATAAGCTGTGGGATCTCTTGCCTTTGGAGATTTGCAAGGAGCTCCTGGCCAGACATTTAGTGGTGATAGTCTAGACATAACTGATCTTGTCTCAACACTGAGGGAATAGACCAGGGACCTCACAAGTGGATGCTGTTTCAGGCTTCAGATTAATCAGCCATAGAATTTTCATAAAATTTTGTGAAGTTTTCTTACCCATTGGGTGCAGCTTCATGAAGTCTCAGTCTGAAGGAAATGATTTTGTGTTCAGGGTTTTTGTATAATACAGGTGTAAAAAATGTGCTCATGTTGGTTAAAGGATGACCCAGAGGAAAATGTTGGGAATAGGTTCCCTATAGAGGAATTAAATTAAAATCAGGGATTTGTACCTGAATTTCCACATTTCTGTCTTGAGAATCAGCTCCATAGCAATGCTTATGCTTTAAAGAATGATCCCAAATTCGGAACTGATGAGTGTAAGAAATCATCCAAACAAGTGTCTGCAAATTGGAGGGGAATTTAGACCAAGGAAAAATGTACTTTCATTGTGCAAGGCATGGCTTTGCATTTTGTTCTGAAAATGGCTTTGTCAAAATGTTAAGAACATAATCTAATCTTGTTTATCAAGGGTTTTTAAATATGAAAATCTGTAGTAAAGCACCCTCAAACTAACAGGCATGTGAACTTGTTTGGCTCTGTTCAGACAGAGAAAATCTAATGTAAATGTGGCTATTTCTTGCTTTTGTTTTGTTATACTATTAGGTAGTAGATATTTTTGGTAAGAACACTGTATTCTCCTGCAATGCAAGTCACGATAGCTGGAGACGGCTGAATCCGTGTGGTTCATCAGCGGTCTGTCTGCTTTCCTCCCTCTGTCTGAAGAGCTGCTCTTCTGAAATGATAGCAGTAATCCAGGGTACTTGAAGTAGCTAGACATAAAGCACTAGAACAAATAAAATTTGTAAATAAGCCACAAGAGAGACCTGGGTAAATACTACCTCATAGCCAGTCAATTTACAGAAAATGGGACAATTTTCTGAAAGATTCACAAATGGACAAGGGATCCATCAGACAAAGGTATCTGCAAACTCTGCTGTCAGACTCTGCTTCAGGGTCTTGTGGGTCATTCTGTGCAATTTCCCCCTCAACAACTCCCCAAATTGTCAGTGTGCATCCATTCACCTCCAGAAGCTGTTACAGAGAAACTGTATTAAAGGAGGGGCAAGGAGAGAGGATTGGGGAATAAGGAAAGCTTTAATATTACATGGCTGGTAGTGTGCACTTAAATACTTTCAGGGCTTGGACACTGCTGAAAGCTATGAAGATATGAAATTAAGCTTTGAGAAGATGCTGCTGCTGGTTATATTCTGTAACATTTAGGGTTAAATGAAACACATGCCTCTTCACTGCATATTACGTTGGATATAGTAATGCAACATGACAAGAGGATGCCAATGGAGCCACTGCAGAGTTTGATGGAAGTGAATTTTTTTGTAGTTGTTTTTGGTAGAAGGCTATGTGCTCATGAAAATAATATGGACCTGCACCTGACTAATATTCACCTGTGGAAATGGAAATGTGCTCAGTTTGCAAATATATTGGAAATTGGAATTAAATTCCAGTGCTTGACATATTCTGGCATCAGGAAAACCTTGCCTTTAAATAAGTTATGTGTATTTCTGTGATTGGGCTAGTTTGTAAGAACATGTCTGGTGATCAGCAGAGGGGCTAAGCCTAAATTGAAATTGATTTTAAGTGTAAGACTTCTGCCTGTTTTAAATTCTCCCTTTATTTTCTCATTCTCTATAAATGGGCCATTGGCCAGCCAAAAAAAATTCTATTGGGAAACAAACATTACAATCATCATGTGTGGTTTTTTAATCTGTCTGCAGTAGCATTTGCAGAGTAAAGGTTGATCAGAGAATCCACACAGCAAGGGGATAATTGTGGATAATGTTGTAATAAATTTGCTTTCCAGGGGTTACTGTACAAAGCAATAGAACCAGTACTGAGACACACATAGCAGCTTAATTGAAATCCAGTCAATGCATGTGGAATGGCCCTTTTAAGTTTTGATGTTGGTTATGGGTTCTTAGTTAAGGTACAATAGACAACTTCAGAAAAACAAATACATGAAACCCCCTTATACCTTCAAATGGCTGTAATGCCTCTTTAATCTGAGTGAAGATGGGGTTTGTGCAGTTCAAAGGAAAAGAAAACTGTCTCTTGCATTATTGAAGTCTCACAGCACCTTTGGGTGCACAGGCAATCTGCTGAATCGCTGAGAGGAGCAGAAGCCACTTCTCCATGGGTTAACAAGATGTCAAGTGGAACCTGTGCAGGGAATGTCTCTCTAGCTGCTTTCATGCATATGTTGATATATTCCATTTCATGTTCAAAGCTGTATTTACTGTTGGGTTCTGTTTCTGATGACATTTTGTGTTTTGGTGTAGAAATACTTGCATTTCTTTGGACCTTGAAGGGATTCTTCTATTACACGCTGGTTAAATATGTCTTTGGGTAGGTAGTGAAATGGGGAAAGTCTGATTTGAAAACTTTTAGAGCAAAAAAAAAAACCTTACTGTGCATCATAAATAGGGGAATGAATGAAGACTTAACAGGCAGTTGAAAGAAGGCAAGTATGTTTTACATAATATGAAGTCTAAAAACCACCCTCCACGCTTGCTGAGTGACACTTGAGCGCTGTCAGGATGGCTGGTCAGGATTTTGCAAATGTCACCATGGTGAATTACAGGTTTCTGCAACTTTTGTGGTTTCATGTGTGTCCATGGAAATGAAGAAACTGTGCTTATGACCTAACTGTACAGAAAAACACTTTATACAAATGGGATTCACACTTGTTTTATAACTGTGCAATTAAAATATAGGCAAGGCAACTGTGTCTGAGACTGCTTAGCTGCCACGACATGTTCATGGCACATGTCCTACCCAGGCAGACTAGCTACACGCGCTGCTTGCTGCTGTGTTATGTTTATTGGCATCTTTGGCAAGCAGCTTGCGTAGTGCAGCCAGAGAAGCCTGTCTCAAAAAGGAGGCTGAAAAGAATGGAAAAATATGTAAGTTGGGTAATGGGCAGCACTGATTTTAATAGCTACAGCTGAGTTAAATCAACAGAGAAGTAATTGCAGCAGGATGTATGCTCTCAGCCACACTTCGAGTTGAATGTGGTATGTAGGATGGACGAAGGACTGGTGTGTGTTTATCGTTTGTCTAAATCAATAAATTTTTAAGCTCACACTTGCAAGCTTGCTTCAGCAGTTTAGTACAACACAGTTGCCAGAGAGACTGATTTTTTTTCTTCTTACTTTTCTTGGACATGAGCTCATTTATACTGGTACAGTAGAGATAGAAGGTATCCAAATGGTTGTATCCCTTTGAACTTGGAGGGAGTTCAAGGCTGCTGGCTCTGATCTCTGTAATGAGGTGTGCAGCATGAGGAAGGTCAGGCTTAGGTCCGACTCTAACAGGCAGGGGCATTTTCCAGGCTTCAGGATTATGATAGCTATTAAGGCTCTGTGGTGGATTTGCTCGTTTGATCATGTTCATGAGCACAGCTGCAGTCCTCTGCAATTCTTGCAATGATGTCACGTGAACACAGGAACCAAGTAAGCAGATCTGTAAAAAAAACAAAAGTAACCAGAGATGTACAACTGCTGAAAGAAATCAAAGGGAAGACTCTAAAAATGGCCTGAACTATCACTAGAATGATTTTTTTAATGCAAAGGAGCAAATGAGAGGCATTGCTTTCATTGATGGACTTGGTGTACTCTGGATGAACATGCTTAGCTGTTAGGGGGGGTTTACAGAGGAAAAATGACATGTGGGGCCGGAGCCTTTCTCCTGTTGGTAACAGTTTTGCTGTTGTGTGGATCTGCTTTGTGTGTTGTCCTGCCACAGGAAAATGAGTGCAGGAAGGGCAGCGATGGCAGAGAGATTATTGATTAGAGTTAACTCTTGGGGGATTGCAGAAAGAAACATTCTGTGCTAGCATTGCAGAGCAATTAGTTGCTGAAAAACTAAGGACGTTGGAATTGGTGGCGAGTTGGCTTGCGGGTGAAGTACGTTTACTCACTAATTCAGGGCTGTGGGAAGTGATGGTCTTGACATTGCCTTTCAGCCAAAAGGGTTATGCCAGGCTGTGGGATCCTATTTCCGTATACTGGAAGGCATTAAAGCAATACTCTGACTTCTCAGTACTTTTGCATCCTAGCTAAGCTACAGTTGCTGTAAGCAGAGTCCTACATGTTTTGAAATTCCTTTCAGACTTCCAGTGGAAGCAACCTGCTTTTTTTCCTCCTAAGCTAATATACATAATTAAGCAGATCCTGACATCTTTTCAATTGGTGCCTGTTTTGGAGCCCTGGGAGCAGTGGGTCTGCATGGAGCCTGTGGCAGCAGACCTACACAGGGGCTCAGTGTGGCAGGGGGTGATGCTGCTTTCTGCCCTTCCTCCCCTCTTCTGCCATCCTGGATGACAAAACAGATCTGGCTGAAAATGAATTTGGTTTATTATTGGTTTTGATCTGCCAGGTTACTTTTCAGATGCATTTATTCCCTAAGCAGGTCACAGTACAGCTGGATGAATGCCTGTGCTGGTGCCAAGCTGCTGTGGGAAGGGGTGGCTGGGACTGTCTTTCTTGGTGGCAGTGGTTTGGTTGGCTTAACTTGCACAAGCATGGCCTTTTTATGGATGGTGCTTTGGCATGTCTGCATACAGAGCTGGCAGGATCATAGTTGAGTGTCTGTGGCAGCAGCAATCAAAGTGCAGCAAAAGTTAGCAATATTTTTTCTTGTAAGGTCATTAAAAAAGTTACAAGAAATCTGTCTGTGTATGCAGAGCTCTGTGTGGGTGGGTACAATATCTAATTGGTGATTTCTGTAACCATAGATTTTTGCAATGTGATAGATTATAACTTCAGATTTTAACTTTAGCTAGAGAGTGCTGGACCAGAAAATGAAGATGGCAAAACCAAAAATGCAAAATACCTCATCCTCCAAACCATTATTTTTTGCTTATCATAATAATGAAACTGATTTTGCCATGCCCCATGTGCTTCTGCTGGGTTGGTGTGAGCAAGAAGACTGGAGGTATTAAAACTAGACTATGAGTTAGGGGGGCAATCAGAGCAGGGAGCCACGGGGAGGAAGGCACCTCATACAGCTCAGTGTTCAAGGCCAATAGCCACAAGATGAAGTGGGCAAAACTGGTTACTTCTAGGCAGCCCATGCTACCAGAGTGGTGCGTGGGAGCTGCCCTCTGATCCTGAACAAGTTGAAAACTTGACCAGTCAGCAAGGAATATCCTCTAAAAGCGTAGGGATTACACATTTCCCTTATTTCATCTGGGAAGTGCGTAGAGAATAACAAATAGACTTCTCCAGTGCTTCAAAACTGGAATGACTAAGTGTTAAAATAAGTGTTGAACCTGCCTGGTCTGGAGCTCTCCTCACTCTTAGTGCAGATTTCAGACCTGTGCTAGTCTACCTCTCTTGGGAAGTCCTGCTGTTATGGAAAGAGCGGTTAAAAAAACCCCAAGCTTTTGGGTGGGGAGCTGTTTGTCAGTTTAATGAAATCTTTTGGTGCTGAAAGATATAATTTATTCATAAGACTTGAAGGAAATAAGCTGCAGGATTCCAAACAGCTTTGTCCAGGAATTGTGAGGTTCCATGATGCTGGTGATGTTCAGCTGATTAGAATAATATCACAAAACAGGAAAGAAACTCAGCTAGAAATACAGTCAAATTGAAAGAGAGCCGCAGAATCCCATGGGGATTGCAGCTTGATGTTAAAGTAACTGCTGCTTAGATGGCAAAATAATTGAAAATTGGGGAGAGGAGGGAAAAGCTCTGTAGATGGTTCCTGGGCTGTCTGAGATCCTGGAAAAAGATGCAAAAAGCAACAGCATTTGGCATCAGAGAGTAGGCAAAGGATGCTGGCTTTGTGCCAGGCAATTTTTTAATACAGGCCTCTATATCTGAAATTGCAGAAACAAGCAAAATCGGGAAGCCTGAATTATGAGCATAAAAGCAAAATAAGTCCCTTAGTGTTAACTGTGAATTTATTTTCCTAGTAAGTGACTTCTGCACAGGAATAAGACTGGGTTTTGGCACCAGTGTGAAATATGTCTGTGTCTGTTTGCTGTAAGAGCAATGAGGGCAGGGAACAAACCAATAAGCACAGGGAGAAATGAAGTGTGTGACGTATCTCAAAGACTCAGTTTGGGTCAGTTGGCAATTTATACTTTGACTTCCCTGTCCTAATCAGATGAAACCTGATGACAACTGGCTGTATCTTTGCAGGAAAACTGTACCTGTCTTGCTGTGAATCTCTTGTTCAAGTGTACCAGAGGACAGTCTGACCTGCAGGGAACTTTCCTGCAAAAAAACCTGCAACTGCTCCTGGACTTTCCTAATATTCTTCTTTCCATGCACAGAAGTTCTGCTCTGGCTATGTAATTTTGTTTTAAGAGCTGGAATCCTTGGTTATGTATACAGAAAAGCTGTTTAAATATCTGCTTTTTTAAAAATAAGCTGTTGACTTCCTGTGAGAGCATCACTTTCTTACAGCACTAATACCCATGCAAGTCAACGCAGGGTGCAGCCTGTGCACCCCAATACTAAAGGCTGTGGGCTGGTGTTCCCACAAGCAGAGAGGCTGGAAGTGGCTGCTGGAATAGCATAGGGTTGTATGAGTGATAACATGGCTCTGCTCTTGGGTTTACTGCAAGGGCACCATTATCTTACAAAATGTGTCCTGTGCTACTGGATAAACTGAGCCCATTCAGTGGCAATTTGCCTAGGATTCCTTGATATTTGCAGCCCTGGGATTTGCACTATTGAAGGCCTGGAAATCCCCAATCAGATTCCTCTCTTTCTGCATGGGCAAGTTCTTCTGTTGAAAAGGAGGCTAAATCAGTCAAAATATATTGGATGCCTTTTTTAGAAAAATGGCTTAGTCCGCATATTTCTGAATGACCCAAGCTTATTCTTGTGCCGCCAAGCTTGCTGATGGAGAACATGAAAATGCTCTCATGGTTCTATGTGCAGCTGGACAGCTGGCAGGGGTTTTTTTCTCCAATTATTTCTACTGTGACTGTTTCTTAGCTTGTCTCACAGCTGTTCATGGACCCTGGTTTTAGAAGTGAAGGTGCAAGTGTGACATGCCAGGGTGAGCAAGGGGACCTTCAGTTCAGCAAACCATTTAAAAAAAGCAACCCAAGGATTTATTTTAATATATCTGAATTTTTTTCATGTGTAAGCTTTCTACAGATCATGTTGATATTTTTGATAGAAAACTAAAAATATTTTGGCTCTGAGTTAGACTAGTTTTTGTTGCATATGCTGCTGCATTGCCCATTTGGTATTGCAGCTGCTGCCTTTACCTGTTGTCCTTTGTGGAAAGGACATTTTGCTGGGATCACATTCATGGGCCTCAAGTGCTGCATTCCAGGCATCCACCCTTTTAAGAAGGAGGAAGACCCATAGAGTAAATGGTCCACCCAAGAAATAGTCTGTCAAAGTAAATGAGAACACAAAATTCCTGAGTTGAAGTGTATGTTTCTTAGCTAAAATATTCTGGTATTTTAACTTTTTCTTCTTGAAAGTTGAAGCTTCCTATGGAAAGCAATATTTTTTTAATGCATATGTGGATGCAATTCTCTGCTGTCTTCCACCTGAGGAAGTAATTGCCTTCTATGTAGCAGAAAGCTCCCATCCAGCAGTGGTGGCATCATGCAGTTGTGAAGGCTGATGCAAGATGCAAAAATGGGAAGTATCAGGCCTGACATAGTCATCAGATGAAAATGACCTTCTCCTGGTGTAGCACTTGCTACCATTACAAGGTCTTCCTGTCCTGTTGGAAATTTATTGTGACAAAAAGAGACAGACTCCTAAGAGGCACGTCTGGAGAGCTGCTAAGCACACAGCCCTTAATGGCTGTTCACCTGAGTTATGCTTTCTCTCTGGAGAGCAATGCTGAAGAAGACCAACCATCTCCCAGTTGTACCATTTTTGATAGGGCTTTGAAGCTTATTCTTGTTTCTCCTAATCATCTAGCACCAAAAGGTCACAGAAAGTACCCGGTCCTTTTGGTATTTTAGACAAAGATTTGCTGTCAGGTTTTTCAAAAGAACCACTGCTGTCCTGTTTTAGAGATGCTGTTATATACACTGAATTAAGCAGCTGTCTTAAAGGGAAAAGCATATCTGGAATAAGGATGCAGAAATTAGCAGTTAGGTGTACTTTGACAAAAAAAACCCTATTCTTGGGGATTCTTATTAAATAGTTCTTTGAAAACCAACTGACTAGCCAGAAACAGGTGAAGGAATACAGAGTTGGGGATAAATCATTGCTCTGCAAGTGGCAGAAAACGAGAAGATCTTACCTTCCTTTTCTTTGCCTTACTGAAGTTCTTCCTAAAGGAGCTCAGTAGTCTGTGCATGCAAACTTTTGATAATGGAAAAGTGTGTTTTCTATTGAACCAAATACATCATCAGTGTTCCAGGTAGGGAATTAACACCATTTTTGGCTATTCATAGGAAAGCTATCTTGACTTTTAAAATTTTTTTACATGGTCATACCACTTCATTACTCTGTTCTGCTGCTTCTCTTTCTTTGTTTACCAGAAGATGAAGCGTTATTCACTAAACAGCGAGCAAGAACTGTAAGTTCTATCTTTATAATTACTTTGCATTAATTTAGTAATCACAGAAGCCAAACAGAACAATAACAATTGAAGGACAGTGTTCCCCATGAGAGGGGAAATATGCTGAGTTGCTGGCTGCCAGTGATGGGGAACCAGTAAGTACTGGAACAGGCACCTGAATGCGTGTCCCATGGGGAGGCTGCATCCAGAACTTGTAATTACAGGTTTGTGCTCTTAGCCCTGAGCACATCCACAGCACTTTTCACTGCTTCCCCCAAGACCAACGTGGTTGGTAGCTGCAATGATAGGATGACCTTTATTTTGATGTTCCTCCTGCTGTGGCTTTCTCCATTTTTCATTGCGATGTCTCTGCAACGCTCATACACTGCTCTATTGTGTGCAGAAGGAAACTTTGTGAGAAGGAAAATCTACTTAAATTCAAAGTGAAGATGACAGTTCTCTGCTTCATGCTCTGGTGTATTGGACTTGATGATCTTAAAGGTCTTTTCCAACCTGAACGATTCTATGATATTCCACTTCTATCGCAAGACTGACTCCATCCCCAGTGCAGCACTCAGGTTGGTGAGTGTCGTGGAGTGACTGGTCTGTGCCACATGTTCAAGGGGACATCTCTTCCCAGAAAGCTTACAGGACCTCTCTGTTATGTTAGATTGGTCCTGCTTTTATGTATAACTTCCTTCTTGGGTTTGCTCCAAGGAACTTAGATGCCTCACATAGAGCTAACCTAGGAAATTTGTTAATTATATTTGTAAAAAAAAATCCCTTCTGTGGTTTGTTTGTTTGCAAGATATTCAAGTGATGACCTATATGGGTTTGACAGATCTGGTTATTCACTTTCTGTTAGCATGGCACAAATAGTTACAAAAACTAGGAAAATGAACACCTTGGCTAACTTGAATTTTCTGAAAAAAGAGGTGGTCTCCTCCTCTGGGTGGGTGAGCAAATATTTCCAAGCTATTCCATGTTTGATCCAGCAGTACCTAAAGACTGCGTGGTGTTGTGGGCCAGAATAACAAATTGGGAAGGACAAATTATATTCCAGTCTTTAGACTAAATGGCTTTTTAAAAAGCTATCTCTAATGCTCTTTCTGTAATATTTAAGACCTACTCAGATGAATAACTGGTATATAGAAGAACCTTAATTACTGAAAGATAATTCAATAATGATTCAATAAATGACCTCCTCCATGAGAAGGTGAAGTTCAACAAGATGAAAGGTCTTGGGTTTTTTAATGAACACAAATTACTTAAGGTTTGTTTAATACAAATGAAAAATTGCCAACAAATTGATGCCAGTGAGACCTAATTTATAGATTTTTTTACTTCTGTTAAGCAAGCTATAACTTCTATATATGTAAATGTATATATATAAAAGCATGGAACAGAAAGCACTATGTCCTAACTGTTTTACTTGTGAGGTGCAGCTCTTGATGAAATCCCAGCCTGTCTTGGACGATGCATTTTCTCTTGGAGGTGTATTGTCAGACACTGTACTTTCTTTTGCAGAGCTTTGAGTCCCCAGATGCTTGGATGATTAATATCTGTGGATTATAATCTTTCTCGGGTGTTGACATACACACTTTTAACGATGATATAAAAGTCGGTCTTACAGGACTTTTGTTAGTTGCAAAATGTTGTGAAACCTAATATTGCTACTAAATCAGGGCAAATTCTTTTTGGCAGTTGATGTTTCCTGCCTGGCCACATGAGTCTTGAAGATGCTGGCCCCTTCTCCCGTAGGCAGCTGTGGTGGGGATGTGATTTCCCTAGGTATGTTGCTTGCGTTAGTCCCAGTTTTGTTCAGCATTTGAATGAGCAGTGGAGATGGCTGTGCACAGAGTGCTACGAGCTGCACCATCTTCAACAGCCTGGTCAGAAGCTTCCAGCAGTGTCATCCTCGCTAGGAGTCCCCCAAGGGCACTGGCAACAGAGGTACAGATTATCCTTGGTAGCAAATGCCCTTTGAAGCCACATGGTCAGGAAAGATGAGAAGGGGACATCAGGGAGCCACAGCTGTGGGAGAGGCAAGTCTTTGGTGTCCAGGGCACTGCTTGTAAAAATAATCCACTGCAATGCTTCCCCTGCCGAATGGAACAGGTCTGTCAAGAAATAAAGCTGGGCCTTTTTGATCTTGTCTGCTTAGTCATAAGAGAAATCTCTGATTTAGGACATTCTCAGCTTCCCTTTTATGCTGCTGTGGTCATCGAAAATTACTGTTGCAGACCTCAGTCCTTTGTGTACTTTCCTTTTCTTTCATTCATAGTTGCATCTTTCTCACTTCCAGCTATATGTTATTCACCAGTTTGAATACATTTAGCACCCTCCATGTTCATGCTTGAGAATGAACATTTTCAGAATAATTACTCCTACTCATCTCCAGAGCAATCGATACAGTGAATAAACCTAGAGGCAGCCAGTGGTTTAATTCATTCCCATTTTCTAGAAAATATTTAGAAAGTAAAATGAATGGACATAAATGTAGGACTTAGTTAATGAAATGCTGGTGTGGCAAGGCAACAGGAATTCCTTTTGAAGACATATGTGGCTCATTTTGATACGAAAAAAAATAGCGTGATGTTTTGCATGTGCATTGCATCTAAGTTTTTTTCTTTAACACTGCATGGAAAGTGGAGATATGGCAGCCAAAGGTCTCTGCTACTCTTCCTATGCCAGGGATAAGTTCTCAAAATGACTATCAAGGAACACAGAATTATCTGCTTTTCACCAGAAATAAATCAGATTGGTGGAAGATGGTTGACATGGAAATTTTTTCTTACTGATGTCTCTGCTTTTCCTACTCTGATGCTGTATGGAGACCTTTTTTCTCCTAGACTGCCTGTGAAGCCTTTTCATTGCCAATAAATACACGGAAAAGAAAGTAAAAAGAAAAAGAACATGCTGTGAAGGAGGAAAGCTCCTTCCGAAATAACCCTTCTCTTTCCTTGCAGGAGAGTTTGGTGCAGTTTGGTGCTGAAATATGCCAGCTAAACTAAATCAGATGAATTATTAATGCTTTGCAGGCTGCTGCTCTCAACTGGCTGAGGCAAGACAGGCTTTGGTGGGGCATATGTAACTTCAGTTCTCAACATTAAAAATAGACTTCAGGCCTCGGAGGAATGGGAAGCTTAACAGGCTATTTTTCTCGGCACAGTTTTAGTTCTATTATGTGTTATTTTGTCAGAGTGGATCGGGTGGATTGTTATTTTGGACATAGTGGGTGATCTGACTGAAAAACCACTTCTGTTTCCTTTCTATATGTCACAAGCTGCTTCAAATTAGAAGCCCCATATTTCCCTTATTGCATCCTCAACCAGAAGAAAATAAATAGGATGTATATGGCTGGTTTGCAGGTTCAGTTGCAGATTGTCATGCTTCCACCAGGCAACCACATTTCCTAGGGAGAGGATTTTGCACTTCATTAACAACTCAAGGTCAAAGTGGTTGAAAATCAGTCTTACTCTCTTTTTTTAATTAACTTTTCTCACTGGTGATCTTTAATTAGCTTAATTTGAACAACCCTAACATTTTTGAAGTCACTCTGCTGCACCCTCATGCCAAAGGCTCTGCTGTTGGCAAGCATCCTGCCGCATTGCTGCCTGGATGCCCTGTTTTGGTTGTAATGCTTCCTCAGAGCTCCTCAGCCACTGCAAACCAACTGTATAAATCCAGAGTCACATGGAATAGTGCTCTTCCAGGGCCTCTTTAAGGGTTCAAAAGCTTAAATACAGAGCTTATTCACTGAGGCCCTTTCCTGCATAGGTTAAATGCTTGCTTGCACCCTTTGCTGCCTTACTTTTGGCTAATTTGGCTTCAGTTGTGGGCACCTTCTGGGCCTTGTCTCCCACAGCTTTCTGATCTCCAGGCTACTAAGACTAATGAAAGTATGGGCTGGTGTTGACTTGTGCTACCCAAATACTAATAATTAAAGGACCATTTATGTGTTGTTTTGTCTCCAAGTTTCAAGACATTCTAATCCTGTAGGACCATTTCCTATTGGACTTGGATCTTTATATGGTGGGGAAAACATTGGTTTAAGTCAATCTAAGGATTTGGTGTTGCTGGAATAAGCAATTCCCACTCCTCCCTCCTGGTTCTGCTCCCCAGTTGCATCTCCTGAAGTGACTTTAATGCTCTTGTGAACAACCTGAGCCATAAATGTATCCTGGGACTTCACATGTGTGCATCCCTGATCTGAGCATGTCATAGCCTGTGGCTCTGACTCGGGTTGTACCCATGACCATGTTTGAAGGCAGTGTGCTGAAGATGTTACTGGAGTTACAGGTCCTGTTTCCCTGCAGCAATGCCCTATTTCCTTCTAAATTAAGGAGGCAATAGTAATCCAGGTATTCTGCTTGGCTTAGAATACATTCTCTAGTGTTAGGTTTTAGATTATTAGCAAACATAGGTGTCCTTGTCTGCCCCATCACAGTGGAAAACACAAATGATAATCTTAAATCTCAATGTAGTTTTTGGACAAAACAGGGTTACTCTGACCATTTCTCTCATTAATTTCTAAGCACTTTGTATAACAATAACATTCTGCAATGAATGACAAAAAATGATTGTTAGTGAGTTGTGCAATATAACAGTATAAATACTGACATTTCCCATCTGACATACAGTACACGAGGTTTTGATACAGGCAGTAGATAGCTCTATGCTCCAGCATTTAATTTTTAAAAGAGAAAGGAAGTAAATAAAAGCAATCAAGTGTAGGACAGTACTATCAGAGGTTATACATTGCTATTCTGTGGGCAAATTCAGTAGTGTTTTCTTTCATATCATTGCAGCTCTTGGAGATTACTGCATCACACAACAGCAACAGGGGTTTATATTAATAAAGCAAAGATATATATTGCTCTGAACGATTTTTTTTTTCTTGCATGCAGAATGTTAGGAATCACTTTTTCTCTTTCATACCTATTGTGATCTCTCCCTCAATAGATGTTCTTGTTCATTGCTTTTTTGTTGGGGAAATGCACACTTTTTTACAGCGTGTGAAACAGATCTGTTATTGTATAGAATGAGATTAATCTTTATTTCAGTTAAAATTTCAAATGTGTTTTGGGGAACTAATATTAAGAGTCAGGTTTTGTCATGTTCTTTACTGAGTACTGCTACTTAGATTAAGGATTTTGCTATCAGCATCAGGATGTGATATAAATTAATTCATACCTATTGTCTGTGTTTCCATAAGGATGTGATAAAGGGTTTGGCAAAGCCAATGGAGATGGCACTTTCTAGTTATTCTGAATGGTGTCTTTCACACAGGATTTGTTGCATGGAGGATACAGTGAGCATCATATATATTTATATATATGCACACACATGTGAATAAAAATAAATATTTGGGAATTTGTGCTGTTGGCACTTTAAGTAACTGCTTGGGTCTGTAGTATTTGTGAGTGATGGTAAACATACTGACCTTGTCTGTGCTTATGTAAGACCATATTGGCCATATTTTTTAAAAATGCTCTTTTAATGCACAGCTGCTCTGTTTTCTGTCATGCTCAAGATGCTGGCTTTGAATGCATTAATTCCATGTTGAGGTAGATGATGGCAGAGAAAAATCTCAGTTTGTTTTGTCTTAAGTGTGTTTTATTCCTTTCATTCTAAGACTCTAAGATTTATGGAGATTAATAGGAAAATTTCCTGACATGCTGTGTGGTTGGGTGCTATTGCCAGAGCCTTGCCCTTCTCCCATTTCAGTGTATCATCACTTGCAGGTTTTGTGACATCTGGTGGCTGACATATTTTGAGATATTTCAAAATTCCACATGAATCATTTTATTTGCTTCCTTACTGTTTTGAATTTACCATCTTGTCAGATATGCTAACATTTAAGCTCTCTTTCAATTTACACTATTAAGCCATAAAGAAAACAATCAAATACAGCAACAAAAAGTGGACTGTCTTTATCTTCAGGTTTTGTGGTTTGCTGATATATTGACTTACAAGTTACTCCAGTCAAGACATGGCCTTTTTTTTGTGCTTATTAAATACAACAAATAATAGAAGTTCATGAACACAAAGTTAATTGTGCTACCAGGATTTTTTAATGAATAAAAAACTAACCTCTAAATGGAGGGACACTGATAACAGGAATTACACTTCTGCCCACGAGTAAGCTTTGAACCACTTTTGGGCATTTGATCTGCTTATAGCGGTAACCTGTCTTGCCCCAAGCAAGAACAACTGTGATAAAAATTAGGAAAAAAGTATTTATTTCTGATTCCTGCATCTTTATTTTCATCTCCACCTCCCACCTTTGTTCTCTCTGAATTTCAAGGCTTCACATCTGGTCCTGTGTTAATTGCTCCTAAAAAAAATCTCTTTACTGAAGGAATTGCAAATCTTCTAATCTGCCATAGCTGCTAATTAAATTACAGCTGACTTTTGCTGTTACAGATTGGTGTTACAGAAATAAGTGTTTCTTTGATTTTATTATCTCTCCTCAAAACAAAGTATGGATTAGTTCTTGCAGAAGCACATTTCAACAGCAAAATGCTATGGAATCAGTTTACATTAAAAATGATTTCTTTTAGGAGAAAAACGTCTTCAAAGTAAAGCTGTAGAGGTGATGTGGAAAGGGAGATAACTGAGTAGCCTACAGCAGATCACATACAAGGAGAACAGCCACTTACTGCATAGCAAGTGTTGTGTTCAGGTTTGTGGAATATATTTTGGGCATGGCTGAGAAGACTGGACCCTGGTTATTCTTGCATGCCCTGTAGGTAACAGCGCTGTTACCTATCTCCATGTATACAGGCTCTGCTCTGCAGTCTGTCCCTATGAACCCCAACTGTTCCTGGCTGTTGATCAAGGGTTACTGTATATATCTATATACTCAAAATGTCCCTCAAATATTAGGCTGGGCAAGCGGCTGTTCTGCTGTGCATTTATATATATGTGTCCTGGTTTTGGCTGAGGTAGTTATTTTCTTCGTAGTAGCTGGCATAATATGCTGTGTTTGGGGTTCAGTACTAGAAGAATGTTGATAACACTGATGTTTTAGACTGGTCAAGGACTCTTCAGCTTCCCCTGCTCTGCCAGAGGCACAAGGAGCTGGGAGAGGACACAGCCAGGACAGCTGACCCCAACTGCCCCAAGGGCTATTCCAGACCATACAGCATCATGCTTGGGGGGAGTTAGCTGGGGGGAGAGAGATCACTGCTGGGATGCGATGGGCATTGGTCAGCAGGTGGTGAGCAGTTGCATTGGGTGTCACTTGTTCTGTATATTATATAATCATTATTATTGTTATTCTTTTCCTCTGCTGTTTTATTAAACTGTCTTTATCTCAACCCATGAGTTTTACCTTCTTTTTCCCTGATTCTCTCCCCCATCCCACTGTGGGAAGGGGGGTGGAGGCAGTGAGTGAGTGGCCTGCTGGGTTAAACCACAACAGTTCCAAACATGTATGGGATGATGTAGCTTTCATCCAAGTTGCCATTTTCTCAGCCCTGCTGAGATTCCAGGGCCATTTCTGATCAAAGTGTGGAATACCAGCATGAAGAAGACAGGTAGGTATCACGTGGGCTGATTTAAAGTCTAGGGTCAAAGTAAGAGGCAGCTAAAGCCATGTGTTTTATAACTAGTTGGTGCAACATGACTTAACTTTTCACATGTTAAATAAGGTCTAAAGGATCAGTTGTCCCATGGTGGTGTTCCTCTGGGTTTTTTACATTGTCTTCATTTTGGTAAGAGTTCACTTTTTCTTTGAAGTAGAAGTTCCTTTATTTTTATGGTTTCAGGTACTCGGCTTCCTTCTGTTAGGGTTTCTGTTCCAAGTGAGAAGTTTAGAGACAAATAAATACTAGAATTTTTTTTAACTTTGGGGTCTGAGTTGAAAAGAACTCTTGATTTTGCAAAACCACTAGTAATCAGACCAAAACCTGACATTGGTTTTACTACTTGCTAATATTGATCTGTGGAAGCTTTGGTTTTTTTCCAAGCTGTGATCTATAGTTTGTGAGCTGTCTGTGATCTGATAGCGGTTACTCGCACTGTGGGTTTATCACTATTTTCAGTTCACATATCTATTATTACTCAGGGGAAACGTATCCCACTGACGGCAAACCTTGACTGTGATTTTTTTTTTTGTTTCCCTACAAGAATTTTTGTTGACAAATGTATTATTTAACCCACTTACTTGGTGTATATAATAATATATTCCTTATGTAGCTGATTTGAACTTTGCCTTTCATCTGTATTGATTGATATGAAATGAGATGTAAGCTTTTCAAGTGAGTCTGAATGTCTATGAAGGAAGAATCATTGGTGAAGAGGTTGATCACTGCAGTGGTAGCAAGAATTAATTTCTCACACAGGAAAGGCACTCCTGAGGTCAGTTAGAAAGGAGGAGTTTGTTGCAGCACATTAACTGCAGAGGGCAAGTTTGTACCATACTATTTTGAGGAGACCTCTTGAGGATGCTTCTTATTTCTTACTAGAGGACCAGCAGAAAACTTGTTTAGCTAAAATGGTCACTACCAACTAGTTTGTAACTTTGCTGCTTGTGTCCCTGAAATGCTGTGGAGTTGCTTCAGCCCCCAAATGCAAAATCTTATTTTGAAGAATCAAAGAATGATCTGTTAACAAAAATGTTATTGTGTGAAGAGGGATGATAATTTTCCATTATTTTACTAGTCTTTCACCCAGGAGTCAGTTGCGAGCTAAGCTTTTCCCTTGACCTATCCCCTAACCGAGAAGTTGTGTTGATTAATGTGCAGGAGAATTGAGGCAGGATGCTGGAGCCCTTCCATGTGGACAAGGATAGGTTGCCCACCAGTAAATACTGAACCATGTGGCCCTATAAATGAGCTGGCTTAGCTCTGATTTAAAGCTGAGGTTTTAAATGTATCTGGACCTTATGAGGGTCTCGTGGCAATGCAAGTGCCTTTTGGAAGACCTATGATATTAACCCCATGGCCTAACAACATATTTCATTGTGATTTTAATGTACAACATAGTCTGCAACTTTCTGTTACAAAAAATTATCAATTTCAGACCAGAGGCAATCTCATTTTAGAGATGCATTGATTTATCCCACTTTATATATCTTGGAAAAGCTCTTCTGCAACCTTTGGGATCAAAATCTGAGTGTACAGAAAGAAGACTTTTGCTGTTGCTTATAAGCTTTCAACTCCATTGAGTTCAGTTCGCTTTATAGGTGAGGCAGAGGCTACTGATAAACATTTATGCAACTTGAAACTGCTTGAAAAATGAGGGTTCAGATTTTTCGTGTGCATTAGTCTTCATTTCTTACATACACATACTCTGATTTTTTTCATGCAATTTGTCAGTAAAATGTATGCATAATTTCTTGCTTAATTGGCAAGCAGAGTTAATGGGACCATGTGCACAAATGGTGTTGCTGTGGGTAAAAAATCAAAAGCTATTTGTATGCATCCAGAGGAACTGGACACACAAATGAGGTACCTTATGTGTTGATATTGTACCCTCATTTGGATGCCTTACAGGTTCTGAATCAGATGCACAGAGTCTGGGAAATCAGCTCTTTGCAGATTGAACTTGAATATCTACTGCCCTATAGTCACAGGTGTTTGTCATGGTACACATTTATTTAGACTCAGAATAAAGTAAACAAGATGACTGAATATGCTGAAAACTAATTCGAAAAAAATATTTAAATGAAAAATCAGATTTTTAAGAAGCTGTTTTTGTCAACTTCCCAGGCAACTGGTATATGAAATGGTCTACCATCTACGTGTATTAGATAAGATTAAGAGCAGAGTTTGAAATAAAATCAGTATAGATTTTGGAGGATAAAAAGATTATGATGAATGAAAACCAAAGCCAAAGATGCCAAGTAAATAAAATACTTTGAAAAAATAAAGCAAAAATTCACATTGCTATGGACTTTCTGCTTGGGGATTTTACTTGGGGACTGACTAATTGTATCTATTAGTTGCATTTAATGGTGGTAGAAAGTGCACTGTTTATTTTGAAGCTTAGCTCAACATCAGTAGGATTAAAACAGCTTCAGGGGTCCAGGAGTAAATAGTAGGGATGTAATCTGGTTCTTGGGAAGCTTTTTCTTTATCTTCATTTATCTCGGTGTATTATCCGGTGCTGGTGAGACTTGAGGACTCTGGTGGAGAGAGTTATTAATCATAGTAGAGTTTATAATCCCAGTTAAGATACGGCTTTTGTCGGTAAGCAATGTGATCTAGTGGGTAAAACGTAGTGTCGTGGTCAATGGGCCTGGGTATTATTCATGACTTTGTCACTGGGTGACCTTACTTCAGATGAGCCATGTCTCTGCACCTTGGTTTCCTCCTCTGTATCGTTTGGGTTGTGATATTTGTCTCCACAATAAACCACAGTAATAGAAGACCTTGCTGTCCAAGAGGTGGTTTTACATCTGTGAGAGAAAGCTGGGGGGAGAGGGGACCAATGGCACTGTCTTCCTTCACCTAATGAAGTATTTCTAAACAGACAAGAAGATAAAGTAATCCTTGAGAGTTTTACTGGACTTTGATAGAGCCATAGACATCATAGGAAAGTAACCTGATAGGAAAGCCCTGAACTTTGAGCTGAGCCTGGGTAGCTTGGGCTGCAGCACAAACTTTTGATTTGCTTATCCATTTTCCCCTGATATTTTCCATATAAATCTATTTTCATTGTTAGTTTCTTGATGATGAAATCTGACATCCTTTAACAAGCTGTCATGGTCCCAGATTTGCAAACTACTGCAGGCACCATTTTTTAATCAGGGCACTAGTCCTGGGACTTGATCCTTGCAGAGCCAAATCCTGCCACAGGCTTCCTTCATGCCTCAGATGAGTCGTGCCCCTGTCTCTAAAATGGGGCACGTTGTTATCCCTCCCTTACTAAAGGGGGATAATTAGACAGACCAGACTGTGGAGTGTCTGGATGTTAAACAGAGGTTCTGAAGTGATGTTTTGTTAGACTGAGCGTGAGGGGACAGATGGATGGGCTTTACACACAGTGATTTGGTGACTGTGTAGGTTATTTTGCTGCCTCTGGAGTGTGCGTGTTAGATATGCAAGTGAAGGGGCTGCAGGGAGCTCTGGTGGTGTGACTTATCCTGGGTGGTGGAATGCAGAGGTATTATTGCTGGCAACATATATTTGAAAAAAATGACACTTATGTTGGAAGGTGCTTGAATTATGGTACTCGCTTCCTTTCAGGGAACCCTGATGGCAATGACTGGATGTAGCAATTATGATTATCAGGGGAGTGTAGCTTAAGTGCCTTGCTGCTGTAACAACTGAAGGGTAAAAGTAAAAAAAACAAAACCCAAAACAACCAAAAAAACCCAAACCAAAAAAACCAATAGTAATGCAATTTTTGTGATACATGTCTCTGTCTAAAACCTAGAGTTGTCACAGAAGGCTTAAGATGCTGATATTCACTGAAAGGATGTGGTAAAGGTCCCTTGCATCATACAGCAATCTGGGAAAGAATAATTCTGTTTGTGTCTGGGAGCTGCATGTACTGTGAAGAATCCCCTGCTGCTTTCTTGCTAGAGAAATTGTTTTCTTATCCGAGTGGCCTGATTATTTTTTTTGTGTATTTACAAATAAGTGGGCAGCCCTTCCTCTCTATCTTTTTTGATACTCAAACAAGAGATGAAGCAAGAAGCTTTGGCTTAGCCTCTCTAGACAGAGTTGGCAGGAGTTATGCAGGTCTCCTAGGTCACGTACCTTAATGTCTTCCTTGGTACAGAGGAGAAGCAGAGGACCTGAGCTTTCTTTCCATGGTTGCCACAAAACTGAGTGGCCATTCTTAGCTTGGTTAGTCATGCAGTTGTAAGTGCCTCTGGCTATAGTTCTTTTATGAATATATATGTATTCATTTATACATATTCCAAGTGTATATATGTGTGTATGTCTATTTAAGGAGCAGGTGCATTGTAAGGAGCTGGAGCTAAATCTTCTCTGCCAATATGATATCCCGATGGCAGAAGATGGTCTATTTATGGGCATTTCTTATGGTTGTTATGGCAACAAGACTGCAGTGAGTGGTCCATTTTGTGGGACAGTGTAGGGAAGGTGCTGTCCTCCCTGCACTGCACCTCCTGCTTCCCCATGTCCCTTGTGGCCACAGGGAATGTTAGGGTCAAACACTTCAACCCAGCATTCAGCGCAGTTTTGTGCCTTTGGGCAGGGCTCCTGCTGAATATCTGGCATGAGCTATGTTGAGTGGGATTTGTTTATATTCACACTTGAGAAGTAGGAAACTTAATTTTATATACTCTCTTGAGATCCATCTCCAGCTTCTTATTATGGCCTCAACTTCTGCCACCCATTCAGACATCTGAGATGACATTTCTCTGTGCTACTTCAACTTGATACTGGCCTTCTTGACACTGTGGTCTGCTCAGATACTTTTTCTGATAGCCCTTTCTTAATTTTCCTTTGTACAGTTGCTTTCTACCACACATCCTTCCGGAAGACACTGGCCCCAAATGCAGCTGCAATCACACCCACTTGGGTGCTGACCCCCAGGACCACCACACCTATAAGCACAAATTCCTAGAACTTTAAGAACATCATGGCCATTGAAAGGAAGGCCTCGGCTGCCTCACAAACCCTTTGTGTGGTCCCACAGGTAGGAAGGGACCAAGAGTGACTCTTCCATGCCACTTAATATGCAATTAAACAGCCCTGTAAAGACTGAGGGCGCTCAGCCCTTGGAAGAGCTGATCTCCAAAGGAAGCAAATGCTAAGCATAGGCAATAGCTTGGCACTTAGACAAGAAAAATGTGTTGCAAATCCTTAAAGGGTTTTGTAAGAGGCCTGGCTGACCTCCATGTGGGCACAAGGAGGAGAGCGAGTGGCAGGTATGAAAGAAGAGACAGCCAAACTGCAGACCTTTACACTGGCTTCCTGACATTATTCTTAATGCAAGAAAACTCCAGAAAGCAAGCACTGTGTCTGCTGCAGGGTTTTTAAGGAGCACACGCAGTGTTTTATGGCTGCCTTCCCATTGGGATGGATTCTCCTTTTTATGCTTTATATTCGGTCATGTGCTTATTATGGATATTTTTTCTAGTTCATTTCTCTTGCTAATAGCTACTGGATTACATCCAGTCAGAGCCAGCTCACAGCACTCCTAGGTTTTAACGCTGACTGACTGCAGAGCTGGGCACAGCTATTTTCTTATACAAATGATGCTGAGAGAGGGATGATTTACTCTTGTAATGTGCTCAGAGAAGGGGAGAAAAGAGGAAATCATCAATAAGGACTGCAATGTCCCTTTCATTTAATCCTGACACAGACTGGGGCTTCCTTAGGGTGGAAATTTCCTCTTCAGATCTTCTATGCTCATGCTTCTGTTTTTCTATGCTCATCACCAGGATTTTTGATCATCCCCTTCATGGGTGGTGGCTGTGCGTGCCAAGAAAAAAATCTTTAACGTAATTATTCACTACTTGTGCATTCATGCCAAATGAATGCTGTGCCCATTCTTTCTGCTCCACTGTTATCCCAAGGCCTGTGTGACTGTTGAATTCCACAGGGAAGAAAAGATAAAAAATGGGATACTACTTCTGCCTGGGACTTGGTGACATCTGAGCTTCTTTTTGCTGCTCTTTCCAAAAGCAGAGCAATTGCCTGCTCCTCCCTTTCCTCCACCTCCTCTCCTCAGCTTGGCCGCTCTCCTCTTCCCTATTTTGGGATGAAGATCAGCCTGAGTCAGAGTAAAGTTTGTCAGATTTGGAGGAAAATAACTCTCAACCACCCAGGTCTGCTGTTGATCACTGCTAGCTAAACTGGGTTAGGGAATAGCTGGGACACTGTAGGGAGTAGATATATTGTAGAAGAGAGCTGTCGGAATTTAGATATACATCAGCTTTTGCTTCATGTCTGAGGTTCAATCAGAGTCCAAATTTGATAGCATAAAATCTCATAAATCATTTTGTACAATTTCAATATAAGCTGGCCTGAAATCTTTTACTCCCTGTCTTAAGATTCCTTTGGCTGTACAGATTCCAAAGATAAATAACGTGTAGGTTTTGGATTGATAGTGGCGTTGGATCACTGAATGGTGGTTTGTATCAAAGGCTGCAAGTCAAAACTTCCTGAGGTATTCAACAGGTTTTGAAAGTCCTGGCTTTGGCCCTTACCCAGAACTAAAAACAGGCTTTTAGGTTTCTCTAACACAGCCAGTGTATGGAGGTGCCCTGTGCTCCCAGAGGAGATCTAGGGGCTGTTGTGGACTAAACCTGCAGCTGGCAAATGGAGCTGGTTGGAACAGAGCCACAAATGTCCTGTGTGGGAGTCATTAAAAACTAATTCAATGTGAACAGATGTTCTAATTTGTCCACTGGAGGAGCAGTTGAGCCCTTTTTGTTCAACATTTCAGTTAAAGTGCACTGTGACCTCCATCCTTCTACAGAAGACCTGAGGATCTATGACAATTCCTAAAATCTGAAAAAATTATGGATTATAGAGACCAATGGCATTGGCGGAGGCTGTAGTAACAAGTATAATTTTTCTAATTTACAGTCATATACAATTTCTAGTCTATGATTTGAGCAAAATGTATAGCTTGATCATTAATCACCGCTATTTGCTTGGATTTGCACCATTTTTCATTTTTCCATATGTTAACTGTACAATAGCAATAAAGCTCATCATCATCCTATATCAGTAACTGCAGTCAAAAACGTGTCAGTTCTAGCTACTGCCCTTTATTTTACCAAGACATCCCAAATTGTACATATTTGTTCAATGACCTATAGCAAAGCCCTGTAAAACGGACATGAAAGCCATGACGTTCTATAGTCTAAAACCTGCTGAATGTGATGGAGTTATCCAGGATGTCTAATAAAAATCCAGCATGGAAGGCACGGTCTGTCTTATGTTCTGCTGGAAGCTTTAAAAATCCTAAAGTGCATGAATTCCC
This sequence comes from Gorsachius magnificus, assembly GCA_034008185.1. Lineage (NCBI taxonomy): Eukaryota > Metazoa > Chordata > Aves > Pelecaniformes > Ardeidae > Gorsachius > Gorsachius magnificus. The sequence continues at coordinate 18,683,584 of CM067091.1, forward strand.
CAGGCCATTTTTGACACTAACTGCCGTGCTTTGAGAGCAGCAGGTGAAGTGCCACACAGTTCAACACAGAAAAGCTTCCCAGCAGTGTTTAATCCAATTAGACGTCTGACACTATTAATGGATTTGGCACCACCAGCATGGGCTGCTCCAGTGAGCTCTGCCTCAGGCTTGCTGTGAAGATCTCTTAGACAGTCAAGGTGACAATTGCCCAACTTTCTGCTGTGCTAAGCTGATATGAGCCTCCCCCCTGACCCAACTGTTCAGTTGTGCATGGACTTAAATTCTTTGCAGTCACCTCTGTAGTCTTTGCCTGTGGTATATGGTGGCTGGAGAGGTTGCTGTTATCTCATCCTGGATGGATGCTGACAGTAATGGTCGGTACATTACTATGTCACTGAGCAGAAATAGCAGAACTTACTAGATGAAGCAACCTTTTATGTAGATCTAATTCTGTATAGCATAACGTGACTATATCTGCTATATGCTTTTTTGAAAGACTGTGACGTTTTCCAGCAATTGTGTAAGCTCCAGCAAACTGAGATGTATTTCTATTCAATCTGTCCCCTGCTTGGAATTTCAAAGAATAGCTCTAGTTGTAATTACAGTCTCTATATATTCATTAAAAAAATTCACTTCATAAATATTGGATTGAGCTGCTACCTGCAGTACAGTTTTTTATGTGATGATGATCTAGAAATAAATTGATAGAAATTAGGTGATTATCACTGGTGGTATTCATGAGAATTTCAAGGCAGATAAATAATGAATAGGAATGTCATTTACTCACTCAGCTTCAGAACCCAAGAAGAGTTTCCTCGTTATTCTATTGACTCAGTAAGAGCAAAGAGCTATGTGAGGGAAGAAAAGGGAAAGCTAAAGACAATCAAAGCATTTTGGAAGCATCCAAGGCTCCCCAGTCATACCAATTTAGGGATGGAGAGCCCAGAAGAGGAATAGTCATGCTTAAGAGGTGATTTAGTAATGTTATCATAGCACTCAGATTTATCTGGTTTAAAATTCAGTGCTATGTTTGCTGCTGTGCTGCTCATTAGGCCTGTAAGTCATCACTGGCTCTTCTGGTTAAGGACAGTCTTTGAAGACCGTAGAACAGGCTGTTTTTCAATTCTGATACTGCTATGGCTAAAATAAAGCTGTATTTAAGACAGTTTCTTAAATGTTTATTTCAATATTAATGAAAGGAATAATTTGGAGAAAGGGGAAATAAGTGTTCAGAGGTGAAAGGTATTTTTGTTTAAGTATGAGAAATGATGTGGGGAGTGGGAAGCCCCATCTGGCAGCTGCAGAGTGCAGGCTGATGCCACCACAACTGCAGAACCCGTGGGAGAGGGCTTAGATGAGGAAGAGTATGGGATGGACCATGTTAGCCCTGTGGAAGGAAGCATGAAGTATTAAATTGACTGACTTTAGAATCGCTGAATTAAGCAACAGCTTTAAGAACAGAAAATCTTGTTTCTCACTTACAAAACCTACCCTCCTGGCTCAAACCTTCCTTTGCGCTGGCTTGCTCTGCCTCTGTCAGTGGTGCCCAGGCTCCTGAGGATGCCTTGTAGGTGTTATCCCATCCTATTGCTTCCCTGGTGGTGTTGATAGGCTACACAAAAAAACAACCAGTCACATAATAACCATAAGCATTGTCTGTTCTTGGAGATAAGACTAAAACCTGGATGTACATTTTATATATTAAAGCACAATATAAGGGTTTATATTAATTTTGCATGGGTACCTAGTGAAGTGTGACTGTAAGAGCAGTAAAGGGTGCACCAGTCATTTTGAAGTGGCTGGGAGCCGAGTGGTGTCTGACAGCTGTTTTTTCACAAGCGTCCTTTTCAGTGTTGATGTTTGGCCTTGACCTGTTTTGAAGTTCCATTAGTCAAACGCTGATAAAAATGCTGAGTTCTGTAGCTATCTTCTGTCAGGTAATGATTTTTCTCTATCTCCCTTTCTCTCCACTGTTGATTTCTGACTCTCATTTATCTGGCATATTTACTTTATTTTCTGAGTCCTAACATCACTGGGAGAACCTCTGGGAGAAAATCAGGATGATAATTGTGTGTTGCAATTATTTGTCTAAAATCCATTTTAAAACATTAAAAAATGGAACTAATACTTTACTGTGAAGCGTTTGTATATTGGAAAAAAATTCTGAAGGCATGTATACCTCTAGTAGTCTGTGCCCGAGTTAGGACAGGAACAATGCTGAGCACCCTTATTCATGTTGTTTATGCTCAGCTATCGGCAGGCTGGAGGTAAAAGACTGACTGGTGCTTTAAGTTTAGTTGAAATCGTTGCAGCTGCATGTGTTCATTTTGGGTCAAATGATATTAACAACTTTCTTCTATTTTTTTTGTATAAGTGACTTGCCCTTATGAAGAACAAAATATTTCCTTTTGGAAAAAAGCTTCTTTTGCTTTTGTGGTCAATGACTTTTTTTCTTCCAGTTGGTGCTGACATGTGTCACTGCTGTCACAGGCTGGATGATATGTAATGCTAGAGTTTAGTTTGGTTATGTTACCTTTTGAAAACAAAGAATAAATAAGCCCCATCACTCTGTGGACTGGCTTACAGCAAGTAACAATCATACTGGAAATTCAAGGAGTGAAAGTGGTTTTTTTTGGCTTTCATCATAAATTAAATGTGAGTATAACTGCACCGTTATTTCAATGTAGAAATGTTCTCAAAGTTGCTGGGCTTGTTTATGAATAAAGGTTGAATAAAATTTTCCATCATAGTGGAAATGTAACATTCAAAATGTGCCATTTCAAAAATAAATACATCCATTATATCTGTGTAGGAAATCCAGTGTGGCCCCTGCAAATGAAATCTCTGTGTAGGGATGGATGGTTGGTTGTTTTTGCACAGAGCATCAATCTTAATGTGGTAAAATTCCAGGGTGAACCAATTCTGTCTAGTTAATATTCTTCTATGTTTTCCTGCAGAAAAAGGTTATTCTCAGTATTCTAGCATTTAGACTTTAATAGTGATGCTATTTTAGCACCTGGGAATTGAACAGTGTTCCTTTAAATACTTCAGAAAAAATTATCAGGCTTGCCTGTTGTCTTGTGTAGAAACTCCCAGATCCAGTGTAGCAGCAGCATAAGTGAGCAACTAGGTTTTGAGAGGTTCTCTTTTGAGAACTACTGCCTTTTGGGGCAGGACTAGTTAGCCAAAATAAGGGATTTTATACTTCTAATTTTGTACTAGAGATTTTTTTCTGGTTTATCCCCCTGGAGGAACTGGCTTTCTGCAAGAATTTAAGAGAAAACAGGGATGGACTTTAGCCAGTACCTAACCCTTACCTTGTTTTCCTGTAACGTGAAGTTCCGGGCTCAGGCTGTGCCCTGTAATTCTAGACAGGCAGCCTTGCAGCTTGCTTCTCTTTTTGTGCATTTGCATGAGCTCTCGCATGTCTCTGCACGCCCCAGAGTGATGTTCCATAAGGCTCCCCCACACAGATCGGTTGAAACTCGGGGAAGCCTTGTCTCTGCCAGAGGTTTGAGAGGGGACACTAAATTGTCTTTATAGCTCTCTTCCACTTGGGGTGACGGGTATTTACACCTGCCAGTGTTGAAGTCTGTAACAGCAAGCCTAATGATCTGAAATGTTCAGAGTTTCTTCCTTTTCTTTTCTATAAGAGGCAAAGATAAAGCATCTGTGAGCAGGGAGTAGCCTGGCTCAGCAGTAGTGACCCTTCAGCTATATATATTCTCGCAGTAACTCAGTGAAGCTTCCCAGATATTCTGAGGTTTTCTGGATAGAAAGCACTTCGTACAAATAAGCACCACTCTGGGGCTCAAGATTAGCAATCCATAATCACAGAATGGAGGAGAGCAGCCGGCGGAGCCGTCTGTCTCCTAGCATTTGCTGTGCTTTCAATAAACTGTGTACACTTTGTTTTCCCATGCAGCACAGATTTAGATACTTTTAATTCTTTAAGGTTTGAAGAGTATTATCTTTCCCGTCGGTTGAAATGATTCATCACTCAAATAGTGTTTAGATTCAGATGTGGACATAGAAATACTTGCACTGATGTCCTCAACTCTTCCATTGCTCTGAACTAAAAGGAATTTAACAACTCCTAAAATGTGTTTTCCTACTTATTTCAGGAAAGACACTTAGACCTTCTAGAGAGATCACTTATTTCAAACACATGCATTATTTGCAGTAAATTTATCACACAGATATGAAGCTGCCCTTTTTGTTTCCAAAGAGCTGCTGTCTTCTCTGTTCCAGAACTTTTTGACATCTTGAACGGAGAAATAATTAAAACCCAAACAAACCTGGCATTTGCTCATCAATTAAACTCCATGAAGAAATAGGCAGCCTGTGTGGGAGTGCTGTGGGCTGCCATTGCAAACTGTGCTCTCAGATACGCTTGTGATAATGTGTTCAGGTCTGTTGACCCTTCTCCTCCAGGGTCTCCTTGGTGGTGGGGAAACACCAGCAAAGAAAGTAGATTAGACCAGTTGGGTGATAAATGAAGTCCCAACTTGTCCCCACTTAGGGCAAAGATCCCAGAACTGGGCTTATGATATCCAGTGTTACTTTTACAGTTAAACCTGGCTTTTTCCGTGGCTCAAATTTTTCCACTAGAAAGCTGGTAAATCTAGATGAAATACATTAAACGGGGAGCAAATAGAGTTGGAGATTGATCCTACAGCTTTCTGAGTTATCTCTTAGCTCACTTATGATATGTAATCTGGGTAAACTGGAATATATGCTGAGATGCCCAGCAGTGCAACAGCGAGCTTTTGCAAAGGTAGCATAAACCCCTCTATTTTGCCTTTTTTTGGAATGGTACATTTGAATCCCAGAAAGAGTTTTTTCAGTGTTTTACAAGCGATGAGATTTGCAAGTGTGGAATGTATCTGCACAAATTCATGAGAATATAAAGGTGCAAGTTGCAGAAAACTGGCCTTATAAGTTTATACTGCAGTTGGTTCTTGAGCTGTAACCTCTTAAACTTCACCCCTTTCATTTTGTAGGAGCCCTCTTAGTTTGGCCTTTTCTGCTTGTCTGGGTAGGATATTAAAGTAAATGTCACTGCACAGCTGTGATTACATGGTGCTGCATGCATTCCCCTTTTGCAATGGGCAGAGACTTTCAATTCAGATGTCATTCGCAAATGTGGCAGTGAGATGGTAGCCCTGCAATAAGACAAATATGAAAGGGAAAGATTTATTTTGTTCTTTTTTAGAAGCAAGGGACACTGGACACATGCCTCTTCTCGCAACAGCAGCTGTTCTGACAGCCAAGAATTTTCTCCATCTCATCCTATTGAACAGCGCATATATATCTATTACTGTCTTGAAAATTCCATTTAAAGAGTGGCTGGCACAATTCTTCTCAAACTTCTCTCGGTCTAGCTGAGCTGATAGCAAATTCACAAATATTTAATGCACACTGGGAGGATATGGAACAAGGTACTTGTAATGGGTTCTTTATGTCTATTAACCCAAAGGAAACCTTGTTGATAAATACTGATCTTATGTAAGTTAGAGGGGAGAAGCACATTGCTTGTCAGTGAAAGTGGCAGAAAATCAAAGCTGCTTGCTGCAGAAGTTCAGAGCCAACATCTTAATGTGGGATCTCATATTGCAGTTTTTACTCATACATGTGATCATCTTTATTCCCATGGAGCATCTGATGGAAGTAAGAATTGCTGTAATTGGATCTTCTTACCCTTCCTGTTACTGGTCATAAATTTAATTAAAATTCTGGTCTTTTTAATAATTATTGAGAAAGTATTCAGGTTTTTTTTTCCTTATTGCTGCTCCTAATGTGAACATGATGTTCTTCACTTAAAAATTAAATTAAAAGAAAGTCTTTCTGGAGCATGCTTGAGTTAATTAAAACTATCCTTTCGAGCTGAGCAAAAGAAAATATACTACTGTTAAAGACTATAGCTAGGTCCAGCAATGAAGAAGAAAGCAACTTAAAGATTTTTCAGTCAAGTGGAAGGATAAAGGGAACGAGGCTATTTGACCTCAACAGTAGTGGCTGTCTAATGGTGTGGACCTCTATAAAACATTAACATGAATTCCTGTTTTATTGTGCTTCTGATATCAAACTGAGCAGTCAGGAGCATGACTGTTTCTGCCTGATGATGCTGGGGTTATGGAAGACATGATGGAAATGACTCTGAAGCAGAACTTCACTGTGGGAAATAACTTGCTTATTTAGTGGGTATTTGTTATTTTTTTAATGAAGTCACAGAACTTCAATGTTTGATAACTTGCTGAGAAGTCTGACAAGTAAGCAGAGAGACAGTTGGAGACATGCTTATGTACTTTACGGGCAAGGTCAGCTTGTGGATGGGTAAGGATGGGAATGTCAAAGGACCCCAAGGAATGAATAGCTGCTGGGTACCTCCCATCTGACAATCAGTGGAGATTTAGTTCTCTGCACTGCACAATGCATCTTAATGCAGAGATAACTGAGCTGTCAAATTGTAAATATTCTAGCACTGATGCCAGAAATTATGGAACTGCGGTGGCATAAAGTAACTTACCCTTGGGAAAGAGAATGAACATTTCTCCATAGAGCTACAGGCATACACATAATAGCATGGGGATATCAATAAGGGTCTGTATAGATGCACAGATATGAACTATTCCCATCCTCTACTTTATAAACAACATCAAAACATATGTGTTCATCAAAATGTAATTAATATTTTTGGTTGAAAGAAAAGTCAGTAGTGAGGTTCAACTCTGGTCCATCCTTCCTAATATCTGAGTTTTCATTTTAAGAAAAGCTCATGTCATGTGAAGAGTAGCTTGACAGTAGTAGTGTTACTGCTAAGCAATTTTGGAAATTCAGCAAAAAAAGAGCAACAGCAAATAGAATAAAAAAAAAAAATTATATTTGTCTGAAGTGACTGGTGATATCATGCTGATTGGGTGATGACATATAGGAGAAAGTGCAGGTCAGATTAGGCTTGGCCTAGGAAAATGTGTTGCCTCCAACTGGCTGCAAAGCTGAGGAAGTTTGTGATGGAGCAATGTGTCAATATGGGTCTTTCAGTCCTGAGGAACTCCAGGGCAGGGATTAGGAAGAAACAGATTCTTATATTCTAAAAATAGATTATTCTTAGATTCTAAACCTGCCAGAGACTCTCTGCTAATGTCAGTACGTGCCTTCACAGCTAATACTGACCAAAGGCAATGATGTTGGTGTGTGTTGGCCCCATGTCCTTGGCTTTCTGCTTTGTTTTCTCCAGCTGCAGAACAGGCATGTGAATATTTCTCTTGTTATTAACTCTATCGTTTAGAGCTGCAAGAAAGCATACAGAAGTGCTCCTTACCTTGGTAGGTTTATGCATGGAAGTCCTGGAAGTCTGTTAAGAGAAAGGGCCCTTCACTAGCACTCTCAGTGGTTTTTATTCCTATTTCATGTGCACTATGCTGCTGTAAACAGTTAGAAGGAAGAGGGAATGTGTGTGTTTAGAGGGGAGAAGTGCAAAAAAGAGGGTAAGAAAGAAAAGAATAATATTAGAAATCATAAGTTCTTATGTGTATTATGCACTGCTGGAAAGAGTTATGGCACAGGGTAACTGATGTCATCTGTCACTGGCCTGACATGAAGTGCTGTGCTGCACCTGAATTATCTCATCGTGATCAATGGACTCTAATACACCCCTTGCTGCAATTGAACTGGGGAATTACATGGTCCCCTGATGATGGAACAAAGTGTGTAATCAAGTTAGGCCCAATGTAAATGCAAATCGTGAGCATTAATTAACAGGAACTGCACAGCAGTTAAGTGCTGCAAGAACATGTATACTATTCATAGGTCCCCTGCAGCTCTGTCTTTTGATAATTAGATTTCTTAGAGAAGAGAAGGAATTTTGGGAGGCAGCGTGTGCTGGGGCTGGGGAACAGCCCTGACATGCTTGTCTTGCCCTGTAATACCGTGAGCCTAATCACTGTGCAGAGAGAGGTGTCAGAGCAGTCTCTTCCTGCAGCCCTTGCCAGCCCCTCGTCATTCCGGAGCTCTGGCCCTGCAGGAACTGAGCCTTTCAAACAGCACCTGGTGTGCAAAGCAGAGAGAAGGCAGAGGTGTTATTAAAGTATATGTGTATTTTTTAAAGGCTTTTTATGTTGTCTGCAGCTGTGTAATTGCCAGCTTTCACGTAGGCTGGAGAGGGCTGTACCTCCACTATGTGGCATTTAGAATTCTTATTCAACAGGAAGCTTCAAAAGGTCCAGAAACACAACTGTGAGAGCAGCCAGTCCCCACCAAGAGCCACCACAAATTGCCCTTCAAAGTGGTTAGTTTCTTATACTTATTAGACCTGTCCTTGTATCTTTGTTTTAAAAAGCATTTAGGAATCTCATAAATGGGTTCCATATGGAAGAACAATGCTGCAAGATCAGCTCTTGGGCTTTTAATGCTATTATATATAATTGGAGCCCAAATGGCAGTGTGGATTGATGCTCTGGGCTGCCTGTGCTGCTGAGTTAGAAGGGATGAATGAGGAGGTACCGCTGGAATTCACTGCTCTTCATGGAGCACAGCCATCATCTGCAGCCAGGCATCAGTGGTGACATTTGCTTTTAAAAAGGCCAGGGATTAGGACACATGGAAGCCAGCTGCGTTCTAAGATGAGATGTAAGAGCCACAATCAAGGTGTGAGTCTCCTTTTTTTTTTTCTCCATGTCTTTATGCTTTCTCAGCCTCTTGTTCCCTTTTTTGCTACTCTTCAGCTTCCTCTAGCTTGATTACCTGATTGGATTAAGCAGGCCATCATTTCTAAAGCCTTTCTTTTATTCTGAGGGTTCTCTTGCATTACGGAATTTAGAACTTTTGGTACAGACAAAATAATGTACTGGCCTGTTAGGAACAGGAATTATGGTATTAATGATGGTAGAGAATTGAATACTGCTACTTTTATTCTTGTGAAGCTCTTTCTATGTTACCCTCTGTGATGTGCTTTGAAAATATTGACAGTATTCCTCTAAGACAGCTAAACAAGATCCTAGTTTTACTGTGGTGAATTGACTTAGCCAAGTCAGTGAGTCAGCCAGGCAAAGGACCACTGCAATATTTTCTCAGCCTGTAGTTTTAACCCCCCTTTTCATTCACTCTGCCTGCCTGGCTCTTCTTAACAGCATAAATAAAGGTCTGTGCTTCTAAAATGCATCTTTTTGTGGCTGTCTGTAGATATATTATTAATTAATACTTTTTTCTTCTCAGTAAAGGGCTGGATTAAGACCATAGAATTTCTAGCTGGCTTTTTTCACGCTTGAACACTTCTGAATTCATAAGGCTGTTGGGAAACAGAGGCAACATTACTCTGATGTTAAGTGTGCCTTATGCTCCTGCATGATTTACCATCTTTTCTGCCAAAAAAGAAACTGCTTTTGCCACCTCAGCCTGTGACTGTGTATTTGTGTGCAGCTGGGCCAGTCAGCCGCAGTAAGCAGAGTGGAGTGCACTAGAAAGAACTGACACCTAGTGCTTTGGATAAAACAAGTTAATTCTTTGCCACCTTAGCCTTTGGAAAAGACTTTGACTGAAGTGGTGTTTGTCTTGACTGGTTTACTCACTAAAGCCTCCCTGGTTTAGAGGATGGTCGTACAAAGGTGGGCACGGAGGAGCAGCAGAGATGAGAGGGACCGTGTGAACTCCTGGCTTGGAAAAAGCAACATGACCCAAAATGAGATGCTTCTATACTCACACCTCAGTCTAGCCTGTGATGATCCTATTAATGTGTTAGTGAGGTCGCTGTCACTGCAGGATTGCTTTCTGGAGCTGTTTCTACTCTTTTCTTGTTTGTGAATTCTATCTGGGACATACCTGGGCTGTAGATTGAAATTCTAATGAATCCTGCCTCTCTGTCATTGACACACTTGGTTTTCTTCCCTCATTCACTTGGAAGATAAAACTCAAAATTTGCTTTTAAGGGCAACCGTGAGAACTTGTGAAGCAGTGAAAAGCTGGGAGTTTACAGTACTGGGAGCTTGCCTCCCCTTCATATGTGCACGCCATTGAGAGGGGACTTCACTGCTTCTCTTAGAAGGCATCCTTTTACCTCTTACGCTTTTCCGCCCTTCTCAATGAAGTCCCTTCTGCTAGAGCTGGCCCTCTTTCAGTGCCCATGTCCATACAACCTGTTCTTCACCCTGCGTCCCAGCCGAACCTCCCTCGGTGGGTATGAGCAAGCTGTGATGGCACTTCAGAGCTGCACTGTTCAGCTCCAGACACAGATCCTCCTGCTTCTCACTTGAAAGTTCGTGAGATCAGCGCTTGCTCAGAGCAAGATAAAATCCATCATGTCTCTGAAAGTGCAGTATCTGAATACCGGGTTGGATGAAGCTGAGTGAATGCAGCCTGTGCTGAAGATACATGGTTTTAAGTTGCTTCTCTGTTTTCTTGAGGGTTCGCTTCTTGATATGTCAGAGCCAAGCTGTAACTAGACTTGCACTGGGTGGGGATGAGAACCAAATGGGAATCTGAAATGCTCAATGTATATTTACTGCTAATTCCTGACTGGGTGCTGTACCATTTATTTCTTTTTTTGCTCTTTAAACTGCTGTACAGACGAGCTAACTTTTTCATCATCTCCCATGCTGTGGGGCACAGGTAGAGAAACTGAGGTCAAGAGGCAAAGGAGGAGTTGGTGCGACTGAAATGTTAGTGATCAGAGCTCCCCACCAGGAGTCAAACCCACTAACCCATGCTGCTATGTGCTGAATTTATACTAAGATACATAGCAGAACTTTAATGTAGAATCATTCATTGAAAAGCATCAATAGTACATTGCATTACTCGCATAATTCTGATGCGTAATATTAAAGGGTCAGATAATGAAGTGCTTAGTCAGGAAAAGCCTCCATTGGCATTTACTGGAATTTTGCTTGAAGAAAAGACAGAGGACCACAGGACAGGGTTTGACAATGTGTATGATTTTTCCTGGAGAAATGAATGTGACACAGTGGGAGCTGAACTGGATCCTTCTGCAGCATGCAAGTGTTATTAATCATAGTAACAAAAAGCCATAGCATTGACTAATAGGAAATATCCTGCCCACTGGCCCTGTGGTATACCATGTAATGGGTCTAGTCCTGTCAGATAATGACTGTGATGAATATAGTATTTAATATTTTACTTGCTGAGCTTTTTAAGAGACTTGTAATGAATTCACTTCCTGCCCTAGGAGTTAACAACCTATACAGGAATAATTATGCAGATGAAGCATCATCAGATCTATACTGATTTATCCAATTCTATTGGGCAGATAGTACTGTATAGTTCTAGGACAGGTGAACTTAGACCACTTGGAATTAACAAGAACAGTATCAGTGATCTTTGGGGGTTTTTAGGTTTATAGACAATCTTTGAATATCTAGAAACAGTGGAAACTGTTTATAACGCTAAAGATGTTGAAGTCAGTATACTGAATTCCAGCCTACACCCTCCCCAGACTGGAGTTTTTCTGACACATGACTCATTCAGGAGCCCTTAACGTTCAGCCTACTTTGGTTTTGTTTTGGTTTTAAACCTTGTAATTGTAAATTCAATGTCCAGCTCTGAAATACCAGGTTGCTTCTTGTACAAGTGAAAATTACAGTTCATGAATCTGGGCTACCAAGTGAGTGATCTCACCTGGAGGGTTTTCAGACTCCTGTCAATGTCATTGTATCGACTGTCATCTGGATGTAATCCATTTTACACTCACAATGCTAGTTATTGGTGCTGCTTGGTTTTAGATCACATGGTATTTTGAAACTAAGAAATGTGGTTATGGACAGCCAATTTAAAAAAAAAATCCCAATCTTTTAAATAAAACAACAAAACTTCTCACGAGACCTAAAACCTCAGGGGCTTCTCATATGTTTTCTGGGTGCTCTGAGCGCCTTCACTTGCTTCTCTCTCATTTTTAAAAAAATTTTCTTTTGGGATTTTAGGTGTAGTTATTTATCCAGAAATTATGTATATGCTGATCTATTTTTGTCCCATTCAATTGCCAACACAAATGACCAGTTAGTTCCTCGGCTAGCAGGTAGCACGCTAGGTAATTCTCTCTTATCTCTTGCCAGAGGGAGTTTGATCTTCAAAAGCATTTTTTAGACTATTCTTCAGGTGCCTATCAGCCGGAGCTGCTGTGTGCTCATATCTTCATAGGAACAGTTGACTACTCCAACTCACCCAGCCACCATCTAGGCACAAGTCCCAGCCAAGCTGGGTTTGGGTTCCCCCTGTAGGCTACACAGAGAAGTTAAGTCTCCACAGGGTGATCCATCTACCTGACTGAGGAAAAGATGAATTACCTTTCCAACATGCCTATTTTTCTTTTTTCGAATGCAGAGGGAGCTTAGGCTTACTGCCAACCCTAGATGATTTGCCTAACTTGTCGATGGCTGGAGATTTGTAAGATGTAGCCAGGCCTTGGCTCTTTGGAGCTGAAGCCCTTATAAAAAGTGCCCAAAGCACTTTTCCTCCAGCAGAGTTGAGAGAAGAGAGTGAAAAGAGAGAAGGCAGGGGGGAAGAACAATGCGTGCATGGGTCAAATCAGGCTCATGCTTTACTGCAGAGGTCTAATGGTCTGTAAGATGAAAAGCCTGTCTGAGGCTGGCAGTTAAATGAATGTTGATGGATATGAAGTGCTCATAAATTCTATGAAGTGGTCTGGGCAAAGTGAAGAAAAAATTTCTAATGATGAATTAAAATGTTTTCCCATTTTGGAAATCTTGTTTTTCACTACTAAAGCTGATGTTTTGCTGTGTGCTGGCACATACAAGGTATAGTTTAAAGGGTATTTTTGAAGCCTGTACATCTGAATGAAAAAGACACCTCAGTATTTCTGCTTTTGAGAGACTTCCAATAGCTGAGAATTTATCTTGGTATAATCCCTTCTGTTTTCTGTGTAGCAGCTGTTACAACTAAAACTGAGCATGTTTGCCTAGAAGGGGTTGCAAATGAAATGGCAACCTGACCATCCTAGTCCTTAGTGGGCTGTGCCCCCTGGCTTCCAGGTACCTGCTGAAAGTCCCAAGGCCAGGCAGAGGCAGGAGCCCATCAGCAGTCACTACTGATTTGTCTTTCTCCTGTCAAAACAGCCTGAGGGAAGGCTGGAAAGAACAAACCTAATGTGTGCTGGTGCTATAGTAATGACACAAGACACAATAACAAATAATCAAGCCCACAGTGTATCGAGGCATTGGCAGACTTGAGTTTACTCGTTGCTTGTCTAGGGCTATCTTGCCTTTTGTGGATGATTACAAAAAATGTATAATGGATGGGAGGGCTCAGACCCTTCTTTTTTTTAAACCATGGTTAGATATAAATCTATACAATGTATTATTTTTAAGAATTACTAAAACGTAAGGAACAAAGGCTATGAAAGCCTCTGTCAGAGGTACAAGGTATGTACAACCCACCACCAGGAATGTGTTTCTGTTGAGGGAGATGGTTTAAAACCACAGTTATGTTCTTAAAGAATAGAATTATGAGCCCAGCTGGAGTATAAAAGGTAATGAAAACTTAGAGGAATAGCATATGGAAGGTATAAGTGAAACCATTTGGTATGACCTATGAAAAATAAGTCTGAATTACTAATGAAGCTTTAACTTTGTTGGGTTCCCATTCCTGTTAAAACAACAGATTGAAGGACACTGATCATGGAAATAGAAGTCTGATCATTAACAAACTAATCCTCTTTGTTATTACTCATAACATAAAAAAACCTGAGATGTAGGCAAAGAAAAATCTCTCAGCCCTGTGTCTCATATATTGCATTTATTGAAACCTCATCTCTGTGGGTACAGCAAACAGCTCCATCTTTCCAATGAAATATGCTGCTGTGCCTGTGCAGCTGATCAGTATTCATCAACCAGCAAGGGAATGTAGCGCATGTGCAGAAAAGTGCACCCTGGCTCCTTAGATCATCTCAGGCAACTATTGGACTAAGCTAAGTCTTTAAATTCATGTTTGCTTTGGAGTTTCTGTTTTATGGGTGTCACTGGACACCCAGGGCAGAGTCACAGTCTTAACATCTCATTTGTCTGGAGTTGGGGGCGTGATCGTGTGCTGTGTGACCAAGAGGTCTCTGTGGCTTTTGTGCTCTTACCGTACGATTACACCATGAAGTGTCGCAATGCACTTCAGGAATTTATGAAAATATTGTCTCATCTTCTCTAGCTAAAACCATACTGTATGTCTTTTGGTGGGGGGAGGGGGGCTCTTGGCTCTATGCTGAAATGGAATATGCTGAAATGGAATTTCTCTTGTTTTTCTTTTTTCTGATACCAGATTGCACTACGTTTTAAGAATAATCTTTTGAAGGTGCATATGAAAGGAAAAGAGATGAGTCTGTGCAGCAAATTCTGCAAGGAACAGTGCTCATTCCCACTCAGAATTACAATGAGGAAATGTCTCTGATACAGCTTAATGATGGCGAAGAAAAAAAGCCAATGTCTCCCCCTTACCAAAACCTTCAAACACAGAGAAGCTCCTTCTAACTTACAAGTGCCTTTGTCAGAAAATCATGTATTTCAGGAAAGGTCATGGTCTGAACTTCAGAAGTTGTGGTTAATCTTTAGTTACAAGTGACATCCAACAGTTTTCTCTTATACCCTGAGGTATCTGAGGCATCACTAAGGAAGGGAAAGGGGCACTGGTGAGACAGACAAGCAGCTCTTTCTTTTTCACATCAGGCATTCCTGGATGCACTTCCTATAAGTTGTCACAACCAATAACCTTAAAGCTTCAGCTCTTGTGAGCAGCTGCGCACAGCCCTTCATGTCCTAGAAAGTATTCGGAGCCTCTCATGGCCGGGTCTTTTAGCATGGTGGTAATGGCTGAAGCCGATGAAGGCACGGCAGCTCCGAGGAGCAGGGCGGTTGGGCTCAGGGGCTGCCATGTGTGAAGAATGCAGGCTCTGCTTTTTGGCTGGTGGATTTTAGTTTAGTTCTCTGATATGAAGGATCAGAAAAATGGCAGCCAACATACAGAACTGGTTAATTGCCAGAGTACAGGCTGTAACTTCATGTAATCTAACACTCTCCAGGGACTGGGCTTGAATAAAATAAGAACTGATGACTCATCCCTTCATCTCAAACTCTGAATGAACCTAAGCATGAAATTAAAACATGAGTAGCTTTTTCCCCTAGTTTAATTATTTCCACGTTTCTCTGTAAACCCTGATTCCTACTCAGGCTGGAAGTGGAGATTCTCTTAACACAGCAAAAATTGTGCTCCCAATCCAGCTGGAAGAAGAAAATTCATAAAACTTGATAAGAAAGTTTGCTCTCAGGAGAATTCTGCTCCATTTATGTAGGCGCCAGTGTCCATTTTCCTCTTCCATATGTAACTCCATTGGCATAAGCACTTAATCCCAGAAGTGCTGAAAAGCTGATTTTTAAAAGGACCGGGTCATTTAGTGCCCCTGCTCTTAACAAATAAAGCAAATGTATTTATTTCAATGCAGTAAGCATGGCATGACAGTAGAAATGAAGAGGAAGGGACCTCGAGCAGTGCATACGCGGGTTGGCATGATTAATTGTGTGTGTGTCAGGACAAAGGGCTCACATCGTAGCTGTGCTGAGTAACTTCATCTTATGATGAACTTAAGTTAATTCTGAGGCCTGCCTGAAATAGATGAGTATTTGGAATCTAAACTTTTCAGTTGTGCCTGGATTTCAGTGGGTTTGAAATCTCCATCTTCATAGTACAAGGAGTCTGCTGGGTTGAGTTCAATGCAAAAAAAAAAAAAAAAAATGCTAGTCCAGACCACTTCACATTATTGCTGCTTTAAAAAGGGAACAGCCACAATGAGCCAGTCTTCAGAAGGGGAGGATGAAAACTCCAGGCATTGAGGAAATTTTTGGAAGGGTTTCTTGTGATCTGTGGTAGGATTGCACTATATTTTGCACAGAAATAGGTCTGTATAATAAGAGTGAGATCTTCCGTAGTAGGTTACCAGAAATGTAATGTCATTTTGAATTTGATTTATGAAAGCAATAAAATGTTGCATTAGGGATATTTTATCACTTCAAATCATGAATATGATGCATCAATGCCAACACAGAATAGATTTATCACAATATTTCTTGCAGTGTTGTGTATGTGATTTACCTCCTGACATACCATAGAAAGATTCAGACAGCAGGAGGCTGCAGTGGATTCTGTATCAAATCTTCAATAAAGAAAAGACATCTTAAAACTTTAACTACAGCTCAGTTAACCTAGGTGCTGTTCTATTTACCTGGAAGCGTAGTGAAGGTCTTACTGATTATGCTTGTCACTTTGCTGGTCAAATTATGCTTTTCAAGTTGTGTGCTCCACTTTAGGGTTCTTTTTATTTTGCAAAACGTTGATGAAGGCCAATCAAAAGTAGTTCCTTATTGTTTTCTGATATTTTGCAGGCTTAATTAATTGATTTGTGTTTCAATGGGGTTTCCAAAACTGCTTGAGATTGACAGCTTATGGTTACCAGTGATTTTGTAGCTAAAATGGATAAAGGCAGCTACTAAACCCAAGTGGATTATTATACTTATTAGAAGCTGATCAGAATTTGCCCATCACTGTTAATAATGCAGTGCTACAAAAATCTCCAATTCCATCTCAAGAGTTATTCAAGAAATATTTCTTCTGATTTCATCAACTGTGTTTTCTTGATGAGTTTTGATTAAGGAACTTGGGGATTAACTTCAGTGATTGCAAGTGTGGAAGTATTACAGAAGTACTATCTGCTTTTCTGGCCTCTTCCCTCTTATACCTTGACAGGGTATGCATGTGTTAATACTGCAGCTGTGATTTAACTTTTATAATTATTTGGAATTAAATGAGGTTTGCTGTGAATGGAAGCCATCCATGCAATTACTGAGTGCAGTGTAATCTCCTTCAGAGGATGATTAGACTAAAAGCACAGTTTTACTGTCTACCCATTTTTTGCTGCTGTTCTTGACTTCGTTCCTTTCCTTCACCAGTAATGCTCCTTTCACTATGTCCTGGATAGAGATTTAGTTGTGTCTAAGGACATTGTTAATGACTATTAGTGCCTAATTGAAAACTCATGTCTTTCTCCACACACTTCATGTTGCCCCTTCTGTTACAGGCATGCTGTAGGGATGCAGCCATGTCCTTCTCTAGGCTCTCTTTTTGTACCCGAATTACCCTGGCCATAGTGCTTATCTGCATAGCTTGTGACTTTTTTTTTTTGCCTGTACTCTTCTACTCTACTGCAAGATTTATACAAGAACCTTCTCCTCTGCAATTTCTAACATGCAGGGTAGTTCCTTTCCATTAAATGCCTTCCTGGCACTGCTTTTGGTTCCAAATCTCATTTGAAAATCTCTTATTACCTGTTTCATTTCCTTTTTTTTCCTCCCTCTCACCCTCTTTTTGCTACTATTATACTGACTTTGTAACTCTTATTATTTAGCATAAAGAGCGTTTTAGGTAGAATTTTATGAAAGACATTCCTTGACATGCCTATAAAAAAAATGCAACTCCCAAACAAGATTTGTAATCTTTGTTATGCTGTATCATATACACCGCATCTAGATTTAAATTAAGACTATGAACATCAAAATGAACAGGAGCCAGAAAGTGCCGGAGGGAAAGAATGGGAACCCAGCATTGAGAGGAAAGTGTGAAGTTTATAATGAGAGCAAAACCTTATCCCTGTGAACATATTTGTTATTCCTCCTCCGGCTTTGCCCAGTTTAATAAAATCTTGGAGAATTTTCAACCTTGCACAACTCCTGATTTTTAATGAAAACTGATGAAAGAGATTAGAGATCCATGTGCTTGTAATCTCTTTTGTAAAGTGAATAGTGTTCTACACATCAGAAACTGCTCCTGAATAGAAATGCCCGTGAAAGGCAATTTTTAAAGAAATCCCCATAATGTTTGTTCTTCTTTTATTGGGTGTGAAGTTGCTAAATCTAATACTCTCTGGATGTTCTTGGATTCATGTTTACACTGGAAAACAGAGATTGTCAAGGCACCTATCTTCATTTTCTGACTGCCATTGACTTGCTGTGGGCAAGTTGCTGCCATGTCCCCCTGCTAGGAGGAGAGCATTACCTCTCTGCGCGTGTGGTTTGAGTCTCTCTAGCCCTGAGACAGTACCCAGCTACGCACAGCGCGCTGCAGCCAGGGCTGCTCAGGTTTGTGATGCACTTCGTGCTCTGCAGATTTCAAATGGGTCCGTGGGACAAAGCTACAGGTGTCTCTTGCAAATATGTGTTGGTTTGAAGAGGACAGGGAAGTCACTGTGGTGTAGTCAGTGGCAGCTGTGTATAAACATATTTTCCTGACCTGTAGATTGGGAAAATTAGTGTGTTAGTCCTCTCTGCCCCATCAGTGGTGCTTAGCAATGTCCCTGGGAAGAGCCCTGACCCCATGCACCGCCTGCCCATGCAGTCCTGCCTGTTCCTACTGAAACTTCCCTGCTGCACTCTGGGCTCTGCAGAATCCTCAGATACCTCACTCCTTTCCTATCCTTGAGGCTGCAAAACTCCAGGGCCACCTCACTTTTCTGTGGGCTGCACAGCAGCCTTGGCTACCCCTGTGCAGTGAGTCCATGTGCTCTTAAGCACACTGCAGCAATGCTGTGCTTTACCTGATGTACAGCAATCCTGGACATGTGCACTGAAAAGCATGAGTGACACTGCTTCTGCAGCAGCCCTGGGTTAGAAATGGGCCATACGCAGCATTCCCAACCTCCTTATTTCCAGTTCTGTGACTTCTGAGAGCTCCAGCATCCCAAAGGCAGCTCCAATGTGAAGGTGGCTGTTTGTTGACAGTTTCGCAATATGTACAGCGAATTTCTGGCTTTTGTAAAATCTTACTGTGGTTGTAGGCTTAAAAATATATATTGAGTCAACTGATCTTAGCGTAGGCTGAGCTCCTGCAATGTCTCCATGCAGTGCTGCTCTGTATGGGCATTCAAACTTGGGTCTTTCTGGAGGGCTTCCTTGGCATGTGAAGGCAGAGGCAAGGTTTCATCAGGAAACGTGAGCTCCCAGGTAAACCATCTCCAGTGACATTGTGGCTGCCTGTATCCAAAGCCCCAGGAAGGCTGGAGGTGAGTTCCCATCTCTGTTGGAGTCAGTGGGAATTCTGTCATCAACTCCATCTTTTGTGGAGAAGGACACTTAGCTGTTTGTAGGAATGACAAAATACATGTCAGAGGCCCTGTTTCATCTCCTTCAATATCTAAGAGGGTGGCTGTATCCCCACCAGTGCGATGACTCCTGGAACAAGATGTTACTCAGAATGAGGATGGCAGGCTGAAACCTTACATCATTTTACACTGTCTGATACTGGTGCTCATGGCTGGCCATCAAGTTTAATTGAAAGCACTTGGCAGACTCCTAAATAAAATATTAAAGCTTAAGGCTGAGAGGCAGAAGCACATAAGTGATGTATGAAAATGTTGATTGCCAATTTCTGTGTTCCAGGTGTGATTCATGGGGATGCTGCCTGGGAAGCATTTATATCCAACTGTAACAAACATAAACGGAATGACACAGTTTATTAAGCCAGAGGCAAATGTAAATGATGAAAGGCTGCTGTGTAAAACCATATTAAACATGTCCTAGTACATGTAAACCACATTTTGTAGCTGCTTAAACATAATGTTCCTTTCATTCCTCTGATTTCTTGGGGACTTAATTTCTATATTTTGAGATAAGAAAATAATAAAATATGAATTTCACTTGTGCATGCTCATGTTCTGTTATCAATATGAAAATAAGAGATAAAATAACATCACTGGGAGGGATGTAGATCTCTGAACATCTACTGTCAGGAAAGGAGAAGCATTTTGCACCCAGATCTGAATGAGGGGGACTAACCCACTCTGTCCTGCTTCTACATAGGCTTCTCGGGACTGCGGCACAAATGTGGACAGACACTGAAACCGCACCAGAAGAAAGCTGTGTGATACTGGAGGGTCTAAAATGTCCCTCTCAAACTAAACCCTTGTTAGTGCATTGCAGGTTTTTGTGTTCTGAGGCAGTTTCATTGCTTCCAGTAAGAGCAGAGGAAAGCGGCTGCTGCCAGGTACCTGTTCAGCTGATGAGAACGTTCGTGTGGTTTTTTGTAAGTGCACACCAGGTATCTTTGAGCCCCTACAGATGCATGTAGCTTCAATAATGTGAACTATTAATCCCCCGTCAGGGGCACAGCTATCGTTTTCCTGGGGTGGACTGGGCAGCCTAGTGGAGCTCGCTGTGCAAGATCAGTGTTCAGGGTTTCTTTCTAAGCACTCTTGCTGTTGAAAGTCTCTGGACCTGTTCTGATGTGCAACCAGCTCACAGTTTCTTGGTGGATTCATACAACACCAAATGCAGAGCATGGCTGTGTGCTGTTCTCTGTGGGCTGGCACGTCAGTCCTGCCTGAAAGTTTAATGCTATAAATACAGAAATGTGAGAAATGCTCAGAGTCCCCTGGTTTTTAGTAGAGTAATTTCAGTCTTCTGATTTATTGAAAATCTTCTGCAGAGAGGGTTGATCTTTCCTGATACAAGGGAATTTAAATGCATCTAACAATTCACCGAGCTTCTGTTGAAGTTGTGTGAAGGGCATGCATCAGCTTTATTCCACAAACCTTGCTTTCTTAAAAAAATGAGGTTTTTTCCAATTTATGGAGATCTGACAATTTGGGATCAAATTTTTTTTGAAATTTAATGCACGATTCTGAATGCAAAAATCATCCATGTAGTGTGCATGTACCGCTGCCAGTCACCCACTGTACGTGCTGGGGGCCTGGTTTGGGTGGGTTCGGTGGCCACCTGGGCTCTTCCCTGCAAGGGAGCAAGGGGTGGTTTAGCTTCCCCTACCACCTTGCTCTCTTCTTGCAGGCAGCTGGCTCTACTGTTGTAGAAAGCAGAGCAGTCCTATGCCATTACCTTGTTATTTCTCTTTTTTTTAATGCGTATCTGAATTGCAGTTATTACAAGATGCAGAGGAAGAGAAACCTCTAAAAGCCTGAAGGAAGCATTTAGTAGGTGGGGTTGTTCTGATTTGCTGTTTAAAAATGGAGTTGGGAAGGAAATTGATTTCCTGTCCTGAAAAAATATTTTCACTGTGGCATAAAAAAATGTTTGAGCTGTGCTGTGGGGTGAGGCTGAAAGCCTTTGAAAACATTGATGGAGGCCTACCTGCTTGGCAAAAGGCAGCTTCCCAGAGTGTAGGGCACTCATTTAGGTTGATCCAGAGAGGAAAGGAATCTAAATCTGTGTTCCAGACACCCCTGGCCAGCAGAGCAAACATTTCTTACTCCCGGGTTTCTCTGAAAGTCTTCCCAGGGTCTAAAATGGTTCCAGATGAAACATTTTTAAAAATTTATACATTACTCCATTTTTTTGAGAAATTGGCATTTTCTGAGGTGTGTTTTTCCTTCCAGATAGGCTGAAGACAGTCAAATTCTGTTGTCAAGCCACAGAGAAGAGAGACTAATTTTGAAGAAAGATGTATTACTTCTGCAGTGAAAAGAATTCCCATTTATTCTACAGTATTTATTGTGCTCTCCTATCCCAGTTCTTGTTAGTAGTGTGCGTTCAGTGGAAACCATCAGTTTCAATGATAAACTACTGATTTCAAAACACATGCAGTGCACAGCACAAGCAGCATAAAGCATAATTCATAGCACCAATTAAAAATATTTACAGTACTGTATTTCCTATAAAAATTTTAATCATAGCTTTTTCATCTTTTTAGAATTCTGTTCTGCATAAATTTGATTACAATCTGCAATTCACAGACACAGGGAACAGCAATGTTGTCTAGAATGTGATATAAGGGGTTTGGAGGCATCGCAGGTCACTGCTGCTCATTTGCCCAAATCTGTTCTTACCCCACGTTCTTATTTTTCAAGCATTTGGGCTCTTTTTGTAAGTAAATGCTGTCAGATGTGGTGGGAAGGACCTGTCCCAGCAAGCAATGTGCTTGCTGATTACCAGGGTCCCGCTTGCTTTCTTCATGCAGGAGAGATCATTTGTTAGAGTTCAGGCATGGCAGAGGAGCGAATGAAGTAGAACAGGGTGCATCCATCTCTGCCTTTTGTGGGAAGCCCTATTGGGCCTTGTGGCAAAATGGCTTTTAAAGAGGTGTCTCGGAAATGGAAGAATTCAGTGCATTGCAGACAAAGGTATTGCAGCCTTAGAGAAGACCACCACGTTTGTGGTACTCGCAGCTCATGTTTTAAACCAAGGCTATTTTCTCAAGGATTAATAGAGAGGGGTCTTTTCTTTCAAGTGTCCCTCTCCCTGGCTGCTAAAGTGAAGGTATTCTCAGCCACTCGTGAGTCCTGACATGAGCAGAAAGGTTTAGGACAAAGCCAGTCAATGAGATTTCGGATTCATGCACCCTTGCGTTTTAAGAGTTGTTCTTTGAAGATTTCAGCCCAAAATGTCAGAAGTGTTTCCAGGAACAGCTAACCTGAAGAGGTTTTCATAACCTTGGATGATACAACCTATGACAGAAATTTCCTAGCTTTTTTGTCAACAGCTAAACAAAGCTATCAGCAATGCTTCCTACAGCATTTTGGCTACATCTAGATTAGACTCGGAAAATAAACTTCCTTTCACTTTAATCCCCTTATGATTTATGGCGGCAAATCCTTTTTAGGTTCTTTTAAGGGTAAGTGGTCTTCCTCTCAGAAGTAATTGCACTATAACACAGTGTAAAAAAACTGCTTATGCTTGTCCTTTTGTAAGCCGGTCCCTCTCACCATGCGAGTCACGTGCGTGGGTATTTCATTCACAGTTGTGCAGCACCTCTCCTGGCACCTGCCTCGCCTGGCTTTGTGGGGCTGGGGAGCGCCCTGGAGCAGAGGCAGTGATACCAGCTCTAGGAGAACGTTGCTGCCTCTCTGACTTCTCTGCTATCTTTGCCCACGAGAGGTAACAAAGGGTCCAGGAGATGTTACGCTTGGGGAAATTTTCAGAAGCTGATTTTGTTCAGCTTCTTCAGCGAGTATTTTTATGCACATCCCATTATAGTCATTAGACTTGTGTGGCTGTTCAACCCCTACATGCTCCACGTTTGTGTTTTCCTCCTACCTTTTTAAAAATAGATATTTCAGTGTTCTGCAGCATCACATTTGTTGCTGTGGAGACGATTGTGATGTTGCCAATGGAGATATGACTTCACTGACAACCTCTGAAGAAGGACAGAAACACGAAGATGCGGTGTGGTCCTGCTGCCCATTTCCTAATAAACCTGTTCTGCCATTGCCTCTTCCCCACGCTTCTGCATGCTGCATCCCAAACTCCAACTGATGAACAAATCTCTCTTCTTTCTTAGCCTGGGCTATATTTTGGCATAAATATATACATGTAGCGGATGTAAATTGCCTATAATTAGAGATAGGACACAGTACTGGTGTAATGATTTGTTGATTCTTGCGACACTCCCAATCTCAGCTGTGCTGCTGTCTCTGCCTACCACCACCCTTTGGGCTATAATTCTGTAGGAAGAATCCACCAAAAGTATATGCACAGAGAAATTATCTAATATTCAGGGGAAATGAAAGTAATTTCCTAGTTCTTTGCGTGGGCAATCCCAAAGAAAAGTGACAGGTTGGAGGGAGGGAAGGAAAAAGAGATGGGCAGAGTGACAAGCCATTACTGGTCACACTGCTTATGCTGAATGTCTGGCAAAAATATGTATGTCATTCCCCACCTGCTGCTACCCCATGGTGTTTCTAAAGAAAATTGGTGGGAGAGCAGGTTTGACTTGAAAGATGAGAGAAAGCCAGGACAGAGCAGGATTTGGATCTGCAGGGCAGGGGTAGGGCCATGTGGGTTGTTCTGCTGCAGGAGGCTTAGGGGCAAACTCCCTCCTGCGGTGGAAAGACTTATGTTTTGGTGATGCTGTACCGTAGTACCATGGTCAATGCCAAATTGAAGTCCTCTAAAGAGAAAAAAATCCAGCTCCATTGAGTAGTCCAGACCCTTTATACCTGTTCATGTAGTTTTTAGTTGTACAAAGTTTTGTAGAAAATTCCCAAACTGTGTAAACAAATGAGTTGTATTTGCCACTGGGGAAAACCAGTACGTTAGAAATACAGTGGTATTTCTTCCTGGCAGCCTGAGAGTCCGCATCAGAAGTGGTTTGTGCTGTGATGGTAATTGGGTTTCAGCTGATTGCAGCAAAACTATGAATCAACTGCAGCCCATTTTTAATAATGAAGAACTGAAACATAATCAGAAATGTATTCACAGCACTACAGCTTTCAGTGATTATGTGCAGCAACTGGTGCCTGCAGCCTCTCCTTGGACTCAGATTCTTGGTCTTGCCTTTTTTTTTTTGTTTAAGCATTAGAAAAAAAGTCCAATATTTAGAGCAGTTGATTTGCCATGAGATGAAACAGAATGCAAGAATTAATATTGCTCTTTTCTGTGCTCCAGTACAGTCTTATTTCTGATGTCCTGTTGGAGGAGAGCTTCCTTTCCCTGCTCCTACCCCAGGCTAAAGCAATTAGCAGGCATCACCCATAGCGCAGTATTTGGCAAGCCATGATGTGCTCTTGAAATCACTTGCGAAAATGGTGCAGTAACCTTGAGTGCTGATAATGGGAAAGATGTATTTTACCTGTCTTGAATAAAGGAAAATTTCAAGTAGTATTAACAGAAGGATAAGTTACTATGGTGATGGAGGCTGTATAAATAGATGGGAATAAATATCTGTATAGTGCCTTTTAGGTATGATCTGACAAGAAGATTGTGATCTGTTTCCATAGGACTTTATGGAGCAATGGTGTGTGTTCATATTGATACTTTATGGAAGTTTGAAATGATATGGGAGAGACTTTGTTTTCTGTCAGAAAAACCATAGCAAGGACTTTGTGTGGTAAAGCAGCACCTACTGAATCTCAAATTTCTCCCATATCTGTACCCTCTCACCTGCAGTTCTGAGGGCTGTGGTTACAACATTAACAATTCCCCTGTCCTTTTTTTGTCTTCTGCCTGTAGACACTGGGCTTTGCGCAGGCCAGCTCAGCTTAACGGGGTTCTTCCCTCTGCGACCTCCTTCTTGAGTTATTGCAGACAAAGTCTCAAAACCGATAAATTTCTGGCCTTTGTCCTTCTCGGTTCCTGCTATTTCTTTTGTTTTGACCCTGCCATACGATGTTCCTCTGCTCGGGATGCAAAGTTGTCTTGACTGTAAGCAGGAGGATATGATACACTATTACCAAATGTCAGAAAGCAGTGGATGTTTCTGATATAGAGGCTTCTGCCAAAGAGCGAGGACGTGCCAAAACCCTGCGTACAGCCATGTCCTGGGCTGCAGCTGGATTTGTAACCACAGCTTTGCAGACACTCAGGGGCTCTGGGCGTAGCTTACTTAGCAAGCCAAATAAATGCCATGAAAATAGAAGAGCAGGGGAGGACATTTTTTTTTAATCCAGAAAACCACAATCTTGAACTTCTATGGTTTGCTGGTTTTTTTCCCCCTGCCCCTCCTTGTTTGGATGCTTAGGTTTCAAGGTAGACAAACATTTTC
The DNA here is from genome assembly GCA_034008185.1 of Gorsachius magnificus. Taxonomy (NCBI): domain Eukaryota; kingdom Metazoa; phylum Chordata; class Aves; order Pelecaniformes; family Ardeidae; genus Gorsachius; species Gorsachius magnificus. Next base: position 18,709,069 of record CM067091.1, read on the forward strand.
TGGGGAAAAAGAAAGAGTGTTCAGTTGTTTCCCCTACTTTCCACACCTCTCCCTTCCCCAGGTCACCGGATCATTTTCAGTATTGTTTTGCTTTTCTCCTCCCACATCCCCACCTACAGGCTAAGGTAGCTTGGCCAGCTTTATGTCCCTTATCTTTATCTGTAGAATGCCAAAGTGAGTTATAGGAAGGATTTGGGCAGCACTGATGGTAATGTGATGATTACCTAGATTAATTTTAAAGCCTTTTTGGCTCACCAGAATTTTGCTCATGACTCATGTCTGTTCACAACATATGATTATAGAAGTTTTTACAGCAATGGCATGTGTGCAGCTTTGGAAGGCCTCTTGTGTTGATTTAAAGGAGACCTCTCAAATGAGAAGGTAAAAACCAAGCCTCAGATGAGACATCAGGACTTGATTTTTCTACCAGCTGGTATTTGTTTGTCTGCATCTGCCATTCCTTGGAAAAAGCTACTGGCAGTGAGAGCTGTGGTGCGTCTTCGTGATGCATGCAGGGGAATCTGCTCCCTGTGTTGGTTCTGCAGTGCTGAGAAGGGGGAAAGCGTGTTTTTGTCAATAAAATAAAAAGATATGACTCAAAGAGCAAAGCGGGAGCTGAGTAAGGCTCTTTGCTCTACCACTGTGGATTTCAAGCAAGATTTAAAGTGGGCTGTGGAGGAGCAGTGAGCGACTGCCGTGCATTTGCAGCACTCTCGCACCCCAGTCCACTGCCACTTACCCCGCTTGCCTGCTTGGTTTTCCACAGCTACCCATGGAAAAAACAACCACAGGTTACTTTTCCAAAAAGCAGGTGGTTGAAACGGAACACATCAGCTCCCAAAGTGCTGAGCTCCAGTCCTGCTGATCCAAGCCCAACACGCCATCTAGGAGCACATATTTGTCTGTGTGTATAATCTGTGTTGTATTTCCCCATTCAAAGTTTTTTTGATATCTCAGAAATGCTTCCTGTGTTCTGTGCAACCATTTTTTTATTTGTGTGCTTCAGCCTCGCTACAGGTACCTTCTGCCTTAGCTGGGTGGCTGGTGGCATCAGCTATCTCTCTACTCACACCCAGCTATTCTGGGACTGCCAGCAGAGCTTGATTTTCACATCTTGCTTCCTGCCAGTGTCTGACTCCTGATAGACACACTATTTGCACCCAGTTCCATGTAAGGCTTCTAAATGCCAGATGGGTTCTCACCAGCCCCATGCTGAACCTTGGCAAACTGTTCTGTGAACCCAAGGTAAGATTTTGATTTAAGCCGGAAGATAGCACAAGGCATATTCAGCTTGCTTTTTCAATAGCACATAACCTGACTTGATAAAAGGTGTTTATTCGATTGTGCATACAGCTGGTGTGATTATGTACACGGACTGGTCAACAGTGGGTGTTCTGGCTACCTTGTCGCTGCTTTGGCCTTAGCCAATTAACTGATTTATTCCTGCACCGGCAATCGCTGGGCATATGAATCAGACGCATATTTGCATTTCCTAAATTTAGCGTATGCATCTCTGTATCCAGTCTGTGTGCACAATTTGGGCATGTTTTCATTTGCATTTTATCACATTTAACTGAGGAAGGTTTAGATCCTTTTGAGTTGAGCAGGACCTCTAGTGGACTGCTGTGTCAGAACACCCGTATTTCTGTACCCTTCAACCATCCTTGGAGGATTTGCCTGCAAGGGAAGACTTCTCCAGTTATACAAATACAGTTAAATAAGTCCATGAAAATATCTCTATTACAGGCAGGTTTATACATCAGGTACCCTCGTGGAAGGCTACTCTGGTGCAATCATATCTGCTTGAATTCAAACACCGACTTAATCAATAGAGTTTCCTGTGTAAGCAGCCTTTAAATACCTCTAATACTGTGTTTCTAAAATACCTATCAATAGTTTGTTCCCATATCTTCCATTAAATGTACTTACTCAATATTAAACAGATTATATATTATATGGCCATCAGGTGTCCTCCTATGGAGTTAGCCATGTATGTTGAGAGGTCTGGACCAATGCAGTACTGCACCTGTACTGATGAAACCTGACACAAGCACATTGCTTTTTCTTGCCACTTTTGGTGTTCCCATCCCTGCTCAGGTCCCAGGGCCATAATCTCACCATTTATTGCTGTGCTGCCATGCAGTGGAGCCAAATCTGGCCTTTGTGCTGTGAGCATAAGGGGTGCCCAGGAGAAAAACAGAACAGGGTGAGAGCAGTCAAATCCTGGAGCTCTTATCTCATGTTTCCATTTTTTCAAAGTTTTTTCTCAGTATCTGATTTAATTTGTGCTCCTGAGAGTAGAAGAAAGCTCATAGGGATCTGGGTTGGTTTTTAGGCAATTCATGCACAATTTCATCCACATTCACTGCTGTGGAAGCTAAGTGAAGGCAGAATAAATGGCAATGTTTGGGTTCATCAGGAATTTACTCCACTAAAATGAAAGCTAGCCTTTGGGGTTTAGTTCCAAATTGGAGCAAAGTGAGCTATGTTACCACTTTTGGCCTTCGATACTTGTTGTTTTCCTGTTTTATTCCCTGATGGAAGAAACTAAGGAGTGGCAGGGTGTTTGGCACATGTCTAGGAGGTTGGGAAGCATCACTCTATCCTACGACTGAGGCACCAGACCTTAAAGAAGATGTTAATGAAGCTTGAAATCACATTTGCATTGCAAATGACACAATTTGTTCTGCCTTTATGCAGAATTAATTTGAACTGTTTGTTGTTTTGTTCCAATTGTGCAGCTGAATAATGCTGCTGCTTTAGGTGGCTCAGCGCCGTAAAGAACTTATTCATAAACAAGGCAGGGTAAATTAAAAATCTGCTATGTTGGACAGATCATCTGTTCAACTTGCTGACATTCATTTGTCAGCCATCTTCAAATTATCAGGCAAAGAGGGGAGTCCTGTTCTCCTCGAAGTCTGAAGTATTGTTGATTTTTTGAGTTACAGGCAGATTTTTAATTACAGCCACTTTAGATGATTAGCTAAAGGGTTAAACCACCTCCTAAAGTGGTTTCATTAGCTCTTTCGAGTAAACAGAACATAGGAAAGTGAGGGGTTTATTTAGTAACTGATTAAAAACAAGTAAGGTGGCAGGCCTTAGAGGAAACAAGCATAGGGTTCGTAGCAACCCCTTTCTGGACTGCCTGATTGCTTCAACCACCTCAGCAAGAGTTTTTGAAGACCTTTGTGTGACAGCAGGCAGCTAGGTCTATATTTAGTTAGTCCAGAGGGAAGAAGAGACTCCATCTGCATCCAGTGACCTTGTTACAAGTCTAGCTGACTGAGAATCACGCAACGTCACCATCACCTCGCTGAGCCTATGAATCTAAGAGCAAAGCTTTTATGTGTTGGAGAGCCGCACAATGTGTGCTCAGGTACATCTGAGATCAAGGAGACCACAGCATCTCTCTGGGGTCCTACACTGGGTGGTTAACGAGGTCACAGAATCATAGAATATCAGGTTGGAAGGGACCTCAAGGATCATCTGGTCCAACCTTTCTTAGCAAAAGCCCAGTCTGGACAAGATGGCCCAGCTCCCTGTCCAGCTGAATCTTAAAAGTGTCCGATGTTGGGGAATCTACCACTTCCCTGGGGTGATTAATTCCGTGGCTGATTGTTCTTATTGTGAAAAATTTCCCTCTTGTACCCAGTCGAAATCTCCCCGGCAGTAACTTGTCTATTCCATGTGACCCCTTGTAAAAAGGGAGTCTCCATCTTCTTTGTAGCCACCCTTTAAATACTGGAACATAGTGATAAGGTGGCCCCTACCTAAGCTGCCTTTTCTCAAGGCTGAACAAACCCTGTTCTCTCAGGCTTTCCTCATATGTTAGGCTTCCCAGGCCTTTGATCATCTTCATGACCTTTCTCTGGACCCTCTCTAGCCTGTCCGCATCTTTTTGATAGTGGGGACAAAAACTGAACACAGTATTCCAGGTGTGGCCTGACAAGCGATGAGTAGCATGGGGTAATGACTTCTTTATCTCTGCTGGTGATGCCCTTGCGGATGCAAGCCAGCATCCTGTTGGCTTTCTTTGCTGCAGTTCATGGGAAAACAGGTAGTTTTACCTTGCTATCTATGACCACTGTGAACATGTTTCCTCTTATGGCTTAGGACTGGGGTTACTGAGTGGTCCCCGTGTCAGCATCACCTTGGTTTCAGGCTGTAGCCCCCCATGAGAGCTGCACACAGCTCATGAGTCCCAGGCTCTGCGTATCATGGCTGTGCTCCCTTAGCACCTCTCATCCAGGTTTATTCCATTTAAAAGAAGGAAGGCTGTAACTGAATGTGATTTTGTTGTACCTGAGTCCAGAGGCAGGAAAAGCCCTGCAAACTGGCCTCTCAACTCTATTTGCCCCTGTGTGACAGCACATGAGTATTGCGAGGCAGAGGTGTTTGAGCAGATTTCCCTCATGCAGTGCATGAACAAAGCACCTCCTGTCTGGTTCTCCTCAAAGATCTTAACTTCGTGACAAATATCTTTGTAGGCATGTAGAAAAACGAAGATGATTATTGTGTCATTTCACCTTAGAGTGCTGAAAAGGTAGCAAGCCTTGGAAACAACTGTTCTGCATAGAGAAATCCTAGGTGAGCGTAGGTGAAAAGACAGGTTGGAAACCTGTTGCTTTCATTTCAGAATATATTTGAAATCTGAAGATCATATTTTCTAGGCCTACAGCATTTACAGATCTGTTTGAATGCCATATTTGTGTGGCAGTGATGAAATCTGTAGCTGAATTCCTTTGTGGATAGTTTACTGCCCAAACAGCAGTAAGTGTAAGTGACTCGGTCAGAAGAAGAGAACAAAACCAAGACTTGATGCGTTATTGGTGCTTGAGGATCCCTCTGAATCATGGACAGATGATTCTCCCAAGTGGCAGATTTAGGAGGCACGCTTTAATCGGGATTAGTTGCCTCCGATTTTGTCTTATACAAACTAGACTTCTCCCAGACAGTAATCTTGTATCCTTTGATCAAAGCCAGATGAGCTCCAGAAGGACAAGGCCTGGACAGCTTATTACCAGGTTGGGTCTAGTTCTAACAGATGTTAAACATTCACAAATGCAGGTTTATTCTGAGATCTTGTTCCTTGGCCAAAGCAGCCTTGCTCTGGAACAGTCAGCAAAGCTGGAGCTGCTTTTTATCAGCTAGGGAAACACTTAAGGCCCATTAGTGCAGATACTTGTGGGTCACTTGTTTTGATTCAGCAAAACAGTCTTAGCCTCAGAGTTGAATTTTAAATGGTTCCTCGTGATGATTTAGAAGCCGGTTCCTATTTTTACCGATAATGAACGTAACTATGCAAGGCATATTTCATGAACTTTTGAAAAAGGGATTAAGTTTAGATCCTAAACCAGTGACAGCTCTACCTTCCTTCTGTACCTCGCCCCTTGCAATGAGCTAGAGAGGTTTTCAGATACGAGCAAGGCACAGCTGAAACTCTCTCCCCACGGGCGCTCACCACAGGCAGTCGTTCTCACATCTACCAGAAGAGTGGATCCCTCCTTAGTCCAGCCAAAGGAAAAGCATCTCAGCTGATGCTCACAAGTCAGTGCCTGGCTGATGGAGAAGGCAGACACGTTTTGTTGCGATCAGAGCTAAGCTGACAATACCAGGCTTCATATGTTGGGGGGCTGTCAGTTTTTTTGTTGAGTGGTTTTGCTTTTTTTTTCCCACTTTTAATTGTATTTCTTATATGCTTGCTTTAAAGTTAGACCTCTGTGCTGCCTCCAGCCTGACGTGAGAAATATCTTAAGGCTTTACTATGACACAGCTGGATAACGGAGCAATGCAGTAGCTAAATGTTTGAAGAGAAGTTTTCAAAAGGTTGGAAAGGAGAGATATGTTTCATTTACTTATGCAATAGGTAGATGATATACAGAGATTCAGATATCAGTAGCCTTCACATTGGATGTCCAGATGCCATTTGGTAGTTTGGGATAAGCTTTTACATGCTACAAACTTTCAAGCAGACACATATGCACGCTGAGAATTATGCTGCATGCATATAAGAAGGGGGTGAGGGGTTGTGTGAGTTGGTTTTCATTTTTACTTTTTCACACAGAACAAGTTTGCATGTCCTTGAAGAAGGGAACTATTTAAATTTCTCTGTGGTGGATTACAGCTTTTTTTTTCTCAATGAAAAGTATTAAATAAGAAAACACAAACTAATGAATTACAGTATTCTAAAATGAAGTAACATTTATTTATTTTCAAAGAAAGATAGTTAGCTTACCTTCTTAAATATTATATTTAGACAAGGAATTACCTCATTTATTTTTGTTGTATACTTGCAATAACTTTAGTCCACCTTTTAAATGCTGTTTTATACTCTCCTTGTCATTTCAGATATTTTCATCCATTTGCACATGTAACAAGAACATATCCTTAGGCAGTGACCTTCCAAAATGCGGTCCATATCTGCCTCAATTGGCATTTCCCGTACTTTCTGAAGAGATTATTGGATAAGTGTAGAGTGGTTCAGCTTCATCTGCATACAGGACATATCTTTTTTTGGCGCTTTGCAGACAGAGGCTTCAGAACAGTCACATCTACAAAATATTTAACTTTCAAATGCTCATTAAATCTTAGGCTCCTTCTGCAGGCTGTGCAAGTGCCACGCACAAAATTCTGGAAGCAAGGTAGGAGGAGGAACCAGATAAAAATTGCTTTTCCTTCACAGTGTTACACCCTGCGATGTGTTGCTGTCTGGTCATGCACTGTCACTCATCTGAAGTGTCCTCTGCAGTGCCCAGTGAGAGCTGGAGCATGTAACACCACCCTTTAATTAAGTTCATAGCAAAACTTGACTAGCAGAAAGGTTGGGCAACACTAACGAGGAAGTCTCATTCAACTTCATGAGTTTTGTTTGCATCAGAGAGGTCTGAAAGGAGGCTGATGCCTTAATATGCTTGTGTGCCTCATTACATGGCTAAAGCCAGGAGAATTAGTGTGGTGTCTGATTTAAACCACAATTTTCACCGTCTAAATCTTTTTTTATTCCCGCTGCATAGTTTTAGCAAGAAAAGCGAGTGAAAAATTGCTGTCATAAAAGACTCATCTGCTTTCCATTATACTGACATTTAAGGATTGCACACATTAAAATGCTCCTATGTGCTACAGAGAGCAACAGAAAAAACAGGAGGTTGAAATTTATAACAAATGGGAGATTTTGTAATTCAGCCGCCCTGGGGTGGGCGTGGAACTAGGACTGGGAAATGCTAAAGATCTCCCTACACCTAACCCTTCCCGGCTCTCCTTCCATCTGCATGTCAGGGAATTAAATTGCCAGTGTATAGGAAAATATTTTCTCAAAACACCCTTTACCTTCTGTCTCCTTCAGATAAAAAACCCCCAAAGTATTGATTTTTCAGCCCAAAGTCAGTGTGTTTTACTCCCTGCAGGCATAATCCCAAAGTCAGTGATTTAATGTGATCTGGTTTATCAGTGGCTTTTGGTCTGTATTGGAATACAACTGTTAAAAAGCTTTTTCTTTGAATTAGGAAAGCCAATTCCTCCTTTCCTTCTGGGCAGCTTCCAGCCGCTGATATCTTTTGCTTTCTCACAAGTTGAGGAGCAGCATTTTTTTGTGAGTGAGATTTCTAAAAATACCGGTTGTTTTATAAGCGAGCGGCAGACAAACAGCTCTGCATTCCTCTCCATGGCAGAGCTGAGGGGTCTCTCCCTGGGTACGGGAGCGTTAGCATGGGGCAAACGTTGGTCTCACAAACCTGCCTTCCCAGGTGTCATCTGATGACCCCACAAAACCACAAGGAAAGTTTGAAAATCTTGGGTGTGTAATAACATCTCATGTTTATCTTGGCAGCCTGAGAGTTTTGATTGCAATTCTGAGTGATTTTCCTTTAGGTCTCTTTCTTAAAGGCTCAGATAATCACAAAACACCTTCAGCTTTTTAAAAATAGGGTTTTTATGGTCAAAACACAGTGTGTAGAAGCACCAATACCATAGTTTCTGTCTCTTATTCTCCAGCTACTACTTCTGTATCAAATTTATTCAGTTTACAAGGCAAACCCAGGGTTTTTTCCATCTCTCTGACTTCCTGCTCAGCCTGTTTCTTGGAACTCAAGCTGTGTTTGCTCTGTTTCGTGTAACGCTCCCGCCAGCAGCGAACCTGGGCTGGGGCTGTGCCTGGCCTGGGGGTAGTGCAGCATGAGAGTGAAGGGAAACTCTTGCTCTCCTATTCATGTATCACTTGTCTTCCCGAACAGGGTAAAACCTCAGCTTTGTTAGTAAATTATATGGTTTCTCTTAAGAGGGAAACTAAAAAGAGACACTAGCAGGTTTTATAGGATTCGGCTTGCACTTTTTTTTCTGACCCCTTGAAATCTTCGGCATCAACCTGGCTTTGTATCAAATCCTGATCTTTGGTCTTCGGCAGTTACCCAACCTCAGGTTGCGAAAAGGATGAGTTTGTTGCTTTGTAGCAAAGAACAAAATAACTAAATACCCCCATTTGAAAGAAAATATTTTGGCTTCTCATAGAAATAGAGCTGTGTGGTTCTGATTTCCAGCTTCCATCGGCTTTTCAGAGTTGAACATCCCTATCCGTGCTAAGGCACACTGCAGTAAAGAAATGAATCGTCTTGGGCTCTCTCAAGACAGGCAGTCATTGACCCATAAAATTCTTGAGTATAAAGGCTGAGGGGAGCTGCTTCACCCTCTAAGTTACTTCAAGTAATATACAGTATAAAGTAGAAATTAGACAAAGTTCTGCACAGCAGGGTCAAATACCAAACCCTAGCCTATATTTCTGTGGGTGAACTTTTGCATCTGCAAATGATGATGCCCCAATTTATCACCCTGCATGAACAATGGGTTCAAACACATACCACTGAATTTATGGCTCTGAAAGCCTTAACGGTGGGTAGCGAGGGGAAGTGGAGGAGGGGAAAGGAAGATGCTCACAGGGAATAAAAGTGAAAGGAGTGAATGCTTTCTCTGAAACACAAGTTGTTGGCCCTTTGTGTCTTGCTGATGCATTAACGATCAATACCAGCTTCCTCCCTATAGCGTGCATTGCTCTATGTTGTTGCTTTGCTTGCCCTGTTTTCTGAGGCTGCACAACCAGAGCTCCCGACGAGGACAAGGGGAACCAGAATCAAAATTGAGCCACAGGGTGAGTTGTGGCAATCTAGAAGAGGGTGAATGGCAAGCTATACCTTCTTCATTGGGAAAAAAACCCCCTGCAACAAACAGTTCTATTTCAGCAAAGCATTTATCGTACACCTCTCATTACACATGCAGGTAGGTTTATTGGCTTCAGTGGATCCCTGTGTTTAATATTTTAAGCACATTCCTGACTTGGATGTATCTGGGCACAATGAGACAAAAATTGAAAATATTTTTGGAGTTATCTTTACTGTCATTAATCTTCATAAACAACATAGTAAGACCTCATGCTTACATAGATAAATGAAGTAAATCAGATAGGAAAAAACCCATGTTGTTAAGTGTGCTACCAAAAAAAGGTATTGTTTTTCTAGTTTGGGGTGAGTCCAGGTAAAATTTGATATGTAGGTTAGTGTTTAAACTGCACAGGAGATCAAAGGTCCTAATTCTAAGTTTGGGCATAATATCAATGAATTAATGTAGTGTAAGCCTGATGTGGGATGAGAGGTGTAGATTTAAGTTATTTCGTGCTTGAAGAGGTATTCGGTGAAGGAAGTGCTACTTTAACTGTCTGACAGAGGCTGTGCTAGCAGTTTCTGCAGGTTTAATGAGTTTCTCCAACGAGTATGTTCTCAAAACCTTTTTTTCTGAATCTGATTTTGCCTCTCTGGAAGGCTTTCCCTGTGGGGACTGTCAGAGGGAAAATGAGAAGCTGTCCTGGCATTCGTTAATGAAACACTCCAGCCCTCCTGTGAGTGGGATCATTTGCAATTCCCCGGGTTTACAGGTTGCATTTATTGCCCAGAAGTTGCCCAGAACATCAGTTTCTGATCTCTGAATGGGTTTGCTTCCCAGCAAAGTAGGATGCTTTGGAAATCATCTTCCTCGGATTATTTGCTCTCTCCCCACCAGCGATGCTTGCTGCATTACTGCAGCGGATATTGCTTGTTCTAAAAGGCAGGATCGACTGTCCTCTGGCCTTCTTGCTATAGCAGGCTCATTTTGTATCCCCATCATCACTGGGCTCAATATTGGCAATCTAATGTAGCCTGTATATAAAATTCAAATATATATAGAAATTCTATAACTCTAAAATACATGGACATCAGCTTTCAGGGTTTCACACATGGGATGGCTTGGAATAAATAACATTGGTGCTCTCCACAGAAAGGTATTTTTAGCATTTTGTTTATGTTTTTATTCAGTCCTTCAAGGTTACAAAAAGTTTTTTATAGGAAAACAGTCCTATGTTCAAAGTTTGAACGTACCTGAAGGTTTCACAGTAAGAGCATGCATATTGCTGCTGCTGTTTAAATACTACTTGCTAAGATTGATTGCAGAACTGTAAATGTTAAAGGCCAAATTTTTTCTGTCTCATACCATGCAAGTCTCATTAAATCTGTGATCAGAATCTGACCCAATAAAAAGGCTTTTGTTCAGTGATCCTAACCACAACTTTTAAGACAATTAACTTGGTGCAGTGTCTGATTTGATCTTAAACAGGAACCATATTCCTTTGAAAGGGATTTATTGCATCCATTTGAATCAATAATGCTGTTAAAAGAACAGTGGGAAAGAAAACTGAAAATACTATATGAGGTAAAGCAATGAAAAAAGATAGTAAATTTTGTAGAAAAAAAAGAGGCGAAATTGGCAGTCAAAATATTAGCAAAGGACTCAGTTCTGGTGCAGGGAAGGATAGTGTAAGTATTTAATCAAAGCGGCTGAAAATCTCCTGCAAGACATAGATCACAATCAAGTCTGAGAAGAGGCAGTGGGGGGAAGGAAATCTCTTGACAGCTTCTGAATGCCTTTAAGTGCACTGTACGGTAACAGTCTTGCTGCTTAAAATATTTATAAAATGTGATACTGAAGGTCTGAGAACAGAGGCTCCCGCAGCAGGCAGACATATCCTCTTTTGGATCCTGTCTCAACAGTGGAAGAGGTGATAGTCCCCGGTGCTTGTCGCTGCCACTCCTGTCCCTACTGCTCCCCACCCAGCCCTGGGCAAAGGGCTCCTGGGGAGCATCAGCCGATCGAGCTCGTGCATCTGATGTGCTGGTCTGGGCTCACCTGGCTGCCCCTCTCCGAAGCGCACAGATTGCTTCCACTGCGGACCAGCAAGAGGGAAAAGATCAAAAGGGAGGGAGAGGAGGAAAAACTCTCCAGGGCAGCAGTGACAGGCAGCTCAGATATGTCTATGCAGAGGGATAATTACGGTTAGAGGTATAACCTGGAAAGGAGAACACAAGGTTTAGTAATGCCAGTTGGGGGCTTTGCCTTTAGCTCTGCTGCTGACAACTCAATGGGGCAAATTATTTCACCTAGCAGTGAAATTTTCCTACTCCTTGAAAAAGTTAGTAATAATAGTGACTAGTGCATGGAGTTGTTTAAACTGTGCATGAAAAGCCTCATATATGAGCAGCGAGATGGAGTTATTTTTTATTATTAATAATTACATGTCAGAGTGATCACTTGCCATCAGTTATTGCTAACAGCAACTTGGATCCAAAGTCCCTTTCCATGGGAATGCCTGCTCTGCAAGGTTCTGCTGTTATAAGGCAAATCTTGGCAACTTGCTGCACGCTCTTGCCGAACTCCAGCTCGTAGGCAAGAGGCACCAAACAGGATAAGACCTCCAAGATTTGGTTCAGTAATAAAGTTTTGCAATTCCCTAGCCCCATGCATCCAAAGGCTTCACAGTGCTTGAGTGTTTGGGTTTGAAAACCCTCTGGATTCAATTGAAGTCCTCTTGATTTCCTTGGCTTATAATTCTGAGCACGATCGGAGGGGCAGGGAACCATGAGTGGACTGTGTGCGGAGCCCGTCTGGCGGCGGTGGCCTCTTCATTAGGAGAAGAGGGATGTGTAACATCTCAGAGTACTTAACTCCAATTAACTGATTAGCTTGAGGTAAAATCCTAGCAAACACAAGACTGTTTGATGTTTTGAAGTCAAAGACTGCCAGCTGTCTTCTGTTTGGAATACAAACTGTCTTGGGGGTTTTTTGGTGGCTCGGGAGGAACTCCTGCGCTCAGCCCGGCCCCGGCACCACGTGCTCTGGATGGCGTCCAGGGAAGCTGCTGCGCTGGAAGTGACAGCAGATCTGTGGGTGCCAGATCCCCACCTTGCGGTGACTTGGGTGCCTGAGGGCAGGTACATAACTCAGGGGAGCTCAAAGGGCCTTCTCTTGTGTTTAGAAGAAAAAAAGTTGGAAAAAGAAAACAAGTTTAGTTGGACTTCATGCCTGGCTATGCCACAGCCCTCTCATTTGACTCCAGATGGGAACATTGGAATTTCAGGGTATAAGGTGTTAAATTGAAGCTGCAAAGGTCATAATTCTGATCTTTGCTTTCTTTTTTTAAACTCCTGAGGTTGTGACTCTGCAATGCTGTCACCCAGCTCAGCTGGTTTGCAGCTCAAAATGCCCCTCCGCACACATTTGTACTCACTTGTGCGTTATTAGTAAAACTGTTTCTCATTTTGGTACACAATGAGAGAGAGACTATGCAATTACTTCTAGCAAAACATTAATATGATAGGATTAATTTCTGCCTTTAAAGATAAATATCACATCTCCTGTTAACTTCAAGAGCATTGCTTTTGAGCCTCTGTATGGGAATCACAGCACGGAATTAGCATACTGTCAACAAAGGATCATTTTTACAGTATTAATTTCACCTGAGTAGGTAATGGATCAAATCCAGGTGTTTCTGACAGTTTTTTTCAATCAATTATTTTGTTTCCCTACTCTGTTTTCATTTGTTTCCTATTTTTCCTACCAGATTGCAGTGGGTTGTTCGTATGGAAAATCTCTTCAATGCTTGTCGGTGCCCTGTATTGCCGCTGTGCGTTATGCGTGCAGGATGGGGGTACCTGCAGCCTGCTGTGCACATCTCTGCTGCATCCCTGCTTTCTTAGTGAGCTAAAATAAAGCCGCCTCCCTCTCATCAGAGGAATGCTTGCCTTCGTGTGAACTTTTGAAAAGGCAGCAAGAAGAGGCAATAGCTAACTTCTGCAGATGGTGGTTTTGCAATTAGTCAGAGCGTTGCAGACAGCAGGCTGTGCAGCGCAGTCCTGTGGGTGAAAAGGGTGATAATCATGTTTTTTCTGTGCAGCAGTTTCACTGTCTGAGGAGAGCATGGGGATGGGAGGGCAGGTCAGGACCCAGGTGTTCCCACAGAGCTCTCGGTGGGACAGACCCCCGCGCTCCCTTCCTCCGATGCTCCCGCTGGCTGGCACCACCCAGGCAATACCCACCTACTCTCTGCCGTGGCCCAAAATCTTCTGTACATCTGCAGCTCCTTCTGGTATTATTTTTTTTATGAAGGCCAGGTTAATTCAGAAATTTAAAAAGAATGGAAATAAGTATAAATATGACCATTTATGCATTTAGCACTCCCCCCAGCATTTTTGTTTTTCTTCTTCTTTCCCCCAGCCCCTCAAGCAACTCACAGTTGTAATGTTTCTGTAGGAGTTTGAATACGTGGTGAATTCTTCTAGTAGAACAGCCTCACAAACTCTCACTTGGTTCTTCCTAGGCACAACTGGTTTTTAAGTGCAGTATATGGGTTTATCCTCATTTAATCACCTATCTCGATTTTTGATCTCTGAAGGTTGAGATTTTTATGTTGAGTATGATTATAAACCCTTGTTTTTATGAGGTTTCGAAAGCCCCCAAATATTAGTTGCCTGAACGTTCATTGCATTGAGATCTACAACTTCCTAACAGCCTGTGACAAAACGCATGCTTGCGAACAGTAATTAGAGGCATGATGTTATTTTATGAGCTACATGAATTCAAATGTCTGAGTCACTGAGTGGCGAAGGGTTGCTGATAGCCTCTGATTAATCCCAGCTGGGCTGCCAGCCAGTGGCAACATGGTGCTGGAAGCTCCATCTGCAATTTCCAGCCCGCTCAGCCATGCAGGGCCCCCGGGATTTCGCTTTGGGGGTCTGTTATTCCTAGGCAGAAGGCAAAGCAATCCATTGACTGTGTACTGGTCTGGGGCCCTTTGTGTTTTCATATTCTTAAATAAAATACTGTCCAAGTATGGATATTATTTAAATGGGTTTTAAGCAGAAAAAGAGACCTGCTGTTTTTTCTTTGTTTTCTCTGATCTGCCTCACAAATGAGAAATTCTGGAGATCACAGTCCTTTTTGAAGATCACCTCACTTCTAACATCTAAGAATGTTGCTCCCTCAGTTGTTTCAGAACTGGTTCTTTCATAAAACTTTATTTCTAGAATCTTTTTTTTCACTTTGAACCCTAGTAAAAGGTTTTAGGCAGCTGCATTTTAATCTTTAGCATTAATTAATTTGGTAAAGCATAAAGTAGCAGAAGCATGGATGACAATATTAATGAAAGTAATAAAAACAGATTAATGACTAAATCCAAAGAAACAGAACCCCAGCCTCCCTGCAGACATGGATATTAATGAGATTGCCTTTGTTTCTCTCTGAGGGTGGGCAGTTTCTCCCACCCCACCAATCTCTGCAAGTGCCAAAGAGTTTGTTTACTTGTGCCTGGTTCCAGTTAGAGCCACAGGCAGAAACTGGTAAATAGAGTGAAATAGTGTTAGAAGCAGGAATTTCTGACCTGAGAGTAAACGTGACAAATCAGTAATCATGAAGGGATTTTTTTTCTTGAGGTGACCAAAGAGGAGAGGCAGCTTTGCTTTTGGGCTCTGAGATTGCTTTGCTTGGGTAGGACAGACAGACATACAGTTTTCCAGTATCTGCCCAACTTTTAGGGGAATTCAAATATTCAGAAATGGACAAAGGGAAGGAGGTGAAGTAGGGAGATGCTGCCACGTCAGCTGCTGGCCTGGTTTGTCTGCTCAAATAAATAGGACCAACCAAGTGTCTTGAGGGCAAATTAAATAGAATCTTGTGTTAGCAAAGCACGGAAACAGCTACTGGGAATATGGCACTCTGATTTTTCCTAATGTCTCATAGTTTGTGTTGAATGCGCCCTTCCCTCATTTGATTTGAAAATGGAGAGAAGTCACAGCCTTTTACAGTGATTGCGGGGTATAGCCCCTCAATGTAGGTCCCCTTTGGCCAGGGGAAGAAAGTGATGATGGACTGAAAATTAAAACAAACAAACAAACAAACCACAGTGGTGTATGTTTCTGTGTCCATGCCTGCATCTTGCTTGGGGAAGCAGAGAAGGTTGGTTTGCAAATTCCTTCTGTTAAGGACTTGTGATCCTGCAGAAAACTCAATTTGTATCCATAATGAAACCTTATAATGTTAGTGACAGTATTAATATCAGTGTAATTAATAATACTATTTATATCATCAAGAGACAGTTGCTAATTATGCAGAAGGATTGATGTCTAACAGCAGATTAACCTCCTTTCACTAGGCAACAGCTTGAACTTGTTTTCACCCAAGTCAGTCATTAAGGGAGATGCTCCTAAGCATTGCCGAGGGGAGGGAGCTGCTGCAGGAGAGCAGCTGGAATCTGGTCATCAAAAATCGCAGCACTGCAAGCTGTGCAAAGTCTTAGGGCCAAGGTTTCCCTAATTGAAGTTAAATAAAGTTACACTTCTAAATAAAATGCTCTCATGCCTCTGAAAGGGGACCTGGTTCTCAGGAATAAATCAGTGTGACCAGCACATTTGTATCCAAACCAGTTCTTTTCATTTGGGGTTGTTTGGAGCTGGATCACTCCTCAGTTCTCTCTCATGTAAGTCAAGTCCCTTCACTTGTTTGTAGGAAATAGTGGGTAGCATGGTAAAGAAAAAAATATAATTTATAAAACCAGGAACAGTAGGGTCATTCCCAGGAAAGATATTTCTCTTGGCGAGGTGAACCCCACATGGGTGAAAAATATGTGAACTTTTTTTTTTATTTCATTACTTCTTTACGATACTTGCTTAAAGAAGCCTCAAACATTTTAGCTTGTTAAATTCCTCTACTTCACATTTTTTTTATATCAGGTCCTTTCTACCAAGATGACTGGAGAACTGGCAGGGTGGTGAAGCCAGAAATACTGTATAAATAAAGGCTGATCCATGGTGAGGATGAGAACTTTTTTCAAACTCTCTGAAACTCTTTGGTTTTTCTTAGTGCTACTTCAACTCAGACTTCTGAGAAACTCTGAGGCATAAGATGTTTTTGTTAAAATTCATTACTTCTTCCCTCTTATTTAAAGAAGGAGAAATATGAGTCTGAATCAGAGACTGCTGATGAGTTATATGGGAAGGTCAGAATTGATAGCAGCTGTAAAGAGGAAAAAAACTGCTTTAAAACCTCATTCCTTTCTGGTGATAAATAAAGACCATGATCTCAATTATTTTTCTCTTCTATGGGCCTGTTTCAAGTGAAGGTTTTTTGTTATATGCAGTTTCTTCTCTGAAAACAAAATACATTGGTAATAAAAAGTAGTCCTTCCTTTGGGTAAGCTTTAATCCATGAATTCTGACAACCCAGCAATCAAGGCTTGTTTCTTCATCCACAGGCTTACGGTTTATACCGCACCAAGGGTTGTACACGTGCAGTGCACAGCCAGAGCGATGTCCCACGCCCATTTGCTACATAAAAATGATGTTGTGGTAGGAAAGACAACGGGGTTCCCAATGAGAGGTTGGAAAGCTATCAAAACAGCTGCTGAGTTCGCTTTTGCTAGGAGCTGGCGTTGTAAAGACTGCTTAAACTACTTCAGATAATTTATGCTCTTGAAATATCAGACAGCGAAAACTAGAGGTCTCAGATATTTCACCACTGACAACCAGCTGTGTCTTACCTTGGTCTTTCTAGCAACCAGCAGTGTATATTAAAAGGTAATGGGCTTTGGATTAGATAGTCATGGTGGAGGCAGTATCACCCAAAACCTGTCACAGCTTGATTCAGACTATTGTGGAGCCATCTAGTAGTGCTAGATCAGTGCTCGGAGCTCTATAGTTAACAGCCTCATACAAAGGCAGCGCGATAGATGAAAATCCCATTGTATCCCTTCTGGTACCACGTGTTGTCTGATTTTTTATTGAGGTTATCAAATATTACGGTAACGTAACTGCTTTCTGACTCCGCAGCTTTGGGAAGGAGGGGGGAAGCAGGAGGAGGGAGAGAAAAGCTGTCTTTAAAATCAAGAGTGAAAACCCTGCAGGCCAAATTCAGCCCAAATACAACCAGAGGCAGCAAATTTGTGCTGGATGCCCAGAGCCTCCCTAGACCTTTCAAGAGGGTAACAGTCCCTTGCTTTCCCACATTAACCTCTGCCCCTGGCTCCACGGAGGATGGATGGGTGCACAAATGGCAGGAGGCAGATTGTCCCACCTATGACCCAGCTCCTGGGGACAGTACAGAGCTTCAAGTGCTTCCCAAGGACTGGCAGCAGCTCTCAGCCGAGCGGCAGGGTGGTACCTGCCAGCCCCCACTGCTGCCTCTGCTTTGCAGGAGCGCATTCAAGTAGTATTTGATTTGAGGGTTTCAGTTTTCAAGGAAAATAGACTACTCTCTTGTAGCTGGAAAGAAATGTGTTTGCAGTAGTACCCAGCGCAGGATCAGACCCTTGCTGCTCTTCATCCTGGGAGACTGAGCTTAGGCTTGCTCAGACACAATTCCAGGGAATATGAATGTCAAGCTGTGCTGCCTGCTATTTTGAAAATAAAGACATATCTGAGTTCCAGTCTATTTATTGAATTAGAAAAACAATATAGCTCACACGTACGTTCCTTCTTTAATGTTTAATATTTTCTATTCACACCTTGGAGCATCTCTCACCTCAGGCCTTAGTTTCACATTCTCCTGGGCAGCCAGTAATCACCATTTAGTCCTCTTTCACCTCCCTCTAGATGAGTGTATTGGCCCTGCAGCTGGGAAGGCTCGCAAAAACAGCTAGATGAAGTTAGGCAGGAATTACCTGAGGCTTCCTACAACAAGTGGATGGTTTTTTTAAAAAAGTTGAGTTTGCAGATGACAGCAGAGTATCGCTTGTGTTTCTAGTTCCCAGCTTTGCAAGGCTCCCTCTGACCTGAACCTCATGTTTTGGGTTTGAGCCTGTGCTGGCTGCAGCTGGACATTAGCCTGCCTTTGCCATCCACCTTCTGTCCACAGGTCTACCCCAGCACCTTCATGGGGTCCAGGATGGGCACAGAATTTGCCAGCAAAGGCCACGGTGCTGCCTCTGCTGATGCTGGGGCTTAGGGTCTGGGAGCCCCTCCACAGCAGTCATCAGCTGAGGGCTGGTCCAACCTCTCTGCAGTCAACAGAAAGATTTAGGTGACTCTGCTGGGATCCATCCTGGACTCATTAACGCTCAACAAGAGACATACACGTGCTCGTTCCTGCAGGTAAGTTCGAGTCTCACTCACCAAATAATTAACCTGGCCGTGTAAGAGAAGAACAACATACACAATAAACTGCTGAGGTTTAATAGCAGACGTGACATTTGAGCCTACAATTAATGAGCTCCACTCTACTGCAAGCCCATCCTTTGTCACTGAAAATTTGACTTCAAATGATTTGGCGTTTCAGAAGCCCATGGGTTCCCCAGTGACCATAGCGTGCTGAGGAATGGCACGGGTTTTACACACGCCCTCCCACAAGGGAGGAAAAGCACTGCAGGCTTCTATATAAATTAATTTTTCATGTAAAAGCCCTATAACAATGAGTCTTCAGCATGTGTACATAAATAAGCAGTGCGGTTATAAATTGGCTGGTTTCTTTTTAATTGACTGCATGTATGTATTTATTGACTTTGAAAATGACGCCAAACTTTTCTGCTAAATCAAAGGAGCTGACTTTCCCTCTTGCGATGGTTTCCATATGGCTAGGAGTTTATTAACAGGCTTTTCCTGAGTTACAGAAGGAAAAGGCTCCCCTCTTGTGGCTGCGACAGAAAATAACATTTTCTGCACTCTATTCTCTACTTTCTTAGTTAGAGAGAAACATAAGTTATAAAATTCCAGGCATCTTCCCCTCATACCTCCGCACTGGTGCGGCATTTTAGCTGTCTCTTTAATAGCTGCTGCGTTTGCTTTGGGGTAAAGGGAAATACTTGGAGGGAACTGATTTAAGTTATTTAAATTATAACTAAAAGTCATGGTGTATGTCCACAGTTAGAAACATTAGCTTTAAAGAAAGGCTGTTTTGCATTCGTACTTTTAAAATACTTTCTTAGTAAATGTTGATTTTTATCTGTTGGATTTATTTTGCCTGTTCTGCTGCTCTTAGAGAGACTTTATACATAAATGTTTAAGCCATTCTGTAACTCAGCAGGCGTTCATTCAGATTATCAGGTTTTCTATTTTTGTTATGTTAGAAATGGTGACAGGCATATATTATTTATGGGATGGCTGATTTCATTTCCAGTTCTGTAAAACTGCTTTGGAATAAACCTCTGAAATTTAATTTAAAAACTCAAAAAAGCAGCAGCATGAAGACGTTAGTTAGACGCATCAGAAAGAAAAGCTGTCAGTTTACCCAAGCATGTTTGGCAATTAAAATGTGTGCACCTGAAAGGAGGCTGTATCGAGGTGGGGGCTGGTCTCTTCTCCCTGGTAACGGGCAATAGGATGAGGGGAAATGGCCTCAAGTTGCTCCAGGGCAGGTTTAGGTTGGACATTTTTCTCCAAAAGGGTTGTCAAGCATTGGAACAGGCTGCCCAGGGAAGTGGTCGAGTCCCCATCCCTGGAGGTATTTAAAAGCCGGGCAGGTGAGGTGCTTGGGGACATGGTTTAGTGGTGGGATGGCAGGGTTAGGGGAACGGTTGGACTTGATGATCTTAACAGTCTTTTCCAACCTAAACGATTCGATGATTCTATGATTTACGAATGAAGGGAAGCAAACCAAAGCACTTGTTTCTTGTTAATGTGTCTGCCAATGTTCTGGAGCTAACGGGACTTGGCCTCTCGCACCTCCTTTGGACGTATAAAGAGGCAGAAGAAAACAAACTTGCTTGCTTTTTCATCTCCTAGCTGGTTTTTCAATGTTGAATGACCTGCTCATTGAGCACAGGAATACTGACGCTCAAATACAAGGAATTTTCCTTTCTCTGTGTTCCTACAGAAGGAGGAGTTACTACCCAAGGTGGAGCTCATTTACTCATTTACCTGTCCAGCTTCTGGGAGAATAACTTCCTTCAGGCTACTCACTTGACTTTCTTTACAATATCAGCAGCAAAGATGTGCTATTTGAAAAGTATATAATTAATTCATGTAAAATTTAAAATAGCTGGTATTAAATTTATGCCTCATACAATTTGTTATTACTTCAGATTTACTTTTAAATTGGTTTATTTTTAAAAGACTCACATTAAATAATCTGCTTTTTTTCTTAAATTTGTATCTTATCTATTGTAGAGACACTTAAATTCCAGGAAATAATTTGATCCTGGGATTTGAACTGGACCTACAAGAAAACAGTAAAAGTTTTGGATTCAAGGCTATGATCTTGGACAGTTCTCAAAAGGAAATACAGAAAGATGTAGCTCAGGAAAAAGGCAGCCTGAAATTAGAACTGTCGTTTAAACAAATAGAACAGATTTCAATTTTAGTTTTAACCCTGCTGCTATTTTTATACTATAAAGAAGCTAAAATGGGAAGTGGTTTATGTAATGAAAATCCAAATATAAACAATCCCCTTTTGATTTCTAAAGCAGATTTTTTCTGTTGAGGAAGACTTATGATTTTCAAATTGCTGCATCTCTATTATTATTATTACAGTAATAAATTACCTTTAAAATGAGATGTAGGTGCCAAAGCATTGGGCCAAATACAGTAGAACTGTTCACTTTTAATTATTATCCTGTGGAGTTAAAGCCTGCGTTGAGTAGATCTATTCAAAAAGACCTGAAACTGGGATGGAACTGGAATTGATCTGTGAGTCAGGGCAAGAACAGAAGAATTCACAGCAGCTGTGTGCGTATCCGTTCCATCCGACGAGAACATAGGTTGCTCAGGTTTTGTGTCCCGTTTTGGCAATGCTCTGCATGGTACCATTTTGTACCATTGATATCTTTTGGACTTCCACTGATGTCTTTTTGGAGCTGAGGTACCTTCGCAGGGCAGTGCCACCAGGGAACTGAGTATTCCTGTTCTTTCCCAAAACAGAAAAAATCTGCAGCTTTTGGAGCTGGAATTATCCCTAAATTTCTGTGACGTGTTTAGTCCGTGTGCATTATGATCGTTCTTGGCTACACTGAGGGCTTCTCAGGAGATGCAGCTATAACCACAGTGCAGCCAACTATTTATTTTTCCCTCTGATAAACAAATATATTCCAGAGAAGGCAATTTCAGCTGGCTGCCTGTGGACTCCCAGCCTGATCTGAGCAAACACTCCCTGAGGAGTGGAGGACACTTGAGGGCTCTGTCTGTGTGGTTTGCAGCTCACCACAGAGAGCTGCAAGGTTCCCATGTTAATCCCCTGCCATCCAGATTAAGAGCTTTTCAGCTCTTTTGCAGATATTATGTTTTTTAAGAAGAAACTCTTAGAGTTCTCTAATCACCACATAAAATAGAATACAGCAGCCTTTGGTGGTGTGAGAGGTTGCTCTGTGCAGGGAAGAGCTGATACACAGACCACCCTTGCAGAGCAAATCCCACCCCATCTATTCCTGCTGCTCAGCATCCACTTTGAAAGCTTTTTTGGGGGTAAGCTGATGTATTTAAACCTTTCACCTTGGACGTTTGGTCTGTACCATTTTCATAAGTTAGTGGATTCTGAAGAAACTTCCAGCCAATTCATATGCAAGGATGCGGGAGGTGATGGCAGGTGTGTGATAACCTGTATCTCCCTCCATCGCGCCCTGCCTACATGTTGCTCTTGCTTTGACCCAGGGGTGCAGCTCCCAGCACAGATGGGGCCATAGCATGAGCTGTGTGTTAGCCAAAACCTGAGCGGGAGTTGGGTGAACGGACACCGAGGTGCCTGCGCCTTGAATGAAACTGCTGCTGGGACCGCAGGGAGGCCTGAGCCTGGCATGGTGTGTGAAGTTCTGCTTTGTATTTGCCTCTTAATGCTTTGTAAAGAGTGAAAACTGTGTGTGCTTGCTATCTCATTATGGTGCATAAGATAACTAAGGCTCCTCGGGACGAAACAAGCTTCAGAAGTGCATGCTGCTTTTCTGCTCTACATTTAAGCAATAATAATTTATGAATCTAATTAGGCTCTGGTTTGCAAGAATGATGAATATTCACATTCTAAATAGCTGAGAAATATTAAAAATGTATGACAGCTTTATTTGTTCCAGCTCTGAGGATTATGGGTGAACGTTTCCCTTACTGTGCTGAGCTTTCTCAGCATCACTCAAGTGCTGAACTGGGAAGAAAGGGCATTCAGGCTGGGGCGGGGCTGGCCCTGCCAGGCAGACCTGTCTGCAGGGCCCTGCCAATGCAGTCCATGGGCCCGTTCCAAAAAGAGCAGCAACAAAATTTGCAGCACTGTGGGCTTCAGAGTCTCTGTGACAACTTGTTTCACTGCCATAGCTAATATCCAAGTTGTTTTCTAGCATGTGTATTTTTAGAAACAGGATTTCTTAAAAGTGAACCTAAAGACAATGTTTTCCTAATAGCCTCCCCCTATTTCTTATCTTACAGGTAACTTTGGAATTTGAGTATTTGAGCTGGAAGGATTTGATAACTCCTTTTGCATTTCACCTTTAATTTTATACCTTTTGCTCTCTGGATTCCTCTGCCATAATGAAAGCAGATGATCAGCAGTTTTGCTGCCCTTAATAAGGTGTTTAATTTACAAATTCTAAGTTGCCTACAGAGCTTTACATTGTAAGGAAAGTATGTCATTTATTTTTTTTATCTCCTTCTAATTACTTTCTATATTTTGCTTTGCTAGCACAAGGGTAGGGTATTTGATTTGCTTGTCTTGCAGCAATCTTTACATAAGACCACAACATAATTTTACCATCTAAATGCCCAGTCAAGACTAAATTAATACCGTCAGCTGAACACTGGTCTGTTGGCGAGCCCATCATATGAGAATTTAATGTGAGCTGCATGTTTGTATTATTTTGGGGATGGGTGGTGGTTTTGTTTTGTGTGCTTTTTTTTGTTGATATCAATATAAGTATCAGGCTCAAGGAACCGAGAAACAGAGAAGCATCTTCTGTAGTTCATTGTTCCATAGGGATCACTCTTTTCTTTACATTGGTATTGAGTTTGGGGCACAGCTCACGCTGAGGTCATATCTATCACACTGAATTACCAAGTACTGGTCAGGTTTCTTTGGATTGGATTTGGTTTCCAGAAATTGCATATGTACATACAAAAGGAAAACAAACATTTTTGCCTCGCAGCTCATCAACTGGGCAGTACAGAATCAGCACCCCAGGAACTCTGAGCCTACTGTTTATGAATGAAAATCAGGTCAGACAACTTAGAACTCAGCATTTACAAATTTCAAATACTTTGGACTAAAATATTGACAGTTATGGAAACTACCTATCTGCAACTTGAAAACAGAAAAAAGAAACCCAAACCCCCAAATTATTTCCTTTTACCCTGTAGTTTTCTATATTTATTCTACACAGGGCTGAGGTTCTGGATAAATTTAAGAAAATTTTATATTATACTGGCTTTGTCCATCATATGAACCATTTTCACAACAGTGATCTCCTCACGCTATGGCCGCTTGACTTCAACACTTGTAGAGATGCAGCAGGGTTCCCATTAGAAACTGCCCTCCCAGTGTGACACAACTGGTAGCAAGCCCTTTGCATGAGAAAGCTTGGTTTATAAGGTCTCAAAGTGGAGCAAGATGTCTCCTTCAAAAGGGTTAAGCAATCTCTGAAAAACATCTTATGTTGGACAAATGACGTTGATGCCAAGTCCCGAGCTGACCAGGTCCCACTTGGCTGGTTGACGCTGGCTGGTTAACGTCTATGAAAGGACAGGCTCTGATTTGATTAATTTTTCACCTAACTGGATCAGACAGACAAAATGGGAGCGTGAGGACAGGTCATTATCCCTGTTCCATGGACTGGGAGATGGAAGACTGTTACTCATTGAAAGTCATACAATAGATGTGTGGGTGCCAGATGCTGTACATGCCCGAGATGGGATTTAAACCCGGATGTCCTGAGTGCCAGCTCAGCACACTAAATTCATAGTTACCCATCCTCCCAAAAATCCATAGGCGGCTTTCTGATTGGTTCAGTATTTGGAAAAGTTTGGCTGCCATAAAGTGATACTGCAGAGAACCCTATAATTTACTAATGTAAAAGACTATTTTTACTACCCTGTTCATCTCCTTTAGGAATGAGTGAGTTTAGCCTTCTACAAGGTAAGAGAATAACAATTAGAGCAACCTTTCAACAGTGGATGTTACAGCACATGCCTGAATTCACTTGCCAATAACACCTGAGAAGTCTGTGTTAGAAGAAATAATTCTGATTCCACTCTGTACTGTGGTGATTTTCAGGTATTCTTCATTAGTATTTCGTTCTTCAGTTTTTCTCCATTCTTTGACACATTTTTTAACTTTGCAGATCATTAAAATTGTATTATTTTCGGACTGATAAAAACACTTCCTTATGCTGGAAAGGAACAAATGGAGCATCTCTGGTGGATATGATTGAATTGATTTACAGCAAAGGAATACAAGTTAACAAGGAAGCCACTACCTTCAAAAAATGGGGGAAAAAAATCTGTAATTCTGAATACTGCAAGTTTTGGAGCATAAATGAGGGAAGTTTATGGAGCCTTTTGGATTAAACCAAAGGCCAGCTCCATTAAACCAAATGGAGCATTCCTAATCTGACATGTTGACAAGAACACCCCTGCCTATTCCAAAAGGGAGTTTCAAATGAATCCAGATTTATCTTATGTTCCCAACAGGGGCTGGGCTGGCTCCAAAGGAAGTTGTCCAGGCCAAAAATAAACAAGATACACATGAAGCAGTTTGTGCCACCAGGAAACATTCCAGGGAATATGTGGAGAGGAGAAGAAAGCCAGCAGAATCACGGCTTAAGATGTCTTTCCTCTCCCCTCATTATGTCCTATCTCTATTTTTTCAGAGAATGTAAATCAAGGTTTCTTCCCCATGAGACCCCTTGCTGTTCTATTCACTTTCCTTGTCCTTACTTCCCCAAGGAGAGGGCTCCATGTGCTGCTTCTCCCCAGCACTCAGCTCCTCCCTGTCCTGCAGTTGCAAGGAAGCAGCTACAGAGATGCTCAGTGCTGAAGTGCTGATCCTGCATCTGCTAATGTTCATATTTGGTTATTGACTTCTGCAAGAGCAGGCTGGAGCCGAACAGCCATGCTTTTTCCAGGAGTGTGTGTCCATAATTTGAATTATGTAATTCTGAAAAGCGATGTAGCCTTTTCCAACTGCTCTTACTGCGGCAGACACAGAGCCACAGTAATTGTGAATATCACGACAAACACCTTTTCCATTTGCATTTTGTCAAACTGGGACCAACCTTTTAATTTGCTAAAAGACCCCAGGAGAGCTGTCCTGGTGGCATACGTTGTTCGCTGTGCCATGTCTGACCAGAGGCTGATGTGGGCTTTATGATTTGCTGGAGCAGAGTCACTAAATTACATGCTGCTATGAGATATATAACCCCACGAGAGACAGAACAGCTCCTTAATACTACAGCCTTCGAAGAGGCATGAGCTCAGATGCCGCTTCCTAGCGTTAGATGCAATAGTAGAAGTCCTACCTCATGAAACATTATAGACTCCATCTTCAAAGCAAATCCAAGTTTGTGCCCATAATACTAGTGTGTTCAGAACTTCTTGCCAGAGAAAAAGTCTGTCTAGCTACATATAGACAAGCATCAGTGTAAGCGAAAAGGAAGGCTGCGGAGTGTCTACTTTACAAATGCCACTCTAGGGTCTCAGAAGTGCATGCTACACACATGCAGGATGGAGACAGTTACAAGATGTTTGGCTATGAGGGCTAGGGTATAAAATACAAGTCTCACAAGGTCGTTTTATAGCCTGAACTGTAGATTTTGCAGCAGACTTAGTAAGCTGTTAGCTGTTGTTTGGGAATCAGAAATCTGTTCCAGAGATGTGTGTTGCCTTCCATCTAGTATTAACGTTTAAATTTTGTGTGTGAATCTCTCATCACCAAAATTACAGCAGTCCTGTTTGTCCACAAACTGCGTCATTTGCTCTCCCCAGCAGTAACTGGATGACAATGGCCATATCCTTGTAGAGTTTGATACTTGAAGGAAATATGCTAACAGAATTAAATGTGAGAAATAGATTACTAGTGTCACTTGTGGCAGTGAAAACTTTTGCAAAGAGATGGCGTAGAATATTGCTACAGTATAGGAAAATGTTGAAACACCGCACATAAAATAGGTAAGTGATGATCAATGATTGTATGTGTGTATTCACCACAGTCACATTGACTTTAATAGCAGTTGTATGTACACAGCCAAGGAAGTGTTTTTATCATACACATATATATAAAAAATAGATATATTTATATATGTGTCTCTATGAATGGATAGATTCCTGTGCATTTATGTATAAAACCACACAAAACTACAGCTGCTTGGTCTTGTCCTTTTGCTATAACATTTAATAAGTCTAGTAGAGATTTATTCTGCTAATATTACAGTATATTTGCTACATGTACCAAGGTTTGTTTGAGGGTTTTTTTGTAGGTACCAGGAAGGTAATAGGTAGCTGGGTTTTGGGGTTCAAGCAGATGCAAAAATCTGAGGCTGGCCAGATCAAGACTTCAGCTTGAGAAGTGTGAAATACATAGCTGGATTACTCCTGCAGTTCTAGTGCAATGATTTTGCTCTTGCCTGTCTGTAAGATGTCTTTCATCTTGTTCTCAATCTTGGCAAGAAGCTCATGTTTGAGGCTTTGGGTCTTCTTCCAAGGACACTTGACTCTCCTAGCCCTCATAGGAACTGATAAAATTATAGGCAAGTTCTATTAAATGATACTAGAGAGTTTTGTTTTTAAAATTACCCAGAACTAGGTCATGCACGCGAGATCCAGGCTGGGTATCCAGGAGGGGAGTAAGGAACCTGTGTGCCTGGGTGAGCGAGCTGCTTGCTAGACTGGAGATGGGGGGACACCAGCCCTACACGCCCTGTCCACAGCCCAGAGTTTACAGACTGTTCCTAGCTTTGGCCAGCAATGTGTTAGCCTCTCCCTGGGGTGGGATGATGATTCAGAGGGGTGTCTGAATCATTAGGGCTTCCCCGGGGCGAGGCAGGACAGGGGCATGCTGCCCTGCGGCGTGTCCGGGCAGGGGGCTGGATGGGGAAGGAGCTTCTAGCTCCACAGACCTGCAGCCCCAGGAGCAACCTCCTTCCTGAAGGACCTTACACCTGTAGGGTGGCCACAGGTAAGAAACAGGATCAAGGTGACATACAGCATTTGTAAAAGTCATTCCTATGACTTTTTTTGGTGTATTTGCTTTCACGATCTGTTTTCGGTTCACCGGGGCTACAAACTACGGCAGCTTCCCTGAAAAGTCTGCAATAATGTGAAAACAGAAATAAGCAGTGAGTGGCTGTTACAAACTACACCGGCCTCCTGGCATTTTCGGTTGTTTTCCACCCACCCTTGAAAATCATCTCTGGCCCAAAATGGAGCTGTGAGCTGTACCACATGCTCTAAATGAAGTGCTAATTAAATACTTCTACTTAATGTAGACAACATTTGTTTGAAAAGACTGTAATGTACTGCAGATGTCATGAATTCCCTTCAAGAACGATGAAGGGAGCAACGTACACATTGCTCCCCTCTCTAGGAGTCAGGATGCAACCCGGGTGGTTATCACTGATAAGGCCTAATGCTGAACCAGCACTCATCTGATCCAAATTCCCACACACGTTCTCTCGCAGTGACCTTGGTATCAGGAATACTGGAGGTGCTTCCATCTGGATGCACGCTTTGACACATGGGAGATAAATGGTGGAGCTGTAGAGCTTGATAGATACTTGGAGTCTGTAAGAAAACAGGTAAGAACTGGCAGATGTTGCAGAAAAGGACCTAAATCTCCCTGGGTGGAGGCCCCAGCCACTCCAGAGGAGCTGGCAAGTGGTTTCTGGCTCAAGGCTGTCCCAGGACAGAGCTCCACAGCAAAGGAACTGAAAGGCTTTGGGTTTAGCACATGCACTAACATTCTTTCTGGCAGCAGGCGAAAGGCTGAAAATCCAGGTCCAGAGTAGCTGGAAGGCTCTGCTGAAGTTACTGCCATTGAAGTCATGGTTGATCTTTACGTTTCAGGGTCAATAGCCATCAAGCTCAGAAGAGCCAGATCACCCGGCTTTTGGGATATGCTTTTGCTGTTAATGGGCCATATGTTCAAGTCCATTTCCAAGTCCAGACTTGCCCATGAGTAGCTTGCTTTCACACAAGCTCTGGCGCAGGCTCAAGTCCAGCTCTAGCTCTGTCCCGAGGGAAGAGTTTGAGCAAAATGGGTGTCTTTGTACAGACCCAGGCTCTCATCAGTGCGGGCTGGGTGGATTAGACAAAAGCAGGGCTGTGCATACAGGGAATCAGTTTTCCAGTGTGAATCCCAAACTTGGATTGAAACACTTTATATGTATGCGAGACCTAAATTACACCAGGCCAATAGCTAGGCAAACAGACAGAAGTTTGTCACGGAGCTTGTCCCCACATGCCTGTGCTCATCACACACGTGGCCTCTGTCCTCAGGCAGGCTCTGAGCTCAAGCCCTCCTGGGTCATCTTTTGGGGGAGGAGATTTTTCTCATAATCCACAGGACTAGATACCCAGATTGTCCTTTCTATGACAGTTTAAACCTTTGGGTATCTGAGGGGCTACCTGTGAAAGCCTGGCACTTTGCCTGAGCTTGGGCATCAGGGATGGGTCAGAGAGAGGCCCCCACTGTGTACAGAGGGGCAGGAAAGGGACCTTTGGGAGTATTTCAGCTGCAATGGTCTGAATCCACCCCACACACAAACAAAGCAAATAAGACGGAAAGAATAAACTAGGAAATCCAGTTTTCATGCAGTTATGGTTACTTACAGGGCTGGGAAAGTTTTCTGATACTCCGATGTCAGGATGGCAAAAAGGCAGAGATTACAATTGGGAGAGGAAGGAACATGAGCCAGGATTCCTGGCTTTAATTAGTTAGTGCTAATGAGCCTTGTTAGTGGCTTGCTTACTGATACACAAGTCTGCTCCTCAAAGTGGATGGTACTATCAAATAACTTGTTGAGAACAAATGACTAAGGTATGTTAGTGCAGGTGAAATAATATTTGCGTGGGACTTCCAGGCCTGCAGATGAACATTGCAATAGCGCCTATGTTTTGGGGTGTCAGCGATGACGACACATACCTTACATTAACACTGGATATGTGTACGTTTGTAAGCGCAAACTGGAGAAGGAGCTCAGCACTGAAGAGTTAACAGGTGAAAAAAAAGTCCAGTTCTTTCTGTTTTCATTCTGACACATTCTGCTTTGAACTGCAGCCAGCATGAACCACGACCGCCCTGATCCAGCAGTACCTTCTCACTGCACTCCGAGGTTGTCCCCCCGGGACTTGTCCCCTGCAGGTCTCCCCAGCAGAAGCGGAACTGGGTATTCATAGATCCCTAACGGCAAATTGAACTCCCTCTCTTTTTCTTTTGAAGGTTGCAGGCTTGTAAAGATCTGAAGCTGGTTTAGCAACTGTTCTCTGCAGCAGGATTGTGCTTATTGTGCAATGTTAAAAGTTATTTTTATTAAAAGAGTGAAGCCAGCATGTTTCCTTGCTGGTGGAAGGACCAATGTAGACCATAGCATACTGAGTTTCTGCCTGCAGTGCCCAAAGTCTGCAGGCAAAATTGAGTGGAAGGGTGCAGGGTGTGTGGTCACCCTGGCAGCGCTGCCCCAGCCGCCCTCCGCACGCTGTCCCCTCCTCAGCACCAATTCCACACTGGGAAGTTATGGCTCAGCTACCTCCATGTCCGCTTTCACCTTCTTATTCCCAGGTACCTTGTGGGGAAAGATGTGTCCTTGTGCCATTGGCAGCAGGTAGAGCATGGACAGCCTGGCACCCTGATGCCAGGACCAAACCAACCTCAGGCAGTCCCACACTTGGGGCACAGGGAGCAAATTGCTCCTTCAGGAGATCTGGGGATCTGGACAGTTTCCAAACAAGTGGCTTGCAAGGTGCCTGGTGGCTCTAAGTGAAGAATTGAGAGTACAGCCGCTGTAATCAATATTTCAGAGCAGCACAACTCATTTATTATTCCCCTCATATGGATGGGAAGGAAATTTCAAGGTGGGATTCGAGTGCACAGAGGGGTTGGAGTTTCTTTGGCAGACACAGTAGGTACCAGCATGAGCCTGCCGGGAACTGGGACTCTCATGGTGGTACTGTGTGAAGATACTCCAGGAGATACCAGAGTCAAAGGCAGAGAAAAATCTTCATTTTCAGAGTGACACAGCAATTAATTAGCGCTATCTTTGTCCTTCTCTTGCTGGGGCTGATAACAGTGAAGGCTGAACTATATGGAGATAGCTTCAAAGAATTTCTTTGTAGTAAGACATATGCAGCACCTTACTGTGTAGAGTATGAAAGCTGCTCCTGTAGAAATTCATAGAATATCGCCACATTCTTTTCAAGATGGTTTTGCAATGTTGCGAGTGCTTTTTGGGGTTGGATGCTCTCTTGGGAGAAAGAGGAGGTAGGAATCCAAGATGATGAAGAAACGAGAAAAAGGGGGAAGAGAAAGCAGATGGCTAGGTAGAGAGCTTTCCTTATAAAGTATTATATATTGAGGATGTGAATTCTATTGCCTGTTGCTATTTATTATGACCACATAAAATTCAAAGTACTTTGGTGTTTAAATAGTTATAGATTCAGGGATGAGTCATGAAGCAGAGCGGATGTTTTATCTGTGGCCGTGTTGGTGAATGGTTTTCTAATGCAAGGATCTTATTTCCGCTCTCTACTTTAATGGTATTTCTGTTCCCAAATTATTTTGTTGTAGATAAACGGGATAAAATGAAGAAAAGTAATGCTTCTGGGGCTATTGATTATTACAAACTTAATTATTTTTGTCTAAAAAACATACTGCTACACAGTATTGCAGCGATATTCCAAGTTGTCACTCTCCAGAGAGAATTAATCAAGAAAGATACCTTCTGGCTCTGCTTCTATAGGAAATTTTGAGGGGAATTTCTGCTGCTGTTGGTGAGCAGGTCTCTGAGTCAAGTCTTATCTTGTGCATCTTTTTTGCCAAGAGACAATGTGTCATTTGTGTGATAGCCACTGCAAGCATCCTGCGCAAGGGAGGGAGCATGCAGGGGAGTGTATCCAGTGGCATGAACTTAAAAAAAAGAATCCTGCAAAGTACAGTTCTGCATGTGGAAATGGACGACTTTCAATTTTTCAAGTTTAATTCTCTTAGTATTTCTGGGTATGGTAAGTTAGAATAGACTGAAATTTGTATAATAACTGGGATCATTCACATGAAATTTATTTCGATACAAAACACTCTCTCTTGCCCTGTGATGGTGTGCTCCCCCCTCCTGAGCTTTTCCCATAACCCTGCTCAAGCAATAACCACCTGTGGTGGTCGTGATAGATGCATCTGGTTGTGATGGATGCATCCAGTTCAAAGTGGATTTGGGGAAGACAGATAACAACACAACAGCCAAGTGTTATTGCGCAATGCGTCCACCTAAGCACAGTGAAGAAACTAAAATCTGTGGTCGGTGTGCAAACATGACTATGAGGCAGTCATCTTACTCCCATCAGCAGTGAGCAGCCCCAGAGCCCTTGGAGCTCCCCTGCACGGCAGCGGGCTGCATGCCAGGCTCTCCCCGGGAGCAGGGATGCCTCTCAAGGTCACCCCTCGAGGATGAGAGATTCCTTGCCGCAACAGATTCTCGGTAAGTGGCTACAGCATGCTAAACTTTGAAATCTTAGCTAAGTGATATAAAGGATTGATTGTGCATATATGATCCCTTAGACATAAACTGTTGACCAAGTCTGGGCCTAGGATTGGATCCAGCCACACCCAGAGTTCTCTCTGAGGAAGGAGTTTAGAAAGCAAGGGGGTCCTTTCTGAACCTCGTGACTCAATGGGAGGGTCTCCCTGACAGTTTTGTCTGACCCTGCCCTCTATGCAGTAAATAACCAAGTGTACCTTGCCATCAAATCTTGTTAAACCACTGTTGCATTTACCATTGAACTTTCTTAACTCACTGTTTTAAACCAATAAGCTCTATTTTTGCCTCCCTCTCACTCCATAGGTGACACACCCCTAAAAGATTTTGTAATGGCGCAGCGGTAGTTTTCTCTTCCCCGAAATAAAGAGTTAAGTTTGAGAGAAGACAGATCCTTGTCCCAAGGAAAGTTTCACTGATCTTGGAGTCAGGGACCCCAAACAGAGGCTGCTTTTGGAAGACGCGTGTTGAGGATTGTTAATGCTGGAGAAGGAACTGACTCATCACATCATCAATTCTGCTCCTCTGCCAGTACAGCACAAAACATCTTTTATCATCACACTCTCTCTTTCTTCTTCATTTCTTTTTTAAAGGAGTTTAAGACTGTTCAGTGTTCTTGTCTTCCCCTTTTCCAGCCTGTTGCTGTTCTCCGGCTCGCTGTTACAGGCTGGGGAGTCAGAGCCCCCATTTGCCCCATGCAGGAGGACTCTTCCCATCCAGGCGTTGTCAGGGACGAGCCAGAGGATGGATTTCTTGGCTTATGCTTTCACTCCTAGCACTGAGTTGCACACATACCCCTGAGCTGTAAGAAAACTAAGCTTTCCCATCTGAGTCCTTTTTTCTTTTTGTTTGCCTTAATCCCCCCTTTCTCTTTGTTGCGGAAAGCACTGTTTATCTTAATGGGGACAGAAAGAAGACTCTGGCCGCATAATTGCCACGAAGGCTACAGCGTGGTCCAGACGGTACCAGTTTGCACTGATATTTTTCTGGAGCATGCCAACAACAAGCGGCTGCTGTGAGAGCTGAAATTGCTGCTTTTTTTCTGTTCACATCTGCATTTGATTTTCAATCAAGACTTGGTTGGTGAAAAGCCAACTAATCTACAGTGCTTAGGGGTTTTTTGTTTGTTTTTAAGGGGCTGGTTTAAGCCAAGTTTGGTACCACAGAACTAGTTTTTAATAGATTTTTTTTCCCCTGAATTATAAGTACTTTTGGAGATAGAGACTATTTCAAATGGATCTTATGGGAAAATTATTATTCACCATTTTTTCTTTTTATTAGTATCTTATGTTTGACTGTTACAAAGGGCCAAGACCTTTCTGTGCTGGGTGTATTACAGCTCACAACAAAATGGCAAATCACCTACACAGGCCCTCGTGGTGTCAGGGATCCTGCTGGGGAGATGGGTGCCTCCAGCTCCAGGCTCTGGAACCAGGGAATCAGAAAAGTTTGACTTCTGTGAGAATTAGGGGAGGAATTTCCACAGGTTTTGCATAAAAAGCCTGGCATTTTTGGGGAGGCTGGTGTCACATCCTCTTCCATTTGCTGCTGTTGTGGCAGATGAAGAACTGGTTTTTCATTGAAAGCACATGAAAAGTCACTGTTTAATCAGAAATTTCAAAGGAACTGAAAAAAGATCCATCTGTGATTCCACCATCTTAAGCTTTGGGGAACAAAAAGAGGAAAAGGATCACAGAGTTTTCACTCTTTAATGGCAATTTTTCTGTGAATTAGAGTAACAGGAAGCACTGACCTGTGACTAACGCAGTCTACAGAAGGACTTGTAGTATTGCTGTCTGTCCTTTATTTATCCAAGGCTCCACTTGATACATAACACACTTTTAGTAGAATTTTTTAAGCTGAACACACAGTTACTGTTGAAAGGTGCTGAACTAATAACCCTCTGAAACTACAGTTTCCTCTTAACATGGGGAAAATTGGTTGGGGGTGTTGGCTGCATGAGGAAGAGGGCAAATTAATTATACCGACAAAGCAAAAACATAAAAGGCAAAAGCAACTAACATAACACAGTAGGAGTACTGTGAACTATTAACACTCATATCTCAGTGCTTTGCACCTGTATTTGAATGTGTGCTAGTGCAAAAATCAGTGTGAAAATCTACCTCGGTCAGCCCGTGCATATATTCTATCCCCTGCAAGAACACCAGCATGGCACTGAAAGCCTGAGGCGCTTTGCGGGGCCCCAGGACCTGTGTTGCCGAGACCTCTGAGCCTGTGCAAGCGCTGCGATGTGTGTCACGATATTAGGAATGGGCAGTGCTGGGGAGCGGGGGCTGTGCCCGTGTGCCCAGCAGAGGGGTGCGATGCTGCGGCCCCCGGGCTGCCCTGCCATCCTTATGGGCCTGTTTCCCTCTAGCAATGTCGTTTCCCTAGCATAAATTTGACCTTTCAGCCTGTAGTTTTACTCTTTTTTTTTTTTTATCGTTTTAGGCAGATTTTCTATAGTTGGTGATTTTTTGACTAAAGGTGTAGGCTTTAGTGATCAGAATCCACGAGTCCCATCCCTTCCTAGCTGTCCTCTGCTAACAGATGTGATGTGTTTGCTGCAATACTTCTGGCTTGCTAAAGAACTAGTTTAAATAGTTGAAAATACTAAATGACTGTGTGGTTGTCGAGCAAAGTACAACCTTCAGCAGTCTATGCTTTCTTCTGCTACACAGCAAAAGTTTAAAAGGTCCCTTAATAATGGACAGCCCAGAGCTAAAATCTAGTGTTCTTTTCTGATTAGCTGTCTTTTAGACGGCAAAGATATTACCTACAGTCTCTGTACGGAAAACCTGCTAATTTCTCACCTACCTTCAATTTGCTGGGTCAGTGGATGTATGTTTAAAAATACATAATAGTTGGAGGCTGAGTATATGGCTGCAGCGTTTTTCTTTAACGAGCCAGCTAATGAGATTTGGCAGCCCTGTTTGTACGGGGCATTAAATGCCGAGGGAGCTGGATGCACCAGCTGGGGCTGCCACAGCAGTGGCCCTGCACACGTGCTTGGGGCAGACACTGTCCTGCAGAGAGAGAGCCTCTTCCCTGCCTTACGTAGGAAATAGAACACACAGCACTTTAAATCTCTGCCTGTTTCAGTCTTTGGGGGATGTTTTTAGGGAGCTTGGATAAGCTTGATCTGCCTTCTGCGGTGTACACGGTGCCATCTATTGCTGCCTTCCTTGAGGCACCAAAAAACCTTTCTCTTGATATAGTTTGTGCTTATGGCCAAAATATTTGCCTGTATATTTGACCTAGGCACCAATGTAGGATGAGCAATTTTAGGTTTTTAACTGAAATTTCTTTCCTTCCTCCATTCTTGGACTTCAGAAAATGGTTTTCTTTTTTTTTTTTTTTCCTTTTGGAAGGAAGGAAGGAAAAGCGTTGAACTTCTGTTTACCTCATTTTGTTTGAACAGAGCCCTGTGTGTTAACCCTCCTCCGCACAATGAAACTCTGTACAGTGAAAATTGGCTAAGTGGGTCCTTATTCAGGGTCATTCATCACCATGGCACGGCTTCGTGCATACGTGGCAGATTTACATCAGTGAAACTGAGGAAGAAAAACAAAAGGCCCATGATCTGAAGGAAGGGCTGCCGTTATTTATGAAGTGCCGGTAATGTGCTGAGGACTAGATGAAGATCTAATCAGCCTCGCTCTGCAAGGGTGCTGGTGGCAGGGTGACACACCACCCAACACTGCAGCAAGGAGGACAACGTGCTCAGCAAAGACACGTTGTGGAGTGCATTTTGCGCACTGGTCCCTTCCCTCCAGAAGATGGGGCATCTGTATGGGAAGTGAGTACAGTAAAACTAGTTAAAGGAAATAGTGTTCCTGTTGCACTTATTTGAAACCTTCACCAGGCCAGGAAGCCATAGTGATAGTTTCAGATCCCACTTTGTTCTTTTTGTCCAAGCAAAATAAATGCCAACAAATGTCAGAGGGGATGCAGAAATGAATGGAGAACGTGCTTCTTGGAGTCAGCAATCCATCCTCCTTGGGGGGCTTAAATATATACATATATGTAGGTTAGACATTAGGAAAAATTTTTTCAATGAAAGGGTTGTCAAGCACTGGAACAGGCTGCCCAGGGAAGGGGTCGAGTCCCCATCCCTGGACATATTTAAAAGCAGGTAGATGAGGTGCTTAGGGACAGGGTTTAGTGGTGGGATGGCAGGGTTAGGTTAACGGTTGGACTTGATGATCTTAAAGGGCTTTTCCAACCTAAATGATTCTATGATTCTATATACATTTCTTGTTGTCTCTGCTGTATTTCAGTGGGGGACAAGCAGCAGCTCTGAAGTTGTTAGCCAGGAGCCCAAACCTGCAAGCCAGGCTCAGGTTGCCTTCACCCAGAGCATCGTTAGATGCTGCTGGGCTGGGTGCAGGGTGCATGGTGTCAGCCGGCACCTGCTGCTCATTCACAAATTCTCAGTTTTTTCACAGCAATGGCAATACTCGCTCAACAGCCGATTGCCAGGCCATGAGGAAGCCTTCTCCCACTCCCTGCATCCTGGTGATTTTTGTTAAAGGAGAAATTGCATCTCTTGGCACTGGAGGAGATGAGAGTTGTTCTGGTTTCTGAGGCATTGCTTTTCGGTGAACGTCTCCAGCTGCTGCACTCCCCTTCACTCAGGGCACTGACTCATGCTTTTTGCCATCACAATAAGTCTGTTTTCATAAACAAAATTAAGCGCACTGTGTTTATTCATTAGGGAGATTTGAAGTCTCTCAGCAACCAAGAAATATGCTTTGTGGGATGAACTCTCCCTCCCTCTTCCCCCCTTTTCTCTTTTAACAGCTAAGGGAAAGAAAAGTTTTGGGAAAACACTGGCCTGATGCTATCAGCAGGCTGATTCTGTGCCTGTTGATGTGCAACACCATGACTGAGGAGATCGCAGAATCATAGAATCGTTTAGGTTGGAAAAGACCTTTAAGATCATCAAGTCCAACCATTACCCTAACCCTGCCATCCCACCACTAAACCATGTCCCTAAGCACCTCGTCTGCCCGGCTTTTAAATACCTCCAGGGATGGGGACTCGACCACTTCCCTGGGCAGCCCACTCCAGTGCTCAAGATGGTATTGACTGTTCAGCTGGGGCTTGTACATCTTGGAGACTCAGTGCTCTAGAGAGGGCTATTGTAAACTGCTCAATGACAAACAGGAAAAAAATGGGACAGGTTGATGGACTAGGCTTTAAACAATGCTCCAGGTAAGCACAGTGCAGATGAGGGGTTCCAGCTTGACAGTCAGAGAGAGAAGTTTGTCTGGCATGTGGGTGGCTCTGTGCCAGCGGCTCTCTTATAGATGGATTTGGGCAGGACTGGGCACGGGCAAAGCCAAGCAAGGCTGGTGGCACAGCTGGCTCTGCTGCTGGTCTCCCTGTTGTGTCCATCCCAACCCCAGCCTTCTCTTCTCCCCACAGTGGGAGCACAGCCAGACCCAGCCCCTTATCCTAAGTGGGACAAAATTCGATTTGCCTACAGTGCTGATAGGTTTTGAGCTGGATCTGCAGCAAGGCAAGAGGCTCATGCAGCCTCACCATGCCGGGACTGCCCACTTTTGGGAGCCGCTCCTGCCTGAAATAAAATTAAATCAAACTATGTGAGTTCACAGCAACAGGATGGATAAAATGTTGGGACTGAAACAACCTCTGTGCTCTCACTTCAAACAAGTGTAAAGGCAAGTAGCAACCAAAAGATGGTATTAAGCATGTGAAGAGTCCGAATCCAATTAAACTAATATATCAGCCCCTGTAATTCATAGGAGTCTTCACTCAAGCATCCAGATCAACTGATTCTGCACCTTGGTCAGCTGCAGTACTGCAGGGGGAGAAGTCCAAAATGCCAAGTTATGGAGCATTATTAAGATAGATAAATTCTAATGCGAGCTAAAGAAAATGAACTGGATCAGAATCAGCAAGTCCGGTTAAGGACGTGTCTTGCTCTTATCAGCCCAGTGATATAAATATACTGCCTAATGTGTGTTGCCTACTACTGTATGGTTTCCAGTGTGCCAGTGGGGTACCCACTGCTCCTTTTGAAATTTGGTTTATGTTATGGAACCCAAATCAGAGACTTGCAAAGCATGTCCCATACTGACTGCATGCTTCTAT
The DNA here is from genome assembly GCA_034008185.1 of Gorsachius magnificus. Lineage (NCBI taxonomy): Eukaryota > Metazoa > Chordata > Aves > Pelecaniformes > Ardeidae > Gorsachius > Gorsachius magnificus. The sequence goes on from CM067091.1 coordinate 18,747,167, forward strand.
TCAGGTAGCTTTAATCCTGAAGAAGAGAATGTAGATTAAATAAGTAATCCCCAAACCAGCGGGGACCAGTGAGGGAACCAATTCAGTTGGCCAGGTGTAATGCCAATATACACAGAGTGTAATCCCAGCCTCTAAAATAGCGAGATCTGGGTTTGAACATTGATTAATAAAACCACATTCTTACAGGGTGGAATATATACCTTGAATTTCTTCTCATAACAACTACCCGGTGACTTCTTTATTAGTATGCAAATTTTGTACCCATAGAAGAGGAACCAAATGTGGAATTTGCTGTCTTTGCAGCGAATGTAGAAGGTACTTTGGCCATTCTTGAAATCCTGCTTTCTACCACATACCATAAATGAAGTGAATACCTTTCACTTCTGCTTTAGGGGGATCCATAAATCAGAAACAAAGGACAGCAGAATAACAGGGTGGTGTTTCTCCTTCTAGTACGCCACATACCCCATGCCAACAGCAACAATGTCAACGTGAGCTGCGGTTTCCGTGCCAGATGATTCTATGGGATCTAAGCGCAGGGGTTCCTTACCTTCCAGTGCGCAGGGCCAGCCCTCGCACGCCAGCACCCAACCTTCCTCAGGGGTCATTCCGCAGTGAGAGATGCTGGCAGCCACCTCAAACTTCATGAATTTGGGGGAGTGGGAACATGGGTATTGATCTGGGCTCAGACTGTTGATAAACTGATGGTGATAAATTGTCCCCAGTTATCTTCACAGTTGCTGGAGCTGGAACTTTGGCTGAGTCCCTTCCCCATGCCTCAGTTTCGCCATCTGTACAAACAAGGTTATAACGTTTCCTTGAGAAATTTGTGCTGTGTGGGTGAAAAACCACTGGATAAACCCAAGGAACTTTGTAATTTTAAAATGTTTGAGATTTTTGAATGTTTTGATTCCTGTGTGATTGACAGCAAGCGCAGAGGGTCTTCTGGCTTAGGTTCCCACATGGAAAACTGGATACACAGCCATGTATAGGAGCTTATTGGCTAGAAATGTCTTCAAAAGCGTAACCAGATGGACTGTCCGGCTAAATAATCTCAAGCGTGTGACTGTGCATAATTCTTCAAAGGAGACACCTTAACCTGCAGCCATTCTCTCGCTGGTGTGTCTGCAAATTTTGGTACTCCTCTATTTCTATTGCTCTTGGATTCTTTTGCAACTGAAAAATGCTCTGGGTAAAGCGATGGCCAGGTGGAATAGGTAAGTCTCATTTTCAGCTCCTGCCAGGTCAGCCTCCAGCTCTGCTTGCACAACACCTGCCAGATGAATCTCACCCAGAACTTCATCACCTTCAGGTGGTTCTGTTCCTCAACCCTTACCTCCTCCTGAGAGACGGAGCCAGTGAGCACCCATCAGGTACTGCTCTTTGCAAACTAGATGTGTGTGGGTCTCAAAGGACTGTAATACCTTTTCTAAGAAGTCCTGGCTCATTTCAAATCTGCTTGTTTCAGAAACTGAAAAAACCCCACAGACATAGAAGAGATCTCATCAAACACGTGATGGGCTCCAAGACCACAAATGAGTCTGCATCTCTGTTAGGGGTAGGTTCAAAGGTTTCAACCAGCCAAAGCTTCCAGCATGTTCAGATGTGGCACCTTGGAGTGTCAGCCTCTAGAAAATTCACATTGAAGCTCAAACCTGCGTGTCACATATTTGAACCACCCAGGTTTGGAGGAGGGAGAAGCCTCATGGTTATTTCTGTCGCTGCATTTTTTTCCTACTGGGTCATGATGCTTATCAGGCATCGTCAGTAAAAAAAGCCAAAACAACCAACCCAAAACACTCTTGTTTTCTCTTTTTGTCAACCAAATCCCTCTTATTTCCTTAAGTTCTCCTGATGGAGATGTCACTATGAGTAAGAAAAATAAACCAGCTAAGCCTTCATCATTAGTCTTATTTCAGAAGGCTTCAGGTTGGCCAGAAAGATCTGGGTTTGTCTGATATAACTTTAGGAAAATTAATTAGTCTTGGGCTGTAACCAACACACAATGGATCTTGTTTAGATGTAGCTCCTTAGTTATAAAACCCACATAGCTTAACCTGTTTCTAAAGAATGGAGGGATAATTAAAAAAAAAAAAAAAAAGGCTAATTGTTGCCAAACCCACTCCCTGTTGTGTGAACCAGAGAAATCGTAGGGGCTGTGGTCGGAGAGTATCAATTCATGTAGGGTACGACGACTCCATCCCTGCTCTGGTTTCCACACCACCTCTGCAGGCTGCGGCTGCTTGCCAAGTAGGTTTGGTGTGGTTTTCCCAGCTGTGAAATGGGGCGATTGGCTCTTGGGGGCTAACGGGATCGTGCCGTGTTGGGGAATGAAGAAAAAGGCTGGGAACTCACATAGCCATCGCAGCAGCTGTGCAAACACTGGTTTAATACAGGGCTGCTGCAATTAATAGAAAAGGCGTCATCTATGACCGTCACCTGCTGTCGGGTGCATGAAAGACAGTGGCAGAGATCAGCCCAGCAAAAGTCCCTGCTTTCTTATGAGGGAGCTAAGCAGCACAAGGTGAACCAAGCTGCGTGGAAGACTGGAAAAACAAGGTTTTCCAGACAAAACAGTTTTCACAATCATGAAATACTTCCTAGTCTTGGCATAGCTTTGCCAGAGCTGGGGAGAGATGGCTGGGAAGCCCCAGAGGGGAGGGTGGAGATGTCTGCCTGCCCCTGTCTCGGGCTCAGAAAGGCTGGCCAAATGGCCCTGTGCTTGGGAAAGTGCGTGCATGTGTCTGTCTGTCTGTTGGGGGGGTAACTGCTTCGCCTGGCAGCGCTTCTTGCTGTCTTTGCTGTGAGAGCGGAGAGGGTTAGGGGAAGCAGCAAACTCCTACGCCACCAAATGCATCCTGGTCACAGGCCAACGGGGTGGCGGGCGAGGGTGCAGCGTGGGAGGATGCAATGTGCGAGGGTGCGACGTGCGAGGGTCCAGCGTGGGAGGGTGCGATGTGCGAGTATGTGCTGTGCAAGGGTGCAGCATGCACCGGTGCGGTGGGGCTGCTGCCGGCGGGGCCCTGGCCTCCCTCGCCCCTGCCTGCTGAACCCCCTGGGAAGTGTTTTCCATGGCCAGGACATTTCATCTACCGCTGGCAAGGGGGTCTCCGTGGGGTGGGCTCCCACGGGGGCCGTGGGGAGGGTTGCAGGATCTGTGCGGCGGCGGTGAGCGCCCTGTCCCTGCAGAGGGCAGTGATATTCTGTGCTGCAGCAAAGCCTTCCCTGTATTTCCCCAGGCTTTCTTTTCTTGCTAAGGAGAAAAAAAAAACCAAACACCTAAACCAACCAACCCTTCATGCAGCCTAAAGAGCAAATTTTATATAAACTTTGCTTTGGCCCCAGCCTGCAGCCTAGAGGGAGCGGTGCCTTTGTGAGGCAAAGTATCGCATAGCCCGTTCCCATATAAAAACCTAGAAAATGTAAGATATGTGGGCATGGTTCAATTACATTTATTCCTTCCATTTATTTCTTATGTTATATGGCCCTTTTAAAAGTAAATGAAGCCAATACAGTTTCTTGCAAGAGCCCTGTATGCATAGCCAGCACAAATCCTGATTTATAGACCTGTTTGAGTTTGGAATGGGAAAAGGCAAGGAAGGCACTCCTGTGCTAACGGTAGACTGAGCCAGTCACTGGAGACTTCAACTCAAAACAGAAAGGTCTGTCCCCCCCCTTTTCCTTTAGTGAAACCTAACATGAAAAAAATTAGACATTAACCATCTATTGGGCTTAGATTTCAGTGGCTCGCTCATGCTGATATAATCAGGCATCTGAGAAGGCTTCCATGACACTACTCGACTTTGAAAAGATTATATAAAGAGTCCATGAAAAATTTACTCAGGCCAACTTAAACCTTCAGGACTGTTCATCCCACCAGTGATCTAGCCTTACCCAGTATTTGATACATTAAGAGTGTCCACAGGGAGCAGGTCACAGCTGAGACCTTGCTATTAAGCTAAGGAAAAATAACCTGTCAGTTGATGAAGCTTCACTTTGACTGAATCGTAGCCAGTAGCATAGAAAAGACCTAAATTCCCATCACTGTCGTGTTCATGTGCTCTTACCTAGCATGGGCAGAGGGAGGATGGCCAGGGCTGTGCTGCTGTTGAGGTCCCCATGCAACTCCTGAGCAGACTGCTGGGCTGCTGGCTGGAGACATTAGAAATGCCTGTGCTGTGAAGCCGCCTTATAAATAAGCCTGGAAAATTTTGGGAATTAACAGTAACACTCCATGGCTCTCACGGTAAATAAACGAGGCCTCATTTCCCGTGGATGTTTTTCTTATGCTGGAAACCCTTTAATTTTAATTTGGGATGGGGAAAGTTTGCTGGTAGTTGCAGTAAGCCCGCAATGCATGTTCATCCTCCCTGCATGTGCTTCCCAGAGAATGGATGAAAACTTAGTCCGGCTCCATCACTTGCCATGCAGCACATGTGCAGTCATCAACACTGACTCTCATCCTTCCCCAGCCCGTTCATAATTTTCCTTTCAGCTAGAAGCATGTATTTTGGTACATAAAGGGCAGTGTTAAAGCAAGTGGCTTCAGATGCTGCGAATTAGGGGAAAATTTGCAAGGAATCTGGCAATAAGATGTGAGAAGGTCTGTTGTCATAAGTTTGGATGGGGGATACACACACACTCTTCTTATTTTGATGGCTTTTGATGCTTCGAGTTCACCTGGTGTGAAAAGTTAAGGCACAGGGATTTGTGACAATTTCTGACATCGAAAAAAAATGTAAATTTAAAGCGGGGGGGGGGGAGCACATAGCTGGCAAAAAAGTCATTTATATCATCTGTCAAAACTAATACAGCTCAAACTTGACTCCTTCTGTGATTAATCCTAGGCTATCATTAAAGGCCTGCCACAAAATCACAGCATTCATCTCCCTTCTGCTCTGCAGGCACAGAGGCTGTCATATTTTCCCCTCGGCCCCGCCGCTTGCTGCTACGCTGACAGCTCCCACCGAGGCCCGGGAGGGCACATCAATGCCGGCAGTCACTGCGGCATTGCAGGAGAGAGGGTTCCGAAAGCTGACATCCTAATCCACTCTGAACCTTCAGCAGTGTCTCGGAACAGGCATTCTGTGTTGCTGCTCTCAGCTCGAGGTTGTGGATGGACCGGACTGCTCCCAGGGGACCTTTGAGTTGTGTTTCCTCTGCTCTTCCCCTGCGGCGCTGCTGGAGGAGAGGGCTCAGAGCAGCGACAGGGGGGTCCCTGCATGGGGCTGGTACTGACCCGGCTGTCTCGCACCTCTGCAGGAGGCAGAGAGCCAGGGTACGTGCCAGCGGCAAGCCCAGAGCTCCGAGGAGTTAAGCTGTAGTTTCCTACCGCTGGTTTCTTACTATCTGGATCCCAAGGTGCAGCCTAGCCCTTAGAGCAGTTAATATTGCCTAGAAATAACTTCTTTAGTTGCATGTACTCCCGCAGTTGTGCATCAATGCTGCAGCTGGCCAAGGAAGGTTTGTTATGCTTTTAACTTTGTTTCTGAAGAAAACAAGGCTGGTGTGGTGAGCACTGGCTGCTTGCTGCCTGTACTCCATCCCTGGCCTGAAAGTCCATTTCATCCCCAAATCCCTGAGCACTCACAGGCAGTTAGACAGCTAATAGACTGCAGTGCTCAAAAAAATATACCCTTTTACTATTTCTATTTCTCTATATCTGAGCGGCAGATAGATGACGTTTGTATTTTACATGCCTGCCTGCCTTGCTCTGGGCTGCGTCCGTGCTCTCCCGCTTGATTTCAGTTGCCATTTCAGTCCTAGCATCTACTGCACAAAGGGGTGCCTTGTGCTGCAGTCACCTCCAGTGCCTGGATTTGACCAATTCATGTGCCATCCGCCTCCTGCCAGCCTCCTCCACCTCCCCCTTCCCCGGGCTCTTAGGGTAAGTGGCTCCTCACAACCTCAGCAATTTTGCTGTGCCAGCAGGCTTGCCCTTTGGTTTAGTAGGAGCTCAAATCCTGTGCTGGGGCCTTCCCTAAATAAAAATAATTCAAGCCCCTCTACAACAAAGGTTCACTGACATGGGCGCTGCTCACAGGAGCACACAGTCCAACAAAGGCACAGGCGGGGAGCGGGGTGAGCGAGGATGAGGACAGTGTTGGGTGGGAGCTCGTCCGTCCTGCCACGCTCCCTTCGCTGCAGCCCAGTTGAGCGTGGCCACCTGAGGAAGCCAGTGATGATGTATTTAGAAAAGAATCTGGTACAAAGCTGAAAAGCAGCTTCCTAAATTGAGTAAATTACATTTGTATTTAAAAAAAAAAAAAAGAACTTGTAAATCACATATTTACACAATGGAGCACGCGAGCAAGAGAGGTCTCATACGAAACCCAGATGTTCATTAGAAACATGGATTTTTCTTCTTTGCTGCTACCATGAAAAATAAAACTGGGAAAAAAGTCAGCTACATTGAAGGGTTATAAAGCAGTGAGTTAAGTCTACAAAATCCAGGAAATTTCCCGTTAAGACTAAAAATCTGGGGTACTGTTGTAGTCTTTTCATTTGGACCCAAGATATAAATTAAAGCCAGGTATCAGGTCAGGTGCTCAAGTTCTCAGCCCTTAGCTGTGGAATTTCCAGGTTAAGTTACTTAAATTTTCCTGTTGCTGAATAAAGCTAAAATCCTGTGTGCCATATATTTGCTCATCATAAAATATTCTCTCCTAGCCAGTAACAGCTTCTTTGTTGGCGAAGCCTGTCTAGTTTATGAGCTTCCCAGCCTTTGCACAGTGTACTGGGAGTTAAGAACTTCCACATGGCGCTTGCTCTGAGGCTTTTGTGAATAAGCAAAGCAAAGCGCTTGCTCCATGTCCAACAAATGCATCAAATATGGTTTGAATTCACTGTTTTTAAATGCAAAGGATAATATTGATTTTGTTAAGGTAAATGTCTTTAATTGTACGCTATGTAAACGCGACTCTTGCTGAGCCATAATGGGCTCTGGGCATTCTTCCAGTACAGCAGTATGAAAATGTATCTTTTAGTGTCTCCAGTAGAGAAATGCAGAATTAAGATTTAGATGAACAAAAATTAAATGGAGTCCATCCCCTGTATCTAAAAAGCATATACTAATGCAGAAGGATGGAAATTAATGCTATATTAAGGTCAAAACTCTGGAGTACCTGTTGATGTGGATAGTTCAGCGCTTTTTATTGGGGCAGTGCTGGTGGGAATTGAAAATTAAATGAGGGGAAATAATAGACAATAAGAGAAAATGAAGACGTTCATAAAGTGTCACTGTATGAATCAGTCTATCATCTCACCTACAGAAACTGAGTGGGGGCTTGATGAGAAAGGGTACCAGGCATCTCATTAACAAAGAAGTGCTCCATGCTCTGAAATCCTGATGTGCATCCCATTTGTGAGTATTTAGGAGGGTGACGAGGACAAGAGGACTATCAAGCGGGTGACTCACCAACTTGCTATTAGTTTACGAAAGGCAATAAAGATATTTAAGAATAGAACAAACACTCATGCAGCAGATGATATCCTTTCATTTATTGCTAAACTACCATAGTACAGGCAATATATAAAAATATTTTACAGATAGCAAAAAAAATCATTACATTGGAGGTTAACAATGTTGTTGTAGGAATGTGAACGATATAAACCCCTTTTGAATTCTTAAAGTTAGGCTTCTGAACAAACGGTTTGATTAAAAAGACATCTGTTAGGATGATTTGAGTGACTATTGATCACTCGTGTATCTATTACCTTGTGGTTTTACCTGAACATACAGGGCAGGGCTTCAGCAAGGAGGCTTGGACTTCAGGGAGGGGGAATCACTTCATTATAACACACGCTTACACGCATACATACACACACAAATACTTAAGTCCCAGTTAGGCCACCACTATTAAGACTGAGCTGTACCTTGAACCTCTATTCCCAGGTCTCACCACAGTGCTTGTGTATGATCAGCATCAGTAAAATCCAGTTTAAGCCTGGACTAACTGATTATTCCACAACACATCTGTAGATTTCTGGGCTATTACAAACACACAGATCATTTTTGTGACTCAGTCATTCCAGAACTTTCTACCCAATTTTGCTATTTTATGAGAGTTATTGAAAAGAAATTCCAAATACTTTTCCCCAGATATAATCACTCATTTGCAGCCTGTATGATCTTCTACAGGACCAGCACCTTCATTTCAAATTTGTTGCAATGTGGGTCAGGTACCAATTTCTTTTTTTGTACACCAGGAATAATGAAAATGGCTAAACAAATCTTAAACAGACCATAGCAGATTAGATACTGACTGGTAGTTAAACAAATTGCTATCAGCTGTCACCTGCTGCAGTTATAAAGCAGCAGACAATAAAAAAAGGCAGATGTCAATCTTATGTCAAACATCCAAAAAGGTGGATTATTCATTCTGAAATGAGATGAATAAAGAATTATAACTTTCCACATGTGATGGCAGATAGATGCCTTACACTTGCAGGTAAGAAATCACTGCGATGTAAACAATGAGAATTTGGAATTCACCCATTCTAAACCCAACATTGGCATCCCTTCCTATTGCACAGGAATACGTAATATAAATAACAAACACTCAGAACTGCGGCTAAACTGGAACATCAAATGATTGTAAGTAAGTGGTGCAAAATTTATGAAGATCTGAATCAATTTAAGATTTGAAATTAAGGCAGTCATTTTCCTGAATCTCATCTGGCAGATAATTGTTCCCTGTTAAGTAGCAATTTGGAAAGAAATGCAGGGGAAAAAAGTCAGATTGAAATATTTAGAAACATATTTCTGGAGTGTTTAAAGCTGTCTTTGAAGTCTTTGGAAAATTTATCAAATACATCTTTTTTTTAGGACAATAACAATTCAACAACAATTGCATAGAAAATTAATACACTCAGAAAATTAAAATCGACCCTTTATAAATACTATTCTTAATCCAAAAGGTGTTGCATATTTGGTCAGACAAAAAGCATAGACACTTTTTTGTAAAGATATGGATTACAAAATATACTTTAAAAAACATGCTAGTAATTTGAGAACTGTTTTAGATATGTTCTTAAGCAGCAGCATTTTATACAATAGAGAGTAACATAGTGCTGGTTTTGGAAATACTCTACATTCAGAAAATGCTGTATTCCTACAAGAAGAATGGGAGTGATACATATTTACATGGATACAAATAAAGCAAGTGCAAAACCCATGGCTCTTCTACATTCTTTCTACCAATAAAAACACATACATTAGACACTTTCATTCCATTGTTGTTGTTCAGGTCTCACATTTTGCTCATTCTCATGGAGAAAAACAAAAACGGGACTTCGTACTTCATTACAAGTATCTTCACGAGCAATTACTCTCCTGGCAGACTGTACTTCCAACACTCGTAACTGACAAAAAGAATCTTCCTGATATCTGTCCACTCCCATTCCACTCTCAGACTGTTTACGTATCATGAATGATGATTTTTATTCTACGTATTCATATATTTGACGCAGAAGTTTATAGAAGCTCATCCTGTATTTGCAGCCAAAGCTTGGATGGAAAAATGGAAGTTAAAAAAAAAAAATACACGCACACACACACAAAAATGAAAGAGATGAACCTTGAGTTCCAACGAGCCCCATGTACTTTGCATGGTATAACTTTGATGGAAAATGCATTAGAGTTGTTCACCCTGTAGACAATATATTTGGAGGCCTTTGGTACAATGGCAGGAAGGCACTGTGGTGAAACATTCAGATAACTGAGGAAAGACAGAATTTCCTCATGTGCAAATATGGCTATCTTCCAGATAAAGTGAGAACAAATTACTCACAAAAGGGTATTAACTCTTCCACGGTTAAGCTAATGCTTCTACAGAAAGAGAGCAAGTTGTATTAAGTAACAAAATATTAATACTGGAAAAACACTGCTCAGCAAGAACAGGAAATAATTTAGTACTGTGTATTTTGAAGTTCTTCAGCCTAGCTATATAACTTTAACGTATCAGTTTTCTTTTTTTTTAAAAGAGACAACAACGCATAACGCTATGTCTGAGGATACTCCTTTATCTCTGGAAATAAATATAAAGTTGGTTAAAGCAGTATTATTTAACTGTTGCATGTAAAAGCAGATAGAGTAGCACAGCCTGACCTCGTGTAGCTGTAAATAAAACCACTAAAATGTAGTCTATACTATATACATCTCATGAACCCTCGATCCAGTAGCCGGCTTCATGTGCCTGCATTGGTCTGGCTGACTGGAGCCAATTATAGGATCGTGACCCAAGTTTGTAATGGGGTGTGTGTGTGTGTGTGTGTGTGTTCATATATAATCATATGTATATAATATATCCATATATATATATGGTTATATTATATAAATACACATGTATATGCACCTACACAAACACACATGCAGATTAATATCGATGCATTAAAAATTGAGGAAGAAATACAGCTAATGCAAGCGTGCGTAAAGCACTTGTAGCACATAAAAAAAAAAAAAATTCCTCTCCTCCTCTCTAAAGCAAAGTGCCCAACAGAACATGTAAGAGCAGTGGCAAGCTTATCCTTTGGTTAAAGAGCACATGTTTCATGGGTGCATCCTGCAAAGTAGCTTCCATGGAGCATTGCAGGGGCTCAGGGGTTTGCCTGCCTGGGTCCCTTCGGAGGTTGAAAAGCCTTTGCTATGAGTCCACACTTTTTTTTGGTCTGCTTTATACATTTATGCATTAAAGTAAAAAGGGAAGAAAGGTGCTTAAATGATCAGTGGGGGACAGTGACAACAAAATAAAAATACAAATAAAAATCAGTCTTCATCATGAACATGCACACTGCAATGGGTCATTGCAGGAGAAGGTTGCTAGTGGATTTGGTGCGCGGTTATCTGACTTCGAGATCAGCCATTCATCTGTGTACAGAGGACTATTGACAAGCGGTTGCTATGGACAATCATCAAATAAGCAGCAATATTTTTAGACTGTGTCAGTGCATCTACAGATTTGAAAAGAAGTTCATGTTCTTCTTTGACATTCTATTTAAAATCCAGCAAGAGAAAAGTTTCTGTCAGTTATTTGGGGATTTTTGGTTTTCTGTGAATGGGGTTTAGGTTTGTTTTTTAAATTTCTCCTATACTTTACAGGTTGGATTAGGGAAAATAGATGGTAATTTCTGGTACTTCCATGTGTGAAGTCTGTGAAACCAGGAGACACAGGTCTGTTCTTTTACTCAGTTGCAGCAAAGAACTTCTGAGACGCAACTTTTGGCCTGAGGAACTTTTCAAAGTTGTCCAAAATGTCAGACTGCATTAAAAATCTATAATATATGTCAGATTCTGGCAAATTGGCAGTTTTAAAACAATCTAAAATAGCTTATTTGACGCATGTGAGCCAGTCGACGTGCTGTTTGAAGATCAATAATTCCCCTGTGCAGAAGTCATTTCAGCTAGCCCAAGTCTCAGGTTTGTTTCTGTAGAAGTCAATAATAAAAAAGGCCATTTTCATCTCTGCAAGTAATAGGCTAAGGCTTGGTCATCTCAACATTTGTACTGATGCAACACGTGGAGCTCACAATATGAGCACCGGAATGAGGCATCCTCAGCCAGCGACTTTCTGGTGTTGTTGAGAAATGCAATACAGGGGGCTCATTTTGTGACAAAAGCTTTGAATCTAGTGGGCTAACCCCCAAGCTGTGTTATTAATCCAGTTTGGGATTTGCAGTCGAGAAGGGCTCCACTCTGGTTCTGGACCTAGGCTTGGTTGAATCCAGAGCTCAGAGCTGCTCCTGTGAAATTCAGATTTCAGTATAAGATTGAAGATTATAGGTGAGACCAAGGTCAGGTGCTCTGGAAAGTCTAATGCTTCTATCTCTAAAACTGAAGACTCTGCATGGTTTAAGTGCCAGGTTTTACTGGCAGAAAATATATTCTTCTCAATATTCCTGAAAAGACTGCTGCTGGACCGAGCGCATCTTCTGCAGGGTTTGCGCAAGATCTTTCTTGCACTATTGGGGAACCAATTATGCAGCTGCTCTGCTGTACTCATATAACCTAATTCCTGCTGTGAGCATGTGGACACGCTGGTATTCAGCAAAGTTTACTGTGAAATAGCTGAGAACAGGATAGATTCACCATGTTTTCTAGAATAGAGCTCAGGCTCTGCGCTCTTAAAAATATCAGTGTTCCTCATTTACAAAACCAGAAAAGATTACTACGTGTTTCCTACAATATTATGGCTATCTTTTACTGTACATTGATTATCCACTCACAATGCCTTTCTATCACGCTATGGTAGCAATGACACACCAAAACATTATAAACTTGCTAGCTGTACAACTGCAGATGGAAGCGATTATCTCTTATTGTGATAAGCCTGTGTCAGTACAGTATATTCTAACACATGAAGCGGAACATAACAAACATATTAACTCACATGGAAATATTAACCTTTCCAGAAATTGCTGGTAGCTTTGCAAAGCTAAAGAGACAAGGTGAATATAAGTAAGTGTATACTTTTTCTGGAACATATGGCTTCTGTAAGATGCAATTATTTTCCTCTGCAGCTTGTGTGGTTAAATGTTACAGCTGCTAAATGAGACAAGTTATGAGCCAATAGCAGGTTCTATATGAAAAGAAACAGCAACAATTTATTACAGGGAAAATATCTAAGATGTGTTCATACACTGCCTAAATATTAATAAGGATCAATCACAAAATCTTTGGATTTACTGTGACTCCTATATATTAATTTCTGTTTTATCTGGGTTTATTTTACCTTGGGACAGGTGTTACAACTGCTGAATTGCTCTTTTCATTGGTTCTCTGTGAGCATCCTTCTCCTTCAAATTCCTATCCAGTCTGACAAGAAAAATAAAGAAAACGCCTGGATTCAGCTGGCATCTACCATTTGAAATACTGATCACAGTGCTCAGGGTCAGAAAAAAATGGCTTTTGATCCTAGGTCAGATGAAGGCTGAGCAAGCTTGGGTTGCCTCAGTTTCCTACAACAATAAAATTTCTCAAAAGGGCTTTGAGACCTGCAGGGCAAGTCATTGTTAGTGAACCGCAAAATGTCATTATTTTTTTATGGAATATATTACTCTTTCTTCCCCCATTTCCCACCCCACCCAAATAAGCACTAATATATAACCTCCCCTGCTTTGTGTGGCATTCAGGAGTGACATCTCACTTCTCCCTTATTACTAAGATGGATCGATACATAGATAGATATTTTGCAGCAGGCTTGAAGAGTTTCCTCAGACAGATGCTCTGTTATACAAGAACAATACGATCTTTGGACGAAAGGAAGGGTGTCCTTCTCGATGTTTACAGAGAGAGGTGGCGAGTTGCTTAGTCAAGGCTGTCAGCTTGATGCCAATACATTGTTCCTTGCATTGAATTGGTGCCTTGAGATGAACAGTTAAGGAAGCGGGAGGTTGCAGGGGCATTGGAACGATCTAAGAGGTCAGTTATGGAAGGATTTGGTAAAAGTTGTCTCACAAATCTCTTCTTCTATGTCTGATTTCTGGCAGGGAGTCCAGAAAATTCCTTCCTGATAATTTCATTAACTGTGAAATAAAAGAAAGAGGAAGAAATGTTAGAGCACTTTCAAAATCACAAGAAGTAAAAGCAATCCGTGGGCAGTTTGCTGTTAAGCTGAAAACATCCCCTCTGTATTCATAATATAATTTTATTAGAACTTAAAACTTTTAATTACTCAGACTACACGTTTTTGGAAGGCCAGGGGGAAGGAGCGGAGAGAGGGAGTTTACGCTGTGTTCAGCATGCTTCAAGTACCATAAAACCACAGCTGAGAAGCTGTACCATGTGTCCAGTACCTGCTACATCCCTTATGTACACACCACTTGCCCTCTTTCACAGATATTTCCTTTACCGAAGGTAAAAAAAATAAAAATATCTGTAAGTACCTGAGCATTTTGACAATTTCACTGGGCTGAAACATTTTGAAAAGAGAAAGGCCAGATTTGGAGGAAATATAATGGACAGTGCTGAAAACACAGAAATTGCAATTCAGGTGAAAAAGTGTTGGGTTTTTTGTGGTTGTGTTTGGTTTTTTAAACTTGCTGTAAACCCTATTTGCTCTACATTTTTATTATAGTTTGTTTATAGATTATAGCATATGCAAACTTCTATGCACCACTATGATACTCTAAGATGCTGGGACAAGCTTGTTCATAAAGCTCAAGACACTGAAGAACTTTGTTGTCTGTTTAAAAAACCAGAAGAATACTACATGTTATATACAACAGCCATTCTCTCCTGTCTACCTTGCACACTTCTTTGCTTAAAGCACCCTTTGGTACCTTCTGGAACATTTCTTTCTCTAGACAGCGATTTCATTAGGAGAGACATGAGTGTTTTGGTGCAAAACTCCAGAACTGCCTGTTTTTGGGCCATTTCACATGCAGCTCCTTGGTGCTGTATTCATCAAGGGGGTCCACAGGTTGGAAACTGTTTATCTACTTTGACAAATTTGCCTTAAAACCAAAACACCAATTTTTCTAAATTATTTCTCGATGTTTATATTTAAGGACTAAGGCAAGGACTAATTAAAACCAGAGAAGACCCTCACCCAAGACTAATTAATCCGGTATGCAGCTGTAAGACTCGCCTACATTCAGGCCCATTTCTAACAAATGTTTAAGACAAAATGTAATTAACATAGTATTTTCACCACTTCCCAACAATTAAAAACCTCTTATTGTCTCTGGGAAGGGAAACGCATGTATTAATTTTTAGTAGTTATGACTAGTAGTTTGAAAGCTCCCTCCACTCCACATGCCATGGAATTTATCTCTGAAAAAGTAAAAAAATCTATGTTTTATGCAAAGGTCCATGTTATTACTGTACAGATGTCTGCTGTGGTATGCTATACTCCTCAAGGACTAAGTATTTGCACAGAGCACGGCACAGGTGCTTGACGGGAAGAGCAAGGAGCCAGCCCTCTGCATTCCTGGGTACAGTAAACTCTCCTGAAGGGACCCCACAGCCTGTACCACACAAGGCAGTTTCCATCCCTCCATGCTCAAAAATCCCACTGTTAACAGCCCACTGTTTAGCTCTTCCTAATTCTAGCCAGGAGACACCTGGTGTCAGTCAGATTGGTGCTCTTGGAGAGGACATGGCCAAAACCAGCATGGCCAACAGCAGAACTCCTGTCCTCTCCTGCTGCCCAACTTTCTATCTGCCACCATCACCTGCTGGCTTCTACCAGCCTTTTGGGTGAATTTTTGCAAATAAAGCACATCTGTGGGGTATTTGGAGTGTTGCCGCTGTGCAGTGCAAGCAAGCAACCAGTGGGAGGTGAGGTTGGTCCACTTTCAGGGGAAAAACCTCCTCCAGCTCAGTTAGAAGAGCTTCCTGTTTGCTCTACCCAGGAAATGAGAGGAGCAGGTCTTCAATGGAAATTTTTCACAGCCTCAGCTAAAAATAGCAGTGAGGTAAAAGAAGTGGGCACCCACTCTTACAGGGTCATTTCCTTTCTAAAAACAAGTGGGCTGAGACTGCAGGCCGATTTATTTATCGACACGTTTGAGCAGCCAGCGTACCAAAAATACCACGTATGAATTTCCTTTCATTTAATACTGCCACCACTTGTGGAAATATCGGAGCCAACAGTCATCTTCGTCTAGGAAGGGTTAAATATTAAGTGAAAAATGAGCAGATAATTAAATGGCATTTACTAAATCTACAGTCTTTTGAAGGGTATGGTTTTGGTTCTGTTTGCCAGCCTGAGCTTTAGGCAAAGTGAAATCCATTGTGCAGCTCCAGCAGACCACGAGCCCGGAGCTTGGCCAGCGTGGGGACCTCTGCTCGCTGGCTCGGGGCAGGTTGGACAGTGCGGTAAAGGGCTTACTCAGCCTGCAAACTTCACTTTCCCTCCTGTGTGCTGCATGGGAGGTCAGCAGTGGGTTTTGTGGGCTGAGGTTATAGGGGGACTACAATCTGTAAAGAGCTAAAAAGCTGCAGGGGAACAGTATGAACCATTAACCCCATAAATGGGCTGCAGGATCATGCTCGGGTGCAGTTGGACGCTCTCTGTGCAAGCTCTTACAGGTGTCAAACTGGATTTTTGTTGTAAGCATCTGAATGACAAGGGAGCTTCCTCTAGCAGTTGGCCTGAATGTCCTGTTCACCCTGAATTTCACCTAAATCCATGTGGCAAGGGGAGTTAGGTGCAGTTTAAGCTGGGCCACACTAGTCTGGGAGCTCTAAGGGAAGCATGTGTAAATCAGTGATTGTCCCAGCACAAAAAGTCCTAATGTAAAACCAGAGCCCCTAAATCTAATGAATACATTAACCTAACAGGAATGGGTCCCACGGCAAGTATCTCTCTTCCAGCTTGGAGTCCCTTTCAGACTGAGTCTAGTGAAATCACACATCTTTGGTGATCTGCTCCAGATCTGGGAGCGCATAGGTCCAGATCCAGGTGTAATCTTAGTGACTTGGGTTTCAATAGTAGGTTGAACAAAATCAGCAAACTGAGACATATCTAAATTTCAGAGGAAGCTGTGATCATGTGCTGAACTTGCTATTCTGAACTCCCACCTATCTTTTTTTGGTAGCATGGTTAAGACGTATCTCAAGTATCGGTTCTCATTATTTGCTCATTTCTAGCGGAGAGGAAATGAAGATGATGTGATTAATAAATAAAATATTGTTATTTAAGGTGCCTGGCATGCGGCAACTCTGGAACACACTGCTATTGATCCATTTAATGAGAAAGAACTGATTAAACAGGGCCATGAGGACATATGCAAAGATAATGAAAGATTAAATTATAAAAAAAAGATATTGAAATTACAGCTGACATCAGCCATCCAGACCACAAAAATGCCTAGTTAGGCCTGAATCCCTTCAGCATATCCTCTGTTAGATACTGCTATTGTATGAGTATTACAACAGCCCCAGTATTACTAACTTGGAGATCCCCAAGTTAGCTGAATGCAAGAGGCTGGCTGAAATCCTGGGAGAAGGTCTGCGTTCTTCTAATCACTCAGCTTTGATGGGTTAGAGTCAGTCTCTCAGGCTTCAGTCCTCAAAGACATTTAAGACTCTAATTCACATCCTCTCAGATAGAAATCTGGAGTGTATTCCCTTGCGGGATGATAGTGGGTTGTATTAAATACCGAGCTTCAACTAGTAGTCCAGAGACAGAAAACAGCCTCCAGTTTTATCTGGCAATGAGTCAGGCTCCTTGTAATTGATTATACACACGCACACATGCTCATATGCATGCGTGCACACACATTCACACACTCAGTGGAATAACAACTTTACTAGCGTTATTCCATGTATATATGTCTGGAATAGCACCGATGAAGCCAATGCTGTCACAGCACTATACCCGTGGCAGTGACTGGGGTCTCGTGCCCGTTGGGGATCCTGCAAGAGTGAGGGTCTCATCAGGAGAGGCAAAGCTCAGCTCCAGCGGGCTCCTGCCTGCACCGGGGAGGGATCCTGCACATTCCATGTTTGCTCTGCTGACACAGCCAAGAGGCATTTTACAGGCGAAGCCAACACAAGACACACAGGGAGGAATGGATGGCATATCAGGGACTGGGGAGGAAAAGCTGAACCCTGAATTTTTAGCGTGCCCTCAAAACGTGACCAGGCAAACCATGGTCCTAACATGGTTCTAGCTGCTGCATGGGAATGACAGGATGCTTTAGCCCAGCATGCACAACCCCATCTCTCCTTTCCTGCCCACCAGGCCCCCTCTACTTCAAGACAGCTCTGTTGTACACAAGTGGGGAAGAAAAAGAATGAAAAAAAATTAAATTAAGTAAGATTTTAAACACTCTAAGCCAAAAAAAAGGGGAAATAAATAAAGGTTAAAAGAGAAACACACAGCTGGAGAAAAGGCAGAAAAATACCAATTACCTTTCTTTTTGATTGCTTGGATCAAAGATCACAGTCATTCTTTTTCATATAATGTTTTGTATCCAGCTAAGGTGTGTATCTATCAGCTCTGAAAAAGATTTGCAAAACCATTTTTGAGAAAAAAAAGTAACCTTTGACCTGTGTTCCAAGGCCAAATGTTACAGTTTTCAGCTACTCTTTAATTTTGTGGTTTAATTTATTAAAAGGACATTTCAGCATATACAATACATAAGGCAGAACCTAACCACTGACCTTTCTATTTGGTCAGATCCAGCACTAGATTTTACTTTTTCCCCCTCTTTTCTCAGCTGATATTATCTAAAAATAAGTATGCAAAAAATTACACTCCTAAACTGATCACAAAACATACATGAAATGCTGGTGATTTGATCTGAGCCTTCAGAGGCACAGGAGGGTCCATGCGTCTTGGAAGTCAGGTCAAAGACTAGTCACTGCCTTTTGCAAAATTCAATTATCATCTTAGTGGCCCAAATAAAACATGACACATTTATGCCAGATCAAAAGTCAGTCCCTTTTAAATAAGAGATCTAACCACAGTGGCCGTGCAAATTAGACTTTGCCTTAATTGTAAAGAACAGGAAAGATATGCGCAAAGAAATTATGAAAGTTACAGTCTTTGCTTCAAACACAAATAAGGTGAAATTTTTTTCTCATAAAATGGCAGTATTTAAAATTGTTTCATTTTTTTCCTGTCTGATCTTTTTAGTTTTCTTTTGAATTCATCAAGAAAGCATTTGGCACTTCTGCAAAACCACATGGAACTTAAAAAAAAATTGCAATATTAAGGAGGAAAAAGTGCTTCTTAAAAACTAAGTTAGTTTTGAGTGCAAGATTCAGAAGTGTCTTTGCTGCTGGATTTTGGGTGACTATATATAGAAAAGAAATATTTTACTTGGCTCCCAAAGACTGTGCAGCCACGTATCGTACACTGGAACCTACCACTCAGTACACAGCCTATTTTATATTCTGCATCCTGGAAAATCAGCTTTTGCACATGCAAGCAGAGCAACTAATTGACTGGTAAATAGAAACTTAGGTGTATTGGGCACAAGGAGCCCAAACCCAACAAACTGTGTTGGGGAAAAATACTGTGTGTGTGTGTGGGGGGGTTGTTTTATAAATCAACAGCAATGAAAGGCTTTTTTCTGGAAAATGGGGACATACAACTACTGAGAGGTTCCTAGCTGTACAGCTTTACTTTAATGACAAATCAAAAAAAGGTTTTACTCCTTATTGAGATAATGCCAATAGATGTACCCTGCAACTTTTCTTCCTTGTCCTGCTTGTAATCTATGTAGTCTGTGTAAATTATAAATCCCTTCAACACCATCCAGCCCAACAACAGCAATCAGGTCATCACCGCTAATTAAGCACACTCTTGGAAGAAGTTACTGATCTCAAACTAAGTGGCAATTCAAGTCCCATGATGCATTTTTGCTGTAATAGTTTCAATAGACTTGAAACCCATCGGCATCTTTCCATTAATTTAACAACATAATATAGATATCTGATGGAAAACAGAATATAAATAAAATGCATGTTTTTGGCTAAAGCCCATCCCAACTGAAATCAATATCTAAACTTGTGATTCACAGGATCTGGTTTTCACTCACGACATTTAAATCTCCTTCCCTTATATTTCAATATAGTTCCAGAGTGAGGTGCAAAAAGAAAACGACCAGTATCTATGGTACTATCCTACCCAGCATCTTTAACAGGAAGCTGGGTGTGCCTGTAAGAAAAGAGCAGAAAATAAAGATAGCATTTCTGCAGAAAAAAAAAAATTCAGTGTCCTAAACGCACTATACATCAAAACTATCAAGAAGGAAATACTCAGAACACAAATCTGGCTGTGACACTACCCCAGAAATTTTAAGGATTTTCAATGTACTTTCATTACTGCCAGTGTGCTTCCAGAAAAGATCAACAGCCTACCACTACAAAACAACTGCATTAAAATTGTCAGAAAAAAGTGTGAGCAGAAGACTGGATAGCGGGACTCCAGAGCTTGGACCTCTGCTATATCATCATCTTGCCATATGGCCCTGGCCAAGTCCAAAGTATCCCTGAAGGACCAGATTTATTACAGGACTGCTTTGGTCTGAAATATGCAGAGAGACTGTGAAGGTCACACTCAGGGAACTTAAATAATACATGCTAACAGAAAACAAAGCCAGAAATGATGATGACCTGCATAGAATGAGCCTGTACTAAGTGTGTGGATGTAGTAGAGAGCAATCATTTTCACAAGTCCCTATAGGGTTGTTTTGAAGCCCTCAGGCAGTTTAGATCCCAAACTACCAAAGGCATGAGGTGCTGAGGTCACTTAGGCACTCTAAAAATTCTAACAGGCAACAATTTAAGTTACCAACCTAAAACCTTACACCCAGAAACGTCAGTCAACGTTGGAGTGCTCAATACCTCTAAAAATTAGGTCCTAAGTATTTCTACTAGGAAACTGAAACAACATAGGCAATGGAGAGCACTTTGAAGACAGTGACCCGTTCTGACTTTGCTGTATGGCATCTAAAGTTGGGAGAATAAGGAGCATCCCTCAGCCCTGGGGATGCCTTGTCCTGAGAGACACTGGGGTACCACGTGTGAGAAGACGCTCTCTTCACTGACTGTGCAGGAAGTCTGGGACTGGTATCCCAAGACAGTTTATAGCCCGAATAATTTATTGTAGCCAAGCAACCCTTTGTTTTTGTTTATTCACGCATACTCCTCAGACAGAAGTTGTTACGCTGCAAACTGTTCCCTCCAGCTGAGCTCTCCTCGGTGATACAAAGCAAAGTGACCAGATACTAGGAAAGGAAAACAGCTGTTTGCAGCAGCAGAGATAATGTGAAACCTGTCCTGCTCTCCCCGTACTACCTGTACTGCCTACTCCGTGTACCTCCTGCGCCTGGAGCTCTGGGGTGCCTGTCCTATATTGCCATGCTTCGCTTCAGCTTGTTACACAAATGGTTACGATCTTGTAAATCAGTAATAAGTTGCACCTGAGCCTGTAAGCGATTAGTAAAAAATCAGTACACTTCCATGGCCAGAGGACTTTCACACAGTTAATCAGTTAAGAAATGAACTGGGTGTTAACTGGTTGTTTAATACCCTGGAAGGCCGGTTTATTGAGATGCCGTAGTAAGAGGACTGAAAGCTTATGTGCAAACAATATATGGGAGAATTATATTGCTTACAAATGACATACTCTCCTGGAGAAGCAGGTGCTAAATGTTGCCGTAAAGTGAGCTGAACGGAGCAACTCTAAGGCTGAGCAGGTGCCATTTGCAGTGCTTTCAGTTATTTAATCCATTTGATCCCTGTTTGAAGCTACTGGAAATCAATGAGTTAAGTTTTCTAGGTACCTTCTCCATGAACCAGGAAACTGGGGTTATGCGACATTTGCCGGACACACACGCACACACGCGTGAGCTTTCTCATCCTGGGTTGCTGACTGGAACAGCAAGAGAAAGAGCAATTTTTGCTCCAGAGTGTGATTTCCTGTTTGCTTGATGGATTTCAGTATTTAGTCGTCAATTTTTTATCAGAAGATTCTAAGATAGGTGCAAACCTGCCTACGCATTGACTGGGGGAAGAATCCACATCAGCTGGCAATCTGGAAAGTGCCCCTTCAGGCACAATTGCCTGCCTGTTAGGCTGCAGCGTGTCACCGTGGGAAGCCCTCACAGCCCATCTGCAGGCTCAGTTCCCCTGGTATAAAACCCACTGAATTTAGAGGAGCTGCATCTTAGTCACTGCATGACTATGAAGGGAAGAGGCACCCCATCAAACTGGGGTATCTCTTTAAATCTCATTCTCAGCATCCTTTTTCTGCCCGGTCCACAGTGCTGCACGTACTGAAACTGAACCTGAGGGATGGCGTTCAGGGTGGCACCCAGCGCCAGGCACTGCTGATCTCATTCACAGGCTACCTGACAGAGGACTGGCTCCAAATATTAATGCTGACACTACCAGGAACGATTTGAATATGAAGCAAAAACTCTTGTATTATTAAGTTTGCTAAGACTATGGTAAATATCCTGTTTATTTATTAAATAAACTCTTAAAGTCTGTTTAGTCACTGCACGTAAGGCATAAAGGGACCGGGACAAGATCTGATAGCTTTGTGCAGTTCTCCTCCGAGTGTCAGCAGCTGCTTTGGGAAGCATACCTTGCAAGTGGAAAACTAGATCAGCCTGGGTGTGATGAGGAACTCCAGGCCACCGTGGATTTGGTTTGTAGTAGCTTTCCATAACAAAGTCTTTTTTTAACTGACTTTCTTTCTGCTCACATATATTTAGATATGACTTTCATTCTGCAGTACTCTGATGCCAGATAGTTTTGGCTGAAATTGTAAGGGAAGGGACACGTGTTTGAGTCATCCAGTTGGCTCTCTCTAGTTGATAGTTAGCAAGTTACTGAGAAAAGATGAAGTTTGTATTTAGTTTTAGTTAACATGCAATGAGACCAAGTAAAATATTCCAAGTAGAATACACATGTAATAAATAAATATACAAAAACTTATACCAGAAGGGGATGGAGTTCATTTTCTTAAACCACATTAGCTGGCTAAACCAATACAGAAATAATAGGCTGATGGACTGAAGCTTAAGGCAGACGCGGCAGGAGTCTTCGTTTTGTCACTCCTAACTCTTGATCTAACTCTGTGGCAGCTGCTGCTGCTGCACAGCACAAGGGTGGACTCTGCTCGCATCTATTTTCATGTGCATGGTTTGGACCTTATGAATTTGCTACATAACTGCTGAGATAAGCAGTGCCGTTTGGTATTAAGACATATTTCTTTTCGACGAAAACCAGCAAAACCAAAGGAGGTTGGTGATAATTTTTTTCTACAGTAGCTTGCACCTCATAGTTTAAAAGCTAATGAAATTGGTAATAGATACCACAATGCCTCTAAAACAGTAAGTGCCATCAGGAAAAGCACACAAGCGATAGCACTATTTATTCACATGTCACTTTGTAGTTTCATCATTCTCCTAGACTTAACCTATTTACTAAGAGGCGATATGAGTCATTCAGTGAAGTGTTTCAAAAACAGAGAGAGAAAAGAGAATGGACGGGAGAAAGCTATTTTTTACAGGAAATAATTGGGGGTAGGAACCGAAGAACAGTTACAGCATGTTCAGGATTAGCTGAAAGTAACAAGAATAGGCAATGCTGCTGCTTTTATTTCTGTGACAAAGGAACTACCAGAACAAATATTTAATTGAGGAGAAACAAACCATTTCACAAATATTTAATTAAGGGGAAACAAATCATATTAACCCTTCCCTTTGGGCAGTTTTGCAGGGGATGAACAGTCAATAATGTAGCCTATTTTCCTCCCTTGAGCACTAGTGCTTATGTCTATTAATCCACAAAACTATTTACTAGCTCTAATTCTCTGGCATCTTATCTTCTGCTGTGTCTTAACTTTGCAAGCACCCCTGCTGAAGGGCTTGTGGATTCTTGCAGAACCCAGGCCTCTCCAGCAAACCATGCTTCCCTCTGAACATGTCTGAACTGAATTTTGAACCTGGTTCTCAAGAGAAAACAGCCAGCAGAAAATCACTGTCCCAAGGTAACAGGGAAGATGCACAAGTCGGCTATGAACAACTTTGCCAGACAAACCAAGCTCTCCTCTGGAACAGGCATGCAAATAACCTTCTGCTTACAATTACACTGCTTTCACAAACAACTTCGGAACAGCGAGTGCGAAGAAGGCATATGTTTCTTATGTGCCTTATTTTAAAGAGGATTATGGGCAGTAGGCACACAGATTGTAGTGAAAAACACTGAGCAGGGGAACACATGAAATCACTTTTGTGTACAGATTATTTTTCTATCATGACTCCACGTCCTTCAGCAAATGAATGTTTGGGGCCAGATTCTTCCCCCCCTTTGCATTAGGCACTGAGTGGTGTGCGCTGTTTTAGGAGCTCTGGTATCAGGACCTGCCTCTGCAGGCAACAGAAAGGACAGGCACCACTAGAGAGGTCTGTGGGTCTTGGCAATGGGAGTCCAGGACAGCCAAGTGCCTAACTTTGGGGCTACAATTACGAGTCTGAAGTTAGCTGGAAAGAATCCAGACCATTAAATATTTAAGTAGTTATTGACAGAGTGTTACAATTCACATATAACAATGTCAAGGAGGTGCCACATACAAAATACTGTGTGTCTGCCCACATCCATCTGTTTGCTTTTATTTTGCACTTTGCCTGTAAGTCCTTTGAGGCAGGAAATGCTTTTTTTCCTTTGGAGTCAACACAGCATCTGCCACAATGGAGTTGTCATCCAGGCAGGGGTTTCTAACATAAAATAATGTAATAATAACAATACTACATAATACTATGGAGCATATGTATAAATCAGAGACCATTATGAACCAAGGGGGAGAGATAATTGTAAGAGACACCTATAACTACAAAAGGAGTGCAAAAGACTATGGGGAGCAGATACTGTAACTGACTTTGCATCTCACCTCAAGAAGGCCAGCAAGCTCTGACAGTAAATAGCTTGAGAGAATAAGAAAAATGTATGTGCATCATCCAAAGACTTTAAACTTTCAATTTGACTCAATGGCACAAACTATAAAACTTTTGTTCTCAGTATGAAAAGGGGGGATATAAATTACCAGAAATAGAACTGAGCTCCTCGATGTCCAATAGCTATTGAGGTGACTATCTTTAGCTGAAGTGCAGCCGGTGCTATTGAGGTTGGGCAATTCCCAACCTCACCACAATAGCAATAACCTACATTTGTTCAGAAATTAGGCCTCAATTATTTGCAGACCTCCCATCCCAATTCCAGATCAAGATGTAGGAACAACCACCCAAAGAGACTGCCCCAGGGAACCCTTCCCAGGATTTAATGATGAGCCATCCCAAATTTTCCAGCTGTGAGGTCTGAGGGCTGTGTGTATCCCCATGCAACCCAGGCAGGAGGCGAAACGCTATGCTCACTGCAGCGTCTCAGGGGCATGCTGCAAGACACAGCAAGTACCTAGCAAGACCATCCTAATCGCTCCCAAGTTCTCATCAGCTGTATGACAACATTCTCCTTTTATACGTGAGTTTGCACAGCCAGCTCACAAGCTCTGCGTTTTAGCTCATATTGAACCTATTAGTTTGTATTTAACCATCCATTGCTACACTTCCTGGGTGAATTCCAACCAAACAACGAAGGCTTTGGAACCGCATCTTGATAAAACACCCTCTTGCCTAAAATAAAGATAAAACTTGCTTACATTTGATATGATCTCATCTGACTACACAACACATTCAGAAGCAATTGGCAGGCCATCCCCTCAGCTAGGAACGTGGACTGAATGGGAATACTGTTTGTCCTGCAGTTGGGGAACTAGCCACAGACAGCTGGAAGACACAGTAGTAGCAAAGTTGAAGGCCAAGATCACCATGACTCTTTCTGAGCGGTCTTGGAAGGAGAGTGACTGCCAACACGAATGAAATACCCCAGCTAAAACACACAGCATAATGAAACCATATAAAGCCAGCGGATATCTTCTGCAAAGCCAGATTTTTATAGGTACTTTGGTAGCTAACTCTCAACTAATCACAACAAATACACAAAGAGACAAGCATGCATCTCCTCTCATAATCTGGCCTAAACTGTACCCAGTGTTTCCCTGACAGACGAGATGGAACAAGCATTGGGGAACACCAATAGAGGATGGCCTACAACAGGAAGCAGGGGTTGTCCTTTGGGATGCCAAGTAGAGATGGGAAGGTTTTTGTACTAGTAAGAGCTGACTCACTGGTGGGGAGGTAGTGCTGACTACTTGCACGCTTCTTGCAGCAGCATCATGAAGAAGGCTCACAGCGTGTCTATGCAGCACCATGATGTAAATTCACCTTCATCACCACCATGGAGCGACACTGCACAGCACTGCCATAACCTCTTCTCTAGGACATGGGAACAGCTCTGATGGCTGACTACCAGCAGGGGCTGTGCTTGCCAAGGCTCAATGTAGACAGTGGAGCAGCCATGGTGGGGAGAAACCCAACTGAAGCAACAGGACATCTGTCCATCCTAACCCGTGCTCCCCCATAACTTGTGAGGCTTGGAGAGTTGGCCATGGGCTGT
Source organism: Gorsachius magnificus (assembly GCA_034008185.1). Taxonomy (NCBI): domain Eukaryota; kingdom Metazoa; phylum Chordata; class Aves; order Pelecaniformes; family Ardeidae; genus Gorsachius; species Gorsachius magnificus. Next base: position 18,773,145 of record CM067091.1, read on the forward strand.
AGCATGCACTGTAGAGTCTGTCCCAGACAGCTCCGGCTCCCATGGTGTTCCTCAGCACTCCAGGACTACCTGGCAGTGAGTGCGGGTGTAACACTTCAACCCACACAGGAATTGCCTGCTGGGCACAGCATCGCTGAGCCCAGCAGCAGCAAAACAGGCAGGTGCCTGCTAAAGGAGAGGGAATATTCTAGGTACTACAAAAATGCCACATCAAGAGACCTAAAAATGAAAGTCATTTACTGGTGGGAAAAGATAAACTATCCAAGAGGCTGTGTCTTCCCCCTTTTCAGCCAAGAAGTTAAAATGCACTCAAGTTTAAGTGGGTGGTTAAGCCATGGTGACTTCAGGGCAGGCTCATGCTACAGTGCTGGGAGCTGGGAGAGAGCAGAAGGAGCACTGCAGAACTGAAAACTACCCCGTTTTGTGCTGACAGTGACCAGTGACCTTGGGAGAGCCCCATCAAGCAGAGTAGGGTTATGTTTCATGGCCAAGCCAGCAGCCAACATCCCTGCGGGGCCATCGGCACGGAGGGTGGGGAGGGAGTGTGCTCTGCCCCAGCCGTGCCACAGGTCACACAACAGGGCTTTCTTCTCAGGGGGTCCCCTCAACATGACTGTAATCAACACTAAAAATAATAGTGCGGTTTATATTTGGGCTGCAAGTCACCACTGTTATAGCGACAGCCAGAAGAGTCTCCAGAGAGGGTTTGGTCACTGCTGACCTGGGCTGAGATCTGAATGATGATCAGGATAGAGAGCCTTTCAGCCGCACAGATAGAGGCAATTTTTATGGTTCAAGAGGGTGACCACCTCCAGTAGGCACTCCCCACCTCCGCATCGCCTGTGCCAAGTGCCCCAGAAACATCCCGCAGTTACATTTCTTCACCTGCTTGTGCGGGGTGCTCAGCCTGGCCCTGCCACTGCGTGGGGGCAGCATTGGAAGGGGGGGCAGAGAGCAACACGAGAGCGGTTGGTTTGGTTTGGGATTTTTTTTTTTTCTTGATTCAGAAATGTCATCTGCATCCAGCTGTTAGTATTTGGGAAATCTGCTGGGGTTTGTTTTCCTCGTGTGATTCAGCATGGCTGATGCTCCAGCTGCAAAAGCCTCAGCAGTCAGTGAGCTTGCTTAAAGCAACTGGACATGAAAGCCCATGTCCCGGCCAGCACTTCCTCTGCTGGGAGCACCCTGGGACTCCTCTTGGGAGCCTCCTCATCCCTCTGATGGGAATGGTGCTTGACTCCATCGCAACCACACCAGATGAGAGTGTGGTGATCAGAACTGCACAAATAGGTATCTACATCAAAAGATGTGGCAAAGAAAATATTTCAGTTGCAGCCAACAGCATCTTGGCCCCAACTTCTGCTCCTTCAGAAAGCATGGCAATGCTTAAACCTTGAACTGCAGCATAATAAATATACTGTAAATTAATAAACTTCCAAAACACTATGGCATTGCTATCCACTTTCTGGTTTCCTGCTTTTTTGTAGTGCTTGTTTTTTAAAATCCCATATTGCCATGAGTATAATCTATGTTATCTATAAAAAGACTGTGATTCAGCAACAAGGCAGGTTATACACGAAAAGGGGTAATGACTTTACCCCTGTGCCTTTTCCTTGCAGTATGCTTCTCCCATGCACATTTCAGTTGCCTGCTCTCTCTCAAGGCCACAGGAATCCTCTCTTCTTTCCTCCTATCCCAGAGCAGAAACCCCTGCTAGAGGTGGAGAACAGCTGGATCTAGAGTGCCTTGAGAGGGCAGGAGAGACTGCAGCGTGTTACAAGGAAGTGGGGGCTTGCTGAGACTTATTTCCAAGGAACAGACTTTTAATGGGTCACAGGCTATACGTGTGAAAACACAGTGATTAAGTAAAGTTAAGGGACAGGGCTTTATTACTTAAATAATTCTTCCATTTGACAGCTGAATCCCAAGTCCCCCATTTTTATCCACACAACTCTAATTCCATGCTGTTACTCAGTGACATGGACAAAATCATCCGTTACTGAATAGTCAGGTAAATACAAACCACCACTAAATGTAGCCTGATCATGTAACTGGCCTTTACATGTCTTTCCCCTCCTGAGCAGTGATAGAAACAACGTCAGGTGATTAATAACCCCTAATGATTATATTTTCCAAGTAAGCTATAGAAGGAAGTATAAGTGATACAGAAGCGTATTTGCCGCAGCAGTGGCGTGCTGGGGGTGCTTCCCAGGCAGGGGTAGGATGGTCCCATGAGGCAGCAATGCGGTGCAGGGCCATGCTCCTGCAACCCAGCCTCAGCGTGCCCAAAGCCCTGGGGGGAAAGGGATAGACAAAATCCTCTTTAGAGAATCCCTAACTCCTGCAGATGATAAGCATACTGTAGCTGAAATTAAACAATGAAGAAAATATATAGCATAGGCTGCTTGTAAGGTCACTAAGCCAGTGGAGAAGGGATTACTTTAATTTCCCTTTTACCTGGAAAGAAAAATAAACTGAAAAAAACCAAAATAACCCCCACCACCTCTTTAAAGGGTTGGAAAAAACCTGTCTGAGAAGGGAGATAGTTGAGAACGCCTCGCTGAATGCGTGCTGTTTTCCATCCCCCATAAGCAGGCCTTAGTGTGTTTTACCACGGCTGGCCTGGATGCAGGCGTTTCACAGCACAGGAGAGGCGGGGCGAGGAGCAAGAGGACGTGAAGTTTGCTGTGCTGTCCAGAAGATGAAAACACTAGTGCTGTTTATAGAGGGAAACCCAATTCGTCAGCCCAAATGAATTCCTGTGCTAATCCATGTAGGCTTCATGTTTTCCACCAGCCCCAGCCACTGTAAAGACTATCTTTAGGAGGCACAGTGTGTTTGGAAAGGAGCAGCTGGAAAGAGGGGACGTTTATGCCAGCTTGGAAGGCTTTCTGGTATGGAAAAAGAGGAATGCTCTCTTGGGTCTCCCCACAAAATTAAAGCATCTTCATCCAGAGCAAAACGATGCCAAGCACAACAAACAAAAGCGGCTTTCCCCAACTCTCCTGGGCAGCCTCACTCCAGGGTTCACAATGGTTTCCATAGAACTTGTTTTGCTATCATAACAAATTCGATCTATCCAGGCGTGATGGCGCGCACTGTTTTCTAAAGACAAGAAAATTAATTTCCTCGCTTATTTGTCTGCCAAAGCATTTTTGTCTAGGTGCCACAGACAGGGACTCCCCAGATAACTAGTGCATCTGCCCTCCGGCTGAACGCAGCGTACATCTTGCAAAGAAAAATCCTCGAGAGGTTTTGGTCTGTGTGGCACGATGCGAGTTACCTTTGCTGCAGAGGCTGGGGGAGAGGCTGCCCTTGGCAAATCACTCTCATTCCTCAGCCTCTGATCCTCCCAGGCTGAGCTAGCCTCAGCGCAGTGTGCCTGTATGCGGCAACACGAGCTTCCTGTAATAAACCATCCATCAACTGTGCGCATCTCTCATCGCATACACGGGAGGAAATGAATGTCTTGTTATATTGACCACAATCTGTTGAAATGCTAGTAAATATTACAGTCTAACTGTGACTAAAGGCTAGATTATTTGCACGGCCGGGGTACGCTCCCCAAGAGTGAGAGCTGCACTGGAATGTCACACGCGGGAGAGGTTTCTTCCAGCCTTTCCACGCTGGAACACTCGTGCTCAGCAGTGGTTTTTGAAAAGCAGAGATGTTTTTCTGCATGACAGAAAAAGTTGGAGGAGCATTTAATGCTACATCTAAACCAAGACCATTATCAAAACAGCCTGAATTTTTGGAAAGTCTTAATCTTGATCTAGAACTTGAACTAATTTTGAAGATGGGAAGAACTATGAAATGTAATCAAGTATAAAACAGCGGTCCACAGATACTAATTTCTAAAACAGACATCATAATAGTTTTGGGCGCTTTTTCTTTTAAAATGTATACTGAGGAAAACTTTGCATTAAAATGAACGGCAGTTTTTCAAAAAGGAAACACATCTGAAAACACAGTAAAAGTTATTTGTAGACATGAAGCTACAGGATGACCTCAGGAGAAAAGCCCTCATGTAACCCAGCCTGCCTAGCTGAAAACCTTACCCTAGGGTTTGCCTGCTGAAAATCAGTATCTTGGGATGCTTTCCAAGGAAGAAGACAGCACCCCACTCAAAGCAAATGAACATGTGTGAAGAAGAAACCAGACAAGAAAAAATTAAATATAATTTTAAGGAAAAAAACCCCACAAAACACAATGTAATTAAAAAATACAGCTGCTAAAAGTCCTCCCCCCATTTGCCTCAGTTAAACCAAGCAAGTTTGCTCACTGGACCTGCCCAATGCCTAGAGTGGCCAGTGTTTGCAGATTATTTCCAGCCTTTACAAACATCAATTTGTACAAAATTGTAATTATTTCATATCCAGTGACCTGAACTGGAGGACTTCCCCAAGTCCTAAGGACAGCTTCCTAGGCTGGTGCCCATTTACCTGCAGAAATGCTGGGCCTTATTTTTCAGTGGCTTTGGCAGACCCGTGAAACGTGATTAAAGCCCAGGTAGGGCAGTGCCCTGTGTGTCCGCGGCACTGCCCCTTCCCCCGGAATGCAGCGGCCGGGGGCCCTGCCTGTGGGCCAGCGGGCTGCACTGCAGCCACACAGAGCACCTGAGGGCAGGTGCCTTTCACAGTCAGCACCTTCACAGACACTTTTGGAGAACAGCCCTGCAGCCTCCTGGTGAGAACTGGAAGCCCAAAAGTGGCTGATGAAGACCCAGCATGAGCACCAGGAGGTATTTGACCATAAAGGGAATGCAATGTCTGGTACATCATCCAGCTTCCTCTGGCCTTGTGGCTATGGAGTCTCCTGGAACCGAGCTCTTACAAAATAACCAACTGTGTTGCTCATAATGACAGATATTTAACCCAGGGGGGTTTAACTGTCACACTACTTTCACCATTGACTCCCATACTTCTGAAGTGGCTCCCCCTTCATTTAGTCATTCTCAGTCTTTCCAAAGAAACTTAGAAACCACCTAAATAAACCAGCACCAATTGAGACATTGCAAATGTCATAAGAGTCATGCATGTGTCTTACTATTTGTCCTACATTTGACTCAATTCATTCACGGATGATGAAGTCATTCATCATTAAGAAACCAAACCAAACCACACCACAATTTGGGAATCTTTGACTAGACTCCCCTGACAGAGATGATCAGAGGGAATGATTGCAAACTCACACTCCTCTAATTTACTGCTGCTTTCGCCCTGGCCCAAATTATTCTTTGCACCTTAAAAGCAAAGGTTCAGAGTCCTTGCACAAAGGTAGAGCAAGTCAACATGTAAGCACTGAAAAAGAATTAAACTATGCTGTCACTTTGCTGTGATGTCATCCGACTATTTCTGCAAGGCCTCAAGGTTTTCTGGTCATGCAGTGCACGCTGCTTTGGTGCACAAACAGGTCCAGCACACGACCGCCACACTGCCAGCACCCTCCCACCGCCCACAAGTCAAAGTGTGCCCAAATGCACACAGCTGGGTGGAAGCAAGGGACAGTCCGCTTTGACCTTTACTTCCACACCTGACAATTATCCATGCGGAAAAAGTCTCCCTCAGATGCAAACCTATCACTCACTTCAACATCCACGGGCAGAAGTCAATAATACTCTTCTCACTAAATCTAGTTCAACTACAATTTCACTCTAAAGAAATCGTGTTTGTTCAGCTGAGGGCAGAGTTTAGCCTATGTTTTGGAGTGCAAAGTTTCCAAATTAAAAACCCACAAAAGGACATGGCTTGATTAAAATGAGAACTGTGTGGATTAGAAGAACCTGCAGGAAGATGGAGAGTATTAGACCAGTTTCTCACTGAGTGAATTAGTGTTGCTCTGCTGAGTCACATAGGCATCACTGCTGAAGCCCTTTGATCCTCAGTGGTTTTACTCTAGTCAACAGTAGCTGAAGATTTAACTCTTTTATAACTAACATTGGTTAAATCCAACTCAAGACCAAGTTTTCAAAGTCACTGTTATCAGACCATTAGTCATGTGAATACAGAGATATCAGAGTTTTAATGGCCAGACTGCAGTATTTCTAGTAGATGCACACCTAAACTGGAGAGCATGAATGCTTGCAAAATTGGGAGTACTTGGATCTAGGGATTTTGTGCAGACCCCTTTTAGAGAGATGTTCCAGCTGTGAATCACAGCTGGGTGCATGCCCAGATTTTTGTGCTTGCAAAATTGAAGCATGGGGACTTGGAGTGACGATTCAGACACAACTGCATTGTTTATACATTTTAGGTTTGCTTTTACCTTCCTCTGGTTTCTCGCGGGCAAACCCAGAAAAAGTTATACTACAGAATGAGAAAGAGTGTGAAAGCCAGCAGCTGGGTGACAATTCAAATTAGGAACTAATATGCTGGGAAGGGAGTTTTATGGTCTTCAACTATTTGTTCTTCTTCCCCTATCTCTGACTCTCCTGCTGGCACGACTACAGATGTGCTGCTTGTTTTTCAAATCAGAGAAGGAGGAATGACCTATTAGGCCATCTAGTACCTCTTGTAGCCAGTGCAGGATTGTTGTCCGTCTTCTACGTTTGTCCAGTCTGCTTTTAAAATCCCTCCAAAAACATACTGCATCCAAATGAGAGCACAGAAGTCTCTTGGAACTGGTGAGTAAGCAGCACTACAAAATGACCGGGGAGTATAAGGCCATACCAGCTTCTGCTAGGCAGAAAAGCAGCTCTCACTGCTTCAGAGTTCTCATAAGAAAACTAACTTTGATGGGAAATTCAGATGATTCATTGCAATTTTTTTTTTTATTTAAAAACGCCCAGGGCTTTATAAATAATAATAATTATACTTTCATAAGAAACAAAGTGTGAAAAGCAGGTGGAAGAAAAATGGATTTTAAATTAATCACCTTCATTCTTCATTCTTGTGAGAGAAAAGGTCTATAGAGACAAAAAGTCCCCCATCATGCTGCCTGGCAGGGTGTGACCTTAGCAGAGAAGTTCTGCTTGTGTGAATAATGCTGAGAATCCAGCCATTTGTCTACAGTAGACTACTATAACTGGCTTTCAGTTTGCACCATAAACAGACTGTATATCTTTAAGATGGTTATTCTTGCCTGACATTTTATTTCACAATAGTTAAAGAAATGTGCAGATGTTGTGCAAACTTTTCAAAGCAGCAGGGCTCTTTGCAGCTGCTTGCAAGATTTCAGAAGTGTAGCTCAAAAATGGCTCAAGCTGCCTTTTCGCTAGCCATTGCAGGAAGAGCTGAATCGTCCCACATAGTATATCTCTCTTTAAGAGGAGAAAAGACCCTTACCCTTTTCCCACCTTTGCACATTCTTAATATTAACACAATTTGTAACAAATGAAACTGTGAAGAGCAGCAATGCCAAACACAGGCATTCAGGGTTCATGAGTCAGGTCTCTAATAATCATGAGATTGGTTTTAAAATCATGCAATCAACCCCCTGCCCCCGAAGTTGCGTCATTTTTGTCTGCCTGGATTTTGAAAGACCAAAACACCAAGGTTCATATTTTTAATGTTTTGGTTTTTCTTGGGTCAGACGTGAAAAGGCCACTAAGAAAAAAATAACTCTCATTTTGCTACAGTCACCTGCACAGAGACTTTTAAATCGCTATAAATATTCCAAGACTCACAATGAAATTGCAAAGAATTAGCAAAAGCTTTGAGCTGCCATGTGGATGTAAGCCAGTTCACTGGCTTTATTTACTCAATTACATTGTGCTAATTTTAAAGGGGAGATACCAGGATAAACTGTGAGGACAAATACATACCTAGCCGCAGGTTCCTTATAGAGTTGTTGGGAAAGGTACAACTCCCCTCAGCAAAACATCTTTCTAATAAATTAATCCAGCCCGTTGCATCATCTTTGCTGGAAGTTACTAACACTAGGATTCATTTTGAAGTGGTCAGCATACAAAGCAAGTAGGCTGAGCTCGTGCAATTATTGCCTGTGTGAAAATCCCTTATATTACACAGGCTGCAGCTACCCCTTCCTTGGCTGGTGAAACCCTTCTTCCAATGCAGACGTAGGCAGACCGGTACAAAAGCCTTTCAGTGAAACAGCTGGTGGTGGTTCCCTGACTTGGCATAAGCTGTGCTGATTCCAGTGTTTTTACACCAACAGAGCTGTGTCTATACAAGGGCTTTTACCATAATAGCTGTGTTCGCAAAATAAAAAAAAAAATCAACCACCTTAACCAGCATAGTTATGTGGTAAGCTGCCTAAGTGTAAAACAAGCCTTGTTATAGGTTTCCAGAGAGCACTTCTCTGGTTCAATGCAAAATGGTGAATTTAACTCTAGAAGGAGTTAACCCCCTTTCCTGCTTTGCACAGTTCTGTTATAAGCCATTTCCTATCCGCACGATTCTTGCTTCTCATCGCCAAAGCCCCCATTTATAAAAAATGTTGTCAAAAGTTATCATTTTGACTGAACTGAAAGAATTTCTGTGTAAAACACCCAGTGTCACCCCGCGCTGGCACGAAGACCGTTTTCCTTACATCCTGTACTTGCTCATACGACAGCTTAGCCCTGTCTCCAGACTTTGCCCTAAGAAATGAGGGTGCTTCTAACAGACACACCTGTTCTCGGTGACAGGTAGCGCTGGCAATCGATCGTTCACCTCTAGAAAGCAGGTAGTATTCTTTGATACATGCAGTATGAAAGGAGTGAGTCAGCTGGAAAGATAGAAAAAGGAGAGAGTAGCTCTGCCAATCCCTCCCTCTAGTGCAACACGTGTTTTAACAATCTACCTGCACACCCGGGTAACAGCTTCGTGTGCCATTGGCACCCACACACCAGTGTGAGGGATGCAGCTGGGGGGACCTGGTAGCCTGGGATTCCCTAGGCAAGTCACAGTTTTACCAGTGACTTTTTGCATCACCTGGGGCAAGTCACTTAAAAGCTCTGTGCCCCACTTCACCCATCTGCAAGAGCTGCGGAAAAAGCTTGTTTGCTTCTTTCTGCAGTGGCGTTATTTTAATTCATTACCATTTCTCTGCACTGGATGAATGTCACTGGACTGAAAACTGTTATTGTTGTTATCCCTTTAAATTGAAAGTGGATTGAAGGAATAAAAGTAAATGTATGGCCTATTTTGGCAGATGTCTTCCAACAGATGGGTGTCTATGGTCTTCTTTATAAGAGCTGTCTGCTGTCTGTGATTCAGACCGTCTAAGGAATGCCATGAGAGTGGAGCAAATGGACAGCAAGTCTGGGAAAGGACTTTATTGTGGTTTAGAAGCTTTCAATTCCCAACTGCATGAACAAGTTCTTTTTTTCAAGTAACTATTTGCCAGTATTTCAAAACTATCATTGAAAATTGCTTGATGCCTTCTGAAAACGGAGTGCTTTCTGCTGATAACAGTCTACTGGTTTAGCCTTCAAACAGTGGCATGCCTTCCACCAGCAAATCGCTAGAATTGGGGGTTATTGTCTTGGTGCACCAGTTCGTAGTGGGACCCTGCTCATGGAGGCATCAAGAGAGCATTTACGTACCCATCCTGCAGTGTCAGTTCTTGCCGGCGGTGCCCGTGGTCTCCTAATGGAGTCTGCATGTTCTTTTGAACAGGAAACGCTTTGTAACACAACTTGCCTGCGGGCACTTACTGCACCAATTAAAGATTCCTGAGCTCAAGAACAAAGAGGTGCCAGTGGAACTATGGTTTTAATCACTTGATTTATTTTCTTCCTTCCGCCACTGCTGATTTTGGATGTATGGGCTCTTCTTTTTCTCGCTTTGTTTTGTTTTGCATGTTTTTAGGCAGCAGGACAGCCACTCAGAAAGACTGCTGGGGAAAGAGCAGTCTTGAAAAGGGGCTGGATTTGTCTTAATTTTTGAATAGTGAATTGTCTGCAGAGGTGAAGAAGAACATCAGATGCCAGCCTGCCATAGAAATACAAATACTTAGTTCTTATTCAGGTATGCAGCTTTTTTTTCTGAGAATCCATGTGAGTTTTAGTAACAAGAATTAATTAAATGCCTAACTGTGCTAGATGGAAGGATAACAAGATACTTTGTAATGGTAAACTGAGGTACAAGAAAGTTAAATCCTTTGCGGAAAGGCCAAGCTCAGACGCAACCCAGGAGACCTTCCTCCTGATATGTACTGATCTTTCTACTTCCTGCCAACAGACTACAGGTTTTTGGGAGCAGAATCATCCTTTTGTTCTCTTTTCATATTGCCTCTAGAAAAGCAAGACTGTGGCATATTCCAGTACCTGAAGGGAGCCTACAAGACAGCTGGAGAGGGACTTTTTACAAGGGCATGTAGTGATAGAACAAGGGGTGATGGCTTTAAACTGAAGAAGGGTAGATTTAGGTTGGATGTAAGGAAGAAATTCGTCACTGTGAGGGTGGCGAGGCACTGGAACAGGTTGCCCCGTGAAGTTGTGGGTGCCCCATCCCTGAAAGCATTCAAGGCCAGGTTGGATGGGGCTTTGAGCAACTTGGCCTAGTGGAAGGTGTCCCTGCCCATGGCAGGGGGGTTGGAACTGGATGATCTTTAAGGTCCCTTCCAACCCAAACCATTCAATGATTCTGTGATATGACTGGGGGACTTAGATTCTAACAAGACACAAACCCACAATAGCAGTGATCCAAAAATAAAGCATGTAGTGTACCCACGGAGTGCTGTAAGGTCCCAACAGAGAACAGAAAATCTGGAATAAAGTGAGTCAGAGCTTCAAGAATGAGTCTGATGAATACATATATTTGCTAGAGTGTTTGAGCAAAATGTTTTGGAGAACATACATCCTTCACTCTTAGTCAAACTCTGCCTGAGCAGAAATGACCACACCTTCTATGAAAAGTAGTTCTAATTAAAAACAGAGCATGGCTTTTTTTGATGCAAATTGTAGCTCTAACTCAACCACAGCCCATTTGCAACATTCAAATTCACTCCTGTCTAAAATGCCAGGAAACAGGAACATTTCCCCCTCTGCTCTGTATTGCTATTTTCCTCTATGCATGGACACAGGATGAAAACAACTACAAACCAAACTAAAACCTGCTCCTCTGTGCTTTCTGGGGATGAAATCAATACAGTGTTAAGAGAGAAAAGCCGCTTCTCTACAGCCAGGCAGGCGGCTGGACCCCTAGCCCCTGCTAGCACAGCTCCGCTGCTCTAATGCATGGAGGGCTTGAAATTGCCTTCACTGTGCGGCTGAGGTTCCCCCGGCACAGGGGAATCCCCAGCTGGCAGCAAGCTGACAGAGCTGGCTTCGTGCCACTCCCTCCTCCATCCGCCATGCAGGGGCTGGGGAGGGCAAGCAGGATATTCACAACATGCTAGCACCCGAGCCAAAGCCCTAAGGACCATGCTGGCTGTGAGGGGGGGCCCTGTGTTCTGCCTTCCCTCCTGGATGTACTGACCCTCTCCTTCCATCCACACATGCACACCAGTCTCCCCAAGGAGCACGTGGGACCAGCGCGGATGCAGAGCGGGCTGCTGCACACTGTGGAGGAGGGTAGCAAGAGACCAAAGCGGGCAGGAAAGAGCTCACTCCCCGACTGCCGCTTACTCAGGGCTGACACAGTAGCTTCTTGGGTCCTCAGGAGACCTGGGGTTTCCTGGAGGTACACCCTGCTCAGGCTTGTGTCTAACAGCTACCAGCCTAAGGAAAAAAAAGCTGGTCAGAAAAGAAAAGTTCTTCCTGAATGTGGAGGAGAGAAGGGATTTGAATTTTATTTCATGCCACTGTGGGGACAGACTGCAGATTTTCTTGTTGAGTGAAAGAACACAAAAAGAATATGTAGGACCTAACACACTCCAAATGGTCTTGGATGAGACCCATGGTTAGGGCCGTGGTTACTGCGCTGGGGAGCAAAACTGCACAAATTAACACACTACTCGTAAAGAAGGCAATCAAAAGTGCTGGGTGATTTGCAAGCACCTCATTGCACACCCTGCAGATCCATTTTCTAAAGAAATATCTGCTGTGTCTGAAATTTTCTGTGAAATACATCAGTTCACTATAAAACATCTCTGCTGATCGGTAGTGTGATAAACCACTACACAAGCATCTGCCTTGCTTTCCTCTTCCCCATTAAAGATTACTGGTGCACCAAAAATAATTTAGAGCTGCTGTATCAAGAAGACAGTTCTGGGTGTCAGATGTGGTTAGATAGTTACTATTTGAATAATGACAATCATTTTTCTTTGTAAAGTAAAAAGCACACAACATGACAACTGAACCGAAAAGAAGAACAAAATCTAAGGGAGGCAAGCTGATAACATTCAAGACAACAGCTACACATCCATTATTTCTATATGGAAAGAGCCTAACACCATACTTGACACTCAATATCTACGAGGCACTTCTAGATCGTGTCACATCTGAGTGCTTTAGAGTCTGTGATGCATTTATCCTCCTATTGCTCTTGTCACACGATCCTCATATCTCTGTCTCACAGATGGGGAACTGTGGCCCACGGCAGCTCAGTGGCTTCCCCAGGGCTACGCAGGAAAACTCTGGCTCTGCAGCATGGGCCTGGGCAGTCCAGGGCATGACCAGTGCCCCAAGCCCTGGGTCACCCTCTTTCTTGATCCTGCACCCGAAAAGGGATTTTAGACGGTGCTGCAAATAACTGATTTTTTAACTAGGTTTGTGGTTTAAATAGCTAATCTGATTGCTCTGAAGGTCCTGGAAGAACTAAGTTCTATGTGTCAACATATGTCTGTGGTTGTTTGTGTAACTTTTACCATTGTTGGTGGTTTTGGTTATGAACAATATTAAGATGAGGCCTTGGCTGAAACATGCCAAGCACTCTCTCATCCTATGGCTTTCACTTGCATTTGAAGCTAATCACTGCTTGCGAGCATTAGCCTAGACACCAGATGGGTCCTGAAGGATCTCCTGACCATGGCTTATCTTCACTCCCAAGGTATTTCCAACAGTAATGAATCTCTGAGACAGAGGTGTGTAACAAATGTTTCTCTGACAATTTTCCATGAATAGTCCCTTCTAGATTCTAGATTCATCTTTACCCTATTTGAATCAAAAAGTTAACAGATCTTTGGGGTTTTTTTGACAGAGAAATATGGAGGTATGTGGAGGAATATATATATGAAGTTATATATACATGTGGCAATGTTTAATCTGTATCAGTCTCCCTAATGGCTGCATTTCCAAATCCAACCTGTATGACTTGATAGAGCTTTTCTTCCAGTAACCACATGTTTTGTAATTTTGTCTGGGAGGGGAAAGATGAGAAGTTGCAAGGGGGCTGCATAGGCTGGGCCAGGCACCTCTTGCTCTGAGGTAGCACCAGTAAGAGAAGAATAGGGGCAAATGTCTCCTTCAAAGAAAGCACATGGCAGGTCTCTACATCTGCAGTATGGTCAGAAATGAGCTGCAGACATGCTAAGGTTACTGTTAAGGTGGCCCGTATGGATGGTACCAGTTGTGCAGCTACTGCACAAAGAGATCCTCACACATGGCAAAACCCACTTGAGAAGATAGGTAAATACTTGCCATCACTTTAAGGTCCATGCTGTTTTGGCTACGCTGCTGGTGCTATTCAATCTTGAGAGCTTGCAGCTTTGTGAGCTATGGTCACACATTTGACTGTAATCCTCCTGCGGAGGTGGAACCAGCTCTTTTCTTTACAAGGCAAGAGGTAAAGAGAGGTTAAGCACGCTAAGTCCCCAATATTATGTGGCCTGTGGAGCAGTGAAGGCTCTGAGCAAAGAACAAACCATGGTCTCGGGAAGAAGGACAAATACTTTTTTTTACAGTAGGGAAGATAAGAAAATAATGAAGGGTCCTGCCAGCAGGAAGCTAGAAGAAGTAAAGAGAAATAGCAATTGTGTTAGCTATGAGATGTTCTTCTCTGGTCACTTCCAGGAAAGCTCAAAGACCAGGACAGCATACCCACTCTGAGAGGCAACCGCTTCAGGAATGAGGAACCGACAGAGCGGGCTTGTCTCAGGTCACTCAAGAAGTTCGTGGCAAAGCTCAGAATAGAAGCAAAATCCAGAACACCACAGCTGTGCATCAACCACAAAGGCAGAGGACAAGAGTTGATGAGAGGAGGTCACAACCATAGAAAGGGACGAAAGCTGGACTGTCAGCAGAAATATGGAGAAAGAAGAACAAAGAAGATGGAGGGGGAAGATGGGGAAAGGGAAGAAGAGTGAAGGGAAGCAAGAGACAACGAAACAGTGATTGCCTAAGAGTCTGTGCATCAGTGGCAGTGCAGTGCACTCATGCCAAGCCTGGCTGGGGAACCATCATCTCAATATCTACCCGTGAAAAAACACAGCAAGACCTAACAGCTCACTTTATCTCAGAAGAGCTTTCTGGATAAAAGGGATTTGAGGGTAAAGCCTCCATAATCCTTTGGGTTTGCTTTCTTTTAATACTATAAAGCACAAAAATAAACTTTCTAGTCAGGAAAAATATGGCTTTTGTTATGTTCTGAGTCATTTTTCCCCAGCAGCAAACAAAGTGGCTTTTCAATTCAAGTCCTGAACATTTCAGAATGAAATGCTTTGCAAAGTCCTAAAGTAAATCACAATTCTCCGAGTCACACTTCTAACTAATGTAAACTCACCGAGGTCAATAAAGAGACTCCATGTGACTGATCTTGCCTGGCGTGACTTGGGTGGCATAGTTGATAAATTAATCCCTAGTTGAAATCAATTCAGGATGATCCAGTCAGCCAAGCAGAAGCCTGGAATTTCATTACTATCTTGCTGCTATTCTGCCTAATGGCCCCTCTTAGCACGGAGGTCGAGCGCATCCCTTGTGAGCTATGCTATAGTCAGATGTTACTGGCCTGATTCAAAAACCAGTGAAATTAATTTTGCAGTTCATTTTGGGAGATCATTTAAGTGGACTTTGTCTCAACTCTGAAGTTTGCTAGCTTTAACTTCAAGATTCTTTCTTTTTTATTTCTTTTACAGAGTTTGCACCAAGTATTTTTAGAAATGTGGAAGAATCTCTCAGCTTTTCATATTAAAAGTACCTTAAAACACAGTGTTCAATTTTACTACTAGAAATACTATCTTGCTTTGTTATCATGCCCCATTCCCTAAATCAGAAGTGGATTTCACCTAGATATTTTCTTGCAGATCCAGCAAATCTCCTAAATCAAATTTACTGTTAAAACTCAATTCAGTACTCCTCTTCAGACAAGGGGACCAGTAAAAACTCTCCAGATTTTACTGTGATGGCACCAAAGCTCTATCAACCACATTTCAAACATAGACTAATGGAGAAAACCATCCAAACTCTCCTCTGCCCACAAAAGCAGCAATGAAGACTGTACATGATACCACCACAGAGCACTCAGTACCTAAGTTGAAGAAAATAAAACTTTCATGGGCACGATTTTACAACCCTAGGTGAGTAATGGCAGGAAAAATCCCAAACTACTGGGTGCTTCCAAAGCACATAACAATGCACATTCACAAGATCAAACCATGCATGCAGCTGCCTAGACTGAGAGGACAGCAGCAGTGAATATATGTGAAAAATCAGGTCTGTACTTCATGCTTAAGAACACCCTATATTTGCAGCAATGTATCCAGCAACCTCACTCTGCTCCCACTGAAGTCAATGTCGGTTTTGCTACTGGCCTTTACGATTGCAGAGTCCAGCTGCACTATTAACTTTGCATTGATTTCCTCTTGCAAGGAACATACTTTAATAAAAGACCTAATCAACCAGATTGCCAATAGCTGCCTACCTAAGAATAAGCAGGATATGTTCAAAGAAAGCTTTACTCTAACTTATATTCATTCCTAAAGGCTAAATCTGCTGGGCTCACAACAAAGAAACAGCATTGTTTTACTTATCAATGTCCTACTGTTCATCTAGAACATCTGCAATAGTTTTGCCTGCAGCACTACCCCATTCATTACAGGCCTTGATAGGCTGTTCAATGGGCTTTTTTTTTTTTTTTTTGGTACAAAATGTACAAAAGCATTTTACAAAGTGGACTTTGCCCTGATATGAATAATAAAAAAATAATTTAAAAGTGCATTTTGTTTCAGAATCTCCATTTTCCAAACTAACCTTTGGCAAATGGAAACAAAATGGCAACAACTTGAAACCTGACAGCTCACTCCATGGCACGAAGCAAGACAGAGGGTTTCTGCAGAACACTGTGTTTTTTGCTCGGTTGCCAAAGTGCATTGCCATCTACCAAAAATGCAGTTCATGAAAGACAAAAATGCAGCATGATCAAACAGCAAATATTCACATCCATCAAAAGGAGGCCACATTGATTTTGTGCAGAGGAACAGGTGGGATTTATGAGTCCTAATCTTCCTCCCTCCCTCCAACAAACCAACCCATACAAGAGAAGAACGGTGCTTACCGTCGTCCAGATATGCTTGGTCCAGATTCTGTTCCTGTTTAATAGTGACTCCAGCTGGTAACACTTCTTTCTGGTCGCTAACTGGTGGTCCATTTTTTGCTGCTCGCTGGCCTGAGGCTGTCTGCTGCTGAATCACGGTAGGATATGAACTTGGACTTAACCTTTGTGCTTGACTGACCTGGGGCTGGCTGGATCTTGCAACATTGGATGTAAAATTTTCACAGCACATGATGTGCTGAAATTCTTGGTGACTTCCACACCTCAGCTGTTGGTTGGTTGGAGAATAGTGAATCACTGGAGAAGACTGCTGGTTGCCTGGAGAGTGGTGGAGCACTGCTGAAGTTTGGCCTGGAGAACCAGCGTGTACCAGCACTGACCTGTGGGCATCTGAAATAGCAACTGGTGTAGCCATCAAATTGGACTGCTGGTAGCCCAGTTGGCTTGGGCTAAGGCTCTTGCTTCTTTGATATATTACAGCGGCTGGATTCTGCTGATGGTACCGAGAATCAGGAGAAGAAAGGCCTGAGCGCAACTGCTGGCAAGGAGCCATAGTGGCCACAAGACAGGAAGGGGATTCGGTGACCATTGTATGCTGTGAATAGTAAGGCTGTGTTACTGTTCCCAGACCACTGTGTACTGTATTGCAGATTAAGGCTGGATCATAGTCATCAATGGGCTCTGTTTTGATTGATGGTACTAGAATAAAGCATGCAAAGGACATTATTCGTAACAAGCTGATGGGAAACAGAGAGGTTTTCCTTGAAGTAATACCAGATTTAAGCCATTTACAAGATTTGCATGTGCGAGCTTGTATCTCGCAGGCATTGAGTTTGATAATTCACGTATACGCAATCATGGCAGAGTCTCTCTTGAAAGCACTCTATGCTACGATGTTCTTTAAAATCTTTAATGAACTATCTAACCATGAATTTCTGAAAATCAAAAAAATCAATATCAATACTTTAGCTCATTCTGGAACATAAGCAAAATAAGAAGCCACAGATAGGTGTTTCTTGGAGTACCTCCATCTCAAATGAAGACTGAATAACTAGAAATCCTATGACACATACAACTTCTCTTTTTCTGTCAAACATTTAGCTAGTGACCAAAGGCACAGCTGAACTATTTTAGGGCTTTCTTTTTAGTTCCTTTGCTACACGTAACTTCCTCAGTACTAAGAGCTCAAGATCTTTCTGACACTGTCACTTAAAAGACCATGATTTTAGTAAGAGTTGTGTGAATCTTGGTGTGGTCCCCTACAGACAAATTAGCACATTTTTTTGTTTTAGCTTTTTTTGTCAAATCTTCTCCAAAACTCAGTACAGAAATACCACGCAATGGAAAGCATATAACGGTCATGCAACTGGATTATTTTTTGGAAGTATAAGGTTTCCTTCTCTGAAGTGGTCTATTTTAGAGGTCACATTGAGATAGTATTGTACTTCTCAACAGTATTCCATAACAGAACAATGTAGCAACTATAAGAAACCTTCGCACTGGTGGTATCCTATACAGTTCATAAACTCATGGAGAGGACCAGAGATTTGCAGCCTGAAGGAGACTGAAATAAGAATCAGAATGAATGTTTGCCCACCCTTAGAAACCAGTCAAATTAAGACATCATTCTGAAGCTTGCAAAAAATCTGGTACTGTTATTTTATGCTTTCTGGTTTCCACAAACACAATACTCTGATTTTCTCACAATATTTTCCTCCCAGCCAAAGCTGAGAAATTCTGGGAATCTCATTAGTAATCCTATTGCATTTATTGTGACATGGCTCAGCAATTCCCAAGAGGAAGAACATCAGAAAAGCACTCACATTTTTCTCAACCAGACTCATTCTGAACAATATATATTGCTCGTCTTCCTCCATACCATGCCCTTGTTACTTTCCCAGATCTGATGTTATCCTACTGTCATACATGTCAGCTGGGGATGGCAATGCTCATGGTTTTCAGGGTCACATCATGTCACAGACTGAGTCTGCTCCCACTAAGGCTGTGGGCAAACTTCCATCAAGTGAATGGGACAGCATCAGCCCACTGCCAAGATAACTGTCCCCTTAAAAATTCCTGATCATAAATTACATGCATCCTTTAAACCAAACAGCTGTTGAGTGCTTAGCTGCACTCAGCTGAATTAAATTAGTAAAATTCAGATCTTCAAATAATGGCAAGAAAACAACATAGCAGAAAATAAAATCTTGCTCATGAGAACTAGGCAACAATTTGCTCTGTCCCTGAGAATTACCTGGGTGATAGGTAAAATGCTGGGGTTGGCTTCTTTTTCTTTTCCCGTTGATGACATAAAAATTCACCTTCACAGCTGTGCGAATGTGCTTATTACGGTACTCTGGTACTTCTACAAAAAGCATGCTCTGAAACAACGAAAGGTGACAATATAGAATTAGTAACTGAGGCTGACCGCAGATTCTTGGGTGCATCTCCCCTGTTATACATCCAGGCATAAAGGAAGAGAAATCTTCCTGTTCATCCCTACAAAGAAGGGTATGAAAAGAACAAAAGAAAAAGAAGGGCAGATGGTGAAAGAATACTAGGAAGCTGGTTTCTATGTACCGTATTCTCTCTGGTACTTGATGTTGTCCTGAACTTGGAGAAAGAAGTCTCAGCTACAAATAAAACACACAGAATGGTGATAAATGTGGCAGCACTGTTAATCACACTGTGCTTGATAAACAACTATGTGTTGCAGAATTCCACCTCTTTTTTTAGAATAAACTTGATTATTCTATAGGCTTTTTACTTATACAGAGCCGGATCCCACTTCTGTGGAAATTAACAGTGAGTCTCCCGTTCTCTTCTGCAAGGGCAGGCATTGCCCGTGGCAATGTAAGTGCTAGCTCCTAAATGCAATGAACAACTACAGTAAGGTCCCATTAAGCAAAGTGAACAAAGAGGCTCATTCCCTTGAAAGATCAATGTTCATTTTAAATACTATAGTACAAATCCTGCCCTGCAAAGTACAGAGCACCCAAGGCTTCCATACAGGCGAAAGGAAGTCAGAACAGCCAACAGGCTGCAGAGGACTGGGCTGATACAATAGAGTCTTCTGCAAGAACACAAAATCTAGCAGTTATTCAATTTGCTGTGGGTTACTGCTAAATGAATAGTTTCTTTTTGCAACACATTTATTGCTGAAGCATTTGACATTTGTTCATCACAGCAGTAAGATAGCTGCTCTTTCTGCTTTTGAGACAGTCTTTGAAAACTATCCCTTGAATACAACTTGCTCTCTGAGAAGCCCAAGGAGAGGACATCCAATGTTTTGCATACTTACAGGCTGGCTCTTATCTTTGTCGACTGTTGCCTCCATTTCCCAGATCTGCTGCCCATCTAGAAGAATATCACAGTATTAACCTCACTGTAGATTTTTAAATCATGAAGCTTGACTTAAAAAAAGGAGACAAATTAAGGGCGTCAAGTTAACAAAGCTCTCAAAATGGACTTAATTTCAAGCACCTTCCCAGTCCTAACCAAAAGCAACAGCATTTAATTTAAACACATCATTGAACACTTCTCTTGCCAGGAAAAGGCTTACATACATACTAAAATTAAAAGTTTATGTAGAAATTAGCCAAACTGAGGAATGAAATATTTAGCACAGGTGCAACATTTGCTTTTTACCAGACTTGATTTCAGCCAGCTTGACTGATGGAGGGCACCAGAAGGTCAGATAACTCATTAATGGTCCCATTCGGTCAGCGGCTCAGCAAACTTTCTGCTATTTTAAGCTAAGATCACATGGCTCCCCACCAGTGTGGTAAGTGGTGGAACAGGCAAGGAGGTGGAGGAAGGACTAGCTAAAAATCCAGATCTCACATGGGGTGCACAGAGATGGAAGCAAACAAACTATGCCACTTCAGGGCTGATTTTTAAAGATGCTGCACATGAAACTGGCAGATGCTCTGAATTCTCGCGGGAGCATAGGTTTTATCTAGAAGTAGTTCAACAGAGACAGATTCTTAGCGTAACTGGGAAACCAGCTATATAGGGTGCTTGATTTCTGTTATGCATGCCCTCTTACTATTTATACTCATTTCTTGTATGTGCAATATGAAACCTCAGCGCATGGTATCTAGCCATACATCTCCTTCTGATCGAGGAACAATCCCACATCTCTAACAGTGGATCCGCACCTCCGCACTGCCACCACTGTGGGCTGTGGGGGAACACCACCCGCAGTCTTGCCTAAAGTCACCATAAAGCACCAAATATTCACCATACTCATTGTAAAAGCACCTCACTGCATGTGCAACAGCCTCTACCTCTGAACCACTGGAAGTCTTTCTGCTCTTGATTACATCCACACAGCTCATCTCCATTCTGCGTTACACAAAACTGTATTTATAGAGGAAAATAAAATTTGATCCCCTTGTATGGAACACCATCAAAGTAACCCCCATGCTATAAGACTACATCTGTAGTGACAGTACACAAATTGTGTGCTTCATCTGGCTACAAATATTTCTTAAATCTACTGTCACCCACACTTCCCAAAAACATCTTTTAGCAATGCTTTCCTTATTACTTTTTTTTTTTTTTTTTAGATTTTAATCTCTGCCCCTTTGGTTTTTATATTCTGCTGAGCCTCTTAGCCAAGCAATTTGCAGAAGAAAAATACTGAATAGGGGACACGTATCTAAATGAACCAACGTGACTTGAAATACTGCAGCCACAAGGCTGGTGTTTGCTTTAGAGAGAGGGAGGTGGCTCCTGGGCACGTTTCTGGGGGGTTCCCCAGACTGCACACCCAGGTCTGGCAGGATAGGGGTGGAAGTCTCCTAAAAACAGTCCTTCTCACAGGACTTTTTATTTTTCCCAATTCTTGGAATTTCTGAAAGAGTTGCTTTTGTCCTCTGTTATTTAAGTACTTCTGCTTCTGGCAAAAAGGGAAATGAAAGAGTATTTTTAAATGCATTTTACATTTTTGCTGTTGTTTTCCTCTTTGTTCTCTGCTCCGCGCAGACAATGAGCTGACAGATGTGCTCGGCTCTCCGGGCAGCCTCTCCCCAAGAGGGACCCGAGCTGCTGCTCCATGGCCAGGCTGGGCCCGCAGCCCCAGGGAGGGCCCTGCCTGCCCCTGCTCCGCGTCCTTTCAGCCCGGGGGTCCCTCCCAGCGTGCCCACTGCACCAGGCGTGACCTCGCCTCCCCAAACACCCTACACCCGAGGCACCCCTGCTATGCGATGGCCCCTAAACGCACACGAGGGAGAGAAGGGTTTACCCTAAGTCCATCACCAACAAGGTGCCCCTTCCTCCCGCAGGACAGGCCGGCTCCCCAGCGCGTTTCAGCAGGGAGCCTGGCTTGCGGTGGGGCAGGAGTGGGCACACAGCGCTGGCTGGACCTCCGCACCCCCCTCCCCGATCCCTTCCCTGGGGAAGCGGAGGCAACCAAGGAAGAGCCAGAAGTTTGGCTCCCTCCAAAATTGGGCTCCATCCGTTGTCCACCCATGAGGAAGAGCCTCACCGTGGGAGAGACGGGAGAGAGCGCCCGGGCCTCCAAGCACCTCACGCCGCTACTGCCATGGCATACTGGCGCAAGGAGAAAAACGCTAAATAATCCTTGACTTTTTTTCTTTAGTTTTAAGTGTTTCAAATCCCTCCACAGTGAGTCAGTTGTCTTTTGTACACTAACACGTGGATTAGCGACGGACTGCCAGAGCAGAGCCTAAGCAAGCTGCGTAATTAAAGCCAGCAAGGCTCTCGCCTGATTTGCTGTTTAGCCCTCACATCCCAAAGGACCACTGTGCAAAGGAATGGAAAATATTCCATTATTTAACAAGCATTCACTTTGGCCACCACTCTGGACTGATGCAGGTTAAATCTATACCCCTATTAATGCAGCTAACGCTTCATTCTGGTTGAAATCATAAATATCTCGGAGAAGGGGGAAGGCAGCAAATACTGGGGGTTTAATCAACAAATAATAAATGCGTTGTCAGATGACATGGCAGTAAATACTTAATGGGGGGATTCCTCTTCCAGGTGATCTTTGTGAAAAGAAAGAGTATGTGCTCAGGACCCTCCTCAGCCCTCCCCGCCCCCCCCCAAAAAAAAAACACCCACAGATAATTTTTTATAGTTCTCTGAGGGAAAGAGGAGGGAAAAGGGAACAAGAAAATATGTCATAAAATAAGAGCTCTGATAGAGACACACATTGGGAAGTGTCTAAGCAATGCAATATGAAGATGTCCTGACAACAGGGACAGCCAAGTGGGAATATTTGACATCGGTTTTCCTCCAGGCAGAATGTTTTGTCTTTGTTTCTGTACTGCTAAATTCAAACAGTCTGTGCAGATACAACAGCACTAACTTCACAAAGAAGGTAGAAATCAACAGGATTTGCTGGTCCAAAATGCATAAAATAAAGGAGAAACGGGCCTCCATCTGCCGTATTCAAGAGGCCTGTGAAGCATATGCGACCACAATCACAGCGGATTGATTTAGTAACCGAGCCACTGAAATTGCAATAAAAGCTAATGAAGCCAACCATAAAAATCAAATTATGTTTAGGCTGAGTCCAAAGTCTGTGGGGATTAAGACTAAGAATGAGAATAAGCCCAACCAAACAAGAAATAATGTATTTGGGGTTATCATTCTAATGATGATACATGCTTCTGTTTGGATATATTCATGCTCGTAGGCAGCTAAACAGGTTTCTTACAAATCTGTCAGCAGCAGCAATCCCTGCTCTTTAAGCACTGTTGAATATAACCACTCTGCAGCTCAATCCCTGACCTTTATGCTTAAATATCATGATGTGGCTCCATCTGTCTCACTGCTTCACTTTTATAGTTGTGAATGTACAAACTTTAGTTCGAGACAATCAATATTTGCTTTCCCTTTAACCCCTCTGGATACGCACATTATGGTGAGCTTTTGGCAGAAGGATGAGGGAGGCTGCAAATAAAATGAAAAATACAACTGCATTGAGAAATATATCTCTACTTTAACCTATCCTTTTTGCTGGTAATGAAAAGAAACCTTTTGATTATCTACACTCAGAGAGGAGGAGGACTAAACTGAGAAGTCTAAGCCCCATCTGTAGGACAATTTGAGGAAATTTTGGACAGAGAAAACTTGCACCAAACTGTCGACACATTTACCATCTTTAGAATGTGCATAAATGAGAATTTTTTTAGGAGGAAATTAAAGTGGAAGTTTGAAGAGAGTCATCAGCAAAAATGGGATTTTTATTATAAGGATGCACTAAAAATCATAACGCTGATGTGATGGTAGAGCACAGCCCCCAATACAAAACACGTGTCAGGAGTAGGGCCTTTTCTCTGGTGCCAGTGTTGCAACCCAGGTGGTGCCTAAACACTACAGATGCATTTTGCTTTGAGCAGGAGGTTGGGCTCAACAACCTCCCGAGGTCCCTTCTGGCCCTAATTACCCTGTAATTCTGTCATGCCACAAATGGGACAAATGACTGTTCCCCTCCTTGCTTGCAAACTGAGACGATTAAGCCCCAGCTTGACTGACAATCTAAAGTCTCCAACAGATAGCTGTTTATTGCATATAATTAAACCTGCATTGACAGTGAAAAACTGCAAAAGAGCAACAGCATCATTTTTGCTGATGTATCGCAAGAGCAGGAGCGCACAGATGCAGAGAGCGTGTGCTCTGCAAGGCGCTTGCAGCGCTGGGCTGTCCCAACAGCGATACGTGCCAGCCAGAGCACTGCAAGGATGGATGTCCCAGTATGTGCATGGATCACACTGGAACTCGGTGCCAGGTCCACGTGTGTGGCGTGTCTCAAATTCTACCTCCACAATGGGGAATTCAATCCGCACCTCTGAAAAGAGCAGTAGTTCCACTAAAGATGATAAAATACTTTTTTGGATTTAGACCCTGAGGTCTTACCAGCCATGGCTGCTCCATGCAATATTTTTACTGTTGTGGTTCCCCGCTCATTTAACGGTTTGTCTTAGTTGGCAAGTCTTTAACACCACAGGTCAGTGAAATGTTCAGGAAATAGAGATTTTTGTGCTGTTTCAGGGCTATGAGACTTAGCATTAAACCCTGATGAGAGATCTGATTGTGTCAGCACTCTTTGGAGGAATGAATGAGTTGTTGGAAGAAAGTAATTCTACCCTCTCTAACTCAAACTATGATCATACCAAAAGTCTTGCTTCAAACTTTGGGGAAAATCAAAATGTCAGTCTGCATTAGGAACATTTTGGGTGATTCTCCGCAGCCCCTTATAGGGCTTTTTTTAATTAGCCAATTAAAGGTTTTCTGAACCAGTTACAGCCTTTACACATTATTCACGATCCCTTACTCATGACTTTGGGGTCAGTAACTAGTAGAGAAACAAACTTACTGCTTTATTTGAACAAGCATGACTGATGGACTGAGAGGCTCAGGAAATTTTCTTTGCAGCTCTCTCCAGTTGAAGACTAAGTCTACTATTGTGCCGATTCTGTGTGTGATTCTGTGCCTGCGTGTGATTTTATGCCTGAAAATGTAAATTGCTTTTCAGTCAAGCATTACACAAATTACTTAATGAACAACCTGTTACCTTTTTCCCAGGCAGCAACCCATACTAGTTCCCCAAAGAAAACTATCTTGGTAGCCAGTGGGACAACTGCCCCGACTACACGTTTCTGCAGAGTTCCCTTTGGGCTTGCAATGAATTGTCCCTATTCTCTGAGTTTCTTGGAAGGTCTTCCAAAAAAGCACAACGATTATATCTGTCAGCTTTTATCAGTAGATGACAGGCATCTCTGGAAAACAGTCAAGGTTTTTTAGAGCCACCCCAAGAACAAAGTAAAGAACAGTGAATGCTTTCCTGCAGAACAGGCACCACTTCTGGTATGCGGAAACCTTATGGGCAAGGGAACACTCACACAAAGCCTCTGCTGCTCTTTTTGGGGACAAATTCTGATTTCAGCTGGGAAGTTATTCTGCTTCATGTCAGTGCAAGGTTGCTCAGCGTCTGGTCCCAAGCAGTTGCCTCCTTCCAAGCTTCTACTTCAGGATACTTTTCAAACTTTAGAGCAAACACAGATGAATGAATTTACAACTCACAAAAGTAGAGCTATTGCATTTTTCCCCGAGCTTGATTTCCATGGATTTCTTTTTCTTTCTGAAGCAAGACTGCCCACTGCAGTTAATGAAGCTCTGTTTATGATGAGCTGAGGCCAGTGCCTTCATTTCACTGAGGACATAAGTTTGAGTCACCAAGGCCAAAGATACAAGTCAAGGTCTGGGAGGTAAAAGGCCAAGGGATTAGTCATCCGCCATCCAGCCCA
Organism: Gorsachius magnificus; assembly: GCA_034008185.1. Taxonomy (NCBI): domain Eukaryota; kingdom Metazoa; phylum Chordata; class Aves; order Pelecaniformes; family Ardeidae; genus Gorsachius; species Gorsachius magnificus. The sequence continues at coordinate 18,798,739 of CM067091.1, forward strand.
GCCCCAAATCTGACATTTTGCACAGTGAGAACAAGTCTAGAGGAGATTTCTCCCCATCTATTGTTGAGGAATTCAATTCACACTAAAATAAAACATAAATACAGTAGTTGAGTAGTGAAGCAGCAGGGGCACTCTGTCATTCCAGAGCTTTTCCAAATTATTCCTTATGCCAATTCATCAAAATAGATTTGTTGGGTTTTTTAAGATTATACGTGTGTTTGTGTGTGTATAAATTATTAAACAAAAGCTCCTCTCAAAATAAAACCACTGGGAACCTCCATGTAATAAAATGAGTCACACCAGGATGCGATGACTAAGTGGGAGAATAGGGAATTCCACTCCCCATGCCAGCTTTCTACATGATCAATTTTCTGTCAACAGGTGATGGGAGCTTGTGTCTCTGCCTTTTGTTTATTCCAAGAATTCTTATTATTTTTTAATATTCTCTTTAAACAATTAAGATTCAAAGCTGAATAATCAAGACCAGGCATACTTCCACTAGGCGCCCCCATAGTAAGCAGCGAGCCAGGGAATCCAGGCCAGTAGTGGCTGCCTGTGTTAATAAGGATTTACCAGCTGTAAAATTCCAAAATCTTGTGTCATACGGGGAAACCTTCCAAAACACTGTATTCCACCCTGTCTCGCTGAGTCTCTAACAGCTATGGCAACTCCATTTCTGCAGCCATAATCTTTTGCATTTTTGTGTGTGTGATCCTTAGATTTTTTCCTGTTTTGCACTGTTTTTCTGGGATCCCCAGTTTCATGTCCTGACAATTGCCCCGTGGGATTACAAGAACACCTGGGGCAGGGAGCACATTTCAGCCAGGGGGTAAACCTGTGAGCAGAAAGCTTTGCTGGGTTTTCAGCAGCTATAATAGCAAGGAAAAGCAGGAGGTGCCCCATTTACCCTGAAACTTTCTAACTTGCACATAAAAAAGGGCAAACTCTAGTCCTGCTGATTAACACTTATTACTCTTCAGTGTTCACAAATGGTGGGATTTGCTGAGACACATTCCTCTCTTGCTTAGAAGGAACAAACAAAACAGAAGCTCAAAGAGAACCTCCCTGATCCTCCCCAGTTCTGACATCTTTTTGCAGAGAGAACTACCAAGCAGAACTACCCTGTGCTCCACTTTGCTGCTGCCCCACTTCAGTGCACTGCCAGGCTTGAGGAGGGGTGATTAACCTGGAAGGTGATCACCTTTAGCTAATGCAAAAATCAGGTGGGCCTCCCAACAGAGACATCTGTAATTTATTCCCCTGGTTCATCCCATCACTCTGCAGGTTTAGAGTGGAGAAGATACGCATCCAGCTTTAAATGCTGGACTCCAGCCACAGGCTGCATGGAGCAGAGAAAGTGCTCTTTCTAAATTATCAAGAAAATAGCAAGACAGCAAATTTATTTCATATACTCTCTGTAGAACCTCACATGTTGCAAACAAATGGAATCATTTAGGATTACAGTACCAGTCTCAGTTTTGCTAACTCTGTAACTCTTCCCAGATATTTGTGCTTTGTTCCTTAGCCTTTCCCATTAAAAAAAAAATAAAAATCAAACAATAGTTTGGGGTCTTTCCCCAAATTTTTTTTTGTCTCAGGTTCAGATGCCCTAAAAACCTACACTGTAATGCATGTTCAGCAGTGGATTGCATCTGTGACCTAGTTACGATCCTAGTTCTAAGATATGTCCCATTCCTCTCAATTCTCCATAACTGAAACCCTCTATTTCAGTTCATTAATTTAGAAATTCAGTGAGAGAGCTGGAGCTTGGAGCTCACATTAAATATTTAAAGTTGTTTACTGGGGTCAGATAGCAAACATCTCTTTTGGATGGATCTGGGGAAAAAATGGAAAGTTTTAAAAATAATTTTTGGTGTCTTTTTATCTTTAATTTGCCTGAGAAAATTGCATCATTAATTTTACATCATTAAGTTCAAAGAGATAATTGTTGCAAATAGTTTGCTATTTTTTGCATTCCCCAGGAGTTTTTTGATCATTCATGAAACCGTCAGACTACTAACAAGCATTTAGTTCCCTGTTTGGAGCACAGTGAGAAATTTCAGACCTGACACAACAGAAAAGGGGAACATTGCTGTAGACAGACTTATAATTTCCTTTCATATCTCCCACAAAGGACCATGATCCTCAGCCCTGGTTCCTCACTATCATCAAAACCAATACACAAGCCACCTTCTATTCACATTATACATGCCACGCCATTCCATCACAGTTTTCTATAGAGAATTATCCTGGCCAGAAGACCATTTCATGTCATTTGGCTGATTTTGAGCAGATATATATATAAACTTATACAATTACAACACATACGGGCTCTAAAAGCCATCTATACTGCATAGAACACTTGCGATAGTGGTTTTACTTATGATAAAATATCAGCCAGTATGTGCCTCGGGATTCATGGGGTTGGGGCATCACTTGCTGTGGACTCAGCCTCCCCAGGAGCTTCGGCTGAAAGTAAAATATTGCCCTTTTTCACTCCTTGCTTGTCAAGGCTGCCCCACTCTTCCCGTTGTGGCCTGGCAGGTATAGCTGTTCACCGCTCCAGAACCGATTGCGGAGGGCTCTCGCACCCTTTAACAAAGGATTTACCCCATTTCACTGAACTTTCCATAAGCAGTCCCATGCCCAAATACCCAGAAGTATTGCAGGCCAGAAGGAATTGATGTAGGAAACTATAAATTCTTAAATTTTTTATATTTTTAAAATCTATTGTGCAATTTGATTATATCTAAATATATCTTTAGCAAACCTTTACTCTCCCCAGCTATAAGTTGTGAATATAAAAGCTTTCTAGGTGGTTGTGATTTTCTTTTAACTTTTGCAGGGACAGGTACAGGAAGATTAATAGCATCATTGGGTCCAACTTACTGTGCTTTATAAACAAGACTTTTTCTAGAAAGTGGAAATTCCCAAACCAGAAAGTGCTGCTGTGCTTATTTGCTAGCTTGTGATGCAGTAGAAATACTGAAAAGTGCAAGTTTGAAAGCAAAATCCCTATGAAGCCTGCTTGTTTGTTTCTAAAAGTGAAAATAGTATGTTTCAAAGAAAGTAAATTACTTGCCCGGAGTTAAAATAAAGCAGGTATCTGCAATGAGAGATGTACAAAAGTGCCAGAAATCAGAGAGAGGCTGTGAAGTAGTACAGATATCATCAAAATAGTTATTGCCATTATTGTTATTCCAGTGATAAGCAAGCCTTTGCAAGGGAGATGATACTGGGATAGAACAGGGACATGTGGCCATGGGCGCTTCTGAGCACTCCAGCCACTGCAGTTAGCATAGCTGGATGTACAGTGAGAGCCCATCTCCCACAGCGATCGCCAGCAAGAGAGCAACACATAAATAGATACCAGAGAAGTAGCGAGCCCCCAACCTCAAAAAAGATGGGCACAGGTTGGAGGCCTGATGCACACCTCAAGCAGCGCGATAGTGCTCCTGCTGTGTGTGAAGGTGTGAACACAACTGCCGTACCTGAAGCAACAAACTCTGAATTATAGTTCAGATATTTTAGTAAAGCTGCCACGTATGCCAAAGGGGGTACAGGATGGAGGCAGAGGAGGTACAAGATGGAATGAGAGGGAGGGAAGAAGAAAGGCTCATGGGTGTTGGTACCCTGGGCACTAGCACAGGCCCTGTGGTTCATTTCTGGGGTACGGAGGCAAGTGCCTCCATTCAGGCACAGCACTTTGGGCACTGTGCAGATGAAAGCCTCAACTCACCACCGACACACTGAACGGAATGGCCCTGATCCTGCCCTGTCCTCAGCTCTCCTGAAACCAGCAGACATTCAAGTATGTTCAAGAAATCACTGCCATGAAAATACCACCGAGGTGACAGACATGCAGAAACTCAAAGGAAAAAGAAACTAGAACTCCATTGCTTGAATCTAGAGCTGGAAAGATTTGTTTTTGTCAAAAGGACTTTGAGCGTCCATGCTTCAGAGGCCTTGACAGCTGCATCAGTTCAAAGGGCACAGAGAGCACCACCTCCTCTCTTTACACTGCATGGCTGAATTGAAAGATTTATGGTGGATCTACTCCAAAGATGTACGCTTTCTGTTTGGGTTGTTCCTCCACCACCCACATTGTCCTAGCAATGATTCATGATGTCCATGTGGCCACCATAAGAGTTTGGCAGGGGAAAGCACAGTCCATTTGCACTTTTCTCCCAGGGAAACACGAAACTCCTCTATCGCTCACAGCAGAGCAGCAGTAACCAGTACACAAATGGGAGTAAACACAATGCAACCAACATCTGACTTGCAAATTATTACATGACAATTAAAACAAATAAAAGGGGGAATTCCAAACCTTTTCTTTTTTTAACTGCGTTGTAAGATCTGGGCCCCAACCAAACACTAACACCCTTGACCTTCAGCATATTCCAAATCCTTGATAGCCATGAGACTGCTTTTCAAGCTCTCTCTCCCAGATCAAAATTAAAAGAACACATGCACTTCAAAAATTTCTATCTGTACAATCCGATCTGGTTGCTTCCCCTGACCTATTTTTATTTAGCTGGGCTCAGTTACGTGTCTCTGAATTCGGATCTTAAAACTCCTTCAGCCAAACTCTCCTTTTGTGTGCCGGACTGACTCTACCAAATTCATGAGTTCCCCTGGCTTACAGCAGCTACAGATTACAATCTTTCATCAGGAAGAGATAACCTTAAAAAGAACTCAAAACTGTACGTGGGTAAACCTTATCATTAAGAAAATGAATGCCATTTATGCATCAGCATTTCAAACGCAAGTACTTTATCCCCTTCCCCGCACACAGAACACTGAGCTCCAGCCCCTTCAGTTCGCTTCCTGCTGCCATTTCCTGTCGCAAGCCTAAAATGAGAGACTTTTACAGACAGCTCATTGCAATAGTTTGTAGTTGGCATAATACAAGGCGGCAGCTATTTTTGTCATGACATCCCAGCATAATTTGGGGAATATTCTTTATTTTCCAGGTATTTCTAGGGAAAAATGAACATATCTGTAGTGCTGTGTAGCAGAGAAGTGAAAACTGTGCATTATTGTCCTTAGAAGCATGTTGTATTTCGGGCACAAATATGAACAGTTCTCCATTTCTCTGCATTGCTAGTAGTGAGTGAAGAATTGCCTACAAGACCCAGAAGAAACTGAAATCGGTTTTGAATGTCCGCCTGAGGGATAAAACCTAATTTACAGTTGTGAGCCCCAACAGCAGTTTCCTCAGTTTTGTAGGGCAAACCGACTGCCGCCTTCTCAGCACCTGCTTCACGGCAGACACTGATCCAGACCCCAGATTCAAGGTGCACCCAGATTTTGGAGTCTATGAAACAATTAACAGGAGAAAGTCTCACTACACAAAGGTACCTGCACAACGGTTTTTGGGAAAAAAAAAAAGTGTCTTGCTGCTCTCATCTTAAACACTGGACAAGCGAGTCAAGTCAAGGAGCTCTGCAGAGTACAACATGCCGAAAGCTATTAGATGCTTATCTGCACTGCTGCTCTCGCCCCTGTCGCTACTAGTAGAGTTAAAACTGGTGGCAAAAGTGGGAAATCGAATACCACTTGCTAGCACGGACAAGGCCTGTGAGCTGTTAAAATGAAAGTCAAAGAAAACCATGTTTCCCCTGTGACCTGGTGCATCTTCCTGCCTTCACCGAGGTGCGATTCTGTCACAGGCTCCCCGGGGCAGCGTCGCGCGCTGGAAGAGGGCGCAACAATGGCAGGGTCGCGCCAGCGAGGCACTACCCGCCCACCGGGATGTTTATTGTGGCTTATACTTTGCTTCTGAGCAGCTTATCAGCGCTTTTTGCAAGACGCTGTGCAGATCGGATCTGCAGCGAGCGAGCTCCCCGAGGCGAGCGCAGGATCCACCTCCTCCTTCCACCTGGTGACATTTCTAATTGATAAATCGGGCTGCAGAACTGGGCCTTTTTGTTCTACATTCCTGCAGCCTCATGCAACAACAACTAAGCGTGGACATGGTAATGATAATTAAAATTGCCTACAGTTTATAAAGAGGAAAACTGGAAGTCACAGGTGCATAAGATCCCAATTTTCAGGCAGGCTGGGGCACTCATTAACCTCTGACAACCCAAGCACAAAGGCTTAATTCTCAATCTGCTGCAGTCAGAGTCAGATCAGCTCCTGCATGGTTTGCATACCCAGCTCAGCGCCTTAACCTTCCTCACCTTAAGATATACCTATTAAAGAAAGCAATCTTCACTTAAAAGCACTTCAGGGCATAACTGTAAGAAGTATCACTGCATTACAAAGTGGTGCATGAATACGCAGAGAACAAGCTCGACTCCCATATGGAGCAGCGTCCTCCAGATAACCCACTGCAAACTACACAGACTTCTGATTCAGGCCAAAGATTTGACTCTGGGCCTCACATCCTCTAAATTCCACTTCTGCCAATCATTTATTCAAAGTCCAGCAGACTGAGACGGCCTGCAGAGACCGAGGGGTGGCGGGGGAGGCAGGATATGGAACACCATCCTGCAAATCCCTGCTCCAGGCTGGGCACTGCCGCTGGGATAAGTCATGCCTCTCCGCTACCAGGAGGTAAAAAAAGAAGAAAAAAAAAAAAATGCAGTTTCCCCAGCAGTGAAGAAAAGCTTTAGATTTAGTGTGGAAAATGTTGTTGTTCTTTTTACTTTCTAACATCTATTCCAGCCAGAGCCTTCTCTGCTCTTATACGGAAATAGGGGCAGGGCGTTTTGGATGTTTCCTCGAAATGGCATTAGGAGCTACCTCCTTTTAGTGTATCATCTCCTTTAGTTACTGCAAAACATTCTTGGGGCAGGTACCATTGCGGGCTGCCAAGCGTGTTCCCATGCACCTTCACGATTCGCTGACATCGACGGAACAGTGGCAGCACAGTGGGAAGGAATTAATACACGGGCTTAAAAGGAAATAGAGAGTGCCAAGAAAATTGCTCTGACTGCAGGCTGATCTGAACCTTCACAGTTCAGAGGCCCAGTGCCTTTCATTCTTGGTGCAAAATAGCATGGCTTGCTGGTGCTGTGGGAAGAAACTGGGCCCCACAGCATGCTTTTCTTCCCCCATGTCACCAGCTGATGCCCACATACATTAATTTTTGGTTCAATTCTTACTTTTTGCCAAAAGCATTACCCCATAAATCATGCACATGCTCTTCACTTGGGCGATGCGATTTTTTAAATCCCTTGCAAGTCACTGAATACATCGCTTGAGCTGCCTCTACCTTAGTTTACCGACAGAAAACTTAGGAGCAACATGTTTTCTTAACAGCACAAAGGGAACACAAAGTTTACATAAACCAGGCTGCTGCTTTTTCATAATGCAGAGTCCTTTGTCTCGCTGAAATCAGCAGGAGTAAAGGATGGCAGAATCTGGCCCCTCATATTTGCAAAGCACTTTTTTGATCCCTGGACATTTTTATTATCCTTGCAGAGCAGAATATAAAAATCAAGCCTAATGAAGGGTAAATTAAACAAGTCCAGACCACTTACAAAGAAACAAATGTCTGTTTGCAAAAGCCTTAGAAAATCCAATAAAATACACATACTGCTTAGTGAGGTGAGGTGAAATGTCTGCACGCGTATGATATTAGAGAAGAAACAATTCAGCTCTGAAGAAACAGGTAACTAACTACAGCAGAATGCATATGTTTGCATTCCCTCCTGTAAACAAGAAAACCTGGATTTCTGCTGCCCACCTTAACAATTAGATCATGCTAAGCATATTTTCTAGGGTCAGGTATTCTTTGAGTTAGAAATCAAGTGATGGTTATTATAGCATGCCATTACAAAAACACAATAAAGAGAGCTCAGCAAAGGCAGGAAAGGTGATGCTAGGCAACTAAATAACTCCCAATAACCATTCTTTATTCAGATTATTGATATTCAACCAACACCAGGCAGGGTTTGGGACCATCTTGTACCAGCTCTGTGCAAGTCCAGCAAATAAGTAGACAACATGAAAAGAGAAAAGAGAGAATCTACAATCTGCCACTCATTCCCCCTTTCATGGTTGCTCAAGAGCTAGCAAGATTATCTGAAAACTTCGGGAGAGTATGTTTTAAAAGCAGCAGCTGTACTGGAAAAAAAGTAGCATTAGGCTGTACATTTCCTCCCCCCCCCAGCCTTCTAAACAGAAGAAAACACATTTGCCTGTAGTTCACATCAATAAAAAATGTTCATTTCAATTATGATTTCTACAGTAGTGCTCCTTAAACATGAGATTAAAAGAGCAGAGAGGAACACATAACAGTCATCCCATTTCTTTGATAACATATCCTGTTCCTGCTGATTCTCAGTGTCTGTATTCTTGTGAACTCACCCCATGACATGACTTTGATTTACTTTTCAACAGTGACTGAAAGGCCGGTAATGTAAATATTTGCTCCCAAGTCTAATTTTACTCACATGGTTAAGTCAAGCGATTTGGTTTTACTTACATGAACTTGAATGGGATTACTCACTTGAGTAGTTACTCATAGGCACAAGCCTTAGGATGTGACCAAGAGACACAACAGCACTACAGATCTGCCTTATCCCATTAGGGGCAGTTAGAAAAAAAACTACCTTACCTGACGTTTTCTCTGTGAACACCACCTTGGACTCTGCTGTGAAATTTTGTCCGGTGAGGATCATCTGTTGTCCTCCATAAACGAGGCAGCTATCAATATCTTGTCTTTCAACCATTGGAAGTTCATGGGCAGACCTTTGGGCTGTGGACAAATTGTAGACATGAATGAAACCAACTCTGTTTTACCAGGACTTTCCAAATCTTCCCAGAACTATCCACAGATCGATCTTGTCATCGTTACCGTCTGTTGACTGCCAAAGCAGCTTCTCCAGGGTGCTAAATTTAGGTTTGAGAGGGAAAAATAAACTTACTCAAGGCATTTTATTTGGAAACATTCAGGAGCTGGCTGCAGTGCTTCAGCTGTGCTGGCCTTACTCCTTGTCCTTGAGAAAGGACAGCTTGGATGAATGAGCTGGAACTTGCCCATCTCTGTTTCCAAATGAATGGCCAAATTTTCAAGTGCAGGCACACTACAGCCCTGGCGCCCAAAAATTCCACCTGCAGAGAGGATTCCACTGAATAACACTGAAGTCCTCCAGAAAAAAAAAAAAAAAAAAAAGCAAAACCCTTCTACAAAAGCCCACCACCTCCTACAGAAGATGCCTGGAACATCGGGTCTGGAACAGTCCATTAGGCAACAAAAGCACTGTCCACCATGTGCAGGCACTGAGCCTGGTGCACACAACAAGGGGGGCAATCACAAAGCCGTGTTTGTATCAGGAGCAGGAAGGGGTCACACCAGGACTCTGCTGCAGGCTGGGCTTTTTGCAAGCGTGTTTTGCAGAGGCCTGAACATCTGAGGAGCAGGGCTCTGTGTTGCAGACTGAGTTTGATTATAAAAGGCAAGGAAAGAAAAGGTAGGGTGGAATCCAGATGGGCATGTACATGATCAAGGACTTCTAAAGTCTTTACTGTACTTGGCCACAAACTTGGAGCGTGACTTTGGCAAGTTATTCTCTCTTTCCCCAGCCAGAAAACTAGGATAGAACCATCTCTCCACCTACTTTCCTCTCATCCCATTAAAACAGCCATTTGCATGGTCAGGAAAGCTTCGGAGAATCCTGGTCACCATCCCTGCAAGCCCATTCCAACCGATTCCTAAGAAGCGGCAAGAGCTGAAGAAAGTTAAGATGCGAGAACTGTTCCCTACAACACAGACAGCTGGAAAATATCATGAGCTTCCCTGTGACCAGACCAGGTGGGCAGCAGTTTGGGTCTGGCGACCTGCGAGTTCATGACCTGCACTCAAACTCCTCCAGATTCATCCACCCCAACTGGAAAGGCCTCCAGAGGATGCCGCTCATCTATTTAACAGCTGCCTTGGCTGGATTTTAACTTTCTCTGACAAAGAGCCTGCTCCCAAGAGACCCTGAGCACTTGTGTCTTCCCTTCACTGAACACCGTTGGCTGCTGAGCCAAAAATAAGGAAATGTTATCCTACATGTTCAGCACCGGTCCTCTGCTTGCACGCAGGCAAGGCTGTGCTTTCGGTGAGCTGGTCCTGGCACCCTTTTACTGCTGTGCAACCTTCAGAAAGCCAAAAACCCAACAGCTCTTGGCCACGGTGAGAGCTGTGCAGATTCTCTCACCACACGAAGAAAATGCTATTTGGTGGGAAAATACAAGTATTAAACCTCTCAGACAGGTGTCTGTAGAAGAGGGGAGCAACCTTTCTAGCAAGGACAAGCTCTGCTGAACCCTTTCTGCTAGGCATGACCCAGAGTTTTTTTGCTCTTGTTAAAAATACAGATAATTCAGTATTTATAACTTTCTTGTGCCATTTCAGAGGCATTTTTCAAAGTCTATTTAAAACAACCTTATGACTCATTGTTCCCTTCAAATATATAACAACAGCTGGGCTAAGATACTGCCAATTAAGAATATATATTCAGATTATTTTCACAGAAGCTGCTAATTTCTTTCACATGGCTGTATGATTAATTCCTTTCCTTAAATACTCAATTTTATTATGAGTTCATAACTGGATTTATCACAAAGACAGACTTATAACCTCAAAGGCTGAAGAGTAAATAGCAATCATCAAAACCACATCTACAATAGTCAAGAGAAAATGTATTTAAGCTTTGCCCTGGACATTGTTTATTCCTATTCAATCCCCAAATTTCACTTCCAGAGCTTCCCAAGTCATCAAAATTCCAGATTCACCTATGTCTCCTTCAGACTTCAGTGTCTTAATAGAGAGCTTTGTACCTGACATCCCACAGATCAGTGGTTCTCAAGGCTTTTTCAGGACGAGGAAGGACAAATTTTAGCCTGGAAATAACCGTCTGACTCATCTTAATTACACTTGGATCTCGGCGAGTTGGAAATCGCTGCTGAAGACCAAGCCTCTGTCCAACTTCCATAGAGCGCAGTGTTTGTGTACGCTGCGACCTACCAGGGAGCTGGGGAGGACAGCCGGTTCACTGGGAATGTGCATCCTGGTGCTTAGCAAATGCCAAAAACCCTTCTGCCATCCTCAGCTGAGCTGGGGCAGCCTCAGCAGCGCTGCCTGGAAGCCTGCGATGGGCAGCGGTGTTCTGCACGTGCCCCGATGCAGCTCCGTGTCCCCATAGCCAGCAGCAGCCAGGCTGATGCTGAGCTATGTTCAGGCATGGCTACAGCACGAGCAGGCTACGGGCATCTCCAAAACTGCTTTCGCCCTGACCCAGGCTTAGTCACCCCTGTAGGTGTACAAAACCCATGTGTGCTTTATACGTGCTGCAGAATAACACCATTTGGAAGTGTTTCAGTTGAGTTTCTCAATGCAGAGAGTGTGCTAAAGAGAAAGGTGGAGGCACACGGGTACCTACTGACTGCTGGGTTTCCTCTGCCCCCTTCTGCCTGCACTCTTCACCCCCAGTAGGCAGTTTGCAAACCCTGTTCTAAAAAAAAAAAGCGCTTTTCATTTTCCAAGATCTATCTTTTTCTTTTTTTTTTTTTACCCAGGCCTATAGGAAGGTTTCACCCCATTCCCCATTTCCACCAGTAAGGAGGCTCAAGGTTCAGTGTGGTGTTGCCTCAATAGGATTACTTTTTTTCCTCTGAAAGAAATATTAATTGCCAATAAATCCCTTTCCTCTAAAGCTCATGATGGGTGGACTGCATGCAATAATTTCACACTATTCCTTCTCTTCCCCCAGGGGTTGGCACTTCATAAAGTGACCTACAGCTACTGGAGTTTATGAGCTTTGTATAAACAAAACGCTGTTGATTTAACCAGTTGGGGTGTTTACTTTCAATAGCAACAGTTACTGACATAAGGCAGCAAAGAAAATGCTATAGAAATACTCACGCTTGGCCTGAAGCAGTGTGTCAACCTATTAACAGGGGACATTATTTTTCTATTTTATTTGACTGACTGCAAATCAAGATGTCATGGATGCAGGGTGCCAAGAAATACAATGCACGCAGCGACACAAGAGAGAAAGGGAGCTGCTGTCTTGGAGCACTGCACCACCTCCGGCAAGCCTCAGCCTGGGAGGGAAGCAGCCCCTCTCCCGCCTCCCCTGCCTGCACCGCCCGGCAGCCCACTGCTGCCCACAGCCCACCCGGGCTCACGTCCGCCCGCTGCAGGGGCACGGGGCAATTCTCGGGGGCTGAGCCTTTATCCCCTTCCCCATGCCAGCAGGTGGAGGAAAGGGAAAGACAGCCTAAACCTCTGGCCCTGCCTCACAGGGGATGCACAAGCCTGGAGGCCGACCATAAGGAAGCATGCCAAGGCAGGGCGAAGGTGTTTCCTGCCTTCCCACCTGCCCCCAGCATCCACAACTGTTCCTTTTTCAGCAGAGAGGCTATTTGGTTTCTAGGGAAAAAAAGGGATATTTTGAGACGACTGATTACCTAGGTAAGTCTGTTGTGGCTCCAAATCTCGCCCAGGAGAGTGTTGCCCATTGTTGCTAGCAGGTTCCAAGTGACAACCTCAGTTGTATTCCCTAACGTGCTCCTTAGGCAATGCCAGCTCCACCTGAGAGCCCCTTTCCCCCACCACCCAGCTCTCCCCATCAGTGCTCCTCCTGCACATATCTCCTGGGACGAGCAGTTCTAGCCCTGCCTGAGCATCATGTTTCCTTCCACCAGCTTGGAGGGCTTCCAAGCACTGCCTTGTCTTGCCCAAAAGCTGACTTGTTTTATGAGGAGTCTTAACTGAAGCTAAATGTCTCTTAGCAGCCTCTGGAGAGGAACTGTCTTGGCACTCTCTCCCCCTGCATGTGCAATAAGAGTGAGGGCTGGATCGGTTAATGTGGGCAAAGCAAAAATACCAATGTGATCTGCCTCTCACAGCGAACAGGCTTGTGAACTCCGCATGGAGCAACACAGGTCTGACCATCGCTTACTCTACATCATCACTTACAGATACTCTACAGCCTCTGTGTAGCCGTGCGCTATCTCAGTGCCTTCTTCCGCAGGGTGGCTGGAAGCCTCCACGCAAATGGCTGCATTAACAGAGGCCAAAGAATAGCTGCTACAGTGAAATCTGCTCCACGCCATCTTTCTGCCACCCGCAACACTGGATCCAAAGCTTAGGTTTACCTGTTGTCCCTGTTACCAGTTCAGGAGGGATCTTATCCTGGGCAATCACAGGGAGCAGGACTGAGGCTCACCTGCAGCTAGAATCATCTCTAATTACCTCTAACCGCCATTACAAGCCAAGTAAACCAAAAAATGTGGCTATTTAAAAGACATGGGGTCACGACCTACACCCCCAGTGCAGCAGTCTCTCCAGGCCAAATGTCCAGGTCCTTCTTCGGACCCCCCTGTCCTTACCCTGTCCAGGCAGCCCCAGCTCACCCCAGCTTGCTGGAAGCCTTCAGGCCATGACTCACCACTCCTAACATGTCTTTCCAAACCCCCAAAGGCTCCTGGCTCCAGCCGCTGACTTCTGTTGGATTTGAGAAGAGCAGATAGAGCTGGGTGTGTGATGCTAAAAAAAATCCCGAACCCTAGAAGCAACAGCAGAGGTGTAATTTGTTGTGGTATTAATTCTTCCACCTCAGTGCAAACCTTAATGAGCCAAAGTCAATATCTCATTCCTCCTGTCACACTGTGTTTATCTACCACAAGCTGCCTGCCTGAGGTAGGACTGATAGGAGCAGAGCTCCTGTGCCCATTGCTTATCCAACACATTAATGTCCCGAGAGACTTTGATCCCATCCATCACACACTGAAGCACCCTGAGCTCTCTGGTGGGAGGAGAGGCAAAGGCTGGGGAGCCGCAGTATGGGAGCCAGGGGAGGACCAAGGGCAGGAGACGTCTCTGCAGGTAGGTAGACATCAGTAAGGCACCCTAGAGAGCAGCAATCTTCACTTTGGAGGGATGGGATGAAATACCCCCTGGTAGGACAGGGGAAGGCTTAAGTGAGAATCAAGTAAATAAAGCAAATTTCCAACCCTCGTAATTAGATGGGAAACCTTAAAAATGTGATCTAAATGATATGAAAAGAAGAACCCAGTATGAACAACGACAGTTTCCAATTTGTTGCCAGCGAGACTTAATCAGCAGTTTATACAGAGCCATCCAAGAAAAAAAGCACCAAAATAGAGGGCCTTTCCCCACCTCCTTCTCTGCACATAATTTATTTCATGATGTCCTTGCGAAGGAGGAGTGACAAGCACTGATGGCAGCAGTGTCAGATAAGTATGATACTTTCTATGAACTGCAGCCAGCTCACCAAACCAGTGTGTGATTAATGACAGGAAAACCATGGCCTCAGTTCACTTCTCTGTCGATCATCTCTGTGGGTATGCACAGCATTTCCCTTTAATCCCTTGTGGAGGAGATCTGCTGAGTTTAAATTATGCTCAGAAACCTATGCTCTGCGTAACACGCTGCGGTGCTTGCTTTTACCAACGGCAGTATTGCAGCAACAAAAAGTAAATGGGAGTTTATCCTCAGAGCAAGGCTTCCAGCCTGCAAAAAGGGCAGGCATTTTCCTTCTGTCTGACTCAGACTTTCCGGACTGAAATCTTTTGATTGCACATTAAAAGTGGCAAATGTTGTCAAAATTAACTTTTTAATTCTGTGCTTTAGGAGACAGAAAATGTTTACTTTAGAAAAAGCACCCAATTTTGTGTCAGCTGTTTTCATGGTAAACTATGTGACTGTCTTGAAGTTGAAATGAAAGGGGGGAACATTTCCTTTAGTTCAACTGCTACTCTCATAATAATCATAGTTATGGTTAAACTTGCAAATGGTATCTCCCAAGTGCAAAGAGAACATTTGTTTCTGCTTTTTTATCTCAATAAACTAGGGCTCCGTCTCGCCTGCCATTGTATTCCAACCAGCACAGCTCCTGGCCGAGGAAAAGCACTCGCTGGGTTGCCAAGACATTCTTTTACATGACTAGCTCTTTCCTCTGTAGTTATTAATGTGTCACATATCATAGGCTCAGCTTGTCTAATATTATGGGAAAACCTACTAGAAGGAGAGAAAAATAAAGGAAACTTCCAGGGAAATTGATTAAAGGGAAATAAGATATTTGACCCAATTTAGTGGAACAAAATATGGTCAGTAATAGAAACTATTTAAATTCCTCAGATGGACACATAGTTCTTTAGTAATAAGTTTTGTTTGTTTTGTTTTTTTACCACCTCGGAATATCTATTATAAGAAGAAGATTTTAGACTCCTTCTCTTGTGCCAAAATGCAATCGTTTGCATTTTAAGGGAGTCATGAGCACAGCTTAGCATCAGCAAACATGGATTATACGAAACAACTCTTTGGGGAGGTTTAACCAGGATCCATGAGAATAAACACTAGGACACAGTGTGGACGATGCTCCTAAGCCTTACACTCACGTCTCGCAGGCACTTGCAGAAAGCAGGTTTTGGTTGCTGACAGCATGGAGTAAAACAAGCTGCCTCACGGGTGCTTACGGGGCGACTCGGAACTCCCTTCAAAACTGCTCCTTCTCTGCTCTGCGGGTGCTTCGGCCGAGGAGAGAAACACAACTCCAGCGATCAATCACTCACCAAGAAACGAGTTTCAGCTCATAGTGAAAGGTAAATCAAAGCAAACGAATAGAGCTAACGTTACAGAAATTGTCTTGAAGGTTTGAAAATAATGATCAGGTCTGCAAATACCACAGCCCTCCATGGGCGATTCGCCAAGTGGCTTGTTGCTCTTAGCGTTGCATTTGAAGGGACAAGTTAACTCAGTAACCCGGCCTGCCTGCGATATCACCACCTTCTGTGATAGCCCTGCCTGGCCCAGCGAGGGCTCACCCAAGCTGGTTTATGCCTGTGCCTAAGCAGGGATGGGCATTCGGGCATGCACAACTGCCATGCCACTAATGGCACCGAGGGGTGCACCATGCTGCTGCACGGACCCATCGGCTGTGGATCCCGGGGACATCTCACGTAGCACCTGTGGGGCTTGCTGCCATTTCATGGATTCAGCATGGAGCAACACTCAGGAGAGAGGATTTTTCTCACCTTTCCAGCACCACACCTACAAGACAGCAGCTTTTTATCTCCAGCTAAGTGATGGTCTGTTGCTACAATTATCAGAGGGCTTTCAAATGCCTTTGCCTCCTCAGCGGCTTCAGAACAGATCAACAGGCAACAGGAGAAAAAAGCTGCAAGCTGCTGAATGTGCAGGCTTGCCTGGATATGAGGTCCATTTTAAGGCATAGCTGATCATTTAACAACATATCACCTCCTTGGTCCTCCCACACAGCTGCCTGGGGAGGAACTTGCTCCGGATGATGCTTTGAACCTGTGAAATCCCCTCCTAAAACCTGTCAAGTGCTGAATGTGACACAGATGAGGTGGAACCAAATCACCCCGTGAAAAGCAGATACTTCACAGTTCTTGCTTCATTGCAGCTAATGATCTGCTGACACCAGTGGGAGTTTTTAGCTGGGATCAGCTTTTGCTGAGGAGAGAACTCAGATACTCTGTTGGTAGCAACAGTGCTCTCGGGGGAACCCCACTGGTGGGGAAATGGCCAGTTATCTCAAAGCTGCTACTTAGTAAGGCTTTCCCAGCGGGATATTATTCACAGCCACCAGACAGGAAAGGTCTTATGGGACAGCCCCTGAGGACAAGGGTTCCCAGGTGGCCATGTCAAAAAAATGAAAAGCAAACAAAGGTTAAAAAAGAGAATCCCAGCAGCACACGAAAGTGGGAGGTGGGACACAAAGAGAAAATGTCACGGAGCCCCAGCGTGCTTCTTCTCGCAGGTCACCTGAGCTTACCTGAGACTGGGAGCTCTGCAGCATGTGCAGACTGGCTGGGAGAAACTGAGATTATCATCTCTAGTGTGATTAAACCTGCATTGCTAACACTGGCTGAACCAACTAATGTTTTTAACCATCTTCCCAGAACTGGGCTGAGATCAGGAAGTGCTACTGAAATGCAAAAACATTGCTAAATATGCAACATGCGTTGTAGATGGAAGAGGCTTATTACTCCAGATCACTTTCCACGAGTTCAGAAAAGCACAGTCCCTTAACATACCTCTCCAAATCGCCAGTATATCCAGTATTCCAAAAATAAAACTTTCTTTTTTTTCTTTTCTTGAGGAACAAATACATTTTTCCTGTAGGAGCTTTGCTAGCGTTTTCATACTTTAATTGTAAAAAACATAAAAATAAGCCACTTATACTAGTATCTCCACTCTTAGATTTTTTTATGCCTCTAGGACTCATCAAAGTGAATACATCTCAGAATAAATGCCTAGACATCTTAAGCCATTGTAAACAGCAGTCATTGCACAGGCAAATTAGATGTACACATACAATTCGGAAAAATATGATCTTATTCTGTAAACCACGACTGGATTTCTGCTTGAACGCTCTTTGGTGATGGGCACAAATACAATGTGCAATTGTGGAAGGGTCTTAGAAATGCCTGGCTAACTCACATTTGCTTTTTCTGTAGGAGAATTTGCATAAGTGGGGTGTGATCTGTGGGGTTCCCTGCATGACCCAGGGACCATCCACCCTCTGCTCTGGGCTCGTGATGTTTTTCTGTACAGTGGGTGTAGGAGTCACACCTGGAGATTCTCCACCCGAGTAGCTTCCCATTGCCCACAGGAATGGGCTGTTGCCACTCGGAGAAGAAATTGAGGGAGAAGCCAGGTGATCCCTTGCCACAATTCCCTGGCTATCCACAGAAGCTGCAGTTTACTGAACATTTCCTTTAGCAAATGGGCCTTTGTTTCAGCAGGGACACGTTTGGGGTGGAGGCCACTATTGTTTCAGCCATCTGGTCCCATAGAGGATGGTAACCGTTTCCTATGGAGAAAGGTGGTGGCTGCTCCCACCATTCTCCCTTCCCCATCACGCTGCCAGAAGACTTCACTCAGCTGCTAAATGCTCCAATAGTTGGTATCTTCTCATAAGCGTTGCCAAAAGATCACACGTACCCATCATCCTCTCCTTAGCCTTGCCTTTTTATTCATTTCTACCGTTTTTTAAAAAGCTGGCATCAATAATTCACTAGTCACAATTTCTCTTGATTTCCCATCCAAAATTGGTGCCTCTCTTATTCTAAGCTGTTGTTATTTAAGGAAAGCCTGCATCTTGATAAATAAAACTCACACATGAAAAACTCTTCAATGACTTTCTTCACATGACTTTTGGCAAGACAGGTTCTGCTAAAGGCGTGCGTCATTCAGCAAAGGGAGAGGAAAACTGTTCATTATGTATTTGTGAAATCCCCAAACCGCTGAAAAGGCACCATTTACCAACAAAAAGCATCACAGGATGCACATGAACCAGCAAAGTGGGTGGAGCCCTTCCAGAAATGACTGTGCTGGGGGGATGTACCTCATCGCAGGCCTCTCTTTCTCAGGATCCAGTACGTTAAAATGAGTGGGAGATGCAGGTTTCTCCACTTACATGCTTGTAGGATTTGCCCCCCAGAAATCAAAACTACGTTTTCTTCTGTCCCTCAGGGGAATACCAGAACAACCCGGGCTTTCCCTCCTTCAGCTGCAGGCTGCTGAGCTGCACACCCCTTAGCATCAATATAAAGAAAAAACAATACTCAGGATGCCCCTGAGCCTCAAAACCAAACCTGTACCTCCATTTCAGCTGTGGTCCTGCCACAGACCAGAGGACTGTGGCCACTCCTTTAGCAGACAGGACTGGCCCCAGTGATAGGATCTGGCCCGGGTTTGAATTCAAAACTTCCAACCTCCTGCCAGCTTGAGGATAACAAGTTCTAGTTGTGCCTCCTCTCAAAATAAAACCACTCCCAGAAAGGCAAGCAGCTTGCACGCTTATGCACAAACAGGGAGAATGTATATATGCCTCTATACGCACACCCACACTGGCTCCCTGCTCCCAGAAAAGACCTGCTAGCCAGAAAGATCCAGCAGCAACACACTAATAAAATTTGCAAAAGCCCTGAAGTCCCTCGCTGTCCTCACAAGCTCTAAGCACGGTGAAGAGCCACCTGCTGCCAAAGCTGGTTTCGGGAGAGGTAAAGGTAAGAGCCACAAGTCACTCAAAGGGTGGCACAGACCCAGCCGGCGCAGGAAGAGCAGAGCACCTTGTATTTGCCTATCCGAGCACGTCGGGTTTTTTCCCCTCAGTGCTAGCAGAGGGACAAGATGAACGTTGTTGCAAGAGAGAGAGAAGGAGCAAATCTCAGGGGATACTTACAGCATTCAATGGGGTTTGATGCTGCTTGCAGAGAAATGATCCTGCCGTTGGACTCTGGGATATGCACGCGGAAGACGAGCCGCACACGGGTGTTCTTCCTGCCGATGTCCGTCTCTCCCTTGCGAAGCTCTATGTCTGCATTCCTCAGCTTCAAAATCCCTGCGCAGTCAATGCTGCCAAACACACACGCCGTTTAGCTTCACATTTCTGCTCTTAAACAGCTTGGAAATAGGTGACAGGATTAAGCTGTTTTGCTTTGATCTCTGGGTTAAGAGCAGTTCCAAATGCTTGTTCTGCTTAGGATCTAGATACTGCCATTTCAGCAGTTACAGGGGAAGAAATCCCAGATACACAGTGAGTGAGGGATGCTGCCGGACCCCTCCCCGAGGATCCTGGGCCTGGTGGCTCAGCACATCCCAGGCATGTCCCAGCCAAGGGCAAGGGGTGGCCTGTACTCTGGGGCCAGCCAAAGCCACTCTCCAAACATTATAACCCTGAGCCTTATTTCCCTTCTGTGCTAAGCATAGGAGCGCACATGGCAGCGCCCACCCCATCCCCCTGGGGCCAAGAGAGTGAACCAAAACAAGAAGTGCACACCGGGGCAGGCAATAAGCTGAGCCGGAGCCGGAGCCCTCTGTGAGCTAGAGAGCATTAAAGCTTCCACCACCACCTCTCCAAACAGCTCAGTGCCCAGAGGCTGCACAGCAGCTATTGCCTGCACGTGGGCGAATTAGTTCAGCTCCATGGGGAATCACAGCAGCTGAACCAGCTAATTGCATGTATCATCCAGGCATGGTTTCCCCGCAGTTTGTACGAGCAACCATTGAGTTCAACTTCAAAGCAGGAACCAAACTGCTCTCCCCTCCTTCTGAACAAGCTAGGTGCTTCTCCTAGAACTAGGCTCTCCAGCCCTAGCCCGGGTCACCGTGCCATCCTCCCAAGCCCTGGGATGTTGCTCCCAGCCAAGGCAACAGCCTGGTGGTGCAGAAAATGGTTCTCTGCTCCCATTCACTGTGTCCCTGCACAAAGGGAGGATGTAGGGAGCAGGATGGGGCTGAGTGGCAATGAAAGGAGTAGGACTGCTTAAATCAGCATTGCAACATAACATTGGTGTAAGTGCAGGTTAACCTCTTAGGAGTCCAATGTAACCTAGCAAACACGCCTGTCTACATTAATGGCAGTGTTAAGGAAATGGTTGGACTTGATGATCTTAAAGGTCTTTTCCAACCTAAGCAATTCTATGATTCTATGATTAAGAGAATGTGCCAATTAATATTTACAGAATCTTCAGCTCAGCAATAGTCCTCGGAGGGTGCACTGTTATTAGACAGGCACTGCTGACCCACTTTGATATCAGTTTTAAAAACATACCATTTTTTTTTCTTTTGATATGAATTAAAATCACATTTTGGTAGGCATAAACCCCAAGCTGTTTCCTACACCCACACTGTTCCTTGCCACTGCATGTGTGCATGGGTTTATTAGCACTTGGCTGCTTAAGTTTGAGATGTGGCCTTTTATTTATCTCCTTGGGTGCAGAGGGAAGGAGAGGCTTGAAGGAAAGGGAGGAATAAAGTATATTTTCTGAAAAAAAGATATATAAAGAAAGAATGTGGATTTTGCGATGAAGTAGGGAAGCTTAAAAACATAGCTGCTCTGCCAATTTTGTCTGTATCCTCTGAAGGATGGAGATACAGCTCTTCCCTCTGCAGAGCAATCACTCTCATTCTGCCTGGCACACATTCAAGCCTGAAGTTTCAGACCAGTGCCCACTTCATCCCTCTGCCTCCATAAAACTGGAAGGAGTAATACAGAAAAGATGTGTCTGCACTTGCTTTTCTGTTAACCTATTATGACAAGAGAGTGCAATTTCATGACCAGAGCACTTGGCTGAGTTTGGGAGAGATGTTTTCTATTCCATTAAATGTCGTAAAATGAACCTTACACCTCTACTCCACTGCCTACTGCTCTTTGCTTCTCATTGCATCACTGCAGCATGAGGACTTGAGATTCAAGTCTCATTTTCCTTAGCGCCCTACAAAACCATTCTGACTTTGAAGGTGACAGATGATTACAACATAGTCACTGCGGCAATTCAGGTGATGAGCAAAGATGCCTGCGTGGTCAGCTGATAAATGGTAACTCTTTAAGTGGCTTTAACCCAAGTGCTTGTAACTGCTGTTCATGCTTTTGTAAAAAGGGTCTTACACTCATATATCATCCCGATACTTCAGAGAGGGGAGTCCCTCCAGAGCAGACATCTTTATTCATTTAAGTGACTCCTTTCCACAAGAGAAAGAACTTCACATGCCAATTTAATCCTCCTCAACTTTGCTAATAAAAAGAAATATGCTTACGTTGCTTTCATGTTGTTTTTGGGTTCCAGTGGGATCTCTAAAACTTTGGTGTTGCCAATGATTTTTTCATAGCTGGTGGTGGTGACGGTTTTTCCCGTAATGCGATGGACTTGATAGAAAGCGTGAGGTTTAAGTATCCGTTCGTCTGCTGTCCCAATGAAGATCTGAAGACCCAAGGGTTTGTTCTCCATGTAACCGTGAAGCTGGCAAGACATGAAAAATCTATTATCACACACAGGGCTTGCAATGCCTTCATGTCAGGAAACCAAATAGATCTACGGACATATATACAGATACAGGGACTTATAGAGACATGAAGATATGTGTAGCACAGACTCTTTCCTGCTCTCAGAGAGAGACATCCTCTTAAGAGTATTTGCTGGAGTCCATGATACATAGGGAAAGGAGCCAATGGAAAACATGGTTATAATGCTAAATTTATCAAGAAGACATAAAGAATATATCAAGAAGAAAAAATTCCAGACAAGCTCTCCATTACCAGAAATGTGTTAGTTGTCTCCAAAACAGATTGAGAAATCCACTCAAAAGGTATATTTCTGAGTACACTTGTTAAATTTGCAGTGACCAATTCCTAAATGAGGTTCAAAAGATTTTTTTCTCTGTGGGGTGGATAACGCTGCAAAGCGGATCTGACTCCCTGCACCCGCAGCCTTGGGCAGCGCTTCCTGCTTCCCGTCAGCAGGAAAAACAGTAAGGACAGCAGAAAGTCTCTCGCTTGCATTTATGTATGTGGTATACAGCAGGTACTCCCATATGCACCTTCTCCAGACCTTATCAAAGCTAATGGAAGATGCCCAATGACATAAAGGGCTTTAAATCAGTCCCTAAGTGACATCCAACTTGCAAGCCCTAGTTTCTGTCCAGCTTAACGTTCAGGAAAATTACTTTGCCTCAGCTCAGGCTGTGATTCCTGCTTCAAGTGCAGTTAAAAAAGGGGTTTTTCCCCCCTGAACAGGGAAACAGGGAGTGCCTAGCGAATGTGTCTGCAATTTTGAGAACTGAAATGTTAAAAGATGTATAAACATTTCAGAAATTAACGATGCCTGCCATATCCCTTTCTCTGGCCTTGGCATGTGCAGTCTTGCCCCAGCTCACATCCATTTCAAACCCAGCTGGAAGGACTGTCCTTCCAACCTGTTACTTTGCTCAGCTCACCCCGAGCTTCACACCTCTCCAGTTTCCCCTCTCTCCCTCATACCAGGCATAAGCTGCCTGCCTTCATCTTTAAAGCTCTGCTCTTCTCTTCGTCCTCTCACCTCTCATTTTCTACCCAGTCATCAACACCTATCCCCAAACTTTCCAAATCCAGCCCCAAACACCAGCATCAACTTCTTAAACAGTCAGAGCATGGCATTTTCTGCCCCTAAGCCTCTTCCCTTTTAATATCTACATCTCCACCCTACAAACCTCCCCGTCTGCAGGATTCTCAAGTAGTGTTAAAAGGAAACGTTCTCCTGCAGTCACTCATGTGGACTGGCATGGATTCGCTGTTCTTTGAAACTCAGCCTTCCCCCAGCCGTCGGTTCACCTTCCGCCACTCCTCTTGCATTGCATTAAAATACTATCTGTACAGGGAGAGATGGCGTTTTTGGTCTGTGACTGTACAGCACCCAGCACAAGGAGGTCTTACTTGACCTTAGGGACTGGGGCCTCTAGGGTTCAAGGACATAACCAGACTCTTCTGTATGACATAACATTTTTATAAATATCATTTGCTACAAGAGAAGCAAGAAAGCCAGAATGCCTCCATAGGGCAGGAGACAAGGAAATTTCTCCTTCTTTATTAACATTCAAAATTACAAATCAAACCATTCTAAATTTCTCACATAACCAAAAATGAAAACCAGACATTTATCTACCGCATAGCCAGTGATCTAGCTGAAAGGGAACTTTATGGTCTGAGACATGGTAAATTTGTTTTCAATTATTCTGTCCACATACAAAACCTTGATGAAGCCATACAAAGCAAATAGTACTCCAAGATCAGAGAAAAGGAAGATTAAGCTAATGGTATTCATGGCCAAACCGTTTTTTTTTTTTCTTTTTTCTTTTCACCAGTCAGCAGGAGGTATCTTTGCACAGAAGGATTATTTCCCCCCTGGAAGGGGACCACATGCAGCATCAATGCAGTCCTGGCAACCTTCCTTCAGTATGGCAAATGTAAAGCGACACTCACTCTTCTGAGCTATCATTACTCATCTAGCACATATTTGCAAGGCATACAAAGACAGGGTCTATGCCCCAGAGCCCTCACAACCCAAGGGCCCGAATTTGCAGCCTCCACTTACATGAATAGCTCCATTGAAGTCAACAGGCCTTAAGTAGGGGTTGTGCAAGAAAGAATTACAGAATCCAGCCCGGCCACAGCTCAGACACCTACGACAGCTCGCTCACACAAGCACTTCGGGAGATTGAGAGGAAGGAAAGCAGGGTATGAGGCTTTGTGCAAACATGCCAGTTGGGTCTGGGAGCGAGGTGGAGGGGGAGTGGAGCTGGACTCCAAGCACAAGGGTTGGTACTGGAGAAGCAGCATTGCCAAGAATGTGATAAATATGATGACAGCCATGGGGAGATTTAGGAATGTATAGAGTGTACAGAAGATTAAAGGCGACAGAGGTCAAAATGATAGATCTACTGGGAACAGGCATGAACGTAGGAATCGCCCCCTGTTTATCCGTGGAGGCCCATTAAGTCCAGGTCCTCCGGGAGCCGTACTGAAACTCATCCTAAGTATGGCACTTTCGAAATCCAAGATTTCCTGGCCTTCAATGAAAAGCCATTGTATGACCAAAAGCCATCCTGTCTTTACAAGGGGAGAGGGAGAAGAGCAGCTTTTAAGTACTGAGCATGTTTATTGTCATGCCTGACAGAGTAATTCTTTGTGGATCCAGACAAGAGGATCCGTTGGACAGGAAGGGTTTATTACCGTGACAGCAAAGCAGCTTTCACTCTACC
This sequence comes from Gorsachius magnificus, assembly GCA_034008185.1. Taxonomy (NCBI): domain Eukaryota; kingdom Metazoa; phylum Chordata; class Aves; order Pelecaniformes; family Ardeidae; genus Gorsachius; species Gorsachius magnificus. The sequence continues at coordinate 18,823,256 of CM067091.1, forward strand.
CTCTGTCCTGGCAGAACAAAATCCCAGAATTACAGGTGGGAGACTGGAATGGAGGAAAACAGATAATAAATTACAAAAGAAAACTTGTCCCCAGTGAGCACAGTCAGTAGCAGCTGTAACAGAACTGGCTACATACACAATTTTTAATACTTGGCCACCTTTAAAAGTAATTTTAAGTGGTGTTTGCTCATGTATAGAATGAGTTCCCAAGGCAAAACTATTCATGGTGTTTTAATAATATGTATGTATGTGAGTGTGTGTCTGAATAAATGCATACATACTTAAGGAAGAGAGGAATTGATTGCCTGTTCATATGGCAATGTTTGTATCATCTGCTGGACAAGGGGGTATAAAACACATAGTAAAAGGTCTTCTGGTCCTCCACAGGACCAGATTTTAAATCAATTGTGTGATCAGTGGAAGAAAGTAACATAATTATTTGGTAATTTATGGCATTATGGCAATGGGTTGGGATGATGTCACTGTAAAATCAAAATAGCATTATAAAATGCAAATGCAAAGAGAAAAATATACATAAGAGAGCCAAGTATTCCCATTTAAAAGGGTGTATCCTTATCTTGAGTTAGCCGATTACGTTTTAAAGGATAATACAGGTGATCATTTACCATAAGCATTTCCATCTACCTTTCATTTGCTAAGGGTGACTTATGAACAAAACCTGAAGACGGACAGCCCACAGAAACACTCCGGGAACTTTAAAATCAGAGTTTTACACCCAGCTCTGCCACCAATTTACCACATAGCATTGGTCATGTCACATAACCTCTCTGTTTATCTGTAACAGGGAAACAGCAATGCTAACCCTACTTTGCACAGACAGAAATGAGTTAATATTTTGTGCTGCATTTTTATATAGAAAAATTCATTGTGAGCTAGAATGAAAAACACATTAAAGCTGTGTTTGAGATATACGTCTCTCCTCAAAACTGAACTATGAGAGACTGTTACTCTCCATAAACACTCACCTCCCCTATGCTAGGCAGCTGCTTTAGTATTTAACCATAACACTGATCTTTTCTTTGGCGGAGCAAAGGAGTAGAAGTGACCCTTAAAGAACCCTACAGAGAAGTGAAGGCTTAAAACATTTTTTAAATAATAACTCTGAAATTCATTTTTTCCTCCCTTAGCAATAACCGAGCTCAAAAGTCTCAGTTTTTCAGTCCTACTCTTCCACTCATCGCACGGGGAGGGAGACGGCCGCTCTCCCTCAGCTGCCCAGGGGGACGACGCAAATGCCCTGCCACAGGAGCTTCAGCAGAGACGAGAACAGAGGACCAGCCCCACGCCAAGGTGTTCCCCTACTCTTCTTTCCATGAAGAAAACAAAGTCATCTGGATTTCAGTTTCAAGAGAGTGAGAATTGAGAAAGATTTATGAACACAGAACTCGGGAATGAAATATTTTTGTGTATTATAAGGTGACCTATTCACAATAAAACTCCCCCAAACTGTATACAGATCGAGCTGGAAAAAACCCAACTCTTTTGAGTCACATTTGCCACAAGGGGAAAGAGAAGCCAGACATGATGTGTACCTTTCCATACTCTATTCTGGGATTTTAAGATCCTATTTCTTTCAGTTGAAAGATTTTTCTTAAACTTTGCTTTTGCATAACTCTTATAATATTAACATAGCCAGACATGGGCTGGTCTGTGACCTGAGGAAATGCAAAGCACTTTGGCAGATAAACAAATAACATCATTCAGAAAACAAGGAGACTTTTCTTGTTTAGTTTGCTGCTATGATTGGGTTTCTAAACAAAATGGAAATGTGTGGCATGATTAAAATCATCGGCTTGCCTCTGCATAAATAAAATTCATTCATTCTGCAATCCATCCATGGATCAATACCAATCAAATGTGGGAGAGGGGGGTATTTAAGGGCCATTTTCAGGGAGGCACATGTGTAATTCTGCATGCAAAAAATGAGCAGATGTGCCTTTAGCTGCTGGGTATCGGCAGCCCTGTTACCCACCTGGACACAATTCCTGTGACTGTACCAGCAACTGCAGCCATCAAGACCACACATCAGGCGTATGAAACAACATCTTTTTTTTCCTGCACTATTTTAAAACTCAGGTCTTCTTACAAACTGAGCCCCCAGTTCCAAATACAAAAGCTGGAGTTTAAAATTCACATCTGAATCAGTCCCTACCCCAGCGTTCAGATGAACCAAACCCTGCACCCATGCAGTTGACATCGCCTCTGGCTGTAGGGATTTAAAAGCACAGGTTCACCTTTGCTGCGCTGCATGACTAGCAGATCTCATTGCACAGGTGAAGCCTGCAACACTGCCCAGTTATGCTGCCTGGTAACCAAGTGATAAATTGACAGCAGAGTCAAAAAGAAAGGCGAATTTCTTAAAGATTCTGCAGGTGGTCACCTATAGATACAACACATGCGTATACAGGGGGAATTTAGTGAAACCTTTGGAATTTAGATCTTTGAATCATGGACATGTTTACTTGAGCTTAATTATTATTATATAGAATTACATTATTAGCAAGAGGAAGGAGGATTCACAGGAGATAAGCAAGATAACTTTTTTATTCTTCAGTGGGGAAGCCAGGGCAGAGAGGTGCAGTGATTTGCCGAGTCCCACAGGGGACAAGCAGCCAAAGCACAGTGAGAAACCAAGGTCCCCATCCCCCGCCTTGCCACAGGGGTTGCCAACCTCGTGCTGCAAATGGCACAAACGTGTGGTAACACCACTTACGGCCCTCAGCACCTCGGTTTCCACTAGTACTGCAAGCTTCTGCCTTTGCCTTTTTAATGGATGGGTTTCAGAGCCAAATTTTCTGGGGGATTTCTAGTTTGGGTGTTGCACGCCTGAAAGCCTGCATGCAAACAGTGATGGGCTTTGCAAGACAAAAGCAGAAGCACCTGCAAATCTTAGGGGCACCTTTGAAGAGCCCCAGTGAGAACCGTGCCCTGTGCCATACAGATGCCGATTGCCTTAGAGAGTAGAAGGGAATAATTCATTTTCCATTCATCCCAACAGAGCTTTGCTTGTCAGGAATTTAGGTCTTTCTCCCCTGGGAGGTATAAAGCTGCATCTTTAAAGCTGATTGCACACATCTTCCTGTCTAGACAACGCAAGCTACTGCCAGAAGGAAAGTAGAAAATTGGGGAATGAATTCACTAGTCTTGGTGATTTTATTTGCTTGAAAGTAATCAGCTCTCTTGCTTGTTTCAGCTCGCTCTAACATGAGGCTTAGTCCATTAACCGCTGCGTATTACTTGCTATCTCCCTGTGGAAGTCACTCCAGCTTCCCCCCGAATGGGGTGTGCATGTGTGTGGTCAGCTTTGAGACCAGTGCCAGGGTGATTCAGAGAGACCATCCCCAGCCGGTAGTGAAAAGTGGGAAAACAGAGCTCGACTGGCAACATTTAATTAGAAGCAAATACAAAGCCACGTGAGAAATCGCTTCCTCCTACTGCTTCCCTTTTCCTGCTGTACACAAGGAGATAAGAGCACTGAAAGGCTCGCCAGGAGCAGCACACAGCGGCAGCACTGGCAGCCCTAGGATGGAGCCCCAGCTCGCGCATCGCCCACCTTCCTCTAGAAACAGGGAGGAGCTGTAGAGCTAAAGCTGTCTCTCAAAGCTTTTGACATCACAAACTATTCCCCTGCTCAGACTCTTCATCAGCCCTGAGGCTGTTTTTCCATGCCATCAAGCGTTTTCGGACGCTCAGCTGCGGACAAGAGGAAGACATGCTCGTCGGAACAGCCCCTGCTCGGCACAGCGTTTCTGTCGTGCCTGTTCAGCTCCCTTCCTGGTGGAAGGAACTTTGCATCTTGGATTTGATCATTAATTCTCATCATGAATACCCTTTGACTGCAACAATTTCAAGGATTTTTTGGAGGCTCTTCACTCAACAATAGTCCTACCAAGATGGAAAATTTCACTGTATTGTCTCAGGGAGAGGGGCATATCAATAGCTGACAGTAATTAAGACAAAGACCTCATCCAGGCATCATATCATGTAGCAGCTTGCCTGCCTGCTTCAGTTAGGGCTGAGATTGAGCAACAAAGTTGAATCTTGTCACATGTTTTTGTTCAATTTAATGTACTTGGGACATAGCAAAAGAACACAAACCAGAAGAAAATCTCTGCCTTGGTTCTTTTTGCTTTTCCTTACCAAAGCAGCCTAAAAAGGCCTCCAAAGATAATCCTTTGAACATCTGATTCTGCTAAATGATGAATTTTTATTACACTGAATTTTAAGTGTTTCTTATTTTGGTGACAATTTTGTCAAAATTCCAAGGACTGAATCTCATTTGCTCTGCTGCTCCTTACAGTAAACGACAACCAGACTCCCAGCGTCTAACTGGGATTTCTGTTTTCACATGGGGTTAAAATACAGGTCTGGGACAGAGAGCAGCTCTTGGGAGAAAGCAGTTGGGGGTTTTGTTCCTGACCGTCCTGATACTGATGTTCCGTTGCAAAGTAAGCAAGCTGTTTCATCAGCTGGCTGAATATGAGCCAGCAGTGTGCCCAGGTGGCCAAGAAGGCCAATGGCATCCTGGCTTGTATCAGGAATAGTGTGACCAGCAGGAGTAGGGAAGCGATCGTGCCCCTGTACTCGGTGCTGGTGAGGCCGCACCTCGAATACTGTGTTCAGTTTTGGGCCCCTCACTACAAGAAAGATGTTGCCTTGCTGGAACAGGTCCAGAGGAGAGCAACCAAGCTGGTGAGGGGTCTGGAGCACAAGTCATACGAGGAGCGGCTGAGGGAACTGGGGTTGTTTAGTCTGGAGAAGAGGAGGCTGAGGGGAGACCTGATCGCCCTCTACAACTACCTGAGAGGAGGCTGTAGCGAGGTGGGGGTCGGCCTCTTCTCCCTGGTAATGGGTGATAGGACGAGGGGGAATGGCTTGAAGCTGAGCCAGGGCAGGTTTAGGCTAGACATTAGGAAAACCTTCTTCACCGAGAGGGTTGTCAGGCTCTGGAATGGGCTGCCCAGGGAGGTGGTCGAGTCCTCATCCCTGGTAGAGGTATTTAAAAGAAGGATAGATGAGGTGCTTAGGGACATGGTTTAGTGGTGGGATGGCAGTGCTAGGTTAATGGTTGGACTCGATGATCTTAAAGGTCTTTTCCAACCGACGTGATTCTATGATCCCCATGCCTCAGTTTCCCTACCCCTATGAAGGGCTGATCCTGTTTTCAAGATGCTTTGATTCTCTCGGCTGAAAGTTTAAAAGAAGAGTCGCTATGCGTCTGACTACTGCACATGTACAGATGTGGGGATTTGGAGATCAGATTTTCATAGCTGGATGAAGATATGATTTTTTTCATACCAAGATGACCAGGCTCGATAATTAAAGAGCTTCCACGCATATTCATGACAAAACATTTCAACTTCCCCCAGCATGACAAAACTCTCTCCACCACGAGTAAATCAGAGGGTGCAAATCTGCTGATTTCAACAGAATTGCACTGGGGGAGTTCCTCAGCATGGGGCTCTGCCACCAGTTAGCAAAGTCGTTCCCTTGCCACTGCCGGACACACTGTGGGAACTGGTCTCAGCTCAGCTGGAGCAGAAGGAAGGGTGGCAAGCAAAGCTGCTTTCTTATCACCTGAGGCCACAGCTGCCTCTGCCACAGCCAGTTCATCCTTCCCGGCAGACAGGTGAGGCAGGGATGCTTCAGGTGCAGCCCTGGGAGCATCACGCCATGCAACCGAGACGTAGCACAAGGCTTGAGAGCAACGATGCTGAGAAGCGGGAAGATGGGATGGCAGCAGCAGCAAGAGCATCTTTGAGTTACTCGGTTCAGCCCGAGATTATTGATTTGACTGCACTGCACCAAATCCCCAGAGCTGAGCCCTAAACCAGGGCTTAGTGCTGGGCCTCCTGCAAGGCAGGTTTGGGGTCCAGGAACCATACCACATCCTTTCCTCAGGCTATTCCACTGGCTATTTGACCGAATGTCAGACAGACTTTTGGAAAGGATCTTGGCCAAAAAGCATTTTTGGGAAAAAGAAAGAAAGAAAAAAAAAAAAGAAAAATAAATAAAAGCAAGCCCTGGAAGCCTCTCTCCTCCCCAATTTCTTTCTCATGCTGAAACCCACAACACAACACATGTTCAAAGAGAGAATAACTCAGGTCTGCTGGAAGCATCAAGGTTTCAAACAGTTATTTCAGAATGAAATTGGGACCCTAGAAAATTTTCACAGAGCAGCAGCAAGCAGGAGGAGCCCAGTCCTTTTCCCCCCAAACAGCCATTAGCCCGGGGGACAACTCCCTGGACAGGGGAGACCCAGGTGCAAGCCCTTGCTTGGCACAAGGCTCTTCCAATTAAATAGACACTGGTCTTGAGAGAGGAAGAACAAAACTAAAGGCTTAGCTGGACGGTGAAGCCGGTGAACAGAGAACTCGGATGTGAGTTTACAGGACGCTATCCACCCTGCATGAACTTCTCCTGTGGACACTCAAGTGCACTCTGAACAGGATGAGTTACGTAGGTGTTGGAAGTGTCCACATTCATGGCAAACAGCCATAAATTGGAACTCTGGTTTACTGTGCACTGACTCCCCCGTGTACAGTCCTGCAGGGAGATCACACATGAAAGAGTAACCAAAATCTTGCATCTGCCTAATCCAGACATTCCTAATCCAAGGAATAACCTAGGCTGTCTGCATCTCACAGGCATCACAGGCAAACCGGTTGGTATACCCTCCTTCCCCTCACCTCTGCCAAAATTACTTTCCACGAAAAGCAGTGTATTTTGAATTGGGCTCAAAAGTTTCAATGAGAACTTTTCATTTGACTCTAACTCAAAGCAGGTTGGCCTATGGGAAAATGCCCCAACTCCCTCAAGGTACACGGCTCACTGATCATCTGCCCTGCACCTCTGCACCCCAGCTGCATCCCAACGGGACCATGGAGCCATCCTGCCTGTCCTCCTATGGGTGAGCTGTGCTCGCCCAGACATAACATCTGGGTGACAGCATCCCTTTCACACAGAGGGACGCACACCCAGATTAGACTTTAAGCAACAGAGGATGCAATTTATTTCTGGTTAAGTTCTCCCAGTAGCTAATTATCCTCAGTGTAATCCAGCAATTCTCTTCTTGCATTAGTTAGAGAAAGCACACAGGTCAGCTCTTCCTCTAATCTCGGTTTATTAGATATCATATTTGATATTCTCTGATTTTCAGTCCAGTCTCGCATCTAAACAAAAGCAAATGTCAGGTTCATCTGTGTTTTCCTACACTACTTCTGATTTCTCTAGCAATTTAAATTTCCTTGGATAGATGGATATCTCAAGGTACAGCCACGCTACCAGCACTCTAGCAGTACAGTGGGAGGGATACTGACTGACCTACCTTTACATTTGGCGGGATATTAGTTTTGAAGAAAATTTCCCAGATGTACCTAAAATCTGTATTTTCGGCATTGCACATCTACCCCTGCATTAGCACATGTAATGACAATAAATCTATCTGTGACCCAACAGCTCAAAGCTCAAGAGGCACCTACAATCACCGCAGTTGTGCAAACAAGCCCAGCAGTCCTGCAGGTAAACCAGGCACAAAACGCGCAGTCAATCTGTCATACGTTGTTCTTGACTTGGGGGCAGAAATCCCTGCAAGTGCCAAAAGCCGCCGAGAGCCTGTGTGAGGCTCCTGCTCGCTAGAAAAGGGAAGTGAAGGCCACAAGAATGGTACAAAGATGTTGCACAGCACAAGCCGGCTCTGCCGTGCGAGTCCAGCGTAGCCAGCCCACAGAAGTGCAAACATGCCGGACTTCATCCCGGACCTCTACCTTCCCCTTTGCTGAACAGGGGGAATTGGGAAAATGGGCAGAAAAGGACAAACTCGGCTCCTCCGGCGTGCCCTCAACAGTAAATCTCCCTGGACAGGCTAGCCTGGGCTTCGGCAGGAGCGCGTCTCCAGCCCAGCCCTTCTTGTGAGAGTGTGAATCACGGTATCAAGCTGTGATTTGGTTTTGAGTTTCCATCAAAGGTTCTGGTTTCACTAATACACAAAGGAATTAGTTGAATGTTGGAAGTCACATACAGTTAAAACTCAGTGCCCCACGGGAAACTTAGGCTAGGGAACAATGTCTCCTTTGACTTAGAAACCACAAGAAAACACATACAGCAAAACTCAAGTATAAAAGGAAAGTAGAACATGCGTTTGTCATTGTAAAGCAGCTCCTGTGTGCTCCATTAACAACTCTACCATTCCAGCTTCTTTTTAATTACAAAAAAAAAAAAAAAAAAAGCAGTGAAAGTTACCTAAATTTTCAAAGTTAAAACCCAGGGGAAATTTGGGTCAGCTGTGCTGTGCAGGAGCTCCTCTCTGTACAGCTTTCCTGCATTAATGAGAAGAAGCGAGGAAGGGACCAACACACACAGCGTGCAGCGCAAGCTGTGATGGGTCGGGGTACCCTGTGGACCTCCCTGGTGGTTTCAGGATAGCGGCAGCAGGCAGGGACTGAAGTCTCAGTCCACCCAAGATATCTCCCCCTCCTGCTGCAGGGGCAGATGAGGAAGGAGTCGTCCCTGATGCTCTGACTTGAAGGAAACGTTCCCTCCTCTCTCCCAGCCCCATTACTTATTTTAACCCACCGCGCTTGACTAAACGAAGAGCCCAGAATTCAGCAGCAGCCGAGGCAGGTCGCAGGGATGTTGCCTTCCTGTCTGCAGGGGACCATGGCTCTGGCGGGGGCAGAGAAAGCTGCCACCCATCAGCGTACGGAGGTTGGGGAGCTGGTACGAAGCTGCGGGCCAAGCCCCGCTGCCGGAGGAGGCCAACTCCGGGCTCCCGCTTCCTGGGGAAGTGCCCAAACCGCCAGAGCTGCGTGAGGCACAGCCCCGCCAGCCACTCCAGCTCCAGCCACCAAGGCTGCTCTCTGCAAAGGTCCTGAACAACGCTCACCCCTGACGCAGGCTCAGCCGGCTCGGTGCCTGTCTGCCCCAGCATCCGAAACCTCCGGCTGCAGGAAGGTGCAAACTTTCTGGCTGAAGAGCAAGTTTTAACTCCCCCAAGTCAGGGACTACTAATGCAGGGCGTGCTCTGGGCAAGGTGCTGCCTTGGAAAACCCGGGCTCTAAGCAACCAACATCCTCAGCTGCTTTTGAACACTGCAGTCCCAGGTTGTGCTGAAGGGATTTGATTATCTGACACAAGCAGTGGAATCCAGCAGGTTTGTTGATGAACTGTGTTAATAACGCAGTGGAAGCGAGAGAAACAAAGTGAGACATGCAAATGAGTTAATGATTACTTTTACTGCTTTTCATTCAGAAGCATTTGAGCCTTTTGTAAAGATAAATTAGAGAAGCAATACACCAGGGGAAGGATTTGCTAAGGTGGCAATAAAAAAAAAAAAAAAGCCACACCAAAATGCCGGAGTTAGGCACACTCCTTTGAGAAACTTGATTACAAAGTACTGTGCTGAAGAGCTGGGTAAAAAACCAATTTCCCCAAGGATTGGTTACAGCAAGGCAAGCCCAAAACACACAGGTGCTTTGGGGGAAAAAAATAGAAATAATAACAAAAACAAAAAGAAGGAAAAAGACTTATATTTACTCCTTGACCCTAAGACTTAGCTGAATTCTCATAAACAGATTTTTAACAAAATAACATACCTCAGTCTCTCTACAGTCCATGGCAGATGCACATCTGAATTGATGCCCTGTGTCACTGCTTTCAATTACATGAGGTGAATACAGCAGAAAATCACCCATTTATCTAGCACCGATCACCTCTGAGGACCCCAGAGGACTTCACAGTGTGGTGAGACTATGATGTGAAATGGGTTTGTCTGATTTATACCCCTGGGCTGCAACATGTGTAAATGCCACCACTTCTGATGAAGCAAGTGCAGATCAGCTATCCAGAGTATGTGGACAAGAGACATAAATCAACTGTTCATCTTCCCTAAAAGCTTTTCCTTTCTCTTCTACTTCCCTTGAAGGAAGGACAAGGGTTCTGCTTAGAACTCCCTGAAATATCACACAATTGTGCGAAACATCATTTCCATCTTGGAAAAAAAAAAATCTGTCTTCATGTGACGCAGTAGGACAAAACCAGAACCACTAAGTTTAATAAATATCTTCAAAATAATATTTTTATGGCTTTTAAGAGATCATAGACTGCTTGATCATGGGGTGAAGCTCATCCCAACCCAAACTTTGCTACTGAAAAGGCCTTAAACAGTTCAAAGACAGGACAACCTTTGCTGAAGAACTGAAAATCTGTCTCTTCCAGAAGCAGAGAGGTTCTCACTGCCACTGTGGCCAGCAGGTGAAAGACACCTATGCCAGCATCCAGTGCTACTCAGGCAGTACCACACGCCCCACTTCCCCTTGATAACAGGATAGCAATCAATGCCAACAACCCAAAAAATTTAATTTCCTCTAAGAGGTGGGAGTTCCCAGAAGGATTATTGAAAACAATGCTGGGAGACATCTCAAGCAATAACCTTGTTCATCTCCCCTGCCCCAAGCAGAATTCAAATATATCCACGCCCTTCCTAGCAGGTTTTTGCCTAAAAGCATGCAAAGATAGAGATTTTTAGCCCTCTGGGCAGGTTGTGCTGCTGCAGGGTGAACTTGGACAGAGCTAGGTTTGTGTTTGGATTGTCACCTCTATCCCAATCACATCCATAAGCTCTTTGCACGGGAGCAGTTACTGCCTTTCCTAATGGACTGTCTCTTCAAAAACCTTGACTGGGCAGTTGGGTACAAATAAGCAGCTGACCCTCAACATCAGTGAAAGATTTGGAAAGGAAAAAAAAAACCAATCATGCCTACCCCTCCTCTGCAGTCTCAGTGACCGGATGGACCTGTGAGATGATAGGTGCATGCGAACTTCAGTTTTGTCCTTGCCACACAGGATTTCCTCGCTGTTCTCACTGACTTAACATCTAGGGGATGCTCACACTAGCATTCAACTTGCATCCCTAAAATAGAAGCCCGAATTTCTCTATAGTCAATAGCAAGCTGTAGTTTCCTCCCAAGAGTGACTCAGAACACCTAAACTGGGAGCCTACGCTTCTCCATGTGACTCTGGAAGGTGTCTGAAGTTAGATGGTGTGAAAATTACACCAGATGCATGGCTTCTCTCTTCATTCCCCAGGCAAACAAAGTAAATGCCCTCTTCCATGTGGCCCATCTAGCCAGATGTTTTAATTCACCAGACTCTTCACTGTACTTGGGAGTGCACAACTGGTGCTGAGTCTTGTGCACAAACTCTCGGGGCTAGACACGTGAAGAAGAGGAAGCAGCATCAGAAAGATAAACCACAAGATAAGGCCTGGAGGATATGAGATCTGCTGGTCTGTAGCTTCAGAGCACCCAAAAGAAGAAACTTGCATGCAAAATGCAGTTTTCAAAAAATAGACATCGCAGGACAACGCCACGCTGCAAAAGCTAGCCAACATCTCTTCCTCTAGAAGGTTCAGCTGGATAATTAGTCACGTGGAAGGTTAATTTAATAGGGAATTAGAAAATTCAGAAAAAAATTTGAAACCACATTGTATTTTAGAAAAGGTAATCAAAATAGTGGAATAGCACTCTATCGCAAGTGGCTGTAAAATGCATGGGACATGAATGGGACATTCAGCCTCGGTATAAATGCCACCACTTTGGTGGGCCATTCCCACCCAGGGCAAGCTTGGCTTCTCAGTATTTGAGGCCAAGTGTTTGAGAGACAGCACTGGATGCAAAAGTTGCTGTGGAGAGGCCCTAGCGCTCCAGAAAACTCCCAAGGGTGGTGTGTTCCAGCGTGTCCTTTGAAAAGTGCTGTGGGTTCCCAGCGCCAGATCTGCAGCCAGAAGAGAACCCCAGCCCTGCCACCCCCGGGTCAACACTGCCATTCCTGCTCTGGGGCCAAACACAGATAGCACTTGTTGAAAACTAATTTAATTTAATTTCTTTACAACCAGTTGCTTTTAACTCATGCAAACTTTTCTCAACACAGCATCTATCTTTATAATATATCTCCTGTTTCATTTGCACTGTTTGCATGTGACAAGAACATGAAAGTTAAAATTCCCTGAGGGGAAAAAAGAATTAAAAAAAAAAAAAAAACAAAAACCAAAAACCCAACCTTGAAGCCAAATAACTTATGACATGAAAGCTTGGGATTCTACTAGCCTGCCCGAGTTTCAGATGTCGTAAAGCATACAGGTGCAACTACCCCATTGCTGGGCACCCAAGTGAACCTTATTATGTTAAAGTGAACACAAATCCAACTAATACTTCCAGTTTTATAACAAACCTTCATAAAGAAGCTGTCCATGTTTTCCCCATATGCAGGCACAGCTGTGCAAAGGCACGTCTGCTGGGGAAACAAACATAGGTCTTTGAATTGATAGTTTAGGATCCATAAGCTTGATGGTAAATTATAATAAAACTAGAAATATCAGTTCCTGTCTCCAACAGAAAATATAAATCCCTCTTTGATTGACATTGATTACAGGAAGGAAAGAAAGCGTTTATAATTCCCCATGTCACAAGAAACTCCTTCATTGCAATAAACATCCGGTTGATAGGAATATCTTGGGAAGGTAAATGATGTTGTATCTGTAAGCAAACTGAGAAACGAGCAAGTGCTGATTGGCCATGTAGTCCGTACATCCATGCAGCTTTAAACACACCACAGCGGGCTAGGAGTTTGTCAGATTCATAAACTAAAAAGATTGCATATCTTAAGGTATGTTAAATGTGATTGCTATTTATTATTATCCTGCACCCTTTACTCAAATACCCAGTCCATACATGTAAGTCCAGCTCAACCAAAGTAAACAAATTCATTGATTTAACAATTTATGGCTTGATTTTAAAAGAGGCTGAGCCTGCAGGGCAATATCTAGCATATGTTTGAAGTTAAGCACAAGCCAACCCACTGAAATTAGTGGTATTGATCACGTGCTTAAAATTAAGCATAAACTTCAACGTTTTCCTGGCTCATGGTTGCCATAGCAAGTCCTGAGGACAGGAACACCTGTAGGATGCCCCCCAACTCCACCTAGCGAAAGGCAAACCTCAGTTGATCTGTGCAGTTGCCATTCCTCATTACCAGCAATATCGCCCCGACACCAGACCAAAAGCCTGGCTTTGCTTCCTGAACAGCACCAGCTGAAACTGGGAGGAAACCAGTGAGAAGACCAATGTGGCCCCAAATGGCTCCAGTGCAGCTACTCAGCCATTATTTTACATCACCCTTTGGAAAAGCCCTTCACCCTCCACAACAGAGTAAGGGTTCAGCTCATCCACCTCCCAGGTCAGCAAAAGCCCAAATTTTGTTACCTCCATCACATTGGACTTTGTTCACTGATTTCAGCAAGGTGACTTCCCTTCTCACAGGCATAGCTAGGACCAGAACTGGACTCTTTAGAGCAACAGAAATGATACTTCAAAATATAAAATTTTGTTTCTGTAGTGACATCAACCCAAATTACGAGGGAGTTCCTGCCTAAACTCATTCACCCTTTCTCTATAAAATTACAAAGCCGATAAACATGTCCTCTCTATATGTACAGCTTTACAGAGGCCAAACTTTTCTCTTTAAATCACCCCCACTGCCATGCAATTTAATTATCCTGCCCTGCTGTCCCCTTATCACACGGCTGCTGCAGCTAGCACAGGTTTCCCCGTGGCGGCATACATCCAGGACAAAAAGAAGGCAGCGTTACCACAGATGACAAACTGAACTGCACGCGAGGCGGGACGCGGTGCCAGCAAGTTACACATAAACCAGGCACTCAGTTGGAATGGATGTACCCAGTGCCTGAATTACACAGGGGTGAAATTCTCTGACCTAAATTTAAATGGGCTTAAAATTAGAAGTTCTACCACATAACCAAAGGACAGGGAGGGGGGAAGAAAAAAAAAAAAAAAAAAAAAGAGTAAAATTGCTAAGGAAAAAGCACATGCATGAAAGACATTTCTAGCAAAAGGCAGAAGTTAACTCCAAGGAAACTCCAGTTTAACATCTATGCCTCCCTAATCCAACGCCCATCGAGGTTAATGAAGGTTGCTTTGCCTTTCTTTAAACCTGAAGTGACTGTGTAGGAGTCGTGTGCAGTCTGGCTGCATGGGCCGGAGAGGAACCGGGGTTACATAGATATATCCAGAAACACAGGTAGCAACTCTGCTGTGTGGGTTTGCTCTGTGGGAACCTGGGGGAGCACAGCTCCAAACCCCTCACTTGCCCCTGGCAGGACGACGTCTTACTGCAGATCTAACGTGATCTGCCAGTTATTTTAGATCCGAGTTTGGCAAGTCACTGAACTACACTGAGTTTGAAGGCCAGGCTTGGTGCTTGTCCATTCTGAACCTCACAAAAAGCCGTAGCTGCCATAGACAAGACTGCTCTCAAGATGAAACGGTCTCAGCTGGAATTCAGGACAGCTGGACATCTTAGGACAGGGCTGGGTCACAGGAGGTCTAACATACAGCCCAGAAAAGGTGGCAAATACATTGTCCAAGTTTCTGAGCTTTCACAAGCAAATCCAAACCAACTTTACAAACATCTAGGACTTCACCACAGTTCAGCTTTATGCACATCTACAAGCACGCCCAGGTTCACACGGTCCCCCTCTTTCAGGGTCAACCCCCAGCAAGACTTCAAAAAGGAACTTGCCCCCCATTTTTCCTCTATGGAGCTGTTCTCCAGTCCCTTACCTGGACGACAGGGTGGCCTCCGGTCGGTGCCTTGACAGCCCCTCGGCTTCCCTCTGTCTCGTAGTGCGCCCGGTGGTGGGGCTTCGGCTGTACCTCGATCCGCAGCTCGTAGGAGCCGGACTGGCTGGAGAGCGGCCACTCGAGGGGTGGGAGCGACTGGACGGGCAAACTGGGCAGAGAGAGACCACACCAGCTGAAACTCTTTAGCACTTTATTGCCTAAAGCCCTGATGCCTTCTTCCTTCAAGTACCCCACTGGGGCTGCTCTCACTGAAACGTTTAGGAGTCTGCTCTTAATTTCAGTGAGAATATGCTGCCCTGCTCATGCCTGATTACAAACTCCGTCGAATTTCAGGATGAACACAATCATTTCTGTGGGCCCATCTCCTTGCAGAAGTGAAGAGAATATTTCTATTTCTTAAACAGAAATATCTGTAGCAGTTATATATTTCCAAAGATCCCCTCTTTTATCTAGCTTTTGCTGTGCATCAAACTTTGATCACAGAACATATACTGTGAAATATTAACTCCCTTTACCATTACTTACCAGTTGCGTAAATTAATAATATTTATGATTTTCATAAATATTACAATACACATGAATAAAATGCTAAGTATTCTTACCTGATGCTAGTTTTCCCGTTACCAAAACACACAAAGGTTTATAACAAGAAATTAAAACATTGAAATGTACAACTAGAGCTTGTGCTCATTTCAGACAACTCTTATTTTCTTAGTACAAACTGCTGCCAGGACCAAGCTGACAAGCCAAGGAAAGTCACGGCCCATGTTCCTTCACTTGCAATTTATGTTTAGCAGGTCGGGAGCAGCACGGGGTAATGTCAGCATGGGGACGACCTTGCTGCCGAGCGGGGTGGCAGGGCTGCCAGGGCGCCAGCGGTGACTGCAAGTGGAGTCACACTTTTGGCAACCTCCATCCTGGCAGATGTGCACCGCTCAGGGTCCAGACCTGCGTGCCGCCAGCGCCAGACAATGGAGGGAGTTGATGAGGGTAGAGCCAACAACTGAGATTTGGTTTAAACGCCAATTAACAAATTAACAACCAACAATAAGTCACTTGGGGCTGACCAAATGCTCAGACTGACTTGGAGCAGTGTACTCTATTTTGAATCAGGAAATATTTTAAGTATTTTCATCCTTGATGGAAATTTATAAGTGAGACATTCCCTGAATTTAGAAAAGCAATCAAACCATTTTCTTTAAAAGCAGCAGGATGGAACAAGGGTGTTTAGCCTTTGTCAAAGGCTGTTTACAATCTGCTTTTTAGACAAGTAATTTGGAAAATTGAATTTGTCATATGCTGGGCTATCAACAAACCACTTTGATGATGTTTCTTCCAAACCCAGATTTTTTCATCTCTCAGAATCACAATGGATTGGGCTCCCATTAACCAGTGCTGTCCCCGAGCACTTAGCTCTGGTCTGCAGCAGGATCTGCCCAAGGAAACACTCGCTAGGGATCGCTATGCATGACAGGGACATCACGCCATGAGAAAACACACAACCACAAGAAACATTACATACCTGCAGATAGGGATTGCAGGCACCAGTTGCTTTGTCCACGATGGAGGTACCAACAAAATTGATTCTGGGGCTGAGTTTCTCCTGTCCTCCTGCTCACAAGGCCCGTGGAAGTCAACAGTCTGAAAGACGTGACATGGAATGCTGTTTTTGTGGGAAGGCATTGATGAAGGATCAGGGCTGGTTTTCCAAATTTTAGTGGGAACACCACAGGAAGGATCCGTAGGAAGGCTGCTCATAGCATCCATGGAAAGAGAAGCGCTGGGCAACTGCGTGTAAGTAACCGAAGAGTTGTCTTCTCTCAAGGGGATGCGAGGAGAGGATTGTGGAGAGGGGGTCCTTGACTGTCGTGGAGAAGTGGAAGGCAGCTGAGTACTGTAGAGCTCAGTGCAAGAGTACCTCCGTTTTGCACCTGGTGACGAAGACCTTGAGTTGGGACAGGGTGATGGTGAATGTCGTCCCAAGCAGGTTTCCTCCGTGATGCTTGTTCGTGGTGACATTATTGGAGAGGTTCTAGGAGAATAATGAGTATGGATGTTTTGAAACTGTGGACAAAGGTCATCACTAGGACCATTATTTGGTGAAACACATGGTGATGTGCAAGGAGATACATTTGTCTCTGAAATGAAACTTGCAGAGGAGCCGCTACTAGCTGGGCTCAAACACAGTGGTTCTCTGTAGCCCTCAAAGCCAGGGACAGGCAGGGTAACCCTTGGGCTAGCGGTAGCTGAGTTTGGCTGATGTTCTACCAAAAGAACATCTGTGTCTTTGCTGCGGAAGGGACCCCCTGAATGAATCAGTTCATGATATGGAGTAATTTCAATCCTAGGGCTCGGAGCAGAGGCCCCTGCAGCGTTGGCAGGGTGTGTAGGTGTTGTCCCTATGCTATCTGGCTGTCCATATCTGCCCATGGGATCTGCAGAAAGGCTAGAAAAAGGCAGGGGGCATGGCTTGAGGCCACAGTCCAAGACATCATGAGCGTATGTAACTCCAGAGGGTGGGCTGTTGGTTTTATGTGAAGTCGGTTCTTCTGGAAAAAGAAGGGTCTCTTTAAGACTATAAATATTATTACAGAAGCTGAGCAATCACGGATTTAAAAAAATGCATATTTATAAACTGGTTGTGATCTGATATTAGGTAAATATTTGTTTAATTCTTTTTAACTGCAGTTAATTCTTGTGAAAAGTACTGGATTAACAGCCAGGGAAGCTCAAGTGCTCAGAGCAGATGCAGCATGGACAGAAGCACTGCAAACACCTCCACACCTCCCAGCCAGGCTCCCTCTACCTGAGCCCTGAGCTAGAGGGGTCACCTGGAAGGGTCGGCGACATGTCAGCCTCTCTGCCCATTCCAATGCTGGCCTTCCTACTTCTTCTGCCAATTGCACCCCTTAGCGCCAATTGGGGTGTTGTGACTTTGGGCAGCTTTTGTCAACCGGGAGCTGGACTGAGACCATCATGTCCCAAGACCACTTCCCAATAGGTCTATGTAAAACAAAAGGTTGAGGAACAGCTTTTGGTAAAGGGAGAAAAATCCTTCTCACACAGCAAAGTCCAGCCAGAAAAGGCTTCATGAAACCAAAGCTGAGCTCAAGCTCTTAAATCAAAAAGTCAGTTCTGTGTGATGATTTGTTTGGCTCCATATCATGTCAACAAGTTTTGGTGTCAACAAGGTTTCACAATGAGAAAGCGCCAGATGATCACAAAACACATTCACAAATATTTGTTAGGAAAGAGAGAGAGAGAGAGAGAGAGAGAGAGAAAGGATCCAGCACCATGCTTACAGGCAACCACTTTCCAATTTCAGCTCAAGGAACGTTTTGGCCAGAGACGGATTATAAAATACACAGTAACAGGTAAGTGTTCAGTGCAACCCTCTCTCCTGGTGCAAAAAATCCTGTTTTCAGAGATTCTCAGTCTTGCTAACTGTCCCCAGGTTGCAGAGTACAGGGATGCTTCCAGGCAATACAGAATTCCTACCGGCATCGCTGAGCCCAGTTCTGGTCTCATCCCAGCACCCTATCGAGTGCTTAATGCCAGCGGCATCAGAGAGCAGTCATGCCAGGTATCCCCAGAACAGTTCCCTCAATGTACATCAGCTCCTGCAGCTTCCCCAGCCTGGGAGCTGAATAATATTTGTCATTACACAAAAACATGCAAAATATTATCAGGATTTTTATATGCCTTTAAAGATTTCTACATATCCAGCAGGGAATACCTGAAACAGCTCCACAGTTTGAGATGAATTACACCGTCTGCTCACCCTTGGGCACAGATCAGTAGGTGTCATAGGTGAAGAGGCTTTCATTGAAATATTTAAATAACTGTTCAAGCATTTTCTCCAAAACCTACACTACATGAGGCAGCATTTCCCATGAGCAAGTAATATTGTGCATAAAGCCAGGTAGGAGCTGACTGTGCTTTCTGCAAAAGATCATAGCGAAACTTTTGCACACAGAAAGACTGTGATTTAATTTCAGGGATTTCTGTTCGTTTTCAGTTTTAAAAGCATCTTAGTGTGAAAGCAAAGTCCTCCACTGATTTTTGACAACTAATTTTTGTGCTCAATGTTTTGCACAACCTGGAGAAAACTCCACAAAAAAGAAAAAAAAAAAAAAAGCATAGCAGGAACTGCTGAGCCTTGGTGTTTAGCGGGAAACCCCGGCCAGCCGACCAAACAAACCAGCACACAGAAAGTCTATGTGACAGGATGGGAGACAACTGGCAGAGTCCAGCTTGCAGATTTCTTAAGGTTCCCTCTGGCTTTTAATCCCAGCACACAGCTGTTTTGGGAAGGGGAAAACAGCAACGAATAACTCAATTTTGAGCCGAGCGCATTTTTAGCATCATTGATCTCAGATATCAGAGCTTTGGCATTCACAGGATCAGCATGTCATTCACATCACTCAAACCCCGACGCATCAAGCCTACACGTTGATGCTACGATGCACTTTGAATAAAACACATCGCTCCGTCAGACTTGACAGCGCAACACACCCCTCCGCAGTCACACAAAACATCACTCCCCCCGCTTTCAGAAGAATCACTCCCACTTAAATGGATGCAAGAGAGCAAAATCAGCACCAAGCAGAGCGAGGCCTGATGCCAGGACTCGAGGCAGGATGCGTGCAGCGATCAGCAATCACAGAAAAGCTCTCCAGGCTGAACAGCTTCTCATCAAGGAACAGGCGACCGTTTCAGTTCCCCATTCCGCACACCTACAGCGAGAGCTGCCCCCGCCATACACATTAAACCCCGTTATCTGTGCCAGATACACAGACAACAGGTAAAAAATTACAACTCCTCACAATGCATGTTGAGCGGCAAAGCTGGCACGTATAGATTTGTGTTGAGGGGTATGGGGAAAGCAAACATATTTCTATTTGAACATGTAATTTTTAAAGTCTTCTGAATAACATACACACCACCACCCGCACTTTCTGCCTATTAAAAACTGAGCTTTAGATAATCCAAGTTTTCTTTTATTTTGTCTGAAATACTGTGTTTGAACAAGCGCTTTCATCCTCGGCATTCACCCTCCAAGAGGATCCATGTTCCAGATATTAATAACAATGTTTACGCACAATAACAAGCTGCAGCATGCCCTTGCCTTCGCATAGCACCCCGGCAGAGCGCTCCTCTGCAGTGCTTTACGGGCCGTGCAAACCGGGATTGCTCACCCAGCGCTCGCAGGCGGCGAGCGAGGCAGGAGCCCTTTGCCAAGCAAGCAACACCCACAGCCCTCTGCAGAGCAAAAATATTGCGGTTCCCTCCCCCGCCCCCATGGCAAATTATCAATAAAGCAGGCAGCAGCACAGGAACGTGGGCAAGGCTGCAGTCAAGAAAAGCTCGGCTCGTTTGAAGAGCGCCTGGGGAACCGTGCCAGGTAGAGATGCCCAGAGGCTGAGGCTGCGTCCCGGGCAGGGGAGAGGCTGCTGGCCCTGACTCATCGGCACGGCTTCGTCAGGACCTGGGGCTTGGGGGGTTTGGGAAGATCTCCTGACCAAATCCCAGCCCTGCATAACTTCAGAGGTACAATGAAATCACTGTCCCGGGTGCTACTGCCCACGCCTGTGACATCAGGGTCTGTCACCATGGAAATGCCAGTGATGCTACAACGCAAGGCTCTGACCTCACGGGGGGGGGGGGGGGGGGGGGAGGAAAAGGGAAAGTTGGGTGAAGCAGCAAGTGCTGCTCTCTGTAAGTAAACGGCTCTTCCATAGAAATCAGGAGAAATTCTGCTTTTTGCTTCAGTAGGAGGGGACTGACTACCCCGCTCCTGGCCAATTTGGCTCAGGCAGGCTGGGGTTTGGAATCCGCCTGAGGAAGGGACAGACCCGAGCCAACATCCCAGCTCCCCCAGGCAAGCACCACAGGAGTTTGGTTGTGTAAACAACGTCAAGCTCCTGCCTTTGAGAGGGGCAGCAGGGGACAGGGAGAGGTTGCTCCCCAGCAGCCTAGCTGCTTTCTCTCTGCATTTTCAGAGACCAGCAGGAACGCAGAGCAGCCCAGGGCAGGGAAATGGCTCCAGGCAGATGGCCCCAGCAATACCCACACTTCCCCCTGAGCTGCCGAGGTGAGCTTGGTGAGAGTGGCAGGAGCTGAGGATAGCAAACCTCACACTGCTGGCCCTCTACCACGGCAGACAGCAGCCCTGCCACCCACCAGCTGGGCTCCCCAAGGGCCATTGCACCCCCTTACAAGAGAATAATTATGTGACAGCTCAGCCCAGCAAAGATGTTTTTCAAGAACTGAAGCAGCTTTGAAACCTTCATGCAGATGCCCCAGAGGTACAGCTTTGCAGCCAAGGTTGCTCCCCCATCAAGGGTTCATCTGCCCCTGCATATCACATCCCCAAACATGGACAGAAACACTCCTGCAAAGGACTCTCCTCTCCACTGCTTTTCTGATGGACATCTCGGCGAGCAGCCCAGCAGCTTCAGCCCGGCTCCTCCGACACCCCCTGCACGTGCAGTGCAGTGCTTCCCCACCTCCCTTCGCTCCGGCATTTCCCAGCCTGAGGTTTCACTGCTGAAGCATCCTCTGATTCAGTACCAAGAGATCCTTCTTGTTTGAAAAGGGGTTAAAAGAAAGCAAGCTTCTCACGTTCTCGGTCAGCTTTACTGTCAGCAAACAGCCTGCACCGCCGTGGCACCCAAGCCTCAGGACTAGGGAAGTCCTACTTCCAAGGATACATATCCCCTAAGATCCCACCCAAACCACCTCCAAGCTGCCAGCTCTTATTCCCCCCTTTTTCGACAGCCTTTACCCAGTTACTAGTTCACAAAACCATCTCTCCTCTTCCCACAACAGGGAATGGAAGCAGGGCTCTGCATCCTACCATACTGCAAACAAACAGCAAACCAGCTCCTCTGGGCAGACTCGGGAATACCACAGGCAGTTTCCACCAACCCTCCAGAGCCCAGGCAGGTGCCTTCAGGACGGCCCTTATAGTGATTAGTTAGATGAGTTAAAACACAGGTGAAGAAGATCAAGGGATTTAAGTTTCAAAGGACTTAGCACCTGATTTAAAAAACTCCTTTTCACATACCTCTGAAAGGAAAACCCACACTGGGTCTTGCTGGGCTCCAGAGATTTCCCAAGCCGGATGGGATGTGCACACGTGGCTTTGCAAGGGCCCACCCTCTGCTGTTTTTTGAACAAAGTGGTAACTTCAAAGCCATTCAGTCAGCCAGATGTGACCTTGCCAATTAATATGAAATTAGGGAACAACAGATCACCTGAGCAACTGCATTCTGTGATGGGTTTATACAATTCATCATCTAGGAAAAGCTAAAGATAGCTGCCTGTGGGATAAGGGAGGGCAGGGGCAGAAGTTCAGTTTTGACCTCACATCCATTTGCTGCAGTGCAGCTCCTGAGATTTAAACCGAGTTCCTTATATGCACAAGTAAAAGAGTCCAAATTTTTTTAATTAATTTGCTCATTGTCATTTGAAGGGGCCAGTCCGGACCTTTTTTGCATTTTTCAAAAGCCGAGGCGTCTGTTATTTACACTCGCTGCTTGGAAGCTCAAAGTGAAAGTTGGTTTCCTGAGTGAAATCTGGTATTCTCTGCTACATGTGCTTATTTGTTTCCTTACTGCAGGGCTGCCGCTGAACACTGCCTCCTGTGTTACTGAGCCAGTCACCAGGACTGAGCTGCAAGCATTTTTTTTTTTCCCTTTTAATAGCTTTGTGCTGGGGAGAAAAAGAAGGAACGAGGCAAATTATACAGGGCTTGACACCTACAAGATGTGGCAATGTCCCTGGGAGCCTGTCCACATACAAACAAGCAGTCAGAGGAATATTAATATTTATAGATGCTCCCTGCTTCCCCTCTCTCTATTATACATACATAGACCTTGCAGATTCGCGTCACCAGATGCCATGTAAGAGTTTGCTGAGCTACAGCAAAGGCGTGAGCCTACGGGAAAACACTCTTTCCCATTTGCATTCTCACCTGTTGTCTTAGGGCAGCATTTTCTCTGGAATCTTATTTAAAGATGGGGTTTTTTTGAATTGTAAGTTTCCAAACACCCCTCAGAGGATCAGTTCTCCAAAGGATTAACCTCAAATATTAAAAATTATGTGGCACCTTTACCTATCAGTGGATCATCACACAGCGAACGCAGAACAAAAACACATGAAGGGAGCTGCCGAAGCAGAGCAGTTGTCTGGCTTTTCAGTATTTTGTCTCTCATAGTGGCCAACAACAGGTATTATGGAAATAATACACAGAGCAGTTCTCAGAACTTACTCATCTGGGAGTCCTATTTGTAGGAGCTAGTTCAAACGCTCACTGACTTTCTGTCAATCTTCTCCACTGAGAAAAAAAGGATATTCAGCACCTTTCAAGTTCAAAATAAGCTAAAACTTGGGATACCACTGGCAACACCTCCACATGTCTCTCTCAAGGGATGCATCTAACATATCTTCTTAAAAGGAGGCAGAAAACATCTTCAATGGCCAAGTGAAACCACAATTTCAACCTAACAGCACAGGGTACCCGCTTTGCCCAGACTTCCAAAGCCTGTTCACACCTGCGCACATCTCCAAGTTCAGTCTGCTGAAGGCAGATGTTTTGGGTTTGCAAATACCAACAAGATGATAGCTAATTAAAGTCTGGCAAGTAGGGCAAAAGTAGAAAGCACATGGAAAAGGGCGCTTTGTACAGCACTCCCACTTTTGGAAATGGTTGGCTTAGAGAGGAATATCTAACATTAGTAATATTGACCATAGGATTTTTATTTACCCTTTTTTCCCCTGTTGCTTTTATAGCAGTCCATGTTCCTGTTGTCTCAGGCACACATAAGCACTACTGAATGCCAACTGCTTTCAGTAAGGATATTTCTGGCATTTCCATGGCAACAAGTTGTGATATAGATCCTACTTTTAAAACACAAGCTTAGGTGGGTACTGTCAAATCCCAACCTTTTAAAAACTCCTTTATCCAAAATAAGCTTTCAACCCAAACCATTCCTAGAGCCCCACATTTATATTTTTTCCTGAAAAAAATTTTTCAAAATTTGTAAAAATCACTTTTGGCGTGTTTACAGAGATTTGTTATTACAGGACTTGTCATGAGCGGTGGGTGGAGCAGGCCAGACTGGGGAAACCGGAGCCTCTTTCAAACCAGCTTTGAATATAAGAACCAGACTGAAGTGCTGGGATCCACAGACACTCCTATGGTTTTGGTTCCATTTTGAATCCTCCACTGAAAAGGGCTTGTTTTCCCAAGTGCAGTTCAAGCGAGGCCAGAATCGCACATGAACAACAAGAATAATTTACCACCAGTACGTGGATAAAGCCCTTTCTCAAAATTTGAATTCTCAACATTTTCTGTTCTTGTGTAAACATACTTTAATCTTTTGTACATTAAAGGTCACGGATGTATACTGGATTGCTTACAGACTCTAGCTGGTGCCTTTTCAAAGCAAGGGAGAATGTTCTCCAGATTACAATGCTAATATATATGGTCGTGATTTTTTTTTTATGCTAATGATTTCCATCTTTGGAACAAACAAAATTACTACTAATTATGGTTTCCAGTCATTCAAATGTGGAGAAAGCAGGCTCAAGAAGGAAGTCACTTCTACTACAAGCATACACTGCTCTGCATTTATGTGGTTTGAAGATTAAGCTTTCTACCCTCCACCTACGTACTATGTATTCTGTGGAACTTCCCATTTAAGGCTTCACAGCAGTGCTCCCTACTATGGACATTTGAAAAAAATGAGCATTTGAAGCTTTCACTGAGATTTAATGTATTTTCATTAAAATCACTGACCTCTCCCCATTGTGGATTTATTTCTGCATGGTTTGATCTACGTGAAACGTTGAAAGAAAATTCAGCTTTGTACATTCGATGACATTAACCACCCTCGCTCAGCTTTGATGCGGGTGCACATCCGTATATTTAAACAAGTATACAAAGAATAACACTCAGTAACAACTCTCCATTTTGCTAACAATACCACGATTCAGGCCTGATAGGTCTCCTCCTGCACTGTCCCCTAGGAACACAACATCGCTTTCTTCAAACGCCCTACTGAAACGCCACCTCTCAACGGTGCAGAATCAAAACGAACATATCTTAGAAACAACATCCCAGCGATTCTTTCCTCTGGGTCCTGTCTCTTTTGGCTTTGTCTACATAAATCTGTATTTTATGGGTTAGGAAGCATTGCTTTTTAGTACCATCAACAGATAGAATTATTATTTAGAAAGTCAGGGAACACTTCTCACAGTGCTTTTAGTAACACAGACTTGCATAAGCTCAGAAAACGGTTGATGATCTTAAAGGCCTTTTCTGACCTAACCAACTCCATGATTTTATCCTATGAAAAGTAGAACAGTCTACAAATATTTTTTAACTTAAGCTTATGGTGTTTGGACCCAAACTGGAAACCACACCTCCCCAGCTCCTTGCCATCCAAGGATGGTCAGGCTCATTGCAGGTAAGGAACCCCTTGGGGCTCCTAGACCCGGTGCTCAAGCCACCTTTTTGAGCTTCCAGAACACCCTTAGCCATGATGATGGTGGTCACAAGGAGACCAACCGAGCTGAGCTCTTCTGCTTCGCGCTCACACCCAGGCGCACAACTTTGTGAATAATAGGAAGGTCCCAGGGCTGCTTTTGGGTACTCCATCCCCAGATGGGGCCCGAGCCACCTGCCGCCAGTGCCAGTGACCGTTCGCAAGCACCTGCCGGCTAAAGCAGCACCGCAAGCCCCGAAAAGCCCGCCCTGAGCACAAAGCCCGGCCCCCCCATCACCGCCGCGGCGGGCCCGGGCAGCCAGCCCGGGGCACACGCCCGGCTCCAGGCTCAGCGAGGGGCCGGCCCCGGGCAGGGCGGGGGCCCGGCGGCACCCCGGGTCCCCGCCGCCCTCCGAGGGGCTGCCGGAGGGCGCGGGCAGCGCCCGGCCCGGCCCTCCGGGGCCCCTCGGTCCGGCAGAGCGGCCCCGTCGGGGCGCGGCAGCGGCTCCTCCTGCGCAGGCTCCTCACCAACCTTCGATCGGCTTCAGGTAGTCGTAGTCGAAGAGGATGGAGAAGTCAAACTCCTCCTGCGGGCTGCCCTCCCGGGCCGGGCCCGGACCGGGCCCGGGGCCCCCCTCCCGCGGGTCGGGCTCCGCAGCCGGGGCGGCGGCGCTCATGGCGGCCGGGACCCGCCTGGCGGCGGCGGGACAGCGGGGCGGCTCGCCCGGGGCCGGCCGGCTGCCGAAAGGAGCCCGAAGGCGATAACCGCCGCGAAACCCGTCGGTATCCTTCCAAGTGCAAGCGGAGAGAGGAGTTGAGGGAGGGGGGAAACAAGAAGGGAAAAAAGGGGGGAAAGAAGCTGAAAGCCCTCCCGGGGGTCGCTGCGGCGGGCGCGGCTGCCCCCGACGGCGGGGGTGCGGGCTGCGAGCCCCGGCGGCGGCGGCGCAGGGGGGACCGGAGCGACGAGCGGAGGCCGCTTCCTGCTCCCGAGCAGCCACCTGCCGCCGGGGCCGCCCCCGGGAGGAGGAGCCCGGCCCGGCCCGCACCGGCCCCGGGGGAGAGCGGGGTCCCTCCCGGGGGGAGCCTGCAGGGGTCGCGGCGGGAGAGCGGCGAGAGGGGCCCGGGACGGACGGGTGACAAGCGGGGCTGCGAGCGAAGTAACGGCCTGGCGTGGGGAGGGCAGCCTCCAGAAACCCCATGCGGCCCCCATTCGGCGAGCCGCCGCCGCCGCCCTGTTGCCCCAGGCTGAGCATGAGCTGCTGTCCTGCACGCAGCCTCCCCGCCCCCAGCAGTCGGGCCCCTTTCTGTTGAGGTTCCCGGGGTCTCCAGCAGCTCCGGGCATCCCAGGTGCTGCCCTTGCCTTCCCCAGGCTTCGCGCGTCCCGCGCCACGTGCTCCTGTCTCCCATCCCAGGCTGCTGCTGAGGCAGCAACAGGCAGGTTTCTGGGTGCGTACCGTTCTGCAATCCCAAGCCAACCTCTCTTAACTGGAGCACCTTTAGAAACATCGAGTCCATCATGCACAAGGCCTCTCTTCTCCTCCCGCCTCGCTCACAAACAGTGTTTCACAGAATGGGCTCTTGCCACCTTCCCTGCTGACCACACTGCCAGTGCTGCCAGCTTCCCCAGGTACCCTCGGCCGCCTTCACCACATTGACTCTATTCATCAACACCTTCCCCAGGCCCTTCACAGGGGGCTGGTAGCTGCCTCCCAACAGCCTTCTACCCCTCCGATGGCTGCTACAACCAGCGATGACTTCACTCGTGGGTAACTGGAGATCCTAAATTTGTGTGTTTAGAACATCTGTGGTCAGAAGACTCTGTTCCTTCGCTTACCTGTTTGTGTGGTCCCCTTTACTAGTGTATGGATGGCTGTCACCAGGTCTGTGACTTTGAAAAATGCTCTTAGTCTGTAGACAGGGAAGGGAGGCAAAGGCAGAGGGACCAAGGTCATTAAAAAATTATTTTGGTGTTTACTTCAACTTGTTTTTATTTGCTAAGCCTGTTAGCACAACGGCATTAACTACATTACAAATCTGACCCTAAGTTACTTGTTTAAGGTCACAGAAAGTCTGTTCATAGTACACATGAACCAGAGTCTCTACATTTAGGCTTGTACCCTGTCACCTTTATCATTAATGTGGCCAGCCAAGTAATGACAAATCACCTTCCTATTACACCCTTTTGCTCCATCCTTTGCCAGTCCAGAGTGCCAGAACTTGGGCTTTTCCTGTGCTTTGAAATGTGTTTCTACATCGAGCTTCTAAAGAACCCCAGCAGTGAGCCTTGTACCACCCAGTCACCCCGCAGCAGCTCTGGGAGGCGTTGGGGGCACCTATTGGTGAGCAGAAACACTGCACAGTGCTTTTGGGTGCGAAAGAGGAGTAAGGGAGAACAGCAAAACCTGCTGTTGTGGGTGCATGAAGGCAGGAGGGGAACAATCAGACTGGAATTAGGCCTTTATGGCATTAATTCGTTACTGGAAAGTGCCGGGGGATAGGGAAACCTGAGTTGCAGAAAGGGCAGCTGATCCTGCAGATGGACGTGCCGGGGTTTTTACTGAGGTATTTACAGAAGGAGATGGTTAGGTGGAAATACCGGGAACCCTGCTGGTATATTCTCTCTATATATTTCCCGCTGGAGTACAATTTAAATAGAGAGAGAAAAGCCATTATTCCATATTCACAGCCA
The DNA here is from genome assembly GCA_034008185.1 of Gorsachius magnificus. Classification (NCBI taxonomy): domain Eukaryota; kingdom Metazoa; phylum Chordata; class Aves; order Pelecaniformes; family Ardeidae; genus Gorsachius; species Gorsachius magnificus. The sequence goes on from CM067091.1 coordinate 18,851,116, forward strand.
CTAGATTAACGAGTGATTTCACCGCAGTCAATGCCATACTTTAACTCAACAGAGACTAAAAGGACAATATTTTTTCTCATTAATGCATAATATACATAGTAACACAATAGCTTCCTTGGACTAAGCTATTTGAACTTTCTCCTGCGCGCGCTGCCAAAACAACCAGGAACGGTGCTGCGCTGGGTTTCCACACGGTCAGCACACAGCCCCGTGGGCATGTGCGCACACGCGTGTAAGCAGCGTGAAAAGGTCGTAGGCTGTGCCTGTCCCCTCCTGTGCGCGCTGCCTGACCCGGTGTGGCTCCTCGCTCGGTGCAGGGACCGCTGAAGCCACTTTTGAAAAGGATCCAGTGCTCGCTCTGTGGTTGAGCTGCAGACCACAGTTAAAGTCTACCTCATCTGCTGCAGCGGTTCCTAATACTACACGAGGCGCTCTGCTCTCCGTAGTTCCATAGTGTCTGGTTCGGCCAGAGACAGGGCTCTGCCGCCACCGGGCGCAGACGGGGAAGCCAGAGCAGCCGGTGATTAGCGGTCTTGGCTACCAGCGTTCAGAAATGAGGCCACCCCAGAAAGCTGCAGATGGGGTTGAGCTTTTACCCTCAGGAACGTGCATGAGGAACGGGGGCTGCTGGCCCTCGGGGAACACGTGCTGCTCTGAGAGCTCGGTTCGTTCTGAATTGTTCAAATGTGAAGAAAACATACATTAAATTGGCCTATTTATATTATCTGTTCCAAAATTATGCTTACCGTTTGCTGGAGCGCTAGCCTTTTATCATTGGCCCTTCTATTTAAAATTCATTAGAAAAACCAAATATACTTGCTGATCTTGGCTTAGCACTAAAGAGAGCTGTCATCCGTGCAGCTAACAACACATGGAGCACGATTGGATAGCATCATTTGTATTAGCCACAAAAAGAAGAGACACGAACAATAACATTGGCCTTTTTAAGTAAGATATGGGTGACTGGCAGGAGAGCATGGGGAAACGACCCCAACTTCTGCTAAATCTTTATCCAATCCTTTATTTCCTAGCCTGCCTGCAATCCATTAAGCATGTGAAGTTTCAAACTTATCCTCAGCTACTCCTAGAATTAGTAATACTCCACAAATGGAAAATGTACCTTTTGCTTTCCAAGATGACCATGTCATCCGAAATAGTTTCACCACTAATACATGTAATCGTAAATTCTGACACTGGCGAGGAATTAGGGTGACAAGACAGCAATGAGGGAAGTGTTAGAGAAACGTAGGAATTAGCTCAGCTTATAGGATTCAACTCTTTTGCCCAGCAGACACCTTGGCAGCTGTCATGGAGCGACGACCACCAGGCGTACGATCAACTGGATTCCCCCCGCTCCCTTCTGCAGCTCACGGGGCATATAAGGACATTGGTCCCATATGACCGCTACAGCATAACGTATAGGAATAACAGTTTCCACAGGCTTTGAGTGCGCAGAGGTCTATTATAATGCTATACTCCGTGGGCTGCGTTGGAACCTGCTAGTGGGTTATTTTGAGCAGAAACGGTGCAAATCCACAAAATGTAGATCTGGCCTAAATAATACAGACACATGAAACCATTACTAGGTGCAAGCAGCTGCAGAATTCAGCTCAAGAGATAGCTGCAGGTTTTGGAGCCCTCCAAGGGCTGAACGTAGTTTAGTTTAGACCCAAAACATGCTCTCGAGCCAACAACCAGAATAAAACTTTATAAATTGTTTAATTTCTAGCTGTTGTAACTACATAACTGATAAATACTGCCCACAGCCTGCCATTAATAATTAGCAATGAAGAAAAGGCAGGGAAACTACTAGATTTAAATAGGCTGTGGATTCTTCAGCTCAATGCATACACTCAGGAAAAGCATCCAGCCACTCCAAATCGAAGGAAAAACGCAAACAACGTGACAAACACTTCCCAATGCTTGTTTTCCATTAAGGCTGCAGTGAAAGGCTGGAATACAGTGTCCAAAGACCGGAAATACTCATTGGTTTCCCTAAATCTCAAGCTTTTTCATATCAGAAACACTTCCTTTCTACAAGGATCCTCCATTTATTTCTCCTGTTACCACTATCAAAAGGCCGGCATGGCCACCACTCCCAGCTGCAGGTCACAGCTCTGCTTGGGCTCACAGCACCCACATTAGAGATCTGGGAGTCAGAATTAACTCCCTTTTTTTTTTTTTTTTTTTTCTGCAAAGCTGTTTTCATGAGCCAAAAAGGTGTTTCAAGAACTTAAGCAAAGTCTGTCCTTGGCAGCATTAACAAAAATTGCAGCCACGTATACTTGCAGCAGGCTCTACACAGAGCAGAACTGGAAATACACTGTGCTGCCATTTCAGGGAACTGGAGAATGGAAGGAGTCCTTTTCCACATAGTTGGATCAGTGCTTGCCTTTGGCAGGGTTTTGCTTTAATAAACTTTAAAAGTATGTGAATACTGGACTACCTAGGTACTAGGGGACAAGGAATCCAAAAACAGCTAAGAAAGAGTAGTTTCTAGTGTAATATAAACTATGATTTAAAATGTATTTAACATATTTTCAGTGTTTAAATTTACTGCAGATTTAATTTATCATTTACTATTTTCGGTTTGTGCTTCTCCCATTGTATTCCCTGTACCAGTAACTTCACTAAGGCATCAGACGATGCTCCCAGCTGAAGAAGATTTTAGACAATCTTCTCAGAAAGGTGGTGACTGTGCTAATCACTATGTGGCCCACACTACATAACTTACACTGGGTCTGTAATACTGTAATACCTTCATATTAAACTTTTCTAAAAGAAAAAGAGGCAAAGTGGATTAAAAGTGCTGCATGTCTATTTAGCAGCTAAAACCCAAAGAAAATACAAGTCAACGCTGTCTTAAAAATCTAAGTGTTCTAATGGTGTATGTGGCAGGCATTAGAAATTTAACAGGCAACTAAAACTTGCACATGGACTTAATCCAAGCTCTTTAAAATGAGCTCAGACTGTGAGTGACTAGTTGCTTGGACTGGTGTGGGGAGTGCTATTAGAGAGAAAAAGAGAGAGAGGGGAGAAATATCCTGGTGCTTCCTTTGAGAGGCACACATGCACATACGCTACTATTCAATTTTGGGGTCAGGTTGAGTCAGAGATATTACCCCCCAATTTTAGGCTCAAAGTGGTTTGGCAAGAAAGGACAATGGAAAAATTGCTCATATCTCCATGTTCCCATTAAGTTCTGAAGTCTGCCGTGCAAACCAAAAGAATGCACATATCATAGTTTAAAAAAATAGATTAAGCCAGTAGTGGAAAAGAAGTTCTAGGATATTATTATCCTTGGCTATTTTCAAAAAATGAATGATGAAACATTTCAGTTAGAATATCTATTGGAATGTTATAAAAGAGTGCTCCAATTATGTCAGTGTCCCATCTGTGAATGCGATTCCTGCCTTGTATGAAAGACTGAACTCATTTGCTGACTGTAGCTGCTGTAACTGTGCCCTGTAGGACAGGCTTACAGACAGAAAGGGGCTACCTCGAGTGACGGAGCATTAACAGATGTGGGACAACAAGGTGACATGGGGACTCGTGGTCACCTGATGAAAATCTGTGCCGTGGCCAGTGTCTCGCTGACGCTTGCAGAAGCACAGCTCGGGGAGCAAAGCCACTGAAGCATCGTTTTGCCAGCAGGGTGTTAGGCTATGCAGAGTCTTCAGTCCCCATTCTGAACCTAGTCTAATCATAAAAGGGGGCTGGGGCCTAAAATTATAAACACATCATCATTTACACACCCTACATTAATGAGACTCTTGCACTCTGTTGTGGGTGCAGAAATCCTCCCAAAGCCAGAGACTGATCCTGAAAGTGCCATGTGCTAGTAACCCTGGCAGTTTCATCCAACTCTTTCTTTGTGGAGAGGTTGGGAGCAGACTTGTGACACGAACGCAAGTCCGTGCCAGGGTCTGCTCCCGTCACCCCTGTGCCACTGGCAGGAGCAAGCATTTTGCATCAGGGAAAAATACACGCTGGGGCCCAGGAGCATATTCTTTCTAGAGCACCTCTGGGCTCTGTCAGGCAACTGACTGCACCTCTCATCTGGCTACTGTGGTCTCAAATATTTGATTGCAGGATGGGGAGAGGAATCAGTGCCTTTCATTTTGGTCTGTGACTGCAGGGCTCTGGGGACCATCTATTCTGGCGAAAGCAGAGCTGCATAGCAATGAAGGGAGTTGTGGTAGCTGCCATTGCAGTGCTGCCTTGTGCTTTGATCGACGGCTGTCCTATAGCAGGTGAGAGTGGGAGCTTGCCAGCACGGAGGAGAGCAAGAAGTCTCCTATCTTGCCCTTTCCTGCTCTCTCTGCAGCAAAATAACTTCTCCGGGGTGTTGTGAGATCTGCAGCAAAATAACTTCTCCGGGGTGTTGTGAGAGTGACTAAGAGCAGTCGAGGTGCTCAGGAGAGAGGGAGTTTTGTCTGGAGAAAGCCAAGGATACACGAGGCAGGGCCATGGTCTGATCCTAAGGCGGTATAAAGCCACCCAGAGTCTTTCCATTGGCTTGTCCGAGCACCGGAGCTCTCGGGTGATCCCCGTTGGGTGTACGTGTTAATGAGTGTGTTTTGGCAGGTGCCTGGGGAGCTTGCTGCAGCCGGAGAGCACAAATAGCCGCTACTCAGGGCCCTTCAAACCAAGCCCCGCGACACCCGCCCCCAGCCCCCCTACACACCCCGCCGGCCCCGGGAGCGCCCGGGGCGGCTCTGACTCAGCGGCGAGCGGCGGTGCCAGCCCGGCGGCGGGGCGGGGAGCGCGGCGGGCGGGCTCGGCGGCTTCTCGGCGCTGGCCGGCCGGAGGGCGAGGGGGGGGGGGGGAATCTAAAATGGAGCGAGTCGATGGAAAAGCACTTCCCTTCTCCACCTCCTGCCCCCTCTCCCCCCGCACCCCTCCACGCTGCTCCCCGGACTGGTAGCCCGGGAAAAATTGCGACTCACCTGCGCTTCCCGCCCGGCCCGCGGGGTGCAGCGCCGAGCACCCGGCGGAGCGGGCAGGCTACCGGGGCAGGGGGCTGCAGGGCCCGGCGGGAGCGGCCGGGCTCGCTGGCCCACGGGTGCTTTACAACAGCCGGGCTGCGGGCGGCGAGGGGCTTCCTGGCACGGAGCATCCCCCGCTCGCCTGCGCCGCTGGCGGCCACGTCGCCCCCGGCCGTGCCCGGAGACCCCCTCCATGCCCGCGAGCATCACTCGGAGGGGTGCTCCGTCCCCCGGCTCCGTGCCAGCGCTGCGCAGCCGCTGCCCTGCCCGCAGCCCCCTCCGCGTCCCCACGCAGGGCCGCTCCCTCCGCCGCGCCCTCCCCCGGGGCCCGCAGCCTTGCTCCCCTCCGCGGGGCGGGGGCGGGGGGGACACGACACGGACACACGGAGGATGGCGCAGCCGCTGCTGGGCGGCCGGGCCGGGGCGGTCGTGGGGAGACCTCCGCTGCGGAGCGGGGCGATGGGTCCGGCCGGAGCGGACCCTCGGGCGGGCGGCGCAGAGCGGCCGCGCAGGGGGCGCGCACCGAGCTCTGGCAAGGGGGCACCGGGACGCGGCGGCGGCGGGAGGGCAGCGCGGCGGCCGCCCCCAGCCCCCCGAGCCCCGGACCGGCTCGCCCCCGCCCGCCCCCCCCCCGGTGCCGCCCGGGGGGCCGCGGAGCCCCGCCGGTCTCAGCCCGGCGCGGCCGCGGGCTCCGCTGCGCCCGGGGAAGCCGCCTGAGACGCCCCGAGCCTCCGAGCCGGGCGGGCGGCGGAAGGGTTAAGCGGCCGGGAGGTTAGTGAGCCAGGCTCCCGGGGTGATGGCTTGGAAGAGGAGAGTCCCTCTGGCTGAAGTTTAAAGGAGGTTTCTCCAGACAGATTCGTATCGCCTTCGCGGAGCGCTTCAGCCCAAACCTAAAGCCAGTCCAGTCCCTTCCCCGAGGGACCTTCTCGCCATGAAACCCTGCCTGCCTGCCCAGCCGAGCTGCCTGCGAGCGAGCTAAAACCGGCCGGATAAAGCACCTGGCCCGGGGAGCGACCTGCAGGGAGCCCCAGGCCAGGGGGCGCGCAGGAGGGGGCACAGACAGCACACAGACACCCAGCGCAGGAGCGAGACCCTACCTTGATCCATAGACCTCATGATGTGGTGGTAATGTACCAGCCTGCAGGCAGTTTCTCTCTGCATCAGGAATTTAAAAAAAAAAAAAATCAATAGCAGAAAAAATAAAAATTTTAAAAAAAAAAGAGAAGAAAAAAAAATCTTCTTTAAACCATGTTCAACCAGTGCCGCCCGGACAGAGGGAACCCCTCTTGCTCGCCTCCTCTGTAAGTGTTTGGAGGTGCAAAGAGGGATCCGAACTGGGCTGAGCTTGTTCCTGAAGTGAAGTCAGTTCTCTGCTCTGAGATGAGGGTTACTAGAGAGGGAAAGGCCACTTCCTTTCCTGCTCCGAGTGTTTATAGTCTTTGAATGCTGTAAAATAACGGGATTCCCTCACTGTTTCCTCCTGTTTATCCCAGTGCCATGGAAACCCCTGGATCGCCTCCATCTCCCAAACTGAGGGCTTTCCTGCAAACTTCACACTCAGGAATCCATGACGTCTCCCAGCTCCGGGCCAAGGCAGCTCTGCGGCTTTCTCAGTCTGCAGCACAAGCACTTAATTGTTGAGCAGAAAGTTAGAGAGCGAGAAAGAAAGAAATATGGATGATGTTAAAAATCCCAGTGTGTGCTTTTTAAACAAAACTTGCAGGAACTGCAAAGCCTTTCAAAGCAACGGGGCTTCTGTGCAGAAGTTTTCCTTCTTCCCAGCAGAGACAAGCTCAGACTGCTGCTGCTTTTACCTTTGAATAAATCATTCAGAAAACCGAAGTCCCCAGCTTATATTTATGTCTTTTAAATTCGCCAGCACCCTATTAATACCCATCTTGTTACTGGCACGGGTTTCGGCTTTTAATTACCACTGGCTCAATTCTTTGTACAGAAGACGAAAAAAAAGAAAAAAAAATAGGCGGGGGGGTTAATTTGTTTAGTGGCATTTCACAGACCTCTCTCTGTTTCTATTTTTAGATCCATTTAGGAGAGGAGCAACCCCATGGATTTCCACTGATACACGTGGAGCTTAGCAGGAATGAAATAGCCAAGGAAGCCTCCGAAACCAAGACAACCTGTGTGTGTTTACACATACTACGTATAAACAGGAAAATAAAGCAAAAGAAAACAGGAAAATAAAGTCAAAGCTGTCCTGAACCGTGTGCTGCCTCACAACGTATAGTTTTCACGTGTTAACGAGCATCTGCCTCCCGACAGCGGGCTGGGCTCAGGACCTCCCTGCAGCTGGACCCGGATTCACCTTTTTTTGCGGGGGAGATCGACAGTCAGCGTACATCGCACGCTCCTTCGGGGGCGGCGGCCCCCCGGGGTTTGCACGCAGCCCCCCCGAAGCCCGCCGCGGGGTGCGGAGCCGGGGTCAGCCGAGCCCCGGGCAGCCGCCGCGGTGACTCACGGCCGAGGGACTTGGCCCGCGGCGGCCCGGAGGGCCGGCTGGCACCCGCCCCGCATTTCCATCTTTCAGTCTCTCGAGTCCCAAAATCGACTCGAAGGAGGTATCGCAATCAAACTTTCTGCTTCTCGCGTTTGTTGTCCTGCAGGCTAGCAACTGCAGGCCTGCCAGGGAAACTCAGCGCACCTCACTTTCCTAGCCCTTGTCATTTTTGGACGTGCCCAGGCGGAAAGAGCTTCCCCCAGCCCCGCGGGGCCGCCCGGTGGGCAACCGGCTTCCACCGACCCCCGAGGCGCGGGGGAGCCCCGTCCCGTCCCCCTGCCCCGCAGGGGAGCCCCGTCCCCGCCGGCCCGCGCTGCGGCCGCTGCCGCCCGAGCCCCCGCCGCGCAGGGCCGCGGGGAAGCAGCGGGAAGCTGCGCCTGACGCTGAGGCTCGGCCTGGATGCTTCGGCCCGTAGCAGCCCCCCCAGCGGGCCACTTGGCCGCCACGGTGCTTGCGAGCGAGGTGCTGCAAAGGCCGCGGCCCCGCGGGGGACGGAGCCCACCTCACGGGGGACGGAGCCCACCCCGCGGCTCCCGCGCCCCGGCGGGGTCAGGCCGAAGCCGACGGCGGCCTTTGCTCGGCCCCGCTCTGCCCCGCTGAAGTCAAACCGGAGCCACCCGGTTCCGATTTCGACCCACGGAGGGGAAAGCGAAGTTGCCGCTTCGCTTGGGGAGCAGAGCAATCGTTAATTAATTATTAGCGATTCCGTCCGACTTGCACCCCCGCCACCCAAACGCCTCGCTGCCCCCCCCCCCCCCCAAGCACCCCTCGCTGTAGGGGCACTGGGAAACGCGGAGAAGAGGGACTGGGGAGGGGGCTTCAGGCGAGCGCTACAGCGGGGCCGGGAAGGGGCGAGCCGGAGGGGGCTGAGGGCGAGCGGAGGCAGCAGCCGGGTGCGGGGTGGCCACGCACACAACCTGGGGGGGGGGGGGGGGGGAGGGGGCGGCGAGGGCACCGGGCCCTGCCCGAGGGTATCCCGGAGCGAGCGGAGAATGGGCGACCCCGACGGAAAGCTTCGCCTCCTCCCACGCCGAGCTATAATCAGGGGAGCGGTCACAGCCCGGCGGTTATGGCACACAGGTTGGCTTCCCTCGTCTGGGCCGGTTAAAAATACAATGTCTTTCTTTTAATAGCTCAGTTTGATCGGCTCCCGCTAGTTCACATGACAGGGTTTTCCTAAAATATCTCCTTCCACCAAGTTTTTTCCAGCTTAAAAATGCTGAATCCTGCTACCCAAATTAAACTCAGTGCAAAGTGAAGAAAAAAAATTTTAAAAATAAATAAATAAATAAAGCAGCGAAAGAGGGCTGGCGGCTGCCTCCGGACTGCTAGCATTCCCCAAACCAGCATATGACACAACTGTAAGATTTCCAAGGCTTTTGGAGAGTTCAGCGAGAGAATCGTGTCCTCCGCTGGCTGCCGCTTCCCCGCTGAGTTAAACTTTCCTGACGGAACCTTCCTCCCTCTGGCCCCGGCCCCCCGCGCCCCGAGCGGCCGCGGAGCAGAAGGGGGACGCGGCTCCGGGCTTATATAACCGCGGGAGCTGGATGCGGGGGCAGAGACTTTCCCTAGAAACGAGAGATTTTTATACATATATCGTTATTTTTAGCTTCCTTTTTCAAAGGAAGGCCAAATACCTCCCGACTTTCCTTTGCTTTCTTATTTTGGTATCACTAAGGGATTTTATTTTTGGAGGTAAGGCGCTATTAATAGCTAATATTTTTAGCTATTTATTCCCTCTTTAGGAGAATACTTCCTCTTCCTTTCCGGGGCACATTCTGGACCGCATCCCTCACCCCCGCTAACGGACCCACCTCTCCACCGTGCCCACGGCACCCCCCGGGATTTGCCAAGAGGATGCCCGGCGCTGGGGGCCGAGGGAGGGGGATGCATCTCCCCCGTCCGGGGGGCTTGGGGGGGCTTGGAAACCGCCCTTCTCCCCGTGAGCAGCCCGGCTCGGCCTCAGCGCCGGGCTCCCAGCCCAGGAGCCCGAGCAAGGGGCTCCCTGCCCGGGCCAGGAGAGCCACGGGCGGCTGGGGAGAGCCGGCAGCCGGCCCGGGGGGCTCTGGGGGGCCGGGGGGGGTCCCTGCCTCCCGCCGGCAGCTGCCCGCAGCATCACCCCACCACCGGGCAGGGCCCGCACCGCCCGCCGGAGAGGGAGCGCTCCCCAGCCGGCTCTGCGCTGCTGACTGGCAATAAAAACCAAATAGGTTTGTTATTATTTTTTTCTTTTTAAAATTTCTCATGCTCTCCAGGAGATAAGACATCAAGGCTTCCTGAGGATGTGCTCCCAGGCCATTGGGGCAGCTGCCCGGGGTTTATCATAATAGACCTCATGGAGACATCGCTGTTTTCCACTTGCAAAAGGTATTTCGGGCTCACAGCAACAATAAGTATTTTTGACCAAAGCTCCTCACCCTTCCAAAGTAAACACCGTTCTCCCCGCATCTGCCGGCACATAGAATGCACTCCTCAGTGCAGCCTCAGCAGGTTTAAGACGTAAAGCAGAGCCGCGCCTAAACGCCAGATTTGCACACTCCGGCTCCACTGGACCCACCCAGGACTCCCGAATAGAGCCCAGCAAGGACCAAACAACTCAACATCTGCAGCTCGGCCTGCTTAAGTAACGCAAACTGGCACCTCCCTCCGTTTTCATAACAGTCCTCCAGCATCATGACTGCATGTTACCAATTCAAGCTTATTTCTGACAATGCACTTGTCTAAATAACATATTCACTCACTTAATTAAGTTACAAACGAAGTTGTCTGATCTTGTAATGAGCTCCACGTGGCCCGGGGAATCCACCCACATACAGCTCTCCGAGATTGGAACTAGAACTGCTTGAATTTTTCCCATCAAAACATTTTTTCCAAATGAGGAATAGCTTTTCATCTAAAAAGAAAATTGGTTGAAATTTTCTGGGTTTTTAAACAAAACTCAATAAACTAAAAGGTTATTTTTTTTGAGTTAAAGTAGTTTTGTTGAGGGTTTGGGGTTTTTTTGGGTGTTTTTTTGTTGTTGCTTGTTTGGGGTTTTTTTTCCTAAGAATTGGTTTTTAGTAAACGGACTCTGTGAACATTAAAAATCGTTTTTATAAGTGAAGAGTAAAATTTTTTTTATTTTACTTTTTCCTCAGCAAAGGCAACCTCAGAAAACAAAACCCACAAATAAAAAAGATATTGAAGAAAGTGTAGAGAACATTCTTTTTCTTCCCCCTCCCCTCGAAAATTTCCTGTAAAGGAAAAAATAAATGTCTTTCAACTCACTCATAGAACAATAGGGCCCCACTCTCGCTGTCTTTAGTCAGGCAGCTCTTGAATTAGTGTCCTCTTGTGGGACCAGGAGGATGTAATTAATTCAGCTGGCCTGATACGATACCATCCTAGGCTGCAATTTCCCGGTATACCTATTACCCTGTCTGTCTCCTAGAAATATGTAGGGCTACAGACAGACAGCGAAGCACATTTGCAAAGCAGGCACACAAGTTCATAACCACTCGTGTAGGGAAACATCCGACACCCTCACGTCGGGTGAGAGCGAAAGGAGTGCCAGGGCTGCACCTGCGGGAAAACGTGTGCTGAGCCTCAGCATCCTGAAAAAACCCACCTGTTGGTTTGGGTTTTTTCTTGTTTTTAATCCAGGGAAAAGCCAAATGGCTCAGCCTGCTGTGCAGCTGGGGCGGCTGCCCGGGACCTGCCCGGCCCCGCAGCATCCCCAGCCCCCGACCGCATCCCGGGCCATCCCTGCAACGGCCCAGCTCCCACAGAAACTCCCACCTCGCCTCTGGGACCGAAATCACCGCTCAGATCTACCCCGGCCCCTTCACTTTGCCAAGAGCCCGCCTTGATTCCCGGACCGGGAATTTGAGAGGCACGGAAATTCATTGGCCCGAGAAGGAGAAAACTGGGCAGGAACGGCCCGATAGGTACGGCGGGAGGGATCAGGCTTCCCGGGAGGCTTTTTTCACGCCCGGGCAGAAGGCAAGCCCGGTAAATCCGAAAGGTTACGGCCGTTCCCCGCAGCCGCACGGGGAATGAATCCGCCGGGCACCGCCGGGGCGGGGGGAGCTGGTCCCGGCGGGATGGGCCGGAGCAGCCGGGAATGGCAAGGTAGGGGGAAAGTGCAAGCGGCTCGGGAGCTCCGCAAGCTGGCTTCAGGCGTGACAGCTCGGAGATAAAAGCAATGCATTGGGTTACCGGGCTGTAAGCGGCGCTAGGTCTGCTCCGAACCCGAAACGCGCTCCGTGCGCCCCGATTTAGCAAACTTGTGCAGAGGAATCTTTATACGCCACGATCTATGCTTTTACCCAAACATCAAACATTGTTTTCAGGGAACACTTAAGCCCTCCGGATTGGCACTGCCTTACGAACTACTAGCAGTGACTTAGGTTAGCAGCTCCGAGGCTTTTTGCAGACGAGCATGTAGGATAAACCTTTTTTTAAAAGCAAGACTAATTAAACAAGTAAGAACTCTGGAAGAGGCTGTAAACTTGTTAGTTTCTTGCCAAAGATATTTTCTCTTTAAGATTATAAAACCATAGGGTTTTGTTTTCTTTTCCAAGATTTTAAGCTAAGGCTTAGAAGAAAAAAAAAAAATAAATAAAAGGAGGAGAAAGCCAAATAGAGCAATTACTCGCTGGAATAGACCAATAGAAGAACATTGGTCACACTGGGACTTGGAGAGGTGCTTCCCTATGTGGGCAAGGCAAGTAAGCAACATGCTAGCATTTACCTGTTTCTTGTAGAGCCGAAGTCACTGTAACTGCAGTCACCAGGCCAGGCTTTGGGGACAGATCTCCAACCAACAGCCCTGCATGAGAAATGCCAATTCTTACACTTCATAACCCTGGATTTTTAGCCCCATCAAAAGTTGCTACCTGGAAAATTCCCATTATTGGTCATACCGAGAGGAGGACTGGCTTGTGAGCCTCCTTCCCTTTGCCTAGCACAGTAAAAAAGGGAGAGGAAGAAGCCTCATGGGCTGGCTGACATGGGTAGCATGGACTCACAGGACTCACTCAGCCTTCAGCAGCCCTCAAGCTGCTCCATCCTGGGGCAGTGAACACCGGGGAGCCTCTCCTGCCCACTCCATTCAGTGAAGCTGGATGCAGCAGAGATCCCATCCCCTAAGCCATAGTTGTTACAACAGTGCAAGGAAAGAGCTGGTCACTTCTGCACCTTGCTCCCAGCTTACAGAAGAATTTGTGGAACGAGAACAGCATCATTAATTAATCGTTATTCCCAGCTATTCAACTCACCTTCCCCTTCCAAGGAGTTACTGTAGAGAACCAAGGTAGGAATTTGAAGAGATCCTTGCGACTGCAGGTGATTATGAGGATTTTTTCCCAGCTGTTCCTTTTAGGGCTGGGTTCACATCCCCTATGCATGTCCATGCACCAGTGGCTTCACAAGTTCTCAGCATGGACCTTTCTCTGAGTACCTCTCCAGGTACCAAGGACCTTTCTCTAAGACCCCCTCCCAAGTGTGGCTGGGTGGGTGTTTGCCAAACTTTTGGAAAAGGAAAGCAGTCGTGGTTGAAAGCTAGTCCAAGAATGATTTAGCAAACCTAGACTGAGAAGATGACTATGAAACCCACCATGCTCACAGAACACCTAGACTCAAATGCCCACACCTATTAACTCCTGGGTCTACTGGAGAATACAGCTATGCTGGTGGATAGCTCCAAAACACACCAAATCAAAGTCACGCTGCTTTCTCACTGTATAAAGTAATTCTTTCATGCAAGGCTAGAGTGAATTGCAGTTTAGAGTGATATTCTTGTATCTAAAGGCAGCCGACCACCCACTCTCAGGGCACTGGCACAATGCACGTATAAATATAGATAGCATTAGTTTCAGTTACATTGGGACCTAAATTGGTTTATTACTAATAACAACAAACTAATCCAATTAGACACCTGTAGGTTAGGTTCAGGATGGAAACACTGATGCAGTCCTTTGCTGCATCATATGATGGCTAAACTAAATAAAGGTAATAAAGAAAGGTTATGACTGTTTTGAAAAGGTGGTTTTATCCCTTCAATATCACTGCTAGGGGAAAGGAATCTGATATTATAACCCGAACACAATTTACGATTCATTACTGGGGCTCTGGCCACACCCGGCAGCTAATCTAGAATTTCACACATTTAATGAACTTCATACTTGAAATATGTGGTCTGTAAAATCTGATTTACACTGTTGTTAAAATAGCTGGTGTTTGAAAGAAAATATATTTTAAAGTATGTATTTGTGCACAAAGTTTGTTGTTGTGTTTTGTTGGTTTTTTTCTAAAAAACCCAAACCCAGCCATTAATTTACCCCAAAGCATATAAAACATTCCCTACAGCATCATTTCTAGTGCAGTATTTCTTTCAGCACCTCAGATTTACTCACTATGTTTCTTCAGGAGCAACTGCATTCGGTTATACAAAGGAGGAGAAAGCCCCCACAATGTAATTGTAGGTGCTTGAGTCGGTAAGTTAACTTGACAAGTCAGTCCATGATGGAATCCAGGGTCTATAATTAGTCCATACCTGCCACCATCATAAAATCGCTGCATTAGGTCAGTCCTTGCCTGGGCCATACAAGAGGTACCTTGCAATCCCAGTTCATTCAAGCGTGTTAGCTTTTTATTGGATGTTAACACCTGATATTTCCTCCAGGCTCTGGTTTTACTGAAGGCTTTGTGGCATTATGTTCTTCAGAGCTGGAATGGCAACAGGAGCTGAAAGAAAGAAGAGCAGGAACCCGTATAAATCACCGCCCTGCACAGTATCCTGATGGTGAAAGATCACAAAAGACACTTCGGCTGCTGAAGGAAATAGCTGTCATTCCCATGTGAAATACAAGATGTTTCTTTCTGTTGAAAGCTATTGATGGTGAACACCGCACCTGTAAAAATTAGTTCCACACTTCAGTAATGAGGACTCGCAAGAATTCAACTCAGACTTGGACAAAACCTGAGGATTGTGTGAGGGTGTGGATGAGTGTGACCCGACAGTTTACACCCGCCATGGGTCTTCCACCAAGACACCAACATAATGCACTTCTTCCCATCTGATTTTGGAAGGATTAGTGTTCTGAATATCAATTTCAGTTAGAAAATTTGTTTTCAGGATAATTTCTCCTTGTATATAGGAAAGACCAGAAATGAAAATCTGATCAGCAGGAGGCTTGAGGCTTCCTAGAAGCAAAACCAAGCAGCTTTGAATCAAACTTTAGTCTACAGACAGTTGCCTGAGCAATGCTGGCACTAGTTTCAACCTAAAATGTAAACTGTCACTGTGGTTAATTTATCCTGATCCAGCTAACAGACAGCAACGCATCTCGACAAATATCCTTTGATTAAGGATACCAAAGATTGGAAAGGGGCATACCTGGAGAGAGTGAGATAGGTGAGGGGTTGATAACATCTAATGTTGGTCTTTTAGAATTTTTTTTCGTTTTACAGCCCAGCTGTCAGGGTGGAGAAGGTCCAAGTCCCTGTGCCACATGGAGCATGATTGATAAATGCTTCTTTGGAGCGGCTCACAGCAGACGACAATAGTGTAGGTCCTGTTTAAAACTGGCCTTCCCCTTCTCCAGGGACTTTGCTTACCTTGGATGCAGATAGCTATAGATAAAGGGAAGAACCAGTGTTAGTTTCCAGCTCACGTTTTAGGTGAAAAAAATGTCATTGCTCTTATTTAATTTTATTCCCCTTCGATGTTAAAATCACTTTTCTGTTTGTCATTGAGCTTGAAGTAATTGTTCTGGGCTAGAATGAAGCCAAGCTGGCATACTAAGTAACTTAAAGCTACATTAATAAACAGCGGGATGTAACTGCTCCAGTTATATTTAAAAATTAAGTGAAGAAAAGGATCTTATGTGCAAATCAAGTGATTTGTAACTACACCGACATGCAAAGGCAATGTGTACATGCATGTGGAAATCAGGCACAAGCGCTGCGAGGGCTGACACTCGCAGTGCTGCCCAGAAGGAATTGTGGAGGTGAACCTCAGCCGGGTGGGATGGTGCCTGGCTTTCCCTGGGCTTGCTGACTGCCAGCGTGGCTCCACCAGCGAGAGCTCTCCTCGCTCACCCCGCAGATGCATGCCAAGGAAGCCTTGTCAAGAGCGTGGTTCAAATGCTGGCTGCTGTTCACTAGGGCTCTGAAATGCTACAGCTCACAGTGTGCTGGTTGTCAGATGGGAGGAGAACAGGATGGACCCTAACAGAGGCACAGCTGGAGAGCAATAAACATTTCCAGCAACACCTGCAGGGCAAAGATCCCACCTCGGAGGAGCAGAGAGGACCACGGCAGTGCCCCTGCCCTGGCAGCAAGATGATGAGCTGCTTCCCCATCTGCTGCGGTCCAGTCACCTCCTCCAAGGTCCTACCCTTTAACTCTTGGAACAAGATCAAAGCCAAAGGTAATAAAACATGGTAAGGGCAACCCATTCGAGCTCCCAGTTCCAAATCAGCACCCTGACCTGCCCAGGAGAGCCGATTCACAGGCAGGACCATCCTGTACAGAGTGACAGCGATGGCTCTGCTGGTGCTGGTCCAGGACAGCCGTCACAGCATTGGCAGATACAGGACACAGTGATTCACTGGAAACCACCGTGCTGGAGCAGAGACGCTGTCTGACAGAGGGAATGCTGATTCATTCAAAACCTTAAATTTACAAAGGGTGCAGAGGAATTCTGCCTCTGCGGGCAGCATCCCTTGCCTTTCCCATAGGCTCAGCACCAAGCGGCGTTTCTTTCCATGGCAGTTACATCATTGCTGCTGGAGCAGGTAATGTGCTTCACCAAGTCCATTTTATACAGCGGTATCACTGATGAGTGGTTTGTTCTCATTTTAAACAGGAATCCCGATTGATAGCAACGTGCATCACTTTTTGTCAAGTCACACGTTGGTGAAATCTGCCACTGTACAAAATGAATCCGAAGTGACGTCTTAAAAACAGAAGAGCCAGCACAGGAACAGATCCGTGTCTAACGGCACAGAAATGTAACGCCTATAGCAGAGCTACAACACAGCTTTTTCGGAGCAGATGTGAAACACATGAGTAAATATGCTGTCTGATGAAACCTCAAGCACAGGAGGTACCCGCTGCCCACGTGCCTGCCCAGGTGTGCGCTCTGGGTGTACTTCGGTGCTGACTAAGCAGAATCGTGCAGTACAATCAATTCACCTCTGCTCATGCTCTTAGTTTATGTTGTGGGCAATTCTACTTTTACCCTGGTAAACAAGTTTCTGGATATGGTTAAGCTACTCAGAGTGTACATTTAAAATAAAATCTGTTTCACATAAAAGGACAAATGAGAATGACTATTACCCCCATCTTTAATGCGCTAAATTCTTTTGCACAGATTGTTCTTGTTACTACTTTCTGTGAGAGAATCTGAACAGCACACAGTATTCCTCCTTACGTGCACAATTACAGCAAGCCAAGAGAGGAAGGCTTTAAAGTGGGAATGCAATGATTTTAAAGCCCTTTTTTGTAACCCACGCACTCAGTAAGGTCTTAGGCCACAAAGGGAGGAAGAGCAGCAGAGGGAAGGGCGTTCCTCTGAAGGCCAGATCCTGCAAGATGCTGATCATCTATAACTTTAATTACAAGCAGCGTAAATTCAGAGATTCACCATGTAACCTCGAGAGCCCCACAGCACCCGGAGAGTTTTAAGGCCAGGAAATCCCAGCTCATGGCCCAGTTTTGATACTGACCCAAAATAGGCGCCTGACCAGGACTCAGTGCTGCTAGTAACTGCTGTCACGCTCGGCAAAGTTTTTCCTTGCATTACCTTTTTGCATTTGCAGCGATGTTATTTCTGCAGCGAGCGGCTGCTCGCGCTCTCTGAAAGGCACCGCTTTCACAGGCAGCTGCAAAACATTTAGCACAGATGTCATTTGGATCTGCAGTTCCAGGTTCAAGATGGAAGAACCCGGCAATATTTTTGGATTGGGGTTCATCAATATTTCATATAATAAAGACAGTTTTTTTGAAGGCCGCAATCGCATTCCTAATTTAAAAACAGACTTCTGCATACTCTGTGGAATAAGTAACTTTCCTATAGGATTGACTCCAGTGTTTAAGGGGAAGAGAAGGTCTAGTAAGCAAACCAAGAATATTGTTCTGCACTCCATGCGCTGCCATGGACTTCGGGTACAGCCCAGAGACCACAAGTTCTCTCTGCTCCCATCGCCTACCTGTGAAATGGGAACGGGAACAGTTACCTTCTTCTAGTGAAGATTTAAATTAAATATCACAATGACCATATTTAATGCCATGGTAATGCACTGGACAAGAGGCAGAGGAGGTGCACAGCTGCCATGACTTGACCATCAGAAGGCAAAGAGAGAGGGCGTATTGACAAGGTTTTCTTCTCTGCAAATGGTTCAACATAAAGGGAAGCTTCTTTACATCTTCATATGTCGCATATGGCTCAGGACCATAGTAAGATACCCAATTACCAGCCAGCACCAATTCTTTCTTCTTTTTTTTTTTTTTTTCTTTTAGAAGAAAAAAGAAAATAAGACACACTAGCATATAATACAACCACAATTCGAAAAATAAGGCCAGGCATTCTTTGGTAAAGCCTAGGCTGAAAACTTATCCCAGGATGCGTGATCTTCCAAAAATCTGCCAACCCCTGCAGTGTTCAAACTTCTTGTATGACCACAGCCACATGAAGAATGAAATTAAACCCCATGGAAATCTTTGACATTTCTACTATTATGCAATGTTTGGGTGAAAAAAAAAATTGCAGAAATTCTCCTTCCCTTTTCAGAGTGAGTTTAGAAAAACTATTTCTAGCTTTTTTTAATTACACATTTCACCATTAAAAAGAAACCGTCCATAAATTAAAAGAACCACTAACTAGGGCTTATGTAACCCATTTAGAGTGGGAAATTGGTAACACTTGGGAGTGAAGTCTGTTACTGTAATTTCTGGAGTCTACAGCATTCATTTGATGTCTGCAAACATCATAAAAATTGTTTATTTAATATTTGCATTAACTATTCTATACAAAAAAAGTTAATCATGAAAAAGGTTAAGATGCTGGCATCTGCATCCTATAGAATCTGAAAGAAAATCTTTACTAAGTGTTTGATGATCTGAAGGATAGTTTATCACTGCTTGAGCGCAATAGCCTCCCAAGTTAGAGATTTGCTTTATTCAAATTTTTTTTTTTTTTTTTTAGTGTGTTTATGGCTCTATTAAGTTTTTCATAGCATAGTGTCATACTGTGTCCTTAAGCAATGTTATCGAAGTTTCCCCTGCAGACATCATCCAGTGTTAAGCTCCTGCCTCTCCCTCCTGTTTCTGACCCCGCAGCGGGGCAGCCAGCCCCAGCCGTGGGACCGCTGTTGTGCCGAGCCAGTTACTTAAGCTGACATTCAAGTGATGAGAACATTCCAGAAATAGCTGTTCCTAATGCTATTGCATCACTGCTTTTGCAAGGGCAGCAATATATATATTCCAAATGAAAGACTTTCTCCTAACTGACAGCAGTGGGTACCAGCAGGAACAACCACCTTCTCCCCAAGTAGGGTTGAACCAAAAATTGTGAGGACGATTTGACCAGAATCTTCCTGGATGAGCTGAGTCTCTTGAAACTGAATTTACAAATTACAGGGCTTGTTTAAAATACTTGGGACTGTATTGGGTACTCTGGGACTAACTGGTTGTAGAAAAGGCAGGAGTGAAGCGGCAGCCTAGGGCTGAAGTTCCAGCCGGCAGTCACAGCAGCCAGGTCCTCTCGCCAGGGCGAGCCGGAGTGGTGCAGGACAGCAGCGGGGCCAGCAGCAGCTTCTGCGCTCCACACCGAGCTAAACCACACCACTAAATTGCAATGACGACTTGCAGAAAGCAATCTTGCAAGAAGTCACTGGCAAAGTGAAGGGCAGCAAAAGCTTACACCAATACTTTAAAAAAAAAAAAAAAAAAAAATCAACAATCACCACCCCCCCAAGAAAAAAAAACCCCTTCCTGTTAAGGCTGTTAGAAAACTGTTTATAAGAAAGAAATTAATGAAGCAGGTCTATACCAACCAGCAGAAAGTACTGCCCATTTCTCAGATAAGCATTTCTCACTCAGACAACTTAAAGGGCCACAGTACGACTTAACCTACGTACTTACAATTCTGTCAAAACACATCTTGGACTGATCATGCCAAGACTAACTCAGGTGCATCATACATGGTCTATATGGATGAAGTAAAGAAGTTGCATAAAATTTATTTTTCCACCTTGTTTTACAACATTCCCTTTTAAGTTTTTACACATCTGCAACATATAACTCCACAGAACAATAAATAATTGGCATTCATACTTCTCTTGAATCAAGAGTATTTACACGTTGTTTAACTAGATGACAGGTACAAAACATTGGCATCACAGTAAATACCATTTTGACACCAGAATTCATTTTCCCAATTAAAAATTAAATTAACTTAACATTTTTTTTAACAATTTTAACAATTAAAAATGTTCTCAAAGGCATATAAGTACACAAGTTGTAGTAGGCAGTAGTAATGGACCATATTGGCAAAGCCGTAGAACCCAGGATTTCATGCAAATCAAAGAGTTTATTAATTATGACATAACTAATAATAAATAAAACATAAAAAAGCCCATCCAGCTCATGCTGAAGATTTTAGTGGGCACCGGACTGGCCCCAGCAACTGTGGAGATGAGCCAAACCCCATCCCAACGGTTGCATGTGAAGAACGTGTGATGGCGAGCTGCATGCAGTAGTAGTTCACATACCTGGTTTAGAGCACTGCTTGTGCAAACCAAGGATTTATGATGCATCCGGTGGTGCAGCAGCTTTCTTCAAAAGATAAAGCCCAAAGCCAAGCTTTAGGCATTCGCCTATCTGACTCTGGGGCTCCCTGACAAACTCGGCTCAACTACAGCAAAATTTTCCTCAGCAGTTGCAGAGGACGAGAGAAGCTGTCACGGCGTTTAATTGCGATAGTTGAGTAGACCACAGAAAAACAACGCCTTTGGTGCTGCTCAGTTTGGTCCAGCCACAGCTGTAGCTCTCAGCACGTAGTTCTCAACACCGAGGGGACACCAGGGATGTCACTCATCACTCCCCAGCCCAGTTCTGGTAAGACCCTGCACAGATTTAAGCTGCTGCTGTTGAATAGAGAATGTTGCATTTCAATTGCACTATGAGCTGAGCAAAACAAATGGTTGCAAAGATAAATAGGACAAGCTCTGTGGAGGAAACAAATACAGTGTTAAAAAAAAAAAAAAAAAAGAAGAGGGTTGTGACACGCCTGGAATTACTGCAGAGATGCAAGAAGAGAACAGTGAATGTCGCACAGCTTCCACGCTAACAAACCACGGCAGCAGCATGGCACAGAGGGTTGGCTTCCCTATGGCAGCCAGGGGAAGCAAGAGCATGCTGTGAGACACACACTGCTACCCTGCAGCATCACGGGGAGCACGGTCCCAAAGCACACAAGCTGTATGAACTGCTACAGTACAGAAACCAGAACAAAAAAATAAAAACGAATAGGAAGAACACTAAGTGAGACTACAAACAAGATACTACATAGAAGAAGAAAACAACGCTTCGCTCCTAATAAGCACAATTTATGAGCATACTAGAGGAAAAAGATTAATTAAATTTTCAGCAGAGAACCCATTTATTCAGTGTATAATAAGTATGAACATATGTATTAAACCTTATTTTAAAAAACATTTTTTAAATAACTTAAGAGAAATAGATTGCAGACATAAAGTGCTAAACTTGAAAAATACAACAATCGTTCCTCTTTCCTGCTGTTTGTTAAATGGCAGTTTTAATTTTCTGATTGCTTTAAAAAAAATGTAGTGTATACCCAGAAAGAAATTACTTCCTGGATTTACAACCTTGTGCAAAAAAACTGGCTGCAAAGGAACATAATTCACACCCCAAAACACAGCTACAGATTACTATCAATTCCACTAAATATGCATTCCTTAGTAAAGTTATGATTCAATAAATATAACCGAAAACACAATTCACTCCCTTTCTTGGTGTAAGCTAGTATTTTGCAAATATGGTCCACTCAGTGTAAACTGTATTGACTTCAGGAAACAGTGAATTCTACCATATATACGTCTCAAATATGTACATACAGTAGCATGTCACTGTTATTCTTGCAGGACATTTAAGCACTAATACACACTAGATAGGGGCAGGGCTTTACAAAGATGGGTACCGTGATGTGTTTGCCAACGGACAAGAAGGACTTGACTCCTTGGTCACAAGAAGTTGCCAAAAGAAATTCTTGATCTTTAGATCTACTGAAATCAAACTCTGACTGGGGACTCCAGAACACCTGCGTGGCCAACACTATCCAGGAGCTGTAGCAGTCACGATAAAGACGACACTAAATATCTTTTTGGCAAGTGGCATAATTCACAAAAGGCTGGTAGCCCAACTCCCCCACAAATAGGCTGCTCAGGCACTGCTTTTCCTCTGTGAGACAGATCACTGGGAAGTGTTGGACTTCTAGAGCCTTTCCCAACATCAGCATGTGTGTCAAATGGGCAGAATTTTTATTTTTTTTTCAGAAAAAAATTTAGAAGAGAAGTAAAGAAGGCAAATTTTCAAAATATTATGGAAAGGTGAATACTAGGAATTACCTTTCCTTAGTCAGTAGGATGTTTCTAAAGATGGTTGCTATTTATCAGGACTTCAGACAAGAGCCTAATCTGAAGACTGGCACAAAAGAAAAAAGTGTGTGTTAGATAAGAGAGCGTTTGCTGTTTTTATTCCTGAAGGACTTTGAAACATAATTTTCTAAATCAAGAGTGTTTCCTCAACATGAAGTAACGACAAGGTCATACGGACTTGCACCTTTCACTCACCCCAAGCCACACGCATTATGAAGCGCACCCAATTTTTCTTTCTATCTTCTGGAACTTGCTTCCCCTCCTCTTTGATATTTACTCACAGGAACTGAAAGCGAGGAAGGCAGGACAGGTTGTGCAAAATATTCTCCTGAGCAATTACCACACATGGACCACACAAGCCACGGCTATCTTAGATCTAAAAATTCAAGATGTACCACTATGGGTCAACACAGACTCTAGCTCTTCTAAAACAATACTCCCATTTTCCACTGATTTTCACGCCAGACCTTTTAATGCAGCATTGTGCTGCTTGCAACACTGGAGCGCCTGTAGCAATGGCAACAGAAACTGGCAGTCCATTAAAGAGGTTCAGCATGGCACGGAGACAACCAGGGGGCTTCTGCTCCTCACACTGTGGGGTTGCCCCGACCTGGAAGGGCTGCTTTGAGAGAGGAAAAGGGAGCTCAGGCTCTGGGCTGTTCCTGGCCTCCCCACATGGCCGACCAACAATGATGCCAAGCAGTGCCAGCTCCGACAGTGGTTTTTATGATGTGAGAATGAGACAGCAAGCAACTAATTTAGCACAGTCACCAGATGAGGATGGCTGCTGCTAAAAGCTCATCCATGTTTGATGCATGGACCCAAGAGTAAAACGTTCCTGTAACCCTCTGTCATTCTCCTGAGCAGCCTAAGTATGTGTTGCTCTCTTCAGGGTGTTAATACTGTGGGCTAATGTTTATTATAAAAACAGAATCCATTGAGTTTTATTTTTGAAAATTAAAAGTCAGTAAGTAAATTTGCTCTGCACATGAGCCTAACGCCTTCGTGCAAACCCCGCTCCTGCCTCTGATTCAGGTTTGGCTTTCAGAGCAAAGCAAGTGCAAGGTTCTCAAAAACTGCCTCTCTGCAGGGAGTGAATCACGAACAACATCCACCTAGGAGTGCCTCCGTTTAATTGCAGCTCATCTTCGCAGTTTCACCCTAACAGGAAACAGATTTCATGTAGCTGTGAGGAGTAGCAGCTCTGTGACCTTTCCCTTTAGTCTCCAAGGATTCAAGACACGTCTGCCACATTGTCTGCAGAACAGTACGAGTCTCTTCTCACGTTGTCGACACATTTCAAAGTCTGATCAACTGTGAATTTCTTTTCTAAAGAGGATTTGCTTTAGTTTAGATAATTTTCTCCTATACAAATAAATACAGAGTAAAGCTATTATGTTGCCAACTCCTTTTAACAGGAAGCACAAAAGCTAAACAAAACTGAATTTTTTCATTTTGGACTATATTTGTCTGTATTTATCAATGGCTGGATACCTCCAAAATCACTAGGGTGAGCACATTTCAACTGAAGGGAAGTCTCTAACACGCTCAGATTCTCAAGTGTGTGTAGATCCGACATGCTGGAGCCCCATTATGGAAACAGCATGCCATAAATCAGGAATCAGCTGTCACCAGTATAGTGCATCACCTACATTAAGGGATTTCCAAGATGTGAAAAGAATGTAACTACTTGAATCAGAAAGATAAATAATATAAAACAACAGAACACAATGCAATGAACAGCACTGATACTTAAAAAAGTAACTTAAATTTGTCAAACATAAGTTCCAAGGTCAGTTAGCAGCTTTCAGATACTTTTAACCATGCATGAGGAACCCATCGTCATTGCAGTTATGTGCATTTGACCCCAGCTAACTTGAACAAAAGTAACTGGATGAACTACTAAGTGCCTCCACCCTCAAAAAAAATTCCCTTTTATCGTTAGGTTTCTGTTTACGGCAGTTGTGAAGTCTTTCTTCAATAAAGCAGCATGTAAGAGATTACCACGTGATCATTATGCAAATATCAGATGTATTCATTATAGTAACAACTACATGATTTTGTCTCTCGGCTATGTGCAATATTTGTCTCTGGTGTGCAAGGAGAGCAGCCCTAGGACGTGAGCTTCGAATAGCTTGGGGGAGAAAACCTTCGTCTCAGGTACTTCAGGACGTAGAGGGGAAGGCAGCTCACCAGAGTAATGACGGTGACTTTCCACAAGAACGACAAAGTTGCAATGAAGTAAACATCTGTAAAAAGAGAAGAGCACAGAGTCAATGAAGATGGGAAGCACGCTCTGGGAAGAGGTGCAGAAAAGCAATTCAATCTACCAACACTTCTTAAACAGCTTCACCTTCTCCACATGCAAGTTCAAAGCTTGTATGATCCCTGGTTCCTCACTCTTCTGCCCTTCTCTTCCACAAAAGATAGAGCTTTCTGCACAGCATATTTCAGTAAGGCATGCAGCTCTGCACAGCCCCCCCACACCCCATCTGAACCGGGACTATCCATCTCCTGGCAATACTAAGCTTCCTTTAAATGGACCACTTGTCTTCTGACTCTGGAAGTTGCCCTCTGCTACTTTGCTGGGAGTCCAGCAGACACATTTCTCAACTCAGTTATAATACCTCAGACTCAATGCAAAAATAGTTGAAGCATCATTCAAAATGGAGCTGGTACACCCATATGCAAGAGAGACAGATCTAGCCCATTGGGAAGTTACCCTCTTTCTCTTCAGAGTTAACAAAGAGCTTTATGGAAGAAGTAGTGACATCTTGTGGTTCCTGAATGAACATGGGAACAAACCCTACGGATCTGATATTTGCAACTAGACAGCTACTGAGGAAATCTGGAGTTCCTCACCCTTTTCCCTTTAGGCAGGGAAGAGGATTAACTCTGTTCCAGGAAAAAAAAAAACCAAACAAACAAAACAACAACAAAAACCCAACGCCACCCCCATGCAAACTCCCAAGAGAAGGGCCCCAATGTAGGAGATAAAATAAGTTTTAGAAGGCAGCTACTTCACCCAGTTAAAAGATTAAATCTTTCAACCCAACAGAAGAGGCTCAAATTTTTAGTCTGAAGTTCAGTTCTCATATGGAAATAAAGACTGCTATTACATGACAGCTGATGCATGATGGAGCTCTGAAAGTAAGGATGAGATTCACTGAGCAGCACAGTTTACTGACCACCTTTATCTCCTCTAGCATTTTGCTATGAGAAGGAACCATAAGATGTCTTTCAGGTGCCTTCAAATCAAATAGAGCTTATTCTGGTCAGAACCACTGACATTGTAATTACGCTGGCTTTATCAACAGATGTTAAACTAAATTCATGTTCTTACAGTCCTGTTACTGGTCATAAACCAACTGATTGGAGAAAAGGCATTTAACCTTACCAATAAACTCATGTAAGAAGACCAGAGAAGCTATGTAGCAAGAGAGACTAAGCAGCTCAGCCACTATCATGAGCCAGTGCCACGTCTGGATCGTCAACGCCACCATCAGTAACTCGGTGAGAATCAAGGATGTGAAGGAAATGGCGACAATGTGGACAAATTCGGATTCAAAGAGGAGGAGTGCTCCATACATGATGATGCTACCTGCAAGGGAATGGAACATTTGGGTATTTTATTCAAATACCAGTCTAAGCTCTAAAACCCACTGCTAGGTCTTGGAAAGGCTGAAACATAGTCATGTCTTGAGGCTGTTTTTCATGAAACCTGATGAATGTAATGACAACGAATCAGTTACTATTTAGGAGACAGAACTGATGAGATGGGGAAAAGTTACAGCAGAGGTGCCCAGACTTTTATAAAAGTTTGTCATATTCATAG
The DNA here is from genome assembly GCA_034008185.1 of Gorsachius magnificus. Lineage (NCBI taxonomy): Eukaryota > Metazoa > Chordata > Aves > Pelecaniformes > Ardeidae > Gorsachius > Gorsachius magnificus. Next base: position 18,877,117 of record CM067091.1, read on the forward strand.
ACACATGGAGATAGGAAATTAATACATGCTATTTTGGCAACTGGAGATTTCTAACATCGCGAAACTCTATCCTCCCAGAAAAGCAGTTGGTCACTAGTCAGAAGCTAAAAGATACACAATACTTCTAAACCCTACTGCATTGCCTCAGTGCCCAGATGGAAGCAAGGTGTTGAAAAGTTCAGTGGATACAAGTTAGCCTCTCTTCGCATTCCTTTGGTCTCCCCTTTACACTTCCCCCTAAAAGGAGCACACATTAAAGCACCGTTAATGATGCATTGTTTCGTGCTCCTACTCTGGCCAGCCAGGGAATGCTCACAACGCCCCGCACAGCCACCTGCACAAATAACTCATGTTAGCAGCATGAGTAATCCGCACCAACATCCATCACACTAGGCTAGTTTCGGAAGGGAAAACCTGCAAGTGACTAGAGCTCGAGCCACAAAGTTCAAATCCAGCTGCGAACTTTCCAAAATTTAGGACTGCTCAAGTTTTTGGTCAGGCTCATCTCTGCTAGCAACTAGCCCAATTGTTTGGCCTGCTGTTTTCTCGTTATTGAACACATCAGAAGTGAAGTCACTTTAACCAAGTATTGTAACCAGATAGCGGTCTTAGCTCAAGAAGAAATCTTTCCCTCAGTGCATCACTCTCTGGCTTTAGCTTCCACGACTTCTAAGTTTTCTGTAAATGCCTTGGCTTTGCCATCATATTTATACAGCGTCAGAAGACCATTATCCCTGTTGTAGGGTCCTACTGTATTAGATTTCAGAAGATAATGCCAAGAGAGCTTTTATATTCTTGGTTTCACTCCCTTCTGTGGATAGTAGTATCAATTAAATCAGTAAGAATTAGCTGCTTATTTTGGCACATTTATTCTCTTATTGATAAAGGAGTTTTGAAAAACAAGAATTTTTGTCACAGAATCATACTGCCATTTTAGCTTTATAGTTCCATGTTATTCACATGTTTTCCATGGTTCCCTGATTAACACTTACAGAACGCATCTGAGTTTGAGGTTACTTTATAAAAAAAGAAAAATTGAAGAAAATACCTTAGACATATACCCCAATTACTACATCCACTTTTAGAAAATACATACATTGTAATTAAGGCATTTGCTTAACTGTTTTAGCAGCCTAATTAGAATGTACAGGATATGACCAAGAGCTCGAGCTCTACTCTAGTCTCTAGTCCTTCATGACAGATGGCTATGAAGTTACCAGAACTATTGCCACCGCTAATAGGCAGGGTTTAGATAAAATACACAAAGCTACAGATTCTGCATTTTGCATGCCAACTTAATAGCCTGTATAATCCATAGGTTTGAAAACCTTTTTCAAAAGAAGGGAAGAGTCACAAACTCTACTTTAACCGATGGAGCAATTAAAGCACTGAAAGGAACTTGCACAAAATTACAAAGGATGGTCCTAACGGGAAGAGGCACAACGCTTTGAACTTCTACATCATTGCCTACAACAGGGTTGACCAGTTGCTGCCAATATTTAGTTTTAGATAATTTGTTCCTTTGGTAATGCTGCCAACATTTTCTGAGACCAAAAAAAAAAATAAAAAATTTATTCATTATCCCAAGGATGCATTGCTAAATTCACTTCATGCCTTACTTAACTTCCTGCAATACAAAAAATTAGATATTCTGTACTCATTAAAACATCGAAACACAAGCAGAAGTTGATTTCTTACCTTGATAGATGCTTATTAAGACCCATATTAAAAATGTTTTGTATGATAACGGTCGTCCCTAGGCAGGGGAAGGAAAAAAAAAAAAAAAGAAAAAAAAAAAAGAGCTCAGTTGGGTTTTCTTTTATGAACATTCACTTACAAATCAACCCAGCAATTAATAAAAGAGAATTTGAAGGCTCTTTGGGAAGAAAATAAAACAAGTCAACCAACCCTGAGGTACTGTCTCTTTATTCTCATTTTTCATGATGCATGAAGGAGGCCTGGGACTGTGGAAGCTCACTGCTTGCACAGTACAGCACAACCTCTTCCTTACTGCACACACGATTAATTCAATGCAAAGATGTCTCATGAGTTTAGTCACTGTACTGTGAAATATAAGATGTGTGTATACACATATATATGAACATATTAATATTATATTTCTAGACACACACACACAAATCACCATCATATTGAAGGCAGATAGGTTTTTAAAAAAGCATCTCCAGCCAACACATCTATACCAGTACAAAAAACCCCCTATGTTTAGACCAGGCCTAAGGATGGTTGGAGAATTAGTGGTTTATGACATAAGAGACAACATACAAGTGAAACCAGATGGAGACTTATTCAGACTGTTGGAAAAACAGGCTTTGCTTCTGAGAGTATCTGTTTAACAGAAATCCTTGAGGGAAAGGATCTGTTGAAGACTCAGTCCACCCTTTCCTTCAATTAAGAAAGATGTTCCCAGTTTGCATACCCCAGTTATTCAAATAATTTCTCGGGGGGTGGGGGGGAAGAACCCGAGACAAGATGACAAGATTTACCTTCCTGATATTTCTATGGTAAATATAAAATAAAGTTTTCTTTGTCTAAGGAAAAGGACCTTTCATGCTAAAGCTACAAAAATGGCACAGCAACCAAACCTTTAGGTCTCTTTAGATCATCCTCAAGGCAAATGTCTACTCACGAAACTATGCGCTAACCTCCTCCCTTCAGCAAATGAGCATATCCCTTCCCCCATCCCCTTTTCTGGCTTCAGGATAGTGCCAAATCTCTGACAATTTCTCTTTCCCCTTTATTTTGGAACAAATCGGTAATATTAAATCCTTAGAATTTCCCACAGAATGGAACTTCTATTTCCCCAGCCGTTTTTAATAAATTGCATTTCATGTAGCATTCAATAGCAAACTGCCAGGAAATCTGGTTGTATCTGTTAATTCAAATTTGCCTTTAAAACAATTTTGCTTGAAAACGCATGATAAAGTTCTGTATCTACTGATAATAAATTTGACTTTACACATTTAGAGAGCTTCAAACCAAGACAGAGATCTCGCCTTAAACAAAAATAGACAAACAAGAGTCTCCCACACCTTAAGAAGATCTTTGTAGAGCTCTGGGTACAACATTGCAACTTCAGATTTAACATCCTTGTCCAGGACTAGAGAAAACACTGGAAACATCGTGTAAATTGTGGAGTACCTGGGGAGAAGGTAGAAGACCAGTCAATTATCTAAGGTGTAGGTGAGCAAACAGAAATGCTGGGTTTCAGAAAGGAAATACAGTATTCTTGGAAGTGCCAAATGACGTATGTATTATAAAAACTTGCGAATGGAACACACCAGAGTTTTGCATGCAGGAAAAACCTTCAAGATTTGCTTTTTGAATGGTTTTTGATTAGAAACACTCATATACAGATGATTGGTTCAAGTATTTCAATGGGTGTTATAGGGTTATTAATGGAGCCAGGGACAGAACTGTCCCCATCCCAGTTTGCTCTGCAGTCCAGGTTTGATCCTGTCTGCATCAAAAGGCAATGGAAATGGATTTGCTGTTTGTTTTTAAGTTTTGTACTCGGAAGTCTATAAAGTCATGGGATTACAAGTGTAATCCCAGTATATTTTAGACAGGAACTGAGTCCTCCTGTTAAAGAAGTTGGGTTGTCCCCCCTTTCTGACACTGTCAGGAGCTGGGCGCTGGCTCTGGCTGCTGCGCAGGCACCAGAGCATGACTGTCCCTCTGCTTTTTGCTAGGATCAAAGGATTCTGCTTCCTGGAGGATGGCTTGCTTCTCATGTTCTGCATGTGACAAACTGTCCTTTTGGAAAGGCTTCTAGAAGTACTTGTGCTGCTTCGGTGGCTTTGCTCAGCGCAGATGAGCAGAAAGGAGACAAGGATCACGTCCATCTTCTGAAGCAGTGTTGTGAAACATGCAGAGTGGAGATGTGCATGCCTTGCATGCTAATTAGCCCAAATCTATTCATTATGCGCAGGTTTTCCACACTATTAGTAAAAAGTGAGTTCTTACCCAATGATGAGAAAGCCTTGGTAGAGAGGAACTGAAGCAAAGTAAAATACTGATGAGAAAACAGCCTAGAAAAGAAAAGAAATAAGCTTTTCAGGCATTAGTTACTGCAGTAAAAGCAACAGCTTAAAAATATACTCTGTTCAAACCAGAACATACTTGCAGTGGGTTCTCCAAATTCCTGAAATGAAGACAGAAGAATGTAATATCAACCCTTTTTATTCCTACGCAAACCTTGGATGAAAGCTATGTTTAAACAGCAAACACTGGAGAGCTGGACTTGGAAAACTTTTTGTAATGTAGTTCCACAGAAAAGAGCATAAAGAGTTTCCTCCAAAGCCTGCTGGTTTCATCAAAGCCATCCAGATGTTGTGAAGGACAGGTGCATACTTATTTATGCCTGGATGATGCCTTCACAACATAAAGAGTTAACACTCACTAATACAAACTCCAAAGAGTTCAAGATTAATTTTTCTTTTGTTTTCTGTTCTTGTTTTTAGCTGCAGAGTAGGCTAGACTGTCCCCTGAGTCTGAACCTTTTGTCTCTATGCATCCCTCTCCAACGTGTTTATTCTAAGAAGGGGAGAGGGCAGAACAAACCTTCTCAAAAATATCGAGTATTTTATTTTAAAAAAACCTTAGTATTTTTAAGGAATATATCAGCACACCATGGTGTGGAAATGCAACTCCCAAAGAGTAACCTCTGTCCTTAACTTTCACTCAAGTCACCACAGCTAAGAACAGAATTAGGCTCATGAGCTCTTAAAATCTCTTTTAACTCTCCCTGCCAACTGGCAATTGCATTTTTGTAAAGTTTGTGAATACCAAATCTGTTTCTAAGGTTCCCTTTGAACGGGGACGACCAGACCGCCTCCACGTTGCTGCAGCAAGCTGCCGAGCACTTGGGACGGTTAACACATGTTTCAGCAGCCTTTGCGGCACGGCTTCTGCAAACACTCCTCAGCATGCCAGACCAAGCCTTTGGTAACCTCGTCAGGGTCTGGGACAGGTCCTCCTCAGTTCCTTAACTTTGGTCTCACTGTTTGAAGGCCTTACTTAAAACACGCCTGAAAAGAAGTGCACTTACACAGCAGAGACCTTCCTTAAGAGCAGTGCTCTGCTTCAGAATTTCAGTATTTCCTAGCATTACTAAATGAGATAAAAACATAAATGACATTTCCTAGCATAAATGACAGCAAAGACATGCTACATCTCAGCAGTGTTTTCTAAGGTAGAATATTGTTTGGCCAATTTTGGAGAAGTTGCTGATGTTTGTCCAATACCAAGAACTTTCTTATGTGTTTTCATACCCAAGTAACAACCTCAAGTTCGAACCCAAGAAATTTTCCAGGAGAAGAAATAGTTGGATCCATAATGAAATGGAGAACCTTTACTTTCTGATTTTGCTTTTTCACATCGCTGTTGAAAAAGCCCTCACGACAGTCCACTTACCTGCATTGTACTGATGCACAAGCTCCTGTGGATTACAAACTGGCTGAGAGCTGCAGACCGTTTGTAACTGTTTCTTCCGTGCACCATTAGTAAACGACCCAGATGTTTAAACTGAGTGATAGAGAAATCGGCTGCAAGTGATGCCTGTTTTCCTTCCTGTGTGCAACAGCAAGTAAAAGCATAGTGAGATTATTTCGTTATTGGAAACAAAGAAATACCGTATTATTATTTAGTTATCACGGACAGAATTTCCAAGAAAATTTGCAATACATTAGGTGGGGGAGAGTATTACCTCAGCACTTTTGCCTTCCACTGTGGCTTTTAAGCAAAGAGCAAAAATATGAAGAGAATTCCCATTTGAACCCTGGCCTCCAATTTTAAGCAACCCTCTGGATTATGATTCACAACACACATGTTAACGTGACACTCGTATCAAGTCAGTTTTGAACACAAATTTTCAGTCTCAAAAGTTCACTCAGTTTTAAGGTTTTGGCTCACTGCAAGCAGAGTCTTTCCACTGCCGCCAAATCCAGTCCTGTCACTCCAAGCAGCTCCATATGCAGGAACCAGCGCTCTAACCCCACGTTTGCTTTCTAAACTAATATAACCAGTTTTCAGTTGTACGTGCAGGGTGTGTATCGGAGTAATTACAACTCCAGCATCTGGAGCATCTACGTGTGATTAAAAACCCCAAAACTAACCACAATGGTCCAAATTCAGGAAATCTGCCAAGAACCAAATAATGACCTTGAACTCTGTTAAACAGTAGTCTCCTTTCCAGCCAAATTATTTTTCATTATAAGGCTACTGGTCTAATGATTATTCTTGTGGAAGCTTCTCACTGTCTTGCACAAGTTTCTGAGGATTCATTTAAGAGTTAGTTGCAAACTAGCTTCTGAATTGCCATAGTGAGTCTTATTAAACATGAGGTAATCTCACCTTCCCTTCAACTCCAACACCACAGTCAGCCTCCTGAATCATGCTAACATCATTCCCTCCATCACCTGCAGGTCAGAGCACAAATGACATTGGTAGTTAAGCAACACAAGCAACTTGCAATCCCACCAAAGGCACCTGCGCCAGGCTGTAATGCTAGAAGAAACGTTGAACCCTACCAACAAAAGCAGGATTTTAAGTAGAAAATGGGAATTTAAATTCTTTTTATAGTCTTTTTTATAGTTTTTTTTTTTATAGATGCACAGGAATTCAAGGCTACCAATCACTTGATCTGATTTATAGGTGTACCATTATACTACAACACTGAAATAAAGCTCACAGGTCAACAACGGCACTTTATCTGATCGTGTTCAAGCTCTGGTTTGCAAAGATACCACCCCAAATACTTAGGAGTAGTCTGTCATTGAAGTTTCCATATGCAAAATTTTATCTTATCAATCACCCCACAAAACCACTGTTCCCTAACTCAGCATTTCCAGGTATTATGAGATGACTCGGGACCGTTCACTCAAAAGAAGAAAACATAAAGACACCATCCTACGTGGTCACTCCTCCCTAACTAGTCCCTTACCTACTGCACAGGTGAGTTTGCCAGTCCTCTCCTGGAGCAAACGCACGATCTGGGCCTTCTGCGTCGGAGCACATCTGCAGCACACGACAGCAGGGCACTGGCAAGCCAGCTCCATGAACTCATACTCATAGTATTTCAAACACACCTAATTTACAGAGACAGAAGCATCACCAAAGTTTGTGCTATGAAAGTTTCTTTAAAAAAAAAAAAAAAAAAAAATCCTAATTGAGCCACAGTGTTTTGGGGCTGTTCCTGACCAGCCTGAGGCATTTGGAGCCTACCTCCAGCGAGTCGCCAGAAATAACAAGAGCGCAGTCGTGTTTCCGGCGGAAGGCGTTCAGCTCTAGATGGGCTTCTCCGCGGTTAGTCACCTGGGGAAAACGATGGCAACTGAGGAAGGGTTTGCTTCATTGGGGTGAAAAAACAAACAGTGAAGTCTCAGAGGGAACGAAAAGTCATACGGACAGGCAGCACACAGAGTTATTCAGAGCACACAGTTGGATAAACAAAAGCTGAGGGGACAGAAAGCTGGGTCAAAAGAATAAAAATATTCTGGGTCTATTGCTGGAAAACAGTTGTGATCTCAGCACCCCTCCTGTTCCTGAATGTGGGGTCCCAAACAAGTCTTGATAGAGGGGAAGGTGGGTGTTACTCACTAGTCTGAATATGTGGATGTCCTGTGTCCGTGTCACCAAATGTGCGTTCTTGGCTGTACACGTGGCTGTCTCTAACTTATCCCCTGTCAGCATCCACACCTAAAATCCAAATATTTAATGTATTAAATACAAAACTTAAAAACCACGTCTGCAGGATGTAGAAGTACCACCTGCCAGTTCAGGCACATAAAGACTGTTAGAATATATCATCAAATTATTTCTCTAAAAAAGCCCTATTTTAAAACATAAAATTCTTGCAGATGAAAGCAAGCGAAACTTTTAAAGAGGCTGAAATGCAAAATTTACAAACCACGTCTGACAATTTCCCACCTGCAATATTTCAAGATTCTGCTGATAAACCCACAAAATGCAAGCTGAAGAATGTGTATGCGTGTGTTAATGTGTCCCACCCCAGCTATTTCTTGTACGCTGAAATAAGTGGGCCTTGCTGCAGAAAGATCCCTCATGGCCCTGCCTGAAATGTGGATGATGCAACTGGGGTTAGCTCACTGCTGATGTGTGCGTCTGGAACAGACTAAGTTGGTTGGGGTTTGTTGGGGTTTTTTTTAGATTTTTTTTTTTTTTAAATATACACTGCTCCTTTTATTTTCTGCTGGTGAGGGGGGGCACTAGAAAGCAGTGTCAGCAGCTATACTCAGCAGCAACACCCTGCTATAATCTGGCTCATCAGTGTAAATATATCAGAGTTTGTTTTGTTTTTTCCACTGGTGTTTTTATTCTTTCAAGACACCACCCAAGAATATTTAACAAAACTTTAAAAAAAAAAAACAAAAACAAAAAACACACAAAACAAAAAAACCCAAAACTCAAAAAACACACAAAGACTCACTTATTTGTTTAATAATCTGAGGTTGGAAAAAGATTTGATCTTAACAAGATGGTCCCTGTAATGAATTACAAGTCTGCCTTCACTCTTGACTTACTTCTCGCATGCAATACCCTAACGAACATACCATTGCAAGGAGTGCTCAGCAGTGCTGCGCTTGCTGCACAGTGACACGTTCCACGCCCCGACACCGACTCCAGCCAAGGTGAAGGAAAAAAAAATGGAACTGCTTTGGAATAACTGGCCTGGACTATGTGGCTGGGGGAGAAAGCCACAGTGCTGCTAAGGTGTTTGCCCAATTCTGCTCATCTCACTTCCCTGCTGAAGCCCCTGTCGCTCACAGGGATGGCTCCAAACAGAAGGCACTTTTGAAAGCCTGTCCCAAGCCTTGAATTCCACTTCACACCTAAATCCCAAACACGCAGCCCTGCTTTGGATTTGCAGTAGGGCTCAAGATTTTTGCTCACTTTGTTACTTAAAGCAGAGAAACTACAACCAGAACCTTTTATCTAATTTTCTTGCCCAAATCTGAACATTTAGTCCATTTTTTTTCCCTTTTCCAAGTCCAGGATCTGACTGACAAATTTTCAGAACGAGAAACTAAGCAGGCATCACGCTGCTTCCCTCATCACTGAGCACAGCTCAGGCTGTAGGTGGCTGAGTCTCAGATGCCAGAGCCCAGAAAACTGGGGGGGGGGGGGGGGGGGGGGGGGGGGGGGAAATATGGCCAGTCCTTGATTCTCTTGGCTCAGACCCCCTCTAGTGGCTACTGAAAACATGTATATTCACAGCCCAGTGCTTCAACCCCAGCATGGGACTGTGCACCAGAGAGCATCCAAACCAGCCTTGTTTCATGCAACCATCTGAAAGAAACAACTGCCCAAAAGTTTCCTGTAGCCCCCTCCTGCCTACGCACTCAGCTTCTCTGCGCAGAAGGAGCCAGAGCATTTTAGGGGAAGAAAAGCACAAAAAGTGACTTGCTTTCCTGTTGTTTAGTTAACATTTACTGCTTCCAGCATGTTCTGTTCCCAAAGTGATGTTTAAAATGCATCATCCAGCCCCACTGTTCCCACTCGCAAAGGGCACCCGGTGAAACGTTGACCCTGACAAGGCCCCCAGTCTGTCCCAATTTACAGACTGTAGGCCAGTGCCACATAGTCCAGAGGGTCTAGGTGCTCCTGCTAGGTAACATTGGGTTAGGCAGACCTTAATGCCAGCATTTCTCAGCGTCTCCAAAGTGGGTCTGACATCCGTCTGCAGCTGATCCTCCACGCCAGTGAGACACAGCAGCTCCATCTCCATTTCCAGGCTCTCAATGACTGTGGCTACCTTCAGGGAGCGGTCGTGCACACTCAGCTTCGCCTGGACGTAGCGTGCCTGAGGACGGAGCAGACACAGCAATATTCACTCACACAGCCAGCCTGCATTTTTGTGGAACACGGGCTTAACCAGCATGAGGGTTAACCCATTAATCTCCCTCTGTTAACTATCTCATTCAGGGATGCCTCCTGTAATGGCTTGGCGAACACGAGGTGTGTGTGTTACAGAATACGGGGGAAAATATTTCAGGAAGTTTTTGTTATTTTGCTCCTGCCCTGTGCCAGCCAGGCAGCTCGGCGCACGTCGTGTCCTTGCGCACACAAGCGCACGGGCGCTGCTGATGTGACACCTGCAGAAAGCCTGGGAGCGACACCCTCGCGCCACAGGTCCAACCACGGCTTCTGCGACGAGCGAACGGGGGCAAGAGAGAATCCTAAACATTTCCACCGTCCCATCTCTGCATTTAACTGAACAGTTCTCCATCACGTTTTGCCTGCCTGGGGAAAGCAAATCAGTACTGTGTGTAGAGACCCATCGAACAAACCCCATGCCTGAGGCCAGGGTTTCCACGAAGCCCGGCTAGGTTTGTAGTTTGTTTGTAGTTCCCCTGGATGTCAGAATGCAACATGGAAAATTAAAAGCCAACACATTTCCTCACACAAACACAACTTGTCTAACAAATGATGAATATTTGCAGAATTTATAACGGCAAAAGATTGTAAAGCAGGATTCAGGAACTGTTTTGGAGGGTCCTGGCTGGGATCCAGTTTCATACATTTCATTTAAAAAGCCACTTTGATTAAAAGAACAGCAAGACATTGAAGAATGACAATTCTAGCAGAAGGAGTAGGGAGATGAGAGGCGGTGTTATCACGAGAGGTCTGCGAGAATCACTTCAGTGATTGTTTGTTTAAAAACAAAGAGAAAAAAAAAGCAAATAAAAACTTACTTCAAAGTCTTGATACTGCTCTTCCGTCAGAGACTTCTTGGCTACGACTAGAACCCTCAGGCCTTCCCGAGCCATGTTACCACACTGGAAAGAAGTATCACATTGTAAACCATAAACTGCATCTCAAGTAAGATGATTTATGCACAGCATTGCAGAGATGGCAATGTAAGATAACAGGTTAAGAAAATAACCGTCCCATTTGAGCAACCCCAGTGAGTCTATAACATCTGATAAAGTGCATGATAAACCCGAGAGGAAAAAAGGAGATCTGCAATGGTTTGTAATCTATCCCAGTGATCAGAAACAGAAATGTCCTCTCTGCTGTACCAGTGTGGCAAAAACAACCCCATTGATTTAATTTTCTCTGCCTCTAAGTAAAAGGACACAAGCCTTTGATTTGTAGATTTCACATCTTTGGCCATAAACTCTTTAAAGTAAGACCAAGGTATTATTTCTTTGAACACCAGGGTTTGGGGGTGGGGAGAATCAGCAACTGAAGCTACTGCTATGAACTCTGCATCAACATTACTACTAACCTGACAAACATAACCCAGTACAAAGCTGCCAAATGTAGCTTTGAAATTAGACCTTTCAGTCTAAAATAAATCCAAACACGGGACCAAGCCCAGAACAAATTTGGGGATGTTGAGTGGCAATGAGCAAAAGCCATTTTATTTACAGGACTGATTCTGCACTAAACATGTTGAACTTGCCACCTGCCTTCCTTGTTGCTGCATATGTGTTTGGCTGAAGACTAATCCAAGAAATTGCCATGATCAGTGACCTCCTGGCTCTCAGATGTTGTCCACTTGGCCACACTGACAAGATGTGTCATACGTTGCCCTGGAAGGAGAAAATCATTGGCATGAGAAACCCTCCCCACATAGGAATGATGGCCCCATACCTCTTCTTCCAACCAGTCGTTGTATTGCACGATCCCGGCCATCACCACATCAGCCCCCTTCATGTAGAAGGTGATCTCTCCTGTCGATTCATCCTGCAGATAAGAAACAGAAGAGTCTCAGTTGGGCCAATGTCAGCATATCTGGAGTGGCGTCAGCAAGCTAAGTGATGATTTTTCTGCACATCAATCACAAACATGTCTGCACTGTGTCAGGCTGAAGGTCCATCTGGCTCAGCATCTTGAACAGGCATCTCCTTTTGGCCTCGAGACAATTGCAGCTTGCTTACTTGCAGCAGGAATTAATGCTTTAGACAAGGATGATCAGCTTTTTAAGCAGCAACATGAGATTTCCATGTTGACACAACCCTGACTGCGTGGGCCTTTGGAATAACTTTTAGCCCTCACCCTGAAAATTTATTTCATACTTACCTGAAACAATAAAATAGATACACGAAGCTTAACAGAGTAAAAATCACCCCAATTTACCCCCTCTATTGCATGATATGGCATAAGCATAATTAAAGTTCATGCTTGCCACAGGAAGGTTAGATTGCTGCCTGCCTTATCTGATCCAAGCAATTTGTAGGCTGCAAGCAAAGCATATTTACATTACCACAAATTAAAAAATCCCTTCTAAGCAGGCAGATACCTAAGGAGGTCACAGCTATTAGTATTACAAGCTAATGGAAACCCTGGCAATTTCCTCAAAGGAGACAAAACAATGAGTAAGGAACAAACTGCTCTGTAAACCAAGATAGCCACCAGGGATAGGAAGAAAATAAACTTAATATGCAAAACCAAAAAGCCCAGGAAGGTCTGGAAATAGACAGCTGTGAATGAAGGGGGAAAAGTACTTTAGGAAAAAAAAATAAAGAAAAGCACAGTGGACACTTTTTCACTCTAATGCTATTTAATATATGTGTCAGTCTGTCCTGCCATTACAGAACCTAGTGGTGAAGTCTCTCACACATAAAGAGTTTGGGTCAGTCGGTAAAAGCCTAATGTCCTGTGGCACTGGCAAAATGGAATTTACAAAAAGAAGTGGAATTTAAAAAAAAAAAAAAAAAGGCAGCACCTGATGTAGATACTAAAAATGCAAAGAAGAGAAGTAAGTGTCTTTGCTAGGGAAATTAAGAAGCAGCCAAGGATAACGAAGCTCCTTTACTAAGCATTTTTGCCAAGCTCAGAGATATTCACAAGGAAGATTCTTATAATTAATCTTCAGCACGGTTTTCAATGTCCTGAAACGTCCAGCCTTCATATGCCGTTACCCACACATCCCACACGCCCAAAGCAAAATGTGTCACTCTACCGAAACAACTAGAATCTGCTTAAATAAAACACAATGCTTCTGGCAGTAGCCAAAGGTAAAGGTTTATCTATTAAATTATTTGATTAAAAAGTGTCTAACAACATCTCTGTAGGAAACTGAATAAAGACTCCACTTCCCGTGCTGCAGAACTGGCTTAAGATAGTTTAGATTTTTTGTCCAATATAAATACTGTATCAGCTATCTCCTTGCATTAGTCATTTCCTCTCACCGAGTTCAGTAGGAGGTTAGTGCGTTCTCATATTATGGTAAGATCACACTATAAATCTACACAGAGATTTGCCAGTTATATTGTTTTGGAGAGGCATCTTTTTCCACCATGGTCTGACTCTGGCCATGGTTCAAAGGCTTCTTTCAATTCCAGATATGACAATAGCACTATCTTTGCTTTACAACAAAGATCATTCCACACGGGTAAGGGGAAAAATAACGCAAAGAAAGAGAAGAATGGAAAATATTGTGGTCAAACAAACAGGCCTTCTTTCAAGAAAAAGAAAAGTCAGTAAACAGCACGGTGACGAGCGGCTGCTTTGGTAGAGCAAGACTTCTTAGAACTGACATAATCAGCTACAGAAATGACAGTTGATCACAAGTAAACAAGCAGATATTGCAAAAATATCCCAAACGGGGCAACATCTGCTACTTGTTTTCAATATTAACTACTATTTTATTTACTGAAAGTTATGCGTTGAAGGAGATATTTTTATAGGAGCCAGAGAGGACAGGGCCAGCAGGGGAGGCGGCTGCCTCTGCCAAGGATTTCAGTAACAGCATTACTGGGCTGGACGCATGAATCATTTGCTGAAACTCTAAACCCGGACTGTACAGGAAGCCTGGCAAGACGATGGCAATGGCTCCCGCCAGCCAAAAAAATTGCACTTTGTAAGAATGGGCAATATCTGTATAGTTGAGCAGAGAACATTACCATTTGAATTCGACTCACTACAACCCTGAGTGCAGTTTCATTCTGCAGCTTCTCCCTCCCCTCCCTGGCTGCTCACTGCATCTGTTGTCTTCTGGGTACTTCACACTACTTTCCCTCCCCTTAGTTCTGTGTTTTAAGCAAGCAGCACAGTTTTAGAAGGTAAACTGAAGAGGTAAACACCTTGCAAGCTGTGAATCAAAACCAAACGGAGTGCCTACACATGCATACGTGTAGGTTTAATAAAAGAAAATTTTACTTGACAACTACCTATTATAAAGTCTTTTTTTCTTTTTTAATGAAAATGAAAACCCTGCTTGAATATATTACTTTGGAGTATATAGGAGCATGCCAAAGTTAATACCCAGGCAGCCAGCACCCGCTACTCAAAACCTGCTTCTGCACAGGGCATACAGGGAGCTGATTTCCGTGGCTGCAAAATCAAGACACTCCATTAACAAGCACAACAGAGAGGGGCCAGCGCTTCCATTAACAGTATTTACAGTCGGGATCTGGGCCTGAGCTTGCTCCCACTGACCACAAGTGGGAGTTTTGCTGGTTTGGGCAGCAGTAATATTCTAAATACAGAAATGTAAAGTAAGAAACCTTTCTCTTACTAAAAGGGGAGCGTATTGATCATAGATTATTTATAAGGAATAAGTCTCAAATCAAAGCGGCGGGGTGGGGGGTGGGGAAGAGGACTCATTTCCACCTAGATGAGAAAATTTAAGGACATCCACTTCTCTGCTGAGCATATAAACACAATTTAATGAAGCATACCCTGGCTTCGATGGTTAGCCCACTTCTTACACCCTGGGTAAAACAGCACCTCATCAAAAATTTGCACTCACAGTAAGCAATCGCGATGGAGGTTGTTTAGTCCTCCCTCTTTTATTGCTAATATTTTTATTCTAGGTCTTGAAAGGGTTTGCCTGAAGTCTCCACATCATTTTCACTATAATTAAGCTGAAGAATTTACACTTGCTGTATTTAAAGATATGCACTACACTTGTTACAGCTATCCCACAGAGCAGGAGACATTTCGTGGGAACACTGGCGACTGTGTATGTTCAAACGCATTCAGTCGGATCTCCAGATTCACAGATTTAACACACTGATTACTTTGTACAAGCTCAGCCTATCAACCCACTTGAACCAACATTCCTGCCCTTGGGCGTGTTTTAATATTCCAAAGCCTGGAACAACTTGAAATACAAATTTGTCCCCTCTAAACCATACTGTGGCGTGTGATCCAGAACTTCAAAGCAGTTCCTTGAGCAACAGGAGATCCAGGTCCAAAATACTCAGGTAGGATAACACAAATACAATCATTTGCATGAGCTTTAATGATTTTCAATCTGCACTAAACACAGCTTCTCCTTCACAGGTTTGTGACAATAATTATATGCACATATTACAGTTCCATCTTTATCACCAAATCTTTTGGTAACAGGAATACTGACGTTCTCCATAATATTCATTGTTGTTGAATACAACCACTGTGTTGCTCCATTTTGCATCATCCCTTCCCCGTGCCGTTTCTGACAGGGGCTGTGCTCTTCCATGGGTCCTGAGAAGCTGAGATTTGTGAAGCTACCAAACATCAGCCAATAAAGCAGATCAAATTAATCTGCTACCGATGAGGCCCACATGTGCAATACTGATCCCGACTATTTCTAACCAAAAAAAAAGGGCAGTTACTCCTACTGTTGTAACTTAAAATACATGAGGCCGAAGATATTTTTACACCCTATTTCCAGATACCCTCAAATAAACATGTAGCAACCCAGTTTCACCACAAAGTAAATGGAGGGGAAAAAAGAAGAAAAAAGGAAAAAAAAAAAAAAAAAGAAGAAAAAAACCCCACCACTTTTACCTGTTCTCCCCACCCTAACTAACAAAGCTGAAGATCCCATGAAATGACACAACAAATCGTATCTTGCCCTGGATTATAGGTTTCATATTCATCTTTTAGATTCCTGGTACCAATTATCTGCCTGTACTCTCAGTAAAAAATAACAAGGATGTTTTAATTGCCTTCAAAAGAAATATTCAAGCTGCTTCACTCGTTTGCTTTGCAGGCCAATGGAAGTGCCTTACCACGGCTGGCTCTGTGTACCTTACCAACACCGATTCCCTAGCACTATCTTGAAAACTAATGATGATAATGGTGACAACCGATCTTAACTGGTTTTAACACCCACGCTTTCTTCTCCTTCTTTCTTTTTAAGGGAATTTTTTTCTGAGAGCCCAATCTTATATTGTATTTGTACATAAACCCACAAAGTTACACGTACAGTTTCAGCTGGGCACGTACTTAGCGTGCGCAGTGCCTGCTGCTGCTGATAAAGGTATTTGCACAAATGCACCCTTTTACCTTAAATCAGCTGTTTTCAAACCCTGCTCATGACAGTGTATTCTCGGCATGGCTGTGGGCTCTGTTAAACAGCCCAAAAAAAAAAAAAAAAAATCTCCACAGGAGTTTCGATGCCTGGCAGAGATCTGGGGAGCACTTCCACAATACCTCTAACAGGATTGTAAAGTGTTGTGGCATCGGTCCAGGATCCCCTCCCTCCCTGTTCCCACTTGCTGCCATCTCCATCACCTCCTGCTGTACCACCACAACTGCTTCGGAGATGCGGTGTGAGCTCGTCCCATGAACCCACCCGAATTCCTGCTCCTGGCTGACCCCATGGGGAGAAAAGCACTTGTGTCCTGGGTCACCTCACAGCCACTGTACAGCCTGCTCAGCTCTGCCAGCATGACTACGGCATGGACACGACAGGAAGGGCAGGAGCTTTTGGACAGATGAAAAGACAACCCCAGGGACACTGAGCAAGGCTTCAAAGTCAGCTCAAGCTTCCCTGAGATGCTGCTGATGCCTGCTCCCCTGGAGAGAGCAGTCCTGTCCCTACCGGCCTCCTCTTCCTCCTCGCTGTGTCAGCCCCTGTGGGAGGAGACACAGAATTCCAGTCCCAGGAGACAGCATAACTGTGACTATTTCTTTTGCTGGCAGTGGTGGCTTTAAGCTTTCCTGAAATAGCAGCCTTGCCTGAGGGATAACATGGCATCTCTGCTGATGATCACAGCTGTTCAGCACACAGCCAAAACATTCAGATTTTAGCCCTTCTGCCCCACCAGTCCCTCCTATGTCTCCTTCCACCTTGCACTTGTAGCAAAAATCCTCTCCCAGCATTTTCCAGCATCCCCCAGTCAGAGGGAAATGCTCGAGCTCCCTCTTCCTTCCCAGCACCATCCTGGAGGCTCCATTGCGCTGCTGAAGTCACGCTTTCACGGTTGGTGGCAGTGCTGGCTGATGGACCAGCAGGACACCCGTCCCCAGAGCTGCCCTGCAGGAACTGATGTACGCACGCAGAGAAGCTGGACAGCTGAAACCCACCCCAGAGTACATGACGAATTAAAAATCTGAGTGGGAAGGAGCAGCTAGAGGAAGCTGGAAGCTTAGGCTCCTTGTTATTTTGAATAAGGGACCAAAGATCAATAAACTAAAGATGTCTCACAGCACTACAGCACTTACTGCAACATATGGCCAAGGAAAAGGATGTATCACTAAACAAAGCCAGCAACGAGATGCTATTAGCTTGAAACTGAGAAGCAGCCTATAGCCCGAGGTAGGAGAGACTGCAAAACTCAGCCAGGAACAACAGCACAGCTGAGAGCAAATGTTTTCTACGTTTCACATTGCATTAGCAGGAGATTCACAAAGACACGAGAGCTGCTTCCTCGAAGTCACTTACCCGAACAATGATCCCCATGCGCTTGCTCTCGTAAGTGAAGGGGAAGATCTGGAGGATGGTGAAGTTCAGGATGTGGCCACCCGGTGTCCTCAGCTGCATGGAGGACTGGTCTCTGCCCACCAGCGTTAAACCCACGCTCTCGGTCCACTGTACCAGGGCCACCTGAGAGGAGAAGGTCATGGTGAGGGTGACCAGCCCACACCACACCTCCCCTGAGGGGACAGCGGGGTAGGGGCTGCAACGAAGTTCATTACTCATCAATGGTTCTATAGAGTGGCTCCATTCATATACACAGGTGCTCCTATATGGCTCTTTCTCGTGGGCTTTTCCTGAAGTTAGATGCTTACTAACAGTATTTTCAGAGTTTGGACAGCCCAGCTCCTGCCTGATTCGGCTGCCAGGCTGTCCAGGCCACATCCTGAAGGACAACCCTTCAGCAGGGGCAGGCACGAGTACCGCAACACAGGCCTGGGCTGCCAAAACCTCTGCTTGGGCACATCAGGTAAATCTCTTTACAAACACTGACTTTTTGAATGTGCCATTTCCCAGCTTGTTGTTTATGAAATCAGGAATTCAAAACGATGCGTTCACCCTGGATTTACAATATCAAAGCCAGAAACGCTAATGCAGAGCACATTAAGAATTCATATTTAAAAAGCAAGCAAACAAAATGAGCTCTGTGTTACACTCTATCTGTTTGGGTGTAACAATTCATCAACAGCTTTCAACCTCCCTACTGATCAGCAAGACAGCTGAAGGCTGGCTCATAGACACTTCTTAGCAGAAAAACCCTTCTCCCAAACATTAAAAAAACCCAACCAACCAAACAAACCAAAAAACCCCAAACTAACCCCAGATTTTTCAAGGCACACACCAGAACTCATTTAATTGAACTTATGTGGGTATCAGTCTGATTTGCAGCTTCTAATATTTAAGGACCTACAACACTGAATTCTTTACCAGCTTTCACTAGATTACAAGCAGAGTCATGACGGAAGAGCAAAGCCTTTATTTTGCTTTCCTGATGCTTTGCCCCAGAATCCCTACCTCAGCTGACACATCCATCTCAGACCGAGCCTGCTGAGATATGGGGGTTTAACTCTAGAAGCTGTCTTGGCAGTAACGGATGGGAGCAGCAGCTGACACGAGCCCATATATCACTGGCCTCCAGAAAGGATCAAGGGAGACTTTCTCCAAACCGACACGAAATACTGTTAGTATTTTGCAGTGGCATTTTCAAAGGCATGAGAGTGCTGGGCACATGGTTGCTGCTGACATGAAGGTTAATTATTCCTTGTGACTTTCAGGTTCTGCCTTTACTGCCTTAAGTGACCACAGATACCTTAGACAAAAATGGAATTTATTTTGGGAAATCACTTACCTGAGATACAGATAAAAATGGAATCTATAAATACTTGCATGAGTCAAGATTTTACTAGATGAATTGATACAATTGGGCCTAACCAGAGAATCTTTTGTGAACTCAGCTCCCTTTCATCCACAATTAGGCATAGAAGACTACAGAAAATAAACATTTCCTTTCATAAAGTAGTGTTAAATCACCAGATTAAAAAAAAATCATTTGAGTTGGCTTTGCCTTGAAAGACCTTTAAACCAATTTGAATCAATATTTGCTTTAATATTAGCAAGTTTTTGCAACCTTATTCACAAAGATTACAACAAATCAAAGTCTTTTTCAAGCTTATCTTTTTCAAAAGTTTCTTCAAGCCATCCTTAGTGCATTAAAGTATGCAGCTGGATAATCCTCCTAACAGTCTCCCAGAGCAGAGATGGAGCTTCTGTTTCTAATACTCTGGTTAATAAATAATTATTAAGAATTTTTCACAGCATGACATTACGTGATGTTCAGTGTGCACCGCACTGGCTGTTAATTTGCCCACGTTGGTACGCTGCAAATGTCTGGAGATAAAAATCTCCAGTCCCAGCTCGTCTGGTTAAAGCATCGCCGTTGCTACTTTCTTTCACAGGCACCTCCCGCCTCCTTCCCTGCCAGCATCTCATTTAAATCCGATGTCAGGAAGGATTTAAACCTCCCGAACAAAAAGCCTTGCGCAGAGGATGAGCAGACATCAGAGGTGCTGTGTTGGGCATGTGACACGCTTCAGACTAACTGCATTGCACTGCGCCACGCCAGCCATTTCGGATGGCCCTGAGAGCACAAAAAGGTACCTCAATGGAAGGGGAAGAATAATGAAAGAAAACCCCCTTTTCCATGCTGCTCCCAAGCAGGCATGGGTCCTGTCAACCCTTAATGGCCCTCCAGGTGAACCGCATTCAGCACGGGAGGGGAAGTGGGGCTGACCCCTTTGAACATGCCACTTCCCAGCCTCTATAGCACTTAATGAATAATTACTGAGAGAGCAAGTGATATAATTTTGAAGTGTTCCTATCAGATGTACTAAAAGCATTGAAATCACCATCCCCATTCAACAGGCAACACAATGGACCCGGCCTCTGGGAAGTGCAGTGGCACCAGCGGACAACACCGATGGCAGCAAACAAAAGCGCCGGTGGCTCTTCTGGTAGGGTCTGGGCACCCCGGGATGGGGAGCGTGTTCCCAGCTCGGTGCAAGATAGAAGAGGTTTACTCTGTGCCATGCAAACAGATAACTAGAGGTGCTCTCAGTCACAGCAAAAAGATAAGAAACATTCAAGATGCAAAAATATGTTTACAGCTTAAAGTGCGGAGATTTAAAAGCAGGCATGAAATCCCTCAAACACCTTCAAGAGAGCCCATGTTCACTCATGAAGGGAAATCAATAACGTCCCTGACCGCGCTCCGGGAGTTTGCAGCTCCGTCCAGGCCAAGTCAGATATGGATCTGAGCATTACAAAGCAGAGCGGCTACAGCAGCTCAGCACACTATCCCCCAAACTTTGCTCTTTCCTACAATTAAATTACCCAAGCCACCACTGAAGTGGATATCGACTAATAAATTTCATTCTAAAGAGACAAATTGATCCTTCTGTGCCATGAGTTGCTCTACAAATGTCCCATTTAGGGTTGCCTAGGCAGACAGACAACAGGCAGAAGCCAATTGATCCATGCACCCTTTCATGTCCTGCCAGCTGCAAAGGGTTGTCAGGGTTAAAGACTGTTTGCCCAGGAATCCCAGGCACTCTTATCTCTGATCAGATTATATCTATTTCATTTCCCCTGTTAGTTACTGTATGGCTACAACTGACATGCTTGCGGAGCCCCAAGGCTGTAACCGATATCTGAATAAAGATACTTCAAGACTTCTAAATGGCAGCGTGCACAGGAAACAAATTTAGGAAATCCTGCTTTCTGTTACAGGAAATGAATCCTGTGCCAACTGGTAGAAATTACTCTTGCTGTTGAAGTAAAGAGAATGCAAGTTTTTGTACTCATTTCATAAACTGACCTTCCCTGCCATGGCAATATTTTATTGATATAGGATTTCAAAGGCTGGCTTTAACGGGAGTCCAAAGCCATTCCCCTACAGGGAATGTTATTTAACAGCATCACTCTCTTCTCAAGGACTCAACTTGTGCTGATCCTGCGTTTTGTACCATCTCGTATGACATACACAGAGCATGTCTAAACAATATTTGTATATTGAAGACCTACAGACAAGATTTCCTCAGTGCAGCAAAGCATATCTGATTTCTAAACCCGCTGTAATTCTCTACTTAAGGCACCACAAGAAAGGAAAAAAGAATTTAAACAATAATCTTGGAAGGATTAGTTATCATGCTACAGTAAAACAAACAAACAATAATCTCTTGGGTATTTGAGACAAATTGCTGCATAAATATTTTAAAGACAGAACTGTATAAAGCGAAAAGGAAAAGAAAAATCACCGATTCACTATATACCACAGCATATATGTAAATAAACAGAGGATCTGTGCAAAAATAGCCAGTAAATGCTTTAGGAAAAAAAAAGCCTTAAATGCAGATCACAAAAATTGCCATCTGGAAATCATTCAGAACTTGTTTCAGTCCAAAGGCAGTTGATTTCTATAAGCTGTCCTTATGTGGGAGAGCGACACATTAGAGGAGAAAAGCAGGTAAGTGAAACACCAACGCAGATTATGTGGTGGGAGAGGGGACACACACATGCACAGTGCTCCCCAGCCCCGAAGCCAGGGAGGAGTAAGCGCTTGTTGTCACTGGAGGCACAGCACTGGAGGAGGGGGAAAAAGGGCAATGATGCAGCTTTTGTGTAACACAGACAAGAATGTGTTATATGAAATGAATGAATTGCCTACTTGGGAAGAAAAACCTTATAGGGAAAATTCTGAATGTACGTGAAATGTGGAAACTAACTCTGTGTGCCAGTCTTTTATTAATACGTGTAACCATTTCAAGATCCTCACATAGCTGGGCTGACAAATTTATTTCTATGCAAACACTTTCTCACCTCTAACAACGAGGGAAGCCAGCTTCTCTTCTGATGTCAAAGGTGAAAAGTTATTATCAGAGGCAAATCTGTTTTACTTGGGGCAATAAATGGAAGAACCCTTTGAATGCAGTCAAATGGGCGATACGATCTCATACCGTCAGTAGGACTCTTACGGGAAGTTTCAAACTTCAGTCTCTTTCAATGGCATAGAGCAAGTGTAATTGTACAAATTAATAGAAAACAAATTAATTTACCTTGCTTGCACTAAAGATGATGTATCCAAGAAGCAAAACCAATACATGAAACCATTCCTCCCGTCTTTGTCACAGAAGGAAACAACACTAATTAGATTTTCCAAATTTTGCAGAGGGTGGCAAAGAGCACTTTAATCCTAAATCCTGTATTGAACCTGATCTCTCAAGTGTTTGGTGCAAGTCTCCAGTGAGTCTCTGGAGAGCTGCAAAGTTTCTCTCTGCGGTACCACGCCCTGGCTGGACTGGCTGCCGGCAGAGAACTGGCAGGGCACAGCTTTGCTCAAACTCTTGTGCACTTCAGAATTGATTTGGGCTCTGTGTCTGTCCCCTTCAGCATGGGGACTGGGATGTGTCCTGGGTTACCAGCGCTACCCAGCGTGATTTACAACTCTTCACTTGGTCTGGAAGTCCGAACACTCTGCAGATGAGGGACAAGCTGACTTGTGGGAGTGCTCTAATCCCCTCCCAACAAGTCATCCTTCCCCTGCCCCCCAAACAAGGCAAGATTGCCTATAATTTACCAAACGGGGTCAGCTGGACTCATGGTGTTGAACTGCAAAATATACCCTGGAAAAAGGTGCAGAAACATGAGCAAAACTGCAATGCAGAGGCTGATACAACAGCCAGATCCCAGTCACCATGTAGCTCTGTAGCTTCAGGCAGAGGCACAGATTTGGCTGGAGTATATCACCTCAGGGGGCACTTACAGTCTATTCATGGGTTATCAGTGCAATAAATGCATTAAAATATTATCCCCTTCACTAGGCTGGAGTACTTGCTCCAAATAACTATTTTTTTCAGCAACAAGTAAGGTCATATTTGTACTTTTATACATCCAAATGGATACTGACCTCATCAGGACTGGAGGCCTGGTACACCCTGCAGGAGTCCTCATAGTGTCTCTCGGCTTCAGCCTGGTCCGTCACCCCGTTGGACTCGTACACTGGTGTCACGTTGTGGCACAGGGCGATTGCCTTTACTGCCTCATGCACTCGGCTGCTCATGGTTTTACGCACCTTGGTGGCTAAGGTAAGGCCCTTCACAGCGGGTGGGTCCTGAGATTGCTTATAAAAAAGGAAAGCAGAATAAAGTCTTACTGCAGAATAAAAAAAAAAAAAAAAAAAAAAAATTAAATTTTTACTTCAGTGGAGACCATGTATGTAGCAGTTGTGCAGACTCTTATGTCCCCAGGAATGAGATGCACCCTTTATACACCTGAACTCAGACCATGACTGGGAACACACCCCAGCCTAATGCAACTTCTTCATCATTGTTACGGGTGGAGTAAAGTGCCCCAAAAGATTTACCTAAGTTTTTGGAACAGTACACTGAGAAAGAGACCCTTTGCTGCAGGATCCACCAAACACTGATGAAAGACCAAAGTCAGAAGACTTTTTGCTCCACAAAGGACCAGTGGCTCTGAAAATGTAGAGTCAATTTGGTTTCATGTGCAACAGAATATAATTGCTGAAAACAGAAAACAGATGACTCGTATGGACCTAGAAAAGTCTTAATTACATTCATTTAATTTTTAATACTATTTTTAGTATCAGAATGGGAGTCTTCAGATAATTGCACAATTACTAAATTATCCTGGTTGAAGAAGGGACACACAGTGATCTAGTTTCCTGCTCTGTTAACCTTTAGTGTCAAGAGGACAAAAGTTTCACTTCCAGGTCAAAGGCCACAACATGGTAAAAATAAGAGCAAAGAATAAGAACTACAGTTCCAAATGAATCATTGCCACCAAATGCTTCTCATTATAAGGAATCTTGCTCGGTAATGATAAACGTTTTATGAGACATATCCTTTACCCATGTAATTCCACATGCTATGTTCCACACTCCAGTGATTAGCTGACATAAGATCTTCAAATTTAATATTGCTGCTCATCAGCACTGTTGCAATGGGCTTGAACCAAACCAAACAGCAGCACACCCTCAGCTGAAGTGCATTTAGACTGACATACAGCCCTAGTCAAATACTGAACTAGTCACAGTCACCAAAAGGTTCTCCACAAATATTGAATGCTTTGGCAAATAATTAACCAGTAGTCAAGTTTTCTCTGTAGATTGAGTACAAAATGAGGGCAAATACATCTGAAGTATTTTTTTGGGTTTTTTTGTTCTTTTGTTTGTTTGCGGTTTGTTGTTTTTTTTTTTAAGTACAATTCGGTCATTTAAGGGTCTCCACACCAAGAGAAAAACCAGATGCTAAGAAGGCTGTGAAAGCAGAGGAGGGAAAGAGCGAGA
This sequence comes from Gorsachius magnificus, assembly GCA_034008185.1. Taxonomy (NCBI): domain Eukaryota; kingdom Metazoa; phylum Chordata; class Aves; order Pelecaniformes; family Ardeidae; genus Gorsachius; species Gorsachius magnificus. Next base: position 18,901,659 of record CM067091.1, read on the forward strand.
TAGCTAGGAGTTACAAGTTACCTGAGACACATGCTAGTGAAAAAGATAATTACTCAAATTACCAGGTATTTATCAACTATCATATGCTTAGTTAAAAGCACATTTTATCCTGACAGTCTGCCTAGGGAAAAGCTATGCCACCAAACAGACCACTGAGGTCACGGAAACCTGCTGTGTGTCTTTACCACCATGAACAAAACCTAAAAATTAAAATCCTATCTACAGTAAGTACATAGTGCCTTTTTCCAGGCAAGAAAGCTGGCTTCATGTTTCACTTTGTGGGGGGTATAGAAAGTGCACTTCAGTCTAAAAATCTCTCGAGCAAAGCAAAAACAATGTGACATGACAAGCCCAGTTCACTGCATTGGGTGTGCATGCCCAGAGAAAAGCACAGGCACCTTGACAACAACTTCTGTGTTTCCGGAGGAATGAAACAATTCCACAACTATTGAGAAATGAAAATGCTTGGCATATGACATGGGAGTAGTAACTCATCGCTAACATCTGCAGATTGTGTCTGTGGAATCACATTTTACAAAAGAGAACATCCAATTGTCAGTAAGTCACAGAAAAAGTTATTTCTACCTGCAGTTGAAAGAATGGTTATTAACAGAAAATGAAAAATAATGGTTCCATCATTACTTAATTAGTGACAATTCTTAAATCTTTTGTAAGTATCAGTGGCTGGAACACCAGCCACTGACAGCTGATTTTTTTTTTTTTTTTTAAAGGTAGTGATATTCGTAAGTAAAACCTCATCCCTTGTTTTAAGAAGGAAGCGCGTCTATCTATATGGTAGACATCTTGTATGCTGTAACACACTAAGGAATAGAGTTTGCTGACCCAGACAACTCACTTGGCATTACCTGATTATCATACAAAACTGAAATAAAAGCCTAAGAACAGAGATGAAGACTTTTTAGATGCTGGCTCACTTAGTGATACTGAAAGAGGAATGCAAGGGAGAGACTTCCCAAAACAGGATTTTCCTGTTCTATACTTTACATGTTGACTTTGCTGCCTTCCTTAGCTGTAAATACTTCTCAAAGCAGATGTCAGTTATGCATCATATAAGATCATTGCTGCATTAGTGAAAGAATCCCACTTTTACCATTTTCTTTTTTAACTGGCACACTGCTCTCTGTTACTGCTTACTAAGTACCTATGGTTCCTTTATTATTGCCCCAGTATACAGCAGTTCAAACAGCAACTTAATCCACTAAGCATTACCCAGAGCCAATTTTTCAACGAAGCAAACGTTGTGGTTGCTCTAAGTGGTGAATATTTAAATAAAAGTATGCTATTTTACAATCAGACCTTGGTAGCAAGACACAGGCACATACACGTACAGATGCATGCACGTGCTGTGGCAGTTAAAGACTGGTGGATGTGAAACAATCTACGAATGTAATAAGCAATCATGATAATATTTATGTATTAAGCATCCAATGACCTTCAGACTTTTCTAGAAAGTAATAGTTAATAGGCAGATCCCTGCCATATTAATTCACCATTAGCCCAGTGACCTGGAAAACCGTTTTGTGAGCAAAGAGTTAAGTAATGCAATTTAATTCTACCTGCGTGTATATACTGAATATGTGGCTCTGCACTTCATCCATGGAGTCCAGGCCGTAAGCTACGGTTCCCAGGTGAAGTCGCTTGAAGACCATCTCATTCTGCGTAAGAGTTCCTGTAACAGAAGCAGCACCAGACATGGAGCGGGAACCAACATTCCTATTCCCCAGCAGATGTTCTTGTCCTTGCTGTACCCTAGATTCAAGAGAAACTGGGCCCGAAGCTGAATCAATCACTGCACCAGGCTCTCAGCACTGGCTGATGCCAGCAAAAAAGAAAGTATTAACAAACCTGAGGGCTGATTCTCCCGGGAGGTATTGGTGCACATCACTGTGCCGGTAAATAAGAATGAGATTTACCCCAAAGTCAATGCCAACAAGAGCTGCAGGCATAATTCTGGTCCTATGGAACCAAAGAAAGCTTCTGGCAACAACTTCAGTGGGACCAGGCTTTTATATCAGACCAGGCTTTTCATTACAGCTTAGGTTTTCTGAATACAAGCTCAACTTTAAATGTGTTAAGGACAGCAGCAGACCAACCGATGGTACATTTCTGCTTACACGTGTAAGCAATCTTCATCAGGCTTTGAAAACTAACTCTAAAAAGTTGCTGTTAATTTTGATTTTATAGCACAGTTTTAGCGTTCTTTGAAGTAGCATAATATTCCTATCCTATCTTATAGTGCATTCAGAACAAAAAAATGCAAATTTTTTTTCAAAAACTGATTAAACCATATTGTCAAAGTGTCAGGAAGCGCATATTTCTTCTAGTCCAAAGAAATCTTACATTATACTCTCTGGCTGGCCAGAAACGTAACAAAATCCAAACAACAACATACCATGGCACAACACTATATTTTCTACACAGATACCTGTTTTGTCTGTAAGCAAATAGGATATCCTCCCCAGCTGCTCAGGAATAGTGCTGGACCGAACCACAGTCCCAGGGATTTTTGAATCTCTGCGGATCACCCAGCTGTAGACAATTTTCCCCATGTCCAGATTCACACGTAAACTACGCAGGAGGAAGGGGAAAAAGAAAATGTATCTCCAGTTAAACTTTGGAAAAAATCCACTGTGAACTACCACAGTGCAATGAAAGTACTCGTCTTCCACGCTGAATTTGAGCTGCCAAAGAGGGTGTTTTGGGAGAAGTATATTCAAAGTCAGCAGTCGGGTGGCAAACAGGGAGGACGACTGTGCATTGCTGCAGTGGTACTCTAATCCAAAGACAGATGATTATGTTAGGAACAGATATAATTTGCGGGGCAGACAGACACAGACAAGTAAGGACAGCGTGACTGATACACAGGCAGCAGGTTAAAAAAAGGAACTGAAATGAATCCCAGACCTACACCAAAACTAACTATCTACTTATTAATATAATGCAATTAAATATTAAAATTTCAGTCTCTCTAAAAGGCAATTGGGTCCTATTACACTGCATGCTGTATAAATATCTCTCCTTTTCCATTTTTTGCTCTGCTCTTTCCAAAGTAACAAGGCAGCCTGAACATGAAAAGAAGGGGCCTTAAATGACTGATCCACAGCCTGTGTTAGAGTCAGTGAACGAATGAATATGCTAAACAAATTCAGCAGAAACAACAAAGCAATTCTTATCTTTGAACAGTAATTTGATTTCTATTTCTAGATTTGCTTACTTGTCAAATGAGGAATAGATAAGAGTTTACATGCTTGTTCACACTAGAAGCATGGAGGAGGATGCAAAAGGAACAGTATTTTGCTGGGAAGAATTAGCAATTGCCTTACCTAATGGGAATGATGTTTGAGAACAGAAGGAGAAATCTTATGATCTGAAGATACCAACGGCCAGCAAAGTGCTGAAGGGCCACCATGACAAGCGAGACCACCACAAGAGCCCCAAACAGGATCTTGGTAAGGCAGTTCACTTCCAAATCAAAAAGACCAATCTAAAGAAAGAAAATAAAGACATTTCAAACACACCAGAGAAGATGTTAGCCCAATGTAATACTCACAAAGGGAATGAACTGCCCTATCCGAATCCAAAGAGCCATTCTCCACTTGTCAACTTTTTCTCTTTTAAAACACTACAAACATATTTAAATTTATAAGCAATATTGTTGACAGCTTACTAAAGACTTGCATCCTTTGGAAGCTAAGCAATGCATTAAGAGGTGTGAGTGGACTGCCAAAAGCTGCAGACTACATAAACATCCCTTCACCTTGTCTTAGCTTTGCTGTAATAGAAGAACGCAGAAAAATAAGCTTTCCTATTCTAACTAGATTTACCAATCTTCTTCTAAAGGAGAAATAGATTCTTCTATGTAGGTATCTCAAATCGCAGGCTGGAAGATATGAATCATTATTCCTATGGGGTTTTCCCTACAGTGTGCATGTATAGCATTCGGAAGGATTTTCTTTAAAAAATGATAAGTTTCTGCCCGTTTTTATTTATTATAAGACTGTTTCCTTACCATACCTTACTTCTTGGGTTTGAAGTATTCATCACACTGCGCAGTTCCCTTCCAGTGTAGAGGACAACTCCCACAACAGTACCTAAACAAAACAGAGCATGCATCAGCCGAATAAAAACAACCTCAGTTTTCTCAATACAAATACTTGTTGGATCCAAAGGCTTGACAGTTGGAAAGGATTTTTAGCAATTTCAGAAGCAATAGCAACCAGAAATTAAAAAAGCTGGTACCTAAAATATAAAACCTATGAAAACACAGACTTTGAACAGAAGACATCCTACAAAAAGTCAGCAAGTCTTCAACCACACTGCCCATACGGTTGGACCTGACGCAGCGTCACAGACTGCATCAACTAACATGCATGGAAAGAGAAGTGACCTGCTTTGCTCTCTCAACTTTCCCTGACCCCCTCTTGATGTCTCCCCACTATAAATAAAAGTTGCTAAGGACGGAGGATTTCTTGGTTTTCCTCCCACCGCTTTGAATCCCGCTTAGGTGTGGGTAAGTTCGCCTTACACCAGAGAGTGGTCCTTCATTGTGTGTCAAAATTAAATCAGTGCTCTGGGCTATGGTTCTTCTTTATTGGTGAAGGTTGGCACAATCGGAGTAAAACCAAGGAATCCCAACAGCTTTCAAAGACAGATTTACCTTATTTTTAAAACCTACAATTTACTTCTTTAAGTATTTGTCTAATTGTTGATCTCACCAAAAGGCAAATCACACCAACTGCTACCCTACTGTAACAGATGGAGCTGCTGGGAGCCTATCAGTGTATTTTAATGCTATGTCCCACAGTTGCTAAAGAGCCGAAAGCAACAAAATTCTCCCTTTTCTTCTTGCAGAATAATAATACAGTTTAGCACCGTAAGTTACTGCGTTTCTACAGAGTTCTCTTAAAGCCTTTGCAAAAATGCCATCAAGAAAAAAAGTCACCTACCATCAAGAGTTTAAAAGCTGCTATTGCTGAAGTCTAATTTTTTACTAGAAAATTTCAGGGGTCTGTAAAAATGGAGAAAAACAACACTGAAAAAAAAAGCATTGCTTTTTTTGGTGAATAGATTGCCATTTTATACTCTGCTATTCCCCTGCCCCCATTAACAATCAAAGTTTTAACAAGCTGCAAGTGAATTATTTTTAAATAAGACTGATTCAAAAGAGGTGGTTTCTAAAAATATGCTGGGAAACATTCCTTAAAAAAATCCCAGTCCAAAAAACAACAACAAATCCCTGGAGGCAGATGGCAGGTGGTGGTAAGATCATCACAATTCAAATCCGCAGATGGCACAGCTACTCCAAATCAACCACAAACAGTCAGAGTCAGACCCATTCCTACTACAGCAGATGGAGAAAGCCACATAGCTCTGCTTCGTCTTACAAGAAAAGGCTGCCCCAGTGAGATGGCATCACCACAGCCTGACAGCTTTCACTTACAGACGAAGAGAAATAATAGCCACATTTTTCCTAACAGAAATAACCTACAACATGCTATTTATTACTACCACAGGAGAAACAAACCCAAGTATTATATTGATCAAGTCAGTCAAAATGAGAAGAAAAACCTGCCAGGACTAGAAAACAGCTTGGAGGCAGACTGGTATGTATAAAAAGAGTGTTTCTAGTTGGTTTATGGCCATTCGAAACAGACTCAACTGCATAAACCATTTGAAACGATGAAAATTTGCAAATTATATTCCTGCTGAACTCACAAAGATGTCCCTCTACAGATAACTCATTCAGAAAGGAGGATTAAATTCAGACAGTAAGTCCATTTGGGTAGAGAGGAGGTCATTGCATGCCCTTGATACAGACACCAAGACCACCCGGGACTTCTAAACAGCACTGAAACAGCAACCAGGTAGAGCAGAGCACGCGCTGTGCCCTCCTTTGGGGAAAAACGTCTGCACCCACGTGTATACTACACACAGCTGAGTGTACGGCAGAGGAAGAGCTTTCACCCTCAGCAGGCATTGGCTGTGAGCGTGCTGAGGATGGGAGAGCATTCCCCTCTGACTGCAGAAGGACTATTCACTGTAACAGCCCCCCATGTCAGGCTCAGCCAAGGCAGCACGAGATCTGCAACAGTTCGAGAGCCGGTACAAATTAAAGCTTTGATGCAAGAGGTAAGAAAGCCGCCCTGGGAAAGGGTGCTGCAGGGAGAGGAGCCATACAGGACAGAATCACAAGAAAAATGGCTTTCCATTTCTCCATCTATTTTCTTCAAAAGCAGGATGAGCTGAGAGCCATGCATTAAGCAGCCTGATGGGGATTTGAAGCTGCCAGGCTGACTACATGTGTCTATGCTCAGGGGGAAAGAATGTAGCTTACCTACTGCACCCTAATTACTAATCTATAAACGTAATTCACTTGATTAAGTTTTATTTGGACCTCAACTAAATTGTATTTGGACAACTAGGTTTTTTACAATCCCTTGGTCACAGAAGCGTGGCAACACTGTAATACATTTCAAAGAAGAGTCAAAGCAGGATTAGATAGAAACAAACGGGAATAAAGTTTATTCACTGTTGTCTGCTTTTAAAAGAGCAAATCAAAATCTTTTCAGTGATTAAAAAAAAAAAATCTTTTGAGGTTCATGTTCCTTCCTATTACTATTAATTCCATGTACATGTTGGTAGGTCACTGTCAAGTCTCTCCATTCAACAACCGTAATTCCAGAACTCTACTACAGAATTTGACTCTCCTCCAGCTATTGGCCTGCAAACTTTGCAAGCGCGCTGGACAGGAGCGGAACAAGGCTTTTACTTTGACAAGCCTCTACAAGGGGGCAGTGACTAATTTCAGGCCTTGGGAGCTTATAGTAAATATAAGCCAAAATCTGTCAAAGAATTTATTTTTTTCCTTTTTAAAAGTATATAAGATGAACCCAATGGAAGCACTTACCTGAAAAATCTTTCATCTTAGCTTCTGTTACCAGAATCTATTTGACACCATTTCTGTTACAGATTAGGATGTCAATGTGGAGAGCAATTAAGTGCTATTCTGGTCCTAGATGCTAAAGAAGTGCCCAAAGGCCACTCCAATTCTTTCTCATCTAGGAATGTCCAAGAGGCAATTAGATGTCAGCTCAGCTCCCCAGAGGTGTTAGGACAAGTGGGAAACCTCATTCCAACTGCTAATTTCTCCAACTGACAGAGATTATTATTCCATTACAAAAAGACCTTTAAAAATTGTTAACATATTCCCTTAAAAAAAATTTACACGTGCCTCCATCTTACCTGATGCAATCACTGTGCTGGCCCATAGGGTGTTTTCTATGCTTAAACTTTCATTTACTGGAGGGTCACTGTCCTCCTACAATAGAATTAAAAAAAAAAAATATATAAACAAACTTGTCCTTAATGCAAAAGACAAGAGTCACACAGAGGTGTTTGGAGAGGGGTGCTGGGAGAGTTCGTAGAGAGCCTCTCGCTAGGATGGAGGAGTCTCATAAACCCAGGTGAATCTCTGATTGGGTTAAAACCATGAGCACTTTGTTTCAGTGGAACAGGATTGGGGTGGAGGGAAATCTATTAAGATACCTCTGCCTGCTGAAGGCCCCCAGGAATAATAAATGAGAGAGGGATTTGTTAGCAGCTCTCCAGGGACTACAGGAAAATATTCCCTCGGTTGGTTCATGCGGATGAATAGCATTTCTCCTGCTACTGTAAGATCTCACTGAGAACCTGTTTGGACTGCTCAGCGATGCCTGGGAAGTTGTCTGATACGCAGGAGAGAGAGCAGTTACAAGAAAGAGTGATTCCTCTTAGGCACCAAAAGATTAATTCTACACAGTTGTTCCTTTGCATGAGAAAGTAAATTCATGTCTGCACAGGTTTTATACAAGAACTGCCTCCCCAAGCCACTCACCCGTGCCAGCATTATCAAACCAGATTAAATCATGCCACATAAAACCAGATTGAACCATGCCACATGAAAATAACAGATCAAAACCTATGATTTTGAACTAAAATACCAGCAAACAACTTATAAAAAGCTGTAACCATCTCCTATTTGTTACAAAACCATTTGTCCTCTGAAGGCTCCCCAAGGGTTATTAGATGAATCTCTCAAAATTCTCATAATCCCACTGAGAGGAAAAAACCCCACCTTTTGCCCCAAGTAGGCAATGCATCTTCCCAACAAGTCAAAAGACATATTTTTTTTAATGGTGATATCTCACAGTGGCTCTGAGCTGCTGCCCTCTGAAATAGGGGGCAGATATAAAACTGAGTTCACATAGGTTGCATGCAACTGAAGGCAAAAAACCAAGGGACTCAGGATTAAGACGGCTATTGCCTGATCTAGCTAAGATCCCTGTCTTTTCACAATTAAAGGATTTTAATCCTAGAGAGTCCATGGTGGTCCAGATTTCCTTCTGAACAGGCACCATGAATACATAACTACAGATCTCCATCCAAATGTTCAGGTCTAATACCTTCAAAGTAAGGTCCTTAATCCCAATCAGCCTACGACATTGTCTCCAAGTCAGAGCTTCAAAATACATATTTTTGTTTCAGATTTATTTCATGGATTTTATGAAGGAAAAAAAAACCAGGGGGAAAAAAAAAGAAAGACAAGACAAGGAATGGCAAGAGAGACTTCACTATTTCTGCTGAAAAACTCTGTCATCCTGGTAGCATTCAGCAGGTTTGCACAGCAAATACTACATATATGATTTCAAGCATATGTCAACAAGACTTACTCTTGTGAAGGTTCCCACGAAATTATGTATGTCAATATTGGGTTCTTCTGCATAGACATAGGATCGAATTTGCAGTAAGTCCTACAAAACAGACATGTTTTGGCAGAGAGTTAGACAACAGTATTTTAATAATGTACAAATGTTTCTACCAAAATACCTCAACTTCAAGCAAGAGTTACTTATCAAGTTAAGATAATTACTAAATTATATTACTCACTGGAGCCTAACTGTCTAAGAGAAAATACAATTGTTGTACCAGCTCCACTGAAGAGTATTTCTTGAACTGATACCTCAGAGAGCCCTGGGAGTTACTGAGATGTCGGTGCTCCATAAAAGATATTTCAGCCTGAATAATCAAGACAGCCTAAGACACTTATTACTTCATAGCACAGAAGGTTTGAACTAGTCTTCCAAGGCAACCAAGGAACACCCTATCACTCAGTATTTAGTTCAAGATGCCAGTGTCACTAGGAACAGCCCTGTGGTGACAAGAAGATCCGTCAGTTCTGCACAGTGTTTTCACTGCTGACTCCTGCACACTCCACAGGCGAAATGCCTTGCTTCAAAGCCTTTGTATAAAATAAACTTCTTGCACTTTTTACAGGTAGAACATCAATAAAACAGGTACTAAGATCCGCCCCCCCCAAAAAAACCAACCCAAAAACACACAAACTACTTTAGCTAGACGTTTTGGGAAACAGCATGTTTGATGGTGGTTATATGCTTATTTCAGACCATACAGTGGAGCTTCCATGTTGACAATGCTCATTTCACAAAGGTAAGCAATGAAAACTTAATTGCCTCTGAAGCCATTTCCCGAAAATTGGTGAACTGTGCCTCTGAACATACTGCAGCATGGAATGAAAGGGTGTGTTTGAGAAATACCACCACCAAGAGTACCTATCCTGCAACAAGACCTGTCCTGCAGTAAGTTACTGCAATGGTCTCTGGAGAGGAAAAAGAAAATAGGAGCATCCTACCATCAGCTACCTCCTGCTGCAAGGTCACCCTCCAGCTGCGGTGACAGCCACGCGGCGCAGAGACACCTAGCTTCACCTTACCTGAAAACGTGCCTGGCGCTTGGGAAAAGCTGGCTTATCCTCCTAGTCTTTGTTGCCAAAGCTAATCTGTAACGTGCACTGAGCCCCGTGCAGAACAAAGCTGCATTAACCTGGCTCTCAAAACAGCCCATTAACTGAAGCACCTGAATGTTTTTCAGGTAAAACAGATAACACGTGTTTACCAAGCAGAGTATTTTGTAGGAAAGCAGCTTACAGAAGCAGTTGGCAGTCTCTGAGTACAGGTAACAGGCAGCCGCAACTTCCAGTCTGTCTCACCATCCAGCTGGTCAGTGCGAAGGAAGCAAGACCCTGTGGGTTTCCAACACCAGTCAGTGCTCTTTCCAGATCTGTCTTGGGTACACCTATAGCTTATGAAATGAGCTGCATATCTAGGACTCCTTTCTCTCTTTGGAAACAGTATCTGATTTCGAGGAACATTTGTTAATAATGTAAGAATGATATTCTTGCGTCACACTTTCATTTCCTTCCACTAGTCCAGAATACAGTGAGATCTGCACTGTACCTTTAAGACATTTGAAATGTTCTCATTAGTCTTTATGGTTTCTAACGCTTCTGATCAAACAACTCCTTATCCCCCACTTACGAAAAACCAACCTGAACGGCAAGTAAAATGATTTACATCTATAACGCAAACCATTGTGCGACCCAATTCATTTACCCTGGATTCAACTACCTACATTCTTCAATTAGCAAACAGTATAACATCCCGAGAACTGGTGGTCCATAAAAGCACTTGAATTCTCTGTCTCTCTAAAATTTTGTTATTATCTATTTTTTTCACATTTCCAAAAGATAATTTTCTCTAAACAACCAGTGAAAGGTTAATGGCTATTTTGACAATTGGTTCCAGATGTTTACCATTCTTCTCGGACGTCCTCAGGAAGATCATGTCAGCAGGGACCCGCTGGTTCTGTTGGGAGAAGAAAGGCCATTATTGTGCATACAGCCCTGCACGCGCGTGCAGCCGCCTCCCACAGCTCCACCGTGACAAGCCAAGGGGCTATGGAGGAGAAAGAGGATTTCTTTGTCAAACCGAAGCTTGGTATTCATTTTGCTTTGAATCCTAAACTCGCTTCCCTGCAGAATTCCAAGTGCAGAATAATAACTGGTGCCAGCTCCCACTGACCAGACTGACCAACAGCTAGGTTTACAAAAGAGCTAATGAGTAACCCTAGAAGTATGAAGAAATTTTAAACTAACACTGGTTAGTTCAAGATGTCCCATGCTAGAAGAAAGCATGTATCTGGAGTCTACAGCTACCCTTCTTTTTTTTTGTACTGCATATTATTTTCAGACTAACAGTTTTAGAGGACATCGCTGCTTGCACAGAGAGCGTGTGAAAAAGGGGGCAGGGGGGAAAGGCATAAACCCTGAATAGTGATTAATTATAACTAGTGTTCAACACTTGATATTCTGAGCCTATCTTAAAACAAATGTGATTTCAAAATATCTCATTTTCTATGATCTTGCAAAAAAAGTACTTTACAAAGAAGAGATCCACATAAAGACTAACCTTTTCAACGATGATGAGGTCGCCTACTTGTATATTAGAGCTCTTCACCTTCACAGTCCCTGCAAAGGAAAAATATCGGTGCATTAGAGCAGCAGCAGGACAGGGTTTGTGGGTGCTGTGCGATGATCCTTACCTCCCTTCCTTCCACTTCACTATTCTGGAGAGCGCAGGTAACGTTTCTATCACAAGAATCAGGCAACACTGCTCTGTAAAGACTTACCAAGCCTACTGCTCCCACTGGGTAAAGCTGTAGGTTTCAATCTGCAAAAAGGGCTGAAAGCTTCTCGTCTAACATCTCCAGACCTCAGCCCTGGATGCAGAAACCCCCTGGTTGCTCTCTAGTGACAACTCTGAAACAAACCTTTAAACTTTTTTGCATACTGCTTAACCCAGGAATTTGAAAATACTTTCGGTGTCAGGCAGACAACAGAACAAGAACAGAAAAATTACAATAGGGAACCATCAACTCCTGACTCCTCTCCCTTAGGTGGTTGAAAACTTAAAGCTCAACTCTCAAGCCAAGAGCTGTAAGTAAAATGGGCCCATCTTAAAAACCAGGCTCATTTCCTTCTGTGCTGCAGCTCTCCCACCCCTCCTCTGCCTCTCAGTAGACACAGCCTGAACAAGCCCTGCAGAGTACCGGCCCTACAGAAAACGCGTAAATATTTATTTCTTTGCAGCTGTCAAACATTTCCCAGTTGCTTTAAAACAGGGGATTAATTAAACAATTGGCTAGTAATTTCAAATCATTAGCCAGCTCTAGATTTGGCTTCTCAGACTAACTAGTGATTTATAATCAGTTAATTTGAACCCTGCCTCTCTGTGTCTGTCTGTTATATTTCAACAAAAGCCTCTTTAATCTGCTGTGATTTGAGTGGAAGTGGGGGAGGCACGTGGAGCTCACCCCGGCACGGACAACACCCCTACTGTACCTCGAAATTCAGGGGCTAACTGGCCAGATAGCTGCTCAGGAGGAAAGGAGAAGGGGGAAGGGAGGGGGAATAGAAATTAGCACAAAGCACAAAGGTCACTAGGATTTTACTACTGGCAGTCCCTTCATTAGCATCCTTCTCAGGATATGCTTCAGTGTTTCTGCTCCAAATTAACAATGAAAGCCATTCTGGGCTCCCGGCAGCCTGCTGCTTTGGTGACACACTGTGTGCTTAACAACATGCTTCATCACTGCTGCTAATAAATGCAGACTTCCTTACATGCTGTAATTATTCCTACAAATTATAAGCAGTCATGGCCCATTTCACAAATATCTCATAGGTCTTTCGTGGATTCTGGGGTTTGCCTGGCAAGATTTTTAGTTTTAAAAAAAAAAAAACCAGGGTAAACAAAACGAACGCTGGGCTAAAGACATCTCTGCCGGGGCAGGAAGCATACCGGGGATTAAGAGTCCATTACGCAGGGGCTTGAAAAGAAAAGCCGCACTCCAAGAGGATCCAAAAAAGCATCCCTGGCAGTCTTCTGTATAGGCTATACAAAGTTAGGTACTATGACACTAAAAGGGTCTGACAGATAACATCTCTTCCTCCCCTTTTAATACGGTTATTCACCAAACAACAAAAAGTGCTTTTGAATATTCTCCTGTGTAAAGGAGGAAAAAAAAAAAAAAAAAAAAAACACAACCCTGTGTGCTCTCCCCACACAGGCACAGCAATTCCTAAACCACTGTGCAAAAAAGCTCTTGGAAGGAGAGGTGGATTTGTTTAACAGTATTTTAGGTATTTCCCTCAAAGATCTCAAGGATTTATCTGGTGACTATCAGCAGAGGAAGCACTACCTGCAGGGTTCAAGAACTGAAATTTATTTTTGTAGTGCTTTCCTTAATGATGCAAATTCACGCTGGAAAAGAAAAACTCATACCTGGACAAAGCTACAACGTGACGATTTCTTACCATTATGCACACAAAAGGCTTTTTGGACCATTATTCTGAAAACAGTATCATCTGCTTTAAAATTTTTCTAATACAAGAAAAATCAAAGCAGCTGGAGCAGATTTGTCTTGTTCAATAACCCTCCCAACCACACGTTTTTATAACTCCTGTATAAATGAGATGCCCTTTGTAGGTAGCAAAGCTAATTCTGCTTTTCCAGCCATACTCCTGGCCTCTCCTGGATGACATCTCTGCAGTATGTACCATATGTCCTGCTAAGAAGGCGCGGGACCAGATGTTTCCTTTGACTCAGGACTCCCATAAAGCAACTTACTTGAATTAGTTTTATTTTGATCTCGGGAATTCTGTAATTCCTTTTTCTTTCTGTGGGTAAACTACCTCCTAAACATTAGATGTTTTCTCACGCATGTTTAAGAAATTAGCTAATAACACAACTGCTTCATTTCCCAATATTGCTCTGCTAGTAAAGTATTTTTGTAATAATAAATTACTGCTTTTATAAATGCATCTAGAAGTGCTTCCTCTAAATACACTAGCTGTATTTAGCATTTACAATGCTTCCTGTTTGTATTTTCAGAACTTAATCAGAACACACGTCAGTGATTAACACAACTTAAAAAAGCAACTAGGCTTGATCTCTTATTTTTTGAAAAAAAGAATCAATTCTTAATATTTTCTTGATAATTGTTTCATTCTTTGCCGTATCCCGATTCATATATTTTTTAAAGACAAAAAAGTAAACACAATAAAATGTAAACAGTTTGTTCCAACTTCAGCTATGGCCTTTGCAATTACCACCAAATCTGCAGTGTGATGGTACCATAAAGCAGATTATTTGAAGTCTTAAATATATTAGCCAGACGAGATGCTTTTTTCTACCATGCGAGCACTTAAGCCAAGATTTCACAATAGATCTGCAGAGCTTCACTAAGGTACAGATCAAAACACTTACTTTTGCATTAAAGATGAAGCCAGAGGTTTATTAAAACAAGTCAAATGCATCTGAAAAAAAAGGGTTGTTTGGATGTGCTGCACCAAACTTTTGGCTTTTGCAGCCTTATGCTGTATAAACTGTGGAGCAGGACTCAGAGGGTTTGGGAAAATATTGTTTTTATATGGCTGGTAAATGCCAATGATCTGTATCTTAAGTAGCACCCCACAGTAGGAGGTCTCTTCCCATTTTTTTCTGTGGAGTTCTCTCTATTATGCAGTGTTACCCGGGGAGGGGGGCTGTGAGAGAAGAAAAACAAACCAAGAATTTGCAAGCACAGTTCTAGCTTTCTATCAAGCAGAAAGTCAGCACACAGGCTTCTGAACACAAGGCAGCTTGTAGGTTTATGAATAGGGGATTGAAATTTGATTATTTTTTATTACAATCCAAACAACTGTCCTTTAAATGGAGAGCTTTCTATTAAAAAAAACCCACCCAAATAACGCTTTCCAGAAGTCTGCTGGTTTCATCATTTTGGAACATAAATGGATCACATCAGCAGAAAGAGAAGAGAGGTTCAGGGTGGAGCTTTTTTGATGTTATGTAAAATAAAGGAACGCAGAAAACACACTACCGTCTACTCTGCCTCATGTTGCCCTCCAAAAAGATTAGTCCCTGGAGTTCAGAAACCATATTCAAAATAAAATGTGATCCAAAGAGGATTCTCCCTTTTTCTCTAAAAAGCAAGCAGCTTAGTGAATCTTAAAAAGCTTAACAAGAAGAGGGCATGAAAAAAGTTTCATGTACAGGAGCAAAGCTGCAAATCCAAAGTACCGCCCTAGGCGTGGGGGACGAGGCTGGCCGGAGTGCTGGAGCCAGAGAGCTCCTGGCCAGTGCCAGGAGCTGTGCCCGGCCGTGAGGAACCGCACACAAAGAGGACAAGAGGATCCCAATTCGGGAAAGCACTTAAATCTATGCTTACTTCTGTCCCTATACAAAACTGAGTATAAGCATGTCCTTAAGTCTCCCTGATGCCATTCAGACCTCGGTATGTGTTTACATCCATGGGGTTGGAGGGACTGGGAGACTAAGGTAACACTGGGAGGCTAAGGCTGGAGATGGGAAAAACTATTCTCCACCCGCCTGAACTGCAGCTTAGTGCAAATACTCAGGAGAAATAAAAATAGCTTGGAGAAAGCTACAGCGCTCCATCAGATCCATTACAGCTAGTCTTCAAGACAGCAGTGCTCAATGTTGAGCCTCACCTAATCCCCCTCCCCTAAAACACTGGCTTTAGAGGCGAAACTATTTTAAGTTTTAAAAAAATTATAAAGCAACGTTTCAGAGGGCTTTTGTGCACCCGTACCCTTCTGCACTGCCCCTTTTCAGTACCAGGCTGTGCCAATATCCTGAAACATGAAGTGTGCTATTCAACAACAAAAAAAAAAAAAATAAAAAAAAAATTAAACAGTCCAAGGCAAGTCCTACCTGGAGTTTTGTCAGCTACACTGAAAATTAATGGTTAAAATCAGCTATTCTCAAATTTATTTTGGTATTTGCTGCTTCTACTTCTGACCCAATGAAGGGCTTCCTTGAAAGCTTGCCTACTTTTTCTAACTGTACTAACAGATACAATAAACCAAACCCAACACTCTTCCAGCCACAGTGGCCTCACAAGGCACTTCCCTGCTCCTAGGTGATTCTCAGCAGTGCTAGCATTTTAATCAGTGGTAAGGTAGACGTTCAGGTCTTCTGAAAAGCTTGAATACTGAGATTCTGTGAGAGACAGAAAATTACTTTTCTCTCCAGACCATGAGACAATCATAAATAATCTTCTGTGGTTTTCCTACTCAAAACGATCCTGCTAGAGAGTCCCATGCCTGTTTCTGCACCAAATTCATGTTAAATAAAGTGGCTTAAGACTTTCGGCTAGTGCCCAGCTGCCAATCCTCCTGGGTTTCTTTCACAAAATTAGAAAAGTTAAAGGACTGGGGGGAGGGAAATCATTCATGGGAAACGTAATAGCAATATGAAAAGAACTAAAGGAGAGGTCAGGCCCCTTATAGATCATTGAATAGAATCCAGAAGGCAACTCTTTTATATCTTTAAATAGATGTAGTACACCCCTCTTGGATGAGGCTTTTGTTGGTTGCCAAGCATTTTAAGTGTTGTAGTAAGAACACGTTATTAAAAGGGGATTTAATATTCAGAAACTCAAACTCCTAGTTTGGAGTTGCCTCATAACTTCTGGCATGTGAAATATATACAGCCTTACGCAACTACATTTAAAAAGCAGCCTTATTCTTAAAAGTGCAAGTGTCGAAAGCAGCACATTTTTACTACACCTAGTTCACTGCATCTTAATTCAGGGGTATAAACTTCTATAACAAAGAAACTGGAAATGAAAAAAAGAAGTTGCTTAAATTCAGTTCATTCCCTTTTTAAAAACAAAACCCAGGCCTCACCATCATTGTCATGGTATTAGGAGTAACTCCATAGTGAGGCAGCATTGGATTTTTCAAACAAGAATTTAAATGTCTTTGTTAGGTACGGCACAGCTGTAAACAATGGCCAGAGCCAGGGATCGGACACAGCTGAGCTGCAGCCTGGGCTCACTTACAAACGAGGTCTCCAAACTCCTCGCAGTTGGAGGAAGGGGCTGAAGATGACGCATACAAAAAAATACAAGATAAGATATTGCCAATATTGAGGAACTACATCAGTCGCTGCTAATAGAAACACACAAAAGATGTGATAACATATCACACTGTCTCTTTTAGCAAAGGACTTGCACAATCTAAGCCCCTGCCTGGTACAACCCAAGCAAAACTATGAAACTCAACGGGTATTGCATGTTCAATAAGTGATGGAACACATAAGTATGCACGGGTTAAATTTAAGGTGACTTGCTTGACACTTACAAGCTCCTTCAGTACACAGAGTACCTGTATTTAACTATGATTTGCAATACCTGTGCTGAAAGGATCCTCAGTCCTGGACACCAGAACACAGCCTACCTTCACCCTCAGTAGCTGAATCTACCTCTGCATAAGCATCTGCTGACAATTTCACAGACCCTAGATTTAATTCTTCTAGTAAAGTGCTTTTGCAAGTTATCTGGCTGTGTGGATCCTCCTCCCTTTTTTAAGCACACGTTTGTTGTTTTCATTAAAGAATATGAATTGGTAGCTTATAGGAACCCTTCTTACATCTGTCTCTCCTACCGACAGGGTGAACAAGCAAAAAACACATGCAGGGGGAAGACATGCATTATTACCAAAACTGGAAGAAAAACAAACAACCCCTCCAAACAACATATCATATGTATATGTGTGTGTAATATATATATACACACAGCTCCATTCTTGTTTTCTTCCTACTGTGCTGTTTGCTGTGTTTGCCTCTCCCTCCCTTCATCCATGCAACATTACAGAGCGCTTCTCTCCCATCATAGCTTTGCAGGAAGGAAAATGCATTTCCCTTCTGGAAATATCCACCTCCACAACCTAGAACAGTTCAGATCCAGTTTCATTTTCTTTGGTGACTCCAATCCACCAAGAAGGGACAATAAATGGGAAAGACGTTTTGGCCTACACTGGAGTTAGGAGCAAGCTGGGTTTAAAAATATCACATAAGCTGCCTGGAAGCTCAGCCCTGCCTGGTGCTGGCTACAGTGAACTCCCAGCCCACCAAGCAGGCTCCTGCGCGTGTAAACGCACTGGCTGCCCACTCCCCATGCCTCGAGTCGCCAAGATGATGCTCTGAAATTATCTGAAGCAATTAACACACAGACCCCTCACATCAGCTGTGTATCTCCCTAGGAAACCCTCAGCAAAGCCTAGCATCCACTGCAGCCCGGTGAGGAGCCATCCACGAGAAGCCACCCGGACCCCCGAGGCCTCCGCAGCGGCAGAAGTAGCAGCGTGGCCAAGAATCCACGTGCCCACGAGCCCATAACCCCCCTCCCCATTCCTTGAACTCTGCTTCTCCGACTGTCAGCAGCATTTGATTGAGTTGCAACCCCCGGCGCTGCCGCAGCTGCGCCAGGACGCAGCGGGCACGCTGGAGCCGCCGAGCCGACCTCTCGCTGTGAGCTTGCTGTAGATCTGCGAGTTCACTTCCTTGTCGCGCATGTAACATCTGATCTCCTCCGCGGCCTCTCGGATGACGGTAACAGCAAGCACAAATCCCTAGAAGGAGCATGGGGGGGGGGCGGAACAGAATGGATGAAAAGGTCAGGAAAAATCACATCTGCCTCTAATAAGAGCAATATTTATTAGTACCAATGCCAACAATCTGCATTTCCTTATTCTATTTTCTCTCACTAAATCATTATAGGGATATTATGTGTTGCTGTCCAGAACTCCTAATAGCAAACTAAACACAGACTTGTCGCCTAAAAAATTATGGTTGTGTTTCTTAGCTTTACCACGATGGTCTGTCAGTACATCCCAAGCAAATTTTTGTAGATTTTACCTGAAGAGTGTAAATAACATATTTCATCTCACTTTACAGGTGAGTAACCAAGACTGAGAGGGGTTACACAGAAGTCCAGTGTAAGATAGGATCCCTCAAATCTCAGTACTCCCTCCCTCGCAAAGCCATCAAAGTTAGCTCACCTAATCTGGGAGGTTTCTTTATATAGAAATTTATATAACCCCTTTTTTATATATACATATATATATATACACTTACATAACGTGCATGTATTCGTGTGTATGTATACACACACTCAACCTACACAAATAAGCACTCTAAACACATTAATGTGAACTACTCATAGTGTAATTACACATTTGTCTGATTAAGGTTTCAGTCCTACTTTTCCGTGGATATGAGAAGTCATTTAATTTCCTCTTGTCATGAGGAAAATGCCCACATCACATCCTTCACTATATACAAAATTACTAAATTAATGCAAAACAATTCTTTTGGGGGCTAGTACCACAGAGTCATTTTTTTGTTAGGCACCATTCAGCTCAGACTCACTAAAAAGTTACAACACTCCTCATCTGTTACAGAAGAAAAATGAACTTTTTACAAGCTGTATTCTTGAGCCATGTACTGATTAGCTCTGTCAATAAGAAACTTTTTTTTTATTTTAAGAAGGGGGCAGGGTGATGTTAGAAACTGAGGGCTACATGAAAAACACATGTCTCTAAATGCCCACCTACCCCAACAGGAGATTTTGCCAGTGGGTTGCAATTTCTGACTTTAAGAAACTTCCTCTTTAGAAAGAACGGCCTGCACACACCTCCAAAAACTGTGCATATGAGTTGTTAAGGGGAACTTGTCGACCTGAACTCCACAGCCACCTCAGGAAAGTCTTGCTGTGGAGCATTGCTAATGCTACCCAACACGGCAACAATTCAAATTCTCACATTTTTTTAAACAAATTAAAATGATAAGGAATGACTAAGCTACTAAGACTGAAGGAGAGCAGTTTCTTTAATTATTAAAATACCAAGGTACACTTCACCTGCTGGCTCTCACAATCCTATAATAAAACTAAATAGTCCCCAATTCTAGTACATACATATGCATCTAAATTCATGATCTAGATTAATATCAGTCTTGAAATACAATGTAGTATGTTTCTGCAGTATTTAAAAATGCAGACACATGAAGAGACTCAGGGATGGGCATTTACTTTTTTAAAAAATGCCTGTATTCAATCCTGCATTTACAAACATTGAAAGTAAGAAGCCATTATTACAATATATTCAGAGAAGTGTTTTACCCCCCCAGTGTTCAGGACCACGACCATCTGTTTTGCACCACCATGGAAGATCTCTCATTCCCATAACCAACAAATCAAGAAAAGCATGAACATTTCTCTTCCATTTACAAGTTGCATTTCTGTGTTTAGCTAGAGATTTCTATCTGCTTCCCAAAATAAAATAAAAAAGCATCAGTTATTTTCAACTCATGTTTCAGCTGTTTGAAGACTCTTCAAATAATCACCCCAAAATATTCCCACATGTGCCTACTCACTGTGTCATCTCATATGTCATTCCATCCCCAACACTCGTATTAGCAGCCAGTAATGAACAAAGACCTTTCTTATCCTGCTTTCTGGCAGCTCATATGCCAAATTCTAATTGCTCACCTGGCACAGACAAGTCACAACTGCCAATGCAAAACCCTGAAGAGAGATCCTCTGCATGCACGTATATATCTTTATAGCACGTATATATGTCTATAGAACAGGAGCTTATGAAACGAGCATCAGGTTCACACAGCAAATGCAATACAGCACACCCTCGAGAGAGAATTCAGTGAGATTCAGGCTTAAACATAAACAGAATTTTAACAGCAATGTCCCAAAGCTGCCCCTTCACTTCTTTCTGGCTCTTACCGAGGATTTCACTGTACTGAAAGTCTATAAGGCAGGAAAAATTCCCTTTTTCCCTCCTCAGCTCCCTCAATAGAGCCACAAATTTTTACCACTACCATTTCTCAAATGAGTGCACAAGTAGGGTCTTAGAAAGAGCCTTGTGCTTTTTAAATAAATTTTCAGATTGTTTTGTGTCATTTCTTTAAAGTAAAAAGGATGTCTATCCTTGGAGATTTTCAAAACTCAGGTAGATGAATTAAACCAATCTAAGTTTAAAGACAGCTGTGCTTTGAGCAGACAGTTGGACCAGATGCCCCTCTGAACAAAAATTATTCTACAATACTGTGAGCTGAAGTGCAGCAGAGAAGTTCTTCACATAGGAAGAGAAATAATAGTTTTACTGGGATAAAAGAAAAAACATATAGGTACCTATATTTAAGCATTTGAGCAGTTGTAACTGGCTCATGCAGTGCATTTTAGAGATTTAAGAAGCCCATTCTATGCAACTATTCCTCTCTCTGTCTCTTGAAAGCACTGGAGTTTTTGCTTCAAAACTGATTATTATCGATTTCCTTTGATCACAGGTAAAACACATGGCTATCAAAAGAAACGGGCAAATAGCTTACAGGAAGGAAAGAGTATCTGCACCTTGAGTGAGTGTGAATATGCCTCTATATATTTATTTTTATATGTGGGAGATTTGCAGAGAGGTGTTTCTCGTTTTTTCCATTTGTTTTTTACAATGTGGTTAAATATGAAGCAGCCAGATGACCTATCCCAAGGCCACAGGTCAAACTGTTTGGCAGGGGAGCATAATTTGCCATCACTGTGCATATGGCTGCTCATTAAGGTCACTTTCGAAATGTGCCCTTCGGTCCTTCACTGCAGTTGCCAGGCTGGTCTGCGCTCCCACAAGCGCTGGCCCTTGCGCGATCACCCCGGGAGGCCACAACACCCCACGCAGACCCTCCATGAGGGTCTGAACAACACACACATTGCCAGGGAAATGTATTTGCTCTGGTCTCCATTTGTTTTCATAGAATCATAGAATCATAGAATGTTTTGGGTTGGAAGGGACCCCTAGAGGTCATCTAGTCCAACCCCCTTGCAGTGAGCAGGGACACCACTAACTCGATCAGGTTGCTCAGAGCCCCATCCAACCTGTGCCTTGAATGTTCCCAGGGATGGGGCCTCCACCACCTCTCTGGGCAACCTGTTCCAGTGTTTTACCACCCTCATTGTAAAGAATTTCTTCCTTATATCCAGTCTAAACCTACCCTGGTTTAGTTTAAAACCATTACCCCTTGTCCTCTCACAGCTGGCCCTACTAAAAAGATTTTCCCCATCTTTCCTATAGGCCCCCTTTAGATACTGAAAGGCTGTAATCAGGTCTCCCCGCAGCCTTCTCTTCTCCAGGCTGAACAAGCCCAACTCCCTCAGCCTGTCCTCATAAGAGAGGTGCTCCAGCCCTCGGATCATTTTAGTAGCCCTCCTCTGCACCCGCTCCAACAGTTCCATGTCCTTCTTGTGCTGAGGGCTCCAGAGTTGGACACAATACTCCAGGTGAGGTCTCACCAGAGCAGAGTAGAGGGGCAGAATCACCTCCCTCGACTTGCTGGCCACGCTTCTCCGTTTTCTCACGTTATTCACGAAGCCCTGCTGCCCCTGCAGTCACAGCAGCCAGCGGCGAAAGCTCTGTGCCTGTTGTGATGAACAAGTTGGGGGCAGAGTCCTCTTGCATCCCTGCCAAACTTCTGCAACATAAAGCTTAAGGCCAGAACAGGCATCTACACTACAACATGTACGGAGCAGGCCTGAAGAAGTATGCTAACAAAATGATTTAAGGTGCAAAACTTACATCCTAGAGAAAAGGCACCACAAGGAATTTTGTCAAACACTGAAACTTTCTTGAATAAATAAGCCTTAAATGACCTACCAGAGGAACCCAGTATGTGTAAAGTGCACCAAGCCTCATTTCAACAACAAATTGAGAGCAGGCCAAAAGCAAGAAATAAAGGTTGAAGAAGTATTTGAACTGGTTAAACAACACCTAAAAAAAAAAAAAAAAAGAAAAAGAGAAGGGAGGAGATTAATGGAGTTCAGACATTATGCATATTGAACTAACCACCAGAAACATTTCTGCATGCTCCTCCAGTGTCTAAGTGCTAACTTAGGGCAGTCTTAAAGTAGATCTGGACACTCAGGACAGATCTGTGTCTGGTTTGCTGCTGCCCTAAGGCAGGCTTTGCAGGAGGCCCACCAAACACAACCCAAACTTTAATTATTTCCTCCAGCTCCAGGTTCTGCACCTGACTACTGTAAAACCACTGAAACTGGGGAAAGCATTGGGGCGGGATGATGAAAAGCGACTTTCTTCACACTTACCCCAGGGAGAAATGTAAAAAAGTTGTATTTCTGATTGTTGATCACATTGCGAGGGTATCTCTGGTCTCTCTTCTCTGGGTGGCCAAGCCAAACAGTACGAGGCCTTGGGTCTCTCCTTCCACAGCATCTTAAGCACTCACAACACCTATAGAAGGAACATTAATTCATTAATGAGTTAATTTTTAACACGTTTCTATGACACACACACACACAGACACTCTCCGCCAGCCAGGCAGAACAGCTGAGCATCACTTCTTCATCTGTCACTCACCACTTCTCATCTGTCAATTATTGACGTTATTACGAGCATCTTAAACCCCAGAGCTTGACTTTCTACCAAATACAGACACTCCACCTGCTACAGCCACTGCAGACCTGCCTCACGGTCTGCTGAGCTATGAGCAAACATCTCGTATGGTGTCAGAGCTGTTACTAAAACATCACACAACCACGTGTTCAAAGCTGGGCAGGCCTGCGGTAGTGCTAGAAATGTGCCTGCTGCAATCAGGGGTGAGGAGGCTCCTTGTTTTGCTTCAAGAAACCAATGCATGGAGAAGCGTGGACCAAGCTCATCACTACCCTGAATCGGTGCCGGCTGCCGGGAGAGTTTCCGCCTCCTGCGAATGGAAGGGCTTCAGGAAGCAAGGAACGGTGGGGCACGGGCACAGGTGGAAAGGTCCCCTGATCCTGGATTGCAGGTTTTATGCCAGAAAGCGCCCATGAAAAAAACAGTAACAGGTGCTTTCTATTATTTCTTCTGTTTCCTTGTTGGTGTATGGGAACTCCCCCCCAAAAAAGGGGCTTTCCCATTTACAAACTGAACTTAAAACAGGAATGCACGTATGTAAAGTGTTCTCCTATGTCCTAAAGAAAAGAAGAGAGGGAGACAGATTCTCCTCCTTCCCTGCAACCCCTATTTCACAGAAATTTATACCTTTTTAACAGGAGGGTTTAATATTCGCATATTTGAATTTTTGCACTTTTTAGAACAGTCTTGCTGAGGAATAATAATCTATAATCCTCTAAAAATCAAACCTTAAGAGGAATCTGAAAATAGATACTAAATGATGACTTTATTTTTACAGTATAACAGTGATTAGCTCTGTTTATGTTAATGGAAAATTGTATATTAACTACTAATGAATAACACATTCTCAAGGACTGAGAACACGCACTGTAGATCCAGCTGCATGGTCTCAGGTTGTTACTTTGGCTGTAGTAATCCATATTTTCAGCTTTCCGGGTGACAGTCCCACTGCAGCACCACTGCGAAGGCTGCAAGTTTGGGCAGCCCAGCCCAATGCCTGGACCCAGCAACACAAACCCCAGCTGCCAGAGAAATGGCTGCAGTGATTTAAGTTCATCCTATTTTCAATCAGACCAATCCAATATAACCTCTGATCTGATTTTTTTTCCTGCATTTTTGTCTACTTTGTCAGCAGTATCTGTTCTTGTTCCATTAAATATTGTCAAGTTTCAATTACCCAGCACAACAATTACTTTTTATATCCTGCAATGCCACTTCTCCAAAAATTGTTCAAAATAAACAAAATATGAACATGTCGGCACGCTGATTTTTTTTACTTTTTCACCTCAGGCTTATATTAAAGCCATTTATTTAACATCATTTCTGGCCTTTGGTAAAAGTTATGTGAGAATTCAGGAAAGCCACATCAACTTCACTAAGGCTGACATGGTCACTGAAGGATTCCCTCCTCTCTCTGGGGGAGATATGAGATGGGAGCTACATGGGTGCTCAGAGCACCGGCGCACAGCATCTCACCGAGGGGCCCCTCGGCAGCCCTGGGCCAGCGGGGCACCCCGGCCTCTCCCCACTGCCGTTGGGGAGCTCTGGACTCCTGGAAAGCTTCCCAGCAGAAAAGGACCTGGGGGTGTTGGTCAACAGCCAACTGAATATGAGCCAGCAGTGTGCCCAGGTGGCCAAGAGGGCCAACAGCATCCTGGCTTGTACCAGAAATAGTGTGGCCAGCAGGAGCAGGGCAGTGATCATGCCCGTCCTGGGCACTGGTGAGGCTGCACCTCAAATGCTGGGTTCAGTGTTGGGCCCCTCACTCCAAGAAGGACATGGAGGGGCTGGAGCTGTCCAGAGAAGGCAAGAACTGGGGAGGGGTCTGGAGCCCAATGTTCAGCCTGGAGAAGAGGAGGCTGAGGGGAGACCTTATCGCTCCCTACAACTGCCTGACAGGGGAAGGGAGCCGGGTGGTCTCTGCTCCCATGTAATGGGCGATGGGATGAGGGGAAATGGCCTCAAGTTGCTCCAGGGCAGGTTTAGGTTGGATATTAGGAAAAATTTCTTCACCAAAAGGGTTGTCAAGCACTGGAATGGGCTGCCCAGGGAGGTGGTTGAGTCTCCATCCCTGGGGTTATTTAAAAGCCGGGCAGACAAGGTGCTTAGGGACAGGGTTTAGTGGTGGGATGGCAGGGTTAGGGGAACGGTTGGACTTAATGTTCTTAAAGGTCTTTTCTAACCTAAACAATTCTATGA
Organism: Gorsachius magnificus; assembly: GCA_034008185.1. NCBI lineage: Eukaryota > Metazoa > Chordata > Aves > Pelecaniformes > Ardeidae > Gorsachius > Gorsachius magnificus. Next base: position 18,927,046 of record CM067091.1, read on the forward strand.
TTCTGTGACTCGCCACAGTCAATAAATAAATCCCAGCGATAGCACGTGGTGCCTGTATTTCAAATTATCCAAGTTAAAAATCTCCTCCAGCACACAGGGGGGTGTCATACATAACAAAACCGTACTCCCCGTTTTGGAAACCACCACGCTGCCTACAAGCTTCAGGCTGTTTTCTCAACTAAAAGACCCCAGGGATGAGGTGACAGGAAACATTTATTCTCCCGAAAAACGTGGAGTATTAACACGCAATTTGTTAAGCAACGGTAACCTCCCAAAACCGCAACTTTCTTTCGCAGGCCGCTGCCCCAGCCTGCCCACCACCACCTCCAGGAGCCTCATGGGGCCTTCAGCCCGGCTGCTGCCGCCCGCGAAAACCCAGCTCTCACACGGATTGTGGTGAATAAAACCTCGTGCTGCTCGATGTAACAAACCTTTACTTGAAGCAATGAATCAAACAGAGCGTCGGTAACTTGGTGGGAGATGCAAGGACTTATCAGCAATCCCTTTTGTACCTTGAAAAAGCCTCTCTGTGCAAACTTGCAGCATTGCACCCTCCCAAACCCCCAAAGGGTTATTTTTCTGTTGTCACTGCTTCTTACTGAAAGCCAAGCTCTTCTCAATCCCCCTTGTTCCTTTAAAACCAGCCGACTGAATTTCATTGACATTTGGGAAAGCCAGCATCAGCCGGATTGATAACCAAAGGCTTCAGACCTCTGACAAACATCTTTCCAGAAACCACCGCTAAGATCTGTCCTTGAATCACGGCATTCTGCCACAGAAGTGCAGTTAAATACACACCTAACTGAAAGAAATAACTATTTAAGTAAGCACACAAAGCATCTGGCTCTTGAAGCCGCTACCTTACCAGAAGATACACACAGCTTGCAGAACAGAGTTTGCAACTCGCCACGCAGAAGGTGGTTTCCTACAAAGACACCGTTTTTTTGTTTTATGCCCTGCTAGGCACAAATAAACAGAAAGAAGTGTTATCAGTTAAGTCAGTTCCTTCAGTAGATAAGAGGAGTAAAAATCAGCTTTGCTTCCAGAAGTAAAGAAAAGGTGTCGCCATGTGATTCAGTGCTCCGTGAGCAGGCACAGACATTAACTTCACAAGGCTGACTTGCAAGATAATTTCTCACAAGCTCTTAAAACCAGACAAAAAGATTTTTGCATAATCAAATTACTTTGACATTATTATATTTCATGAAGAGTGGCAGGTGAGCCCTGAAAAGGTGGATTTTTCTCTAGTCTGTGCTCAAGAACAAGCTAAGCCACAAGCACACAGGTGCCACCCAAACACAGAAGGTTTTCTCGCTCAAAGCAGCTTTCAGACCAAAATGCTGACAAGACAGCAGAGCACTACATAGCACCCACATATTGGAACTGAAGGAAGATGAAATCACAAGTTTTGAATGGTGCCAAATACCAGCTCCATGCAAGTCAAACTCTCCATTCCAAAACCAGTGTACTTGTAGGGTCCCCCAGTTTCAACAATCCCTCCCCCTGTTTATCACTGACCATGTACAGGTCGGCTTTATCAAAGCCTCTGCAGTCGTCAACCCTGACTTGCAAACTGTTAATTTACTGAAGAAGAGAAAATTAGGAGAATGTACGAAAATATGACAGAAATAAACACAGTGGGTAACGCGAACAGTTCAAACCCCTAGTAGCAATGCACACCTAGCTCAAATTAGTGGAATAAAATAATTGCAGATGCTTTACTGTTCACGTATCTACAAAAGGCATCAGGCTTCCTACACACTTGCACCACCACTACTGCCATCTCTGCTTACTTTTAGACAGGGACATTGCCTGTTACTCCACATTTGTAACATTTCTAAGACAATGGACTTCCATCTTCAACTATTCCCTAGGTAGTACCATAAAACCATAATTAACCTAAGTACCCTAAACATAACCCACTTCAGAAAGCTACGCTTGCCCCTGAAATATCAATTTTTGTCAAGTCTACAAACTTTTTTTTCTTGTTAAGCAAAACTAACTAGTAGATCTTTCTTCCCCACACGGTTGTGTAGAATACCCACACCTGAAAGGCATTCACCAATGTGAGACAAACAGTAAAGTTGGTGTTAAACACTCAAATTGATAAACTTCACTTCAGAAGTATATTTTATCAGCTTGATAACTTTTAATTGCAGTTTTCTTTTGTGTTTGCAGATGAAGACCTAAGACAAATAATCACTTGTATCCCAAATACATTTTCGTGGCAAATAGTGAAAATGGTGGTAACTGGATGTCAATAGGAAATAGATATGCTCTATGGGGAAGAAAAAAAAAGAAGTGGTTTTCCTTCTTTCACAATAAAGAAAACTACTCAAGATTAGCCTTGATGCCATGTTTTAATGACTGTGAATTCAGAATGACCTCTGTGATAATGTTCCAAACAAGAGGCTTTGCCCAAGGGAGCAAACCTGGTGTCCACACCCCCCATTTCATCAAAATGTGCTTCCCAGTTACAGAGTCAGTCGGTCCTTGGAATCAGACATCTGAAACCAGTTACCTTTGTTTATTTTTTAGGTTGGGCCTCTTCTAGGGATTGTACTCAACAGCAAAAATACCTAGGCACCTATATCATAATATTTACAATAGGATAAGGCTCAAAGAGGGTACTACTATAATTTAATGTATTTTTTACTTGTGCTGGGAATTGTTTTTACACAGTAAAATTCACCAGTACGCTCCAAAGAACTTTCCAAATATCTGGGCAGATCTTCAAACCAATACCTAAATCTCCAAAGCAGACTTCCAGACATTTTAATAAGTTCAATAGCTCATCAGCACTTTTTCTTCATGAATGTATGAGAAAATGGCAAATGAACCCCACAAATTCATCAGAACATTTTAACTCAAGAAGAGTGCGCTCTGCCCAACTGTTTACATAAAATTATATTGCTTTTAGTCTTTTCCAAATTACTATGAATTCATTAGTCTGTGAATGCTAACACCTAGCACTGCAAAATGGCTTACACTTGCATGGTTCTAAATGAGACAGCAGCTCCCAATACCAACAGCACCCAAAAAGGCAGGGAAGTAGAGAGCAATTGCACAAAAGTGAAATTACCCCAAATTTAGCACACGTTCTGCAACGAAAGCCATGACCTCTCGTAGTGCTCCCACCGCAGAGATACTTGTTGCTGTAAGAACTTTAATTTACAAATGCTATGTTACTATAAGGCTTGAGAATTGATCTAAAAATAATGCAGTTCCAAGTATAAGCAAGAAAGAGCATGGGAGAATCTGCTGTGTAAAAATAACAGTTTTGTGAAATTCCTGCCTGGCTAGAGTCACAGTTTTTGCAATTCCCTGAATTACAGCAAAAGCAAACTGAAAGCCTAGTAAGACAAACAAAAGAGAAACTTCCTGCCCAGTGAGTTTTTGAAGGTGATTACCAGTAGTATCAATGCTCAAGTAAAGAGCACCCAGAATTTCTACTAAGAAGTCTCCCGCGTAGCCTTTTAGCATGAAGTTTCTATGCAACGTTAAGGAATTTATAAAAAGAAAACAAACAAACAAAATGAAGTCCAACCCAGGAACACAATACTACAACCAGCAATAACAAGAGTCACACATTGCAACACTTTAACTGGGGAGGTTTATCAGCGCTCAGGAATCCCATTACATCATTGTCTCGAAGCCTCCTCCAGAATGGGCAGTGCTGAGCAAGGAACTCACACCGAAAATGCTGAAAAAACAGCAAATGCTGATCTTTATCCCATATACATTCAAAGAGCCCCAAAGGGGTTTTGTTATGAAGGCACCCAGCCAGTCCCAGTGCCGGTATTTAACTCTTACTTATCCTGTGACCTTGTTTTTCCCCTCTTATCCCACAACCACCCAGCAGCTGCCTGTGCGTTCCGGGCAGGCAGGAGCAGACGCCCACAATCCAAACCCCTGGCTAGCACCGATGTTAAGCCGCAACCGTTATCTCTGCACAATAATTGCGCAAGCACCAGCCCGGGGCTTGTCGAAATAAGTTAGAAAAGGAGCTTTTGGTAAGAACACAGACATTTCTCAAGCACAGAACCATGTGCTCATTCTCATCACCCCCCTCAAAGATACTCCATTGCGATAATTTTTTTAAACTTTTTGATGATGTCTTAAACTTCATTAAGGAAGAATACATTACTAAGCTCATTAGTTCTGCTTTAAAATCCTTGACATGACACCTGTGATCCTTACAAAGCACTTTACATGAACAGGGGTGGCTGCAATGGCAGATTGTGTTTTAACAGACTAATGGCAGGTTTCATTAACCTTCCCAGAGCCACGTGCCAACAGGACAGTTTCCCTACCCAAACCCTTTCTGTCTTACGTGTACCGATCTTGCAATGTGAGTGAACGCCGGTCTCCACAGCTGCTTTTATTACTGCACCAGGTTGTGTTTGGCACAACGCATGGTGCGACCCCAGTGCAAGCCCGGTGCTCACCAGCACTGCACGGCTGCCATGCACACACAGGAGCCAAAGCAAAAGCCCCCAAAGCTGCCAAGGACTTGTGCTGCGGGGAGAGACGGCCACACTTAGGTTGCAAAGTCCTGGGCCGTGTCGCTAAGTATCTGGCTTGGAATGTCCACGTACTGGGACGACAAAACAGAACTCGTACTGAGAGCAAAAGGCAAAGAAGACACAGAAAGATGGGTGGTGAACCTAACAAGGAACATTTCAGACCATTGCCTTTCCCCTTTCTCCTCTGGAAACTGAATAATCTTAACCTCAAAAAAAAAAAAAAAACCCACTCTGACAAATCCACTCATTTGGGTACCAGCAACAACGTACTCTGAGTGCATATAAACAAGTACACAAACATGTTTTCAGTTTATCCTGGTGCTCATTAAATAAAAAGTCCTTTAGACTGGGGCAATCAGCTTTTTCCAGTTAACTTACTTGTTCCTCCCTGAAATAATTTTACAGGCATTGCATAGTTCTGTGATCTACTGTTTCTTTGGGTTTCTGTTTCTTCCCTATTTCTGGGTATCAAGCTTAAAGACCTGGATGATGAGGGAAGGGGCTGCTCAGGCCATCACATTCCTCCAAAGTTTTCTGCTCAGGGCGAGGTCAGTGTCACTGGAGGAAGTTGGCTGTTTCTGGCAGGAGACAACTATTGGCATTATTAGGAATAGTAAACTACTTTCCATCAGGAAATCAGAAGATTACATCCTTGAACGGGAAGGAGATTGTCGAGAAAAACAGCTGAAAGGTTATATTGCTGCTTAGAGATGCTGACAAAATTAGCAGGTGCTTTCCAGGAATGGGAATCACAAAGTTACAGAAGTGTGAGCAGTTTTCTGTAGAAGTTTAGGAATACATATTCCTAAACATTTCTCCTCCATTTTGCAGCTGAAGCACTGAAGAACAGTATTGCAACAACCTCTGCCTTATAGTAAACCTAAAGTCACTGTACACCATGAACTTTTTCAAATTATCTTACAGAAAGAATGTGAAAGATACATGAAGACAGCTTATATGGGGAAGCTTATAGAGCACTGCATCATTCACATTTTAAATCATAACTTGGCAAAAATAATAATAAAAACCAAACTCACAAATCCCCAAATAAAACCACAACCACTCAAAAGCATCTCTTTCAATGTGAACTGCATGCGAAACCTTGAGTCCCAAGTGATGTGGCCCTCAACCTGCATGAGCGGTCGGTGTTGAAGAGCAGGTCTACTGCGTGCTTCCCTGGGGATGATGTTTGTTTACAACAACGCATTCTTGATGATGATGTAAGAAGCAGTAACATGACGGATTGACTATCAGATGCCAGATTAACAGCCATTACCAAGTAGCACGTTTTATTTATAAATGCAGCATGTTTGATGGAGAAGTATTTGAGAGAGCAAGTGACAAATGCTTTCATAAGCATTTTTCAGGTAAAACAAACCTAATGGGAAAAAAAAAGTGTCACGTTTGTCTAATACTGGGGTAGTATTTGTCAAATTAGTGCTGGAGTTTATCAATGTATTTAACCAATTCTACAACAAGCATATTTCTCAGATGATGTTTTTATGTTTCTCACAGACTGTGCTGTTAAGTCCTTGGCACCTTTAACACACAAACCAACCTTCCACATTTCATTATTTTTAAAGCATATACAGAATTCTCCATTGATAAAAGAAAAAAAAAAAAAAAAAAAAAAAAAAAGAGAAAAACAACCAGGGCCATGCACAACCACCCAGCCTTTTTATGCACTTCCACAGGACTCTAAGATTCCCGTTTCAGACCGTGTGCTGGCGCAGCTGGGGTGGCTCGGGAAGGGGTCAGGAGCACTGCTGCTCCTGCAGCCCACCCCTGCCCACCCGCCAAGCGCCATGGCGCAGAAGAGCTCCTCGGTGGGAAACCAGCCCAGCTCTGCACACGCCGAGGCACACCCACACACAGACAGATGGAGGGCAGGAGCTCCCATCTCGCTGTTGACTTTGAAATGGTATTTGCCATTTTAAACAGAGCCAAGGAGTACACACACACGTACAATGGAACGGCTGCATGAAATGTTACTGTAAAGCTCCTCCTTCCCCGTCTCAGTCCCCATTCTTTCCCCCCACATTTCTCGATCAAGGCCTTTCTACATTGCAGAGGCAGCATGAGCACAGCAGTTTGCTGGTTTCAAAAACATGCCTTGCAGGACTGTGGACTGAGACCACATGCTATTTAGAGAAAAACTTGTGTCATGCACCAAATGGAGCAATTGGGGTACTTCAGGAACTTGCAGCTCCCTTCTCCTGGCAGAGCTCAGGCTCACTTGCCATCCCACCAGCAGTCCCGCTGCAGCTAATGCTATCCTTCCCTCCTAATTGGCACGTATCTCATAGTGGTTTTCAGAGTGCTGCAAAGCATTTGGAAGAATATGGCTGAATTCAAGGCATACAGCTGCAGAATTCAGAGCTTAGCCTTTGATTGCAGCAAGGAAAATCCACATTAAAGTCATGCTCAGGAACAGATAACCACTTCTCCCACTGGCTTATTAGGCACATGGTTTCCCTTCAACACAGATCTTGGCTGTCTGTACCCTCTGTCTTCATCTCTGCAAGGCTACTGTGCGAGTTCTGCCCTGGCTTCTCTTCAAAGCACGCTAGAGGCTGAGGCTGTAAGGAAAGCCTTGCTTGGGTGACACCTGCCCTTTGCTGCCTACGTGACAATTAGGCATTTCTTTTTTGTTAACATACGTGAAGATTTCTATGAAGTCATTCAGTACGTGAACAGAAATCTGTTCCCCACTCCAGAAGACCACACTGACAAAAACCTCTGTCCAAGAACTTGCCCCCACAGGCGGAGGAAAGTCCCACGGTAGAAATTGCAGTCAGGGCTACGCTACGGGAAAGTCTTTCAAGACTTGCTTATCCCTAGGTTTTCATAGGTATCAAGGAAGATGACCTAGAAGTGCTTTTGTTTGGGTTTTTCTCAGAGGGAACAGAAGAAAGAAGGTCCTGATTATGGCTTAGGGCTCCCAGGACTCCATCCTGGATGTGACACCAGGAACCAGATTTGCTGGCTGATGTCTCCTTTGGCTTAGAACACTGTTTTGGGTTTGCTGGCCTTCGATGCTTTGTTATCCACGCCATCATTCGATCAAATTACTAACATACCACAGGCTACCTATCAGGAAAACAAAAGTTCCCAGCATATGGTAAGGCCCATCCCCAGAGTTACCGCACCAAATAGAAACCCCTAATCCAAGCTATTCAGGCTGCTGTTGAGAAAAATCCAAAGCAATCTTCCTTCACAACTTCTTGCTGCCTGAATTCCTTGCTAACACAGGAAACATCATCTCTGTGACCGCTAATCCAGTAGAGTCCACAACCAACGAGCCATACCTTAGGTTAGATGAGGGCAATTTCCGTTAGACAGCACTAACCACATCATAATACCGAGGCGGGTCTTGGTGGAGATTAGAGAAATTTAGGAAAAGAAATCATTCAAGAAGCCTTGAGAAATTTCTCAGGCCTCCACCTCTCCCTGATCCCTTTCAATCACATCATCGAATTTATTGCCATGGTGGCTGTACCTCACGGAACTTGCCGAGCGATACACGTGACCCAGGCGCTGGGGAATTGCTTGCTGCCTCGCACACACCTCCTGCTCAGCAGCAACGGGCACGGGTACTGCTACATCAGTTTTAGAAACAATGTTAATAATACGGAAAATTCTAATAATGAATAAACTGTGCTGAACAATTTCAGTTAGAGGAATCTGAATAAAAATGACCAACTAAAAACATAACAAACAAGGGGAAAAGTATCAATTTCCTCTCCTAACAGTCAGGGTTTCCTCTGATGCTTTGGTTTATTTTGCCAATATCACTCACCACATTTTAAAAAACAAATTATCCAGGGTCAAAAGAAGCACTGCAATAACTGACAGCCAGGTAACTTGGATACGCTGTACACCCCAACCTGTCTGCATAGCGGAGCAATTTCCTACCAAAACAGTATTAAAGGATCATTCTTCTTATTTAACTTCCCACAGGGGAATATAAATACGTATGTACACCTCCCTCAGGAACACACCCCACACTCAGGATATTGCCACATCCCACACTAAGGATATTGTATGGCTTGAACTGATACAGTTGAACAGAGCCTTCTGCATTTAGCCAGAGACCTTTGTTACAGAGCTACGAACACCATTCCTGCTCCAGCGCCGCTCCTCCGCCAAGGCCGAGCGCCCGCCCAAGCACCAGCCTGTCATTCTGCATCCCCGAGCGCAACCGCGGCGGTGACAAACCGGCCCGGTGACACAAACCTGCAGCCGGTGACACAGCCGCCCCTCGCCCCGGCCAGCCCGCCCGTTCCAGCCGGCCCCCGGGCCGCCCCTGCCCCACTGCCCCGGGCCGGGCGCGGCGCCCATCCGCCGCGGTCGCTGCTGCCCAGGCACCGCTTTGTCTGGAGGGCTCTAATGGGGAGGGCGATGAGGACACGGGCCGGCCGGGGTGATTTTTCCCCACGCAAGGGGCTGCCGACCGGCGGCCGGCCCCGCTCTCCCCAGCCCCGGCGCCGCCGGCCGCAGCGCAGCACCGCCCGGCAGGATCCTGCCCTGCGCCCGGGCGTGCCCCGGCAATGGCGTCAGGAACAACCTGTCAGCGCCTGCCTCCTCCTCCTCCTCCTCCCCCCCCCGGGCTCGGACCGCGGCCGCCCAGCGCCGGGCGAGGCGGCTCCCGCCCGCCCTCGGCTGCGTCTCCGCGCCCCGCCTGCCCCGGGCTCCCCGCACAGACCCCAGCGGGGGCCCCGCCGCCGCCCCGAGGCGAGGGGGCCGGGGTCGCGCCGCCCCCCCGTCTCCCGCAGCACAGGCGGCGGCCGGGCGAGGAGCGGGGCCCCGGGCGGGCAGGAGCTGCCGCCCCGCGGAGCGGCTCACCCGCTGCGGTGCTTGCTGTCCATCCGCTTCTTCTGCCGGACCGGCTGCAGCGGGATGTTGTCGGTCATGGCCGCGGCTGCCGGGGCGGAGCGGGGCGGGATGCGCTTCCCAGCAGCGCCTCGGCCCGGCCCGCCGCCGTCTGGCGGCGCCGCCGAGGGGGCCGGGCTCGGCGCCGCCGGGCTCCCAGCACGCAGGTGCCGCGCCCGCTCCGCCCGCCCCGGTGCGCTCCGCCCGCCCGGCCCGGTTCGCTTCTCGCCGCCTGCCCGGGTCCGCGCCTCCCCGCTCCGCCTGCCCGCCCGCAGCGCCCGGCCCGGTTCGGCCCCCGGGCACGCTCCCCGGCCCCACGTCCCGCCCGGGTCGCTCGGGGGGCTCGGCACTGCCATACCGGCACCGCTGGCCGCCTGCCCCCACTGCCTCCGCACCCGCGGCCTCCTCTGCGTCACCCCAGGCAAACGACCCAGGCCACGTCCCCTGTGTCCTCAGCCTTCTGCAGCCAGCGCAGAGGTGCAAGTTACATCTCCCCTTCCTTACACCATCCTGCCACCCACGTTACAGGGCTGCGCTTTACGGTGCTGCTGCTCGCACCCTTCTTGCCTGGTGACCTTCACCAATTCCTGGCAGTGCTTGTTCCTGGATCCTGATTCAGATGTCCTCTGCGAATTTAGGCACAAATTGCTCCAACATTTCTATTCTGTTTATGACTTCAAAATTTTCTTCACAATCACAGTGACTAAATCTTCATTAAAACTAAGTATACAAATCAGATTCCAATAAAGCACTGGGCTACAGAAGCTGAGATACATGCTTGGCCTGATAAACTTCATATTTCATCAGGCACGGTTCCTGGATGCCACCATGGTCTTTCCCACCGGTTGCTGTTCCCATCCCAGCTAAACTCTGCCCAGTGTGTCTTTGACATCTGTTCTGTCTTCTCCATCCACTCGCCTTGCTTCACTCCAACTCTCCTACCTCCATTGCACTTTCCTCCTGCTATCTCCATATCTTCATGTTCTTTGCTATGAACAAGAAAACAAAGGAATCCTTTAAGAACTGCACACCCTGCTCACCTCCAGCCCACGTACCTTTCGTGCTGTTGACCTTATTCTTCATTCAAACATGAAAAACAAAATGCCCAGTGGCAAAGATGTTATTTCATCAGGAGGATTAGAAACTGGTGCTTCAATGGTTCTGTTCAAATGAAGTACACTTTCCTAGTGATACTACCATGAAAAAAATTGGTCAAGACAAATAGTCATATAACACATCCTTTTCAAAATGTGGAATGTTAAATTACATCTAGAAAACCACAAATAGGGAAGTCTAACAGGATTAATGGTATCTGGTCAGCCAGAAACTGTGCTGATAGCCTGGTGGAAGCTTGGTTAAAGTCAGTGTAGAAAACCAACGAGCGATTGAGAAAATGTCAGTAATGGTAACAAAGAAAAAATTGCTTCAGATTGTATAACCAGTGAGGCAATGGCCCTGTGCCCCAGTGTCACAGCCCCCACCCCTTTCAAATCACTTCCTCCTGCTTCGCCGTTCCCCTGTAACGCTTTTCTCTGGCTGTGCTCTGGATCAGCTCTGCAAAGGCACAGGTTTTACAAAACCCATCTGTCTGGGAGAATGCCTTGATTTATTTATTTCAAACAAATCCCATTGGGAGCTGGATGCCGAGCGGTGTGTAGCCAAGCAGCACCAGCCAGAGTGCCGCAGCCTTGGGAGGGCGCGGGCTTTGGCCGGGAGCTTCTTCCGCCGGCTTCGCCTCGAGGGGAATCGTAATGTGGGTGTTAGACATTTTCTGTCACTGAAGCCTTGCCTGCACTGAGCAGGAGGTGCGACTGTGGCTGTTGTGGGCAGGTGCCCGTGGGTGCTGATAGCATCCAGCTGACCGGGTTACTGTTTTGGTAAGAGTGCTCTTTGCTGCCGTGGGCACTGCCAGTCTAAGCTCGCTCCTGCCACCTGCATAGCCGCACCAGCAAGGGCAGCAAACCCGCTGCAGGCTGTCATTCGTGCCAGCACAGCTTCTTCCTGTTTGAAACCACCCAGATTTACACGAGGGCACCTATACAGATGGAGGAAATGCCCAGTGCCGATAAGGATCGGATAAAATAGTCAGCTCTACATCTCCATCTTACCCTGCAGTCCCGGTCATCACAAAATCTGAACCTCTTTCCAGAGCACGGCCAGCTTATTTCTCCATCCCTTTGCAAAATCCTTCATTTAACAAAAAACCTGCTTGGAAATGTTCACTAAGCAAAGACTCGCCATGCCTACTTACTCACACACACAGCCCTATTTAGACCACTTACAACGTGTGGCTCGTTTAGCTGTTGTAGCTACTCCCTACAGCTGCCTGCTGTCCTGGACTGCCAGATCTCATCTGCCTGCCCAGGCAAGCTCAACTGCTCGTGGTTCTGGCAACTAAAACACCACAATCACAATGACCGAGAGCAGAGAATGGTGGATAAGCCCGAGTGTGAGTTCAAAATCACCATTTAATATACTAAAAAGTAGCACACACCAAACTGGTTTTTTTTAAGGTGAGGGATGTTTTCATACACCTTAAAATGAGCTCAAGGTAAACCAATAATAGTTAGCATTTTCCCAGTGAAAAAGGAAAACTATTAAATAAAGAAAACCAAAGAGTAAACAAGAAAAGAAGAGAAAAGGAAAGAAGAGAAAAGGAAAGAAAGAAAAGAAAGAAAAGAAAAGAAAAGAAAAGAAAAGAAAAGAAAAGAAAAGAAAAGAAAAGAAAAGAAAAGAAAAGAAAAGAAGAGAAAAGAAAAGAGAAAAGAAAAAAGAAAAAAAAAGAAAAGACAAGACTAGCAAGTCGTGTCAGAGCTTCTGGGTAGCTCTCATTTCTCTCCCGTCCTCGCTGCGTTCTAGCTCAGGTTACACGATGGATTACACCAGCACAAAAACTGCAATTGTCATTTAATTTTTGTCTTTACAGTTGAAGCCGAGTCATCCTGACATTTTGTAAGGAGGACATTTCAGCAACATAATTAATAGTTACACCAGTTTCAGGCACCAGCACAGAGAATGTTTAGGCAGATATTTTCAATGCCATTCCAAATAGTGCAGCCTCATTACAAGAACTGTTTGTAGAACTGACTCTTAGGCTGTATTGCAATTTAGTAATAACACATTTTAATTTCTTACTTCTCAATCTACCATTCTTATCCATTCATGGGGACCACTGAAGTAGAAATAGAAATCCCTTCTCCTCCCACAAATATTTCAACTCATGAATCATATTTTCTCCATTTTTTCCTCATATTCAGCTGCAGAAATATTTTTTTTTTAAATGAGAGAAAAGACATGGTGATAGAATTCACTTCAAATGGTAATTTAGTAAAAGGAGCAACTGAAGAACCTAAACAGGATGTTTGTACTTGACCAAAACTGTCACAAGTGATAACACCGTTGCCACAAAACCACTGGCCCAATGCTGTAACTGGCTGACATGACAAACCTAGCCGCCAGCCTCGAGGCTCTACCTGTAACTAAAATAAAACTCATCAAATGTCCCTGTTACTTGGCTTGAGGTGAAAGTGGCGCTGAATTTTAACACAGACACGTTCTTTTAAGCACCATATTTTGGCCCTTGGTATCTTTGTTTTGGACAGAAGCAAATGACATCCCTCAGCAGCTAAACTTCCTTCACAGCATTTCTGCCCATTACCCCATTCTGCCATCCAAGAACATGGGAGGAGGAACAACCGACTGTCGCGTGGTGACTCTCAATTGCGCTAATCCTGAAAGAGGAGCAAAGAGATGCACAGCTGGGCTTACATATATCTGCATCATCAGGGATAACGAAATCAAGCGACAGTGATGCTGCAGCCTGCAGACTTACTCCTGCAGCGTCTTGGGATTCAAACAGACTTCCAAAGCCTCCCTTGTGGGCACTCTAATTTTCTGCTTTGTATTAGAACGCTTTCGATTTTTAGGTAGAAAATCACTATGAAATATTTAGACTAGGCTGTAGCCCAATGGGCTACTCCCACTCCTCAACGTATTTCTTGCACAGCATCAGCTTTGCTGTAAAGGTTTTACATGTGATCTCACCATTCACAGCAAGGATGCGCTCCCCGATTTCCAAGTCTTTGATTTTCATTTGCCTGTTGCGAAGGAATGCCCAAAGGAAAAACTCCAGCCTCAGACTGAGAAGTTAGATTTGTTAAATCAAGTGAAATAAAACCTATTTTGGTTTTTCTGCTGCCAGTGGCTTGTTCTTCTGATGCTCAGTTTTTGTAAGCACAGAACTTGAGGCTCACAAAGGAGCCCTGAAAGATGCAGAATTCATACAGCACAACTGCTAATTAAAAGGAGCTGGTTTATTTTTCATAATTTAAAATAATTATCTATGTTTTTTCTCCCAGGATTCTTTTTTTTTTCCCAGATCATTAAATTAACACCACAGTAAAGAACGTTTTATTTCCCCCCCCCGCCCCCTTCCCAAAATGATTTGTCACAGAACCAGTTCTGGACCACTTGGCCACCCCTGAGGCTGTCCTGTAGGGAGAGTTTATCAGATGCTGTCAGTGTTTTCATCACTGCACATTTCAAAGCCAGAAATAGTTTATTGGCAAGTCCAAGGTTGAGCCCCCATTTTTGATGCGAAGGGTTGTACAAAACTACCAGGTTGGTGATCGAAATGATTTAGTATCTTTCCGCAGAGCAGGCAGCTCAAGCACACTTGGTGTTATGTTTTATGCACCGGATAGTCCTGACTCTTTGTGGTTTGCCATTCAAGTTTGCAAAGACACGAGAAAGTTCAATCTGGCAAAGCACATCCTGTGGACATGACTGGCTGGCAGGGCGCGCCTCAATCAAAACAGAAATTTCTGAGTCCGTGAGCCTTTACTGTAGTGGTTCCCAGTGTTTGGGAAGCAAACCTTCTTGCCTTTCTTGCCTTTCTCCCCCACTTCTCCATTGCACCTCTGTGCTACAGAGCGCGGCCTCCTCCTCGTCTCCATGGCTTGGCCTCCTCCTCTCTGCCTGTGACACCCACCCACAGGCAATGCCTTCCAATGTGTTTCACCAAGCCTCCAATGCATCCAGGTCTCTAAGCTCCACCGATTAAAGAACATGTAAATAAACTGTATCTTGGGGGTGTGCCTATATTCCTCCAAGGAGCAAGTCCCGGTGCCAGTTTCCCTCTCAAACAATGGATGGTGGCTTTGACAATGCACTTGAAAATTGCGCTCATTACCTATTTAGCACAATACCTATAAATTTTCTTCCATTTTAGTTGGGCTACTAAATAAATAATGGAGCTTTTATGCCTAGGACTCCAGTGGTTTTGCCTGATGAACACTGCAGAAGGTCAGAAGAATAATACTCTGTTTGACTTTTTATATTCTGGAAGCGCAATGCAATTGTGGAACTACATTTGCTTTAGCTTACTTCATTTATTTATTTTTTTTCCCAAAACAGGAGTATCAAATTATAGGTAATTCTGACATCTAGGGAGATGGCTCAGACTATAGGCATGTAACTGGCTGCACAAAATGTTTGTGACTCCACAGGCAATTCAAGGTGTGACATTATTCTTCGTACCTGTTATTACCCGGTTTCATAAGTGCATGTTCTACAAATAGCAGGGTGCACCTTCTTTGTCTGAAAATGTAGCCCATTGCACATGGTATTTTGAGCTTTGTTTCAGAGCTGTGTTTGCAGCTGCACCATTTGTAAGGAAGACGAGTGTGCAGGAGTAGGGATTTGGTTGCTAAGGGCTTAAAAACTTGCAGTCGTGCAGTAACTGTGCAGCAGGCAGCCTCGTACGCTGCGTGATTTCCCCGTGCTACTGACTCACTCCCACAAATGACAAGCTAAAGAGGTGGGTTTGGTGTGGTGAAGCATCACTCTTTCTCAAGCCAGTACTGAAATAGGCTTGGACTATGACATTCAGTCCCTCAAAATAAGAGCAAAAGCACTAAAGCTGCCCATTCACGGGGCTTAGCAGCTGCACGCATGCAATCATTGCTAGGAAGGAGCATTTTAGCAAGAGAAACGCAAACGTGAACCGGGATGCCGAAGCAAGAATCATTAGCAATATGGTATCATTGTACATGTGCCCTAAGCCTACACAAGATGCATTCATCTTTTAAATTTATCTTTTAAACGTCTGAACTGAGACAAGACTACTGCAATTAATTGGCAAGTTAAACACTACCAGATTATAATGCACTGTTAACACCTGCATCTCTGATGTGCACGGATGGCTTTGATATTATTTTTTCTTTTGACAAGTGGGCGATAGCGGATATCCTTTAAGCCTATATTTAATGAAGCCCACCATAAATCCATCAACACTTGCTAAGGGAAACTACAATAAAGCTCATACTGCCATAGGCTCTGCTATCGAGAGAACATTTGGCATGCTCGTAATGAAGTTTCAGAGCAGATACTTCTCATGTTGATCTGAGGAATTGTACTATTTGTATAGGATCTTTTTCTTCCTCGCACAATTATATGTTGTGGATCAAGAAGGAAACAGCTCTTCAGTACCTAATTTTCAAAATAATAATAGTCGAACTGTCATTCATCTAGGACAGCTGTGTCAAATATAAGAAACGAAGACAGAAAAAGGTGCAGCTTTCTAGACAAACTCATATTTTTATTTTGTTGGCTCTGGAAATGATTTTGCTATTAGCTGTAGCTGTTCTGTGAATTCTCACCGTATTGATTTTTATTTGTGTTACGCATCCTGAGGGTGAGATAAAAAATGCAAAGCTATAAACTGAGAATAAATTGGGTTTTGTTACACACTTTATATTTGAAAATTTTATTGAAAAAGAAAAAAAAAAACCAACAACCCTACATAAAGTGGTTATTTTGTCAGTTAAGACTGAAAGAATTGATGGGGGAACAGAAGAATAGGTAATGAGGAAATTTGATTTTTTCCAAACCTGGACATCATGAGTTGAGAGAGGTGGAGTACTTTTTAATATGTACAGAGATTTAGGTACCCCAAAACAGAAAATCATCTGAACGTGCACTGAACTTTAAGGACCCAAGCAAGCAAACTGGTTTTATGGAAACAACCAGTGTGGTAAAAAAAAAAAAAAAAAAAAAAAAAAAAGGTATGTTTGGTATTGTGAACATCTAAAATGCATGGAGACAAATTTTTGTGAACAAACTTGGCAAAGTGGATCTACAGGACTGTAAAGGGCTGTTAAACCAATTCAGTTAACTTGATTTAAAAGCATCCTCTGTCATCATGGACATAGGACTGCAAGGCCACTGAGGATCTAGGAAACCAATATGCATAAAAGGTTTCAGGACAGATTCTACATTACTACAACAAGAATACAGGTTATTTGTCAAGTAGTGATTTACCCCATATATTCCTCCTGCATCACCTTCTGTTCACAACACACCATGTTTTGTACGCCTGGCCCTCACATTTGCACGGTTTCATTAACTGGGTGCTTTGGCTTTTGGTCAACTCACAGTTTGTTTTGGTTGTCTTTGGGTTTGGTTTTTTTGTTGTTGTTGTTTGGGCTTTTGTTGTTGTGGTTTTTTTTTTAATTTCAAAGCTTAAATGAGCTGATTGAAGTATAGACAAGATCATTATTAATAACCATGGCATCTCATTTATGCTTTGAATTGTATTTGCCCCTAAACCTACGTAAGCAAAACCATAGGAACATCTCTACACAACAACTATCAAACCATTTTTAAAAAGGCTTTGTTCGTGCTGCTCAGCATGGCCTGCTTAACCAGACCGAGAAGGAACACAGAGGGGTCCTGGCCGACCCGGAGCGCTGAGGTGCGGTACCTGCCCACCAAAGGCAGCCTCTGGCGGCAGAGGGGAGCTGGGGAACACCTCCCTGTGGGCTTCAGCTTCTTCAGCTTTCCCCCCTGCCCCATCAGTCCCTTAGGGACCATCAGTTTGACAGCATGTTTTCAGGAGAGATGGTTTTCATGCTTCCAAGCCTACAGAAGCTGTGTGCCGCTGAGAGATTCGAATGCTGCAAAGGTGGATTTGTGTTCCTGACCCTGGACCGATGCCCATTGCTCCTCAAGGTTGTAGTTTTTGTATTTCACCCTAGTCTTCCCTTTTGCTCTTGTAGTTCTAGGTATTGGGCTGACATTATGGACAGTACCTCTGCTTCTCCTCCCTATGTTTAGACTCTATGCTTGACTGAAAAAAAAAAAAGATGTATATATAAAAAAATAGCGCTAGGTACTGTGAATTTTACTTGATTTTGTTTTTTAGTTTTCTTTAGAGACACACTTTTACACAAACCTTGAGTAATATCTGCATTTTGCCTAAGCCAAGTATTGGAAAATAAGGCACACGATGAGCCCCACCTGTTCTCATTCTGAATCGAGACATTTTCTGCATGAAGTAATTGCATCAGAGAAGTTAATCTTTGGGACTGCAAGATGTGGCAATCAGAGAGGGTAATGGAGTTTGAAAGGAGAGGGATGCTGCTTTAGATGGGCTGGGATGTCCACCACTGCATGATTCAGTTATAATAGGCATTAAAAAGCACGCTTTCCAATAAATCAGACAGCTTCGAGTATCAGTGGTGTTAACAGCAATCAAAAGGTTGCAAAAACCACTGCCCTTTATAAGCAATTAACTCAAAAGTGCAGAAAATAGAAGCTGCGATAATGAAATAGATAATATGATAACGGGCAGGAGCGTGTCATTGCTGGTTCTTTTCTCTGCTTCCGAGTTATGCTTCCTGTCCTGCTGTGGCTGTGCGATGGCAGACACTTTTCTAGGTCAGCGACGAATGTGAGCTGAAGTCAAACACACACGAGTCCGGTGCTCACCCCCCCCACCGCTAATGTAGAGCACCCACCGGCAAGCGGGGAGGCTATGGGAAGCACACGCAGAGAAGAGCCCTCTCATCTGAGCACACAACACAAGAAGAGACCAAAGAAGCCTCAGCACCGTGGCAGTAACCTCACGGGATCACACAGACACTAAGGCGGCTTTCTGCCTAAGCTCTTATTTTGCAAACAGAAGCCATCATCTTTCTTGATTCCAAACATACTGCAAGCCCTGCAGTAAGCACAATGGCTTTCACCAGGAAAAATAAAAAATCAATGCAATACTCATCCCTTTTCCTTTGTTTCAGCCACTCTCTGCCATCCCATCGGCTCAAGCACCTCAGCCAGGTCCTTTCCCCCCTGCAGATCCAAGCTCAGTGGTCATTTACACTTTGCTCCACGCTGTATTTATCAGCAGCCCCAGGAAGGCTCCCACCTCCTTGCTGCCAGCTATTGGAAAGGCAATCATCAGCCTCACTGAGCTCAGCCCAGAGAGCTGATTATCTACACAATTTTTAGACAAAGTCACTCCTCAAAGTTCCTATTGACTTTTTGGAAAGTTTTGAACAGAAAGGGTAGGTCAAGAGAAATGTTTCTTTAGAGGAATAGAGCTAATACATTAAAGTAAACTTAATGCTTTTTTTTTTTTTTTTAAAAAGCAATGCAACTTTTAAGTTCAAATTTAACATTTTAAGTAAGCCAGCTTTTACCTTAGCTCATGCAAATAAATATGCTACTTACACACAAGCAACAGCCTGGACAAATCCTCTATGCAGCGAGCAAAGTAAGAACTAACAAATAAGAACAGGAGAGTCCTTCAGGCGAGAAGAGAGGCTAATGAGCAGAGACAGCACACATACCATGCTCACTTCTGCTCTCACACCAATGCAGCTCCCTTAGCTTCAGTAAACTTGTTCAGTAAACTTGTTCCTAATTTACATTAGGGAAGAAGAGAATCAGCTGTCTTTTTTAATTGTTAAGATGCAATGTTACTGTAAACTGTACACACCTGCCAGCATGGTGAGTTCTACCACGCTGGGTTTCAGGTGTTGGTTCAGTTCTTGTACACAGGAGAGCAGCTAATTCCCAGTCCTGCTTGCTCCAGAAACACAGTCTCCCCCTCAGCTACCTCCAACAGAAATATTCCTATGGCACAGCCCGCTTTCTGCTGTGGGGCAGTGGTCAGATAGGTCCTACCTGTTCTTCAAGTTCTGTGATAAAGATCCATGACTTGCCCACAGCGGCTTAGCTAGGGATCCTGCTATGCTCCAGCCTGGTCACTGAGCTGTGAGATGCAGCTTTGGGCACAGGGAGAGCTTGACACCGTGGCACGGACAGTGAAGCCTTGCAGAGACTCTGTGCCAAGTCACATCGCTTCATGTCCACTGCTGTCCACCTGGCCAAGGCAGGCCCAAGCTGCATCTACCCGATTCCCCCGAGCAACCCTGTGCTACAGGGTATCATAAAACTATTTGCCAAAATGTTTTGCTGTCCCGGCTTCCCAGCAGTTTCCTGACATTTTATTTCTAGACGAGAGCTCATACTTTAATAAACTCCTCCTTCCCTCCTCATCTCGGCTTCGTTTCCAACCCGTTGACCAATACAGTTAAAGAAGGCAGAGATCTAAATACATAATTACCTTCTTATAGATGGTTATGAAAAGGCAGTCAGAGCCCCACAACTTTGCACCTTTTGAGGTAAAGCTGTGAACTCAGTCCTCACAGGACAGGCTGAGTCTACGTTTAAGAGAGAGAGACCCCAAGCCTCAGGAGCTGTTTGGATGAGGAGACATCAACAGATACTACCAAGGTGCAAAGCCCCAGGACAGCAGGTTGTGTTGGCTTCCTGCTAGCAAAACTGCTCATTTCCTCCTGCTGCTGACATAGTTACATGGCATCATGATACTACTTGATATCAAGCTATCAGTGGAGAGCAGGCTTGTTACCATGGGTGCTTTTGGAGATAGGCCACTTTCTCACAATACCCACAGCTGGCCCACGCTGGAGAGCAGATTTCCCAATTGGGGCAGGTCTCTAGACATGATCCACCTCTCCTGTAAACCCATCACCTCCTCTTTCACATCACATAGCTCCCAGTGCTGCTGCAGTCAGTCCTGCACTGGCAGCACTTTCTGCGTGGGGTGCCCAGCACCACCAGCGTAAGGAACCAGCCAGAAATCCTGCCCAAAATTTGACAGGACAGAGCAGCAGCAGCTCTGGCAGCAAGCCCAGGCACCCAGAGCAACAGTGGTCTCAAAGCAGGTTGTAAGATCAGGGGGGTGAGAAGGGTACCCATGTTAGCATAAGCATTCAGTTTATTTTTACTTATCACCACTGAGAGACCTCTTGCTCTAGTCCTCATTCACTGTGGTTCCAATTATAACCCCTTGGTTTCCCTGAGCAGAAAAGGGTCACGTCTGCTCTTGAACAAAATATTTTGCCTCCTAGGACTAAACCACCACATTACTCTGTGCAGACTAGTTAAGTATTGTATGCTTTCCACCTTCACACACGTCCACATGTTTTTACCTTTCCTTCTGCTCCTATGTTTATTTTTTACACCTTCCTGGACCACCTCACACCTGGTCCTGCTGTCCCCACCCCTTCTTTTTTCATTCCTCCAGAGCTTGTGGTAGAGCCTAGAGAGCAAGGGTTTCCTTTCTGCCTTTTTTTCCACTCCCAGGCATGAGCCTCGTGCAAGGGAGACCATGATTGGGCAGCACCGACGTGGGAAGGGTGCACACCTTAAGGGTACACTGGTTCTGCAGCATTTTCCTGCACTGTTACCTCCCAAGCACAAAATACAGAACTCTGTTTTCCTTGGCTCTTTAGGGGAAGTTACCATTTTTTCTATACAGCCAGCATCTTCAGGCACTGGCACTTTGATAACTTAGTATTTCTTCCCCTTTCTAGGGTGATCACAGTACAGGAATTACTGCACATATTACGGTCATTCTATTTTAGTGCGGGAATCAACATCCTTTGGCAAGTACCAATCCCTGTATCAAACCCCAACTGTTCCCAAAAAATTTAGAGACTCCCCCACTGCTACCTAGTTTCTGTTGTTTTAAGTAACAAACTAAAGCATAACCCTAGATCATGGATTTAAGAAGTCTCTGGAGTGAGACAGCATGCTGCCTATTGAACTTGCTCTTCAGGAGACAAATGCTTTGCCAGAAAAATTTAAGCAATAAGTGTGAAAAAGCCATCCCAAAATTTATTCTCAAAATGTCAACAGAAACGCATCAGTAGATACTCAAAAAACTACAGAGTTCTTAAAAGTCATACATTCACAATGCAGAAACTTGACAATTGGGATGCCTTTTGCATGGTCTATGTAACAATATCCATTTTACAGTGTAAACAGGTACTGGTATGTTCTTACTTACAAGTCCAGCAGGAAAGGCACAACTCGGCATACAGAGATCATAAGCAAGAATCAGGTGCAACAACATTACACAAACTTTTGGTAATCTGCATTTTTGGGGCCTTCCACAACGGAGACTGGACTTGAAGATTTCCTGCAGTCAACAACTAGACTTCTTTCCATCAGTCCTTCCATACCAAATGCTCACTTTCCAGTCTGGTTCAGATCCCATTACACACACAGTTCCAGCAGACGTTAGAGGAATAGTGAAAGGTCAGTCCAGTAAGTCTTCAGGTGCTTCCACTAATACATCAGGTTTTGGTTTCAGATAGTGCATGGAAGCATCTGCTTGAATCTCAGTTCATTACAGTGGTCATTAATAGAAAAATAGACACTACAACTACAAAAGGAAAAAATGAGGTAGATAACTTAGAATCCAGATGACTATCCCAGCAACCTTCATACAATACAAACGGATCATTAATTACCATTTTGGTAGAATGCAAGTTCACAGACCACCAAGAAGCTTAATGACCAGAGTAGGAATGCCATCCAAAAACCCACAAAACATTTAACCTAAGCATGAATACTTCATATTTAAATACAGGTTTACACAGACTGATCTTCTAAATTACCCAAATGAAAAAAAAAAAATAAAAATAAGAGTCTCTTGCTAAGAAAACCAGTTCCCATGCCTAATTGCAACAGTCACCTGAGATTCCTTGCAGAGCTGTTAGACCTGACTTCCCAAGGCAAGTCTTCCCTTTCAAGAGAGGAGGAAAAAAAAAGTATATACATACCCACCCATGCTTGTTTGGGGCTCTTGGTATTGAAATAAAAACATTTAGGAAAAACTGCACATCTTTGGAAGTAGGAGTTTTGGCACTATACTTGAAGGACTGTCCTAGTAGTAGTATTAAATAAGCAGCAGTCAACAATACAGAGAATTAATTCCTTAGGAGCAGTGATTAAAGAAAAACAGCAACTTTCTTTTCATAGAACTTCTGAGGCAAAAAAGGAAGTAAAACAAAAAAATTCTGTAGTTTTTATAGCCATTATAGTAAAAAGTACATTCAGAAACCACACAGAGCCAAAAATCCAAACAGAAAAACTATTTCTAAGAGGGTGGCAGACATTCTAGGATATTTACCCGCATTAATAGTTTTCATTTCTCATCAGTAAATAGAAGCTTTTCCATCAACAGTAGGTTGTTTCCACTCTAGTCAAAACCCCCAAGTATTTCACTCTCAACAAAGAGGTAAATATTCTAACCTTTGGAATTTCAAGTTGTAGAAACTTCTGTAAGGCTGTACACATTAAAGTCACACATAAGAACTACTTTGCAAGACCCGCATCTTTCCAAATAGAAGGAAATCCTATTCTTTATTATTTACTATTTGCAAAGCAATATCATGATTGTACTCTGGGCAACTCTTACAAAGACAACCATAAAATCATTTGCACGTCAATAGGAAAATAGGAGGCTGAAGTGGAATCTCTTAAAAATATATGTTTGTGTATATATATATATTTGTTCTTTCTGTACGTCAACCTCACTAGAGATTTTAACTAACAGCAATTTTGTTCTCCTCCATGAAGTGAGGGAACTGGTGTTTTGGCACATTGTCTGCAGCAGCACCACTGGCCTTCTCCGTTTCAGAACCAGTCCCAGACTGGGTCCCATCTATTTTGGAGACTGTAGCAGTATTTATTGCCGAACCACCCCCAATGGTGACTGGAAGGGTAGGTAAGCCACCGCTCTGGATCACCGAGATCTCGTTAGTCTTCATTGTTATGCCATTGCTGAGTACCGCTGCATACTGATTCCATACTGTGGGGTCAATGCTCACTGAAGGAGGCATTATATCCTTTGGAAACATTTCAGATACCTTCTTGGGGTCGTTCCCCAGCAGAGCCATGGGGTTATCAATCGAAAGCCTTCTTCCCCGCCTGGCAGAGTTATTCCACATGTGAGTTCCTACATGGACCTTCCAGAGGGGAAAAAAGTAAAAAGAATTGTTAAAAAGAACTGCAGTTCTTTTATTGTATACCCAAGTTCTACTTCGTTTACAGCCAAGTTGCTCAAAAGAAGTCATGCAATGCTCCATTTGCATTCAGGTAAGCACTTAAGCTGGCTGGTTCTTGTCTTTGTCCTCTTCCTGGCATGTGTAAGAGACAGTCGTTCTACTGCCCAACACCCCCGTGGCTCTCTAGAGTTTACTGGTGAAGTGCTTGTAGGACTGTATTTTTACACTTATCATTAAGTGGCATTGGCAAAGATGCCCCTCTCACCCCTCAAAAATAAAAGGCACATTATTTGCTGTGAACAGACTACATTGAAAAAAATACCAGTTTACACACACAAAAAAAACCACGCACCAAGGGATTTGGAAGAGAGGTTACACCTAAGCTAAAATCCTCCACACCACAAACACACCGACCGCTAGTGCTTCCAGCAAGCGACTGTTCACAAACCGCAGTGTTCTCCCTCCCCATCAGCATTTATGCAAGAGGAGTGAAGAACCTAAGAGGTTCTCATGGGAAGCGAGAAGCCCCTGTGTGAGTGAGGGAGCTGCAAGTCCCTTACAGGGCAAAAGGATTAATCTGACAGTAAGGACAGGTTTGCAGCACTTCTTCAGCAAAGTGCTTAGACACAATCCCCAAGTACTTTGTGCCGTCTCAGGCTTATCCTCTCAGTTTTATCCCTCCTTGTCCTGCATGGTGTTTCGAGCAGTGCAATGCATGTATTCTGTAGGCATCATTTTGTAGCACTCAGTCTATGAAATGTTTATGTCTTGACACATGCAAATCTAAATGAAAATAAAGCAATCTGCTTAGTAAAGGGTAGGCCTTCCCTACCATCCAA
Source organism: Gorsachius magnificus (assembly GCA_034008185.1). Lineage (NCBI taxonomy): Eukaryota > Metazoa > Chordata > Aves > Pelecaniformes > Ardeidae > Gorsachius > Gorsachius magnificus. The sequence continues at coordinate 18,951,445 of CM067091.1, forward strand.
AAATGAATGTCAAGGACAGTAGCAAAGACTTTTGCGGGTGATCGCAGTACACCGTTTAGCAAGTTGTGTGAGGAAACTCGGGAAGGAGAGACTGAAGTCAAAGATGACCATTTGAGGAACTGAAAGAAAAATCAAAGTTGCCCCCAAAGGCTGGGCAAATATTAGCAATAGTCTTTCCCTCTCTGGTATGACCTTCCCCAAAGGGGATCACAACATAAGAGGCGACTTACCTTCAGGTTTCCTTTTGTTGTAAAGGCTCTCCCACAGATGGTGCAGGCAAATGGCTTTTCACCAGTATGGGTCCGTTCATGAATCTGAAGGGCACTGGCAGAGGAGAAGTTCTTCCCACACGTAGTGCAGATGTGCTGTTTGGCGGGACGGCAGAATTTCGGTCGTGGCACGAGGAGAGGGGCAACACCAGGGGAGAGAGCTGGTGGGCCAATGAAATGGCTAGTGCTAATGGGACGCTCGCTGGGCATCTCCATTTTTATTAGGGCTGGTGGGGCTCTAACAAAAGCAGCTGGAATACTACTTCGACCTGGAAAGAAAGCAAAAGATAACCTTTATCCAAACCTCCTTCTGCTTCCGAGCTTAGATCTGGCTAAGATACCAGAGGCCCTGCCTTTGGAGCTGCATGTGCCCGAGGAGCATGCCCGCAAAGCTCTCCAGAGGCACACCATATGGCTGCCATTACACTTGGTAGGATGCTCCAAAAGAAATCGGACCATGCCTATTTTTGTTGGTGAGCTTAGGAGTTAGAAAGTCTCACTTTCAGGTCAAATTTAGATCAACATTGGCCTCAATGCTAAAGAGCTCGAAAACCCAACAAAAGATTCCAGAGTTTTAACGTCACATTCTTGGGTTAAGCAGTTTTCCGTGAAACACAAACGCGTATCTTTAGGGAGCTACAGGGAGGTATTGGGTAAGCCCATGAAAGATTCTAAGTGCACAGCCTCTATTTATTTTAAGGACCTCTATGCTACCCTTACAGGAGATGACACCACTTAAGTCTTCAAATTTTGCTGAATTTTGAGTCTGGCTGAGTCAGGAACACTTTACAGGGCATATGCCCCTATCCTAATAGAGGAGAAGGAAGAGGGGAAAGCTGAGCAGGTTTTGACTTCTGTTGGTCCCTTTAGAGATGGGTTTCCTCCGGTCCTACAACCCGCCCCTAGTTACCGTCAGCATTTCACATTACTTACCATATTCTCCATTTGCAAAGTGTAACCCAGGTTCTTCTTTAATGACCTTCCGACCAATATTGCCGTAAGTTAAATCCAAAGCACTGACGACCCCTTCCATTTCTGCAGAAGCATTCTCAGGACCCTCCAATTTATTTCCCGTGCCTGTATCTTCTTGACTGTTGAAGCTAGGCGACTTTGACCTTACACTTTCAGCTTGGCTGTTGGCTGGGGACAGAGCCTGGAGTGATGCAGACTCAGAGGCAGCAGGACTCCTGCCGTTCTGATAATCTGGATCTCCTGCCACAGAAGAGGAATCATTTGTCATGCCATCACTTTCTGCTGAACCATTGTCACTAGACTTCAAGCTGCTTTGCCGCTGCAAGTTCAAAGCAGAGTTGACAATCTTCATTTGATTCTCCAGTGCTGCAATACCAGAGAAGGTGGCTGCCGTGGCTGGTGATTCTGATTGTGCATCGTACGGAGTAGGAGGTTTTGAAGAACTCCTAGGGCCATCCTGAGAGTCCAGGTCCTCTTCCATCTCTATGCTCTCCACGGTCTCGTCTGGGCGACTGATGTCTCCGTTCTTCTCAGTCACAGTAGGATCCCCATCAGTATTGTCGCAGGCGTTTTCCGGCATTGGTGTATTGGGTATTTGTCCCCCCATATGCATGCGGATATGCTGCTGCAACACAACTGCATTTGTAAACTTCTTCTGGCAAATAGGACATGAATGTTGCATCTTCAAAGGAGTATTGGCCCGGTGGACACCATAATGAGTTTTAAGGTTCCCTTTAGTGGAGAAGGCACGGCCACAGATTTTACACTTGAATGGCCTCTCTCCAGTGTGAGTACGATAATGCATTTTGAGTGAACTCTGGCAGCTCAGCACTCTGTGGCAGATCAGGCACTCGTTGGGGTCAGCAGTGGATTTGTCGATATTTTCAACCAGTTGCTGAAGCTTTGATGTTTCTGAGCCTTGTTCGTTTGACCCGCTCACATGGAAGATGCTCACACTGCAGGTAGCTTGCGGTGAACTTAAGCTCTGCTCTGTTCCTGATTCGTGACCGACTGCCCCTGATGAGGAAGAGCCACCCTCACTTTCTGGAGAAGGCCTTGACTGCAGGTCACTTGAGAACGTACCAGGCAGAGACTCCTTAACGCCTGCTAGGTTGGAGATGGTCTGAGGTGCACCAGTGGCCGCAGAGGTAGGCAGAGTTGTTAGGAGAGGTTTGCTATCCACAATTAGGTTAGACTCATCCAGTGGCACAGACATCCCATATGGGATTCCAGTGCTAGTGGGAACATTGTCCAGGTGCTCAGGAACTGGGTAAGGATTCATCTTTATGTGGGGGTATTTGTCTTTGTGACGCTGAAAATGCACTTTAAGGTTTCCTTTGGTTGTAAAGCGGTTACCACAAATGTTACACTTGTAGGGTCTTTCACCGGTGTGGGAACGGAGGTGAATCTGCAGGGCACTGTCATTGCCAAAGACCTTGCCACAGAATTTACACTTGTGTTTGAAGAACGGCTCTTCTGCATTCGGTTTGCTTTCAGACACGCTAATGTTGGGAGGTTTTCCCTTCCCCTTCTTTGAGGAATCTATTACAGAAGAAACGGCCGAAAGCGGATTTTGGAAGATGACGGAGTTGGAGGACTGAGGTAGCAAAGGATTCGGGAACCGAGAAATGGAGCCGGGAAGGCTTCTGCTTGCCTCTGGCTTCAAGGGGAAGGAGGAGGAAAGCCCAGCAGCCAGCGAGCCAGCGGCCGCAACACCAGTGTTAGAATGAGGTAGTTTTCCTTGCTTCAAGGATTCCAGTGATAGGCTCTGGCTTCCAGCTTTCTGTCCGATTAAAGCAACAGCAGCCGACAGCTGCTGAGACATGTGAGCACCCAGAGCTTTTAGTGGATCAGTAGCAGCTGCTATGGAGGGATGCAGGGCATGGGGAGCCATCATGGCAATCTGGATGCGAATTTGCTCCGTCAGCTGAATTTGCTGGAGTTGCTGCTGCTGCAAACACACGAGCTGCTCCAGGATCATGGGGATAGCATTAAAACTGGCTGCTGAAGAAGAGATGGCATCAGAGGTCCGCTGGTTCACAGCCACTTTAGTGCCACGTATTGTCTGCAAAGTCACATTAGTGTTTGGTACTTTGGATTTTGGTAGATAGCTTAGCCCAGGAGCTGCAGGTGTGACGGGGGGTTCTATTTTAAGGTACATTCCTCCTACCGACTCAGCATCCATTTTTCCTTCTCTCTTTTCTATAGAACCAGTGCAGCCCTTTGCCTGAATGTCCTTGCGTGTCCTGCTATCCATTCGATCACTTGGAAAGCTCCCTAGAGAAGCTTCAGAGAAGCTTTCAGGGGGTACTGTTCCCTCACTGTCATTCATGATTAGAACAGGTGGATTTTTAGTGCAATTTTTCTTATGCTCAAGAAATTCAGAGAGATCAAAGAATTCTGCACAGCATTTCTCACAGATTTTAGTCTCCTCCGTGCGGCACCTTTTGGAACTCATTTCACCATCTCCGTCACCTGGGACGTCTTGTGGACTCCCTTAAAATAAAAGAAAGTCACATTAGAAATAGCTAGATTTAGACTGAGTATTCCCTATTCTTACGATCACTTGACTTCATCCAAATTTTGAGTTAAAGATACAAGACACTGGAATCAAGTTTGCAGATTGATCTTAAATCCTGCTCTTTCTTTTCCTTTTTGTGGCCCAAAAGAAATCTGCATCTCAGTTCTGTTTTCAATAAAAATAATACAAAAGGAATCTCACAAGGCTTGATGGAAAGAGGTTTACTGCAAATCCCTTTATGCAGGTAAAAGGGAACAGCACAGCAAGTCAACCAGCACCTGCTAAACTGTTCAAGAGGAACACGACCCACCCAGGGAAGACAGAGAAGGCATCGACGTGGAACAAAACATCACATAAGCTTATTTTGTGTTTGCACTTCAGTTTGTAATCCTTAGCTAACCATCTCACAGAAATTCATACAGGACTTAAAACAAGAACTTCAGAGCAGTTCTTAATTGTACACTGATCTATTAAATGACAACCTCTCACCATTATGGAAGCAATTACTACCAAAGAGGCCTGACAAAAGCAAAAGTCAGTCTAATATTAGCTTTTAAATACTTCAAAAGCACACTTGCATAAAAAACAACCTCTAAAAAGCCACAGTAGTAAAGAAAAGATGATTAACTTACAGAACCTCACACGTAGATATGAGCCTATATCAATACCGATGTATTATTAGACAGCAATGCAACAAGCCCTGCTTGCAAAACAGGCAAAGGTGTTTCAGACCTGCTCAGGACAGGGTGCTTAGCTGCATCCGCAAGTCACCTGCTTTTGGGGGGGGGGGGGGAGAAAAGGGGGGAAGGGAAGCTGGTCTGCAAGTCCACTCCTGCCCTTCCTCCACCACTGCCCCACAGATTAGAGTGAGCATAATTTGCACGTGGACCAAAAAAAAAAAAAAAAGAAACCACCATAATTCAGGGAGATATCAGAACAGTAGGAGAGGTTAAGAGAAATTCTAAGCCAAAACAGGATGTTTTTGCTCAGCCTAGCAATCCTTCAAACAACAAACTCACACCCAGCTTGAGGCGGGCGAGCACATGGGGCATGGGAGGTAGGAGTATTCGGAAGGTAAACCTTGAGGCTCATACAGCTGAGGGGGAAGCGGAAAGGACTGCAGACATATTACAGCCCCCGTCAGGTGAAACGTCCCGTAACTCATGTTAACTAGTCCAATTTTAATGGGTGCCAAGGGTGCAGTAACCGAGTCCTTCACCTCCCACACACCCAGAGGGGCACACTGCAGACCTCAACCCCAACTGAGAATTTGTATTACAAGATCTCTTCTCTCCAGGCCTTGCACCTCCAGTAATTCCTCTCAGGGCTCAGCTCCGGTTCCACGTTACTAGCCCACACCCTTGCACAAGGGGAACTGAAGATGCTGCAAGCACCGGACCTATTTGCGGCTTTCATTTTAAAGGTGTAACTGAACCACACATCTGATACATGTGTATATCCTGTACATGGCAGGGTGGAGGGGAAGCATGTCCAAGCAACAACTCAAGCACATGTTTTGGGGTAGCGTCTAAGTTCTGTAAGGGAGGATATTGCAAACCTTGACATTTGTTAGGTTAATGAGGGTGTTAGATATATATTCAATAAACCGAACTTCAACCGTTTAACGTTTAAGGATGGAAAGTGCACATGAAAATTTAGTTTTAAAAAACTTGATCAATTAAAAATTGCAAGTGTCAGAGGCCTGTTATGCTATAGCCTGCAGAGCAATAAATCCAAATCTCCATCTATGCAATTCTGCTAATCACATACACTTCAGGGTTAACAGTGCTTGAACAGGGAGGAAAGGTGTTCTCAGCACAGCTATGATCAAAACTATTTGGATCCCTCATATTTGAACAGGGAGAATTAAAACAAGAGCAAAAGCATAGTTTTAGCATACCTTTCCCACCCCGAATACCATTAAATTGATGCCTCTCAAGTTGATTTAACTCTATGGAAAAATACACAGAGAAATCTAGTCTGCAGACAAGTACATGATTCAGAACTTGGTCAATAAATAGGGTCAACTGAGGTGAAGAATGGATGTTTTCAAACTCATCTTTGCAAGAGTCTGAGCAGATATAATGGGAAAGAAAGCACCAACATCGACAAGAGACAAGAAGCTTCCATAACTGTTCTGTACGCTGACTCGAGAGGTCTTTACTTGACTACTTTCCTGTTTCCATCCAACAGGTATTTCACAGAACAGGCTAAACCATCAAAACTTCTTTTCCAAATCCTTTGGCATTTAGGGCTTTAACAGTCCAATCTCCCAGGCCCAACTATACAGTTTCCCTGTGTTGCAAAACAGCCTTCGGTTTTACTTTAGAAAGCACAAAGCTCTTCCTTCCACAGCGTCTCCTCCATGAGCACATGCACTCCACGCTGCAGTTTGTGCCTCTGCAGTGGCCACGCAAAATGTTTCGAGTAGAAGCATCCACATGGAAGACTGTTGCCCACCCCCAAGGAGATATTGCAGGATAACTACGTCTAGACAAGTCCTCAAACCTGAACTGCTTCAAAGCACCTGATCATCTCCCTTCCCATGAGAGTTCATTTTTTTTTTCCCCCATTTTTTGACCATGCTAAATTCAAAGCCTCCTACTTCCAGCCTCCAACACAGCCTATGCTCCTAATTTTCACAATTCCGAGGAGCTCCAGAGGTCCCTTTTCTGGTCCTAAGCACGTTGCCACCTCAAAGAAGAGAAAGAAACTCCAGTGACTCGAAGGCGCTGGTGTTGGCAGCAGCAGGCAGGTTGGCAGCCGGGCCCCTGCTTGCTCTCGCTGCCACTGTGACACGCTGTTCAGCTTCCAGTTAGCAAGGCACCAGCTCAGGGCTCCAAACAGATTCAATTCCCCACTTGTACTGACTTGCCACATGACAAGTAGGGAAGAGTTACGCCTTATTTTCCCTTCTACCTTAGAAAAAGTGAGCGTAATAGCTTGCCCTATCTCAAAAAGGGTTTAAGATACAGTCAGTAGAAGCGGGACACTTGGTTATCGTGCAGTAGCTGGAATAAAGAAACGGTAAAGTGCACCTTTGTTAAAAAACCCCAACCGCTTCTGTAAACCTCTTCATCTTGATTTCTAGCTACATCCTCTCCCCAGCCTGGAAGGAGCCCCAAGTGCCTGCAATCAGAGCCCCTCATTAACACCCCCCCCACCCCACCCCCGCACTCATCACCCAGATGAACTTAACGGCTGAAATCGTGGGGTTCCCCTGCAGAGCCCCCCTGTGCCGCCAGCCCTGCCCGCTGCACCAGGAGCTCCCAGGAGCAGAGCCCTGCGATGACTGCTCCTGCACGTCACTTAACCCTCTCCAAAGGCTTCCCAGGGACAGCACTTCTACCTTTTTTTTTTTATCTCCCCACCCCCGAATTTCAGGAATGTTATCTCTCAGCATCTAGTTATCCAATAAGTTAGAAGAATGCAGTAAACCCAGCAGGGGGGTTAGATTGAATCACTGGCAAATGGATGGAAAAAATCCACTATTGTGTAGGACAAGGCGGTCATCGACAAGGAAAGCTGATAAAATCCACACAAGTCGAATTAATTTTTTTTTTGAGAGAGAGAACCAGTAAAGAGAATTGAAATAAGGCTTGTCTGGTCTGATGCAACTTCAGAAAGGGTGCTGCTGGTCTACCACCCATCTGACAATTAGTGACCTATTTATTTTTTTTCCAACTGTGATAAAATTGTATTTCACTTGAAGTGGGAGGAAATGGTCAGAGCTCAAGATTTCCCCCACCCCCCCTTTTTTTTTTGGTCAAGAGTTTAACACCTTTGGTGAGCTTACTTTTTCCACAGACTACATTCGATCAATTACTTTAACATTAACATAACCATGCACTTCCACGGTTAAAATTAACTCATGAAGGATTAGCAAATATCCACTCCAGTCCTAGACATGAAAACCTCTGCATCAGCTCCCTGCTGCTCTCAGGCATCGTGCTTCCCTGATTTTTCCTCCTGTTCCCAGCTGAAAAGCTAGGGCCTCTAAGACCTTTAAACTGCCCAAAATTTCCCCTCGTCCTCCACTATACAACGCTATTTAAAACATTTTCTTTACCATGAAGAATCACTTCCTTGAGGTAAGCAAAATACACTACTATGTACAGAAATAGTCAAGAGCCCTCGATGTTTGCTACACCGAATTTATCAGCAGCATTTTTCCACCCAAGAATGAGCCAGAAACATGTTACACCTAACAGTTCGGGTTTCACATGCTTTCAGGTCCTCCCTCAAGGCTTTTTTTTTTATTATTATTATCTAGCTAGCGATTCACCCTTTTGATTTTGACTATCCACCTACCAAAGAGAAGGGACGGAACGCTGTGAATAAACCCGCCCGACGAGCAAAAAGTGTTAAAACACGCGGGAAAAAGTTAAGAGCAGAGGCACTGGCCTCAAGCGGGGGTCCCGGCGCCGGCTGCAGCCGCCGGAGCAGCCCCGCTCCCCGCGCCGCCCGCCCCCCCCAGCCGCTCCGGAGGGCTTCAAAAAACAACAAACAAAGAAACAGCCCCCAAACCGAACAGCCCCGAGCTCGGGGATGCCAAACCCCTGGGTACAAGGCCGGGGAGTTACCTGCCGAGGCGCCCGCCCGCAGCCGCGCAGCCGCCTCCTGGGCGGTCGGTGGAGGGCACTCACGGCCCGCGCTGCCCGCGGCCCGGCCCCGGCCCCCCCGGCGCTGCTGCCAGGCGGGGCCACCCGGGGAGCGCAGCCCCCCCCCCCCCCCCCCCGGCATCCACCTGAGCCCAAACACCAACCCAGGCACTACACCTACAATGCCTTTTTTTTTTTAATTAAGCAAAGGGTGATTCCCGAACCTGGTTCAAGAAATCGCACCACAAAAAGCAGAGCCCCCCCAAGCAGCAGCGGAGCCCCCCCCCGCCCTCGGTCCTACCTGCTCGGCGGCCGGTCCTCCCCCCGGCACGGCCCGCGGCTGCCCCGGACCACACTTAACACTAGTACAGTGTTTAAGACCGAGCTAAACGGCACAAACCCCGCTGCCAAGGTCAATTGCATGAGAGTCCTAATTGTAAGCCTGACATCAACTTACCACCCACGGCAAGCAGGAGGAGGCAAAGGTTAGAGCAGCAGCTCTGTCAAAACGTCACATGCCGCCGAGCCCAGCAAAAGCGCTTCATCACTACAACCAATATAATGTTTCACTTACGTAAAAGGAAAAACAAGCTGGGCATCGCCCCCCACATCCCCCCCCCGGCTCCCAGGCACCCTCTCACGCTTCACACCCCGGCTGCACAGCCCGCGGCCCGGCCGGGGTGATGCTGCCCACCCCGGCAGGCCAACCTTCCCCACCACGGGAGCTTCGGGCAGCCTGAAATAAAGAGTAAATAAAAGAAAAACCACCGCAAAACTTGGCTTTCCTCGTTAAACACCCCTCCCCCCCGCCCCTCCACTTCAGCAGAACTCAAAGCACGAACCGGCAGCTTAAATAAAGGAAATCTCCAGTTTTACCCGAAGATAAAGTTACAGTTTGATACTGTATTTTTAAGAATGAATCAGATTTTTTTAATGGCAGCAATCCAGCACAATGGGCATTTTCAACCCCTTTGTGAAAATGCTAATTTTCCGTATGTAGTATTATTCTCCAGTGACCACCTGCTGATTTTTTGACCTGTTAATTGATCACCAGGTTAGCAGAACCGTTTCTTAACACGCTGCATTGTTCACAGAGGTGGGTCCCAAGTCGCTTTGCAAAAAAAAGGAACACTAGCAAAAGAGGAGATAAGGACTTGATTTTATTATTACAATTCTATATATCCTCGCTAATGTCCCAGACAAATCCCTCCGGTATTTCGACTTTGTTACCCAGCTTCATCGCTTGTTATTTACAGGCACACCTGGAGCGGGGAAGAGCAAGCCCATTTTGGAGACTTGCGGGCGATAAGAGGCATCGGAGCCGCGATTTTTATTTCTGAAAGCAGAAAGGGAGACCGCGCAGGACGGGGCTGCGGTGCGGGGTCCCGCAGCGGCTGCCGTTGCCCCCGGCCGGACCCCGCCGCCGCCCCGGGCCGCACGCAGGGGCCCAGCGGAGCGGGGAGCACCGGCCCCGCCGAGCCCCCCGCCCCACAAAAAGGGGGCCCCATCCCAGGCGGCTGGAGAAACCCCCCCGGCTTCAGCTTCGCCAAGTCCCCCCGGCCTGCGCCATCGCTGCCCCGGCTCCCAGAGGGATTTTCATCCAGGGTTTTGTTGTTAAAGAGAAGGGGGTGGGGGGGGAAGCCCCAACAACAACAACAAAAAAGCAGCTGGCCATTGCCCCGGAGAGCAGGGTGTGCAGCGATCCTCCCCGCCCCGCACACCTCCCCCGCCCCACGCCGGCCGCATCAGGAGTGATTAACCCTTTTGTTTCAACGCAGCCCCGGAGGTGGCTTTCCAGCAGCGGGCAGAGATTTACATGTGGAAACATCACCTCCATCCCCCAACCTAACCATATGCACAAAGGAAAACAGTCATGCATTAAACATGGGATTTATTGCCTTCTGGCCAGCTTGCTGCTTCTTAAGTCACCATTAACCGGACCCAACAATTGCACATTTCGACTCAAAGAAGGGGGGGGGGGGGGAGAGGGGGGGAAAAAAAAAAATTACGAGCCCGAACCTCCTGAAGGCTGGGAATAAGCAGCTCCTGTAACGTGCACTGGTATTGATCAGTTCTAGGGATAGAAAAACCCCACACAAATCCAGTCCCTTGGCAGAGACTGGGAAGGCAGAGAACCCAAAGAAAGTTCTTGGGGGGCGCATGGAAGCGCTTGGGCACAACGACCACAACCGCTCCTCAGGCGCGGCCGGGTCTGCCCGCCCCCCTGCCCGCCTGGGACGGGCCCTCCCGGCTCCGCTCGGCTCCGCAGCGGGACGCGCTCCGCGGAAGCTCCCCCGGCTCCGCAGCGGGGGGAGAGCCCGCACCGGGGCCCGGGAGCCGCCCGCCCCCCCCCCCCCCCGCAGCCCGGCTGCGGGAAGATGCGGCTCCAGGAAAACCCCCGCTCCCGCAGGGAGCGAGTGCCCCCGCCACCCCTTCCCCCCCGCACAGCCGCACCCCCCCCCGGGAGGTCAGGGCTAATTTGAGCGCAAATGCACACTTTCCTCTTCCCTTCGCGAGGCAAAGGGTGCGGGTCCCCTAAAAGGAGGGATGGCGACTTGCGGTAGCGAACTCCCCCCCCCCCCCCAGTACAAAGCGCTCACGCACACCCCACATCAGCTCACCGGAGTTATTTTAGGAAGTCGGAAATCAAAGATGGCTGGAGGTCAAGCTACAAAAGGTCCAGGGCGATTGTGATCTCCAACAAAAATAGTCCGAGCGCTTTTTTTTTTTTTTTTTAAAGCCCCACAAAATCCTCATATAACTACCGAGAAAGTGTTAAACAGAGATCGGGGAAACCAAACTCAAGCCATTTCCTACCCCCGAGAAGGTTGTTCGCAATCCCCCCCCCCAACCCCTCCGCCAGGGGGTTTGGGGTTACCGCCCTGAGGCTGCACCCCCGCGCGGCGGGGGGGGGGGGCCGCCACTCGGGCAGGGCTCGGGACCCCCCCGGGCAGCACCACGCTCCGCGCGGGGCTGCGCGGCGGAACGGCCCAAAGCCGAGCCCCCGGGAAATCCCGGGGGGCCGGTGCCCCCGTTCAACCCCGCGGAACAACACCGCGCCGGGGCCCCACAGGGGTGCAGAGGTTTAAATGTCCCCAAAAAGCCTGCGGGGAGCTGGGGGTCAGGATCCCGGCAGACGCCGGGGGGGGGGGGGGGGGGGAAGAGCGGGGGGCGACGCACGAGGGTGGAAGAAGCCCCCGGGGAAGCGCCCCTCGCCGCCCCGGCCGCCGCCTCCGCGCATCAGGAAAGTTGGGACCCGCCGCGGCTCCGCGCCCGCCCTTGCGCCTCACCACTTGCAGCATCTGGGGGCTGCTCCTCGGAGTTGATGTGCTGGGGCTTCGCCTGCTTCCGTCGCGACATGGTGCACCAGCATCGGGAGCAAAATAGTAGCAATTATTTTCCTCTTCACAACAAATTCCTAGAGTTGGGAAATTACCCCCATTGGGCGGAATGCGCATGTCAGAGTAATTATGATTATCAATAATGCATTGCGATTTATCATGGGTCCCTGACAGCTGATTGGCCTGAGTCCAAGGGCTCACAGATTATTCAAATAAGGCCCATTGATCAGGGCGCAGCGGGGCACGCTGGGCGATGTAGTCCCGGCCCGGCCCGGCCCGGCCCGCTCGGCCAGGCGACAAAGGCGGGAGCCCCGCGGGGGCCCGGGGCCGCCCTCCCGGGGCAGGGGGGGGTGGGCAGGACCCAGCTCCCCGGGTAAACAAACAAGCGGCAGCCCGACGTTCCAGGCTGGCGAGGGACAATACCTTTGTTATCTCACCTGCGCTTTTTATATTGCGCTTTAAAGACTTTTTTTTTTTTTTTTTTTTCCTTCCCCCCTCCCGCCCCCCCCAAGCAAGCAGGAGCCCGGGACAATGCTAATTCCTCCCTTTGTCGTTAGATAAGGTGGAAAAGGAAAGAGCGCCGACTGTCCGAAGGGACGAGCCCGGGGTCTCCCGGCGGTGTGGGCAAGTTAAGGGGCTTTCACAGCGGATCCAGACGGCGCGTAATTACGCTTGGCGTTGGGTCGTTTGTTTAAAGACTCCTTTTAAGTCTCACTTTCTGGGAAGCCGACGGAATCGAGCCAGTTGTATTTTTGACAGCAAATAAAAACGTTAGACACGTAAAAGGTCCACGCGAAAAACTTGAAGCAACTGAAAAAGCAACGCTTTGAAAGCGTTTGCCCGTGCTGAGGTGACTGTGTAAGCACACAGCGGAATCATTTTCATTTTTACTCCCCTCTTCTGTTGTCGGGTTCCATGTGAAAATGCCCCAAGTTTAAACACCCCCCACACACCACACCCCCCCACCGGCTGGGTGGCCCCTGGCGCCTGGGGGCGCGGCTGGGGACAGAGCCCGTGCTGCTGGGGGCGACGGCGGGACCCGCTCAGCTGCGGCTCGGATTCACTTTGCTGTAAAACCCCCAGAGGATCCTTGAATATATGGAGATGTGGATTGCAAAATCTTGTGGGAGACGTGATTTCTTTTTGTTTTCCTGTAGAACAAACGATCCTCCCCTCGCGCCCCCCCCCCCCCAACTACCTATGAAAAATGGAATGGATTGCTAAAAGACATTGGAAAGAGATTGATTTGGTGAAAAGATTATTTTGTTGATTGGGAGGAGCAGGGCACCAGGGAAGGGCTCACAACATCTAGGTTCAGGCGAAGTCGGGCTCCATACACACTTGCCATTGCATTCATCAGCAAACAATTTACCAGGGCCCGTGCCTCAGTTTCCCACTGGCAAACCAAGGATGACATTTCCCCAGCGCAAAACTGTTGTGAGGATAAACATCCACCCGAGATTATGTGGGATTCAGATCGAGGGTGATGCAGAGTGGAAAACCCAAATCTTACCAGACAGCAGCGAGGGGGAGGGAGGAAGCAACGGTACCTGTTGGGGCCACGCAATTGCCATGGAGCATTATACACCACCACAGTCTTATTTTACCAGTTACAGTACCAGCATTTTTACCTTGCAAAAACCCTGGGTTTGTAGAACATTTATTAGATTCTAAGCTCTGTGCCTGTGCCAAGTGTCCATGGTACTACTCAGGATTAGGTCGTCTTTTTTTTGTGATGCTTGAGAAGGGGGGAGCTGTAGTTTGCATGGGGCAGCCACAAAAACATCTTAACGTTGTAGACCAAGGTAAACAGCGCATCATGATCTAATTAGTTATATATCCTCTTGGGTTTTGTTTTGTTTTTATAGTGTCTCCTAAGGGGTTTTAGTTAGCTAAGGATAATACAAACCTTAGAAAAAAATCTTGCAGAGCTGAAGGTATCACCCTCCTCTTTGGACAATTATTGAACGTGGAGGTCAGGGGACAAATTTTGTTTTTCAGACCACTTTCCTTGCCCTTTCCTCTGCAAGCAAATAATGGTTTTACAACCCCCTACTCATGATGCACTTTAATGGACACGTTACATCAAGAGAAACTCTGTATTTACTAATATAAAATAGAAGAGATTATCAGGTATTTAAAATCGCTGACCATTTTTGTCACCCCCATGTTGCCCAGAGAGCTTCTATATATTTGTTTGTTTAACCAGCAGTTTGAAATGCTCTTTGTTTCCAAAGTGTGTCCTGAGGAAAAAGACTGCTAAACAAGATTGATACCAATTGATCCACGGATAGATATTTACATTGATGAATTTTCTCCTTTTACACTTGATATGCTCAGTATAACCAACAGATTTTCATTTATTACACATAATGCTACCAACCCACACTAGCGAATTTATTAAACACGCTGGTTTATGTATCAAGCTGAGAGACAGACAGCCCTGTACTGTGGATCCATATTTAAAATAGATGACTCATGTGGAGCATTTGTACTGAATTTAAAAGAATATATTATATGAAATCAATGGAAGTTTTGGTATTGATTTCAGAGGACTGGGATTTCATTCAGTATGGCTCTAACACACTGAAAGAATAGAAGACATAGAAAGAGTTAGTTTAAAATGAAAAATAAAAAAAAACACAAGGGACGTTGCTGTATTTAAGACTGGGAAGACAGAAAAAGTGGGAGAAAGAGCAAAACTGACTGGAAAATATAGGGAGGAGGAGGAGGAATGTGACCAAGGAAAAACTCTTCTGATTATACTTTTCTGGGAAGGTGTTCCCAGCCAGTGGTGATTACAAATAGGCTACGCTGAATGATTACATCATATGCAAAAGGCATGTTGCTTGGCTTTAGCACGATCATATGGATTAACATGATTACAGCTTCTGGATTTGAAAAATAGCAGGCTTCCTTTTCTGGCTTGACGTTTATTTATTTTTTTAAGAAAAGTCCAGAGGAACAACCTTCTACCACCAACAGAGCTGAGGCATCGTTCTTGATAGGCATACTTCCAGCAGCAGCCCAGCCCCACCCTCAACCCTGATAAAAGGAAGCTTTTTTAACGCCGCGCATTACGAGCACGTGGAACTCATTGCCACAAGAAACTGTTGCCAGCGGCAGGAACCACAGCTCTGCCCAGTCTGGGAAATTCCTGCCTTCAGGAATGTCACTGCAGAATGATTAGGACTATGGAAAATCTGGTAAGTATGTTTGTGGGGAGGTGTATCTATATTATATATATACACACATATACGTGGGTGTATATGTGTATGTACATATCCCCATACGCACAGTTACTAACTCCCACCAAGGTAAAGAACAAGGTAAATCCTGTGCTGTCCTACTCTCATCAGCTCAGTTTATTGCTGGGAAGAACACACAAATATTAAAACTTAGATTATCTTTTTTTCTATATTCAGAATCTAAATGTAAATAAAAATGCCTTTTCCTAGCTTGCACTATGTATTACCTACACCTTTATAGCTTCGAGAGAGGAAAAAAAAAAAGGTCTTAATATACTTTGAGGCACACCAATTCACTTCTCTCCTGTATTCTTCCCCCTGTACCTTACTGCAGCTCACTGCAAGATAAATCTCCCCATGTGAGCTCTCGGGGCTTATCTCCACTACATGGAGGACGACTTGAATGTTACCCTGCTGGAATATGTTTAGGAAGCCCCAAGTTTGCCCATATGAAGTTTACCATAGCTTGTAGGCAATGTAGATCAGGGTAATTAACGTTCATCGTTGGGCCAGTTAATCAACATTGAATGTGGAGACCCAGACGTTCAAATTCAGAAGTGTTTAATAAGTACGTTACACTGCACGTTGGCAAGTACTTATGACTCCTCCAGACTCGACTAACTGAATCCAAAACCAGGAGACACTCTTTAAACAGTTTTTTATACCATTATAACTATAGTAATTAAGGGACATATTTTTTCCTATTTTATAAGAAAGTAAAGGTTACATTTTTCAATGGTCCATCCACCCATCTTCTAAATTACTTTTGAACCTGCTGCCCACTTCAGTCAAAACTGGTAGTGCAGTAGCAGTTTTGAAGACATGAACTCCTGCAAGCTGTGAGACAATCAGCATCTGGGGAGGGAAGAAAGATCCGAATTAACGTCCTCACTGAGAGAAAGAATCGCGGTTCAAACCTGACCCACATGGCAGCCAGCGAGCCAGATAGCTCATTGGCCCTGCTGGACATCAGCCAAATTGTTGCTCCAGATCTGCACACCCACGCTGGCACCAGCCGCCCACAGGGGCTGTGGATGTTGGGCTGAGCTAGGAAAAACACCGAGGAGTGGGAGAATGAAGGAGCACAGACAAAAAGAGGCTTCCTTAGCCCCCCACTCCGACAAGGAGCAACTTGCTTCTTGACCTAGAGATGCTTTTAGTACAGCTGCAGTTAAATGTAGCCACAATATAGCTTATGTACCTCCCGTGTGGGAATCATTAATACAATCACAACTACCTGCACTGGAGCCATGGTCCTACTTTGTATGTATTTGCCAGCCAATATAATTAAGGGGCACAACTGTTCATGCATAAGCTTTAGGTTGAATTTAGCAACTCTCCTGAATTCACTTCCAGTTTTTTTCATCACTAGGCTAAAAATCTTTGATGCTAGTTCTTTTGAACATCCTAAAGGGATTTAGGCACTGAATTCCCTTGGACTCTCAGTCCTAAGTATTTAAGAGCCTAAATATTAAGTAAAACAGTAATGAAGAGCTGCAACAAAGGTATTAATAGAGCTTCATGTTTTCCTCCCATCACTAAACAAACACAGCATCCACATAACAGCACCACAAAACTGTTACTAATTAATAACTAATTTTTAAGTGTGAGCAGCCATTTATATTGTTTTGAAACTTTCTGATAGCAGCAAGCCCTCTTGCTTTAGTGGTTGCAACACCACTTAGATATCTGATTGCCCCACGCCCACTGTTCACTCCAGCTCCGCTAGCTGGGATTGCTGTGAAGAGATTACCTTATTTTGCATTATTATATTTTAGGAATAATATTTAGACACTGATGATGAGACCGAAGAGGGGAGGAGGAGCTCTGAGGTGGCAAGATCTTCACACCTCCATTACAGTATGGAAAGGTGAAGGAGAAAGAAACAACGCGGGGGTGTAAACAAGTAAAAATTCATAGCTCTCCCCCCTCTTCTAAACACAGTCTCTTGTGCGGAGGCTGACAATGCTGCCAGTTCTAAGCTTTTATAAACACTGTAGAAATACCACCTTCATAATGGTATTCCTAATGCAACTAATGGACTGCTGATTCCCATGGGTGTTAAATCTAAAATGCATTTTACCAAAGATGCATCTGACCGAAGATGCAGGAAGCAACTTAATTTCAAACCTCAGCTCCTGCAAGAAAGGGGAGGAATAATATAGGAATTGTAACTTTTTGAAAGAACCACCAACTGGCTCCCCAGCCAGGAGGAATGAGAGGCATGTGGGCTAGGCAGGTAAACAAACAAATCTCTGGATGTTTGTTAAAATGCCCAAGCGTTTCATCTAGGCAAGAGTAAACATTATCAGCTCTATTTCTCACAGCATGAAAAGTGTCCTCGTGTAATATTTTGTAGTAGATGGCAGATGCAATCCGGGGAATGAGAGATCCAGCTTTGCCCAAGAATACAAACAAAGTATTTTACGGAATGGATTAACTGTGTGTTAAAGGAGCAGCATTCCCCCTACTCTGCAATATTTGTTCATTTTCAAACACTTACTTGCTTCTGAATAAATGTGAGATCAGAGCTAAGTGTAACTTGTCATTGTGGTGCTGTCTTCACTGAATTTCATGACTCAACGATACATCACAGATAGTAGCAGGAATCCTGTGAGATCGTTTCCTTCCAGACAAGGTACACAACCCTTTTTTTTTAGCACTAAGCTGTAATGGAGCCTTTGGAGATGTCTAATTATTATCCCTTTTTACAGGGGGGGTGTAGGGCCAGCAGTGGCATCAGGGTCTCGGAGTAACAGCCGCGAGCCAGCAGCCCCTGCCTCCAGCGCATCAGGGCTGCCATTTGCCTGTGGTAAATCCCCTTCATCGTTAGGAACTAGGCTAATGGGTTTTGATTATGAGGTATAATTTTTTCAGTGAATACCAAACCATATCTGAATGTGATGGCGAAATATTTAATCAGATAACAATACTAAATACAACTTAGCAGGTAACAAATTAGGGCAACCTCCCCCTGTATCCATATCATCTCAGATAACCACAACTGAATTGCATGTAGCATTGCTTCATAATCGATTTGTCGATACATTGTGCCGTTATGTTATCCTAAAAAGCAGCTCATGAAAGGCATGTGGAACTTGTTGCCTGTCCTAGCAAAGGGCCGAGCTTGGTTCCAAAAGGTCTCTTCCCAGGTCTGTGTTCCTGGCGGTTGCAAAGCAAATCTGTGAGCTGGGCTCGAGTGCTCTGCGGCTGTCTGCAGAGACAGCTTGAAACAGCAGCTCACAGGGAGAATTATGAATTTCCTTGTTCGTGTCAGTGAAGCACCAAGATCGAAACTGAATTATTTTCAGATGTCAAAATACCACTTAGCAGGGGTCTTTTACTTAGTAAAATTAGCTCTCATTTTCCGCTTTTACGACTATGATTAATAAGATTATTATTTTTTTTTTTTTTACATTGTAGTCCTAATTCAATTTCTTTTGCTACAGCAGTTTTTCCAATTACTTTTATCAATTATATCCCAGTCCTAAACTTGGCTAGTTTCCAGGTGGGTGAATTTGGTTCATGCCATATCTAGTGAAGGACCAGGAACCAATTGTTAGTGGAGATTCAGAGCATTAGCAGGTTTTGAAGGTGCCATCTCATCTTTGATAACTCCACTTTTAGTTAAAAAAAATAACAAAAATGAACAACTGAAAAATCCCCAAGCCCCTTGTCTTCAGCTGTTATGTTTGGAAGGCGACAGGAAAAAAACAAGCCAAAACATTAGCACTTAAAACCATGAATAGAACTAAGTCAACACAAAATTATCCCAGTGACAGCCTGAAAGAAAAAAAGGACAAAAATCTATGAATTGCACTTTCTTTTTGTGAAGTGTTAGCTTAGTTGCAGAATGATGAATTAAATACCTAAAATTATCAAGCTTAGTGCTCTACTGTTTATGCCAGGAATGAGGGGGGAAATGGAGGGGGTATAATAGTATGATCACCCTTGAACTTCTGCACAATTTACTGAGTGGTATCCTATTTTCACAATGTATGGATCCTGTACTGAGTGTAAAGTATGGAAGAAAGTCATCCCTTCCTTCTCCTCATTCCAACCTCCCTATGGATCAATTTTTGACCAAGACTTGAAGATGGTAGTATGTTCTCCCTGCTGTAAGTAATATTATTTCAAGAAACTCTGATTTAAGTGCCTATCTCCAGTTTTGATGACATTTCTAATATCATTATTTTTAGTAAATGACTAAAGGGATTTTGTCTGGCTTTTCATACAGATGCTGAAGCGCTACAGCAGAATGAGCCCACCAAAGTTAAGAACACACTTTTGGTATTATTTGGTATCTCTACTTAGATTGGCCAACTAAAAATATTACTTTTAGTTTCTGTACACAAGAAGATCCATCACCAAAAATTCAAATTACAGGTATAATGCTATAGTCCAGAGTGTTTAGTCAGTCTGGATTCTGTATTTAAGAGAACACATATGCCTTTCTAAACAAGTCTTAAGTCAGATCAGAAAGTTCAGGCCAAACTGGGGTAGACAGACAGTTTCTGCAAGGTGGAGTTCCTGCTGTCAGATGCCACTTTCAGCAGAAGACAGTACTGCTACTCAGTTTGCTCTTCAAACAAAGGAAATGATTGCTGAGCGTTAGTTCATAACCTTGTCTCCAAAAACGATTGAAACAGACTTTAGTCTTCATTAAGGCAGCTTAAGTACAGCCCTTAAAACCGAGGGAGTCTGGAACTGGTGGGTAAATACATTGAAACCGAGCAACTGGCAGTTAGGACAGAAGTAATTAAGTTTAATAACTGCGCCCAAGTATGATTAAACATAATAGGACATCTTTGCTGTTTTGTTGGCCAAAGTCACTTCAGCCAGCCAATTCTGGTATAAATTAAAAAAACCCCAAACAACCAAAACAAAACCCCACAACCTTAAAGTATTCCCACCTATGAAGCTTGGTTGTTTCATTGTAACCCCATCCACACTGGCTGATCAAGCTGCTTTAGGACCTGCTGGGTTTAACATCAGTTAGCTAACTAGAGTGACGTGTTTTCTAAAGTCACACTGATGCAGCACAACTGGCTAGCCGGGCTGTCACCATCTGCAAAGTTCCCCGACAACTCTTTTACAATCTGTCTGCATTTATACCTACCAGACCCTTAATGCTGCCTGATTATTCCCTGTAGTAGTGTAAATGATGCACTATAACCATGGTCCATCACCGATGTACGTCAGGTCATCTACCTGCTGTCCCTCAATGCGCACTGCCCACTCAAGAGCATGGAGGCTCTTTGGGGGAGGCGTTTTCGTGGAGGTGTGCAGGGAATGGTGGATTGGCCTGAGGTGTCTGCCTGGTTGCTTCAGATGTGCCACAGCCACACCACAAGCAGGTAGGATGCCAAGCAGCTGCTGGGCCATGCGCTCCAGAGAGTTGCAAGTAAATGATCCGAGGGCTGGAGCACCTCTCTTATGAGGACAGGCTGAGGGAGTTGGGCTTGTTCAGCCTGGAGAAGAGAAGGCTGCGGGGAGACCTGATTGCAGCCTTTCAGTATCTAAAGGGGGCCTATAGGAAATATGGGGATAATCTTTTTAGTAGGGCCAGCTGTGAGAGGACAAGGGGTAATGGTTTTAAACTAAACCAGGGTAGGTTTAGACTGGATATAAGGAGAAAATTCTTTACAACGAGGGTGGTGAAACACTGGAACAGGTTGCCCAGAGAGGTGGTGGAGGCCCCATCCCTGGGAACATTCAAGGCCAGGTTGGACGGGGCTCTGAGCAACCTGATCTAGTTAGTGGTGTCCCTGCTCCCTGCAGGGGGGTTGGACTAGATGACCTCTAGGGGTCCCTTCCAACCCAAAACATTCTATGATTCTATGATAAGATGATGCACTTGTGCAAGTGGCCCTTCGGTAGTGCTCCTGAGCCCACCACTGGGGGAGCTGGGATGAAGCATTCGAGAGGAAGAAAACAACTAGGTAAAGCTAAAGTAGTTGCATTTGGCTCAGACCCAAAGTATCTTTTAAGGCCCTTTACAATTAGAAGCTTGGCAGGGAGTTGGCTGCAAGTAGAACTGATGCAGGTTTGGACATTAGATGAAGATCAGTCCGTTTCCCTTGCAAACTTCCCACTTTTCAGCTAGTTCTGGCTGTAACTTGGTTATCCCCGATTACAAGTGTTCAACAGCTTGAATTTTAATTTAGTTATGTTAGCTGAGGTGCAGTCTACTCTACAGGCTTTAACTAGATTAAGAGACAGGCCAGCTATAATTGGAGTCCCTGATTGAATTAGATTGGGATTACAAATATAATTGGATACTACCCTATTTGAGACACTTCAAAGGAAATATATCTCCAGAGCACGAAAGCTGAAAAATCAACAGACCTTTGGAAATCCTTGATCCTGTTTCCTGTGTGGATGTAGCCGGTCCCGTGTTGCTCCAGTGCCTTCTGCAGAAAGATATTTTTTAAAAGACAATTGCACTGGTGGAAACGATAAACCAGACTTTTGACATACATTCGCAAGTCAAAGGCAACGTAACCTTGCAGCTTCATAATCTCGCCTGCGCTAGCGATACAGCCAGATTAGGCTAAAACTGTGCCTGAAAGGAGCTTTAAAACCTAGTAACAAGTCCTAAGTATGGCCTAATAGGCCTCAGGTTTTATTGTAGGATATAAGCTAGGAGCCACAGTTTAAGCAAAGAATTCCTTTTGCTGACATGGCTTTTGCAGACATTTCCATTTGAAAAGAGCAGTTGGTTGAACAATGGTCTCAGCGCTGGTTCAGTGCTTGACACCTTGCAGCATGTAAAGGACAAAAGCCTGAAAACTTTTTTTTTTTCATATGATATCTTTTCCTGTTTGTGGCCTTTAGTCTTTGCACTACTGTGAGCCTCCAGCCAGCAGAGCTCTGGTTAAGTAGGTCACACCATAAACAGGCTTATCAGAATAACAGCAGGCTCATAACTCAAGTAGGAAAAACCTGGAGAATACATTTTGCAGAAGAGAAACAAAACAACTCTACCAACTTCTTAACTGATCAGCCACGTGACAAAATGAAATTAAAATTCAACCCTCAGAATATCTAGTCCTATTTCAATATAAGCCTCCATAAAGATATCAACATTATTGAGAGGGTGCTCCATTCTGGTCCAGGCATGAAATGACTGTAGGTCTCCTGAGCCTTCTACATCTTCGCCTCATTTGATCTCCTTATCCAGGCACCTCAAAAGCCCCTAAACATTCAAGCTGCTATGGAATTAAGTTAGTGAGAGGTATTTTCAGGGGAAACACCCAGCTTGGGTTGATTTTTGTTCTTTTTTGCATGTTCCCTTTTTTAGCTTCTCCTTTAGGCTTCATCAAAAACTTGCCACTCTCTTAAAGAATGCTGGCCCAGTCATTTACTGCTCACCCCTGGAGTTGCAAAATGCCTTCCACACATGAAATAATTGTTTAGAAGATAACAATGGCCTCAGCAAATCTATAACCCCTTGACTCATTCCTTATAACGCTCAATCCTGGCTCCCCCCCCAAACCCACAAGAGCAGCAAAGCACCTTTGCAGGACCCTCAGACAAGCTGGAATTACAGTTAATAAATTGTAGCCCTCATGCTCATGTTTCCCCACACTCTTTTTACTGATTAATTGTTAACAGCATCTCTGTTTAAAGGTACTCCAGGACAAATTTAATCGTGATTTTTTTTTTTTTTGACATCCCACAATTTGGTATTTTCAGGGAAGACAATAAATGCATTAAAGTAATTCCGTGTCCCAAAGTAAGACCTATAACTGTGAAAAAAAGGAAATACGGCACTCTTGGTTCCTTTGTGTAACAGATCATGGATATTTAGGAGAGGTTTTATTTATGCCATTTGTATACACAAGATTTATGCTTGCAATTAAGTTTCAGTGTAAATTAGCCTAGCCTGGGTGTCTGTTTAATTGCAGGTGCAAATCAAGTCAGTAAAACATCTTTTTCTGTCCTCCTTGGATCTGTAAGCAGCTCACATCAGAGCTTCAAAAGTCCTTGTGTATATTTTGCAGATGACACTTGTGCCTTGAAAAAAAAGCAATGTAGACCCTAGTGCTCTCAAAGCTTCAGCTAGTAAATGGTCTCTTCTACATTTTAATTAAAGATTATTAACATTTTGCACATGAAGAGAATAAATCGTATCCAAATATTGATAGCTGTTGAAACTATTGATACAGCCAAACAGGTATCTTTCTTTTACTTGAGATTTTCCAATTTCCAAGCCTGGTGTTATGTGACAACTTCAGCATGAGCAATCTTTATCTCTGTGCTAGTTAATTGAGAGGAGTCAGATTACCTCAAGGAGCCAATCGCTTTGGGGTGGGGGTTGCTGTAATTTAGGACATCAGGCATTTTGACTCCAAGAACAATTCTTTTCAAACTTCTCTTTTCATCTCCGAGATTAACTTTTAAATTTTCAGGGAGGAGGGGAGGACAGATGGGGTGGGGGAGCAACCCAGAAGCACCAAAGAGATTGGCAGTCACCTTGAGTGTACTAAAGGGTGGCCAAAGAGAGGAAAAAATTGCAATTTCCTTTATTTACTAAGCTTGCTCCATTCCCAATTGTGTACGACTTGGCAACAATATATTGATTTTTCAGGAGTTTCTTTTTACAATTACAAAAGAAAACGAAATTACTGATTGGGAAGGAAAAATTCTTGGTTCTGCTTTGTAAAAGAAACAACAGGGTTTTGTGTGTTCAGAAGAAATAGAAATGCATTAAAAGGAGAAAAAGAGAAAGAAGATGATGATGCCACAGAAATCAATACAGAGAATTAGGTGAAATAGAACATCTTGTATGTTTTTTAGAAAATCATTTTTCATACACTAAATACATTTGCAGACTTGTTTCCTACAAACCTTTTCAAGTTGCAAGTTGATTCTGAAGCTACAGGCCTCCTGATAGGTTTTAAGATGGCTGAGAAATCTCTTATTCTTTGGGGAAAAAGCAAAAGATTAGGAAAAACTCAGGCCTTCAGAGAGCACCTGAAGTAATCATAAGAAACACATTTACATTTATCATCCCTACAGCCATGTCAAAGATGGTATAAAGTTATTGCCCGAGGGTTGAAAGACCTGATCATGTGTCATCATCCAGGGTGGTACCTCTGGATGACATAATGAAGAAGAACTCTGTGCTGAGGTGGCACATCTTCACCCACCGCCTACAAAACACCGAATGCCAGTTCTCCCAGACAGGCTGTACGAGAGAGCAGTTGTCTGAACTCAGTGGGAGTAATGGTGAAATGAAGGCTGAAGACCTTGAATTTCAAATGCTAGTGCAGTTCTCAGAAATGCTATCACCACACACAATAATCAGGGAGCAGTCCATCACCCTCAGTCACCCCTGCTATTGATTTTGGGCAGTCAGTATGCTCAAAACTGTTTAAACACAGAAGATGACAAAGCCAAAGTAAGTGGTTTACGATCAGGAGACCTGGTGTTTCTTCTCAGGGTATGGTTATAGTTTGGGATGAGCCAGAACAGCTACTTGCTGCCATCCCTGTTTGCAGCCAGGGATGGGAAGATGAAGGATGGTGGCACCAAGTCTTTAGACGGCGTTTTCATGTTCACAGAGCCAAAGCCTCCCAGTTTAGTTCAATGACATTTGAGTATCAGCACTAAACAGCACCGTGGCTAAACCAGCCTGTGCTCCCACCTCTCCTTTGTTCTTTTTATGCTGCACTGGCTGAAAAGTAACCCAGTAAAAAAAAAGTTGCTAGCTCAGATGGATCATTTCTTCAGACCACAGCCACTGAAATGCTTGTTAGTCCATCCAGCGAGGAGGGGAGGCGTGTGGGGCTGGACCACACCAGCCATGGGCCGCAGCCTCCTGCCCTCCACAGCACCTGTACCACCCCCCCAGTTCTCTCCCTTTTATCTCCCCAGTATAGCCCTGGACAGAGCAGGATCAGGTCTCACCTATGCAGGAGCATTTCTGCTTTTGAAAAGGCTGTGCAGGTTTTTTTGCAACTGATGTAACTTCATCTCTAGAAAAGGGGAAATTAGTCTGCAATTAAGTAATTATCAGCCACCCTGAAGCTCAATTAATGCATTCTGTAACTCTCCCAGAAAAGGGGGGGGAGTCTGTTGGATGCATGCTGTAAATACAAATGATGGGAATTTCTCCTGCCAGCTTTTTTTCTCTATGTTTTAGTTCCATTAAAAAAATGGTACGCAAAGAGAACCAAATTCAGATCAGTTCGGGTTTACATCTGCAGCTCCCAGCTAACACTGCTGCGTGGGGCCTGGCTGTGCGTTACTGCAGGTCCTGCCTGTATGAATGGAGTTGCTTCAGCACCGGGAATTTTGCTGCAATAGCCTGGGGCAGCCATACACAAACAAACAGCCTCTCCGAAGGAATACTCTGAATGAGTAACCCAGGATACAGTTTCCTGGGCTAGGCTGGATTTACCTCAAGTCACAGAGTTGCATAGTACGGGCATAACTTTTTTTCTTCTTAAAATACACCTCCTCCTCTTTGCAGAGGTGTTCCTCAAGGTTAAGCAGGTTTTTCAAATATTTAGGTATCTACCGGGAGTTAATCAGGAGCAGTGATTCCAGAATAAGGGTTCATACAGACAAAGACTTAAGGACTTGAAATTTCACAATGCAAGGAAAGGCTTCATCATGTCATAGCATGAGCACCAAGTTTGCTTGTTCCGGGGGGGGTGGGGTGTTGCAGCCTCCCCTCCAATTGCTGCCATGGCTCTGCAATGAATTTGCACCAGCAAAAAACCCTGAAAGTGCTGGTTTACCAGCTCACTAGCACCCAGTCTAGCCAAAGCACACTACTGTGATACAAGAGGGGAAGGACAAAGTCATCCATGAAGTCACCTGTTTAGTCTCCATAAGTGTTAAAAAAAAAAAAAAAAAAAAAAAAAAAAGCAGCAGGGTGACCAGCTCTTCCTTTGTGCCTTTACTCCACAGATAGAGAACTGCATCTTCTCCCACACGCATCCTCCAAGGCTCTGGCTTGTTCATCAGGCACAGCTGGGAGCCCTGGTGTGGTGGGATGGGTATAAATAGGCTCCAACAGCAGCAGGGGAATGGGTAACAGCTGAGGCTCTGTCCCCCCAGCTTCTCTTCTGCCTTACCCCCTGCTTTCAACAGTTATTCAAGAAAAACTGATTTTATTTAATCAAGCCTTACACATGTTATCTGTGAAATATTATGGAAACTCCATCCATGCATACCCAAGAAAAGAGAAGAGAAGAAAAAAGTTTCAATTCATTAGTGCCTGTTTGAGGAGATATTTATGCAAGCTTCCATAATTTGGGGAACCTACCCTTACATGGCCAGCTGATGGCACTTCTGAAAATGAATGGCTGCTATTCAGAGCACCCAATGTTCGTACCAAGCAGTTCCTTGATAAAAATTGTTTGGTTTCAGCTTACTGACTCCCACAATATTTGATGTTTCGTTTAGAACTGAAGTTCCTAGAGAAACAAATGGTTGTAAGAGAAGCCTTTCTTCCACCGATCTGTGAAGTAATCTTAAAACATGTGATAATAAAGAGAAGCTGGAAAATGTGGGGTCTCTGTGGGGTTCACCCTAAGGTCACAAACCCCCAGAAAGTAAACAGAACATTTCCAGTATATGTATCTCCAGTATTTATATATATATTAAAAAGGTATATATATACATATTTCCAGTATATATATATCCCCAGTATTTATATATATCCAGAGAGTGTGTGTATATATATATAAATCTCAGAGGACTTAAAGCTAATTTTGGAGCTTTTGGGGTAATTGAAGTGTTTACCTGTTTTTTTTGTTGTTTTTTTTTTTTTCTTTTTTTCCCTCTGAATACCTGTGAGGCATAATGCCACATTTATCTCACTCTTATGTGAAATTTATTCATCCAAACCCAGTGCATATTCAGTTTTCCAGATCCTATCAGTGATATGTGAATAAAACGGGCAGGGGAAATGAGTTTCAGCCTGCTGGGAACATGAGCTTCAGCCTCTCACTGGTTTTAGTCTGCTGATTGCAGCGGGTAAATAGATTGTGGGGATACAACTTGGAAGAGGTATTAAAAATAAGGAGAAGAAGTCTCAAGGGAGATAAATGGCAGGAAGTGAAGTAATGGGCAAATAAAAAGAAACATGCAGCCTAGTGCTGGGGAAGGACGGGGCGTCACCGTGATCGATTGGCTCCAAGTGACAGATTCTTCGGAGGTAGAGAGATGCCTCAGCAAGATTGAGTTTAACTAAGTGGACAGATCCACGGTGGGCCTCTGGCCATAAAACAGATTTGCCAAAATGCCTTTGGTTCGTTATATTTATGAGTTTAAAACGCATGTAAAATATTTTTACTTTTTTTTTTTTTTTCAGGAAAGAATAAACATAAATAATGCAGGAGAAGGCTGAGTTCAGCAGTATGGAAGTAGCACCCTCCTGAATCCTGATGAATCTGAGATTAGGGTGTGTGGGATCGGGCCCATGTGGAGTAAGACTCTGGGGACAAATCATGGCATCCAGGGAAGAAAACTTTTATCTAAGTAGCTGGTTATTGCTGTGCTTGTAGAGCTCATCACCTTTATCGTCTAGAGACAGAATCCCTCTGCAGAGCGTTTGCACAGTACTTTTCCTGCAGCGTCTGAACACCAAAACTTGATTTTAGGACAGCAGACATTACTATGTGGGACTAAACCAGGGCAACGGGAAGGTGCCTATCTCATTCAATAACCACTTTTGATGCTGGCCATCATTTGATGCTCAGGCACAATGGTGTAAAAGACCATGCAAGATATTCAGCTACCATATTAGGTGTCATCTTGACCTGAAAATCAGAGTATAGATTAGACCCTGAAGCCTGAGGTTAAGCAACCCTTGCAGAAACGCCATTAGTGATAACAGTTAAACAAAGATACTTCTGTCATCCAGTCTGTGCATGAAACTTTAAAAATCCGTGTATTGGTGGCCGTGAGTCCCACAGTACAATAAATCACTTCACTGAAAAAGCATTTCCTATGAATTTGCTGTCTTATATAATAAAATATCTCTTGAATGTCATGTCCCCTTTTTATGTGTCTCTCTTCAAATTTTAAATTATTTTACTTCCTGCTGGAGTCGGGCTATTGTTTAATCTTTAAAAGCTTCTTGCCTGGTTTTCAGAAGTGCTGAGCATCCACAAACGGAGTCAGTGGGCTCTGCAAATGTTCAAGATCTTTTAAGATCAAGGCATGGTTTTGATGCTTAGCCAGTTCAATGATGCCATTGATTTGAGCCCATTTGATGTAATGGATTTCCCAATTAGCAGACAGCGGAGGATCACACCTTGGGAATATGTGCTTCATAGCGGGATGCAGTATCTGCTCTGAAGAAGCATTTAAAGAATTAAACCCAAAAATTAGTCCAAACCCCAGTTACTGGTTCTCCAGCTAACAACTTACCTTCTGCAGCTCTAAGTAGTAGTTAATCTTCTGAAGAATAATTACTGTGTGCAAACATGTTAGCAAGAACAGCACAAGATTGGCTGAGAATCCATATGTTACAATTATTGGGTCTTGCTGTGGTAATGTGGGTGGGCTGAAGGCTGAATTTTTAAATGAAAGATGCACAGGGGGGGAGCAAGAGTGCAGTTGAGCCAGCCTGTAGCACTGAGGCTATTCTGGATCTGAACTTACTCAATGGAAGTAAAATATTTTGCTTATAAAGAATTTTCATAAACATGTCTTAGGATGTCTATTAGAGGTACGTCTTAGAATGTGCATTAGGAGTAAGCTAAACAAGATGATATAAACACAGGAATGGCCCTGTAATAGGAGAATAAATGGCCTGCCCCTTCCTCCTGCAGCAGCCCCGGCGGAGGCTGTGCACCCAGCAGAGCCCTCGGCTGGAGCGAGGAACCGCGGAAGATCAATCCCCCAACCAGGCGTTTGGGGTGTAAATCTGGGAGATGCCTAAACATAGAAGCACATGGCTAATTCCAGGATCCCATTTTTAAAACGTCTTTAAATCGCATCCACATCTAACTTATCTTCAGCTGAAATGAAAAGGGGCACGTCTACCTCAAGGGATGTCTCGGTGCCAGAAATATCTAAAAGATTCTCAGGCAGTGGAAAGAACAAATCAAAGAGAACAAGAAGGTTTTATTGGGTTTACTGTTAAACATTTATCCAAAGTGTTCTGCCAGATTTTGAAAGGTATTTAGGCATTGAAAGGTACAGATAGGCATGTAAGAGGGTTTTCTAGAGTCCGAAGGTGCCCGATTCCCATGCAAAATCAGAAATACCTCAAAATTAATTTCCCTTTACTTTTATCTTCCAGTCTTGATTTCCATTAAACCCTAAAATAAGCAAACCTCAGCTGGAAAAATCAGATGTTCAGCATTTAAAATCTGGTAGATGCCTAAATATAGATGCAAATGCCTAATTTGAGAATTCCACTAAACTTCTGTTTTAGAACTACTACCACATCTAACCTATATAAAGGCACAAATCCACACTGAACAATAATAATTGAATTCAAATGCTTTCATCCAGATAAAGTACAGCAATTGAATTAAAATCTGCAAGGATTTTTGGAGCCAGGGTGGACAGTATAAGTTATAATCTAGTTTAGGGTATAAAGTACTAATTATATGTCCGTGGTATTTGTCAGACTAAAATGTTTCCTGTGTGATGTAAAAAAAGTATGGTAAAGATTAATTTAACATTAATAAATCAGGTATCTGTATAATTTTAACTAACAAAATTTAAAGGAAAAAGTATTTTGGAACCTTAAGAGATTAAAATAAATAACATCTGGACCAAAATAATGCTTGAAGCCTGGATTACAGTTTTGCTAACATCACTTTTAGAAGTACAATACCTCACGGACAAATAAGGCCAGCAAAAAAGCCAGCTTAATATAAACTCAGTATTATTGGCCAGAAAAGGCCTTTTTACTAGTGAAAGTGGGAAGTGATTTAAGCTAAATTGAGAAAAAGCCAATATGTTTTGCACTGGTGAGGTTCGACAGTACTGAAACAGTCTGGTTTCTGGCATTGCTGTATTAGCAATAAATAACTGTGCGTGTCTCAGCTGTCAGCGCTATCCATTGAAAAGTTACAAAATAAATTGGAATTTCCACCTATTTTATTTAACTGTCATCTTCCTACTTGCAACTCGGTCATGATACTTTGGAACAGGGTGCACCACTGGATTTTCGTGCCTTGGCAGCGTCTGTGGGTTGTAGCATCCTCTCCCCACAGCGGGATCTGCTCTGCGTCCCGGGAGCCGGTGCTGCACGGAAAGGTGAACTTCAGTGAAGTTGTAGCAAAGATAAATGTTGTTCTTGCTCTTTCTCTGCCTCATCTTCAGATGGGAATTAACGTTGTTACCTCGTCACAAACAGCTTCTGGGCAACATATGATAAACACATTAGAGGAGGGGCCGTGCTAACAAAACAACAAAAAGTTTGTTTTCTTGACGGAGTAATTAATTTTGATGATTATTTTTTGAAATGGTGGCTCTGCTCTGTTCTCCGCCTGTGGATAGGTGTTAAATTATTCCTGTGAGAAAGGCGGCTGAGGGTAACAGCAGCAGCAGCTGTGGAAACCATTCGCACCCTAATAGCACTGCTGCGGCGTCCCCGGTGAAAGCCCCGCCATGTAATGAGCAGAGACAATTTCCATGTGGTAGTAAACAAAGAATATCCATGTGAAGATAGTCTATGTGAAGTCACTCTTCCCCAACCTCCCCCCCTTTTTTTTTGGTCTTTTTTTTAACCCAGTCCCCTGTTTATTCTGTGGCCCCAGCCTGATTAAGGTCCCCTTTTTGTGTTTCTGCTTGGTCTGGTAGGCTGCATCACTAACAACTTGGTGCTATTTAGTTTTATTTGCTCTTAAAATGAACAAGGCATTCTTAGGATGTGTTATGTGATACTACTGTTTTGTTACTTCCCCCTGATAATAAACAGTCTGGAAATTAATGATTTATAAAGGGTTAGTGTTTGTGTGACAGAAACTAGGCCAAGTGGCTTGACTCAGATCCTGCTCGTGCCTGTACCTCCAAATATTTCAGATGATTCACCTCTGATTTGCATTTATTCAGAATCCTGCCCAATGCACTTCTTTTAACACGTGTAAATCAAATGAACATTTAGCACTAATGTGATGGCTACTGATGAAGGAACCTAGTAGAAGTCATAGCTATATTTTCTTTGCAATGAAATACATACACAGCCGAATTATATTAAAGAGGGACAATTCTGCATGGTAAGCTCCAACCGGGCCTTGTTTGTTGT
This sequence comes from Gorsachius magnificus, assembly GCA_034008185.1. Lineage (NCBI taxonomy): Eukaryota > Metazoa > Chordata > Aves > Pelecaniformes > Ardeidae > Gorsachius > Gorsachius magnificus. The sequence goes on from CM067091.1 coordinate 18,982,625, forward strand.
ACAAATAAGCTTCAGCCCTCCAGGATTTAGGAAGACAGAGTACCAGCTCCTTGCACAATGCTGCTGGGAAGCAGTTCTCCCATGGGGTCAGCCATCAGCTGCACGTCACAGGCTATGACTAACCTTATCAGTGGATTCATGTTAGGGCGAGTTTTGAGGCAATTGTGGTTTCCAGCAACCCAGGACTCTTCCATGTGCCACAGCCCTTCCAGTTGTGAGACCAGGTCTGTCATCCAGTTCAGGGAACTGATCCAGTGTAAAACCACACACACACAAGCAAAGGATGGAGAGCCAGCTTGAGGTAGGAACTTGGAAAGGTGTAATGGGGCAAGAACTTTCTAAGCCCTTTCTGTCACCAAGCCCTTTCTGCCATGAAGTTATGGTCACAGATGCCACAGTTCATTCCCCAGGTTTTAGTTTGAATAGTTATCAGGTTATGTCAAATACAGTGAGGAATATATACTGCCTGGCACATAAGCCTTGATCCTGCAATAAAACGTAATTGTTTATTAATTTAAGACAGCACTTACACTGAGAAGATGAATGAATTAATATCTGCACACATCCTCAAGTGCAATTGCCTTGAACCTGATTTAGCTCTCACTGAACTGTACAAGCTTTCTCCCACCCATATGCCCTATTTTATGGAAAGATACACTAACACACCCTTAATATATAACACTGAGTAATACTAGGTGATGCGACACAAAATTTTGAGATCACTACTAAAAATCATTGCTGGGGAATGGCTGTTGCCCTGGCTGAATTTTGGAACAACCCCGTAGACTGAGAAAAGAGCCTTTTTTCAAGCTGTGCACCTGCACAAATGTCATTAAAAATCCAAACAGAAATAAAAGAAAACAGTTCTCATGCAAACTCGCCAACACTTTCATGATGCAAGTGTAACTCCCAGGCAGAGCACGTGGGATGTAGAACACCCTCAAACAATGGGCTTTTGTTAATGAGCTCAGGAGAGGCTCCAATATAATTTACCATACAATGGTGCAGTGTAAGGGATGTACAAATCCGTAAACATCCCCCCCCCTCGCCATGTTTTGTGGTTTTGAAACAGCACAGTAAGATCACATAACCTAAACTGCAGATGTAGGGACAGAATGGGCCTATCAGCCAACCCCAGCTCAATTACTGGGACTCTGGGTCAATGTCTTTAAAATAATTCCAGTGTCACGGATCAGTGGCTACGGGAAAAGGAATAACATGATGGTGTTATGTGTGGGGTTTTGCTCATGTGCGCCTGGAAGCACTAGGTAAGGCTTGATGTCTTTCATGGGCCTTCTGAGGATTGCATGTGGACAGGAGTCCCTCGACTCATCGCTGTTGGCTGCAGAGGACCTGCCTTAGGAAGGGACACCTTAGCAAGCTTAGAGGTTTTAATAGTAAAGAGCCTTGGCAGCTTGTGAATAGAAAGATTGAAAGATGCTATGAAAATTGTAAATTGTTACTGTATTTTTCTAAAAGATTAATGTCAGATCCTCCAGAAAAGGACATGTCTACAGGCTGCTAATTTATTACCAGTAAAGCTTGGTTTAATAAACTTGTGGTAAATATTTTCTGCTTTTGAGATCCTTTAAGGCTTCAAAGGCTCCCATTTGCTTTAGAGTCCCTAGGGATGCTGGTGCCAATGAGACATGTTTCATTAATTATGTTGCACAAATAAGCCAAATATTGCACAAATGTGTGTAGCAACACTGTGAGGAATGCAGCAAAGACTCTTCCTAACTTCACACGGAGCAGAGCTGCCCAGCTGGGTGCTCTTTTGAAGGACAGTTAGGGCCTGAAGCACACACTAGGGTCCTGTCCACACCCCAAAATTGTATTGTTACTGTTTAGGTCACCACAAAATTGCCAATAGTTTTCCCTCCGGAATTCGCAAACACCGGGCTGTCTTTCCCAGTGCACAGCCCTGTTAAAATAGGAATAGAAGGAAAAAGCACACAGCAGGGACATTGCAGATCACTCACATCTTGTTGGGTTGGAAATTATGCAAATATTGTGAGATACCAGGGGATGACAAAGTCCGAGGTTGTGTTCCCATAAGTTGTCTTTGCCTGGATGAGGTTGAAAGTGGGACATCTTGCTGCGAGGAGCCTGGAGGCGAGATGTTCAGAGCCAGGGTCCTTTGGTGCTGGAAAACAAAAATATCAGTGCTGTGAGCAGGTATGCCACAGTAAAACTGAATATACCGGGGAAAGGGAATAACCAGAGATATTTCACAGCCACTAGTAAAAGGTCGCCAAAGCCACACGATGATTGCCCCTTTCAGGAGGAGGACTGCTGGAAGAGCTACAGGCAAAGATGATTTTCTCAAAGGGGCACGCAGAGCTAGAAACCCTCATTTTGATTCTCTGCTTACCTTTTTGCTCATGCAACTCACACATAGACCAGCAAAAAGCTGCATCTTGTCTGAGCAGGTGAAAGCCCCCTGTTAAACAGGCTGTTGATGAACTGAGAGGCTGGAGATAAACTCTTGATCAGTCCCTCTCTAAACCAACTGTTTTCACAATCTGTGCTTTCCTGGTAGCCGAGAAGGAAAATTAGCAAAAGCTCAGCGGTAACTGGAAAATGGAAAGATGCTGTTTGACCGGCTGGACATGAGAGCAGTTACAAAAGCACTCTGAAGTACTTACAGCTGGGGGAGACCTTAAGCGCGCGCGCTGACAGTGTGCCATATGTCAGGGCACGTGCTGCTTTATATTACTTGGTGCGGCTTTGTGAAGGAACTGTACTTGGCTTGTATATGAATTTTAAATGAATTGTTAACACATTTTATGAATCTGGTAAAGGGGTGCTGATGTGGGAGAGCACGCATGTCTGTTGGGTGAGATGGAGTAAATAAATCTTGACTTTCACAAGATAAAACTTTATTGAGTAGCAATAAACGACAGAAATACTTCTAACAGCATTTAAAGCTGTGTAAAAGAAAGCACAAAGGGCTGACTGCCCCCAAGTACGTGTGCTTGTTACAGCTTGTGTTGCACTGATGGGAGCGAATGTGCTTTGCCAGAGGAGCACGGGCTGTCATGCACTGGCTGTCATGCTGTATCTCCCCGGGTCTTTGGTCCATAATGCCTTTCAGCACATACATTTGCTGCTCAAGGTATCTACAACATTTTGGTGCCTTTCCCTAGACATAATCCTTCTCTCATGCTGCCTCTCCTCACCATAAATTCCTCTGCTCTTTTGTCCCAAGGACAGTTTTGGACCAGAGGAAACATCGTCTGTGCCACCCTCCTGCCTGGGTCCACAGTGTGAGCAGGTGGGGGGAGTCGATCTCTAGGAAAACTCACTCGAGGCAGTCAGGATCAGTAAGCCAAAATTAGACTGAAAAGTGGGCAAACCAAATTCCCACCATTTTCTCTTCAAGTTCCTCATAAGAATACCTTGAGTCTTGTCAGTGCATTTTGGCCATTCAGGGTGGGCTGGGTAAGAGCTGCCAGGTAGGTCCTCTGCAGTAGGGGATGGACTCTGGAGCATCTTGGGCACCACATGCAGGAATGGTTCCACAAATTTTGCTTAATGTGCTGGTGACTGACATAGAGTTACACGTGAAACATTGGAGATCCAGGGGAGAAAACTGCCTGAATTGGTATCAAAGAGCTCTGGTAGCTCTATCACTTGAGTGGTGTGGACCAGTTTCCTACCACAAGGAAACAAGGCGCTCTTTTCTAGAATTACTTACTCAGCTTCCACCAGCTAATTTAATGCCAAATCCTCTCAGGCAGCAAAACATTCTCTCTTTTGATAGAAAGTAACCAAATAATTTATCTGGACTCTCAAAACTGGAAAACTATAGCTCTGCATCATTGATATCAATGTTATAGATTTACTTTACAATCTTATTCATCAGAATCTCTAAGTCTAAATGATCAGTTCCCGGATTGCTTGCAAGACTGCTGGATTCTCTTTACATCCCAGGTATTCCTTTCAGCATCCTTCTGTTCACAAGACCTTGATCTATGCTCCTAGAAGCCCCTTTGCCTGTCTTGCCCTGCCCTATCATGGTGGCTTTTAGTATCTGCTTTTGTCAGAGAGTATCACTACTTATTTTTTAAATAAGCCAGCTATTTAAAAAGGCATTTTCTCGTTCTCTGCTTGTATTTGTTTCTCTGTCATTCAGAGAAGAAAGAAGAGAGGACTGTGGAGGTTGTATTCTGGGGAACATAGTATCTACCTGAATGTCCTTCCTTTCTTCACTGGGTTGTGTGTCTGAGTTTGTCTGGGTCTCCAAGAACCTTTAAGTCTCTCTTGAAAGCACATCAGGGGAAGCTCCAGCCTTCAACAGGCTCCTCATTTGCGTGTGCTCTGGAGATTCTTGCTTTCCAGAAACACTAAGCCTGTAGGATCAGTCACGAGACAGGCAGTGTCCAGGTTGGTATGCAGAGCCCTACCTTTACTCACGTTGGCTCCTCCCTTCAGCGCTCTTCCCCTGCAACCCGCTCCTGCCTCTGCACTTCTCAGGGACTACCTCTCCCCAGCAAATTCGGCTCTTCGTGTGCTATGGCCAGTCGGGAAGGTGAGTTCTGCCCTAGGTGGAAGCTGGATGTCCAGATGCAGCTTGAAATGGAGCCACTCTGGTCTTCCCACAGAGCTGCAAGAATTACAAAGCAGACAGGCAATGTAATACGTGGAGATCTGAGAGAGCCAGGACTGATTTCTGCACACCATGAAGGTGGGCAGCGCGAGTAAAAATTTGTACCAGAGTATTTTCTGTCATTTCTCTGGAGTGCAATTTGTACCAGGAGATAATGAAGAGTCCATACTGCAGCTTCATGGGTGGAACAGTCTTGATATGGACCTAGTGCTATTCTGAGAATATTTTCATTTGACCATCAGGGATATCAACTTTTACTGGTGAAGCCAAGTGTGGATATATGCAAAGATACCTCCACTTCAGGTGTATTTTACCAGTCAGGCCTGGTAGGCCTGCCCTTTTAAAGAGCTTAACTTGAAATACCACTACAGTGGTGGTACTCACGTTAGGATATTTCAATGAGCCAGCACAGATCTTCTTAATCAGGGAATTACTCTGCAGAAGGATACTTTTTCTCCAATATGGAGTCAAAGATACTTATCTAAACTTACCCAAACATTTTTTACTTCAAAATCTCAGGTAAACATGTGTTCATAAAGTGATAAATATCCTCCTGCTTTACCCAGCACTGCCAGATTTATCAAGAAACCGTTCACTGGATTTGTAGGTGCAACAGTGGCCCAATGAAGTCAATGGCAACATTTCCACTGGATTGAATAGGACCAGGATTGCAGTCTAATTTGTGAAACTAGGATTCTTAAGCTTTAGGTGTCTGGTTTGATTCTGCTCCAGAACAACAATCTGATATATTATTTCTTTGCTCTTCATGGATATTGGGATGATCATAATTGGTCAAAACTAGGAAATGAAAAAAAATTCTAAGTTGTCTTATACAAAGAGACAGGCAACATCACTTTTTGCTCCCAGGGAAAGTTGGCACTTTGCACAGACTCAGATTTTGTGCAACTATTGCCTTAGCCCAGCTCAGTGCTCAATAGAGGCAAGAGCAATTTCCACCATCCCAAAAGGGTCTTGGTTCCCAGAAAAACTCCCCTTAAGCCTCAGAGATACCCACAGAAGTGGGCAGATGAATCTTTCTTCTCAGTGAAAAAAAAAAAAAGTTTTGTAAAGTAATAAAGTTTAGGAAAAAAAAAGTCACTTGCCTGATTGATCCCTTTTGGCAGAACGTGAAGTGGAATGAAACCTCTTGCAATGGGACAGTCTTACTTTTCCTCTGGTGCAGTCATTGCAGACTGCAGCCCAATAAATCTGTTCTTCAGTGTATCCGCAATACCATCAGCTGATCAAGGCTCAGCTGAACGCTGCATGCTTAGTGATGATACAACAGACACCCAAGACAAGTAACTTTATATATACATGACAGTAATCCCCCCTCCATCTGGACATTTTTAAAACATCTAGATATAGAATTAAAACAGAGAGATGTGGAAAGAGGTGAAATTATTCAGGATATACAATGGAGGAATTTTATTACCAAGCTGACTGTGTTATAAATCAAGTGCTCTGTAAATGCAATAAAACAATTGTTTAGTCTGCATGATTCATACCACAAACCTCAGTATTCTGTGTTTTGATCTTATTGCAGCAATAAACTGTCTAGACAGCAATTAACAAACTGTTTTTTCTTCAGATGTTTGGAGTGCCTTTGCCGCCTGATCAGCACTCAGAAATACAGGGCTTTTTCTCCATTCCTATTAATTATCAGGTTGATCAAGAAGCATGGTTAGCCATTCTCTGTAATTGTACAACATTTCTCTTTAAGTGAATTGCTATAGGAAAAGTACCGATAATATTGTTTTTCATTAGTACTAAGTAGCTAAGATAAAGATTTATTTTACCGTGGTGCCCTAGAATGAGCTTTAAAGTATAATTTACACTGAGCAATAGCATGCCATTTTAGGCCCTGATTCAACAAACTGCTTATGCCTGTGCGCAAGTTTAAGCATATAAGTAATCCCAAGAGTACATTTAAATTTTGGAGCATGACTCAGTACTTTGCTGAATTACAGCCAAATAGTTGATCCTTCAGATATAGTTATCCCTTATCTTTTTACACAATAAGTGGTGCAGATGTGTTGCATTTTGGTCTTAAGCTTAATGGCTTACCAGCGGGAGGCGAGATGGAAAGGGTCCTAAAACCTAGGAAAAAAAGATACTCGAGTAAAGCCTGCAGAAAGAGATTGAGGTAGTTTCATTAGAGACTCATTTAACACGTGTGATAAAATGAAGCTTTTAAGAACCTATGATATAATTGCACTGAGTTTTACAGAAAGAGAAACAGAACCGTATTTCCGCAGTGGCCCGTGCAGGTGAACCCTTCCTTCGCAGGAAGGATTTCGGGTGCAAGAGGCACCCGCTCTGCAGCTGCAGCACGGGCGGTGGGCTGCAGTACGCTTGTTCTGCACAGGCCCCGGGGCTGCACCTGCCTTTACCCAACCAGGGGGCGTGGTTTCCCTCGCACGCCTTCTTGCTTGGGCAGGTTGGTGCCACCCGGGGGGGAGCGGATGCTGCCCGGCTCTCGCCTGGTGTAACGCCGCACAGCAGCCTTTTGCTGGCTCTTGGGGGCATCCCCGGCTGCTCCCGCGGCTGGAGGAGCCGCTCCGAGCCGGGAGGTGCCGCCCAGGCCGGCGGCCGCGCCCCGGCTCTGCTGGACAGCGCCCGCCGCCCGGGCCCGGCTACCGGATACCCCGCGGCTCCGGGCTCCCGGCCCCCGGCCCCCACCCGCAGGGCGGGGGCTGGCCCCGCCGGAGCCCCCTCAGCCCGTCAGCCCGCGGAGCTGCAAGAAAGGTATCGAAAAGGCAGCCAGGGCCCTGCACTTGCCTTAAGCTGCAGAGGCGATTCCCTGGCCTGTGGCTGTGAATCTAAGCCAGGAGTAAATGTGCCAGGTCTCGAAAGCAAAGCGAAGAAATTTGAAGCTGCTTTTCGGAAGTTATTTGAATAATAATCTTTCTTAAACCCAACAAACACTCCCTCCCCAAAACCAAAACACCCCCATAACTTTTTTCCTTGGAAGTGTTTTCTCTCATTCCCTGTTGTGGTGGTAGAGAGGAAAATGGAAAAAAAAACCACCAACCAACCAAAAATGTACAGAAAAGAGAGGCAAAAACTACCACAAAATCTATTTTATCCTTGAAAGTGGAAAAATAAATCTGTCAAAATGGAACTTCAACTAAATTCGTAGTGTTTCACAGTTTTCATTCACAGCGTTGCTAAGAGTCCTAGAGTACTGTTTTGTATCTCCGGAGATAAAACATTTTATCTCAGTGTAAGAGAAAAAGCTATGGGTCTGATCTGGATAAACAGCATATAAAAGACACTTGCCAACCTGGCCAGCCGCTCAATGCAAATGATACTTTTAAAAGAAAAAGAAAAGACGTGAGAAATATGATGAAACATGGGAAGTTATTTTTGGAGCACTATGTGGTTTATACGAAGTACTGCAAGACATTTAATTTGTTGGTGATATCCATACTCCACAGCATCTTCAAATAAATAAAGGTCTCTCATCCACACAATAAGGTGACCGCTTCTAGCACACTTGCAGAGGGACTACACAAGTTTGATGTTCAGATGCTGAAGGACTCCAAATGCTTCCATCATTCACCTGCTGGTGGTGACCCTAGTGCTGCAAAGGTTTCTTTGAGTGCCTGTATTACAGCTTCCTTCGCTTTCCTGGTACCATTTGCAAAAAAAAAAAAAAACCACAAAAAACCAAAAAAACCCAGTGCAGTCCTGCTGAAATTACGAGCAAGTTTCAGGGTTCACATCTACATAATTCCTCTCTACAACTTAAGAATGTAAACAAGTAAGAGGCTTAGCTGCCCTTGAAACACAGGCTGGTGTCCTCATTTCATTCCTGAAAAAACCCTAGATGCAAAGAACCCAGAAGCTTCAGCAGGTTCTGTTTCATTGAGCAAGGTCACAGCGATGGGGGTAAAAGGAAGATTCTGCAAAGCAATATAGGAGGATACGCATGTTACAGGTTATTGGCTGAAAAATTGATAAGTCCAGCACCCAGTAATTACAGTGGAAAAGTCTGGGTGTCAGGGTTTGTCAGTTGTATCTGGAGGGGCTGGAGCAGATGTGGGGGGAGGCAATTTTAAGTGTGACCCTGAGAAGTGTGGGAACCACTGGAGGAGTCAATAAGTGCCCCATAATCCACTGACAAATACTTGCTGTGTTTATTTGGTTTTTAAATCTCAAAGAGTTTTGCTTGAAGATTGTACACCATTTATAAAATCCTCCTCTTGGTTCAGCTTTTTTTTTTTTTTTTAAATAAACTCATTCCATTGGAAAGCTTGAAAAGGAAGCTTGCTTTCATTCTGATTTGCTTTTCCTCTATTATATATGAGCACTAGGCAGATTTAGCAGGACTGCCTGTGAAGTCAGACCTGTAGCTTTGGTATATTTTCCCTGGAGAAATATCTTTGTCTTGAGAAAAAAAAAAAAAAATGTAGAACTACGTGGACTTTTCAAACAGTTATTAGGAAACACGCACAGCCAGTCAAATCAAATTCTGAGCTCACTAACCTTGGCAGTGTCCCTTTAAATTAACTTTTCAACCTGGAAACACACAAACAAGAAATGTTTTAAAGAATTTATCTGAAGCAGCAGCAGTGGCAAAGCTGAGATTGGCTGCACTGCTTGTCTGGTGCAAGAGGGAGATTCCGGAGGGCCCAGCGCACCCACTGCGTGGGGAGGTGGCCTCCCTGAGTGCTCCCTTTGCACCCACCCGCATCCCCTGGCCTGGGGCAAGGAGGACAGACAAGGCCTGGCTGGGAAGCTGGGATGGAAGCTGGTTTGCTTCAAGACATTTGCTAGCAATTGTTTTGCGGCACTGGCCGAGGAGGGGTCCCTACTGGCACACTGGCTGGCCAGACCAGTGGGATGCTGCGGCTCACCTCTCATAGCTCTAAGGCTGCCCAGAAAATTGCTACTGAGGCCAGGGAAAGCTGCCCTCACACTGGAAAGGATGAGGAGCGTGCACGCACGGGAGCGGCTGTCCCCTCACTGGGGGCTACCTGGGAGGAGCTGCCAGCAGGGATGGGGGTAACACCCCCAACACACCCCAAAACCCTGGCCCGCATCCTGGAAAAGTGAGGAAGGACTCAGAGGTGGCCCCAGATCACCACTCATCCCCCTCCTTTTTGAGAGTATGATTTCACTTGTGGATTTAATCCACATCAACATGCTCCTAAAACGTAAATCGTACTTTGTTCTCTGTCCTCAGGATCTTAGCTCATCTAACTCCCTCACCTAACCGGGCACCCTGTAAAATCCATGATGGCAGCATATTTTTAAAAGGCAATTCAGTATCGCTTAAATCCATTTTTCAGGTTTTCATGCAGAAAAAAAAATCCCAGAGCAAATTTGTCTTAATTTGTTTTTTAATTTTAATCTTGGGCATAAAATCGCATTTTCACTGTTCACTTGTAGATTTTTCTTTGGCTTAAAAAAAATACAGAGGGCAAGGGCTGTGCTGATGAGTCTTAGGAAGGTGGGTAGAAAGCAGGAAAAAAAAAAAAAAAAGGGAAAAAAAACCTCTGACATGTCTTTGTGCTGCTGCACAGCAGCTGCCATCGGTAACACTACAGCCAGGCATGCTCAGGGTACAGCCAAGCAGCAAAATGGTAGCATTGCTAAGCTAGATGGCTAAATGTCATTAGTTTCTTCCCCCCCCCCCCCTCCCCTTTCTCTTACACAGAGGTAAACTCATGTTTTTGTGGAAGAGGGAAAAGCAGACTTGTTTAACTGTTTTTCAAGATTTTCTATAGAGGGGCAGAACAGCTCCAAGAGGGAGATGCTGCTGTAACTCTGCCAAACCAGATGCAGCTGTTGCAAGTTTGTTTTTCCTTTCATATTATTTTTTGTTAATGAATGTTGGATCTTTCAAATAACAAACAGCACTCCTGGCACCCATCTTGCAACCCAGAAAATCTTTAGGGGGGGGGGGGGGGAAAGGAAATTATTAGGACCATAGAAGTTGTTCAAAACAAAACCAACATCCCACATGACTCACCTGCTTCATAGTTTTATTCCAAACTCTAAATTCAGATCAATTACTTCAAACTGCTCCTGTCCTTTTCCAAACAAAGCCCGAATTCACTGACAAGCAAAAGTCTTGTGAGAGTCCCATACAGTTTGGTTTTATAGCCAAATCAAGGAAAAATAGTTTCACCTGGTTTTGCTTCAAAACTCCAGGCGATGGTCATCTATTTCAGACAACTGTAACTTGGAGAATTAGCTCTCCTTTAAACTTTGGGGATTTAAGTGGTTCAAACTCCATATTCATGGCAGAATATTTTAACGACTGCCATTTATCTCTCAACATCAAGTTTTATATAGCCCTCAGTATAGCCTTAAGGAGAGACAAACCAAACCAAGCTTAAAAGTGCAATATTGCAAATACATTTTATTGCATTTTCTTCCAGTTAATGCTGCCAAAGAGTGAATCTAATTAACTGGGCACAGGAGGGCCTTTATGAATGGAATGTAGCATAACCATACAAAGTAATCTCGTTACATTGTAACAAGAGGTTAAATACCACTTCCTGCTATGTAGTAGCTGTTAAGTATAGTATTGATGAAAAATATGCTAATAACACCTTCTGAAAAGAATAGCTTAGTTCTCGCTAGCTAATCTCTGCAAGCTGTTTGGTAAGCTGCTTTTGTGGGATGGTTATATCACATGCACATCAAGCAAAACTATTCTGTTATGTCTATCACCGTGTTTTAAACTACGGGATTTATTTTTATTTTTTTTTCCTGTGGGGAAGATTTACATCTATATACATATAAATATATACACAGGCAAATAACCAGTGTTTTGATCCTCAGCACCCTTCACCCCCCACCCCCCACCCTCTGCCTTCCCCTAAGGGCTCTGGGTGTGGAAGGAGCTGCCAGGCCTGGGGCTGCACCAGCATGACCACCACCCAACGAAGGGAGGTGGAAACAAGGACCCGGGTTTGGAACCCAGTTTGTGCTGAAAATCCCCGAAGTTTCCAATAGGGCTTTTTATAGAGATGAGAAATGAGAATCAGGCTTATTCTCTCATGTGTAAATCAACAGAAATCTGCTCATAAATCATGACTGTTTGCATCTGGGGGGTAATTATTAGTCAAAGCTCACAGTGAAACCTGAAATTTTAACTTAAGAATAACATAAAAAATGTTAACAGTTTTAAATCGCAGCAGCTGGAATGGATTTTCACAGTCCCCGAACTGATTTGCAGTTGTATTAGTCGATCAGCATCTTTCATTAGGTGTCTATAGTGCAGGCAGGGACACCATGCTAAGCCCCTGTGTTTCTTCTGTGCATGGACTCATCTTTATCTGGAGAGTAACGTTCTGTTTTCTTTTCTCCCTCTTCATTTCCATAAACAATATGCACAATTCCCCGAGCCATTCAGTCTGCAAATAAAGGCGGAGGGCTAAGTAAATTTGCTTCACACCAATTATTTTTGTGAGGTCACCGAGTTAAGCATTAAAGAATACTGCTGTGGATGAGCACTCGGGAACAGTATGATTTGTGCTATGAACTGGACAAAAGCACTCAGTGCATAGCAGAATACGACATTTATTGGGAAGCTTTGTTCCCTGAGTTAACAGAAGAATAATCCTTTTCTTTTAACAGCTACGGATTACTCATTTCACCGCATAACCCAGCTGCACTGTAAGTCACTTTTGTAAGTCACAGCATAGGAAAGAAAGTGAAAGATGTGTGATTTCAGAAAAAATAAAAATAAAATTGATTGCTCAGTTCAGTATTAAGCTGTTTTGCTTCTATGCACAGTGTGAGGGTGAGCAGTCATCAAATTATTGTGTTGTGCTCTTATGCAAATAAAATTACAGAAGGAAAGAACATTTTTAAATAATCAGAAGCCAAGTGAGGAGCCAAGGATCCAGCTGTTGTGGATTTGCGTCGCTTTATTGTCACACTTCTCGCCGCCGCTTACACCAGCGAGAGGCTGGCCCCACATCTCGCTGTTTACTATGTATGGCTGGCTTGTGAGCAGTAAGAAACTGTGACAAAATGATCTGCACATGGGTAATTGCTGATGATTACATTTCAGACAAAGGACTCGGGCTTGAACAAAACAGCAAGGCAATATTTTCCCCATGGAAGACAAAATTATAGAACGGTGATATTGCTATTAATGGTAGAAGGGGTAAGTCTTAAAGTCACTCTACTCATTTCAGGAGGCAAGGTCAGAATCAGACCCTGATGTTTCAGGGGATTTCAAAAATCAAACTCAAGCAGAAAAATATGACTGTGCCTGAAAAAAATTAAGAGATCAGGCACAGGCTAGAATCAATGGAAATTTGATCTGGAAAAATCACTGCAGGATCTGCGACTTTATCATGCTTCCTAGGAGACAGAGGACTAAAAATTAGTACCCGCGCTAGCACCTTTAGGAAGACCAAGTTGCTTTATTTTTGTACACTTTATTTTGTTACAGTAGAACATGAGTGACTATTACATGTACCGATAAAAGGCAGGCAATCAAATTACACGTTTAATTATTTAGTAAAAAACATCTTTTAAATTATACATCTTAATCCAAATAAAGCACATGGTGTGCCCTTTGAAATGGGATGAAAAGCTGAATGCAGCAATAGCCTGAACCCAGGGTCTATTTGTGCCTTAATTCGGTGGTACCCAAAATCGAGATTGCTCCCTCCATCCCCTTTGGAGGTTTCCACCACCCTCAAAGGACCAAGGAAGGGAAGGCACAAGTGCCCCCAGGCCGGTCTGGGGTGATGCACCCCATGGGGCTCCCGCTCACCAAGACCGTCCCCATCATGGTCCCCAGATAATCATCCCCGTGAGTGCAGAGCTGCAAACCAAAATCAGGGAATGACCCACCTCCTGTTCAGATTAGAGGGCTTGGAGATGGCTACAAATCCTCTTTTGTAGCAGCTTTGGGTTTCTACTGCTCTCTTTTTAACTGATGTCCACTCAGCATCTTTGGGGTGACATGCAGGTATCCTGGAATGATGGATTGATTGTAGCAGAGCTTTTCTTATCAGAGGCGCAACAGCATTTGGAGCCATTTGTTGGTTGGGTTGTGGGGGTTTTTTTGCCAGTCACTACATCAAGCTCCCCCAGGTGCTTTAATTAACCATTTGAATGACTTTTCCTCCCCTTAAACATCATGCTTCAATTCCAGGTGTTGGGTGGCTGTATGGGATGTTCATTCTACACCTGATTTGTGCTGGGATTATACAGCAAGTCAGGCAATGGAAATATCTAATGGAGAATACCTTTGTTTTTATGAAAAGATAATAGCTCCCAAATAAAACCCATCGTCTTAAAGAGATTTTCCAATCTTTCACTATTTTAATGCCTGCCTTGTTTTTATTAGTAGCTGAAGTGATTATAGCCCTCTCAAAATAGGAAAAATCGCCCTAGTATGAGGCCTCATTGGGTCATCTCTTTGTTCAGCCAGTGAGACTATCACTTAATTACTGTCAAACAGACAAACCTATCCCTCACCCATTCACAGTATTTAAGTTAGCAAGGGCTGAAGCCGATCAATACACATGAGCCTGGTAAAAGATGTCACTTTGTCATTTACAGTAAGAGACAACACAATGAATGCAATATTTGCTCTTTTCTTGAGATGTCTGGGTGTCAACGATAACATCCAAGGTCTTTGCCTTTGTCGCCAATATCTGATTGTCTCTTCAGCACCCTCAGTCACTAACAAACACCTCCGACATTTACTGGCTGCTGCCCATTTTCAAAGCGAAAACAATGCCAAGAACCACACATCCCTCCGCTGCAGAAACTTGTGAAACTCTTTGTTTCATTTTTTTCCCCACTGTGCTGAATAACCCTCTTGTCCCGTATGTCAGTAAATTTGAGTTCCTTTACACTTCCCAGATCTGGGGGGACCAGGCTAATGCGACCAGTGCTGACAAAAGGACTGCCACCTCCAGATATTGAGCATGAGCGCTGCTTGGAAAAAAAAATGGAGAGTTTTGTAAATTGATTAGTGTCTGCTTGGAATTTGGTGCTGTTTATTCAATCCCGGGAATGAACGGGGATTTTTCCTTGAGTCATCCTCCCATTCTGCAGTGCTGCAGATCGGAACGAGTGTGCGGCACAGGCCTGACATCGCCGCTTTTAAGGGGAACACAGAGAGCGTAAACAGTTCTGAAATGAAAATAGCAAATTCCACAGTTATGACTCTAGTAAAAGTTACTCAGGCATTTAAATAATGGGACTTCCTACTCCCCAGATATCTTCCTTTCTGAGGAATTGTCTCAGGAAGGGATAGCATCAGGGATCATAAATTGTCTTTTGGCTTTTCAACACTTTACAGGCTCCCATGCATTGCCAACAATAGGACTGGGGAATGACTCTTAACAGCTCATTAAGGCTGTTTTTGCCAAATGCAAATAATAAAAAGGCCTCTTAAGAGGCTGTCTCATTTTTATTCAGAAAAGCCTACTGCAGAATATAAAAAGATGCCATAAAATGGAAATGCAATAGAAGACCCAGTGCAGTTATCTTTGGTGTCCTTTGAAAGATTTCCAGGCTAACTTCAAATCTCATGGGCATTTCTGGGTGGATTGCTGAATGATTCTGCTCTGCAAATAAGACGCTTAATTCAGAAGGGCACTTACAAAAAAATCAGATAGAGGCACTATGCTGGCAACATACACACTTCTGAGGAGGAAGGGAACAGAAATAAAT
This sequence comes from Gorsachius magnificus, assembly GCA_034008185.1. Classification (NCBI taxonomy): domain Eukaryota; kingdom Metazoa; phylum Chordata; class Aves; order Pelecaniformes; family Ardeidae; genus Gorsachius; species Gorsachius magnificus. Next base: position 18,997,902 of record CM067091.1, read on the forward strand.
AGGAATGAGAGTTTAGTGGACTTGCATCACATTTGCCACAATTTGTTAATATTAGTTCCCAATTCACTTCCCCTGCTTTGGTCTGACTGTAGGTCTGACTCTTTAGTGCTTTTGACCTTCCCACAGACAAAGAAAATACACTTTGGCTATGCATGAAACACAATTTGGTGTCCCCAGACAGGAAACTCTCTCCCCATTTATATGCTAAGTGTTGGACTAGAATTTCCTAAATGAGTGCAGGCAGTGGCAGGAGCACTAAGTCTGAGCATTTCCTGGAGTTTCACAGCTATTGCTCCCTCCAGCCTCCTGCCTCACTACCTCCATGCTCCCGCTTGACTCATGTTGCTTGGGAAGCTCATCCTCAGGTAACACTCCATGGCTCCATGGCCCTCAGCATTGCTGGGTCAGATACAACCCCAGCACTCGTGTCTCAGCACGAGTGCTGGTACCCAAGTTGCCTGTAAGATAAGTACGTGCTGAGGCCTAAGAGTTTGGGCACTGCTTTTTCTTTCTTTTCCTCCCCAGGAAGATGCAGGATTCTGGCTTGAACAGACTATGATGTTAGCACCTAATTTTCATAAGTGTGAAACACCGAAAGGTTTCCTTGATTTTACCAGGGGACTTGAATGCTCATTACTTTTTAAAGTTAGGTCTGCAGGTAGTCTATGGTAACCATCACTAAGATATCTGAAGATTGCACTGGAGGCACTTTGGATCCATCTCCCTCAACTGTTAAATCCCAGAGCACGTATACACCAAAGTTGTTGGACAAAGATGTCCACTAATTTCAACTGAATAAGACAATTACTTCAGCACAGCCTTAGAATAACTCTACAAAAACTAATAGAAAGACAGTTTGTATCAACTGGTGTACTGGTCCCATTGATTTACCCAAGTCACCAGTGTTAATGTATTCATAGGAGATTTAGATTTACTTCCTTTCCCTCCCAGAAATATTTTCTTATCATATTGGCTGGAAAAAAATGTATTTTCTGAAAGCTGAACATGTGCTTACATCTGAATTATTTGAATAGTGGTAGGTTTTCCTTATCTTTATTATGATATTTGTTATTTATTATGTAATAACACTAGAAATCCCCCAGTGAGTATCAAGCTGTCATTGTGGGGAATGAGTTCATTACCAGAATTCCCCAGAAGCTCACTGAACATCACCATGGGGAGCCTGCAGTCTGCAGAATTAGGACTCTTCATAAATTTGTGCTACACTCTTAAATCAAGCTTAGGAATTAACATGAAGATCAGACTTAGTAACTTCTCTTGAGTAAGACTTGAAAAAAAAATTAAACAAGAGAGAATTCCACTGAGTAAGGCTGGAGAACTTGGCCCAGACATGATCCATCTCTGGGAATTGCTCTTGAGCCAGTGCTGGCCCATATTAACTCCTACATCACTTTCCTCAGTGCTTACCTGTGTACAGCCTGAGCCCATAGGGTCACATCCCTTCATCTAGGTATGATTTTCCTGAGGGGAAAAAAAAAGTAAAAAAGGAAAAAAGAAACATTATCTTTGTCTTGGGGCTTTTTTCTGGTGTAAAACTGGAGGAGGGATTTCTGGCTTTGTCCCATACAGTTGCTGATGTTAAGCCACACGCAAGCCTACATTGTGATTTATTGCAGTTTTCACTACCTTGGTCTTTCAGAGTGGAAGGGACTGGCAGACTTGGCTTTTTAAAATGCAAATGAACCAGAACCTTGAGGGGCCTTGGAATATTTTCCTAACTTCCTGAGAGCCCATAAAAATGTGTCTCTAACACTGTGTTATGATGGGAGACCCCCAAGAAGCAGCACAATGAAAAATGGCACCGAGTTCTTACGCGCAGGAATCCAGCCCATCTCCATGCACTTGAGAAGCTCGCTGCTTGGCAAGTTAACTTCTCCTGAGTCTGCTCCTCACATTCCCCACCCTCCCACATTTAGAGATTGCATTGATTCGATAGTGGTTCATTGGCACTATGCCCTCTAAGGAAAAAGACAGTAGGGTTAAATTGTGAATAGCCCTTAGTTTTGAAAAACTGCTGAGCTCCACCATATGGACTGCTATATGGCAAGGAATATGCTTTATTGGCATTGCTTGGAGGTTTACAAGCAATCTTCTTGAAGTTTTAATGGTTGCTTGGGTGATTTATCCCATCTTGAGAGTCGGTGCTGTTAGGAGGCACCCAATTCTTGAGCTCTTGCTTTCCTTTATTATGAAAACCTTTAATCTTTCCTACATGTACCATAAATAACCTCATTATGGCCACACAGAGAAAATGTAACCATTCCCATGTAAGTTTTGACTTTTTTCTTAACACTTTTATGAGCTCCTTTAACTTCACAAGGGGGATGCTTAATATACAGCAGGAGAAATTTGGGGTGTGAGGAGTAAGACCAAGAATGAAAGTGTCATATACAATTTTGTGTCTTTGCAGCCATTCAGTCCAGTGTCATTTTTCAGGCAGGACTGCTGGCATGAAGGCAGGCACTCTTGGCTTCCTTCAAATTCTCAAGGGCATCTCATGCTGCTTCTTCCAGTGACTGCTTTAGAGCATTTCGTACCCCAATATCTGGTACCTCAACCTAATATTTCTCCCCCAACTTAAATCTGTTCTGCACCAAAGTGTTTTCATGGAAAGCAAGAAGGGATACCTTTGGAGGCTGGGATGGGAAGCATTGACAGAGTTAAACTGAAGACAAAACAGAAGTTGAGGTTCACAGCAGGAGTAATGCTTACTTCAAGTTATCACCTGCATGTATTTAAGACAAAATCCACAGAAACTGAAGGACATGTAGGAGAAAAGAAAATTGTTATAACCCCTGTAGCTCAGCTATATCACCGTTTTATATCATCATTTAAGGAAAAATGGGGCATAATGTCCAGAAACCCATCAAATACTCCAACCCTCTATGGCTCCATATCAGACCTGTCTTTGTCCAGATCTATCGGATATAACTTTCTGCTCTTTGCCTCAGTTTATGTACCTGTAAAATGCAGATGCCAACATTTACTCCTCTTTGTGAAGCTTTGTGAGATCTATAGGGGAAAGAAGACTGTATTAATGGTCAGCACTAATACTGAGATTTTTTTCTTTAGCTTTAGTGATTCTGCCTCAAGGGATTTTCTTTAACAAAACCTCGGCCGGGCAAAGGAGTTGCCTTTCCAACTATGCGGGATGTAGATCACCACACCCAGGGGTGGAAAGCATGAGACAAATCTCAGATAAGGAGGGAACAATTAGAGAATTCAGACTGATGTTTCATGCAAAAGGACGTTCAAATTAGCATAAAACAGCAGAGCATATAGCTTGAGAGGGAGGGATCTGTAATTGAAGCAAAGCTCTAAGTGCATCTCTTGAGCTAATTGCCATCTCAAAGATTGTAAAAAAAGAGGGAGGGGAAAAAAAAAAAGGACTGGAGGGCAAATTACAACTTTGGAGAAGGGATGGACTGAAGTTAGAGGATGCATGTGAGAGTTATGCAGGGATTTGCAAAGGGTTGGGCAGTTTTTATGGAACATTTGCCCTTAAGTTTTAAATATGTCCTTGGTTGTGTAAGGGGGATGGGGAGTGCACGGTCGGAAATGCCTCTCTTTTTGGACAGAGGACATTTGATTTGAAATTAAATAGAAGAAATATATAATGTAGGATAATTACAGATTAAAACAGGCCATCATTTACTTACTCTCACAGTAATCTGTGCTAGGGTCCAAGCCAAGTCCCCAGTCCCATGTACAACGTTACACCTTTACCTGGGAGATTTTCACTGTTGCCCAGAGCACAGACGTTGCTCCCAGCCAGAAGCAGGAGCCCAGATCTGACAGACCAGTGGCAAACTGGCAAAACTGACATTCCTGTATGACACTTCAGCTAATTACAGCTGGCTTAATTAGCAGCAGCTGATATCTTTTGGAAATGCATTAGTATAGACTGTGGAAGGGGATACTTTATCAACATGCCCAGGAAGGTGTTCAGTTAAAACCTAATAATAAACATATATATCTGAAAATTCCGGAGGTTCAGACTATTAACCCAAACCATTTGCTTTTTGTCCCACTTCATTATCTTTTCTCACATAGACATTGTAGCAATTTGGAAAAGGAAGCACCCTTTTTGCTAGAATTATTTCCAGCACCTAATGCAGTTGAAATCTGGGATGAGAGTGCCTATGTGCTCCTGCAGTATGGAATAAACACCTCATATTAAACTAGGATTTTAGCTGTACTTTACACTTGCTATCAAGAAAATGTAGATAACTCTCTTGCCCCTTTGTAAAGCTCAGTAAGGTCTATGTATGTAAAAAGCACGTGTGAGGTCAGCAGTAATATTATTTTTTCTTCTCGTTCAGTGATTCTGGTAAAGGAATTTCCATTAATGAAACATATGCACTGACAAGCTAGCAAGCCTGTGTGCATTTAGCAAAGCTGGGAAGAGTTTGCTTGGGAAGAAGCATGAGCGTACCAGGTTTTGCGAGCCAGCACACAAGCCCTTCCAGTGAAGTTCAGAAACCCAGCACAAAAGAAACAGGGCTGGGATTGCTTCCTCACCTCAGTTCTGGCTTCCCAGGGAAGGGAGCAATAGCTGATCCTGCCACGTGGTGCAGGAAAATGAACTTAATTTGCACTTACGGAGAAACAGTCTATTTTGGGGAAAACCAAACCAAACCAAACTAAACCAGACCAACCAAACCTGATCTCCATTGCAGGAGTTCCTTCAAAGGGCTGCTTTAAACAGCCATCTTGCCCTGTCCATATGCTGCACTGATGGGTGCACTGCGTTGATGAGAGAGATCTAATTCTCCTGGCATGTGCTAAGCTTCTTACTGTAAACGGCATACCTTGTCTGTGAGGATTTAGTCTTCAGAGGTAATTTTCTGGAGTAAAGACAGATTATACAAGTTAGTAATATATTATCAGATATTTTGAGGTAATATTACTATCAACACAATCGGTTATCAACTTTAACAAGCTGATCCGACAGACAAATGTGCTATAATCTCTGCAAAAATTAATTTTCCTTGTTTGGGTCTCACTGCCACGTCCACCTGTGGCTAGTGGTTGAGTCCACTCAGTCTTGGAGAATTGTTTACTTTAACCCAGCAGAATATTCCCATAAGTCTGGGGCTATTTCCCAATTTTGAAGATGGTGTGGGGAGGGGATTGGGAGCTGATGATAACGGGATGGAGGAGATTAGGCAGCTAAGCCATCCATTTTAGTTCCAGTGATCAAATTTCACAGTCTTTATCTGAAGCACTGACTAGCTAACTTTTCAAGTGAGGGTAAAATGAGGGAGTGCAGCTATAACCAATAACTTAATGCATGCTGATCGCCACCATAAAATCGCCATCTATCCAAAGGCGCTTGTGTCTTTGTGCTGGTATGTGGGCTTGAGCTGGAGAGTTTGATCTTATAAATGCTTATTCTGGTTATCTGTAGAATTACTTATAGCAGAAAGCTCTGCTCCCAGTAGTGATTGCAATCACAGTGCTCACAGTAAGCATCACAGCAGAGTGATGAGGTTTGTAAAGATCAGCGTAGATACCAGGGACCAGATTCTGCTCTTAGGCTAACAAAATGCTTAAGGATTGAACAGCAAATGCTGTACTGGACCATTAGGTAGAAATTTCTTATCAGGAGGGGGAAAAAAAAACCAGATCAGGAGAATTAAAAGTCAGTCTTGCCCAGACATTTTACAAGGAACTGTAAATGCTTAATACCATGGGTGCCAAATGCTATGAAATACAATTAAATGTTATTAAGCTTTTTTTTATGGTAAAAGGGAACTTTTCCTTACAAATAGTTTTTAACTAGCAGCTTGTTTATCCTCAAAAAGAAAAATCTTTACATGTTTTCTTTAAAACTCAAAATGCAGTGTTATACATATTAACATTCTTTGAAAGCTCCCAAGAGTTTTCCAGACCTCCCATAGGTACCCTGAGGGGAAAATCAGAACCACATATGGGGAAGTGTGGGGGTGAGAAGAGAAAGAAAAGTTAGTTCCACGTGGATTTCAATGCATCTGATCTCAGGAGGCATGGAAAAAACCCATAAAAATGTGCATTTTACAAGGTGAACACTGTATTGATTTGAGATCTTTATATCAGAAGGAGCTCAATTAATCTGATTTCGGTTGACTGATAATACATCCCTACCTTTCAAAACCAGAAGCAACCACCATAGCAACAAAATACAAATAAATGTACACAGCAAAACCCACCATAACAAAAGATAATGATGTATATTGTTAAAAATGGAAAATACTGTAGTTTAGGTCCCAAAAGCTTCAGAAGTGTTCACGGTGGTATTTCTGTTACAGGAAAGACTTGAGGTCAGTTTTAAATACAGATGGTGATTTAATCATTGTGATCTTTGTTGTTATTTTATTCTAATGATTACATGCTCTATAAACAGAACTAGACAAGTCAGGTTTCTCGTGAACTGCTGAAGTAATAAATACGTTGTTTAAATTAACCCTACAGGACTGACTGTGTGAAGATGAAATGAAATGAAAAGGTAGGGAGGAAAGGTGAGAATTTGGTAACAAATGCACAAAAAATTGCCAGTCTCTCTGACTTCACTGCCGTGGGATCGGAAGCTCACGTGTACAGGCAGCATTAGAGCAGCTGAGTCTTTGAGAAGTGGCACTAATGGCATTTCTCCAAGGATTTGCATGGACACTGTCACGATGTCTGCCTGGCTGAGACGCTTCCAGTGTTGCCATTGGTATTTGTAACCTGGAAACCTCTTTTTGTTTGCACATGGAGTAATACATGTGGGTGTTCTGGAGTTCTTTTGGCTAGTTTGACACCAGAAGATAAATAATACAGCACCATATGAGAGTTAAGAGTCAGCTGTCAGCCCATAGTGAACAAAGGTATTGAGAGGGTATTGCAACAAGCTAAAACTTGGTGCAAAACTGCAACAGATAGATAAAATCTAATCAAACAGGATTCTTTCATTAAGTGGGTAAAATCAAGACCTTTTATGCATATTTAAATACATCAAAGTTTACATTTCAAATGGCATGATAATAATTAAATTTCCATTATTTTGCTGTTTAAAAAAAAATACCGCAACCCAAGCTCACAAGAACAGTAACTTAACATTCCTGTATATTTTTGTTGAAAAGAGATGACACAATGGTTTAGGCTCCAGGGCCACCTTAGCACCGCAGACGGGTGGCAGAAGGTGCCTGCCAAAAAACTGCCCCCTTCTCCAGGGTCCATGATGCTCATTTACAGAGACTCTCACCCAGCAAAGTGCCAGCACTGGGACAGGACACAGCGTGTGACCATTAATCTGCTCCAGCCCAGGCACCTGCTCACCAGAACATGACTGAGACCTTCCTTACTCCTTTCTCAAAAAAGAATTTCAAGAGCAGGAATGTTTTCTTATCAAGAGCAGCAGCTTTCAGACAGGCAGACTCATGACTGCTGGATCAGATAAAGTAGCTATGGAATTTATATGGTCCCCATTACAGAGTATCTGAATATAATATGTCACAACATCACACTCACATTGGGAAACATTTTAATCTGCGCATTTCCCTGTATAAAGGGTGAAACTGAGGCAAAGAGAGCAGCCAAGTTGCTCAAGGTTGTCCAGGAAGTTGCAGTCGAAGAAGGATCTGAACATGGGCTGTCAGGGTCCTCGGCCAATATGCTACCATCTGCACAGCTCTCCTTGTCTAAATTAGTATTTGTGCGATTTTTCATTAATGATGGTGTCTAGTGAGCTGTATGCACTACATGGAGATGTTCTATCTGATGGACAAACTGTGGCCAGAAGTCTGCAAGATGCCTCCATCTTTTCTTGTCTTATGCACCTTGTTTGTGCCCTGTACAGAACCTGTCTTGACATGAGTTCACACGGTGAACAAATAATGGATTTTAACAGCAGCTTGTGTAGACCAGTAGCTAGACTCTACCTTCTCGCTCAGCTGTCAATACTCAGCTGTTTGTGTTTAATACGGCTGCAAGAGTGAATCATGGACTGGAGGTGCCCTGCGTCATGCTGTAAACTGTCCAAATCACCACTCTGGGAGGGTCACAGTGCAGGATTTCAAAAGCACAAGTAGAATGAATAAAGAGCCCAGAGGCATGGGGTGGGGGTAAAGGCAGCCATACCAACCAGCCATTGACCATCACCAGTCTAACCTCTTACCTTCTGCCTTCACTTAACTCACCCCACACATTGGGACTAACTTCTCCACCATTGCTCACCAGCTGGAAGTTGAGCATTTGAATCTGGCACGTTTCCTTTGTAAAGCAATGAACAATAAGTCTCTCTCAGGGACTGATGTAACTCATAGGCACAATCTGACGTGCTAATGGTGGAGACACATCCTGAGCTAACTGAACTTGCTTGCTTTTGCTCGCAAGAATTAGAAGGTTCCCTTTGCTTTCCTTTGTAGATCAGCCCTACCTGCACTGCTGTATCTGTGATTTGTTGTAGATAGGTTTCTACCAGTTCCTCTTTCAGGGTGAACCAAACACTTTCTCTTTTTGGTTACTGCATGACCACAATAACGGCCGACATTACACTGACGAGCAGTTGAGCCTGAGAAGAGTGAGGAACGCTTTGAATAACCCCAGCGCTTTGTGCTTAGAGAGAGATATTATCTGTCACTCAGCAAAAGTAATTTTTGTGCAAGAGGAAGAGATAAGATAATATGAAAAACATTAGACATTTATTTCCATTTCTTATATTCGGATGTACAGTGGTTTAAAAAGAGTTATAGAGCATTTTCTTAAGATGTATTACAGACATTTTTATACATTGCTAGTCTAATCGAAGTCTAAGAAACAGGCACACTCAGGCAGCAAATTAGAAGTTGATAGACACTTCCAACTAAGTTGAAATGATTTATATTCCAGCAAAACCATTTGGATAAGTAATTGTCTGTTTGTGGGCATACTGTGAAAAAGGGGCTATTGAATAAATATACCAGTCATCTTCTAATAGTCAAAGCCATAACTATACAGAGAGTGAGAATACATGTAATATGCATTATATGATCATATGGCTTTTGTAAATCCAGAGATAAATCTGGACCCTACATCTGTAATCTCCTGAATCAAGTTTGGAAGCTGATTGTAACCAGGCAAACATAGGTTTCACAAGCTTTCCTAAAAAACGGAAAGATAAATAATTCCGATTTACTCTCTCTGTAAATAAACAAACAAAAAAGGCTTCAGTTCAACAGGGTTGCTTCTGACTTGACATTGCATTCAATGTAAGGGTATCAGAGCCCACCATTCAGCGGTTTCAATGCAGCTCACCAGTGTTGGTGGCTTTCAGTAAAGACCATTAAGAAACAATGAAACCAAACCCAAACCTACCAGCTGATACACAACCCACCAGCACAGCCTCCATTTCCTCATTTTATCTGCATTTTTATCTACACTTCCAATGTACTTAGCAGAACTCAATGGGTTGCAAGCCACGTACCAAGCCTGAAATTCATGCACAAGCTGTCAAGTTGCAAGCTGGGATCTGAATGATGCATAATGCAGAAGAAACATCACTTAAAAATTATTTTGTGACATTTTTCCCTCCATATCACATGAGAAGGCAGAGAAATAGAGTTCAACACCACACACTGAATGGACATAACTATGCTAACTTCAGGGCTGCAAGCACATGAAGTCCAAGGAAAGCTTCACTTCCAATGCAACAGAAGCAGTTTCTGGTCATTTGAAGTCAGCTCGATGTTCTTGGGTTATTGTTAATTCAGCAAGGTGCTTAAAAAAGGAAATCACGTACATGCTTCAAACAAAGAACTTTGGTCTGAAGTCCAAATCTTATCAGAGAATATATTGTCCCTTTGAGCCAGAAAATGTCTTGGTGCTAGATTTGCTCCAAGAGAACAGGGACAAAAATACAGGCTCGAAATAACTGAAAAATCCCACAGAATTCAGGTTGGGAAGAGGTTTCACAGGGGCTTTTACCTGTGCTAATGCCAGAAATTCCCTCTTTTCCTGGAGTTCTAGGAACGAGAGTATTCAAAATTTCTGTAGATTAAAAATTGTGTTAATTTAATATGGAGAATACACACCAGGAAACATGTATGGGTACAGACTTAAAAATGCGTTACTACGACAGTTTATGAGCTTTGAATATTGAGATTTTAATGCCACTTTACATTTGAAGTTGATTTATCTTTGCAACAATTTGTCTAACTTGACCACAATCAGAGGGTTTATTTTCTTGCTATTTTGTTTTTTGTTTGTTTGTTTGTTTTGTTTTGTGTTTTTTTTCTTTTTTTTTTCAGAAGGAGTCAGAAGCAAGAAGCCCTTTTGTTTTTTCTTTTTAGAAGACAAATATTATGTCTGTGTGATTTAAAAACCCGAAATACCCTCCCTCAAGACTTATGAATTCTCTCTTTGTTCCAGATGATTGTAACACTTCTGAATTAGGCAAACCATTTGGTGTGTGCGTGCGAGACCATAGAATGAATTTTATTACAGCTACAAAACAGATTTTCAGAAGTCGCTTAGTAACTGAGCGCAGATGAAAGGGGAACCAGCTGAGATCTGTGCACTGCAAATTGTTTCCCCGTGATTAAACTATTTCATCCTCCGGGCTAACATCTCTGTACTTGTTTGGCAACAAGTGATAATGTTAGTGATAAAAGTCTCTCCTGGATGATCAGGGAAGGATGATAACAGTTATTATAACCTTGTTTCTTTTGTGGTTAGTAAACAATTCTTTTACAGATATTTTGCCAAATGCAATGAAATATGAGAGATTAAAATAATAATAATAATAATAATAGTAGACTAACATTGCCATCTTGCATCATTGCAGAAGCGTGCAATGTGTTGCTGGGGTTTTGCCCTGGGAAGAATGCAGAGCGCACTCTGTTAGTCCTTACAGAGTACAGTGTGTGGCTCTGTTCCAGTTTGACCAAATTACTTGTGCTTTAATAATCACTTTGGGGGCTTAATTGTTAATAATGAATACAGATTATTGCTATGTATTACTAGTTATCATAAACTTAAATTTACTACTCACAGCAAAACGTACAGCTAGCTACCAAACTTATAGCTGACTGCTCTACAGAGTGAGATAAATCCTATCTATCCCCCAGCATAAAAATAAATTAATAAAAAATGTTGAACAAACGGTGTTCATTCCTTTGCTTATCTGTTGGATTTTTAAACTCATTTTATAGTGGTACATCTTGGACAAAGCATTGCAAACTTATGGGCATAATTTTCAAAGGTGGGTCTGACCCAGTGCTATGCGTTTATATTTTTATCAGGTCCATGGGAATTCTAAGTATTTGGTCTCTTTGAAAATCAAGTCACATTTTTAGGTGCTGTAAGCCTGAATTTTGACTAGTACTGAAAAATATAGTTTGCGCTGATGTTTACAAGCATTCCTGAATAAAGGCTTAATTAGCAATTCAAATGCTAGTTTTCAGCCATCCCAATTTACAGTTTTGGCTTAATTTGTGTGTGCGTGAAAACTTCTGGAAACATTTGAAATCACAAGTTTAAAGCAGTATAGAGACACCAAGAGAAATACTTTTGAGCCGCTTGAAATCAGCTAGAGATGAAAAAAAAAAAAATTAAAAATCACAGAAAACTGATACCACCACACAATCCTTGCTACAGGAATCTGAGCACTTGGACTCTCAAAACGCAGCAGCTCTGCCTGAACATAAAGAGAGCCCTTATTTCAGCACTCACGTACAAATGTGTGCTAGGGTGTGCGGAGGCACCCGGGAAGCCGCTCCCTCGCCAGGGAAGGTTTCTACGCAGCCTATTCAATACCCGAACTTTTGCTGCTAAATGGTCTTCAAATACAGTTCATTTTCATGCCATGATCTTTAATGAAAAGTGCCTGCTGAGTGCAGTACAAACCATTTGGTGCCCCAGTGTCAGGGGAGGAAAAGAACAACATTCAGTAAAACTGAAGGTTTTTATTATCACGTCGTAAATGAACAAATGGCATCTGTCAATACAAAGGAACTCATAGGGGGTATAGAAAGGAAGCTTAGTTATTACACTCAGGGTGTGCTGCTGAAGTGACAAACTGGAGTTTTATTAACATGCCAGTTATAGATCTCCTCTTCCTCCCCCACCGCCCCGACCCTTTTCTTTTACCTCCTTCAATTTGGTACATACCAGAACTGCTGTAAAATGAGCTTTGGTCAGACAGTGCTCACCGTTTAATGCTGGAAGTTGCAATCATCACTATGAGTAATTAAAAAGCGGGGACCTCTCTATTCAAAATGAAAACCTGGCCCCACATTTGGCCTTCCTCCTTTGGGGAACCTCACTGCCTGGGATCAGGCAGTGAGCCTCCTGAAGCACTAATCCCATCATAGTTTTTCGTATTTAGGCAATAAACATCTTTCACTGCACTGATAAATGACAAAGGTGTTTATGGGCTTCAGGAAATGTTTATACCAAATGTATGAAAACCAGAGATGGGATTGTTCATGCCGGCGGGGAATTGGGTTCGGAGTGGAGATGCAGAGGGGAACGGAAAGGGAGGCGCAGGGGGTGGGAACCTCGGCAATGATTTTTACTGGACGGTATTAAGGTGTTTTTCCCATAAAAGAGTTTAGTGGCCTTGAGCAGGTGTGGCTGCAAGCTGGCAAACGCCAAAGAGGCAGTGCCCCGAGGTGAGCTGGGGCAGCCCTGGGGACCTCTGCTCCCTGCCTGGCGAAGGAAGTTGGGCTGGAAGTGCCCCCCCGTGCCCCGCTGGGACGAGAAGCCCGGCTGCAGGTTCACAGCAGGAGCATTTCTGTGCCATAGAAAGGGAAAAAGCTGGTGTTCCTCTTTGGAAAAATTGTACAATTAGACCTACAGTATACTGAAAAGACCTTAGCAGGCCAGACCTAAATCATGTTAGCAACCGTGCAAATACAGGACATTGGGCATTTTTAATGGAAACAAGAAAATCCCAGAAGCGCTTCTGTGCTTTACTAGCTTTTTCAATGGCAGGGACCAGTTTATATTTTATGATTAGCAAGTATAAGAGCCGCATTCAAAATAAAGCATGAAAGGAAGTGTCTTTTGGTTGTGACTATAAACAACAATTTCAGTCAGACTTTTATGAACGGCCCAGAACACAAAATCAAGCTGTTTTTTGCTGATACACTAAATGCAAGCAGGAGTTTTTTACTGTCCCCAAAAGAAAGACTCCATGCAATGAAGCCAAAGGACCAAAACTGTGAAGTCAGGAGATTCAAAAGATGCATAAGCAGATCTAGATCAATTTGCAACTCAGTCTGACCTTGTAAATTCAAGGCTCGCTGGTGCTTGGCAATGCGTGGGTAGCTTGGCAATGCGTGGGAATGCCACCGAGGTGGTTGTGCACAGCCTGTCCTGGCCCATTGGATTCCCTCCCCCCACAAAGGAGCATGCGTTAGCTCCACTTGCAACGCCTCGTAAGGTGGTCGTGGTCCCCCCAAGCCTTTAGGGAACATTACAGTTCCTGAAGGGTGTGCTGTCTCCTACAGTTCCCACTGGGGATGACGGGCAGCCAGCCCCTGTCATACCAGTGGCCATGAATTACAGCGGTAAGTGTTGGAGCAAACTCATCACAAGTGGAAATTGTGCAGACACTGACACAGGCTTCTTGGGATAACACCTACTCGCTATTTTTCACCTGCACCTCCTGATTCCAACATTATTAACATGTCATGAAAAGAGAAGCCTATCTCTCAGATAGGCCACGATACTGGGAAAAAAACCCCTGTTTTGTCAAAGCTATTTGGAGGCCAAGCCTTGCATTGCTCGCCTCTCCAGCAGCGATCATACCCTCAGCTGACACAGCTCAGCCCGGCTCGCTTGGCCGTGGAGCCTTTTCACACCTGCAGAGAACCTGCCCCCACCACATGCTCAGTGCCGCTCGTCATAAAAAGATTTGTCAGAACCTTTGCACAAAAGCTGCATTTCCTTTCACTGATTGACAAATTAAAAAGCCTCTTAAAACCAGAATAATCTCAGGGATGTCGCCTTTTGTAGGGGATGGCTTTATGTGCCCATTTCCTTCTCATGTGGGCTCCTGCTTTTACAGCTTAATGACAACAACCGCTTAGCTCCAGCGTCCAGCCGCAAAGGGAGGAGAAAGCAAACCAGGGTACCTGGCTGAGACCGCTCTTCTCTCTTCATCTGGAAGAGTAACATCTCTCAGATCCCCCCCCTCCAAGATGTGAGCACACACCAATGTAAATGCTTGGCTGAATCAGAGGGAACAAACTTGCTAAGTCTAAAATGCCAGAGCAGTTCCTCAGCCCTGACCGAAAACAGAACATGTCAGAAGGTTCCCATATTAAAGTAGGAATCTTGCCATAGTACTCGACATCCTACAGCAGAGTTATGCTGGCTTACCGAACACGAGGTTACCTGTACACTGCCAGGGAGGCGGATATGCTCTCTCAGAGTTTTAACTCAAAATTAATCTAAAATGCAAATGGATGAAATAAAAATTGCCAGCTTGTTTCAGTAACTTGCTGCTTTTTGGTGGGAGGTGAAAGGGCTAGTATAGCTTTGGCAGATGGAGGGCTGGGAACAAGCATCGTTGCTTCAAATTAAAAAATAAAAGCATAGTTTTACTTGTTTGTCTCCATATCCTCATGTATTTGCACCCAGTAAGAGAAGGAAATCTTAGAGAAAGAGCAGCTGTTGATATGAAAGGGAATGTTTAGGCAAAGCAACTTTTAAATTAATAATTTACATTGGAAAAATGGCTGTGGTCTAATTTGGGAAGAACACGTAGTCTCTGACATTGCAGGACTTATGTGTCTCTGGACCCATGCATGCCTCAAAACCTTTCTGAACCAGGATCTTTAAGGCTTTGTCTTCACCAACACAAAAGTGTCTTTTTAGAACTGACCGTCGAGCCTGCCATGGGGATTTTACAGCGAGACAAGGCGCTTTGGTGTTTACGGCGAGGAGGTGAGGTCGCCGCTGCTGCTGACCTCACCTACCCACCACATGCTAAAGCCGTGCTGTCTCCTCTGGGGTTTTACAACAGCGCAGCTCCTGCTGCCCGCTATCCCCCGTGGAAAATAAAGTGATGCAGCACGAGGGCCTTTCTGCGCTGGGATGAGAGGAGGGGAGCTAACACCTAACTGAGCTTCTCTGAGGGCTGGATCCCATCCGCTAGCAGGTTAACATCCAACCGGCCCCCTCCATATTCCAGAGAATTAAAAAAGGCCAGGGGGCTGCTGCTGGGGCCGTGCCTGCGTGTTTGTGGGGGCTCCGCGGGCACCAAGCGCCCACCCTGCTCTCAGTCACACGCTCACCACGGGGGTGATTTGCACAAGTCCTCTATGAGCTTCTGTATGAAGAATTCTTCCTCCTCTTAGGAAGAAGAATAGCGATGTTGTATCAGCACCCGCAGCGAGGTGAGCGCAGGACGAAGCAGGTTGCTGGGGAGCTATTGCAGCCCACGCCAAGCCATCTCATGGGGGCGGGATGGATTAGCAGTGAGCTCCATCAAAGGAGCTCCAAGACATGCTGCCATGAGCAGCAGCCTCATTAGTAAAGCTCAAACCTAGAAAGGGACATGTATCCACAGCATTTCACTCAACTTTTTACCTTTTTAGTCTTTTCTGTTGCATAAGCAATGAAATTAATGGTGGTTTTCTGCATATTAAGCAGTTCTACAGTCCAATAACAACTGAACATATTGCAGGCCTTTCTGCAGCCTGGAAATACGGATGCCCTTCTCTGATAGCCAGCTATTTTCACAAAATGCATCACGATCTTTGAGACTTCTGCCTCCCCACCAAATTTAGGTCAGGGCAGGCAACAAATTCTAGAGTTGCTTGAGGAGAAATGTCTACAGAAAGACAGACAGCATGTTATCACGTGGGTCTCCTTTCCTGCACAAGCCAGGACAAAAGGCTTTACATTTATAAAGACTTGCTTTACGCCATGAGAACTAGAGACCGAAAATACTAACACCGTCTATTCCTGCAGGTACCACAACGTGACCAAAATGCTTCTTTTGCCTGATTGTTTTGACCTTGATCGTACAGTAGTTTGAGACGGCTAATGAGTTAATCATTGTGAATGAGATACCAGTCACGTAAAACTTTCCTATTTTCTCTCTTAATGGAGATTTATACCTAACATGCCAAAGCTCCTTTTGTAGCTGATAGGCATGTGACTCAGTCACATGAGTAGTTTAAGCACAAAATTCTCCCCCCCCAAATTGCCATGTACAAACAAAGGAAAAATCCATTCAGTTGAGAAGGGGGAAAAGCTTCAGATGAGGGGGTTTTTTTCAACTTTATTTTAATAAGAAAATAATTATTTGACTCGCATGAGGAAAGCGGTTGTTACAGAAGCAAGCTCAGGCAACAGTCATCCTTGTCTAAGAACCCTAAAATAAATAGGGTGAGATCATCCAAAGAAGTTATTAACACATCAACTATGCTGAGTACAAGCACTGTGACCCACGGTCATCTTTAGTGCAATATAGTGACTACAAAAGGGATATAAAATGTATGGAACTTTTTTCACCTTTTAGCTCATGCAGTGGTAAATTGTCTCGTCCTGCTGATACATTGCTGTTTGTCATGAGTGATCTAGAAATGAAAGGAACAAACACAAAACAAATCACTGACACATTTCACACCTCATCATCAAACCCATGTTCAGAAATGCTGAAGAGAACTCTTTTGTTGTGCTCTACCCATAATCATGAGGGGAGAATCAGCCCATATATTTTTTATTAGAGGCACTAAAAATTCTGCTTCCACTGGATAAATCTATAGTATAGATTTATGAAGTCAGTATTTTTTTTTAGAAACAAAACCAATACTGATATATATTGGTACTAATACTTGACATCTTTTCCAGCAGCTTTCATCTAAGAAACTTGACAAACTATTGTTTGTGAGGAAAAACACTCTTGCGGAATGAGTATAAACCTAGCTACAGGAGAAAACAGAAACACTGAGGCGATTTCTGTACATTTTCCAGCACAACTAACAGTACACTGGGAATTCTTCCTCTCCTCTTTGCATCTGATAAACAGTTTATTTTACCATCTATTTAACGTACCCTTCTTTTACCGTTCAGCGGCAGCACTGTTGGCTTTCTGGGACAAGCACATTGTATTTACACCAAGATCAGATAAGCCCCAGGCTCACTTACTGCAGTCTAGGAGCCAGACTGATTGCATTTAGAGTAAGAATTTCCCATAGTGTTACTATTCATATTCAGAATCAGAGAAATGAATCTGTCTAATCTCTACAAAAGCCTGTTGGCATTGCACTAATATTGGCAGTACTTGAAAGTTTCCCATCAGGGATGAGGCCAGGCAGCCTGCTCTCCCCAAGCAGAGTTAGTGGCAGCACTGCTAAAGTAGCGTCTGAGGTCCAGCTGCTGGTGGAGGGGAGATGGCAGTTCAGAGCATCCCCTTGTAGCCAGATGGATGTGGCCACTAAGGACACCAGTTAAACAGGCACATGGTACCACATCTGCCAGGGCCACCCCAGGGCCATTTGGAGATCTCAGGTTCTGTGCAGAGGTCCCTTTGCATGGCCTGGGCCATGCACAACCTCCAGGTATTGAACTGAGCTAATCAGAAAATGTGACAACCTCGACATGTGTTATTTTTTCTGAAATCTCAGGAGGCTCTTTCCCAGTCTTTTTTTCTGCGTGTCCTCACAAGATCTGTGCTGGCATAAAGAGTGGCTAAATCCAGCATTATTATACACACACATATGTGCATACAACCCATGAGTGTAGGCACATTGACCTGAGTCTCCACGCTGAGGCTAGATAGAAGCCTCTTGTGCTTGGGAGCAATGTAGCTCCTCAACTTTGGAGGTGGGGAAACAACCTCATTTTTCACAGGTACAGAGGAAAAATGAATACATACATTATATCCGGAGAAATGCATTTTGTGCAAATACCTTTTACCCTCTCTTGCCATTCACCTCCCCTGCTTCTTCTGGCATAAACGGTTGCATTCCTTAAAGATACATGAATGATTATTTGCATGAGAAATGAACATCTCAGCAAATGACTAACTGACCTTCCACCTATGATCATGACCCTAAACCAGATGAGCCTTTTTGAAGAAATATTTTGGATTCAGTTAGGAAATGGCAGTGTAATTGAACCAAACTTGGCAGGGCTGTTCAGCACTCTGGAAGGACAATGCCGTGGTTAGGAAACCTTTGGCTACTGCTTTGCCTTCTGGAGTTCAGTTAATTGTTGATTTTTCCACATACAAGACAAGACACAAGGAACTTTTCAGACTGTAAAAAAATTATTTCATGTCCAGAAAAAACTTTCATCAGGTCTGTAAATCAGCTACAAATTAAAGTACTTGGAGGGGTTTTTTGCTGGTGGTTTTTTTTTGTTTTGTTTTTGTTGTGTTTTGTTTTAAATTGGCTATTGGTATATGTCCATATTTCCGAACAGGGAACAATGGGAATCTAAGAGTTTATCTTTTAGTCTCACAAGAGATATCCAGGCATTCAGATAACCAGTAATGCCTGTGTTATAGACCTTCACATAATAAGACAGAAAGAGGCAGGAACACCAGTGACATGAGATGCCACAGTAAGAAGAGAAACTGTGCTTGGAGACCATATAAATGATGGCACTTCAAAATCTGCAAGAGTCTCCAAGCCGAAGGTCTCAAATACAAATTAAGTTTTCTGTTACCTGTATGAACCAAAGCAGGTTTTGCTTGACGTTTAGCCTTTGGTCACTCCTCTCAGTGACCCTACCAACATGGTCAGAAGTTATCTGTGTAGGCACACATGTGAGCCAGCTTGCTGGTGCTGCACAGGGCCGTGTTTTGCTGTCACATATTGGGAAATCTCTCTAGGGGAAAAGGCTTCAATGCTGAACAGCATCTAAATTATTTCTTTGCTTTTTACATTTAAAACAATGGTGTTAACTAGGAAAAAATAAAAGAATCTCAAAGCCGATTTCATAAAAGGACTGACTTGGGCATGAAAATCTGAAGTGAAGAAAACTTTCAGTTTGAGACACAATGGGTTTACAGACTATCGTGAATTAACCCAATTTAAAAACTGGAATTCAGCCCACTGCCCTGGGCAGGGGGGGCAGTTTGAATCATCTAAGTTTTGAAGAAAGATATTTTGAAAAATGTGGTAGGCAGTGATGTGCACAGACCTCAGTGAGACCAACACTCTTGACCTCCCTTAGGCTTTTTTCTTGCTTGTTTTCTTTTTCTTTTTTTTTCTTTTTTTAATTCTCTAAGTGCTTCACTTCTGATTCACCTTCAATATTATTGCCTAAAATGGGCTAGTTTTAAAATTCCAGACTTACTCTCTTTTTGCATGTTTTGAACTAGGGGGGAAAAAAACCCCAACAATTTATCACGAACAGCAATAAGATACAGCTATAGTGCAAGGTCTAGTTAGACATTTTAGTCAGATGACCTTCATCTTTGCAAGGATCTATTGTTACATTCCATTTATTTTTGTCAATATTGACATCTGACCATGGACACAAAATGATCTTTTTTTCTTGCCTATACTCTCCTGTCCAACTTTGCATTAAGAAAGCAATTGAAAAGCCTAATGCATGGAAAGTGAATCTTTTGTATTCACTATAATGCCCAATTTTTCCTTTGGAGTTACCAAAGCTGTCCAAACAAGAGCTAGATTTTCCCTTTCAGGAGAGAATAATGGAAACTTTAAATGAAATCAGAAGGTTACTTGACCTGTTAGAAACTCTGAGGTAAAACTGATGTGAAATTATAACGTAAAGCCATGTGAGGCTGTTATATAAACTGTAGTGCATTATGCAATCTCGTATTTTCAACAGAGCTAAAAATGAAAAAAGCTTGGAAACTTGGAATGATTATGCCAGCTGCTAAACGATCATATTTTGTGTTGTTCCCAGGGTGTGAACCTGAGTATGATTTTATTTCAATTTACTCAAAGTGAAAGATTGATTAGGAACAATCAATCTGTCAAAAGGCCTTTCAAATAACTGTGAAAAATATTGCTGCTTGCAACTGAATTTCACCCAAGGATTTGCAGGATGAGTCCTGAGTACACCCTGCTCACCCCAACACACATTTCCACCCCAAAAGCAAGTCTTCAACTCCTGAACCTCAGCAGCGTTTTTCTATGCGTCAAGTCCTGAAAGTGGCATATAATTTCACATATTCAGAATCCAGCTATTGCACCGACATAGAAGGACCAGCAGAAAGCAGTGATTCCACCTAAGAGAATACAACCCCTCCTTGCAGATATCTTCCCAACCTCTGGTGGGAGAGTACAGTGAAACAGAGAGGGAAAAAAAGCTGATTTTCACCCTCTTCAGCAGATCTAAACCCATGGCTTTATTGCCAAACATGCAATAGAGATGAATTGGGTACTTTTGCTCTGGGTTAGCTTGGAGCATGCTAAATAAAGCACCGTGTGAGTGGTCGAATCCTGGAACTGAATCAGGAGGAACAGCATTTACTGCATTAAATCTTCTTCTAGCCCCCTAATATTCTGTGATAAACATGCACAAGAAAGGAGATTGCACTATCTATCTGTGATGTTATAAAAGACAGTAAAAAAAAGGAAAAATTGTGTTTGCAGCAATTTATCTGTAAGACCATTTAATATCAGCTTGGCTCTCTGCTGTATTTGTTCAGCAAGGCAGAGTCAGGGCCTTCTGAGGCATCACTCATACTCATCTTAGCTAGAGTAGGAATCGCTCTGCTTAAGATCACTCCAAGCTCGGATCCAACTCTGAATTATACCTTGATTACAGAGCTTCACAGTTATGCAGCCAACTAAACACACTTTTCCTGTAGTTTCAAAGAGCGAGCAGAATTTGTTTTGAAGATGGCAAATAATACAGTAATATATCGCTATACATTCATTGCGTGCTCATACATTTCCCAGCATTATACGAATGGGAGTACATGAGTCTGTCTTAATCTGCCTTCCACCCAAATGAATACATACTCTGAATAGACAAAGTGAGTGCAACACAAATCTTTTGATATAGCCATGAAAAACCTCAAATACTTTGGGAACTTTTTGTTAACAAAACTTCCCATATTTCAACAACGTTTTTTAAAAAAATAAATATTTTTTATTGCACAAGAACTAAAGGAATAGGCCATATTGTCACTGCTCAGAGGCTGTTTGCCCTTTAAGCCGAGTGCCTTTTCAGCTTTCTACATGCATTTTGCCACCATTTCTTTTTGATGAAAGTGTTTTCTCCCCCAGTTCTGTGCATTAGGTTGACAATGCACAGAATTGCCAGACAGTTTTGTCGCTTATGCCATAGACTTTACTATTCCTTTGAACCTTGCTCCAGCGTAAAAGAAGTTTTTCTTAATAAGTAGTTGTTCATCCTTTGATATGCACATCTGGATGTGCCTCTTATCTGCAACATGGTAATGCTGCTTCCTGAAGATAATGATAAAAGAACAACTGCAAATAACAAAAAAAAAAAAAAAAAAAAAAAAAAAAGCGCCCCAAATGCCTTCAGATTTCTTTAAAAAATTATCGGGGTGGAGGAAAGGGGAAAACTCTCTACCCACGTTTCTTTTGCCTTTTCTAGTAGCTAAACAAACAAACCCCAAAAGCAGAACAAAGAAAAGAGCCGAAAGGTTTACATGGAGGAATCAATGGTATTGTAAGCGTGATGATATATTAAGTCTTTGAAAAGTCTTCTATAGCTCAAATAAGACCTCGTTTGGCTCTCAATTTGCTACCTATTATAAATCATAACATAAATATGAATATTCACCAATTCAAAAACCTATTTCCCAATGCAGCTGATGAACTGATGGGGAGGAAAAACCTCTGCGTCTGGGACCAAGTTCTTCCAGTGTACGATGCTGTACTGTATTTCATATTATGGAATTAGCAAAATTTTCCTTAACTTTTAGAGTAAAACTGTTCAGTGTCACTTTAATCGCACCTCCACCAGTTCTCCAATCTGCTCCTAATCTCGGTTTCTTCATCTACTGTCACCACGGGCAGTTGAGGAGGACGGGTGGCGGGAGCAGGATCAGTCCCGCTGCACACAATACACGGCCCAAATGCGTGATCTGAGGCTCCAGTGCTTTCCTGCATAAGGTGTGATTTGCCTTTTCACTAACTGCCTAAAACAAAGGGCTCCAGCTAAAAAGTTTCCAGGTCCCAAAGCTAAGCCCAATTCACAGAAATCTCTGCTTTCCCCATGACACACAGCCAAAGCAGTTCCCTTATCTCTGTGAATATTTCACAGCCGCTTTTCCCTGGGACAAATCAGGAAATAGCAAATCAAACTTTTTGGTCACTGCATTCAGCCGTTAGCTCCGTCTGCTGCATATCCCCATATAGCGATGAATAAAAGGTGAACAGCAGAAACTCTGCCCCTTATAAAACCGAGCTGCGACTGCAGGGCTGCGGGCAGAGGTGCCGTTCCAAGTCCTGCATGCACCAGGGATTGTGGTGCCGGACCCTTCTTAGCCTTACAGATAACATTCATGAATTGATCCCTCATTAGTATGCAGCAGGCATGGGAAAATGATAAACTCCTATTAACACTGTCATGGCAACTGAAAAAATGGCTGCTTTGGAAGAACAAGGTCCACAACAGAAGAAAAGCAAAGGCCTCTTTCCTTTCTTCTGTTTGACATCTGTTGTTTAACATACAAAATTGTATTATAGTGACACACACTAGCACAGGCATAGTTAAAGGTTTGTCAGTGATTGTTATCACTATCAGCTCCTATTTTCAGGGCTTACGTGGCTCATCTCTGAAATTTCACTCTGGGCTGCAACCTGTCATACAGGATTTCAGCCCAGAAGCAAAATTTATTGTACAGATTTTGTCTGGATTATGGCTGACCAGAGAAGAAAAAGAAAAGTTGCCATTAATTAATTCTCCTTTGCAACAAAACCTGAGAAAATAGACTGTGCTTTTTTTTAAAAACAAGTTAATTTAAGTACACCTCTCAAAAAATTTAGAAGCCCAAGATCTATTTTAAAAATCCCATCAATTTTTAGGGTGTCATAGGTACCTAAATCAACTAGACACATTATATTTGTTTGTTGTTAAAGCATTGTTAATGTATAATTTATGTATTTGATATGAATTACAGTTTTGTCATCATCTACTGAGTTTATTTCCAGAATAAACAGTTTGTGCCGTTTCCTCCTGAGCTCATGGTTCATAATGCGGATTTTTATCACATATAGTTAATACCTCATGTTGTACCTGACTTTGTAGTTCTGGTGACCTTGGGGCTCAATTTTCTTGTTTTTAAACTGAGGGCAATTACCTACAGTTATAAAATCTTTCATCTGTCACCCCATGAAGCAAAATAAGTGCTAAGTATTGTCACAGAGTCCGAATTGATTGGTCAGAGATTCAAAAGGCTAATAATTAGTGTCCCTTCCTCATTAACTGAATCAAAATGAGGGAAATCCATAGGCTGTGATGCTGTCCTCATGAAGGGCTGTGTGCGGGAGGGTCCTGCTCCCCCCGGGGCCGGCTCCTGGCCACCTACCCTGCCCTGACTCTAGACCCCTCCAGGGGCAAATTTAACTCCTTCAAGTTGGCATAAAACCCAACTCCAGTAAAACCATGGGGGGGGGGGGCGGGGGGGGCGCAATGCAGACCCCTCATCAGCAAGTCCGTGCAGTGAAAGCCCAGACCTTGGCACCCGCAATTACAGTATGACAGCAAAAAAATATTAAAACTCTTATTAATGCCAGGTTAGTTTTACTTTGGGCCAATTCCCAATCTGGTTTGTAGCCTGGACACCCCACAGCCCCCTCTTCCCAAAGCCAGGGAGCGTAACATGCTGCTAGCTATCCCAGCGCCCACCCGAGTGGTCCCCTGGGGACCTCCCTGCAGTTACATGTCAGCTGCTTCCCATGGCCACCAGTGTCTGGCCAGCCTAGCTGTCATCTGAAACTGGACTCTAGTCAGGGCCCAGTAACTAAAAAATATGTACTTAAAGAAATGACTACCATAATCTTTGATATTTTAATCTCTGTGTCAGGGCTTATTGTTACCCAGGCTGTCTACAACACCCAAATGCCCAGCTATGTGCTCAGTTACTGTCCCACACTGTTCGCCCAGTGGTGGCCACGGCATCTGCTCCTGGAGTCTGCTCACGGGGTCAGGCACCAGGATAGCTATCGTTTGCTTTAGCTCATTAACTTGTACATTTACAGATTAATTCTTCTTCCAGTGCTTTACGCTTATGTATTATAGGATGAGATGCTGCTAAAGATGTGAAAGAAGGAAAAAAAATCCCCAACCTACCAACAAATCTATCAGTACTGAGGGTCTGGTTTAGATTTTATCCGTGTCTCATCTTCTTTATTTCCATAGATCTGGGGCAGAAAGTTCCTGTTGACACAAAGGCCCTTCTTCCCATGGCCTCCTGTCCTTCTTTCAGAAGATCCATTTTCTTTTAAATACAGCCTTCTCTTCCCCCACTAATCACACACATTCATCTTACCTAGGTTGCCTCTCATCACTCTTAGCTGCAGCAAGACCCCAGGATTTTCTGGCATTAGAATATCCCCTTTTTATCCAACAAACTGCTATGGGACACTGCATCAGAGAAGACTATGATATCTTTAACAGATTTCTACATGAGCTACAAATGATTTACATCCCCTAACTCACACAACTGCATCACTGTTACCTTTTGAAAGGAACTCTGGAAAAACAATAAATTTTGCTAATTATGAAATTTGTGCAAAATAAATCACCTCGTATCTGTGAAATTTGGTGATTAGCATGCCAAGGAGCGACCTACGCCTGAATACCATCTGCATCTTTCAGAGGTCTATAAGAAATGCAATTTTTTTTTCTGTGCACCTGCATCTATTAATTGCTTTCCCACAAGAACTCCCTCTCCTTAAGACTGAAGCTGTGCTGTGTGCAGATAAATGCGCACAGAGGTGATCTAATTTAATTTCCTCTCATTAATAGCCTTCCTCCATGGCAACATATCAACTGTGACAATAAGGACACCTGAGTATACACATATTCTGTGCAGTCTCCTTGTGGGCGAAAGCATGTCAAGCTTATTAAATGAAACAAAAAGAGAATTTTGAAATGCGTTTCAAGCAGTTTGTTGAGGGTTACTTGATCAGGGTAATATTTCAAGCAGAAGACATGGGCTTATAGGCAGTTGTAGGCAAAACCTACAAGACGGGCCTAGGATTTTAGCTTTTTGTAGCTGCTGCTAGATCTTCATTATCCCTGCAAAGATCTTAGACAAAGCGGGGAGAAGGGCTGCCTCCTCCTGACACAGCTGAGGGTAGGAGGCGGCAGCGGTCCCCAGCCAAATAAGGGCCAGGGCCAGAGGTGTGAACCCAGCACTGCCATCCTCCCATTACTCTCACCCAGTTGTTAACTACAATGCTGGGCTATTTAAATGCTAATATTATTTAGCATGAAACAATCATTCAGGTTGGAGTCCCGGATTTTCTGAGGGGGAAAAAGAAAAAAGAAACTTTGAAAACATTGCCTTGCTGTTCCCCAGGACAGCTCCTCACTCATATGTATTTTGGGAAGGAGACACTGACAGTGCCTCACAGTTGATACGTGGGGCTGGGTTTTTTTATTCTCAATGTTTTCAGCTAGATCCTTGTTAAATATAGATGAGTTTTGCTTTTACCTATTTTTCTGTCCTTCGTGCAAGTACAATTTTGCAGGTTTTCTTTGTGTCAGACCCCATAACACTCCTACACTCTCCTTGTTATTTTTCAGGGGAAATCTGGAAATGGAAAACCCATTACAAATGGATAAAGTGCAAGCCCCAAGTTGAATTTCATTGTGTTACTCAATTTGTGAAGAGGAGAGGAAGAAGGAAGGTCACAAAGCGTACTTTTATGTCTGGCCATTTCTTAGATAGCGGCTTCTTTACAGCCTGCGTGTTGAAAATCACACCACAAAACCTGCCATTGCTCGGATCCCAGTGGCTGGCCCAGGCTGACGACAATCACCACTAAAAGAAATCATCGCTGACATTACAAAATAGTATCTGCATAGAAATGCTGCACTCGGTTTGCACCACTGGCGCTAAGATAATGCACAAAAATCTGCTCCTGTCCAGAGAAAAGAACAAAACCAGAAGCCTTTGAGGTGGCCGGACAGGAAAACCAAATCAGATGAAGAGCTGAACAAAACGCACAACTTCCTCATTGCAACACTGACATCCTGGATTTAGAAATTCCTTTCTCAAAGCAATTTAATTCCCTTCAGCTTCCAAAAAAAAAAGAAATCCTGAAAGTCTAAATATGCTCCCTTAGTCCCCAGTAGCTCCTGAATGAGAGAGGTGCTGCTTTGCTGACCACCTTTTCAGGTGGTAGCAATACTCCTGGTTTCTGGGAAGGGGGAAAGAGATTAGGAGAGAACTGCTCTGATCTGGGGATCTTTGCTCATCCTGGCTCCCAGCTGGTTGGGAAGGAGCTTGGCGTACTGGTCGCCCTGGTCCTGGTACACCCTGCCTTGTGGGTCTGCCCTGGAGCTATAGACATCGATGCCAAGACTCACAGAGTGGTTGTCCAAAAATAACACAGACCTCATCAGGGAAAGGGAAATAGAAATGAACTGGAGATTTCTCTCCTGTCCCCCTTTTGGCTTTCTGTAGTTTGAACTAGAACAACATTTTGCGCTCCCTCTCCATTTACTGGTCTGGTAAATGTCTGCATGGTTTGGGAGTGAAACTGCCAACCTACCTTGGAGGTCTGAAAATTCAGGGTGCCATCCCCAAGCCCTCTGAAGACAATCCGTCTTTGCTGTCACGCTTTCACAGTTTCAGTGAGCTCTGGTTTAGCCCTTGTATAAGCCACTTTCACATTTACACGTGCTCTGAAACTTGATGAGAGAAAGCTACTTGGTCTGGATCCGAAATACGTTATTACACTTAAATAAAACAATAAAACCATACATCGCAAGTCTTTGTTTTCAAATGAGATTTTCTGTCCTAATTCTGCAAACTCAGGAGGTTGAGAGATTTGGGAAAAACACACTTATCTACAGTGAATACAAACCCTGAGCTTGTGAAGACTCATGTCTCTCTAGTTCCCATGCATTTTTGTTTTTGAATTACACAGTACTTCCTTTAATGAGCCTGTGAAGGAGACAGTACCCCAGTGGCTTTTTTGGAGCCAACTGAAGCAACACAAGTTGGGCAGCAAACTGAATTTTCATTGACGTGATAAACTTCTCAAATACACTCATATGTAAAGCAAATCTAAATTTATTCCTTCAGAAGATAATTTGCTGCATTTAGCCCCAGTGACAGCGGGATCAGAGCTGTGCACAGCTGATACTTTTCCTACAGAGAAATAAACTAAATGCAGTTTGAAATTAAATTACAGGATCGGGAACTTATCCAGTACCAGACATTACTTGATAGCATTGCACAAATTAACAGAAGGATTTGCTTTACAGGGTTCTGCTCTGGGGAGCGACCGTGCAAAAGGCGCTGCGGTGCCGTGCAGCTCTGCCTCCCGGGCCCGAGTCAGGCATATAAGCGCTGTTCTCATTTCAGCAGGTTTCCATGGGTGGCAACAGAATTACTCCTGATAAATGGTGGTCCAGGACAAGATCCATCTTTTGCAATATGCTTAAAGTCCTACCTGATTACTCCAGTGGCTAAGATAGAATTCTATTCCTTTTAGCCTTGCAGGACATATGCAGGACAAGTTTCCTCAGCACTAGAATAGTTTATGAAGTTACTGCAACTGGGCCAATGCCTCTGTTTTGAAGGCTAGACAGAGAAGAAAGCAGATCCCCAAATTCAGTCTACAGGAGGAGGGAAGAAAATCTATTTTGCCTTTCTTTGTAGCAGGTAGGGCTTTATGGTTTATGTCAAGAGCATAAATTACTCTTTTCCAGGGGCAAACACTGCGGTTTATTCATCGTTACAGCCAGTTTGGGAGCTGAACAAATGCTCTGCAGGAAGCGGGCCCTTGGCACAATTTCCATGACAGTTTTATCGCACTGGTACCTTCAAGCCATCAAATTCCAGTCATGAAAAATGCCACCTTGTCATGCCAGTTTTACAGGTAGTACCTAAAAAATCTCAGACTTGCATTCCCAGTGGTGTTGTTACTTATTCCAGCGTGCATCAGCAGACCTGTTTCACAGCCTGTAAATATCTTTGAATTATGTATTACTCCAGAGGTGCTTGGGGTCAGATAGTAGCTGCATTTTGTATTACAGATGTTTGAAACAAACAAACAAACAAAAAAAGGCTGGCAACTGATGGTGATGAAAGCTGCTAAGCTGGCAGCTTAAAGATGGAACATGCACTGTGTACCTAGAAACAACAAGGGTCCCTAAGGTCAGTCTGACATGTCCTGTCCCAGAGACATCTGCACTGGGAACAAAGCTCTTTAGTACTCCAGAAACTCCTTAATAACATTGCCAATAACACCAATAATAATAAAAATATGGGACACAGTAGTTAGAGTGAGACTATCAATGTCTTAGAATAGACCATTAAACAGTAAGCAAACGAGAATGGTTGTCAGAGATTGCTGCATGCCCAGAGCAAACTCACGTTAGAGACCTAATAATACCAGGAAGTTACCTTCTGGAGTTATTCCTCTATAAATGTCATACTTTAGGAAAATGGTTACAGTGATTTCTTTGTTTTACAAGGTGCAGACAGTGCTTAGGGAGGCACCTGGTCCCCAGAGGAAGGTGGCTTTTCTTAGTGACTGCCTTGGACATCTCCGCCCAGTGTGCCGGTTTCTTCAGAGCCTGCGAAAAAAACATCTCCCAGCAGTTCTGCGCCGTGCAAGGAGCTCAGGGGCCACCTCCAGGCAGTGTCTCCACCACTGGCCAGGACGCTGCAGGAGGGGCCTGGTGAGTCTGAGCAGCCTGGAGGACTTGGGTCTAAGTAGCCAGGAAGATATTTTGAAGCAAACAAAATATTTCCTAGCCCTCAGCATAATCCTGTCAGTAGGGAGGCTGCAGAATACCACCTGGAGAATTCCTCTTCCCTCCTTGTATCCCCTCAAACCTCTTTAGCCAGGTCACGGGAGATGGTATTGAAAGGAAAGGGAAATTCTCAATCTAGTAGGTCTTTTCCCTCTCTAATTTTCCCAGATTTGTGGATGTTGACGCAACACTTGAAAAATACATTTCAAGCCAGCACATTGCAATTCAATGTTCTGGATATAAACTGTAAGACAAGAAAGGAAACAAACCCAAAATAACACTACCCCTCCTGCTTTACAGTCACTTGAGTCCATTAAAAACTGCCAGAAACATGCAAGAACTTCAGAGAATCATAGAATCATCTAGGTTGGAAAAGACCTTTAAGATCATAAAGTCCAACTTCATATAGTTCCTCACTATCACAAATTTCCTCTGTGTGTCTCTGGTCACATACTAGCTGAATATCTTTTAAAAATCAAAGCCCACCATGGTGGGAACACGCTGTGAGGTCTTCCTTGCAGCACAAACCACCAGGTCCAATCTTACAGAGATCAGAGTGCTCTTGCTATAAGTCGGGGGAAACGTTTCTGCATGTGAGTCATTTTAAAGCACGTAAGGATTTTAAGAAGCCTTAGGTCAGCTGAATGATCTGCAAGGATACCACGACTTCATTAAATCCGTGATGCATAGTAATTCACATCACATCATAAAAACTGAAGGGGACCAAAACCACCCTGTTAATTAACTGATTTCACCACTAAAGTTTTTCCCTGCCCTCATATTAATAGGGACCTTGGAGTCTGTAATGGCTGTGATAAGATATTTGGTTACATTGATGTAATGTACTTCTTCTTATCAATATGCAAACAGGACCTAATCTATTTATCTCCTTCACATTTTATTTGGGGGAAGGGGACAAGGAAGGTTGTCTTTGAAGGTTGCTTTCAAACTCTGGTATCTAATGAAAGCAAGTTGACTTCTAAAGCAAATAATAATTATGTGCAAAGAGGATTGCTTTATTTTTCAGTAGTATTTTCCAGGTTTTATCAAACAATTTTTGAAACAGGCTGCAGTTACACATAGGATTCACCTTCTGCAGAGCACATTTGCGTGGGTCAGCCATTACAAGCACCCTCGTCAAAATAAGGCATAGTAATACACAGATGCCCCTTGGGAGACCTGATGTACGAGCCTAAGTACGTCCTAGTCTTTAATTTTTCAAGGGGAGTAGTCACTTTGGAAGATGCTAGGAGGTTTAATGCCCGGCAGCCAGTGACACCCGGACAACTGCAATCAATTCATTTCAAGAAAAGTACAGTGGTTTGGATTGCAGGAAGCATTGATCTGGGCCATAACGGCTCCTCAGCACCATCCACCCCTCCCTTTTTGTGTGCTTCTCAGTTCTGTCCTGTGTATGACTGGAAAACCTTGGCATGGGGATAGCATTACAAATGTACGCTTTTGAGAAGGTTGAGAAGGGCCCTAAATAGAGCAGGAAAAGATAAATTGATTTTTCTTTTCCCATCCATTTTCTCTCCAATTTTTTGCTATTCCCTAGCCCCACTTAGCAGTCCAGAATTCTTTTTGGTCCAACAGAACATTACCAAGTCCCACACCTCATGCAAGTGAAAGCACAACACAAAATCTTGCACTTGCAGAAGGGAGGCTGAACTTCTGTCCTCATATTTTCATGATTTATTTAAAAGCAGGTCCTATTCTATTTTTATTTGAATGGTCCCCTTGCTCTGGGGAAAAAAACCCCAAAAGGTAAAGGTACCAAGATATATTTAAAGTCATTTTAAGCCAGAGTATCTCAGCAGGAAAGCCCTGTAGGCTGTTACGGTTATAAGGACCATCTGTAATACCACTGAACCTGAACTGCTCCCAGTCACTT
Organism: Gorsachius magnificus; assembly: GCA_034008185.1. Lineage (NCBI taxonomy): Eukaryota > Metazoa > Chordata > Aves > Pelecaniformes > Ardeidae > Gorsachius > Gorsachius magnificus. The sequence goes on from CM067091.1 coordinate 19,028,674, forward strand.
GGTTATCCCTTTTCTCTTTAGGCTCTTCTTTTCAAAATAATAGCAAATTGATGGTGTGTATTTTCTTTCTGCTTATCACAGGATCATTTGAAGTTGAGCCATCTAATCCTGAAGATTTTTTAGCTAAACAAAACTCATGCCCTTTATTGACTTGGACTGTGGCATGTAACCACTCGTCTGAGCTAGGACTCGTGGACCGACCGCCACCATGCCCTTGGGGAATGCAGCATTTATTATCTAGGGGTGCAATCCGCCTGGGCAGATACTAAAGCATGTGTATTCTGCATTTTCACTGCAGAATTTTTGCTGCTGCTCTCCACTGCATCCTGGGAGATTCACTGCGCAACTCCCAGCACGTCACAGTGCCTGCCATGCTTCTGTTTCATCATTTAAACCATTCAGATATTTCTTTTTAAAATATCTGTAAGGAACGGTGCAGTATTTAGCCCTGGTATATCATCTGGGCAATGAACTGCCATCAGTCAGAAGCTTGGTCCTTATTCCTGGCTCGACTGGCCAGCTTCCAGCTGTTAGATTTTCTACCTTGGTTTGTGAGCCCTCTATTTCCTTTGGTATAACAGGTGATAAAGCTTTCCCCTCACTTGCTGCCTTCCACTTCATGCAACCAAGAATCAATCACTAATTTTGGCCTTGCCATCTCCGAGAAGGCAGAAGCTCTGTCTGTTCTGATAATAAGAAACAACATAAAATAACTGCAATATGATTTGGGAATGCCACATTATATTCTTTAAATCTGTTTCACTATGCCAAAATTCAGTAGAAGATCAATATTCTAAAAGAGTTTGGTAGCTCTTTGCCATGTGAGACAATTTCAGCAAACTTTCATCTGCTCCCTCTCCTTCATTTGGGTTTGGTATTATTTTACTCCGTTTTTCACTCATACTTTGCAGGTGTGGACTATAAATGGGGAGAAAAATAAAGAGGAGAGCATGTCTTGCAGTTGGTCTTAGTAGAATTAACTATGGACATTGGGGAAAGAGAATATTTCCAATAAACCACTGGCTCCCGTTCTAGGAATTGGCTACCAAAAAAAATTTAGGAAAGTGTTATTAAATCTATGGACATTCTGCAAACAGAAGAAAGTTTGAACAGTTGAGAACTTTTCCACAGAAAAGTTGGCTTTATACAAATGAAATCACACGTGCTTTCTGGCCGCTTCTGCACACATGGATTCATCATTCCTATGTTTTGAAGATTTCATTCTGAATGAACCTTTAGAAACACAAGAATACACGCATTGAAATTCATGAGGCGCATAATTCCTCTTCATCTGAGGAACAGGCAGGGTTTGGTTCTCTTCCAGCAAAGGTCAGAGGAAACATTTTAGCAAGTCTCTGCTGACACCTGCAAACACACTCACCCTATAGGCACCTCCAGTCTTGACAAAATAAATGTTTTCTCACCCAACCATATTTTCCCAGGGAGAAAAATGGGGTTTTATAATGACTAGCTATCTGCAGCACTGATGAGATATCAAGCTACAGAGGACACAAGGGCAAAGTTTTCCAAAATTTTGCACACAGAAGGAAGATGAAGTGGGTGGAGGTCCAGGCTGAAAAACCTGGCTACAGAGGAGGGCACCCTGCAGAGCCGCTCGCTGCCTCCAGGCTCTGGCACGCTCTCCCGATGGCTTTCAGCCTTGGCCTCCCAAACACATCCAGGGAAGCCTTGTAGCCACTACGGCTTCGACAATTAAAAGTTTATTTTCTGTGCATTTATACAAGGCTTGTCAGGCTGCAAAAGGCATAGAGAGATCACTTCTGTGGGACTCTGCCCTAGAGCTTGCCTTGTCTCCTGTGGGTCCCAGGGACGGTAGAATGCTGGGGGAGAGCAGGGTGTTTTCTTTTTCAACACTGGTTTCTCCTTTGAGATTTCCCAGTTAAATCTTTGGCTGCTCTGTTACTCAAAAGCAAATATTTGCATCGCTCAATCATAGGAGAATATTCAAGTACATCATTTCTACATTCGTTGCCATTCACTGTGTTCGAATGGGGCATTTATGTCACACCGTGCAGTCCCTGAGTCACTGGAACCCCAAATCTCTTTGGTTAGGCAGACCAATGGTCTTGCACAAATACAGATGTGAACGTTTCTGCCTTGCCACCAAAAAATTATTTTTGAGCATAATGCTTAAGAGTGTTTACAGTTCAAATACTAACAAAACATTTTGAGGTACACATTTCAATACAGTATATGGGAAACACCTGGCCTCAGAAGCATTCGGGTAAAAATTGCTGTCAACCTTCTGTTTGTCAAAAGGGTATATTTATCCTCTAACTTTTTGTCATGACCTCTGCATTCTGAAATGAATTAAAGGTTTATGTGCAGGAATGCAGAGAGCAGGAAATCAGGAAATAGCATGGGAAATGGCTTTCCTGTCCCGTTTCACTGCTTTACGTACTGTAACGTCATCAAGCGCAGAGATTTTGTCAGTTTATATTGGTGTCCTTAATTTGGGGTACGCATATCATATCGCTTTGTTTGCTGCTTCTGGAGTACCAAAAGGATCTATTAAAGGATACAGTGTTGATTTAATTTCAGTACAAGACAGCAAGGGACGTGTTCAGATTTCAATGGTGATTTGTTTATGTGGCTAACTGGAAAATGAGACATGTTTGAGCTAGTTAGACTCCATTAACACTCACTTTGAACAATCTGCCCTTGCGTACATTTTTAAAAGTAAAAGCAGAAAGACCAAGTCTACCCAGAAAGTAGATGATTCATCCAGCATTTCCATTTTTGCAAACTAATTTCTTTAAAGGATTATTCAGTTTGGAAGTAGAGTTCATAAACTAAGAGTGCAAGAAAAGAATTTGTATTTCATAAACAATTTTCCTTAAGACTTCAATGCTTTTAAGCATTACAACAAAGAACCAGGTGGGCAAAGTGTGTGACCTATTTGGTGCTTAACAGCCTTATTGAAATGCATTGAAATACCGACTTGGGTGGAATTGCTCAATCTGGCTCTCAATGGTAGCAACAATAAATTGCCTGAATTATTTTCAAGTTACAGCATTGAACTAGAGAACATACAATTGAAAGAAAAAAAAAAAAAAGAAATCAAACAGATTTTACAGTGGCTCGGTACTTTCCATTAAAATTTATAATCAATATTTTCTGAAAGTATTTGGTAACAGCTGGTTAGTAGAAGGGGGAATCTCCAAATATTTTAAATATCAAATCTCTTTCACTCAAGTGCATAAATATGAGCATCAGGATCCAACTTTAAATTAGCTACACTTTGGCTTGGTGGCCTTTTGAATTAAGTAAAATCTGTAGAACCCAATGGGGTTGGGAAAGCTCTGAAAGCAGCAGAACTCACTCAGCACTTTATAACATCAAACTCTTAAAGACAGCCCTGAGACCCTTAATTCTTACTGCCTTTTCCACGGAATTTGACAATAACTGCCATACGCAGGACAGTAAGAGAGGGCTTATACTCAGTTTTCTTAGCAATACCCCACCTAAGAAAAAAGGGCCAAATACTACACATAAAGATGATCACAAACCCTCTATTAATACTCTGTTCAGCTGAGCTTTTCCTCTGTTCACACCACTGTAAACAAAATCTCAATCTACCTGCATCATTCAACTCCCTCCTCCCAAAAATATTTTTTGTTATTCACTCTATTTATCCCATATCTGGATGGAAAAAACCCCAACTGATGCAAATTTTTAATATTTTGGTTTCTACGCCTTTGTTTTAAACAAATCAACCAGCATGGCTAAAACACGCAACTTTTCATTCAGCTTTTTAAATAGAGTATTTGGAAGTAGATGGGTGTTTACAGGAAGCTCAAAAATAGGAATGTATATTTTTATGCAGTAATTAGTGATTGTTTAATATACCAACTGGGAAGGCAAAGAACAGCATAAACACATAATTGTTACCAGGCAGGGAGAAGTAGAGCATTAGGAGATAGCATAAATAGTCAAACGTGACCTCAAAAGGTCAAAAGAGAACTAAACAATTTTGTCACAGCACTTGCTTATTTAAGTCAATGCAAGTCCAATTTCCTCTCTGCTGTTTTGCCTGGTATTTTATACTGTCCAGGATTATTCTTATTTGACAGACACACATGCAAAACCAGTTGTCCTAAGTCCATTTACAAGTTGTGTGCAACTATTAAGCAAGAATAATCTAGAGCATTTTGCAAGTCAGGGCTGACTATGTTAAACATAATGCCACATAAAACGCTGAACTAAAAATGCCCACGTTATATTAATTTCTAACAATGATTTACTGAGGTCAATGACAATAAAAATGCAAGTCAGCTATGGAGGCATTTTGTAACCTAGTAGATTTTTTTTAACCCCCTTCATGCTGCCATGTGCAAGATTACCCTGGCACTGAGTAGCAACAAACTTTAAAATTTTACCTCTGAAACAAACAGTTTTCACTAAATTCATTCATGTTTTGACCCTCACTCCCCCCTGAAAAAGAATCCCCTTTCTATTTCAATGCAAGGCTAGGGTTTCACTGTGGGGGAGTAGCCCCTATGTATGAACCACATGGAAGACTTGGTTACACTTTAAATCATGTTCATTTTTAGAGCCTGTTCTTCATAACAAATAGGGCATTTTATCCTCATATTCTTTCTCTTTTTTTTTTCTTTTTTGCTTTTATTTTCTTTTTTTTTTTTTTTTAAAGTTTCCTTGGAGTGATTATAAAAATCACTTAAATCCTGAAGGGGAACTATGCCTCAGTGACAAAACAAATTTGCCACAAATCATTTTACAAAAGAACAGCAGGACTTTAGACCAAACTCGGGAACTGTTCCTATTCATCATTCATTTGTTTTGGAAACTCCACCCTCCTCCTGCCATGTTCAATATCTAATTGGCATTCTGACACTTCAGATAACTAAACATCTGCTGCATGGATGCTTCTTAGAAGTCTTTTGTTCCGTAAGTTGGAGTTCAAGGGATACAACTCACCGATACACTAGATTCATGCCATTGTTAGGGCAACTACTCTTCCTGAATGGAGAGAAAACAGTCAAATAAAAGCATTTTGCACAAATACTTCCCCTTACCCTTCTGATAAGCTTCCTAAGGGGTTAGTGTATTAAAATTCAGATGTCAGAGTACTGCTGCTTCTCAGCTATTTCCGCAGTTTAGGAAGTCAGCATCTTTCCAACCCTCCTGTTAACAGTTGGTGACAAAAGGTTAATTTCTGCTGCGGTGACAAGTGGGTTTCGTCACCAGCTACAACTGAATGCAGATTTATTTTGCTTTTTTTTTTTTTAATACTAGTTCAATGAACATAAGTCAACAAGGTGGGTATCTACCATTCAGGCCTGCTGTGAGACCTTAGGAATTAATATTCTAAAAGCAGTTTGGAACACTCAGATAAAAAGATGTTGTAGACCTGTGAAGCGATATTATTATTGGATCAAGAAATAAATATATAAAATTTTGTGAGCAAGATTTGCATATTTCTACTGATAGGTGTTCTTTAGCCTAAAGGCTTTGTTATATGGAGCAGTCAGCCAATATTGTGAATACATTATCTGTATTGCAGTAACTTCCAGAGTTTTCAGATCAGCCTCTGTGTGCTGAGCCCTGTTCAGCTTACGTAAATGAGAAAAAGCCACTGACCTCATGTCCTCGTGGAACGACAAGACAGGCAAAGGCTGGGAGAGGAGGAAGGTGCAAGAGGGTACCTAAGCTATGATGCATTTTGGTAAACAGCCAAGGATAAACCCCACAGCAACAGGGTCTTCTTTCTGCTTCACCGTTAGATTTTTCACGATGTGGTTCCCACTTAATTGTAGCTGAATCTGGCTCTCACCCAGAAGACATTTCCCTGTTCATAACCTTAGAAAGGGCTTTCCCTTCCCAAGCGTGGCCTTTGTTTCTAGAAACAGGTTTTTAAATGCGTAAAGGACCTGGGCAAAAAAATACCCCAAGACCCAGAAGAGGCGCAAACATCAGACAGAGGGAGGCGTATGGGACTCCTCACCGCTCCAAAGACCCTTCGCCAGGCTGAGCAGCTGCCCAGGTGCTACAGCAATCCCTTACCTGGCCAGATTTCCAAGCCTTGATGCATTTTTTTTTTCCCCTCTGGAAATCTAACAGTCTCTGAAATCAAGTTGCTATAAACTCTGTGAGGCAGGTTACAGCGGAGGGCACTGATGAATGCCCCTAAAAACCCATTGTGCCCACGCTGCTGCATGAAAAAGACTGCTGAATACACTGCATAGGAAACAACTCACGTCATTGTCCTTCTGCACACACAATCACTCAAATGATGCATGTAAATAAGAGATTTTATAGGCACATTCACTTTGCAAATCCTTCCCATCTATTCCAAAAGAGCCACATTGTAAACATTAACAGGCTGATCGTAAGCCCGAATTTAGCAGAAAGGCTTCCAGTAATACATGAGTGGGACTGAATTAGACAGACTGACTTCTGTATTCCAGACACCTGACTGGTTACCAACCTCAGACTTTGGCCCTTGCAAGCATTCAAAGTGTATGAAATCTCTTCTGTAACATCTAAATACACCAGCCAGCTAGCAGAGGAAGGAAGGAAAATTGTGTTAAGTATTTGTCTAGGCAGAGAGAGGGATAGAAGAAAAAAAAATATCATAGCTACTTATTTAAATGAATGGCTCTGCAGGAGCTGACACAGACAGAACAGTTAGTTCATGAAGGAGTCACATTTGATATTTCCCTGTGCTATTTTTGATGAAGGACTGTGTAGCTAGAAAGAGCTAGATAAGATAGGTGAAAGTGGAATAGCCATTTGTACCTCTTGATAACTATGGCCAAAAGCGATCTTGTCCCTTGTTAAATGTTGATTTATATTCAGTGTGGATGAGTCCAGACTGGCAGGATGGAGTTAGCATATGGCTTTGGGAAATCTGGATTTAATTCCCCAGTTTCCTAAGCAAACTCTTTCTTGATTTTGGCCAAGTGACTTTGCAATCGGACCTTCAATACAGTCTAGTGCTGCTGAATGCAAAACACGTTTGCAACAAAGCACAAATTGGTAAATGCATCAGGTTTCCCTTTTTTTTCTTAAGAGATATCCTAGTACATGACTAGGATAATTAAATTCTCCAAATAACTGTACTGAAGCCAGCTAGCTGGAAGAACTCTAGGCCCGGGTCTCCTTGGCCAGCCAGGCGGTGAGTGCCACCTCCATGGCCAGGACTAGTGGCAGCTCATTGCCAAGAGACTGGGAAATGACCTACATGAGAAATGATATTTGGGAATTTGGTGCATGTGGCACATGGAATGTGGACCAGAGTCCATCATCTGAGTAACCTCATAAAGCACGTCATAGGAGATGAGCATCCTTTCTATTGCCTGGAAAACACACTATAAAATAACAAGGCCTTTTAAAGCCATTTCTGTGCCTGCTGTTGAGACTTCAAACCCTACGGCACCTTCAGACACATGTGTCTTTGTCTGAGTCCCAGCACTCAAAGTGGGAACATTTTGTTTTCCCAGTTTGGCACACAGATCTGGATCCAAGAGGAGGCAGTGTTTCGCCGAGAAACCTTCAGTGACATTTCTGCTTCTCTACAGAAACTTCTGCCTGGAAGTTTTCTGGCTGATAAAGTCTTACATGTAAACAACTGAGAGTCTGCCAAGTGAAGAAGGGGAGAGAGCTGGAGCTTTTTGCTTGCCATGTCTCCAGTTGTCTGCTCTCAGGCTGGTAAGACCAGGTGAAGTACTGGGAAGTCCCAGTGTACTGGGAAGACCAAGTACTTCCAGATCAGTGCAATAGCTCCCACAGGTGTGTTTTCATTACTTGGCCCAAAAGGTCCCTTGAAGCATTTTTCTTTTCCTTCATGCCCCCTCTCACACCTGCACTCATGGCCTCTCACCAGATTGCTTTCTGGACATGGTTGTTGGGGCTTTCTGTCAGTCTGTCCAACCCACTTTCTCTTTTCTCCCCCCTGCCTTTTTTTTTTGTGGAAAAAAAGAGAGATGAACATCCATGTCAATGAATCCCTGACCTACATAGGCTGACCCTGAGGAGTCAGAGATAATGCACAAGAGTAAATGAGGTCAGAAAATGGAGAAAAGCCCCCAGCCGGTGAACTTCCTAGCAAGGTTTCGCTGCACCACAACTTCCTGAGAACTGCCTGGTGCATGGATAAGTTTCAACCTCTCTGTGTCCTTTAAAGGCCTTTCAGATTCTTTACATAAATTTTGGCAAGGTCTTTAGAGAGAGGCTGATAAGGGAAGATTTCCTCATGCTTGCCTTCCTTCGGCCCTCCGCGGTGCCGGCATGCTTGAGCGGACGTGACAAACTCGGTTCTGCTGAGGACAATGCAACGTGATGGCCCTGGTGGCTCCCGGTGCAGGATGCACCCCTGGACCGGCACCGCCGAGCTGCTGGGAGAACGTCCCCACTGTCCTGGGTGGGAAACTGAGCTACACCCCTTGGGACAACCTCGACGACTTAGAGACAATACCCAGCAAGGGAAAGCTTGATCCTTGGATTTAGCAGGACTGATTTAAAAAGAATAAATATGCATCTATAGATAAAGATAAAATCCCAGTCCATGCATTTAAGCTGTTCATACCTGGCAACAAGGGTCATATGGAAAACGTGCTAAAGCACTGAATTTGAATCAGACAGCCTGCAGCTTTCTCACATGCAAAAAGAAAAAAAAAAAATCCTTTCACAAAAGAGGTCTGAGAAGCCTTACCTGTCGCTGAGAAAGCAACAGTGTCAGAACCATATATATTCATCCCCAGCATGAAACAGGCTTCTTTACTGATGGTAACATAACATCCAGGTGTTAGGCCTCAACCCCACTTCAACTATTGTTTATTGCCATTGCATGGATTAATCCCTGCTGTCAGTCCAGTCTGCGAGATGCTCTCAGAAAGAAAGGTCTGCATAGCATCACGAGTGTCAGATCCTGCTTTGATACACTTTATCTTCCCTTATCCCTTCAAACTCACCATGACTACTCTGCCTGACATGCTAAAAATGCTTTAGAATTGGTGCATATAGGCTAAACTCTGGTTTCAGGGGAAAAAACCCTGCCCAGCCCCACTTTTTCTTCTTCTTTTTTTTTTTTTTTTTTTTTCCCCTTTTTTGACAGAAATCATTGTTGATCTGATAAGAAGTTTGTGGAGTATCCAGTTACAAACTGAGAATCCCCAGAGCCGGTGATTCATTAGTAGTTATCCTAGTGTTACAGGAAGTAAACAGCTTTTAGATGTGCATTTTGCATCTAATTATGTCACAGTCCACTGGCCTTCTCAAAGGTGTGTTGTTTTTCAGGGTAATACATTAAAGATAACAGATTTTACAACAACAGCTGGGAAAAACCAAAAATAGATAAGTCCTGGAAGCTTTGTAAAAGAAGTGGGAGATCTCTGCTACCGAGAGAAGACAACTGGGTGTCGTTTGGAAGGATGTGAAACTTGATCCAACAAAAAGGTGGCTGCCAAAGCATCTCTATTTTTGTGGCTCATGTTCTACTTCCAGAAAGATCCTGAATCCATTTATTTTTGTACTTCCCCACCAAACGATTAATTTCAGTTAATGCTCAATGGTTCATTCTGTCCTCAGATTCCTTAAAGCAAACTATCCTGGATTTATATTGCAGCACGAGAGGACAGAACTGAACCCAGTGGGATTTCTCCACTTAGGAGTTTCAGTTTACTATTAGGGGTCAGAAGCTGAATCGCTGTGTAGCCAGCACTAAAGGGTTTTTAAGATAAATTATCTGTAATTTCAGCTGAGTTGAGTTTGCCAGACTCAAGAAGCATTTTCTCCAACAGGCTGGATGCCAACGCATTACTCCCACCATTGCCCAGGGAGGCTTTGCCTGTTACCAGGCACTCAGGACAGTCGCTCACCCACTCCAACAAGGGCACTGGGACCAGCACAGTGCAGGGCTGATGCCTGAGACTGTCACCAGTGATGGGCAGGGAAGAGTTTGGGCACATTGAACGTGGGGTCACTAAATTGCAAGCCTAGAAGAAGCTAGAGGGGTAGGTCAAGGACAGCTGATCTTCCTGGGACATGGGCCAGCATGATGGAAGAGATGTCCCTGCAAGCGTGCCTGGATGGCACGGCCTGCCAAGCAAGACCTGCCACTGTCTGCAGTTGCCATGATCTTCGCTTATTTTCAGAGATGTTAAAAAGAGGATGACAGCACATTTTGGACACAAACAACGACATTCCTGTGAATGCTGTCCAGGATGTATTTAAGTAGGGGATGACTGATCCCATTAGTCTGCTAAATCCCAGACTCAGGGGTGCAGAGAGCAGCATTCTTAAAAAGCAGGCAGGGTTTTTTTCAGTTTTGCTTTTAAAAATGAAATTAGTAGCCTAGGTTACATTTAGGTAAATCATAATTTGACAGTGAATAAAAGTCAGTGGTTTCATTAAAGCATTAAAACACTTTTCCCCTGCCATGCTTCCCAAAATTCTGTCACCCATGTGCCGGGAAAATATGTTTAGTGATTTTAAAGCACTTGTGCACCCCTTTTCAATTCAAGAGACTACTGTTCTGTTATTTTGCTCTGCTATGGTTTGCTGGTTTTGCCCAGGCCAGGGCAGTGCTGTCAGACTGCCTGTCTTCTCTTTTGCTCTTTCCCCAATTCCAGCCACCTCCTAGAGAGCCCCGGCATGAAATATCTCCCTCCTTTTCCCATTTGTAATGATGAGTAGCAAAGAGAAGCTCCATCATTTACTAGTCTGTGCACCACTATTTCTGCTGACAGCTTGAAGAGCTACACACATAATGCTGGGGTGCCCTTGACTGCCCAGGAGTACATGTGCATTCACAGGAGCTTTTTCCTTGATGCTCTACCACACTTCTCCACAATCACCTGCCTCCACCTCATGACAATCTCTTTTTACTCGATAAAAACAAGGATAGATGTCTGGACAAGTTTGCCTATTCCCAACTCCTCCTGGACTGGGAATCGATGGCTGGAAATGCAATTACAGGGTGGAGCTAGAGGATGGGTTTGGTTTGGTCAACAGTCACTTGGGGTTTTGCCTTTCATTCCCGTTTTCCAACGTTTTTTGCCTGTGTGGATTCTCCTATTTCCACCAAGGAAAAACCAGGCAGCTGCTCCTGCCTCCATCAGCACACTAATGAGTTATCTCCTCCCCTCTCCTCCACACATAGACCTTGGGAAATGGATCTTCCTTTGGGACTTCTACTTGTCTCTCAAATTTGGTTGAAATCGGACAATTTCTTGCAGTGGGGAGGGGGATGAGGGAGACAGGCACACAGATAAACACACAGAGCTGAAGGGAGTATAATCACATAAACCTCATTTCCTTAGGAGACTGGGATAAGCCAATGAGGCCAGGGAACTGTATGGAAAAAAGCAGGCATGGCTGCAGGGATGCCCGAGCGCCCTGCCGTGGAGCGGGCCAGCGTTTTGCTCCTGGACGGTGTGTGCCTGGGGAAAGATGTCCTCCTGCCTAGCACAACGCTGCCTGCTTCAGCTCTTCCCACCCCTGCCAGCACTGCACACCACTTGCAGTGTGTGCCCCAGTTCCATCTGCGGAAGGGAAATTAAGACTTCCTTCCTCATCCCAGCAGGGCATTGCTAAGATCTTCCTAACATTTGTAAAATATTTAAGATCTGCTGATGTGATCTGCTGAAGGCCACACTACATCTGCAGCTGGACCCTATGTCAAGAACGTTATAATGCACAATGCCTGAATTTAAAGAATACAAGTCTTTTTTTTTCCATTTGTTAAATCAGTGTTTCAGTAGTACAAACTGAATTAATTTGTTTGAACTCGCAGCTAGAGTAGTGGTTATGTTTCTAGGAAACTACAAAATGAAGGCATTTAAGAGTGCATTTAAAAAGAAATGCAAAAGCCCTGCTGGCAATGACAAAACAAAGTTTGAGCTTAGAATGGAAAATGGATGGGTTGTAAATAACAGTGATGTCAAAACCTCAATTGATTCAGTTCCACAGTTAATCTATTATATTCTTCCAATGGAATTTGTTTTGCTTGAAAAGGATTATATGAAATCATAACCTTCATTAACTTTGAGTGATTCATTTTTTTTTGTAACCAGATGTTTAGTTACAGCTGATAAAGCATGAAAACCTGCATTCCTCACAGCTTGCTCTGCCTGCGTGTGTTGGGTAATGATGACAAATATTAAGGTACAACATTGCTCTTCTTTGCTGACATAGCAGTGACTGATCTGCTTATCTGATTCAGCTGGGAACTGGAACACCAAAAGAAGGAGAAATACAAATGTATCTGATGTGAGCCTAATGGATCCTGAGAGTATTTATAGCTCAGAACAAGCTGGAAAAAAATAAAATGCAAACAAATTTGAAGAGAACCCATATTGCCATTTTGTGGGGCAAAGAAGGCATCGCATGGCTATTGAGGAGACGTGAGTATTATCTAGACAGTATATGAAAGCAAAAATGCAGCTACAGCTGCTCACACATACTGCAGGAGCTCAGTTCCTTACACAAATCTGTAAGCCTCAGACAAGACGTGAGCTTCTCTGTAGAGGACATGGTCCAGGAGATCTAGCTGTGCCTGTGAATGCTCTCAATGTAGTCAACAGGCTTACACAAATGGAACTTCTACACAGGGTTTGTAGAAGTCTGGGGCACGGCAGTGTTTTTTGCTAGTGTTCCACTCCCAAATTTTCAAGCACATTTAGAGCCCAAAAGCTTCTGTTTGTTATAGAGAGCTGTGTCACGGTGCTGAGACAAACTGGCTGCTGAAGGCAAGTAACCCACAAGTGCAACCGTCCCGTCATCGTACATGCCAGAGCACTGGGAGCAGCATTTCTTTGAATAGCAAGTTCTACATCTTCTAACAAATGGGAAATGTAACTCAATCTTTAAGAAATCAATGAAAATGTAGAAGGCAACTTCAAGGCTTTTCTTAACTGAACTTTTTATAAACAGATTAATCATTTCCAGAAATAGAAAATGTCAGTCAGATCATCTTGTTTGACACAAGGTCAGCTTTCTGCAAATAAGGCCAGTGGCATGTCAGATGTGAAGATAAAACAACAGCTTTGCATTATGCGAGCCCAAGGTGCAGTTACCTGTGAAGGGGTTTAATTTAATTTCATTCCTTTCAGTGCTCTGCCCAACCCTCCTACGACTTGAATTGAGAAATGTAATTTTATGACTGCCCTCTTTAATGGCTGTGTTTAAATTAGTAGCGCCAAAATTTTAGCCAAACAAACAGCAGTCTCAATGGACTGGGCACACATCAGGACGCAGGCTGACACTTTGTAAATGGATCTACCTGGAACAATTCAAGAAGTTACCACCCTTGGTTGTTTGCTCCCACCTCTCAACCAGTTCTTCTTGAACCGCACTAGCAAGGCCAGCAAGACTCTGTCCGTCTGCTCTCTTTGTCCTGACACGTTGCAGCTCTGACATCCCCGTTCTGGCCTGCTCTCATTCAGGTAGTTTTTGTTTATGCCATAACAGCATGATGGTTTGGGAATATAGCTGCATTAAACCAAAACACTACTAACTCTAGTTATGTTAAGAATTGGTGCAAAAGCGAACTGACTTAAAAGTTTTAATTATTGTTAAGCAAAAAAAAAGATTATTTTTTTCATGCACGCCTGATGGAAAGCAAACCTGATATATACCGTGTAAGGGCTCAAAAATGAGTAAAATAAATAAATAAGAGTATTGGGTAATTTTTAAAAATCTTGTGATTTAAAGTGAAGCCTGACTTGAGATTTTAATGCTTCTGAATTAGTAAGGTATGGATGAGCTATACACATTTCCTGCCTAGCATTTCTAGCAGGACCTTTCTGTGCCCACTCCCTAGATACTCAGGTATCCTATACCCTTGCCTTAGGCTATGAGCACTACAGACAATGATATGGAAGAGAGAACAGAAACAAGGGTGTGTAATAAGTGTTATTGTTTTCTCTAGTATCCTTCATTAGAAATTGAAAGTGCTTATTGGGATGAAAACCCAGAACGTTTACATACTTAATAATGAAACTTCAAATAAGTTGCAGTGCTTCTGCCGATGAAGCCTGATGCCTTACTGTTAATTTTGCCACCTGAACATGAAGGAATTTAAAGCTGTATTTTATGAAATATTGGCCATGCAGAACACAGAATCACTAGCATTTGGCCCAAACAACTCTTTCAGCTGTTTATTGCTCCACTGGCACATTGCAAGAGCAATTGTTTAGCCAGGAGCAGAAAGAGTCATCCCATGCAAATGAAGCATGCAATTGCCCATGCAATCACACGCCTCTCGGAGTGCAGCTCTCCCACTCATATCTCTGCCTTGTCACTCACTGCCACCCATCACAAGACCAGAATAGCAGCTGGAGTGGTATGTGGGCCATAGCTTGCTTTTTTATTTCTTTTAGGAACTGTCCAGAAGCCTGAATGCCTTTGTATGTTAAATTACTGCAGTAAGTGCTTTATGAATGTTCACCCTCTCCTTCCCACCTCTCAAAAAATTCTGGTCTCTCCCCGCCGAAAGCAAGCTGTTCAACCACACATGTTTTTCCTTTGAGGAAGGAGGATGGACATGTACTACGTTGACTAGGGACATCACTTATTGCACTGCTGGAAGATGCTCAGATGCTTCCCGAACAAGGTGAATGACGTGAGAACTTGCAACGAGTAGGTTTGCGTTGACACCGGGTAAAATCTGGACCATTAATAGTTAATGTGTGATAACAGCAGTAAAACACTGCAGAGGCCAAAAGGCGCACGCAGAAGGAAGAGCTAATGCCATGTCATGTCTTAGTACAGACTGACTATGGCACTGATCTCACGTGAAAGTGGTCACTCGAGTCACGGTAAGAGTTGTTGGGCTGCAAATCACTGTTTCAGCACTTAATGACAGGTTGGCAGGTAGAAGGATTAGCAGCACTAGGTACAGCTTTATGTGCAGCCAGACCTGTATTCCTACAGTTCACAGTTTTGCCATTTTATTGAGATACCAGATGGATTTTGTAGAATTCAGGTACAGTATTGCCTTGCTCCAAAGCCTTTGAAGTCAGCAGAGTTCACAAGCTATTTTAGCATTTGCCAAAAGTGACAGTGTAATCGCCCATGCCTGAAAAATAATGGGAATTGTCAACAGTTAATAAAACTACTTTAAGAGGTTGGATTGATCTCTTTTCAAAGGCAATCTTGCACCTGTGAAAACTTGTCTATAGCAGTATGTATCACTGAATTGTACAATTGTTATTGCATTATAGTTGTCTGTTTGCACCTACGAAGTTGCAGTCCAGCTGACTTGAGGGCAGGTGAGCCCAGACCTCCTGTTTCCTGTCGTTTCTTATGATTTTATGTTTCAGAATGGAACATTAGAAGATAAATAAAGTTCCTGTGGTAACCTATCCGTGACTGCTTAATAAAAATAATGCAAATATTTGCTAGAGCAGAGCCCCATGCTTGTTTACCTCTCCCAAGACACTGCCCTAACCCCTAGTTAGGAAAATTATAGGCATTCTTGTTCTCTCCTTATAACTCCATTTTAAACTCTAATTATTCCATGAAAAGTGAAAGAGTTTCAATAGGAAAGACTGAGAACTTGCTCCTGATTAAGATACGCTATTCACCCAGGCTGACAGATGAGAGGGCTCCTACACCAGGGTGACTGCTCCAACTACAGAGACCATGGTGGGCAGGAGGGGTCCATCGCCTCTGGACAGGCCAAGACCCCATCGCTGAAATGAGCGTTGGCAATAGAACAAGACATGGCCTATCTGTGTGACCTGACTTCAGGACTCCTAAACTAAGTGAAAACCAGAGGTGAGGCCTTCATATTCTCCATCTCGTCCTTCTTTCTGGACAAGGACCGGATGGCTTTTGCACAAGAAGTGATACTTGAAAACAATTGCTGAAGCTGCTTGAGATGGCACTGGCCTCTCCTATCCTTTCAAAATCTAACCAGAAGTAACAGGATACACTCAAACCCTCTCATTGCAGGAGATGTTTAACAAACCCAAGGACTAACTAAGATACTTAATTTCTTTTTTCCTGCTTTCTTTTCTCCTCCTCCTGACCAAGCTAGGATGCGTTTCTTATGTAATGCTTATATGAATGACAGCATGCAGAAGGCAGAGCAGAGGATTTCCACAACACCCAGGCTTGTATTGTGCTGCACCTTATTATCATTCTCTAACCCTGCACATATGGTCATCTTCCATTCTTCTAACTGGTTCCAGGGCCCTGGAATTCAGCATGACCCCTGAGGGCTATTCTAATGCAATCAGTAGGAATACTATATCCAGGGCCAGTCCAAAATCAAAGGCCTGGCCAAAGCCCAGGATAAATTACAGCTGTTATAAAGAAATCACCTTTTCACCTTGGCCCTCATATTCTTTCAGTTTACAGTCATAACTCAGCAAGGCCAGCAACATTTGTCATTAATAAACCTGGTTGGATAAACAAGACTGATGGATTAACAAGTCACATGTAAAGAAATCTGAGAAAGTAAAAAGCTTTAGACAGAAGGTAAGGATAAGCTGAATTTTTTTTCTGAGGTAAAAGAAAAATTGATATAGTTTTACATCTATTTTTCTGTACATTATCTTTGCTTGTAACATGTGCTGGCCTGACTGACAGCTATGGGTACAGTAGGTCTGAACAACTACTGAAGAGAAGACACAGTCCTGGCCTACGCGATTTCAGAATGCATGGATGACCGTATGATCTATGAGCCTGATGTTAACGACACCCTGGTTTCACTAAAGTAGAGACTTCTTGCCAATATTTATCTTTTATCCTACTTGGACACCATTGTTTTCCTCCAAACAAAACCCTTTTGTGATTTTAAGTGAGAGGAAAGGATATTTGACTTAAAAAGATACATAACCAATTAAGACCCTCATTTCAAACTGAATTAAAGAAATACCTTGCATAAGAGTCATTTGATTAAGAATGTGAAACTGAAGTTGTTCCCAAAGGCACAGTTCTGCAACTTTGACAATATATGATTTTCCATTAATGAAACAAATGCACCATGGCGAGAATGGCATGCCAGAATGTGAAGGGTTAAAAAAAAAAAAAAAAAAAAAGGAGAGAGACCTTGGAAACCTGTGAGAAAGAGGAAGAGCAGATTATATTCCCCAGCTCTCTTGGGAAAGCCTATGAGGGTCTGATTTTTCTTTATTAATCTCTGTGATTTATAGTATCTTGATTTGAAAGCTGTTAAGTATCTGTAAAAAAAAGGAAGAGCAAATGCTGTGAAATACATGCAGTATATTAATAGTTTATATTAATATAATATACTCATGTATATAACCTTTAAGAAGAAAATCTACTGATTTTTTCTGTAAAGAAAAAAAAAGTGGCATAGATGAACTGTACAGTAACAACAAATATCCACTAATGATCTTAGACCAAAAATCCTCCCCAGTGCTAATTCTGACAGCACATGGACAGCAAGGGACAAGACAGTTCAGCTGGCTTTAAGAAAGGGATGTCCAGGTGTACAGAGATGTTTGCATTCAAACTGATTGAGAAGTCTGTAATCTCTCTATTTTTGTTTCTGACACAATTTGGTCTAATTAGTCCTGATTTGCCACTCCGGGTAGTGATCTCCATGCGGAAGAGGGAGGGTGGGCTGGCAGTAGCTGTGAATGGCCACGTTAGAGGCTCAAACCAATATCCTGGGGAAAAATAATTTATTAGGATTTCGATGGGTGGTTTTTTAAACTATTTGGCCTTAAACTGTCTTCATCTGGACATCAGCTGTTTACTCTGCAAACATCCCCACCCAGCCGGCACAATGCGAGGTGCTGCTACAGAGCCGGCAGCTGCAGAGCACCTTTTGTGTTTTCAATTTAAAGCCTTTGGGTTGATAGTTCACATTAACATGGAGAGAAATATACAACTTGTGAGTTTGAAAAGCAGTTTTTACTCATAAAAACCTTTGATAGTTTAGCCATCTGGTCAGAGTGAAAGAAGCTCATAAAAGAGGCCCAAATAGGGTCAAAGGTCTCTTGCTACGTGGGTCAAGGGGGCCGAGGAGGGTTTGCTGTAGTGGACTTTACTAAAAACTTGTCAGTGAGGATCTTTGACAAATTATGGCACATTCCATGGCTTTTTGGGAAAGTATTTGATTACAGTGTGCAGGAATGTTGTTGATATTTGCAAGCTTTGAGGAAAAAAGGCATTTAAATCAGAAGCTGGAAAGAGCCTTCAGGAATTGCCTTCTGTGTGAATATGCACAGGGGAGATTTTTATTTTAGTCTGCTTTAATTTTTTTTCTTTTTTTTCTTTTTTTTTCTCCAGTATAAAAAGATTCAGGGGAAAACAAAACAAAAACCTTTCTACTGCAGAAAGCACAAAGGCTTTGACCTTTGATTCAGGTCATTTATTCTTTTAAATGGTCACAAATTATAAACCATCCAATTACTTTTTTTTTTTTTTCTTCAAACTTTTGGGAAGTGACAAAGCAATAAACAGGGGGCGAAAATTAAACATCTACCTTATTTTTCTGGTTTGCTCACATCAACCTAGTTAACTATACTGCTTTTATTTGTTGGAGGTTGTTATGAAAAGTAACAGGATTTAAGCAGACTGAAAGCAATTTTCTTGTAAAGGTTCAGAAGAAAGCAGAGGAAATAACATTATTTTTATGAGGTGTTTCATGGCACAGCATTATGATAAATCATAGTACAGTAGTCATGTCTTAAGGGTCAAGGCTATATCACTAAACCCCACAAAAATAATTGTGCCAAAAGTTTTGGTTTGTTCTTTCATCCTGGGGAGGTGGGGGTGGGGGGGGGGAAGCAGCAAAGAAATGACTTAGTTAACATTATGTACTTAAAATGTACAATACTAACAGTCCTTATTAGAAATCCACCTATTCCAGCGCAATCCAACTTCCAATTGTGCACACACCATGGACTGTGGCCCCAGAAAGTTGGATGCATATTCATTTCACTTGGAGCAAAACCTGCATGTAGTTCCCTGAAGACCAGCCTCAACACGGGAAAAAATTAGGACTATTGCAGTTTATTAAAAACTTGGCTGGCTGGGATGACACTTTGAAAAGAGTTTTGCAACTTCTTGATTTAAAGGTATTTTGTTGTTTTTAAGGTTGACGGGGCAGTTTATAGCTACTGTGACTGCGGAGGAGTTCAGTGTTGCAAAATATCTGTTTTTTTCTTTGCCTGCACACAAAGCAGCAGTGTGCTGCTTCGTACACTACCTTTCTTGTGACATCTGAAATTAGACTCTGACCTTACAACAGTGAAACATCATATCTGCGAGTGCAAAACAAAAATGCAGGATTACACCAAAGCAAATAAAGATATGCATCAGTTAGTTGTCACCTGACTGTTTTTTAACAAACATAAATCAGGTTTAATAAGTCGGATTAGTCGTTTTCTTTTAAAGCCACTCCGATTTCTGCACATACTATTGACCCTGAGACGTCTGTGTGTCATACAAACACACCGATTTATCTGACTTCTGCATATACATATATCTCCTGCCTCCTGGCTGGAATTTATTTTACGTGGAGATTCTCAGGGGATGTAAATCAGTAAAGCCCCATTGATTTCAACAGATCCTGGCTGCTGGGGGCACACCGATGTATCAGCAGAAGTTCTGGCCTATGGTGTTTATACTGCCTCTAAATAAATAAATAAGAAGCAGTAAGAGGTGATTATGCTTAGAGTGCAGATCTGCTTTCAGGCAGGTTACAGAGTGACAGTTGAATAGAAATCAGGGCTTGTTAACTACTCTTTAACAGACTTTATAATAAATAGGCTTGTCCATTAGTTATAATGATCCTTGCGGAAGGGCATTGGCCGCACTGTCAGGCTTTCTGAAATTAAGAAAGCAATAAAAAAGGTGGGAGGGCAAAACCCCAAACTGCTGAGGGTGTGAAATAGTCCTGACCTGACCCACAGGGATAAAATAATCCCTCAACAGAAGAGAGCAGTTGCACACTCAGTACAGTATTTTGCCCTGACAGACAAGCACGTTGATACCTTATCCTTCTCCAGGAAGGAAGGACCTTGGCTTGGAGACCTGCTGGGAGAGAAGACATTGCCTGTCCTTATGCTAGCCATCATTTGCTGACCTTATGTATTGAATTGCACCCGTAAGAAATTACCTTTCTTAAATCTAGAGAAGGTAACTAGTAAATGCTGTTCTTATTCATGTGTCTAATCCCCAAATCCTACTAAACTATTTGCCTCAGTAATATCCTACTGCAGTAAATTCCACAGGTTAATCATACACCAAACACAAGATTATTTTCTTTTATCCATTTCTGTTGACATATAAAAGGACATTTTAAATTTGACTGCCATTTATCCTCAATCATCAAACAGGTAAATAAGTATAATTAACCACACAGCTTTACTGTAGCATCTCTGGTACTCCTGGGGAATCCTAGCAAGATGGATGGAGTTCCCAATGTACTGTCAAAACCTCCATCACCATACCTATAGGCATGACTGTAATATTGGATGGGACACAATCGTCAGGACAAGTGCAGTGTTTCTGCTGGGGAGCAAAGTTGATTTCTATCACTGAAATTCCTTAGAGATCCATTCAGCTAATGTGGGACATCAGTTGCCCTTTGATGACAGAGTCCATGGAGCCTATATACGCCAGCAGCTGCTCTTTAATTATAATGTTACCCCAGGACCTATAGGGACAAGCAGCTGCAGTCTGGCTGCAGAGCATATGTGGGTCAGTAGCTGATGAAGCTGAAATTTATCATTGGAATGATCCCCAAGTGCTTTGCAAAGCAGGAGAATGATTAAGTATGAAGGTAGCACTAAGCAAGGTTTAAAGATTAAGGAAGAACAAGCTCAGATGAGAGGTATTTAAACTCAGATAATGATGTGAAAGCAATGGACAGTACCCTTGGTAAGATGTTAAAGGTTAGAAATACAAGGGTTTTCAATACAGAGGCATCTCTTGGATCAGGAAAGCCTTTATGCAGTCAGCAATAGACCAAATCAACTCTCAGTCACACTGGGTTAAATCACAAAGTTACTGTCAGTCATTCCTGTGCAAGGGAAGTTGAACTTAGCACATTTCACTTGTGCTCATCTTCTGTTCATTTTGTTTTATTGGCATATGCAGATTTTACTGTCTTGTAACACTGAAACAGAGAAAAATCAAAGAATATGTAGATACACCATCCCTGCATTGCTAGTTAGAAAATTGCGGAACAGTACTTTATAGTTCTTCAAAAAGAGTAGGGGAAGACCTACTCACAGCACTTCTCATGGCATTTTCTTTCACTTTATTCATTTGTTGCCCCAAATGAGAGAGTTCATAGACTCCTTCCCTTTGGACAGTGAGAAGTCCCCAGGTCTGTCCTGGTCGAATACCAGCTTTCAAGTGGGCCAAGACATGCGTTAAAAATTATACGCACATTTACAATGCTTGTCCTAGTCCTAAGCACACACTGCATTTCTCTTTTCGAGACTATCCTTTCCTGAAAGAAAAAAAAAACCAAAACCCACCAAAAAACTGAAATCAATAGACTGACATGTGAAACCAGGGTGAAAGTTGGATTTACTGTCTTTCATGCAGTTATGGACAGCTTTATTTTTATATAAGACAGCTCAGGTTAAGAGACCTCTTTGATAAATACAATGGGAAACACACAACAAGAAGCGACTGATGTTTGAGTCATCTACTTGAAATATTTCTTCCCAAGAACAGTTTGGTACAGATGATATTCCCGAATATCTGAACTGCAGAACAGTTATTTTTAGGTGACTGGCACAACCAGTCCTGTGACCAATGATTTTTTTTTTTTTTTTAAACAACCTCTAACTCCTGTGTGTCAACATTGGACACCTGTGTAAAATACTTGATATTCATAATATTGCACAAACACAAACATGACAGATGTGATTGCTTAGCTACTATTATCACCCAATTTACACTTCTTGTTTTGTTCTGTTGCCTTTTTAATCAAGATTTTAGATTATCACCTTTCCAGCACAACAAACAAAACGTGGGTGTTGTGAAGAACTTATCAATCTCCATTAATTCTATCAGCAACATGGTGAAATCATCTATTCTGTCATCTCTGGAATATTGCTTGGCTTCGGGTTTGGTGCTCTCAATCCGATTTGTAGATACTTATTCTTGCACTCGTGACCTCCTGATTGGATTATTGGAATTCTTTGCTGACAGCTCTTCCTGATAAGGCCTTGCACAGGATTCAATTAATCCAAAAGCAGTAGTGAAGAAATTCTGTTAAACAACTGCTCTCTTCTTGTGATGTATATAGCCCTTTACTAGCCTGACAGGACCGCGTTTTAAGCAGCTGCAGAGGCTGCCCATACTGTATCAGGAGCCGGCAAACATCTCGCTCTTCGGCACGCCTCTCTCTTTCATATACCTTCTTCCTGGCTCCACAGTAAAATGTTCTGACCTTTTGGGTGCTCTTAATCTCTTTATCTACTGACCTCCCGCTTGCTATTTGTCCTAGGTATTGAAATAATTTCATCTTCAGTATCACTCTGTGATGAAGAAGTAAAATTTCCCCCTTTGTATTTTGGAGTGTGGTACTCAACTCTGTAGTCTGTAAAGTTAAGTTTCCACAGCAGGAGACCATAAGGAGCATCACATAATTTACCATCTCTCTCTGTGGGCAAATTAGATCACTGCGGTCTTCCTACCAGTAGTGTCCTTGGCTGGGGGGCAGATACTCCCCAGCAAAAGGTCTACAGGCTCTTCTATACTGGAATTGCAGTGCCAATCCCAGTTCCTCAGGAGTTTCCTTAAATGCTATACTTATTAAAACAGAGTTGGAGTCTTAAAGAGATCCTGAGTCTTTTTAAGATGCTTGGCAACAGTGCAGAAGGTAAACTGCTACTGAATTTAAAAACCAGACATTGCAGCCTACAGCCAATACAGTTTATCATTGAAGTGGTGGGCAATGTGCCTGCATATTTGACTGACAACTTGTTGAGCTACTGCTGTGATCCATAAAAGCCCTACAGAGAAACTGGAGAAAAGAAATAGGAGCCTCCTATTTTTGAGAGGAAAAGGTGAATACACACAGAATTCAGAAATTTAAAGAAATTTTAAAACAAAGTTTTAAAATTAAAATTAAAAAGTAAGTCTCCACTGAATATTCTTGAGGTTTACTGAGTAATACATTAAAAACTCTTGCCACTCCTTCAAGATCATTAGAACCTGGTACTAATGTCGTAGCCTGGAGCACAATGACACTGCACCCAGAAATGCTGGGCAGGCTCTTCTGCAAGATCAAATGTTAAAGCATCAAGTTTGCTGCCAACTCCCAGGGAAAAAATCCCTGACAGATTTGAGGGCAGTATTTATTTGGGCCTTCATCTTTAAAGGAAAGAAAAAGTTTGGATGACACCTGCCTTTGCACAGAATTTGACTGATTTCTCTGGGATGGCAACTGAAGCTTAATGCTTGCATGGATCTCTCCCAAACCGAGATCAAAGTTCTCTTTTCCTTACCGTTCTGAAAATATCTTTCATCGTGGTTTTTAATACAGCCTGTTATAACAACAGCGGGTATGACATTTTTATGTCACGATTTCAACCTATTAAAATATCTGACTTCCCCGACATATGCCAGAAAGCCAGAAGTATTTCTGTCCTTCTGCACAGAGCATTGATTATATTTATTAGTTCAAACCTTAACCAGGGTAAAGAGACATGGTTCTTAACTGATACAAAACAGATTTAGACCTCCTCAAGTCATGTTTTCAGTACCTAGTGGGTTGGAGAACCTGGCAAGCCAAACTACTGCATCCATTTGTGTAAGACAAAGAGAAGCTGGAGGTTATCCATGCTATGGGTAGCCATGTGTCCCCACACACTGCTCACATACAACCTGTGCAAATGTTTTTAAAATTCCAGAGCCCATAATGTGTGTGGGAGGAACGAGGGGACTCTCATGAATCTTCCTAGTAAATCCTGAGGCTTATCGAATATTTATCAAAACTTAGCTGTTGTTTTGCCAAGGGTTTATGATAGATAGAATTTAGATAACTTCTGAAAATTAGGAGTGGATAATGAAGTTCACATGAGGAATTTGTTGTTGCTGTTCAAGAGTGTCATCTGGCACAGAGTTCAAGGGTCCTGGCCTACTGATATTTAAAGAAACTAACATTTCACTCCAAATTTCAGCTGAGTATATTCTACACCACAGAAAAGCAAGCTTGTGTCAACCAAGTGTAATGCAACCCAGAGCACGCTACCGTTCGGTGTGAGGCTGTTCCAAGGAAGCTCGGGAACTTCTGAGACATCAATGCTGGAGGACGTTGTTCATAAACAAAGCACAGGACCCACCGCATTCACAATCTGCAAAGCTGAACCAGCTACTTTTCACTCCTGCCAGTCAGGTGGCACGTTCTCTTGCTGTACCTTTTTGAGCTCCTCACATCAGTCTAGCTTCTGCAGCTCCCAGTGGCTTTACAAAGACCTAGCCCCGGAAGGGCTGTGGGCACCAGTGTCCCAGCAGGGCACACCAGGTTTGCCCTTTAAGGGTAACCAGATGCTTTCACTAAAACCTGTGCCTCTGTGGCCAGTTTCCAGAGAAGGAGAACAAAAGATGGATGTGCTAACATCCATAAAAGCAGTGTATATCGTGGCCTCCCTTTTCACAAGTAAGATGTTCCCAGCCAGCCGATTATAAATGCCATGCTTCATTACATTTTAAACAATAAAAATGAATGACCCATCTCCAGCAAGTGTCATATTTCTGGAAGGGAGGATAACCTGTGTGGTTAGGAACATGTCCTAAATCTATCTGCTCCATTAACCTTTGGAAGTTGGAATAGTTCTGAGGTTTGAGAAGCAATTAATATCTTGCAGGCAACAACATTCTTGAATGGATGACCCAGGATTTCAGTTACACCTGAGCAGAAAGTAATACCTCACCAAGCTCTCACAAAGAAAAAACACAAACCTCATTTGAAAGTGCAGTGAGAGGTCATAAAAATTGTGGATTACTTTAGTTAGTCATTTGTAACAGGTAAATGCATGAGTATAACTTCCTGGAGTGGGGGGAAAGGTCTTTATGATTTTTCCAGGGTTATGAATACATAAATAACAATGGTTATTTAAGAAGGACAGAAGCTTTGGGATTAACCTTTCCACACATTTCTAAGTAACCTGTTGACCCAGTAAAGGATTTTTTTCTTGTTTGCTCTCCACATCAATCATATCTATAGAAGATGTAAACATTTCACCATCTAGTTCAAAATGAAAACTAGAAAATAATCACTCGACCTTTACAATCAGTTGTTTACACTCAAGCTGCCTTTTGGTAAACGCGTTACTACAAGAATTCTTGTGTAAGGAATGAATAGCTTTAGCGACGTCATGAGTTTCTCCTATTTCAGACATGAGTCCATTCTCCCCGGCAGGTTTACAATAACCTTCCTCACGCCTGAGGTACAAGAAATCCCCTCCCCACCATGGCATCTCCACCAGGATGGGTTTAAACTCTTGGTCTTTCCAAGGTGGGGTGTGTTCTCTGAGAGGTGCACATCCCACCATGCCCACATCTGTGAGTGGCTCCCCATGAAGGGCATCTCCACGTCCCCAGTCCAGGGCTGGCCACTAGCAGCCTGTGCAGCAGGGTTGTCAGTAACAGGCCTGAACATTAACCAGTATGAAACCATGGATATAAAATTAAATAGGTTCTAGTAGCCCTTGCCAGTGTGAACTTCAAGCCATGACGCAGAAGATACTATTTTTCTTTTTAAATTCTACAACGCGCGTTTGCCTGGGGAGAGGAGAAGCCCACATGATTCCGGCTACATTACTGCATGCCAACATCTGGAGTTTACAGATAAGTTACAAAGCTTTCCCACACAAGTTTTCTGACATAAAAATAGAATTCCTTGTCCAAAGTGGTCAAATCAGATAAGTAATCCAGCATCCCATGAAGACAGACACCAATTTCCACTGGCATTGGGATGGGCCTTTGTTGCCTACCAAATATTGAGTAAGAAGTAATTAAACTGTCTCTGTTTAGACACTGCCTTACCCAGGAGAGTTGTGCTCATGGTTGATTTGTAAACACAGCTATTATTTATAAGTCGTGAGTCAGATTGAGGGGCACAAAAAGCTCTCTACTGTTGCTTTAGAGGAGCCTTCATCATCTAGTAAATAACCAGTGAACAACATTTGTTGATCTGAAAAGAAAATTGACTCCAGACTAACAGCTCCATCATAGTCACAGAGAGTATATTAATCTCCTAATAACACATCAAACTTCCTTTAGACTGGAAGAATTCTGCCTCTTTCCACAAGTGCAAGGCATTCTTTTTGGGTTTAGTTTGTTCTGGTTTTGCTTATGCCTTTAGAAGGTAGGCATCTAATTCAGGTGCTCAACTGCTTTCCCTGAGGGTGCCCATCTCTTCCCATTAGCTTTGTAGAACATACAATTTTCATCATATAAAGGATGCCTACCTTAAATTGCGGTCCAATATCACAAAGTGTTCAGCAAGAAAAAGCAGCTTACGGCATTGCCACCCCAGTTGTCCTTCATGTTGGACCCAGTCCTGGAGCTTTCCATCTCTCCCATTCAGCTGCACTATGAGCCCTACCAAGACACTGGCCCAAGCTGGAAAAAACCCCAACCATTTTTAAGGCCATATTATTTTCCTTGAGCCGCTTCACAAAGCAGCTCAACAACTGTATTGGTCTACCAGAGAGGCCAGCACACAACAGCAAGATAGAAAAGGATGGTGGAAGAAGGGGAGCAGGAGTTGTTGAAGCTGCCATTGCCCTTGTCCATGCACTGGCTGACCTGCCCCGAGCAGCCTCAGCACCCATCGGTGCCGACAAGAAAACCAATAGGATCAGTGAAAGGAGCATCACTGAATTTAGAGGGTTCTGGATAAGTAATTTTGAGTCCAAACTAATTAAAGCAATGATCTGGCTCTTAACTTGTCATGTCACTGAACTCATGCTGCCCATGGCCAGCTGCATTTATGGTATTGCATAAATTGCAGTATCTACTTTACAATCTGTCAGGTTTATCAAAGAGTAGGCGCAGCATTTGGGATATAATAAGCACCAAACACCAAATTGGACCTTTAATTTGTACACACATTTTCCGTGAATATATATGGAAATAAGTAAATCAAAACCGAAGTGTAATTACCTAATCAGCAGTGCCACCACTGCTACTTGAAAGTAAATGCCCATCCAAATTCAAAGTAATCAGAACAGAGAATTCAGAAGTATAAAAATCAAAGTTTGCGACTGCATGATTTCACAGCGCAAAGACATTTGCAATGTTAAATTAATCATTTTTTATTAAAATACTAAAATATCGCATATAAATAAGTATCAGTTTGGCAAATATGGCATGCCACAACTATTCAATCCGAGTGCTACTAAAGAGTTATGTTTCTATTTGAAGAAGAGAAACAAATAGACATAAACAGAGATAAATAAGATTATTTATTTTTCTGTAAAGGATGGCTAAGCACTGGCATCAGAGATACTATCAGTTTCTCTTCTATTCAGCCCCAAGCAGTCTCGGAGCTCTTTGCAATCGTTAGTGGCTTTTTAGCCCCATGACATCCTAGAAAAGCAAAAGGAGCCGCACCTACTTCATGGGGGGAGGCAGCTGAAGCACAGGGTGGGCTGTGCACATTGCCCAAGGTCAAACAAGAAATCTGTGGCCAAGATAACATGCTGCATGGCTTGTACCTTTTAAATAAAAATTAGTAAATCTCAAGACAACTTCATTTCTGCCATACCCCAGCCCTGCTAACACAAGTGACCTGTGCTGAGGAAAACTCTACACGTTTCTTTCCCTCCTATCTGCCAGCAGAGGAAATCATAGAATCGTTTAGGTTGGAAAAGGCCTTTATGGGGCAGTTATGCAGAGAAACTTTATGTACACCACATTTTAGACTACTTTGAAGATGGGTAAAACGTGACCAGTGAACATCTTACTGCTCCCTTCCCTGAAGGAACCCATATCCCATTCACATTCTACATAAGACAACATTATTTGTCTATTTGTTCTAACAAAGAACCTTCTTTCACTGTTTTAATGGCAACGGGGATTTCTCATCCTCCCAATTAAAATTAACTAATTTTTCTAGTAAATTGAATTCTGGAGCTACAGCTAACATGTCTTTGATTTACTGTCCCCACAGAAGCTGAGCAGGCTCCTGCTGCTGCCCCATCAGGACTCTGAGCCCTCCACCTCTCAGAGTCCTCACTGCTGTATTAACGTAAATAGAAAAGGACGAGATTTTACCTTCAGCTGTTGAGCTGGGAACTGTGGAAGGAGCAGATATGCTTCCCATGCAGCCACCCCCACACCGGGAGCAATGCCCTTTGATTTTACGATTTCGGCTCAGTGTACAGCGATTCACCTCTCGGGATGCTTGAGCCCACCACCAGTGCCCAGCACAGCCCCTCAATATCGCAGCCCCCTTCCTTCTCCTCCTGCCCCCCAGGTTTCCCTTTGGCTTGCAGTGGACACCACAGGTTGTTTTTCAGCTTATCTTCAAAACAGTCACGACTAAAATCAAACGAGCGCCCTGCCGCACACCTTTTCCTTTTGATCGAGGGATGTGAAAAAGTGCAAGAGTGGCCCATGCTGAAAACAAGCAGTGCCTCCAGGTTAACACAACATAGGAATTCCCAGGCATGGAGGATTTACATTCAACTCTGTCAAAGTGGAGAATGATTTCAGTCTGGTTCATCAAGTCCCAAACCAATGCTTTAGCATAGATACATTTCAAGGAGGCCAATAAAATGAAACAAATAGGCTAACAAGCTAGAAATTTAACACAGTGGGGGGAACCCCCCCAAATTCCTTGCCTTGTGAGTACAAAACTGGATTCCTGGTTAATAAAGCAGATGCTTTTATTAATGTCCAGAGAACAGCTGAAGTGGGGCAATAATTGGCAGGGACTGACCTTGGGCTAATTTGAACAAACCAAATTCAAAGGAAACTTGTGCTTTCATGAAGCACCTCTCTCTCTATTCACATTCCTCTATCCCAAGCACAATTAAAAGAAAAAAAAAACCAAACAAAAAAACTATACTATGAAAGGATTTGAGGTTTTGACGTTGTTGAATTGTTTATCTCTAAAAACAAACTTTTGGGGTTTGCCTTCCCCCTGCCCCCCCCGCCCCCCCGAATATACGCATTGCCAAAAGTTCCCGCAAGTTAAATGACAGAATTGTCTTCAAATGGCAACAGTACCAAGGCTTACTGCTAATGAGTTGCAGATCTGCATCATAATTGAACATCCAGATTTCCATTTACAAAAGAAGGATGTGGTCAACAAGAACAAATAACATTACAGAGCCAAAAAAGTAATAATTTAGAAGAAA
Source organism: Gorsachius magnificus (assembly GCA_034008185.1). Lineage (NCBI taxonomy): Eukaryota > Metazoa > Chordata > Aves > Pelecaniformes > Ardeidae > Gorsachius > Gorsachius magnificus. Next base: position 19,057,974 of record CM067091.1, read on the forward strand.
TTTGTGGAGTCGGGAGTACAGTAACTGACATAAATATCAGACTAATTGCTGAAGACACGACGCATGAAAAGACCAATCAATATGGCCAATGTTTCATTCTTTGTCTGACTCCAGAAATGATACAGGGCAATATCAGCTTTAATTGTACAATCCCCGAGAAATGTTTGCCATGGCGTTTTCACGCTTCTTTCCCCCTTTAAACAGCCAAGTGCTTGGGAAGTTATTTTCAATCCTCCCAAGTAATAACGCACGCACACACAAACAAAGAAGACAGGGTGGAAAAAAAAATAAATGACACAAATAAAAGAAATTAAGCTTGCCATAATGTCTGTGTTTCATGTTAACAGGCTCACTGTCCTGCTGGGTTGTCCATAATACTCTATCACAAGCACTGTCAGGGGCCCATGCTGGGTGGCTAATTAAAACAATTACAAAGACAAAGAAGGTATCAATAGCATTCCAAGCAGCAAACAAAGAGATAAAGTAGTGAAGATTTAAATCATCAATGGTTGATCTCTCCAGGATAGTTTTGATGTGGGGACCACGTCCCCAGCACTCTCTCCCCTCTCAAAACCAGGGAGTGGGCTGGCTCACTTGGTATTATTTCATTACAAAAGGTGTGGGAACGGTTAGTTCTTTAAAAGTACTTTCTAAAAATTGCGGTGAAGTAAGGCTGTACTGTTTAGAAATTTCTGTCTTGTAAACTTGGGATAGTTTTGTATTCAGTTTTACAAGATGATTTGTTTAAAGCTCACTAAACAAATTACAGCTTTTACCCATAAAACCCATCTCTTTTCTACCAGCAATTACAGGCATAAAATAGAAATGCTTCAGTTTTAATTCTAGGTTTTCACAGGCAGGGAGGATAAACATATATCATGGAGGGAATCAATAGAAGGAGAATAGATGGCTGCATAAATTAGGCAAGTTTCTCAGACTCTGTTAAAGATTTTCCCAAAAGTTTTGATAAAGACCATTCCACAGAGCAGTCTATATATAGAAAAATGGTAAGCAATCTTCGAGTGTTTGCAAGCCAAGCTGTAGTAATACTTTAGACAAACATGCTTACCTTGATTGAGGAGTGTAAACAGTAACAGTTGTTTTTCTCATGCGCCAAAATAATGGCAGCTTCTTGAAAAGGGCCGTTTCATTTCATACAATCTATATGCCCCAGCACAAAATGTTACTTTACAGAAAAACTTTTCAACAAAAAGCTTTTTAGAAGCTTTTGTTATACTGATTTAGTTATCTGCAGGATAGTTTACCCAGGGCTTACTTAAAACTATAGGGGAACAGTAGTTTTGGATAGGCAAAAAGTTATGTGAGTTTACAGGAGTTTCATTTGCTAAATTAATCAGAGAAAAGCAAAGAGCAGAGCTGGGTGTGGCAGCTCTGTAAATGCATTCTGACTTCCACTCAGCTGTTCTTTTAATCATCAGGATAAAGAGCCAAAAACTCCAATTAGGCAACAAGAAACCTTGAGTGGCAATGACAGCTTTTTCTGATTGCTTCCTCTGATGGAAGAAAAGTGATTGGGAATGCAATAGTTAGAGAGATCAGCAGCTGAAATAAATAAATAAGTAAATAAATAAACTGTTAACTTGGAAAACTAAAATAGCAACCATTTTTTCTTAAGAATTGTGCCTTCAAAAATGTCTTTAATAAACTCAGAATAAAAATGTGTATTTAAATGTCTACATAAATGTGCAGTTTCCCTCCAAACAACTACTGCAACTGTTACCGTGAAGGCACAACCACTCTGCCCAGGTTTGAAAAATTGAAGACTAAAGATGGTGAAAGAGAACCTCTGTTTTTAATGGATTCTGACAGCTCTGTAGACAGCCTGAGAAAACCATGATTCTTTGGGAAAGAAGATTGTAAATCTGATTTCCAGAGCAGCCTCCACTTGTGTACATTTTGTATGTGCAGTTCTGCATTGATGCCGAAAGATCCCCGTAGCAGGGAAGAGGGAACAGAATGTAGCTTTGTGGCTTATTAAACGCATTTTTACATGGAGAAGATTATTTGTTTTATTGCCTGAGCATGCCAAAATGTAATGGAAGTAAAAAAGACAGAAGCTCTGCGTTAGGCTACCAGAGGAACTCCCACAATTTATTTTGAGAGAACTGAATGACAGGTAAGGTCTGCTTGATTTTTTTAACACGTACAAAACTTAATCTGACATTCTGAACAGCTTTCAAGAAATAATCATTGTTATTCTTTCATAGCAAAAGCTCCATGAAACCTCTGATTTCTGTTGGGAGATTTCATGCTAATTTTGTAGTAACTTCCACATGAGCAGGATATGAATAACCCAAGGATTTCATAAATGAATGACTCTCAAATATCAGAAGGATTAAGTTGACACTAAACATTTTGACTGCAAGCTTTGCCAAACAGAAAAAAACACATTACTTTTGACACAGAAACATAAGCAATCAACAAATTCATTTAAAACCTCAAAAGTTTTCTCACTGAACTGAGCCTAATTTGTTATCTGGAATCCAAACCCCGACAAAACCGGCACCATTTAGATGTTGTGGCAATCAGCTCCACACCAACCTCCTTCCAGACATGTACAAGGGTTACTACACAAGGCTGTTCACTTTGTAAGTTTGACAGCAGAAGATGATTTCAACAATTTCTGCCTTTTTTGTGTCTCAGGGTATCTGGGGTGGGAGGACAAAAAATGCTCTTCCTTATGGCAGCGTGCCTCGCAGTCCCAGTGTTCCCAGCCCACCGGTACAAAAGCTGCCGACATCCTCACTTGCGTGTTGTGTATCTGCCACCGTTGACCACCCATAAATCCCACCACTTCAAGCGCTGCTCCCATGTCAACACGCTGACTCCCAACATTGATCTATTTATTCTGTAGTTGATATCACGAACAGGAGAAGCAGATTAGGTTTAGGAGTAAATGTCAGGGCACTGAATGAAAGTAAAGTGGAAAAAAAAAAGGAAGATTTGCTGGCCACGTGTGTGTTGTGTTTTAAAGCTATTGCTCCCATAACAAAATCTTCCTTTATACATTCCCTCATGTTTTTCCCCCTTTGCCTGGTTTATAAAGTCTCTGGTGGCCATTCTGGTTGTAACTTGGGAAACGTGAATTAGTTTTCTTAACTATAAGTTGCAGGTATTAGCAAAATTTCATCCTACAGCTTTCCGAAAAGGCTCCATCCATTCCATTTTCTGAGAAAAACAAAACTTGTCCCTGAATTTTATTAACCAGCGCAATTGCTTTTAACACATCACGAAGAAAGACAAGGACTTTAAGCCCTGTTTGTATAATAATGGAAACACTGTGGTTTCTATTGGGGCTAACTCTTAAAACATCACATCTTTTGTCTCTGGCCACCAGCAGTAGCCATATAATCCCTGGCCCACAGTGGTGCTCTGTAACACTCGCCTTGGCTACCGCCTAAATTCTTGCCAAGTTTTTCATCATATCCTTTGGAGATAGATTAAATTCTTATAACTGCTAACGTCAGTTCATACAACTGCTTGTAAAAACTCCTTAGGCAAGCACAGAGGTCCATTTTGTAATAAATATCCGAATCCAGAGCAGACTGTTAAACCTGCCTCCTTCCCTCCGTGTGTTACAGTCAGAGGTACAGCCACCCACGGCTTGGTGCTTGTATAAACTGCAGCGAAGGAGATGGGGCTGTAAGGCTTCCCTGCCAACACCTTCTCGATCTGCTGTTTCTCATTCACTAAGGAAGAGCACTATACACAACTGTGAAAACAGTCAATATAGATCTATATTTGATAACTCAGATTGTTTAATCTCATAGGCAGAGGGGACTGATTCCTGAAAGGAATGAAAACATTTTAAATGCTTAGGTTTTGGGGAACTTCTTGAAGCTTTTTTTGAAGTTTTGGTAGTGTTTACAAACTCCTTTCATGAAAAAAAGGAAAACGGGATACTGTAGTTATGCTTTTATTGCTGTGATAAAGACTGCCGTGTTTTTCTGGAGGCATACTTGAGTATACAGTACCTATAAAGTGTGATTCTGTGGCAATTCTCAGAAGTGTTAGAGCTGGGTGTTCAGGTCCTGTAGAAAGTTCCTCAGGTATGCACGTAACTTCACGTTGACACAACTGCTTTTTGAGCACGCGGCTGGGCTGAGCAGAGGGTGGGTGATGTGGCCACACACCTTTGCCAGGGTGCGTGACTCTTGGAGCCCCTGGTCACCTAGAGTTGCAAGCCACACACAAGGCTAGTGTACATCACATTAAGTTCATGCTACGCCTGCTTCATTTTTCTGTGAGCCACACACTATTTAATCTTGTGAGGATGAAATATTCCCACTGTGCATAATGCCTGATAATTTTCCATCATCAGGACCCGTCACTTACCAAATATTCTTGGTGGCAGAAGCTATTTGAACCACATGACAGTAAGAGGTAGAGAAAGAAAATGGAGCAATTCCAAATAAAAATCTGGCACATCACTTCTAATGTTTGGGAATTCACCAGTCACCTTCAGGGGGCACTCTGCGGATGGGAATGAGGGCTAGGAAACTGAGCTTCTCTTCCAGAAGAAGAGTTCCAGCTCTGATACATGAATCTGCTGTTGAGCTGCACCGTAGGCTGTGCCAAAAGCCCCAGAGCAGTACCCCAACCACCAAGCACTGTACCCTGCTGAAGCTTCGCCTCTCGGTGGGCTGTAACTGAAGACTGGCTGGAGCCAGGGAGGGAGCATGGGGCTGCACCCCAGCCACCTGATGAGAGCAATCTTTTGGCAGCAATCTTTTACAAGAAGAGTGGGAGCCCTCTTTCAAAGAGCAAGACATTTGTGATGTTTCTGGGCTTTCGGTTACAGGTGAACACAGGTACACCACTGCTGGCCTCCGCAAGGCATTCAGGGTGTCCTAAAGGTGTCTTTAGCATTTCCTCTTGGCTTGATTTAGAGCCCCATGCTCAGCACAGCCTTTTTCATCCATCCTGTTGGGGGCTGCTGAGTTTTCTCTTGCAAACAGCAACAGTCTTGCACCTCTCCATGCTTGAAATCTCATCTTAGAGTGTTACACTAACATCAGAGCCTTAAGGAAGAGGATTGGATCTGGTCAAACAGCCAACATTCATTTTTTCCTGCAATTCCAGAACTCTGTGTATATTGCTGATACAATGACAAGTTTTCTGACTGTGTAACTGCTGTGATTTGTTGCTCCTCAGGGCAATAAGAGTTTAGCAGTGACTGTCTAGGCATTAATTGCCTTGGATAATTTCAAAAGTCAGAGCATCCCCCTAACAGAATTTCTAGGGGAGACAAAACTAATGTTGCTAAATAACAGACAAGCTAAAGCTGCTGTGTTTTAGACAATTCTAATGGACATAAAATTAGGAATTCCCTAAGAAATAATTCCTTCTGCTTTTAATAATAGTTTCAGAGTTAGAGCCCTTTTCTATTTAATCAACCTGCTTAAAATTCCTGCCTCCAGCAGGAAAGAATCTCAATCAGAGGGAGACAAACATTCATTAAGCCTTGTACAATAAACCTGCTCTGCAGCTGAAGTGCTATTAATATCATTTTACAGAAAGAGGAAATGGAAGAATAGTGAGATGGGAGTAACTTGCTTGGGGTCACAAAAAGGTTCATGAAACCATGGTAGAGTAGTAAACCTTGAATCAGAGACCTCTACTATAACCCAGAGCCAGCATGCCCTCTCTTACTCTGTTTTTCCACATTGCCTGGTGTTTACCATTCATTACTTTTTTTTTTGCCTTTAAAGCAATAAAGTTTATAAGATGTGAATACATTGCTTTTTTTGAAGTTCTAAACATTTAACACTACTGCTTTAAAGTTTCACTCCACAACACAAAAGCAATTCTTTTTATACTCACTTATTGTCCTAATTAATGAGTACTATTAAAGAGGTGTCTGGTCCTGGTCCCCCCCATCAGCCATGATCTTTCTCTTCCCCAGTGAAGATAACCCTGAAGAACCTGACAGACAGCAGCTTTTCCTGCCCTGGCAAAGCTGTGCCAAGATAAGCATGCTATGAATCCTCATCAGATGAAAAAAAAACCCCGAAACCAAAAAGAGACAAAGCTTGAGCTGCAGGACAATGGCCTTACCAATGTGACATGCCACCTTAGCTACTAGCGAGTGACTCGTGCTGGGAATATACTGTACAGGAACAGCAGATGTCTCTTGCAAAAGCCGCTAGTTGACTCCTATAACCATTTAAAATACTTTTACTATTAAGGCAGTAACATGCAGACCAGATGCCAATTAATTAAGCATCCATATAATTATAGGAAAAAAGGTTTCTACGAGAGAGGATGGAGCAGCTGGTAGAATAGAAGAAAAACCCAAAATAACAGATTAACAGATTTGATAAATTTTGTCACAGATTTGCACTTTGGTAAAGTATGCTTGAATCTTGGGAAGTTACACTATATTTTACCTATATGAACAAGATATAGATATGGAGTTGTTCATACTATGTTATACTGGCTGGACAGAAAACAGCAGGTTAGTGCAAAACCAGCTTCAACTTCAGCATCTGACAAAATATGAAGAAAATCATGACTGGTTTTATAGAAAGACAGTATCTATTTAACAACAGTAAATATGGACAAAGGAGCTGAAAGGTAGAATATCTGTCCCAGTTGAACCTTCATTTATTGCCAGATGGTCAGGGGACACGCAGCATGTCTTCATGCACTAGAGTAGAAATTCTACGTTAAATTGTAGCCTATGCAGTGTCCAAACACTTGCTTAACAGAAAAGACAATTCTGATACCAACCCCAGCTATGTGGATGATGGATGCACAGATGATGGATGCTACAGATCTAATTTAAAGATCACTGGAAGGTGTCAGTGGCCTCTCACTTTGGCAAAGTTCAGGATGGCACCAGCAAGATCTGAAACAACTGAGAGCTAAAGAATCGTCAGCTCAAGGCCTGGCACTGGTTGTCACACATCAGTTGGCTTAGTATAGTCTTATGCCTCCACAGATGTAAAAGGAAACATTAATTAACACTGTTTACAGGGGTTTACAGGATTTTACCAGAGACGTGCCACTGCCCAGCCTTGCAGTCAGTTACAGCAGCTTGGGGGAGAAGTAATAACGTTGTACCGGTCTTTGGCCAACTCCTCAGGGCTTATCCTCCAGGCACCCAGAAACCTCCCTGCAGCATCCTCTGGGGCGGGTATAAACTAGCCCTCCTGCAAACCACTTTTCTACCAGCCTCCAGTTGCATCCATCCATGCATACTCAATGCAAATATCTCAGTACAGACATTGAAAACCATCACAGCCCTGTTACCAAAAGAAATGTATTGCAAGCAGGATTCAGTTCAGGCAAAGGGGGAGAGAATAAGCAGAGTCTTGAAACAAGCAAAGAGGAGGCTAACACCACAGAGGGGCTTCAGCAGCTCAGGGCAAGGCATGGGGAGATCGCAGGGTGGTGAGATGTAAAATTGAAGGGGGTTTGAAAAAAAGATTGAAAACCACTGAGATGCTTAATATAACCCTCACAGTGAAAAAAACTTTCAGCTGGGGCCCTCGCACGAGTACAATCTGACGCGGCTCGCATGCTATGAGCAGACACAGGGCTGCTGGCGCGCGGAGCCTGACTGCATTCCCCAGCACAGCGAGACGCTTGGGCGCTCACCTTCTCTTCTTGCACTTCCCATTTATGTAGGTTGGCTGTCCCTGCAGAAGGAAATGGAAACTAAAAGGACTTTTAGTTGACTTAATTAATGCCTGTAACACTAGCCAATTGACATCAGCACCTTGTCTGTCACTCACTGTAGGAAGGGAGAGATGTGTTAAAAATAACAGCCTATTTCCGCTTCTCCAGCCCCAGCTCTGCCTCAAACCAGCAGAAAAAGCCAGCAGAAAAAGCCAAGGCCAAGTCAGTTAGTGACATCTTAAGGCTACTAACAGAACTGGCTGCATAGTTTATTGGATGCATTTTGTATTATACCACAGAAGAAACATTATGTTGCTGTCCCTCAACAGAGTACTTACAGTCAGAAGCACCTGGGCATCGCTTGGTTAACACGCTGGTTACCCAGAGTCTGATGCTGAAATATGCAGCTTACAAAGAAAGTTCAACTTATTTTAAAATGAAATTAAAAAGTAAATCTACATTTCATTTAGCAGTCTTCCTACTTTTACAACTAAACCCAAGTGCCTCTAAACTAAGAAGCATGGGTGAAGGGAGTACGCAACTCATCTCTTGTCTTTACAGGGAATATTTGCAGAGCCCAACATCAGCCTCATGGGTTTAATTTCACTGCGTATCAATGCGGAGAGAACTCTTCTGACGGGTGAGTCAAAGCTGACGCTGTTCTGACTCAGCCCGGGAGAAAACTGCTTCCCCCCACTGATACGGAGCAGGCAGGGTGTGATTAGCCTCATTAGGTGATGGCCAGCCTTTGTGACTATCCCTGTCAGTCTAGATTGCAAAGTTATAAACAGTTTTAAAACAAAAAATGTTTTGAAATGATCATTCTTTTTTACCTTCTAGTTTAAAGCCACTAAAAGAGCAGTAGGTGCTTTACAAATAGGACAAGGCCACTTTTGTCACCCTAAAGCGATAATTCTGCAAACTTCCCATCCGCATGAGGACTCACCGATATCAGCCATGACTAATATTTGGCAGGATGTTCCCTCTCAGAGCCACCCCGGCCCAGGGCTTGGGCAGTGAACCAAAAAGGCTCACCAACATAGTTCCAAACATCACTGCTCCCAGCTGTCTCCTGCTCTCTCTTAGATGCTGCTGTTTCCAGAGCAGAAATCTTGTCCCCATCATCCTGGCTTACAGCACAGTAGCTTTAACCACCAATAACAATGCTATTTTCTTTACAAAGATGAATCCAAGCAGCTGTAGTGCTCCGTACAACTGACCCCAGCTACCAGCATGGTACCTCTGCCGCAGGAGGTAACAAAAGCTGTACAGCAGGGACCATCAGCATCTTACATGGGCCCTTGCCCAGTGACTGCTGTGGGCAAGTAAGGAGGAGCTGGGGCTGGAGGATGCACCTAAGGGCATGACTTCAAGGGTGGTGAGGGCTGGCATACATATATGTAGCGAGAGAGAGAATGAAAGGATATATGCACCTTCTCCAGCTGTGGCCCATTGCTCAAAGCACGCTCACGAAGGGCGAGAAGCAGCTGGCTGCTCCTGCAGGCATTACTCAGCCTGGCCTTCAGCTGAGGACAGTATGAAAAGAAAACAAAATACTGAGTCCTCTGCAATTATCGATATAAAGTCACTGATCTAATTACTACAGGAATAGTTATGAATGCAAAGAAGAGGGGGTCTTCAAAAGTCACTGTTTATATATAATGTATAAAATAGCTACATCTCAGCAAAACAAGCAGTCAAACCCTTTGGAGAATTCCAGCGTTAAATTACTTCCTCCAGTCTCAGAGTACCATAATTTATGTGCGATACAGCCGAGAGAATTCAAAGAGCGAGATGTCCTGGGGGATGTTTCATTTCACAGCCCGTGAATTCACGTGGAGGCAGAACAAGCTGGTTAAAGAAAGACATTTCCCTGGCTGAACAAAACAGGCTCAACACCTGCTGTCCGAGGGCAGCTTTGCTCGCGTCAAGTGCAATGAAACTTTATTCGCTGTTTTATATACTCATCCATGGAAAATGTAAGTCTTAATGCCTCCCAGTGAGACACACCTTTACCCCCCGTGGTATAGGTGTTGTTTTGGGAGCAAGAGTTCATAGGTTCTGTGATCACTGACATCTGGCCACGCAGTTATGAGGGCATGTGCTAAATCACGGAGTACAGGGGGAGTATCAGACTTCCCATGTAAAGGTGAGTTCTATAATTTTTCTATAATTTTTACTAGAGGTTCTATTCATTATTTGGTTGATAAGCTCCTACGAGGACTTCCTGTACCAGGCAGGTTGGTGGCTTGGTAGGGCAGTCTAGGCTTTGCCACTGGCATCACCAATGGGCATCCCTAAGAGGTGTGCGAGTGCAGACTGCATTAGCGTTTTTGTGGTTGGTAGATGAAGTTTCTTATTTAAATAACTGAGATGGTTTCTCTTATCAATTTACCAAACAAACAACATACCCCAGCGTCTGATCCCGTTACGCCATGGCTCGGTTTTGTTAGTTGAGCCTGTTGGGACCTCTGGCACACAAATGACAAATCACAGTGTTAGTAGAACTATTGACACACATTTTTAATACATAACCACTGTTGTTATATATAATCAGAGCTGATAGAGTTCAGCATAAAAGGGTATTTTAAAGTGCCAATAAAACCACTTAGCTTTTACAACACACTGCGTTTACTCCATTCCCCCCCTTCCTCCAAAAAAGCTTTTCTTTTGAACTAAGCAATTTATATATTGGGTCAGTGTTATAAAGTAGGTATTTATAGCAGATTTCAATGGAGTGGAAGCTGGAATAAAGGCAACTTGCTTTTAAATGCAGCACGGAGGCAACTTTGCATTGATAAGATTATCAACTGTTTGTACATAGAAGATGATGCGGTCACGGAGGGGCCTCACATTTTCTTTCTGTAACTGTAACCCAAATTATTTGCTTTTCTAACAAATCATTTATTCTTCAATTTTTCTCAGACTCATTCAGTGTCAGCTGAGCAACTTGTTCAACAATTAGGAGCTGAACTAAAGAATTTAGCTGATAACACCACACTGTCTTTTTAATTTAATCCTTTTCTTCCCAAAAAACCACAATAAATGCATCACCAGGCTAGTGATAAAAGCAACTCTAAGCTGTATTATCACTATAAGATGATCACATACGCAGACAGTTGGCCATAACTTGTGCTTTGTTACGCCTCAGGGTTGCATTTATCTTGGAAATCAGTTTGGTATTGATGGCATAACTCATCAGTGATGCTAACTAGCCCCTTACTGCCAAACTGCTCCCAATTACCATAGCGATACCGTCAGACAAGCTAGCTCAAGGAGCAGGACAGGGGTCACATAAAATTATTGAACACCCAGATTTTTACCAAGCGTGAATACAGAAAAATTATATACAATGGTTAAATGGAGCACCTTTAAAATTAAAAGGAATAGGGATTAAGTTTTCCGGAAGCCCCCTTCAAAGAAATTGTGCTTTGTAATTGTTTTCCACTAATAACAATGAAGAAGGAAAGAGAGGAAAATTCTTAAGTTTATGGTACAGTCTGTATGCCTAAATATGAACTAAAAGAACGATAGTCTTCTTGTGATTTAAAGAAATTAACATCTTTATAGCATGGATGGTACAAACCAGAAAATATTTGGATGAACTGGTTTTTCTATATGAATCAATACCGCTTTAATGATGCGTGTGTGTGTTTATTTTTGTTTGGTTTTTAGTACTTGTTCTTAGTTATCCTAGTAAATATAAGAATTGTGTAGGGGGTCTAGTTTTCCTCCAAACACAAAGTGTTTCTATTTAACAAATGCAAAAATTGAATGCATACAATGGAATGTGCAGATGCACTGCAAATAATAGAGATTTGCACGTGCAAATAGACCACTTATGCATGCATGCGTCAATGGCTTGTGAAACAAATATTTGAAAACCTATGCCAGAACAGGAAACTGGCACATTAAAAAGGTAAAAGAACAAGTAAAACAAACTTCTTTTTCTGTTTTCCTTTGTACTACTGCTACTTTCTCTACCAATTATATACCCAAGCAAATTTTAACTAGGGATCTAACACAAAGCCTGGTGAAGCCAATGGCACAATTCCTGCAAAGTTCGGTGGCCACATGAGTGATATATTCAGAGCTTAATACAGACAGAACTTTGTATTTCTGCACAGGGATCCTTTATAGATCATACCTTTTCATATAAACTGGATTGATAGTTGGATTTATTATTAAAGACTTATCTACATGGGGAGTAAAAGAGGATTAATTCAGATTTAAATATATTGCTGCAACTGCTCTGTACTGGCTGGTGTTCAGTAACTCTGCAAAGAGCCAGCTGGGGTTTTGTCCCCAAGCCACTGTCTCTGCACAGAGGGGTTTCTCTCTCAAAAAAAATGCACCCAGCCCCTGTGCCAGGAATCCTCGCTGCTGCCAGGTCCTGCCCATCTGCTGGCTGCTCCCATGACATCGGTGCACTCACTGGTACGGGCTCTGGAGGGGGTCAGGCTCAATAAAACCCTGCAGCTTGAGTTCTCGCATGGCACAAGCCTTTTCATTTGGGGCCTTTTCCGTGCTGTAGCTGGTTAGGTGAGGTTTCTGGATCTGCTGGCTGCTTGGCTTTGTGCATCCTGAGTACATAAAAATCAGGGGAGTGAATTCAGCAAGGGAAGGAGGTGTGGGTATATATCTGGTCTTGTTAAACATGCTTTATGCATTTTCTTAATTTTATATTGGAAGGAGATATGATTACTGGGGAGGGGGGCATCATTGTTAATTCATGGTCCTGCCCTGTAGGACTAAAGGATGAATAAAAGGCAGGTGGGCTTTTGCATGGGTTTGATACCATTTTACTATGGTCAATGAGGTAGTCATGACTCCTAAAGGAGCTTGGGATCTACTGAGCTGTAGAAGTTTAAAAAAAAAAAAAGAAAGAAAGAAAAGAAAGTAGAAGAAAAAAGAAAAAGATAGGCTTAGCTGATCCTTACTCTATTACGCAGGAATACTGAGCCATTGCAGTGGAATTTAAACCTAATTTGATCAACAACATTCCCCTCCTGCAAAGGACTCGCTATTGAGAGAAGCGCAAGGTCTGCCCCTCGCACCTTACCTATCTGCAACATTTTGGCTTCAGCTCAGAGGCTCATAGGTGCTGCCTGCTCCTTCCCCTGGGCACTGAGCATGGCCAACAAGCTCCATGATTAGGTTGGAGACATCTCTACAGTTCAGTTCCTCCCAGGCTGCTGGTTTCATTGCTACACGTGGTAAGCTCTGCCAGGTGTTATTTTGGCCGCAGTAGTACAAACCATCTCAAGTCCACAGACCTTATATAGATGATTTCAGAAACTGATACGAGAAAACAAGTAGAGGACATGACGGGGGGTGGGGGTGGGGGGTGTTTGCAGGGTGTGCTGGTCCCTTGTGGCAGCCCTTGCTCAGGATAAACACCTTTTCTGCTCTCTCTTCATCACCAAGTATCCCTAATTCTTTACCTTCCTATTTCCTCTGAGATAGACAGACTTTCCTTCCTTGATCTCCTGTTTCTCAGTGGCTTCTATGCTGAGAATTTTCCCTTTTTGTCCCTTATTTTTTCCTTCCTTTGAAAGTCTGGAAAATGCTGGACAGTGGCTAACTGGTATTCTTGAGTGTTTGGACACTTGAGGACTATGCAGGAGAAAATGAGCAGTGAGTGCCTGTGGCTCAGTTTCCATGGCAACAAAGATTAAAAATGAGAAAAAGGCACCTACTCCTAGTTGTTGAGATGGTTTTGGAGATGAGGAATTCCTTGTCCACCTTTCCTCCCATGGGCTAGAAGCACAGCACAGGGCCCGGCAGCACTCATATTGACCCTTAGCTGTGGTCAGTGGCTCAGTCTATTACAGCTCCTCTGCAACATATTTTAGCATGAGACAGAGAGGTAGCACTGCTCACTGACCACAGTTTCAGAGCACTTTATGTAGGCGTGGGGAGATGACGGCGAGGTTGGCTAACAGGGCCAGAGGTAGCGGTTGCATCTGTAACCCTGCAAGCAGTTCCAGTGGTCAAGGACTCATCACTGAACGCACGCAACCAAACGGCTCAAAACCAGACCTAACCACTGCTGTGTAAGGAGTTCTGGAGCACATTAGAAATTAAATAAGATAGTAATGAAGTAAGAAGGTAAAGGTGATGGTAAAGAGTTACTTTTGGACAAGATTTTATTTTGGTAGTTTTCTGTTGTGAAGAGCCTTTCCCCAGGGTTCCTGCTGATAGGATGGCATCAACCGCTTGCTCCATCCCCAGTGACTGCTTTCCTCTCTCAACATGGCATGGTTGGCACGTGAATATGTCATGGCCAGTGACTGGGAGAGTCCACAGCAGTTCAAGCGATGAAGCCGACAAAGATGCTAAGTGTGATCTGACAGGAATGTGTAAGGAAAGGATAAGGCTCAGAGAAAAGGCCAAAGAGGCAACGTGGCAATGGCAAAGCATATGGGTTACCTCTGCAGGGTCCTCCAGGCTGCTGCGATTCAGTCACTCTACCGCAAAGATGACGAGCACATCATTGCTGAAGGAACTCTCAGCTACGCAATCCTGAATGTCCTTTTGTTGCCTCATCTGTTTCCAAGATGAATGTCAGGTTGAAGCCTATACCCCCCTCACCATGCCAAAATCCCAGCCAGCCCACAAAAGCAACGGGGCAGTTGACATGTTGCTGGGGAACCAGACTTCCACCATCTTTCTTAGCTTTATCTTCATGCCACTTTGGTGATTCTTACAAGGTCTTTCAAAACCCAGACCCCACCTTCACTTGTCCAGGCAAAGAGGCCCAGGGCCAGCGCAGCCCCTGTTCCTGTGCCCGAAAGGGAGAACCACCCCAGTCCCAGCGGGAGCCGTGGCACCTCTCCCATGCCGCAGGAAATCAGTGGCGCACCAACACGTCTTCGATGCCACCTGGCCTGCCATGAGGTTTTAGCTGCAAATGTGAACTTGGTTTTCCAGAGAACTCCTCTGCCGCAGCTTCATCAAAAGACTAGCTTTACCCCGGTGGCTCCAGTGCTTTGAACTTTACTCCTGAATCCAAAGGAAGCACAAATGGGAGCCATTGACACTGTACTGAACTTTTAAGGCTGACACGCTATTTAGCAACTTATTAATGCTAGATCTTTTGAGGAAAGTTTTCACTCACCCTCTGCTCTAAAGAGCTTTGTCAAACTGTAACCATGTTAATTTTACTACAATTGCCCCTGGAGGAGCTGGTGAAAGTTATACCAGCTGTACATTTATTTTACTGTTTTTACCTCCCTTTTTTCTGATCATCAGTCTGTCAAGGCTATCAAGATTTACATTTAAATGTAAAACTGGACTGTCCACCAAATAGCCTTTGAAGCTATTAGCTGTGAAAGATAATCAATTGGGAATGGGCCCCTGCAGAGCACTTTTCAAGCAGAGTCATCACCAAAAAGCAATTTTGCTGGCAGGCTTTTTTTTTTTTTTTTTAAGAAAAAAAAATCATGAACATCCCCATCCAATTAAAGTGATATCAATGGCTGATCTACATGATCTACAACAAAAGCAAAATTTAACATTGTTTAGGCAAATTGATTCACATGATAAATTCTGAATGTTTTAGAAGAGACTAAGAAGCAAGGATTGGCAACTTTTCCTCAATCCCCCAGCAATTGTATGTACTTAGAGAAGCAGCATGCTCCAATATGCCAGGAGATGAGGGAAAGTGCTACTGTTTAGATAATAAACCTTGCATCAGTCTTGTAAAAATTTAAAAAGAAGGTACATTTTTATTGCTTCTTTAGCTTTACAACTTTAACATGGCATCTTATTACATTGTTTTTCTAAAGCTATGTCACCATTTATAGTCCCTTTCGTTTATTAGAATAAAAAAGCTTGTTTCACAAAGAACTTTAATCTATTAATTATGACTGCTATGCATTATGCAGTTTAGCTTTATGCATTCCTGTTCTTTCAAATTTTCCTTTAGGCCATCATGAGATGGGACTATCTCCAGCATCTATCTAGGTATTTGCATCTCGCTCATCACTGAGGTATCCAAGTTATTCTCATCCTCACAATATACTTCTGAGGTGCACGTCACCTTCTCCAGGTGGGGAATTCAGCAGCACTAGTCCAGAAAAATACATATTGCTAAAATAATAACTGCATATGGCCAGTAACAGTCAGTGGAGACACACATTGGAAGTATGAAGTTGTGATCTGTGTTAAGAAAAGGGTGGGGGTGGATATATTAGTTCAGAGAGTGACATTTTAAACGGTGCAAATACAACCACCAGGCAGAATGGGGTGATGGCTCAGGACTAGGAGACCCACGGGGAACACGGCCCACGTGTGTTGCCAGCCTTGCTCTGCCCCACCTGGCCCAGGGGTTCTCAGTCTCCATAAGCTTCCATTTTGTGATCAAAAGAAAAATGATAGAAAATTGTCTGAACAGCCCCGACCAACAGGGATACGCAGCCTAAGCCTGCCATGTAGGGCCAGCCTTTCTTTCTAAATGCTGCCTATACAGAGAGCACAAAGATTTTAACAGCTCTCCTTCATTTTGAATGATATGAATGGGAAATTCAACCTGAAAACGTTGGGGGTTTCTCCAAGTTTTGTTTTATGTGTCTCTCACATCAGGTTTGAGAAACTGAAAGATGCTCATGGCATAACGTGTTTCATCCAGGAGCACAAGGCAGCATAAATTCATCCTTGAATCCTTAAAAAAACAAAACCAAAAAACCCCAAAACAACAAGCATCCCCCCCCCCCCAACGTTTACAGGTCCTCAGATAATTATTTCCCAGATAATGTTCAACTTTTACCTACAAAATTCACCCACTCTTATCACTGACCTTTTGCTTTCAGACGTTAAAAGCAAGTTTACATGAGGTCTGAAACTAGGAACTTCCAGCAATCGCCACAGCACCTCTGCCAAATTTGAATCTGTATTAATGCATAATTCCTGCTTCTTACAGAGGCAAGCCCAGCTCCTGAAGCTTGTGCACTAAATTATCCGATACCACAGGGCACAGAATGCAGCAGCATTACAGCACCAGACCCAGTGCATACA
Source organism: Gorsachius magnificus (assembly GCA_034008185.1). Taxonomy (NCBI): domain Eukaryota; kingdom Metazoa; phylum Chordata; class Aves; order Pelecaniformes; family Ardeidae; genus Gorsachius; species Gorsachius magnificus. Next base: position 19,074,636 of record CM067091.1, read on the forward strand.
TGGTATTTGTGACTCTAATGGTATATAGCATTAACCCCCCCACCACTTTGCTTTCTCATGGACTTTTTTACTTCCCTACAACATGGTGAAGTCTCCAAAAGATGAAAGACAGCCATGTAACCAAATAGTGTACGTTTTTATGAGTCCTTCTCCATATCTAGCAACAGGAATAAAGGCAAAGGCAGAACTGGATACCTGAGAGAGAAAAGAAAGCTTTTCCTGCCACAGACTTTTAATTCACAATGATACCTGAGACATTATTTCCTCAGGTCACTATAGAAACCTTTATCACCTTACGAAAGGTCATCAGGATAAGTGACAGGAGACATCAGTTTCTCTTAACAATATTGGTTTCTCTTCCTAAAATTTAAATAACAAGGCTAAAGATTTTCCAACTAGAGCTGTAAAAGGCCATTAGAGTATCCAGTCGATATTCCTGAAATTATAGGATAGAAGCCTTTCCACTGAGGACATAGCAAATATTTTTACAGACACCAGAGCATTGCATTGCAAAAAGGATGACTGACTATGTTTTGACTGTAAAGACAAATACATAAGTGAATAAACAGAAATACAGAATAAAAGAAATGTATCTAAAAAAGAAGCCTTTCCCCAGTTATTTGTAATCTAGAGAAAAACATCTTGGCATGCTTCTAACATTTTCAAAGAAGAAATTAAACCCCCACAACAGAAGGTACTTTCCAGTGCAGTCGGATCATAACAGCATTAAATAGCTGTGCCAAAATGATTGGGAAATATTTTGATTATAGTTTTTTAATTGCAAAACCCATATGTATTCAATAGAAGTTTGGTTCCCCCCCCCCCCCCCCGATCCCAAAGGACCTAGCTTTGGGCCGAGGTCTGGTTGCTTTTCGGCCTCCTCTCACGTGAGGCTGGGATCCCATTCACTCACCCAGGGGTGCTTTCTGGTGCATCTGCATATCCAGTAACCCCCCCTGTGCACCGGACAAATTGATGCTGGTTTTGAGCAGGAATCCGCCATTTTGATGCAAACGGCAGTTAAAGTGTTTATCAAAACCGCATAGGAGATACCACCGACCCTGACGGGGGGCTTAACCCAGAGCGCTGCTGGTTTCTTGTTCAAAGGCGACATTGCGTCTTTCTGGGGACGTGGGGCAGGAGCTCACGCAGGTAACAGCCACACCGAAACACAGCTGAAGGTGTTGAAGACAAATTTTTCTTTGGACTTTGGATTTTTTTTTTCCCTGCCGCATGTTTCTGCCACACAAAACCAGAGAAAAGCACGTTTTAGTAGGTCTTGCTGAGGATAAGCCTCTGCTCATGTGATACTTGGGTCTGCTTTTAAAAAGCAGTGGCATGGAGCCACAAAACAAAATCAAAAAAGGTTGGGAAGGATGCAAGAGCAGGGGGTGGCTTTATTTGAAATGCATACAGGCTATGCAGCACTGCTTGCTCAGTGCGCTGGCGAACGCTCCCGCTCTCTTTAACCTCGTGCCTTTAAGCAGTCGCAGCGCTCCATGCTCGCAGAGGAGCGAGGGCTGTAACACACCGCAACTCGCAGCCGGGACGCCACAAGCGAACTGTGTAAAAACTACATGCCCATGCGGAGAGCAAAACCTGCCACGAATGTGTCGAAGGAAGCTAACTGTGGAATATTTAGTTTTCCATTTTCCTCTTGGAGCCAGTTCCGTGCAATGCAGTGTAAACATCATCCATTTTGTGACAAGTGAGCAGAAGTGAGAAGCGCTCGCCAGCAGCAGCCTGGGCAGCCGGGTTTGCTCGCTCCGTGCCGCCTGGGCACTGCAGGGCTCCGTGCTTACCAGGGAGGGCTTGGAGAGCAAGAACAAAATCCAAGTATTTTCTCCTGGAAAGAGACAACTTGCTACAGAGCTCTGAGGCTATGGCAGAACTCTAGGAAGGCACACGATTTATTTACCATGTGCTTGAAAGCAAGCGAGCTCTACAAGAGACACTTGTTATGAATTACCATGCTCTCTCAAGGGATAGTTCTGTTGATAACATGAAGAATGTATTAAACGAGTATCAGAGATTAAAACAATCTGCTTCTGCCAGCTCCAAACCAGAAAGACCATTACTGTCATACACAGAAATAATGCCAGAATATTGGAACAGAATACTGACAAAAAATATCGACCTGTGTTAGCCTTGGTTATCAGCTGCCTTTTTTTTTTTCCTTTTAGGGTGGAGGAAAGAAGTCTCCAGATTGTTCATGTAAACATAATGCAATCAGCTAAACAATGTTGAAGAAGCAGCACTGAGCTTTGTCTATTCATTCACACCATTTTGTTATCTTTCCTGTTGATCTTTGAGGCACACACAGGACCAGAACGAAGGTTACTCTTTACAATATGACAAATCTACCGGTTTCCTATTTTAGAAGGTAAACAAGGCTTTTTGTGAAACTGCAAGGCAGATAACAGAGCTGTGTAACGCTGAGTATGACATTAGATTGAGCATGAGATTCCTGGACGTGGTGGTGCGTCCCCTGGGTGCAGCTCTGTTGGCCAAGTGCAAACACAGATAAATTGCAATTCAACCCATCAGCTTTGTCAAAATATCTCATTTTGTACCGTTCTTGTAGCACACGACAGATCTGCAGCTGAAAATCATGTACAGATTAAAATTAATTAACAGGGAGTAAAAAATGAGCGGTTTAACATAAATTGTGAGATCAACTTCTGGCTGTAAATCTGCTTCCTGGGATCTTAACAGTAGAAAACTTTGGACTTTTTTTTTGTTGTTGCTTTTTCTCTTAAATGAAAGTAAGATTTCTACAGCTAAGATTTTGTAACTTCTTATAGAAGTGGATTTTGAAATGTGCTTATCGGGCAAAAAGTTAAAAGCAGGGAACTGTTTAAGATGAAACATCAAGCAGCCCAGGCCATGCTTTGAAGTTTATCTGGATCTCTAGCACCACCTATAGATGACACAAAATACTTCACGCCCATGAAACCCTGCGTGCAGAGTTCATTTATACCAACAATATATGAAAAATGTTACTTTCTAGGTGCCAAAGTGTACTACATTTGCACTTACAAACTTGCAGGCTTGGTACAATTTTCTATACCCGAAAGCCTGCCAACCTTACCGACCGGTATCAGCAATTAGTCCAACTATACCCAAACTTTTATCTTAAAAACAAGACTACCACCCCCTTTGGGGTAATGTACAGCCACCAGCTCTAAACTCAGAGCAGCACACGTCCACCAGCTCCTACCCCATGTCCCAGGCAGAAGTTTCTTGTCCAGCTGGAGCCCCATCACCAGGGCCTCTGACAGGCAAGCCCCTCAGCTGGGATTCTTAAACTCTCTACCCATGTGGCTTGTAGAAATTAGAACATAATTAACCTTGAGATCGCCAGCCTTCATAAACTCAACCAGCAGGAAATATTGGGAAGATGGTGCCTGAGCAAGCAGATACAGAGGCAGACTTACCCGTGACAAAACCAAGTACGTCAGGGCTGATCAATTTAGATTCTTTTGTCTTACAATAAAAAGAAAATACATAGTAACTCATAATAAAACCTAAATCACCAATGGACTAGTCAATCCCATCCACAGTCCTAGCACAGGCTTTTGAAAGCTGAGAGTATAATTTGCTACCACCGTTTGTGCCGCTCAGTATTACCATTTGGCACAAAAAGGAGTTGGAATAAATCTCTTGCCCGACCCATCTCTGGTGTGATCTTGGTTGTAGTTTACCCTCTGCTGTGCTAGTGTAACCGTTTGTGGAGCAGTGCTGTGAACTGGACCACTGAGATGACCCAAGGAGTCCCCCCTTCCTCTGCAGGTCGAATAGACTTGAACCTCAACTGCGTTGAACTTCCCCAAGCTCACTGTCCTGTGGCTCCGTTGTCCATCACACGAGCCCCTGGGGAAGCCTCTCCCCCCCTGCAATGCCAGCGCTGCCCATGGTCTAGAACCACGGTAAGCTGGGTGAAAAATCTGTACTCTTACAGGGCTGAAAGTGCCCCGTCTTTCACTAATGTTTACAGTAACTATTGGCCCAGCACACAGAAACGCTGTACACGGCCTGATGGTTTAGATCAGGTACATACATACACATATGTTTGGAGATGGGTTAATAGTGAAGAATTGCTACTATGCCATACGTTTTAATTCAAAGATAACAAAGTGTTTGATCTGTGCTACTCCAGTGATCACTTACAACTTGATACCAGGGACCACATATAGTAAGATCAAGCACTTACCTGTGATGCCTTTTTATCTTCCAAGTGCTTTGCAAGTAGTTTCAACACAGTGGAAATGTAACCATCAGGTCTCTGCTATAGGCACAACAATGAAACACAACTGGAGAGCCACAATACAGCAAGGTCAGCGTTGAAATTCAAAGTATCTAGGCTTTCAATTTATTGTTCTCAATGAATGTTCTGCAGTGATCTTATGTAGTAAAAGCCTCCCGCCTACTTCTAATTTATATAAAAATAGGTGCTCGGTGATTTGGAATTGGGTCTTGTCAGCTCCTTAAATTACCTATCTGTAGGGAAGAGAGATAATTAACAGGTGACAAACCTGTATCACCAGAAAAGTTGAAGCACAAGTGTAGATAATAATAAACGCTGAAATACCCCTGTCAAGTGAACTTAGAACTTCTGCTTCATGCAGCACGGGGCTAGGAAATAAGTCTTTAATAAAGCATTTTTAATTAAGCATTTATGAATTTTCTCCCTCTAACTGGAGTGTGGTCTTTTCTGATATCCACAAGTGTCAGGCACACTGTCAGACTGTTCAAATCAAAACCCTGATTTTAAAACCAAGGTTATTTGGAAGGGTTTTTTGTTTTAAAAGAACATGAATTTAGAATCAAGGATTAGGAAGGCAGAAGATATATGGATCTCCAAAAATACTATTTCCCATAAATAATGAAGACAGAGATACTGGAGCATTCGAGTTTAAACAACCCTTATTTAAACAAAAAAGAAAAGGTCACATTTTCAAGAACAACCTGTACGACTGTACTTGTGAGTTATGATGGCATTTTCCTACTCGTCACTGTAAAGCAGGAAGCCTTACACTGTACATATAGTACGCACCATGCAGAGGGAAGGAGTGGGAAGCACCCCCACATACACAAGGTGAAGGCTGTGCAAGCTAAAAAAATTTCAAATGAGGCCTATTCAGAAAGTGGCCCTAATTCTGTTATCTTCAGAAGTTTTCCAAGTATGTTTCTAGCACATAAAGCAATCATTCAGTGTCTCCCACTAGCAAATACTGTAAAATTTAACTTGACTTTGATTCCCCAAGATGGAATCTCAGAGCTGGTTTTGGTAACAGTCTCTTTTCAGTCTTCATGGATGTTAACAGTTGTCCTTGGGATGCTGTCTGGCTGTGAAATGATCTCTGAGTTTTTGCAGATCCAGGCACCTACAGAGCTATTTTCCGAAGTTGAGAGTCTGTTCTTTAACTAGGTAGTGAAGATATTATTAGCTACCACTACCAGAATGCTTACCAGATAGGACTAGTAAGACATAGTTCAAAGCACAGCCTAGAATTAATTCATTACAGAAACACGCATCATATAATGGTAAATTACCATCTCATTGTGATCCAATCTGAATTTTTGCTAGAGTTTCACACCTTGGATTAGAACCTGTTAGTTTTTTTTATTTTAAATGGAATTAATTCAATCTTTTCCTTTTCCCCCCTTTAACTTTAACAGAGCCAAAATGTAATGCACTTTTACCACCCATGCAACTACAAACAGGCAGCATTAAAAATAAAATCAAAATTAAGTAGTGTTTGTAAAAAATATATTTGCAGTTGTTTTGTTCTATAAAACACAGGTGCTTCTGACAGAAATCACTGTGCCATATATATAATCTGTAATAGTGTTCTTGCTAACAGAGTTAGGTATTACTGATGGATGGATGAAATTCTTATTTTCTAAAAAAGGTCACCTGGTCTTCTGCGTAATCATTTCCAGATTAAGTGCCAGGCGCTAGCAACTTCTACAGATACTAAGGAACAGCCCCCTTAAACTTTACTAGAGCTGCATTAGACCCAGTAGTAGACATTTCTTACAGATCAACAATCAGCCAGGTGCAGTTAATGCCTACATAGCATGTAACTGAAACAGACTTCACTTAAAAATATACTTCAGAATGGCTTGGACTATTACCTTTTTGTGTGGGCATGAAAGAACAAATCTGCTGAGAAGGTAATTCATCATTAGGTGAGGCTTTCTTATTTTAGCCAGCACAATACAAGAATCATATTGTGGGAAGCTTACTGCTTCGTGAAATTGTCAACAGTTGCTCGGATGCTTGGATTTTACAAAGAACGCAGCCTCCGATTTCAATAGAGGCACATAAATATACACATCCTCTTTTTCACATACAAGATGTATGTTTCCATGTACAGACAAGTAAAATGTCTAACTGGAAGGTATTTGGCTTTGTAGGACAAATCCTGCATTCACTTATGTCCTATGCATTTCTGCTGAATTCAGCACTGCCTCTGAGATTGAAATTTGTTTAGTGATAGTACTTTGTGACTAATCTGGTATGGAGTCTGCTGGACACAGCAAAGCTGTATGGGCTCCACTCTGAATGATAGAATAGGTCTGCTTAGGGGCTTCTGTGTGAGAGGATGAAGAAAAAATAGGAGGAGGGGGAGCTGAAGTGGACACTGTTATACTCTGACCTCCATCACTAACCACAGTCACTTCTGTTGCTCCTTCTTGTATCAAAGCATTAAGGCCTTCTAAGTCAGAGCAGCTGATTCCGAGCTGGTGATGAAAGCTTGGTTTGCTGAAGCCTCATGACCACTGACAGAAGCAGCAGGAATCAGAGTTTGATGTAAAGCACTTCCATCACTTTGGTCATGGGTCGTAAGAAGAACTGCTGGTTGTGCCACAGGCCCTGCTTCACTTTGAGATATGGGAGGCGGAGGCGGTGCCAACAAGCTGACTTGGCCCAACAGCTGCAAGCGGCTGTTGGTTGAGAGGTCTTCCTGATTCTGGCTAACTAATGTCGAGGGCACGACATTTACTGATGCAGCCTGAACAATACTGTTAGTCTGAGGGACCTGGTGACCCACGATGATCTTCACCCTTCCCTCATTGTATGGAGAAACCTGAGCAGCCTGAAGTGGGACCTGGAGGTGACTGACAGTAATTGCAGCACTGGCCTGCCGACTGGGATCCATCTGGAGCTGTAGAACAGCCAGTTCGTTATTTTTCGAGCCATTATACATACTGTGCTGCTTCTTATGACTTCTAAGAGAATCTTCTCGAACAAAGGAAGCATCGCACAGGTCACACTTAAATGCTTTCTTGGCATCCAATTTGGCAACTTGCCTGGAGCCACCTTGCTTTGGCCTATCTCCCTCCTTCTCCACTGTTTGCTTCTTGGTCTTGACTTTGTCACCATGAGCTTTCCTCACATGAGTTGTCAGGTTGCTCCGCTGCTTGGTATCAAAGCTGCAGAATTCACATTTGAAAGGACGATCCTTGCAGTGAATTCGCTCATGCACTTTCAGAGCTGCCTTGTTGGAGCAAGAGTAGTTGCACTCTGAGCACTTCACTGGTTGTTCGGGCTGATGAGTTCTTATGTGGTGCCGAAGGCTTGTTTTGTTTCCACACTGAAATTCACACTCTGGACACTTGAGAGTATTTTCCATGCTATGCTTGATACGAATGTGTGATTTCAAGTTTCCCTTCATGGCACATCGGACCTCACAGAACTCACATTTGTAAGGTTTCTCACCAGAATGCACACGCATATGCCTCTTCAAGTCCGAGTTGATTTTAAATTTAGCAGGACACATCTGACATTGGAAAGGAGCATCTCCTGTCAACAAAAAACACAGTTCAAATTACAGATGAGACACCCAGATCCACTGAAGAGACCAATGCTGTAATAAATTATGTACAGTTGACTTGTTCCAAATACCTGTAAACTCCCAACATATTTTCAAGATGTAGAGTACTTTAATGGGACATTATTTATCACTTGGCTTGACATATTTGTGTGCAAACTCTCCATGAGCATGCCTGCCCACATCTGTTGCTTTTTCATGTCTGCATCTCCATTTTTAGTTCATTTTGAGTGTAAAACTGTTCACTGTGCTCCAGAGAAGTGACTGAAGTTTTTTATTTGTCCCTCTTTAGCAACAGTGGATCTCAACTAGTGTTTAATAAACACTGTAAATTTAACAGCTGCTATATTTTTGAAGTCTGAGAAAGTAACATAAACACATCAGTGTCTGGAGTTTACACTACAAGGTTTACAGGGAAGCTTGGAGGTTAACCATAAACCTAAGTAAATGGCAGGGCTACTGCAGAAGCAGATGCTTAACAGGCACCAGCCTTACTGCTCAACCATATAGTTGAGTTACATTAGCTGACAAGAAAAACTGATCACTTTTCTGGCCTGGTTCACGTGGTGCAGCACAGATAATACTGCTGGCCCAGGAAGGCAGTGGAAACTCTTGTCCAGAACATAGGGAGATGTAGGAACAAAAGTCCATACCTAGGGCAGTGTCAGGTAACTGCACAACCATACCATTATTACAGTCACAGAAAAAAAAAAAAAAAGAGAGGGATGACAGTTACATAAACGCAACTAGAAAAGACAAATGTGAGACTAATGAAACATGCATGCAAGTCTGTGACTCTGGGGAAATGTGCTTACACAGAGAAGTAACATTAAGCTTTTGTTTTTCTAGCATTACAGCAACCAAGAAAGAGATATTTGCCCCATGTAGCACACCTAATAATGTTCCACAGATCACTTCAAGAAAGTCTAGTACCAGTTTGCATTCATGCAAATAGGTATATAAAATAGTCATAAGTGCTTTTTTTTTTTTTTTTTTTTGAGAGAGAGAGAGAGAGATGCAATGTATCCAGAAAAAATTAATGAAAGTCAGGTCAAATTTTAACTGAAAAGCATAAAAATGAACAACTCGCCTGCAAGATTCTGTAAGCCTATTTATGTCAGACTACCTACACAAATAACCATTTGAGTTGCTGGATCTAAACGATTATTTTGCATTTTCTTTATTTGCAGGCTTGTGTCACAACATGCATGACCAAATTAAGCTGTAGCTCTGTTTAGTTCATAATCAATTCTAGGGTAAAGACCAGTGACTCCGTTCCAAAGTCATAAAAAAACCATCCAAAGCAAACCTACTAACCTGACTAAGTAACTGTTCACTTTAATCTAAATATGTAGTTCTCTGAAGTACCTGAGCATGAAGTCTTTAGATAGGTATTATTTTGAAAAAGTGGAAGAATTGTGTTATTGGGCTCTAAGACACGCTTGCTGGGGAAAGGAAAAAGGCAGTGTACTTAATTCAGCAAGCATTTATCTTCTTTAATAATCAAACTGCAAATGGCTGATTTATTTTATAAGTTAATATTTTATAGAGTTTGTGATAGCTGTATAATTTTGCATAATTTGCTTACCCAGCTACATATGTCATAGGTTTGGCTGCATATTTTTCAAATCAAGTTGTGGCCTACTGTGCTAATCCATGTATCTGTTTAATAATTGAAATACATAGTGTATTATCTATATTAAACAGATTTTATTAATGAAGATGCACTGTTTGTTCATCTAGTTTATTTTACAGTTTCAGCTGTGCACTGAATTTTTATCTACTTCACTGATGAAGGCACAGTATGTATTTCAATGACTTAATTTTCACATAAAGCATAATATATGAAAAAGAATGAGTAGTTTTACTGAATATAGCGAAGTATGTTTGTTCCATTTATTTAAACAGTGGTCCATTACTTCTATTTCTTTACATTTCTATCCATACATAATCAACACTGACAGAATATAGCTTAGAAAAGTGTGTCTGATCCTGGAATTATTAATTGTAAGAGTAGTTTTACTTGAATTAACAGGAAACTGATCTTTAAATGACTAGTTCAACAAGTAATGATATGTAAATGATCTCGCGCTGAGCAATGTAGACTACACTCACCTTCCAGAGAATGACTAATTTAATTCCAGAAGCAATACGTTCTACATACCAGTCTTACTTTTCCCCTAAAATTGGCTGTTGTATTGGGTTTGCATGGCAAGGTTTTGGCAGCGGTGAGGGGGGACTACAGGGGTGGCTTCTGTGAGAAGCTGCAGAGGTTTCCCTTATGTCTGGTGGAGCCAATGCCAGCCAGCTCCAAGATCAACACCAGCCGCTGGCCAAGGCCAAGCCCATCAGCAACAGTGGTAGCACCTCTGGGATAACACAGTTAAGAAGGGGGAAAAACTGCACAGCTGCATCCGGAGAGAGGAGCAAGAATACGTGAGCAGCGCAGCCCTGCAGCCCCCCAGGCCAGTGCAGCAGGAGGGGCAGGAGGAGCTCCAGGCGCCAGAGCTTCCCCCGGCCCCTGGGGCAGCCCGGGGGGCAGGCCCCTGCCCCAGGTGAGCAGATCCCCACCTGCAGCCTGGGGAGGACCCCACGCCAGAGCAGGGGGCCCACAGGCTGGGCCCCCTGAGCCCAGAGGGGCTGTGGCCCCTGGGGCTGGAGACCCCACGGGGGACCCACGCTGCAGCAGTCTGCTCCTGAAGGGGATCCATGCTGGAGCAGTTCATGAAGAACTGTAACCTGTGGGAAGGACTCACACTGGAGCAGTTCGTGAAGGACTGCCTGTTGTGGGAGGGGACCCCACGCTGGAGCAGGGAGGAGTGTGAGGAGTCCCCCCCCGTGAAGGAAGGAGCGGCAGAGACAGGGTGTGATGAACTGACCCCAATCCCATTCCCTGTCCCCTGCACTGCTGCGGGGGAGGAGGTAGAGAAAATAAGGAGTAAAGCCAAGCCCTGGAAGAAGGGAGGGATGGGGGAAAGGTGCTTTAAGATTCAGGTTTTTTATTCCTCTCCTACTCTGATTTGATTGGTAATAAATTAAGCTAATTACCCCAACCTGAGTCTGTTTTGCCCATGATGGTAACTGGTGAGTGATCTCTCCTTGTCCTTATCTCAACCCATGAGCCTTTCATTATATTTTCTCTCCCCTATCCAGCTGAGGAGAGAGTAATAGAGCAGCTTGGTGGCACCTGGCATCCAGCCAGGGTTAACCCATCACAGCTGTATGCATAACAGCTTTGTAACCTAACAAGGATGACTACTTTCAAAATTCTTGTGCCTTCTTTCAGCAAATCAAAAGAAGTCCTTCTACAAAAGCGGATTTATTCTGGAGAAATGGAAGAGACAACAAAACTACAGACTTGAATTTTAGCATAATTCCATTGCTTAAGGCAACAGACTGACCTGCCATAAAGAAAGAACATAGCCTAGAACCCCTTCCCAACTACTGCAACACTTAATGCCACAAAAATCTAACTCTACTGGAAATACAAGAGAACCGTGATCATTCATAGATTCTCCCACAGGCAAATTCAGAGCGTACCTGCCCATGTGCATAAATGCACAAGTATACACGCTCTTATATGACACAGGGAAACGTAATACCATATTCTCTGACTAGTGTGTTTACTAACAGGTAACTTCTCATAACAACCCATATTATTTTGACTGACCATCACATCGTTTTATATAGCAATAGAAAGGAAACTTGTAAAACAACTGCCTGACAGTCCTGCCTGTTCCATCACAGCAGATTTGTGAAGTATAAAAGATTATTTTCTGCTAGAGACAGATTGGTTTAACCCTCCCCTCCTTCGCAGTGCGTAAGGGATTTATTTCTTTTACCTACTCAGAATAAATCCCATCTTGCACACATCTGAACTAATGTTGTTTAGTACTCAAATTCAGAATCAGATGTAGGATAGGTTCAAAGCTAATCTAGTAATTGCCAAACCATAACCACCTGGCAGCTAAAATTCACAGCACTAATCAAATATATAAAAGACAACACAGAAACTAATCCAGTACCCTGGATTAGACGAAAAACAACACACAAAGACAACTGTACAGCAGTATCTTCACAGCAAATCTTGTCTAGGAACAATCTATAAGAGAGAAACCTGATTACAATGAAACTTAGGCAAATAATTAGAATATAAAATTATACAATGTTTAGAAGCCTGGAGGCTAAAGCTTTCTATCCATAGAGCAAAAATGATAAGGGCAGAATAGAGTTTGGCTTATACTATGCTGTTAATGTTCACCAGTCCGCACATGGAAGGTACCACAAAGAAAGGTCAAGGAAAAAAAAAGTAACTTAAATTGCTAATTACTTGCTAATTTACTGATGCAAAAAAAATTAAATTATGCAGCTTAGGTTTGCATTGATATAACTAGTTCAATTATAAAGTAATTTCAGTGTTTCTAATATAGTGGACCAGGTTTGAGACACAGATAGGAACCTAGATGCTCTTAATCAATCAATCAATCAACTAGATCCTTCAGTTCTACTGGTTTAAGAACATCTAATAGGCAGTTTCAAAATCAATAGAGAAGAAAATCTACCAAGAGTCAGATCTGCTTCCAATTGCTTCCAGGTATTTTTGGTAGAGCTCTATTGCCCTACTAGGTTCTATGGCCAAGAAATTCCCAGAAGCTGGATGCCTTGCTGCTTTTGAGAATCTGAATAGGCCCTTTCTGGCATCTTGACACCTGTATACCTTTTTAAAATCTTCCCTGTGACCTCCAAAACTTCACAGATCTGCATTTTAGCATAAACTTACCTGTGTGGGATCTGAGATGTACAGTTAGCTGGCTAGAGTTGCGGCTTGCATAAGGACAGATCTGGCATTTAAAAGGACGCTCGTTGGAGTGAATGCGCTGGTGCTTGTTGAGACTGCTGCTGTCAGCAGCTGCATAGTCACAGTGCTTACATTTGTAAGGCTTCACCCCAGTATGACAACGCATATGCATCTTCAGCTTATCTTTACGACTGAAACACTTGTTACAAACTTCACATTTATGGGGCTTGTCTCCTGAAATAAACAGAAGGGTATCAACACATCAAGAATTTTTGCACCATAAGGATGTTGTTGCAATTAAAAAAAAAAAAAAAAAGCACAGACCAAACACTTAATAGAAATGGGGCTAGTTTTCAAAAGCTGGACATTGGACTTCAGCAGCCATTCTATCAGCTAAGAATGCTTCTATGCTCCAGAAGGCTGCACGCACAAGTGCAACAAATTTAGAAGACCCTTTGGAACTTCCTCCCTGTACAACTCTGAAATTGTGGTTTAGGGGGAAGGGAGGTGAGATGTTGGAATCATTGTTCCGTATGAAGAACAAACTAGGTTTATGCACCACCACCGCAGTGTACCCCGATAAACACACGGTCTGCACCTCAGAAATTTAACTGTGCCTTAAATTGATGTACAGTGTTCATGTTTCATATCTGTGAGTGCTACTGCCCGTAGTGGGACATGGCTTACCCAAAAAGGGCAATTCCGCAAGCACACATAACACAACACTAAAATGTACAGACATATGTACATTTTATCTAATTTATCTATAGATATGACTTGTAGGAAAATAAACTTTGGCAAAAAGCCAAAAGGAGGAAACCAACCAAAAATAAGATATAGCAACTATATAAAAACCTGTGTGTGTTCGTAGATGACGTTCCATATCCTTCATACCATAGGAAGTCTTGAACTGGCAACCTGAAAATTATAAGATTAACATCATTAAATTCAAGGAAAACCTAACAAAATAATAAAAATTTTGTTTTCTGGGCGCTATGTTTCTTTTCAGGAACATTTTCTAATAAAATTCAGCATTAACAGAAAACGAATTCCCCATCTTATTTAGTCACATCTACTTAAAATAGTGACTGGCTTACCTATGAACTTTAGTTATCTAATGCTTCCCCTAGGAGGTAATTCACTCTCTACATTAGTGTTTTCTGTAAGCTTTGAAACAAATTCTCTGGAATCTCTGCCTAGGATTTGAGATGCTCTTTACAGTACACAGGGGATGCTGGGGGAACTAATTAATCCCATGTACGACTTCAAGTTAGTGCAACTGGGAACTCAGGTAACAGCTCACCATGCAGGAATTCTGTCCAAGTGGAAAGTGCTATAGTTTTAGAGCACTGAAATGAATGCTAAGCATTTGAAACACACCTTTCAAATGAAGGCAAGCTTGCAAAAAGAGATGGTAACTTCTCCTACCATTAGTACGACTACTCATCTACTCGGCTGTCTCTGCACGTGCTTTCTGCATATTGCATGGTTTTCACTCATTAAAGTCTCCAAATACTTTGGTTCAATCCATCCTTATAAAAATGCTAACTGACCAAAGACAAAACATATAATGCAAACACACGTATAATATTTCTCATGTACAACAATGGCAGTTAGCAAAAAGGTAACAAGACTCTGCCCTTACATTGCTATGGGTATGGGCATAGGCCAACGTCAACAGGCAAACCCACTGCAGCATTGCCAGGGTATACCGCAGTATAGGACCAACGACTAAGGCCATGTGAAATCAACAGCAAAACTACTGCTGCTATCAATGGTAGCACATTGCACCCTTAGTCAGCAGGTTGCCCTCCACATTCTGTGCACCTTAGCTGCTTAAGACAGAGCTACTGTGCGTATCACTACATGAAACCTATCAATTTTAAAAGGAAAAGGAAGAACGTATAGTCCACATCTTGCCTGGATAGCAGCAGTTTAGTTTCTTCTGTGTAAGCGAGGAATTGGATTTTCTTGAACGTGCTTTTGGTGGTGTAGAGACGATAGCAGCAGTTGGAGGCTCACTGCTCTCACTGGGCAGGTACGTTTGATAGCCGTGCTCAAAAACAAACTCTGGTGCAGAAACTAAACACATAAAAGAGCTCAATTTGAGAACATTAACTTCTTCAATCAGAAAAATCTAATTGCTTTCTAGTTTCATTAATTACTTTGCTATTCTGTTTTTTCCAGCAACATTCCTATTCCTGCCTTCCTATTCATCTGGGGGAGGGGGAAAGGATAAAGGCTTTTCTCTCCCTTGGTATCCTGTTGTCAGTGAAAAATCTGTCAAGACCTGATGAGCCACGCTGAACTCAGTATAACCTGACTTGGGTCCACTTGTCTCCCTCTGAATCCTATCTGACTGCACCGTTCAGGTTCCTCAAAGTCAGTTTCTTCTGATGCCTGTCCAGGTGTTACATTAATAAAGGTATGTTTGTTTTTCAACACTGGCTGTGCTACAGCCCAAAGGAGAAAAAAAAAACCCAAATTACTTATCTGGCAAATGTCAAAAAGGCATGTCCTGGCTTCAGCTGGGATACAGGTAGTTTTCTTCATTCTTCTCACACTAAACCCAAAACATAGCACTATACCAGCTACTAGGAAGAAAATCAACTCTATTCCAGCCGAAACCAGGACAAGGCATCATGTAAACCATTTTTTTTTCCAACTATACTGTTTTTAGCTATTACTCACAAGAATAACAGGTGAAACTATCTCAGCCAAAGTAGCAGCTTTTAAATCAATTAAACAACACTATACCCCAAAAGGGCAAAAGGATATAACTGCCCTCATTTTAAAGATGAGTAAATATGAAGCAGAAAAATGACTCATCCAAAACCCACACCGAGTTCATGGATTATAATACGAAAATTCCTGGAAGTGAGCCTTGAATTCAGTTTGTTTCATTGGTCTTCCAGATTCTCTGCCCTAACCTGTCTAGCCAAATTAAAGTCAAGTAATTTGGATTTTAGTAAGGTCCCAGACCAAAATAAAATAAAATAAAACTATATATAGAAGGGCAAACCTTCACACCCGGAACAAAATTTTAGTTTTATTTAAATGTCTGCAGGATCGGGACCTCACTTCAGCCTTCACATAAGGCAGAAATTTTGAGTAATATTTTTCCTGCCAATTAGTTGTGGGAGCAATGTTAGGGAATGCAGTGTTCTCACATAAAAAGGCCTGGACTGGCGCCCAACAGCAATTCTGTGTCTATTTTTCCACCAAGAACCCTCTTAAAAAATAAAATGCATACTAATTTGATTATTTTTCACAAGTATTGACAATTTTAATTAGCTTGCACAAGTTGGTTGTACAACACATTAAACTTAAGCAATTCTCTAAGTGAATTTGCTAATTGAGGTGCAAGTTAAGGAACTGCTGTGATACCAAAACCAAGAAGGCAGCACACCACTTTTTTTTTTTCCTTCCTTTGCTTGCAGGTACGTGACAACTAATGTAAAAGCTGTTACTTCAGCTTAGTGTGCTGGGGACACATGAGCAGAGGGCTACGTAGCATTGCCACTTTGCACCAGTTGAGTGCTTTTGAGCTCCTGTAACGCCGAGATACCTGTAATGGTTTGGGTCTCCGAAGCGAGGGTCCTGGTTGTGGTTTGTGCTTGTGTCGATGGCACCGTTTCCTCCGACACAAACTGGACCGTACTGGTGGCCCCGGCCGCTGCACTAGTGAGCTGGCAACCGCTTTGCTTGTGCCCAACGAAGGCATCGAGGTTATTGAACTGCTGCTTGCAGATGCCACAGATGTGGATGTCGGGGGTGAGCTCCACCAGCACGGTGGTGCCGCCGGGAACTGTGGAAACAGGAGCACGGTCAAGAGCTCGTCCCGAGAAACTGCAAATGGGTGAAGCTGCCAAAAGTGCCGCACAGACATCCCGCGGACCGAACGCCCCGGCTGCGGGGGAGCCCCTTGGGGCCCGGGGCGGCCTGGCCCTGCCTAGAGCTGCGGGGGGGCGGGAAATCAGGGCACCGCGGGACCACGGCGGGACCGGCACCGGGAGAAGGGGCCGCCCGTGCCCCCGGGCACATTTCCCGAAGGCCTCAGGGTCCCGCGGAGGGTCCCAGCCGCCGCACCGCGGCACCCCCGGCCTGCGCGGGCCCGGCGCCCCAGTTCCCGGGCTACCGCCCCCCGCCAGTTTCCCGGGCTCCGCTCCCGCCTTCTTGCGCTACTCAGGTTTCGGGGCCTACGCAGGCCCCGGCTCAACTCGGCTTCCGCCGCGCGGGCCCCGGAGCGCGCATACCCCGCTGGCGCGCAGCGGCACTTACACTGCACGGGGCCGGGGAAGGCCGGCGCCGCCCCCCCGCCGCCGCCGCCGGGGTTCATGGCGGCAGGGAGCCCCACACGCCGCCTCCGCCACCTGCAAGGGGCTTATTACCGGCGGGGACGCTCTCCCCCCCGCGCCTCTCGGCCGCCGGGCGGGGGGGATGTGGAGGAGCCGAGCATGCTCAGTGGCGCGCCGAGGCTGCGGCTGCGGCCGCCCTCACCCAGCGCCGCGGTGGCCGAGAAGCGGATTCGCGGCCCGGCGTGCGATGGGGCAGTCGGCACGCGCTCAGGGGAGACGCTGGGTTTTATTTATTTATTTATTTATTTAACTTATTTCATTTCTGCCGCGGTGGGTGCTGGGTGGCAGCCGCACAAAGCTGGCACCCCCCGGCCATCGCGCCGCAGCCTCCCGCGGGCTCGGGGCAGGGCGGACCCGCTGCTCCGCCGTCGCCCCTCGCCACACCCCTCCCTCGCTGCTTCTCCCGCCTCGCAGTCGCTTAAAGCTACAGTCGCTAAAGGGCCTGCGCATGCTCTGCGAGGAAGGGTCTGGACCCGGGCGAGGGTCCTTTGACCTGGGGGCTTGATTCTTCGCATTGTACTGAGGGTGGTGAAACCCTGGCAGGGGTTGCCCAGAGAGGCGGTGGAGGCCCCATCCCTGGGAACATTCCAGGCCAGGCTGGACGGGGCTGTGAGCAACCTGATCTGGTTAGCGGTGTCCCTGCTCCTGCAGGGGGGTTGGGCTGGGTGACCTCTAGGGGTCCCTTCCAACCCAAAACATTCTATGATTCGATGCTTCTATGAAGGTGACGGGGATCGTGGGTTTGCTTGCCGAGTTTCGGATGTTTCCAAAACATCTTGATGAGGTGCCCTCCTCGGGGCTACTTGCTCCAGCATGTCCTTGTTCCAAGAGTGCCAACAATACATTCCTCTGATTAAATGTTCCTGTTATTATTTACAAAGCAAATCAAAACCGTTAAGATTTTTGAGCTGTTCTTTAACAGCCGGGCTGAGGGCTCCTGCCGCCCATCACTTTAGCATGGCCGGAGCCACCTCTCGTTCCGGCCGCCCGCGCCGGCTTCACGGGCAGGCCCTGTGCAGGACCATCCCTGACAAGCCCAAGCCACCATTACTAAACCCTGCGGCCGCCGATGCGAGGTCTGCACCTCCCGTGAGAGGCGAACTGCCCCAGGCTGGCCATCACTGTGTGCGTGGCTGTGCTAGCGGGGCCGAGGCCTCAGCCTGCTTCAGCCCTCCTTCCACCAGCAGCGTGTGTCTTAACTTAGAGCTTTAATTCGTCTAGCAGCGCTTGCAGGAGTTTGGCAACGAGTTAGGGCTGGTGGTGGGATTAAACCTTGGACTAGTAGAAGCGGTGAAAACCAGCCTCAAGTTTTGGCCTTTTCTTTGGGGTCATATGACTGGTCTTCATGCAAAATGTTTATCACTATCACACTAATAACTGTGCTGAGAACCAAACTGGTTGCATGGATGTAATTGTCAGAAAACCACTCTGATATTCCAGCTCTTTTTATCAATCATCTTCTTCAAGACTTCTCTTCTTACTGGCCATTTGTCCTCCACAAGCCCTCAACCTTTTCTTCAGTCATGCTCACCCCAAGATATTTTAATTTATAGTGTCAAATAAGACTCTGATACCCTCTGAAATCACTAGAAAGCCTCTCCATTATTTGACTGTGTTTCTGGATGTAGACCTCAGTGGGCATTAAAGGCAGATGGTGTTCCTCCAGGGTTGGAGAAAACTCTTTCCTATAAGATGACACCCCTTTTTAGGGGGGATTGACTTGTTTTGTGCATTTAGTGCTTTGCAGCAGCAAACTGGCTCAGCCGTTTTGGAGTGCCAGCTCACCGAAGGTTATGTTGCTTTGCCCTATATTAAAAATGCAGCTCTTCAGGAAAGACTCACAGCATTATGCATTCACTGGGTAGAAAATGGGAATTTGGAAGTCAAACAGCCTTTACTTCAGGTAGCTGCCTTTTGCTACTTGAATTTCACCAAGCTGTAAGACACAAAGCTCCATTTGCATGCGGTCAGTACAGATGCAGAGTTTGGCAGGTGAAGTCTCTGACAGACACATTCCACCTACGTGCGCTTTGCATCCAGTTCAGGTCCTGCTACCTTCAGACTTCTGTTAGGCGCTGATATCTCTTCGGTGCTCTGGGGTGTGCACAGTAGCAGGGAGGAAAACGCTTACCTGGCGATACAGGGGTAAAGTGGCTGCAGAGGGAGCAGAATGGGCTAATGCGGGTAACTGAAGATCATATAATGTAGACGAACACGAATGGGAAAACAAACTATTAATTCTGCTTTCTCGCTGCAAGTTTGATTTTGTCGCTGAATGGTGTTAGAGCTGTGCGGATGTAACTGTATTCATTAATAAATGCAACATAGTTTGTATATGCACTAAACATACCCAGAATTTCAAATGCCAGTTCATATTACAGATGAAGTTTTATTGTCCTGGGAAAGTGGTGTCTGCTTGACATTTCCGTTGACCCATTTTGCCAAAACAATATAGCACAGACATGGGATTGTTAGGGGGCCAAGATAAGACACAAAAGGTGATAATCCTAGTTCCGGACTTTGAAACCTGCTAACTGTGTTCGATAGCACATCATAGTGCTAGCTGCAAGGATCAGATTTATCTTGCTTCGAGACACCAGGTATACTTTAATCCAATTTTAGATTAAAAATTTGATTAACACATTAAAATACTAACGAAGAAGGAAACCAAATAAACTCCACACAATGCATATTGAACGTGGAACATTACTAGGCGTTTCAAAATTTATTCAGAATCCCTCCTCCCCCCCCCAAATAATAAAAATTAAGGATTTTACATTGATTCTGGAAATACAGATGGCTTTACGTTACATGGCTACACTGCCAGTACCTGTAAAGCACAGAAGTAGGAATATGGTTAGTGCTGATGGGACTGGTTTGGGAATATATCCAAAAGAAATTAAATCTTAGAGTAAGAGTAATCAACTTGAATCTATTTTTCCACAGTATAGATAGAGCTGTAGGTCTGAAGGCTGACTTACAACTCATTTTGCTGTTTTTTCCAGAACACCCTGACCCATTTCCAAAGCTGACAGAGTGTCTGCCTGCCTGTCTATCTACCAATTATAGTTGCAGTCACAGGTGTACTTTGGAGTACAGCATAACTTATTTTTATCGATTTCTCCCTGGGTTTAGTGCCTTTTCATTAGAATATTAGCCTGCTTTACTTGATTAGAAAAGAATAGGCGTCGTGTATTGTTAAAAGTGAATTTTCGCTTACTGAAGGGCCTGTAATGACACTTAGGCAGGCTCTGTGTCCCCTTCTGACTGCCAGAACAAACACAGCAGGGAAAGAGCATCGCAGCCGTGCGCACCCATGTGCTTGCTCTTTCAGACTGGGTGTCAGGGTAACAGTATTTAATTGATACAGGGATGGTCTGAGGTTGCACTACCGAGTCAGATATGAATGGTTTCGTGTCTGCTGCGTTACCAGCTCTTTTAGAAACATTTGCTACATTATTCAATTGGACACTGTTAACGAGATGTGTTAAATTAACTTACGGGAAAAGATTCAGAGCTAACTGTACTGCTGCAACTGCCGTCTGAAAGAGGAATTCCCTCCACCCCTTCCATCGTTCCTTCCTGCTGTCTTCCAGAAAGCGCTTGGTCAGTAGCAAACTGAATGGCTTAGCTCCCTGTGCTGGCAAGGGCTGAAGGCAATTGGAAGGAAAGTGCTCAGTCCTGGACGGCTGCTGCATTGTTCTTCCCATCTCTGGTATTTCCCAGCATACTGCAAATACAGCCTAGCTGGGAAATTTTCAGGTTTTTTTCATTGGGGAAGAGGAGGTGGAGCCAAATGAATACTTTTCATAGGGACATATGAATTTTGATAATGTCTGTGCTGGGAAGCATTTTTCACGTGCAGGCAGCTACATGCGGTTAAAAGCAGAGAGAGAGAAAGGCACCGGCACGAGAAGAACCAGTAGCTTTGAATGCAGGCGCCTGTGGTTCAAGTCCTTGGCCTTTTATACCTTAAGGGAATATTAACTGTCAAATCACTCCCTCTCTGGGTTTTGTTTTGCTTTTGTTTTATATACATGGTTAGAAGAAGAAGAAAAAACAGTCAATAGGCACTGTCTTCAATGTAATGCAGAGCTTGAAATATTAAAAAAAATGCCTCATGTCTTTGGGATAACAGCCACCTTCAGATCCACTGCTCTTTACAAGAACTCCTGACATACGGCACTTCCAAATGTAATAGTGTAAGGACGCGTCTTTAAAAACATTGGCCTTGCAGTTATGTCACCGCTTTGCACAAGAGGTTCGTAGGGGAACGTTGTCAGCAGCACGCGAGTACGTGCACAACGTGGCGTGCAGAGATCTCTGTTATCAAGCACACGTTTACAGTGAAAGCCCTCTGAGGGCTTTGTGTTTCAGCAGTGCTTAGCCTGACAAAGGCTTGATCCCGGCTTTGGCGTGAACATTGAAAACATCATTATTATCTTATTAATAACTAATAACACTTACAGATCAGGACTTTATTGAACGATGCTCTGGACGGAGAGCATTTTGCTGGATGAGGATTGATGTCTGAGAGTATAACACCGTACCGAGCACTTGAGTCATCGAGCAGCGCTCTGCTGAGATCACACTTGACACTATTTCCAGACTTTAAGGCATAAATCAGTATGCATGTGTAATCTTCATCACCCTTAACCTGACTGAAATGAAAATACTGCAGTGCTTCAGGCTCCCTACAAGTGCAATGCAAGCAAACAAGGCCCAGAAAAGACAAATGTCAATCATGAGAGAGAAAGAAAAAAATCATCAGCATAAAAGAGTCAGGCCTCATCAGAGCCTTGGAGACAAGCGTTCCTGGGCACTGTGTTGGACAGCTGTGGCCTCAGTGCTTTCCTACAGACAGACATTTATGTACAACAAGAAATGTGTAGCTTTCTACCTTCATACAGAGCTTCCATCCACCCCCCCGTCATCTGAGATCACACAGGGGCAACGTGTCCTACCTTGCAAGCTCAGAGAAAAAAAAAATCCAACCCAAACCCACTGAAGTAGTGGGAAGAGAGTTATCAGTTGAGCTAGGCAGGAGAAGAACCCTGGCATAGAGAAAACCCTCTAAAATACTATGCCATCTAGTGCTTCATTTGCCTTTCACAATAGGTGGAGGAGGATAGGTTTAAAAGAGGAAAACACCGATAGAAACCAGAGGTATAAATGCTTAAATGAACAGAACATACCAACAGGATGTGAAAAAAACCCAACGGTGTCGCAAGAAAAGAATGTAAACTTGGTTATAAGCTTGTGGTCACTGAGAGGGAAAGCTTATCTCCCTTGAAGGCCCTGGTGCGAAAACATCGCAAGTGAGATTGGAATGTGGCCTAGGGGACAGACAAAACAGAAATGTAAATTATAATTAAAAATTTCAGCCGTGGAAGATGGAGACAAATGAATGGTGGGTTTAGAGAAAAAACCCAGCCAATTAAAATAACTTGAAGATTCAAACCCCAATTTTTAACATTTCATAATTATATTGATGGATAGTGACATACACAGCAACATAAATGCACTGAGCTCAAATTAATTATGGTAAAATAATAGGTAATCTGTCTCTGTGTTGATAACATATAATTATGATGATATTTTTCAAATGTTTTAAAATAATGTCATTTCAATTCATAATGCAAGGTAGGGATTTTGCTGTTTAATGTATTTGCTATTTATACAATATTTTCAGTGTCATTGCTTTCCTCTACAATAAATAAAATCTAAATAATCAGTTAGTACCTTAATTTCCTAGTGCTGTATGGACTGTAAAATAATTCAATATGAAAATATTATTCACTGAAATAGCACATTGACAACTGTGATTAAACCTCCAATGAATACTGTAACAAAATAGAAATGTTGAGATGCCTAATTATTCATTGTCAGAAAGCAGACCTAAATCCACACAGGGGAAATTTTCAGGGGTTTATGGGGTTAACTATGCAACTGCACTTCACTGTCTCTCCTGCAATGGAAAATACACAGTTAGGATTAGAAAAGTTAGCGGTATTGTTTCAAGATTGAATTCAGTTTCTCAGGGAATTTCTGATTATCTCCAGTTGCTTCTCAGCATAAATTGTCCTTTACCCGATGCCTGGCAGCCTTGGCTGGCGCAGGCTCCCTGCTCCGATGCTGCATGCGTGGGCGGAGGTGCGGCGCGAGGGGAGAGCAAGGGGCCCCAAGGGACCAGCTGCATTGGTGGATGTGTACCCGAGCTCCCCAGTTTTGTCCCTGCCATAGCTGGGTGCACAGGCAGGCTGCAGCGGCATGGGGCTTCGGGCATGAAAATGCTGTTCCGGCATCAGACTCTAATTATCCTTAAAAAAATGTTTTATGCCCCTTTTTTTCCCCTGAGAGTTGCACGGACTTCAGATTTTTGCTGAATTGGAGTATCCCTAAACTATTTAAAATTGTAGGATTTTTTGGAAGCTTTGTAAATTTTTTTTTTTAAAATCTATTACCTGCAATTCATTTTTTTCTTTGCAAACCGTTTCCCTGCCATACCTTCCCATCCTTCCTGCACCTCTTATCTCTTTGCATTTCTGTTTCAATTTTTTTTTACTAAATGCAAATTAGCTGCTACCATAATCTGAACAAACTTTTAAAATAAACTTAGATTATTATGATGATGAATATGTCACACCTGAAAATAAACTAGTTAATTTGTGGAATATATTTCAGCACATTTTATATAAATATAAAAGTACAGTAAAACTCCACTGGGATAAACATGATAACAAATAAATGCTGGATCTAAGATTGTATGGCTCCAGTCTAATATTTAGTCATTTTTATTATTGTATTTGGGTTAAAAATGGAAAGCAGCACCAGCAGAGGGACTCCCTTGATACTCAGTGGAGTTTTGCCTGCTCCCTAGCAGGGCATAGAGGTAATTTTATTCTAGAAGCTTTTGAATGCTTTACAAGTAATAGAAACCAAGTGGGAAAAGCATATTCCATATTTTAGTTCTGACATTCTCATAGAAAAGAATATATAAAAAAAATTAAAGATTCAAAATACTTGCCTGTGATTCAGTACCTAAAGACTTTCTGGTGTTTTTCAGAATTCCCTCGAGACCTATAAATGCTTCTGAGCTAGAAGTACCCATTGTAGCTATAGTCACTTATGCCACTTTATCAAACTAACGAGCCATTGAGTGATGCTATTCCCAGGTTCAACTCTACTGGGGAGGGAAAGTAGAAAACAAAACTGAAATTTAGACAGAATGGAATTCCTAAGAGCCAGGACAACTAGAATTTATTAATTCATACCCTCCAAAGCTTACCAAAAATAATCTTCTTCCTTCAGTTTTTCCTCTATAAATCTTACCATCTTTCATGGAGCCTGTGCATATAGAAAGGACTGCAGAATTTCAGTACAAGCAATGCCTATCAATTTGCCACAAACCCACCTTTATCGGGTTTCCTCTTCGCACAGCCATGGTTTGTCAACCAAAAGGTACCGTCAGATGACAGTAAGAAGGACTTCTGCTTATATCTTAGCTATTAGAGATCAAACCACTCCAACCTGTAAATCAAAAGATTTCTTCTGCTAGATTAGCTGATGATAGATAAGACTAAAGAGAAAATTCCTTTTGTATTGCGTAATTGTACAACATTTATTAAGTACCACATCCTGGGCATTGGAGCTACAGCTCCTAACGACTGCAAGTTTCTCTTACAAGAAAAGTCCTATTCTGAGTTTAGTGGGATTATTCAAGTGAGGAAGAGCTGGGTGCGTTTCTGTGCTACTGTAGATTCCATTTGATTGCTAGAATGATAAACAAAGTATGAGAGACTTTCTTTGTATGCAAATTTTAATTAACTCAGCCATAACACAGAGAAGTACAACTCCAAATCTTCTTTGTCAGAAATAGGGTGCAAAGAACTCTGCATTTGAACTGTATGAACAAACTGCTATTTTACAAAGCAACGGAGGATATTCCAACTAGGAAATTCTATCTACTGATCTCTAATTACCAAGGTATTTAGCTTGGTCAGTCCTGATGTAAAATAATAATAATAATAATAATAATAATAATAAAAAAGTATTTTGCTTTTGCACCAGAATTTACTGCTACTATTCTTGAACTCTGTACTACCCACTGCACAAAAAATAAATAATAAAAAAAATTAAATCCTTCTGAAAGAAGGCTTTTGCTTTGTGTTCATGTCACAAAATGTTGGTAGTTTATTTTTTCAGGCGCTGAAAAGATCATGAAAAGGGTAAGAAACATGAGGGGGTAACATCTTAAGTTCCTTTAGAGTAAGATCTGCATGCAGAAATCACAGCTAAGGAAATACTATCTGAACTTCAGCTGCTCCTCGTTTTCATTTCACAATTAAATCTTTATCCTGGTAATATTCCCCATGGTCATATGTGTTTGCTTTCCAGGAATCCTGTAACAAATTCATTCATCTATTATCAGGCTTAATGAGTTTCAGCGAGTATGGCAGCATATTCATTGAAAGCAAATTTTAAATTTGCATTGAAAACTTGAACTTAATAATTAAATTTATTCAGTCAAGAATCAGAAATATAAGAGCATCTTCCTGAAGAAGGTAGAATATCAAATACATAAAACATATTTGCTCAGAATAAAATGTAGCTCCTCAAAACTATTTTCTGAACATAGATACTGAAAAAAAAGATTTTTTGATGATAAGCTCAGAAATAGACAAAAATGAAGTATCTATTGGATACGAAAAATTTTTAACCCAGATCTGTTGAGTGACCCACCTGAAAGGTCTTACAGTAATGATAAAACAGTGATGAAAATTAACGTTTCATAACTAGGATCTACTTTTGAAACAAATTGGCTGTTTGTGTTATTTTTTTATGTATTAATATAAAACATAGAGAAAAATAGAGTAATATTTTCTATGTTTTTCTTGGAAAATGGAATGTGAAACATTATCTACAGCATCTTACCTTCTCTTCTTTTCTCGTTTAGGACCAGCATAGCTCTTGCGACTTGCTGCAAAATCTGTATTTTTGAAAAAGCGTTTTGCATGGGTGTTAGTGTCCAGAAGAGGGTGCTATTTGGTTGTATTTGCAATTTTTTTTCCTGTTTATACGGAACGACTGATACAATTGAGCATACTTTGAAATCTCCTTCCACACATTATTTTATTTTAGGCTCATTAGTGTGAAATTCCATTTTAAATAGCATAGCCTAGCTCTGAAAACTTCAATGCCAGCATAAATCCTTGCTCAGCTATATTAAGCAGAACACCTAACAAGTTTAAATTCCAAAGGTCCTTTTGTGTCTTTTGACTAGTTGCTACCTGTATCTTATGATATAAAGGTAACTTCAGGTAATATAGTTGCTGTTCCCCGGGGTTTTCAGGGAATTCTCATGAAAATGAGATGCACATCTTGCAAGGATGTTTCTGTGAATGCTCACAAAGGAAAAAAAAAATCTCTGAAAAACAAGCAAAGAAATAAAAATACATTGCACACCAGACTTCACAATTTTTCAATTTAAAATAACTTGACTATTGGTATCTAATTAACAATCTCTCCCTCTTTGGAGATGAATACGTTTACCTGCATTTTGCATGTGAGGTGAAACAGAGGCAAAGGGACTTTGTGGGAGCAGGCCAGAAGCCAACATCCTTCTTCGGCTCCAGCAGCCCAGAGGAGGTGCTGCCATTTTCAGGTCCTTGCCACCGCTCCCCATGCAGGGCATTTCCACCTCCGCCACCTTACAACAGGGCAGTCATCGTAAATGCTCCCTACTCTGTTGCAGTTAACACATTTGTGTAAAGCATCTTTGCTCGCCTGGTGGATTTGGGGTGGAAGAGGTTGGGGAACAGCCAGCTCTGCTGGGGGGCTCGGGGGCTGTGGCCAGGCCAGGCTGCCTGCCCCATGGCAGCCCTTCCACCCACAGAGCTGTTGCAAAGTTACACCCTCACAGCTGAAGCTCAGATTTATAGAATGAGGACTGTCAGACACACCAACTTATGATAGCCTGTAGTAATTACTTAATAACAAGTCCTCAAGGAGATTAGGATCCACCCCAGGTTTGTGGTACACGCTTCTGGCCCCATTTTAATTGCTGGGGCAGGAGATAACTTCTCTCCTTCAGGATGACGCCTGCTCATCCAGCTCAGTCTCTATGCACTCAAAGGGGCGTTCAATTCCAGGCAAGATTTTGTCCTGTGTGATGGATCAGCGTAATGTGTAGGTACTTGTGTCAGCCTCTCTGCCCAGGCTTGGCTTTCACCCCAAGTCATTCTTTTGACTCTACTGCTAAGAGAGTCAGAGAATTACACCAACCACTTCAAAATACAAGGCTGAACATCCCAAAAGAGCGGCGGCAGCTGAGTCAGAGCAGCAGGTGAAGTTGCCAGGTGGGGATGAGGAGCAGCACATAGGGCAGCCCTGAGGCTCAGGGACAGGGGGAGAGTTACCATCTATTTATGGAGATTTAAGATTTTGTATCGCCAAATCTTTCAGTCATGCTGAAATTCAAAAAGAACTCAACATGACAAATATGTTACCTAAAACCCCCTTCATCTTAAGCATCTTCAGAGTTTGATTGTGGTTTATAAGAGTAAACACCTACTATCCACCCTATAAAAAGTATTGTTTTCCTTGGAAAGCCTGGGGAGCAAGCTTAAATTTTTAATTGTTACTGAATTAGATTCAGCAGCTTCTGTGGGCTACTTCTTTAACAGTATCTAGCCATGATTCATAAGCCACTTACACATACAGCTAAGCATAAAATAGTTGGTTGCCTTTTACTTTTTGAGGAAAAAAAAACCCTGCAAATTTTTCTAGCTGACATTCTTTGTAAATCAGCAAAAGTTTGCGTGGGACATTTCGGGTAGAAGAGATCAACATTTTCTAGAATTTATGGGACGAACCAGTGTTGTGTGGGGTTCACATTAGTGATGCCTCCTATTTATGTTCAACAAAACCTGAACTTGTCCATGTTGTGGCGCCTTTGCTTCTTGGTTTGTGCTGCAGCTGTTCTGTGCTGTAGGTAAAAGGAAAGGTTTTAATTAAAACTGACACTGCTGCACCTTGTACTGCTGGTGACAGTCCTGTTGAAAAGTATCATGAGAAGTGTGGAAGCCCACTGTATGAGCCTGCCCTCCTGTTTGCATCCCAGCATTAATGTGCTTCTCAATCTGGCAAGTGAAAACATCCCTTGTCATTTTTTTTTTTTGATGGAAAATGACTTTTCTGACAAAAATCACCGTGCAAAACATGCAAACAAATTTTTTTTTATTGCTAATTTTGGCCGAAGACTGAAGGAAAAAAAGGTCATTCAGTGCTTTTGAAACCATCAGCAAACGAGGACGTTCTCCATCAGTTCCCAGCAAAATGTTTCCAGCTTTTCAAGCAAAAATAAAACAAGTTCACAGATTTAACTTTTCCGATTAAAAATCAATTTTTCACAGAAAACCATTCTGATTAGTTTTAATGAGAGGTAAGGAATCGTAAATGACATCCTGTGTCTACAAATTATGCATTTGGGTTCAGAGCTGCCCTGCAGCCTCCATTTAACACCAGAAGGACCCGGTTCACATCTTGTTCTGTACCACTTTGACATTTCAAGGATTCACAGGAGCCAGTTTACTGCAGGGCAATGCCCATTAACCCTGCCTAGCAGGGCACGGGAATTCTCAATTACACGATGCCATGCGCCCTCTCCCCATCCTCTTTTCCATTTAAAGCTTCACTTTTCCGTTAGAAAGGAATTAAAATATTTACAGGAAACCATTGCATGGTGTAACTGTGCAGAGTCACCACAGCGATTTTATATCCTGTTACTGTGTCCGCAGCATTTGAGGCTTTGCTGTGCAAAAGGGAATCTGCCGAGAGACCCAGCAATCTTTAGCTGTAACACTGCCCCATATGGACTTCATTAGCCTATAATTTCCTAATGTATGTCAGAGATGAAGCTTAAATGATCCTAAATTGTGGGGAAGAAGGCATGGCTTAAAACTACATTTTCTCCCCAACTCATTTTGTGCACTCAGCCAATAAAGAAAAAAATTATTCCTGATTGCATTATTTCTAATTGTAAATATAATTATGAATGCATAAACTAAACCACTGAGGCATGCATTTAATTCTGAAACCTGAAGTCATAATTCTACCAACATATTATAGTGAAATAGCAAAGGGTTTCCTACTGTTAAGAAATTGAAAAACTTCTGTATCTTCTCTTATTCTGATAACAATAGTTTTTGTTTACTGCTGCTCAAAGGCATACTCAAAAAGTGACCAAATTCAGAGAAGAAAACCACACCAACAATTATTTAATAAACATAAATTATTTGAAAATATTCTGGGGAAGTGTGTAATGACTGACTTTCTTTAGTGTCCCATATTTGCCAAGAAGAGCAGAGATACTGGACACAACAGTGAGTGGACAAGGTCTGGCTGAAGGTAGGACACCAGCCTGTGGCCGGAGCCAGTAGCAACATTTGTACATTTTTATATGTTCTCATTTTTATATGTTCTTACACTCTTGACCGTACAGGCAGAAACAGAAAGTCCTCGCCTGGAGGAGTTTACAGCCCCTGTAAGATCAAAATCCAGTGAACTGGCAGAGAAGAAAATGAATGAGATGACTAAAGAGAGATTTCTCATTTGCTTTCACAATT
The DNA here is from genome assembly GCA_034008185.1 of Gorsachius magnificus. Classification (NCBI taxonomy): domain Eukaryota; kingdom Metazoa; phylum Chordata; class Aves; order Pelecaniformes; family Ardeidae; genus Gorsachius; species Gorsachius magnificus. The sequence continues at coordinate 19,104,259 of CM067091.1, forward strand.
CTTTTTTTTTTTTTTTTTTTTTAATTGAACATTCAACTGCCAGAAGTTATCCAAACCCACTATTCCCCCCTGCCCCCCTCAGATCCCACCAGTTTGGAAACAGTGTTGTAATCTGGAAGGCACGTAAGGGAGCATGGAAATTCCACAGCCACTTGATCAATCCTTAACTTAAAGACATTGTTTAGTCTGCAGCGGCCACGCCATGCTGCGGTGGTGCGAGCCCCGAATGATATACATGATTCCTACATCTTGTTCAGAGACCCCTCCAAATTGCTGGGATAAATAGCACAAGAGAAACCTCAGGGCATTTTTTCCTGTTAAATGGGAAGCCAAACAAAGCAGCTGATATTCGTAGATCAAGTGCATAACTGGTGAAGAGAGAAAAAAATACAAGGGCTGACCATGGCCTATTATCACTTCATTACATGATATTTATGTTACATGAGCATTTGGTGGCATCAGGCAGGATCCATGGCTTCACTGTACAAGGTGCTGAACAAATACAAGAGACAGTCTGTCTCCTAAAAACCTTGCAAAATAACTGTAAGATGGCAAACAACTAAGACCATATGGACATGTAAAGCAATAGTAGGAAGCAGGAATCAGCACAGCAGTTCGGCGTGACGTGAGTTTTGATCTGCTTAGGAGTTGAATGGATTCAGGCTACAGTTGATAAGCTTATCTTGAAGTAAGACAGAAGTTCGGCTGCTGAAATTCCTACCGTTTCGCTGTCATTATACAGCTGAAAGTCAAGAACTGTCAAATTACATGAATAATATCTATCCATATTTAATACAGCGAACTGTTGACAATTGCCTCTCATCATCCTTCCCTTCAGTGCCTGAGCCCCATGAAACAGTTAGAAATGATCAGACTGAATATAGGCAAATCTGTGGCCACATAACCACGCTCCAGATAAGAAACTCACGGTGTCTAAAATGGAGAAAAAGGGGAGATAGCAGCAAACACAAAAAACTAGAGAGATAATCCTTCCTGGACCACAGCAAGGAAAAGCGTTGGAGATTGTGCTGACACTACTGATGTTACAAATACTACGAGGCTAAGGATAATGCAGACTAGACTTTTTTTCCCCTCCCCATTTAGAAACAATCACATTATATCTTCTTATAAGATATGAGAAAGATTGTTATCTTGCATAATGAAAACCAAATGACAGGCAGATAAACTTAGTAGCTGTTTATAAAGTCTTGTACAGTATTCTCAATGGTATACAGATAAGGAAATCACATAATTGAAATGGCTACAAACAGCATTAAAAAGGCATATAAGAAGAAAATAAGGAGATCAAATGCAGAAGGCAGACAAATTTTAGATTACTGATGGAGGCGTTCTTGTTAGGCAGTTTGATTTCTCACAGGAGTTGAGCACCTCTTTCTCCTCTAGGCATGTGTTGTCTGAACTCACAGCCCCACTGCCCTCCTTCAGTGACCCCCATCATCCTCACTCATCTGGGAGGACTTGAGGCTTGACGATGTGGCTCCTGGAACGACCCCCAGGTTTGCCTTTTATTTTAAACTCTTTGCCTTTTTGCGTCTTCAAGGATATCTTTGCTTGAGCATCTTCAGAAAGAGTAAATGGAAGGCACTAGCTGCTGCTTACTGTTCTCTGAAGAAATTGAAAAATTCAAGTCCTTTCCTATCTAAATAAGCAGCAATGTATTTTCTTAACTTTCTCAAGTACAGAAATACCAGGGAAACATTTTTAACTGTAGGTAGAACCACAGCATGAGAGTTTCTGCTCTGAGGCAGATTTAAGCTGAAAGCACGTTGTTAATGTGAGATTTGATGGAGTTCTCAGACCTCACAGTCAAACGCAAGCTGAAGTCAGAGGGCCTATGCTGTGTGGTCCAGAGCAATATCTCAAAGGAGCTAGAATTCAGGTCAAAGTGGAAGACCTTACACTGCAATAATCTTCTCTAATTAGAGAAGAAAAAAAGAATTCAGCTGGACAAATGAGCTAAAATCAGAAGAATCTTGAACAAACATCTCAAGCATTAATCATTGATGTAGAAAGAAGAAGAAAATCATCAAAATAATTGAGCAATTGCAGACAAATACCACAATGCCTTGTTTTGCCAAAGTCTCATCATTGGAAATGTATATGTCTGATTTCCAGGTTTATTAATGAAACAAAAAGGCATCTACAATAGATAAATAATACATCATATGGAATTCACACAGTCTATTTATAATAGAGATCAGTGACACCTATCAACTCATATTAAATCACTTCATGCATATTTTGCCTAGTCTGCACTTTGTCAATCTCTGCTTCCTATTTCATTGCTGTAGTAGCTACATTTAAGGAAGAAGTAACGCACAGACCAGTTGAAAGAGGTCATTTAAAAAATCCCTGAAAGAACGTTTAAAAGAACAGCAAAACCCAGCCATACTTATACAATTTGACGATAGTAGTGCTGCATCACCTTTTACTTTTTACAGACATTTAATGACTGAGTTCCGACGTTATGGCTGTACAGCAGGTATTCAGCTTCCAGACCGGCAAGTCAGAATTAAGGTCATACAATGAATCGAGATCGCGGAGTGAGTCAGCGGCAGGTTCGCGCCTACAATTGGGGTATCCAACCTTCTGAGCTGTAAAACTGAAGCATCTTCCATCCCTGACGCGTGTCCTGGTGAAAAAACATGGGATGAAGTGGGTTCTTTGAAAAGAAGTTTATTTTTGAGTTCCTATAAACATCACCATTATAACATAACTTGGGTTTAGAAACATCCTTCAAAAACAGCATAAATAAGTTATTTTGCAGAAGAATTATTTACCATAAGAAGAGATGGAAATTTATAAATCAGTTCAGAGATCTGTAGGGAAAAAGTTAATAGTTACATCATGAGAAATGGAGTCTAAGGAAGCTGAAAACCTGGATTTTGCATGCAGCATTTAAAATATAATTAGTGATCTAACATAAATAGACGTCACTGGCTGTAGTAATGTCTGTGGCAAATAAATAACAGTCGAACACAATAAAACTCCCTGTAATGTACTCCGTTGTAATATTGATGGCAGCATATGGCAAACATCTGACAGCTGTTAAACAGATGTGGCAATTAGCAAACCTTATGGTCATGCTGTTAAGATTATTATGCAACACGTTCTCCAGTAAAATTAGATGACTTCCTACTTTCTGTAGCTTCACACATGTGGAGTACTAGTCTAATGTCCCATTTAGGCAATATTGTTAGCTAATGTCTGCTAACCCATATTTTTTTAGTTGATGCCTCATAGAAGATTTAGACAAATCCAGAATTTAAACAAGAACAATATCAATTCAGCTGTGTAGCAGATACTTCAATTATAATAGCTAATGGACAAATTGAGAGATAAAAAGACTTTTCTATCATGTTGAAATTCAATGAACAGTTTTCAATTAGGCTCTGAGTATAAAAGGGAAAAAAGAAAGATACTTTTCCTTGATGTTAACATTGCGGGAAAAGATGAGAGTAACTTCGCTTTTTCATTATACAGAAGAGGTGCATATAATGATGCATATTTAAATTATAAATCAGGTCACTATCTGCCAAATGAAAGCAATATCAATTAGAGCTAAGGTGGATCAGGCTTTAAAACTCCTTATATTTAATGACAAAAGTATGACTGTTACCCTCACCCAGCCAACAAAGGGATAATTTAAGGCAGTAAGAAATCAAAGAGTGATGTCACAAAAATAAGCCCTCACAGCTTTTTGGATAGTATTATTATAATTAATAGACTTCCAATGACTTTTTTTTTGCAGGTTATGGGCTTTCACAAAAGCATTTATTGCAGGCATAAAATATAAAACTCTAAAGAGTGGGTTTGACTAAGGTTGACTTGAGGGTCCTTAGCCTTTCTACTACAGTAATTCCTGTACAATAATAGTTTCATTTATAGGCTCAATTTATAACGTTGAATTTATGCCAGTTCATCTGATATCAATCATGATAATAGCATGATCTATTGTATGTCACTTGTGCTAATGCAAATTAAATATCATTACATTACAAAAAAGCCCGATGTTAAAATAACATTAAGTGTGTAACTTTAACCAAAAAAATTAAGGATGAATTAGCAATTTGGGGTGAGCATATATACAGATAATAAATGTAAAACCATGCATATCTTATATATAAAATTATAGACATGCTGAAAAAGGAAAAGCTAAGCAAAATATAAAATTGATTAAGGCTTGAGTAGCAAGATTAACACTGATTTTTCCCCCTTCATTGTAGTTAAGGTCGAGTAGCAAGCAGTTTATTATCTTTCTTTTTAACCACTGTGGTTTTCAGCCTCCGTCTTTGACACATGAGTATTAGGAATCAGGTTTTAAAAAAACTTCAGATCTGCAAAAACAGCCCTTTGAAAACCCCTATGTCTTTATAAATTACATACTTACACACTTACTGTTGTATATATGCATTTTGGTGTAAAACAATCCAATTCACATGTCAATTGAAATGATTTATAAGTACAGCTAGATAATATTGTTCTAAGATTGAAGTGCACCCAAAGATTTTTTTTGAAAATTGTAAAAAAATTGTTTTCTTCTCTTGTTATTTTTAAGATTCAGTGTCACTAAAGTCTGTTCTTTCTTACTTGCAAAAGTGGCAGGACACCCTGCCTAGATTAAGTAAGATACATTTCTATACATAATTGCAGGAAATTTTCCACAGGAAATTTGAGAATATCTGAAATATTTGTGACAACCTTTATGCTAAAAATTCGCTGCACTTGTAGGCAGAATAAGCGTTTATCAGCTGTGTCTCTGAGAGTTAGACGTCGTTTACACAGTTTAAAACACCTAGCATGGATTGTTTGCATTATCTGCTTGAAACGAGGAGTGAGATTACTTTGCTTGAAAAAGTTGTTTGTGAATTCTCCTGGCCTTGGAAGTTCTGCAGATCCAATTACATTTCTTGGTTATAGATTAGACGTGGGGACTTTTTTTTTAAAAGATACTTGCAATGATAAAATATTGCCCGTTCTATTATAGCAGGATCCGTGGCCCTCGTTAATGGGGTTCCAGTAAAGCTCCCACTGACATTATTTTTATTACTCTGCGATGGTTGTACCTCCCTCCCTTTCGTTATAATGACCGAGCATTTTGCAATCATTAGTATGCCCACCTGTTTATTGATGGTTATTAAAACATCAGGAAATGCTACTGCTTTCCTTTACTGATAGGGAAATGAAGCACCCGGGGCCCAAGTCGCACAGAAAGCAACTGTGAAAAGAAAAGTGACCGCGAACCTCCCAAATCCCCAGCGAACGCAGAGTTCCTCTCTTCTTTCTGGGAACCTTCATGGAAAAAAAGCAAATAATTTTTCAAGTTGTGGCTGCTCCAGTTATGCTGAGGTTGGCTCGTGTTTTAATGTGATACCTGTCTCTCCTTCCTGATGCCTGGAAGGGAGGAAACATGAAACCCAGTCCTTGCAATATGCTCTGCCGCGCTTTATAGTTGGGTTCAGCACCTCTGGGCAATACTTTTCCCATTGACCAAGTTTTGCATACTTACCTGCACTCCTTATAGGTGTTTAGAAGAAACTCAGAAGATCAAACCTAGCAAGAGGCTTTGCACATCTCCTGTTACCCAACAGACTGCTCGCCGAAGGCATGTTCATTATTTCACATTTTTCCTCCTTCAAATGGCGGCGTTGTTTGTTGCAGAAGCAGAACTGACACTCTTCACCCTTCATCGCTACAGATGTTAGAGGTATTCTTTAATGTTGGAAGGAAACACAAGCCTCCTAATGGAGATCTTGGCAGCTAAGTGAAAGGAAAATAGATTGTTTTAAAATATATTTATAGGTCTTTTAACATATATATATGCTCTGACAGTGATTTGGGAGTTTAGAAAGTCTATTATTAAATTGTTTTAAAATCTGTGTTTATGAAGTCTCATGCACTTCTTTTGTTTCCTACTTTATGTATTAAAATGCTGGGCTTTCAATTGCATTTGAACATCCTTCAGCCTACTTTCATGTACATTTTGAAAATTTTATCCAAAGTTAAAATAAACTCAGTGCTTGTGCTCAATTTAACTCTTTGCCACAAGTTGAAGCCAAGTGTTTAACAGCTTTCAAAAAGGCCTTAGATGTTCATTTACATTTATATATGAGTAATTTTAAGTCTGTATGTCCATGACATAACAATTCTTCAGATGATAAGGCGACCAGTAAACGATACCCACATGTACTCTTGCGCTTGGTCTATACATCTGCTAAACTTTAAAGAAGTGAGCGGATCTCTGCTCACATTATGAAAGTTCAAACACGCGGAAATATCTGCCAGGTTAGGAAAATGGTTATGAAGAAACCTTTATTCCAGCTTCTGCCCAATGCAAGACGTTTCATATTAGATAGTGTCAGAATAAACCAGTTGCAAGATTTTTCTTGTGGCTTTCCCTCTAACATTAAGTACAAGCTGGTGTCAGGTACAAGAAACTTGAACCATGCATCTGGCTCCAGACAGGAATTCTGCTGTGGCAACATACCAAAATGATACCTTAGAAAATGCAAAGTTTCTGAGGTGGCTTCACTTTCCAGAGGAGGCTGACACACCGAATCAAACCCTTCTAAATACGTCCTGTATTTTCCATTAATTATTTAATGTGCAAATAATTTATTAGGTGAATTTAGCCCCCTTTTTGTTCTCACAGATTGCCCCTGAGCATTTTTGAGTTTTCTTTTTGAAATTATTAACTGGGTACTTTTTATGAGTAATTTTTAGGACCAGATTCCCCACAATGCTAAACTGTTCAAACCTGCCTGTACTACACGTGAGGGGCCTCTGTACTGCTGTATGGGTGTGACAGGTCTGGGTTTTGCCCATTACTCATACACTTCAAGAAAGGGTGGCAGAGCTTCATCATACCTAATTCCCTGCCCTAGAGGACCCTCTAATAACTCTAAACTTGCAAGAGGAGCCAGCAGCAGAGGCAGACATGAACCTGACTGTCATGACCCAGTAGATGGCTGGTTCAGTGCCTTCTGTTCACTGCTGGGGAGCACTGGGAATCCTGCCCTGAATCTGCAAATTGATGCAAATAGCTCACTGAGGGTATTTGGCCTGAAATATAAGCAGAGGACATCCTTTGCAATAACCTCCTTGGAATGCTGCATTGCTGTAAATAAAAATCAGGGCTTATGGTATTGCGAAAGCCACAAAACATGGCAATAGCCATCTGACGGTGCTCATTTTCCTATTTGACAAGAGGATCGGAAACACGTCTTTAAGTAGTGGATAGAAAACTCAGAGCTAGCAGCAAACAAGTAACTGTCCAAAACTCTTAGGTAGGTCATAGATATATGTTTCCTCAGGATTCATATTTGGTTGGTAGAAGCAGCAAATGCACTCACAGCTAATTCCATTCATTGGGAAATAAGAACAGAAAGAAGATGGAATGGAAAAGAGCAGCATCAAAAGTGCCAGCACCAGGAAGAGATAAAACCAAATCAGTATTCAAATTACATGCATGTCTCAATTTTGCTTTGTATTTGTGTCACTATTTTGAAAAGCCCAAATTATGCTCATAAAAACTTAAGCTATCCATACATATGTATGAAAGTATTCAGCTTCAGCACGGTTGATACAGACAAATCTGGTAGTAGGTTTCTTTTCAGGTTGTGAGAAGCAAATAATAATCAAGTGTAGTTGAGTTGTGTGAGATATTGGAGTCCTGGAACCACCTCCTTTGTCTTGTTCTTCTCCAAGAGACATGGAAAAGTTATGTATGTATTTTGCTGCCCCATCCAGGGGCTCATTCCAGTTTTCTGTGAAGACAGTGGCAAATGGTGATTGAAGTCAATGCACAGGACCAAAGTCTTTGTTAATATCCTGCTACAATAATTCATGCTTGCCCACAATGCGTAACATAGGTACCTCAGGAATTTGAAGATTGAGCAGTTCATGTAGGATGGCTTTTACAGATCAGAAATGGCGCACATGCTGCGTTGTAATGTTGTAACGGATATTTTGTAAGGTATGACAGAAACCCCATCTCACATTATCTAGTATGTCTGGGGTCTGCTGGGTGCAGATTTCTCAGAGCCATGGCCTCCCATTGTCATCTCATTTAGGATGGCTCACGCTATCCTCCCATCTTCAGACTAGACCTTGAGTTGCGTTAAGAGGGGTTTAAGAGATCTGAGTAGATCTGCTGTGTTTAATCAGTGCAATTCTCTTTAAGGCTATAAAATTACTAACCAGAGATCCAACACTGTCATATTTGTTCATTTAAAAGGTCTTTTAGAGAAATCACCTCTTAAAAACATTATTTATATATGTATATATGTGTTCATCTTACCTGATACATAATCGTCTTCCAAATAGAGATGCTTCTCACAGACCAGTTGAAGAGCCTCCTTCCATGCCAGCGCACAGGGACAGTCTGCCCCCTTCTCTTCAGAAGCCTTTCTGACATTTCTCTTCTCTAGATCTTCAATGTACAAAATAGTTGTATCACATCAGCTTTGAAAAATATTATTCACTTCTACTTACCCCAGCCATTTGCCAACAGTGTGCATATCTGGAAAACACTATTTTATTATATGCTCATTTTTCAAATCATTCCCATTTACATATGATCATTGTGATTGTACTAGAGAGTCTTAAAATGCAGATGTACAGTGACTTTCCCTTAGTGCACAGGTAAAAATCTGTGCTCATAAATTGGTTACAAATTGGCTCTCATAGCATAATTTCATATCAGCATTACATCCCTCACAAAGACTAGTTAGGATTTCTTGGTATTTTCTTTATTTTTATTATGTCTGGAACTTGAATCTTTTGCCTGATACAACTTCTGCTCAGTGAGTAACATTTTTATATATTTTTATTTTATTTTTGTGCGCTAGTATGCAGGACATCGAGTCACAGATCAAGATCTCACCAAGCTGTACAAACACAGATCATACAGACAGCGCCTGCCCCAGAGAGCAATATTTTAGAAGGGATTTTATAAAAATAGAATTAAAGTTTACCAAAAGGCCTGAGAAGGCAGCCCATTTATACACCTGCAGCAATTACATTTTGGCAGCGCACTCCTGAGATGTATGTACATTTGCAGAACGTCCTCGCTGCGGTAGAGACTGTGGATAATAAGAGACACATCTGCACCGTCTCCTCAAAACTGTTCACCTTTGAATATAAAGTGCAAGGATATAATAAGACAATAATAATATTTAGCAATTCTGTAGCTCTTTACAACTTCCAAGGACTATAAAACACACACTGATTAATCCTCGCAGCACCCCAGTGAGGAAGGCAAGTTCCCTCTCCCATGTACATCTTCCTGGCAAGGCAAGATTGTCCCCTGCAGTGTATCATCCAGCACTTTCGCCACAGTGGAATAGGTCTCGCCTTGACGAAACATGCATTTTTTTTCTCTTTTTTATTAGGATACTCACCTTAAACGTCTCATTCCATAAAAATGGGAAAAGGTTATTCACACAGAAACATAGGCAGCCTAAAATATGGGCTGAAATGTGCCTGTTTAAAGTATTTATGTTGATAAGAAAAAAATGATGGGAGCATATGCTACAGAAAATAAAAAGTAAGAAACAAGTGCAGATGAAGATGACTAGAAATAATATGTCAGTGATACCCATGTCACGAAAAACTAGAAGACTGATGATCTGTATGACTGAGAGGAAGCAAGTGGGCGGCGAGAGCAGAAAAGGGCTGTCAACCATGAAGATAATGTTCAAGGACCCACGCTTTAGATTTTCAAAGCTGAGTAAAGAAGTAAGTTGCATAGTTCCAAATAAAATGAGTAGAATTTGCATGTATTTCAAGTCAAAATCGCATAGGGGGAGAGATTTCAAATAAAATATATTACGACGTGCAGTATTCACAATGGACAGCATCAAGTAGAGACGACAGAAGCTGAAGGCAACTGGTGAGCAAATATCCAAATTGAGATGTCTCTGCTATTTACTTTTCCCATTCAAACTGACCGGATGAATTCCTAGAATCACAGAATCAACTCGTAATTGAGGGTTTGAGTCTACCCCCTTAATCTTCTTTAACAGAAGCAAAAGAAAAAAAAAAGACAAGATACTGGAGATGACTGACTCTCCCAGCTTGTCCACCCTCACTTCAACTCTTACAACATTGCCACTTTTAAAATATATTCAGTGATGTGGCTGATAGTAAACATGGATAAGTGGAATTCATCTGCTTCCTATTTGAACACTATAGTGTCACATATTGTAAATGTTGAACAGATGATTATACCTATGCTTTTATTTGTCACTGCATCAGGACTCCTCGGCCTCCTCTTCCTACAAACACCTTAAGGGTCTTCTCCATGCTGTCTTTCATATATGAAAGGCAAAGGATTCACAGCTGCTCCTTCTTCTTTCTTTTTGCTTTGGAAGATCCATTTCTATTGAAACTACTACAAGAAGTTGCCCAGTGTTTGAAAGCCACATCAGTTTGAGAGCTTTGAAACTAGTTTATAGATTTCAAGGAAAATCAGCAGAAATTTATAAAGCCAGTAACAAGTTTATTAAACTAATAACTTTGACTGCTTTCTCTAACTTTTATAACTGAATTGTCTTAGGCTGCAGCCCCCAGTTTTGATTAGAGACTAATAATATAAATATTCAATAATAACAACCGTAATAAAAATGTGTAACATAACTCCACCCCTTCCTTCAGGAAAATTTTATTCCACTGAATGATTGCAAAGTAGCCTCAATTTTAAGCACCTCTGCTTCAATCTTCAGTATATTTCTTAGGAAGATTAGAATATTCTCCCCTGTTCTGTGATGAATTAACTGTGTTTGGTCGTATTTTTTGAGGGGGGCAGGGGGAATTACAATATCACTATATGCACAAGAGATCAAATGTATGATTAAAAATATTTATAATACTGATGTGGAAAAGAATGATATGTTAAACAGATAAGCATATAATAATGCATGTCTTACCCATAAAATTTAATTTATCCCTTGGGCAGGGCATAAACTTTGCTCAAGAACAACATGTTTTCCATCTATAGATTGCAGAGCTAAACTGCTTAATTTTACAGCAAATTGATCACTGCTGTAATATTTCAGGAGCAAAATGATCCTCAACAGTCAGTTCAGTTTCAAAAGCCAAAATTTATAGTTCTGCTTCTGATTTAGTGATAAGGTTTTTTAACATATTGGGCATTCCATCACTTTCTATCGGGAGTCAGCGTTGAACCAACAAAGAAATATTTTTTGAAATCAACAACAACAACAACAACAATAAAAAAAGGAACATAAATAATATACATCCAACTGACAGAAGAGTTTAATATTCCCTTCAGACTGGTAGGAAATTACTCAGATTCCTGTCCTTGTAAACATGTGTCCTGGCCCGCAGAGATGTGCTCTATGCCGCATGGGTGGAATCACACAGGCTCCAGAGCCCAACTGCCTTCCTGAGCACTAAGGAAACGATTTCATTTATTTTCCCAAGTGGCTAAACTTCATTTTACCCAATGCAAATAAAATTTAGTAGATCTAAAGTTATTTGACACTTTTGATATGTTTAAAATAAATGTAGAGAGATTTAATGATGTGAAAGTTCATGACTCAGTAAAGATTGCTCCCTAGCTGGGGTCTGAGGATAGACACCTATAAAATCAAATTATTATAATCACAGGAGTCATGAGAAAAAAGTAGGCCCTGCTGAGCTCTATTCACTGAGTTTTTGCATTCATTATACTCCTTCTAGTTATGAAACAAAGGGACGAGGTAGGCTGAAATCTCAAAAGGTTTTATCAAGTAATTCTTTGCAGCAGCATTTTGTGATTACTATGGCGAATTTTTAGAAATCCGATTCGTATGCCAAGAGAAGAGGAGAAAGACACAGCTTCTTCATTACCTCAATGTGGTAGCAAATGCACATTTTTGAACAATAACCCCCAAAATTATAGACACTGGAAAACCAGAAGTAAATGCATGGATTATATTTGTTGTGTTTACCAGAGAGCGTCATCCAGCTACCTCTGGAGGAAGTTACTGCGAAAAGTATCTAACTTAAAGACATTATGCGTGATGCAGAGGTCAGCTTTCAAAAGGCTAACTCCCACTGACGTATGTTGTGTGTGATTTAGGAGAGAAACAGCTTTAAAAATCCTCCTTAAACATACATACATCCTCCATCCATTTCGATACCTAATCAGCAATACTGTGTGGTTATATTTGTTGAGTGGCACATATTTACACACAAGAGAACATGTATATGGCTGGTTTATAATCAAGAAGATTATTTCCCAAAGCTGCTATTGCTGTTATGCATATATCTGCCCACTGACCTGGGACACACTGAATGGAGACACAGTAATTAGGTCGTTTGCTTGGGCCTGATATTTCTTTGGAGGCTTAAAGGGTAAAATGTCTCTGTGCACAGTGCAGAGTGTGATGCTATATTTTTCGTGTTTGTGCTTTATAATAAAAACAAGGGAAAGGAAAGGATCAAATGCCAACATTTTTTGTGAGGAAAACAATAATTATGGGTGCATATTTCACCTGCAATTATTTACAACTGGAGTTTAGATCAGGGAGATGTCTAAATCCTTGATGGAAGCTCACAGTCAGCGATGCAGACGCTTTGTCTGGCCACAGTCTGTTCGGCTCAATGGGATTATGCTGGGGAAGAAGATGCCAAGCACTCTGGCTCCCTTTAAAAACTGAGGCAGAAGATTTCAGTTACAGGCTGAACTGATTTAAATGTACATGTTCGCCTTCAGTCCGTTACATCCATTAGCTGGCTGAGCATGTAAACCCTCCCCACTTTTTTGCTAATAAGCACTTACACAGATATTTTAGAAACACGGGTCCATATCCTCAACTTGTGGAGTTTTACTGAGAATAGTGGATAAAAGGTGATTTACGTTAGCCAATGGTTCAAAGGCATTTTCTGAGGCTCAAAATTCAGCTTTGGAAATACATGCAAGATTTCTAATGGAAGAACACACTAGAGGTTGTCGATCTTCTTTTAATTACAGAGTTAAGTATAGGAAATCCTTTACCAATCAGTTGCAATTAAAGAAGAACTGTCTGTGGACAATTTAGTGGATTTGTTTTACTTCGCATCATCTTTCTCAGGTGGTTTTCACATAAAATTCCTTCTTCAGGTTTTAAGTTTTACAATTGTGTTCAAAAACCCCATTAGCTCTCCTGGAACCAGGTTCTATAGAAATCCACAGCAAGAGACAGCTCCAGCATGAACGAGTGTAAAACCTGGGCTGCGTTCCAATTAACTCCGTGTCCGTGTGCTCAGAATTGTCCATTTACAAGTAGCCTCAAAAACCCAGGAATACATTGGTGGTCATAAATCACGTACTGTAATTATGCTTGCCAATGGATGTCCAGCAAAATATGCACTTGTAATGACTGTGTATGCACCCAAATCTCAAGGTGAAAATCAGGTGAAATTGCTGTGTATCAAGCCCACAATTTGAAATTCAAAATACATATCAAGTCCAGACTCCTGTGAAAACAGGTTCACATTTGCTTAGTAGGTTCACGAACCTTAACCAAACGTTTCAGTGAACCAGATCATGGTTTTGAAAGTGCCATCCCAAACCTAGTTTCCTATCAGAGATGTTTTCTGGCTGTGTTGGCACAGCGGTAAGGACAGGGTTAGCTCCCCTTTACCTTTTTCCCTCTTTCATGCTTTTGTGCAATTCTTGGGTTCTTCAGTTCCCTCCCGCTGTATCCCAGACTGCGTGCTCTCCTTGCATGAAATGCTCTCCGTCTACATCTGTGTTATTATTCCCTCTAAACTTTCTTTGTTACCTGCTCTGTCTCCTATTATTTCTCCTGTGTCATCAAAACCTGACTCGGTGCAGCCTGCCAATTAGCCTTTGTCTGTCAGCACATTCATCAGCATCCTGAAGAGTGATGGTGAATGGCAGCGCCGGGAAGTGCGATCCGAGAGGCAGCCGGGTGTCCTTGCACACAGCTATACCATTACCAATGAAGTGCTGGGATGCGGCTTAGATTTCCTAGAGACAAAACTTTTGGTAAGAAGCAGAATCAAATGAGTAACAAATGAAACAGGATGAATTACAAGAGAAGCTGTTTCAAAATGAACAGCTAAGTGCACAGAACTTTCCTGCATTTAAAACAGACTGTTATGAATATGGACCTTCTATGTATGCAAAGTAAAAAAGCCTGACATAGATATTTCCAGGAAACAAAGAGTATTAATGGTGTAATCTGATATTACATACCCGCAAGTGAGTAATGCAAATAAAGCTGCTTCTGTACTTGTTACGGGGAAAATAATATGACTTTGGTATAAAACACACATTGCATTCTTTTGTGGAAATATATAAGTATGCATTATTCAAAATTCAAATATTAATGATCACATAAATATTCTATGATCTTGGCTATTACTTTCAGAACAAACATTTTAATTTTAAGATGTCATATTTGTAAAAGCTGTATTTTGAGTAAGAAAGAGAGAGAGAAAGAGCGAGGCAGACCCTTTTAAAGGTGTCTCAGTGTCTTGCCATGGTACCTTTGCTTAGCAAATACATGGCGTGTTTAAATTTCTTTTAGCTCTACAATGTTCACCTGCTTAAACATTTGCCGTGCTACCATTGAAAAAAAAAAGTATAGGAAGAAATAAAAAGTGTGTGTTTAGATGAACTGTGGATGTCTGAAAGTGCATGCCAGTAGGCAGAATTAGATTTATGAGGCTGGGTTTATGTGTTTAAGCTTCAGAGCAAACTTCAAGGGTATGTATGACCAGAGAAGTGGGATTATACGAGTAGCCTATAAAACTATATCCTCCTATCGCTACATCTTTGCTAAGGGACATTTCCAAATTAATCAGAAAGTAAAGCAAAATAATAAATTATAAAATATTAAGCACAAATGAGACTTTTGACTTGTCTAGACAGTCTGGATCAGATTTTCAAAGGAAAGGTATAAGAAGATTTTATTCATGCCAAAAGTCAGCTTTTGTATATGCAAATGGAGAGTTATTAGGAATGTTGTAAGTGGATTTCCAGATATTATTTCAAAATCAGCCTGCCAGATCTGAATGAGCTAGATTTTCCAAGTAGTCAACACATGCCCTTGCAGCCAGATTCCCAGAAGAGCTCAGCAATGGTATCACAGTGGGGTGGGATCTATGAAGCACTTTGAAAAAGCTGGCTCTTACTTATTTAATTAAATAGAAACAAAGTGCTTATGGAAATCTCTAGTTTGTTGTGAGCAATAAACATATAGAAACTGTCCCTAAGGGGTTTTGAAAATTTACATGTAAGTCTTATCTCTATTAATATTTGTTGATCCTGGTCAGTTCCCAGGGCTATCTGAGGAATGAAAGTGCCTTGCAGATGTTTATGGTGGGACCTTGAACCCTTTGGGGGTCTGGAGCACCTGGTGAAGATCACTCCATTGCTTTCTCGTGAAGTGCATAAAGTCCCAGCTGCACAAACTGGCATGACAGAGAGAAAGACCAGCCTAGTATCTCTCCTGGAAGGTCTTTAATCATTCTCATCCTTCTTGGCCTCTGTTGCCAGAGCATGTAGGGGGAATACAGGCTGCAGCGTCCCCAGAAGCACAGGCGAGTGGAGGCACGCTCCCCCCGCTGATCCAGGAGCTGCTGTGTGTTTCATCCTTGAGGTTGTGTGCCTGGTCCTGAGGAGCCAGTCAAAGTCCTGGGCATTGAGCTGCACAGGCACCCCCCTGACTTTTTATCTCTCCTGATTGTGCATAACACAGCACAAAGATCGTTAGTGTGAAAGACACCAATGTGTTGTCTTCTGCCCACCATTTCGTTACTTAGTTGTAAAAATACAATCCACAGTCTCACTTTATATTTAGAAATCATTATGCTTCAATAGCTTGTTTTATTATGGCTTTCTTGATCAGCATTCATTTATTTGCACCCTTAGCATCACTGTTTCCTTGTGGTACGATACAGCATGCTTTGAAAGCGTTCTCCGAGAGGAAGAAGCCATTTCAAGGAGCTTAGCAGAGGCTCTGATTTTCAAAAGAGTTGGGATTTGGTTGGATGTATAAAAGAATATCTAATTAGTGCACATATCTGTCACAGTGATAAACAGGGTTAGTTATAATCATTTGTATGCACAGAGGTAAGAAGTCACTTCTAATACTGTTAAAAATATTGAAAAGTCAATCTCAGGAAGGTTTCCACGGGGACCAGGGGGACTATTTAAGAAACAAGATGCCTGGAGAAAGATGTATCAGAATAAGATTTTGTGACAACCTATGCATATAGATACTGCGCACACTTTGGTGACCACCACCACGGTTACATCAGGCTGGGTATACACGGAGTGTTTGGCACGCAGGTCTGCCTTTGGCAGTGCGGAGCTGGAACAAGCCCAGGAGCTGTGGGGGGCTCCTACAGGTTCCTTGTGCACTCCATGTCTTCTCTTCACGTTCCTCCTGCCTCGCTCTTTTTGGGTAAAGTGCAATCCCCTGCAGGCTGGGGATAAGCCCTGAGCTCCACAGGCCCCAAAACTACATTTGGTTTGCCTTGGGTGAGCATCCAGGCTGCACCAGGTAATGAATGCCTATGACCAAGGAAAATGGTGAACCTTTCAATTCTCGCCTGATGTCATGCAGAAATAATTTTCCTCACCTCAGCATGCTTCTCTTTGCCACGTTTGTGTTAATTGTGAGGTTTTCACTTATTTGCTTATCATTCTGTGCCTTCCCCTTTGTCCATGCAGTGAATGTGTGCATATTACGCAATATTTTATGTCACTGGACTTTACATCGTCTACAAATTCTTGGCAGAAATCTATATCAGCCAGTGACTGGTTAGCAAAATTAAGAAATGCTTCTTGTATTTGCTCTACAGAGAAGTGCTGGTTAGCATTCTCTATAAAATGAGTGATCAGCATACTGATAGCAGGAGCTTTTTATTGCCTAACACCGCCTGGGTAAAACTAGACTTCAGGCTTGCAGGAATAATTCTTCAGCCAGTGGGGTGGTCTCCATGTTCATGCTGTTAGCATCTGAAACCACTGCTGACCAAATGGTGCTCAACAGGGTCACACCTCAAGGATGCAATTCATTTTCCTTATAATTACTGTTCTGTTCTCAGAGCGCAGGCAGTCTCTTTAAAGACAGTTTATCTGCAGGTTCAGTAAAACCACTCAAAACCACTGAAGAAACTTCGCATGACCACAGGCTGGATGGGGGGGAACTACATCTCTCCTAGTGGGTTGCTTCCTATTAGCAGCTCTTTGGTGGATGCAGTATTTAACACCAAATCTATTTGGCAGAGAAGGAAAATTTTTTCACTGAAAGGGTTGTCAAGCACTGGAAGGGACTGCCCAGGGCAGTGGTCGAGTCCCCATCCCTGGAGGTATTTAAAAGCCAGGCAGATGAGGTGCTTAGGGACAGGGTTCAGTGGTGGGATGGCAGGGTTAGGGTAATGGTTGGACATGATGATCTTAAAGGTCTTTTCCAACCTAACGATTCGATGATTCTGTGATGGTGAAAGAAGCACAGCGGTCACCAGCTACTTTAACTGATTTACAAGCCTGAAGTTTGTATTAGATTGCTGTAATCTGCTTCAGGTGCACAAACTGGCAGCTTGGTCTGCTCAACACTGGTCAGGGAATTGAAAGTTTGAGAACATTTCTGACAGTATTTCAGCCCCAAATGACAGAAGCTTGCAGGGAGTGGCTGCTGCTGGGAGCTTTCACTCACGTCCAAATCAGAAGCAAGAAATAAAGTCCTTCCACTTGTGAATCTCCCTCAGAATCAAAATCCTCCAGGGTAGGTTTTGGTCTGGTCATTCGAACCTGACTTACACATAAATTCAAAAGTATTTGAGACCGAATATCAGGTATTGACCCTTCCAGTGTCTCTAGTTCTGACACTGTTGGCTTCTCCCAGACCAGATTTATGTGATGCATCGGCTTTCTGTGCAGCAGGCAGCACACAATTCTGCCTTACGTTTTACCTTTGCATTTTCATCTCCTGTAATTCCTTCTGATACATTTCACCACATGATCTTCAGATAGGATTTGTATTTGCTCTTGGGCTCTTTCTACTGTCCTACATATGTCAGGAACTTTTTGCAGAGTCAAACTATCTTCCCTGAAGAATTTTCTATTGTCATCACTTCTGAGCCCCGCTACAGTTGCTGCCCCTGTTAATTCCCTTAAAAAGATATTCAGTTCTGTGTCACCAGCAGCTCTGTATTGTACTGGCTATCCTCCATGAGCTGCCTATAGCTTCCTTTGGCACACAATATAAAACATATTTTCTGGACATAAAAATCATACAACGTGGGTGATAGATTGCATACATAAATACAGATATTAAAACCTTAATTTGTAATTAGCTAGTTATTTGTGTATTTCTCTGGAGATACTCTTTGTTAAATATTGTAAATACTATGCATTTGATAGAATAGCGGTTATTTTCCTTACTCCTCCAAGTAAGTACAAGCATTGCATTCTTTATACATTTCTGTGTACCTGCTTTTTCAGCCTAGAATTGTAACACAGTACATTATAGAAGAGAGATTTTCATAGACACAAATGGGAATTAAGTGTCCAATTCAATTGACTTTTAATTGGAGTTGAACAACTACAAAGCTTTTGAAGAACTCTGCTACACTGAACCTCTTAATTTAGCCTGAACCTGTTTGTTGATGAAAATCCCAGCTCCTAGGCAGCAGTAGGAAAAGGTTTCCTTTTGCTCTGGTAGCCACATTATCACTCACAAAATGTCCAAGGAGCTTGGTCTTAGTAAAGTTCATATCTGGCTGAGAAATAAAGTTATTCTAATTTTTTACTTAATGGTCAGGTAATATAGATATGTTATGACAGTTGGCAGGAAACTCAAACATTTCTCTCTGTTTTAGCAAATAAGTTGTTATATGTTTCATTCAAACGTGATTTCCTGTTACTAAAAATCTCCCTGTTTTGTAGTGGAAATGGACAATTTCTACCTAAAGTGGGGATATTTTGAGTAAAAAAATATTTTAAAGTTATTTCTTCGAATGATAGTTGTAGACATTGTATGTACCTTAATAAAATCCAGGTGCTGATTAAAATAATTATAGAAAGTTTTGTAACTTCTTCCAATTCTTTTTGATCTGTAATCTTCTTGATGCATATATAAATCTTTAATATATCAGAAAGGCAAATATCAAAACCAAAACTGTTACTGGTGAGGAGTCAAAAAAGGGGAGTATATTTTGCCTGCTCTGATGATAAAAAGATGACCGGTATTTTAGAGATTCTGGCTTAAGTCACAGAAGATTTCCTAAAACAAGGCTAAGGCAGAAATGCATTTTTTTCAACATTGTCTCTCATTGTTTTCTCAACTCCTTCACATGTCACAACATTATTTTAAGACAACTTCATGTTTGCTTTCATTTCTATTAGTTTGGTACCTGAGGTAGCGGTGCAGTGGTTGTTTACCAGGTGCTGTGTTCAGTTCCTGGACAAAAGGCAGTCCTCCACGGGTTGATAATATGTCTGGCATCTGCACATGTACATCAAATGCATATTTTACTTTCTTCCTTTGTATTCCACGTATACTGCAGCAGATAAGACTAGACAAATGCACTTTCATTGACAAAGACTCACAGAATGCTTTGGGGTAGAAAGGATATTTGGTGATGGTATCTTGCATAGTTTGTCCCCTCTGCACCACGGCAGGATTGATTGCTTTATCACTAAATGATCCCTGATGGATGAGTATTGGGTCTAGGCATCAGTTAGAAGTGAGGATGATAATTCAGTTTTACTGATGCGACTGAAAGGGGAAGTTAATCTATTAAATTGTTTAGAAGTTTTACAATTTCCCATAAAGTGTTTAAAGCAGAGCTTCTCAACCTTTGCCACTGCATGACCTACTCTTTCTTCTTATCCTCCTTTTTATCCATGCATATAGCACGGAATTAACCTGGTGGCCTCCAGTATAGCATTGAGGGAGGCAAGGTGATTTTCCCCCCTGTTAAGGACATAAAGGACCTCATATACAGATCAAAAGGAACGGGGAGATTTGTTGTAAGAGTTACAAATTATAGGAGCTAGTAGTAATCTGAGGTGGTTTGTGTCACATCTAATGTCTGGGCTTGGACAGCACCTCTGTGGGAGCATGGTCTTGGATCCTCGTCTCGATCAGGGTGCATTCCCCGGTTTGCTCTCATGTGCATGAGGTTCTTGCAAGACACCTCCATGTGGAAGGGCTTTAGGACCCCCTGGCATGACTATCCAGCCTGGCACGCTCAGGGGCATGGGTACCATCCTGCGGCTGACTCCTGGAAACGTCTATCCAAAATACTTCACAGCGCTGGCTGGCTGGCATGTGGGGTCACACCAGCCCAGTCCAGTTGTCCTGTGACAGGGAGGAACAGAGTGAGAACTGGGCCTTTTGGAGACACAGCTTTTTCCCTGGAATGATGTTGCTCTGTGCCACCTCAAAGGCAGCACTTGTGCAAAGCCACCCCAGCCCCAGAATGATGAGGCACAGGGACAGATGCAAATGAGAGAAAATTAGAATAAAAGAAATTAATATTTGACACATACAAGCATATGCACATAAATATAAATACATTTATATCTAAAATCAGATAGTTTTTCCCCAGAGTGAGTGAGCTGTATTTGCTGCTTGGGTTGTGCCGTCACTCGTGAAGATGATTGTAGAGCCCCTCAAATTACAGTGCAGCCTCCTACCCATGCTGGTACCACCCATTTTCCCAATGTGTCTAACGTTGATTAGGAAGGTCTCTGAAAGCTTGGCAGAGGAAAAAGCCAGAGGACAGAATTATAATAATGGAGAAAGACAAAGATACGGAAGAAAGGGAATGAATATTATCAGCACGCTACATTTTTGTGCAAGAAGTCAGAGAGTATTAAGCTGTTTGGAATAACGCGACTGACAACTGTCATGAAGAAAATTTGCCAGTGTTGGACTCCACCCCATTATGTCATATCTGACATAAATGCAAACATTTGTTTGAAATGGGCCAGGGATGAGATTCATCAGAAACCAATGGAAGAGTACCCTGCTGTTTGAAGATCAGTGAGAATTACCACAGAAAAGTTATCTGATCTGCCAACAAGTTACCAGATTGCTGTTTCCCCTATTAACTGGGTTAGAAAGCTTCTCAGAGAAGATGAAAACTGAATAATGAAAAGGTGAGAAACTATTTAAAAATAAACATACAAGCCAAACAGTTGACTTGACGGCATGGTGTAGTAGAGGATGGATCGCTCAGACAGAAAATGGTCACAAACCAAAGCTCCTCTGTGGATAGTTTGTCCTCTTAATGAGCTGAGCAGGCCTTATCTAACATGTGCTTAGTTATCACTAGCAATGCAGGATTAGGTCAATTAATAGAGCTATCTGGGTATTTTTTTGCCTGAACAGGTTTTCACTGGAAATTGCTGATTATTTAAACCCATTTATTGTGTGGAAATGTGTCAGTTTTGAGTAATTGTTTGTCAGGACAATTTCTTGAGTTTCAAGGAGATTTTCTGGTCAAAAGCAAAATAAACCTCAGATCCAATAGTAGGTAAGACACTCACCAGCAACGGAGATGTGAGTTCAACTGCCCCCGTGATGTTGACTGCTTGTTAAAATTCATCCATTGTAGGTTCTCCTTCCTCAGAGCAAATAGAGAGAGAAAAATTAACTAGAAATCAGAATATCTGCAGTATTTCTTCCAGCACAGAAGGTATCAGACTTTTGCATTCTCTGTACCTGTTCTGGTTACATCGCGGTGAGAGGCAACCGCTATCCATTCCCTCATTTTCACCTCTCCTTCATAAAGCTCACTGCCCTCTCTGGACTTAGCAAGAAGAAAGGGGACACCGTCCAACAGCCACTTTCTCAGGTTCAGGAGAAAAATATTTGTTTCTGATTTTGTTGCCAGGTGAAGCAGAAACCTGGTACTGCTGTTCCCTTCTCAGCAGGCTGAGAGGTGTGCTAATGGATCCAGGAGAGCACTGTGCTAAGTTAGTTGCAGATAATGCTCTGTCCATGAGGACGCGCTGGTCAGATAGGTGGGAGATAGGCAATACTCCCTCATCACATTCATTTCAACAGCAACCACCAACTATTACAATTCTCCTTTCCGTCCTTGCACTGGCCAATGTGCAGGTGAATAATTGTGAATAATTTGAAAAAAATCACTGTTTGGGGATGTATTTCTGCCATTTCCAGAGATGAAGACACAGAGGTATTGTGTCCTCCTCCTCCTCCTCCTCCCCCAGACACAGACTTCCTTCTAAAGTGGAACCAGATAGCGCTGGTCCATTCCCATGGGCACCACTAAGACATGTGTAGGTGAGTGTTGCCCTGGAGAATATCTTCTTTCCGAGCTTACTAAATTGATACAAGCAGGACACTCTTTTGGAATGGTAATTTTGCTTTCTGAACTAGCATTTATGTGATCTCTGTACCAATACTTACCCGCAGATCATCAATGCACTGGGGAAAACATGTGGGATCTTCAGAAACTATTTTTAGGCTGTGATAACAAAATCAGAATTATGGTCACTATTCAGGGAACAAACAAAAATTCTCCCAGAGTAAACATACTGTAAAAATAAATAAAAATGTCTAAATAACTAAAATTGTCTGCTAGCTCAAAGCCTCAATTCATCCTTTGCAGACCTCCAGATTACTCAATGGAGAAAGAATCAATAGAAATGACAATAAATAAATTTATGGAATAAAATATGGGTCAGATAAAGTAAAACTCTTGACTGCAACTTTGCCTCAAACTGAGCAGAACCTTTTTCAAGTTTCAGAAAAGTTTGAATAATTTTTTCTAGAAGTGAATAAAATTTCTGCTGTTCCTTTACTCCCCGATTCAAGTGGAGATTTTAAACAATATGGTGAGCAAAATGTTGTAAGTAACAGAGAACATGAAAGGACATCAAAGGTTCAGGGAATGAGGGAAGAGTCTGAGATTCAAAAGATCTGGGTTCAGTTTGAAGCACTATTTCCTGAGCTGCTTAGAGACTGGGCAGAATAATTCATTGCTGAAACCTTAATTTCCTTTTCAGACCTTGTTTATTTAGAGTATAGGAGAATCTGGCTGCAGAGAGGGGTGCACTGAATCCCTTACTACTGTTGTAACAAACCAACAATAATAATAATTGCTATTTTTTGTCTCTGTGTGGCAATTTTGCACTCTCAGGCTTAGAGGGTTATTTTCTTCTATGTATACAGTTCTACAGTTATTCAGTAGACTTGCAGATTAAGTGCCAGCTCATTCCTATGTGCTCTGATATTTGCACACACTCAAATCAGATAAACAGTTATAAAATTCTGACTCAGCACACATTCAGATTTAGGAGTTTTAACTCAATCTGAACCCATAAACCTTTTGGATTTCACCCTTAGAATCAAAGGAAATGAAATGCTGACGCTATTCAGTATTTATAGTTGTTGGTTGACAGACAGCTGCAAGGCACAGCGCTTGGTACGCGCATACTGAACACTATTTTGTTCCCAAGCCAGCCCTTCAGTTTGGTGGCTTCGCCGACCGTACATCTTCCCCTCTGTGCTGACGGTGCTTTTGGACTGCGCTCACTACCTCTATCCTGCCATTGCGGTCTGAAAAACTGAATATCCCATACCAAATTTTCATTTTTGCCCACCTCTCTTGCGGGGAATAGAAGGCTCTCCGGGACAACAGGCTGCTGGCATCCTGGCAGGAGTCCCTGGGGAGCTCAGGTGTGTGCTCATGGCACACATGCCATTAGAGGGCAGTCAACGCTGCTTCCAGTAGCCTCTCATGTCATCTGTTTCTCTGCCATGTTTAATAGGCTTTGTCTGGTTCAGGGCAAACCCCATTAGGCATGAAAAGGCAGAGCTATGTAAAGGAATTTGCACTGACAGCCTGTTAAATGAATAAGATTCTGCAGGATAGTGGGATTCAGCTGTTTTGGAAAAAAATATACACACACAGACACACATTTTACATTTTTTTCTCTTTTTTTTGTCAGTATAAAAATAGGATCTCAGTTTGCCGAATGTATTCTTAGCTGCACTCTGCTATCATTCATTGCTAACATTGCAATTGCTGTTTTCTCTGTGTTGGCCCAACCACATAAAATAATACTCCCATGGCATTGTAAAACACATACTTTCTGCCATGTCTTCTGATACTTTGATTTTACAGAATTGTACAAATACATCTTGTCAAAAAATACTCCTGGGGTTGTAGCAATTAATCACGCAAGCGGTCTGTTATACCTCTAAGAGCTCACTTGCACGTGCAGGAGGACCTCAGACTCTTCCAGAGGACTGGCTGAAGCCCCGCGCAGCCTGGCAGCTCAAGTCAAGGCCTTCGCGCTCAGTCACACGTAGTTTCACCCACGATCATCAGGCTTGCATGTTTAAGATGAGACAGAAGTGTGAGAATGACAAAGTAAAAGCGTATAGTTACAGATGTGTAGTTTAAATAATTTAAGCATCACATGCTGGTGATGTGAATGTAAGTGTGTTTCAGTCTGGCCATAACTCCAAATGATAGAGGCTCAAGAAAAAGGGTCCTTTAAGTGCATTTCTGTTTCTACAGATCTTGTCACTGACACCACACGCAGCTGGTGTAGTTAAGATTAGGACTGCAATTATTTTTTGCTGACTCTGTCAGTTTGAGCTTTTCTAGCGGAATTTCTCTAGAGGGCAGTAAGGATTCAAAGCTGCCTCAGTATAAATATATATTTTTTTTTTGTAGAAATGACAGATCATCTTTGCACAGCAGTAAAGGTTACAAGAGTGGGTGCACATGTTGCAGTGTAGGGTAGAACAGCTAAAAGCACATAAAGCATACTGTACACTCTTCCTTCTCATAGCATCACCCAGGCTGATATTTTATTGCACATTTGTATTCTAAATTACTTAAAGTATTCTGCTTTTAATCTTGATGAGAAAGGGCCTTTTTGTTGGGGAAGATTCAGTTCGGGTTAGTGGAGGCTATGGTAACAGGGATATTAATTGGAAAAATAAGTCAAGGGTCCAACTGGAAACCTTTGGTTAACACACTGCAGGGCTGAGACTAGGATTATTTCTGTGACTCCTACGTGCTACTTCCAGAAAATTGGGGAGACTCTAGCTAGGCCTGGGTCCAAATAAAGTGTATTGTCGTCATTGTCTGGCTCCAATGTTGTGTTTAACCATGGTGAATATAAGAATACATGTATAACGCCTGCTGCAAAGGATATAACGCCTGCCAGATTCTCACAAATTAGGTAGGCTTACTGGCAAGAAAGACATGAGGTAACGCCGAGGGTATGAAAGTTTTGGAACTCTCTTGTACCATCCCCATCATCTTTGCACACCCTACTTGAAAGTGATGCAGCGAAGGCACCTAAGGAGATTAAATCCCCTTTAACACCTTATAAATCTCATATATCCCTTAGGAAAACAGTGTGTAATGAGTTCCATGCAACTGCTCTTTTGAAGGGTTCGTAGCCCTTTTCTCCTTGTCTTGTCCGTATATCTAGTTTTGAAGCCTCCGGAAACAAAGCAGAAAATTGTATTAAGTCCTGCAGATCCAGTTCTTCTAGCTTTACTGTCAGTGGGTAGTACCATGGCCTCCCAGCCAGGACATGAGAGGTAAAAGCAGCAGGGTGTACGCGTGTATATTTTCAATCCTGTGATGACTGTACTGCAGTAGCAGCTCTGTGTCAAGATACTTAAGGCACCCCTAGCTGCATGTGTGGTCATTTGTGTGCTCAGCGCTGTCCTAATGAGGTACAAGCTTCTGTGTCTTGTGTCTGGATGAGCTGAAATGCAGGAATAGAGTCTCTGCACCCATTCCAACAGCCGTATTCTTTAGAGTCTCCCATTCCTTGCTGTCTCTATTCCTATGACCTGATGGTATTGTATTTTAAACATGGAAAGGCTCTGGAAGTATTTTATAAAGTTCTTCCAAGACAGACTAAAGCTTTCTACTGGATCTGCTGGTGTGCAACTGGCCACAATATAAAGTAAGAAGTGTGTATGATGAATATAGAGGAAGTTGAGTTCTTGCCTTCATTGTACTTAATCCTACTGGGTTAGCAGAGCAGAAGATCCAGCATAAGAATCTTGGATACAGTCGAGCAAGCTAAGGTTCAGTCAGGACACACCAAAGACCATGCTGGAAGACAGGTGGCCAGAGAAGTTTGTCAACAATTACATCATGGCCAATACTGGATAATAAGGAGCCCCTCCTTAAATCGGAAATTGAAGCTGTTTATTGGTCTTGATGATACCATAAAAAACAAAAGATCTTTGTGTCATTCAATCATATCTTTACATAACATAATAGAGGCTATCTCTATTTCAAGGTAATAACCATCACCACTGATTTTAAATAGGGCAGGTGTGGTTAAATTTGAGCCGTGTTGTTTTCAGTCAGATGCAGGCAGGCTCATGTTTCTGCAGGTGCCCGTTTTGTCCGTATAATGAGACGTAAAGCTCAGAGGTATGAGAGGTATAATCAGACATAAAACTCTAAAGCACCGTTGTTTACGGTGCCTAAACAAAACAGTTGAACCCTAAAATTTGAGTTCACCTTGGTGTGCAGATTTGGAGAACCTAACTGAAAATCTGATTTTAATCCCGTAGTTCAGGGGAGCCTATGGATTTCTTATCTCTGTTATAGCAACAAGCTTCACCAAATACAGTTTGCTCAGGAATTTGCAACAGCGACTGCTACTGCTTGCTAATTTTTTATTCATTTCCAAGACACACTTAGAGACGAAGGTATGTGTCCATCCCTTCCTTTCTCATCTTTGCTGTATTTTAATACAAACTATTGTATTTTAATACAAACTCCTTCCTTCCAAGCACCATCTCCAGACCTCTCAACTACTTACATTTTAACTGCTTACCCACCTACCTGACTCGTTTTCATCTCTTTCAAGTCAGACCTCTCCAGGCACCATGTTGCTCCTGGTCCCTGAACGCTCAACGCACAGACTGCTCCGGAGTGGAGCTGCCGAAGGATCTTGCAGTCACTGGATTGCCACTGTGTGCCCCAGGCAGGCACTTAACCCACAGCTTAGGCAAGGGCTCTACAAAGGAACCAGGGAGCTGCCTCTGCACATCACATCTGAGTGGTTCACACACCAGCCGTAGTATGCTATCGTGTTTTGAGAACCTCAGACATACATCGTCATCAACATATGTGCAAGTGTTATGCCAAAAATTAAAGTCTGGGGCAAAAATATCAGTGGGGCACTTTAAATAAACAACCAAGGCACAACTTTTCAAAACAACTAGTTCAAACGGAAAATTGGAATGCTATGGACAATGTGAGAGTGGGCTAGATTTTATTGTAAGATTATGTTTTTAAGGAATACTAAATTTAGGATCTAAAGATGTTCATACTTGAATATATTTAAATAATTACTCTGTAAAATATTCATCCTACAATCTGTATTCTTGCTTTTCAGGTGTCTTAGCATCTAACAAATCAGTATTCCTGACCTTAAAAATTATGTTTCTTGCCTGAAACAAATTTAAACAATAATGTAAGATGCCATAAAACTTGAAACCTCCTATGTTAAGTCAAGAGGAGATTCATTCAAGATAATTCCTTCCATATTTGCAAGAGAATTTGGAGGTTTTTAGCTGAGCTTCATCTAGAATTTTCACCTGAGACCTCTTACTTTTCCTCTCACTGGCCAAGTGTCCCCTTTTAGGCTGTAGTGTGGCAAGCACATTTTAGGTGTGGGTTGACAAACATATTTTAAGCAGCCCCACAGCTCATTTCAGACTCGGTGCTCTGACAGTTCTGCTGGTGCAGTTGTTTGCGCAACCACTTATGGAACCATACTGAAGATCTGATCTCGAGTAAAACCAATCCAGGTTAATTCATCAATCTGTCACTGGGAGAAAGGGCACTAATGGAAAAGGTGCTTGATACTAGAAATGACGTCAGGAATGGTTTCCTGACCCATAGACAGGTTTTGAAGTTAGAACTTTCCCCTAGTCAACAGTGACACAGAATAGACACTCTTCTAGGATTGTCATGAAAAATGGGTCATAGCCTTGTGGTTTGGTTCTCACTAGGGCACCCAAAGTGACAGCTACACAATGGTGAAAAAAATCTGTCCCCTTTTCACCCAACACATTGCATGTGATGAAGATCATCATCGTGCGTTTACATCAAAAGTACTCGGGGAGCTCTCACTCCCCCGTTAGGTTATTTGGTACGAGCAGTGAGGCTCATAAATAGGGTTAGAAGTACCCCTTCGAAAGAGGAATATCCACCTAAAATAGATCTATTTCAAAGGCAGTGGCCCAAGAGCAATTGCTGTTTGGGGTCCTCAATATAATTCAAACCACACTGTCTCCCAGAAAAAGCTTTTTGTTAAGGGGCTATGATTTTAAGAGGGCTTTATACCCCATATGTGCACTATGGATCATGGAACTAGGAAGCAGTAAAAGTTGAGTACAGCTAGTATACCAGGGACTGACAGCATTATGACTTTTATCAGTTGTGTGAGAAATAAGTCCAGTCTTAGCAAGACAGTTAAGCCAATATGACCATGCTCCTATGCTACAGATTTATGGTACACAGTCCACCCTATAAAGCAATTGTTTAGAAACCAAGGGCTTGAAAACCCTTGTTCGGACAAGTAGTCCTTGTTCTCAAGTTCCATTGAACTTCCTTTGCTTGAGCCAGAGCAGTCCCAAAAAACAAAGCACCAGACAAGTAAGCAGACAGTGAGAGACCCAGGGCAACAAACATACAGCCCTTTGTGTCCTAGGGTAGTCCAGCTTGCCTTGCAGAAGCATGTAAAGCAATACACCAAACGTTATGAATTAATCATCTGGAAGATACAGGGACCAGCAGAGCAGACCTGGACCAGCTTATTCTTAGCCCTACCAATGACATCTTCTGTTGCTCATGCCTCAGTTCTCCCACCTGTATATCTGCATGGGTAAAGCTATTTTGCAAAGCCCTTTTATAATTGTAAATGAAAAACATATAAATGCCAAGTGTTGTTGTAATGAAAAGTATTTTCCTGGGCTGTTCAGAATCAGTGGGAAATCCATATTGGACACTGCTCCTGGAATGCTATTTCAGTGGCACTTTTACAGAAAGAGTGCTTTTCTCCAAAAATATAAAGTCTTGAAAGGATAAAGTAGATCAAGTTTAGTGGTTCAGGATCAGTCAGTTACTCAATGTTACTGCAGTTAGAAGGAGGTGAAGGGAAGATGGGTGATTTCAGCAAGGTACCTACAGGGAGATGTGTGCCAGGATTCAAGCCTGGTGATTCATAAGCTGTTCATCAGTAGCTGTTAAATATCTGCTTTTTGCCAACGCTCACTGTTTCAGTCTGCCAAAGATACTGGATAAACAGTTGCTGTAAAAAATTTATAGTTTCTCTGGGGAAAACAAAAGCTTTTTGTGGCATAATACAACATCATAAATTAAAACTTTTTAAATTAAGAAGTTACATCATGTTTTGATGTAATGTGATGTGGCAGGTCATGCTTTTAATTTTAATAAACTCAAAAAAAAGAGAGAGAGATTGAGATTTGGGAATATAAATATTGTTTCTGAACCTATAACATCTCTCGTTGGAGGCCAGCGAAGCAGGTTCACCTCTGCCATCTGGGTTCAAGTCTTATTTCAGCAAAACAATTTGAAATGACTTCTGGAGGTATCAGCATCAGTTAATGAACTGAATTTCCACTCCACAGACCTTCCAGGAAATTGCCAAACAGCATTAGCACTTCTATAGTATTTGTCATACTTAGGTATTGCTGTCCTTTAAAAAGCACTGTCATCTCCAGCTTACCTTTTCTGAAATGTCCTGTAACTTTCAGGTATCTTCAGTTTTAAAAATTCCAGTATGAGAGACCCAGGACTGTATTCCAGTGGTTCTTACAGTAAGTGCCCACACATTTCAGGAGCAATTGCAGGGCTCCACGTGCATCTCTGAATAGCCGGTCCTTAAACAGAGGCATCTCACTTTGGAATTCAAAAATGAAAGCCATCGTGTTAGCAGTCACTTGAAGATGCAGGTCTTTTTGGCATCTTAAGGTTATGACAGAGAGCAGAATTCACGGATCTTTAAACTGATGTGAGCTTTCAGCATGTCTAAGACTAGGCCTGCAATTAGGTACAGAAAGGTCTTCTACCTTACGAACAGTGGACCTGGGTCCTCTTTTTCTTTTCTAGTGGGAAAAAAAAAAGTAATTTTTTTTTATGCATGAGCTAGCACAAAGGAGATATTAACCTTGATTTTAACTGTTGGTCACTGCCATAAGAAATGTAAAGGGTCAGGCATATTGCAGGACTGCGCAAAGGGGAAATAATCACCTATTCAGCATTTTACCTCTCGAATTTTATTCATTTTTCTTTCAGCTCAGTCACTGAAAGATGAGATCTGAACCCTGCATTTATTTAGTCATATTTGAAACGATTTTACTAGATGGCCATTGCTCTGTTCTCACTTACTTGGTCTGATTTCACCAGATGTGACTCCCGGAGGGGGATTGCCCTCATTGCAGGTTGGCTTTGGCTGCGGAGGGATCCTGGAGCTCTCACTGCCTCCCTTGGCAGAAACTTGGCACTTTCTGGAGGAGTCTTGCATAAGCCTTGTGAGAATGAAATAGGAAATGACTACTGTAACACAGCTGAGTAATGCGGTTCATTTCAAGCCGCTCAGACAACCACCGCACCCTCTGCTAAGCCTGAGGTAATTGGTTTGGGGCTGTTCAGGGCACTTGCCTTTCATTCTCCTTTCTGATTTCTCTTTTCAGTCCTCTTATTTATTTTCCTAATAGTTCATTTTTCCATTCTAACTCTCATTTTTGTATTTTTAATCATATTCGGAATAGAGGAAAAAGGGTGACCCATTGTCCTCATAAGTGACATCTAGTCTATGACTTGACTGACAGGAGGTACCATTAGAATAAGCATCCCTTCTCTGACTGAGACTATCCATGTTAACATTTCTGTACTCTGGGCTATATATTTGATCTTACATAGCTGTAAATTATGAGTGACTCCATCAAAGTCAGAGGCATTACTCCAGTGCTAACACGGCGTAGGTCAGCTCAGATTCATGCTTTCAGGATTTCAGATGTCTCACTAGGGCTCCTGTTGTGTTGCTGGCCACTTCTGTCATTCAGTCATGTATGTGGTTAGAGCGAGCTGGCAAAAGTACCTGATACATGAGCTTCTCACAAGAATCGTTGCCTTGAATTTCTTGAAGATCAGGTTCACACTGGCATTGAACTTGGCTATGGAGACAGAATTGTACAGTGCATTACTACCTTGTAAGTCATATCAAGGCAATATTAAAACACAAAAAAAGTTAAACAAAACATCTGAAATAATTTTCTCTGTGTACACAGAGTATGTCTCCTTGGGGTAAATCTGATCTTTCAATTCAGAGTTCACATGAAAGGTAAACTACTGGAGACAGAGAAAGTTCAACATGATCAGCTGAAAACAACAGGCCGTTACCAAAGTTAAAATGTAAGTAGGAAAATGAGTTTTGCCTTCAGTTCTCCAATTTTACACTCATGTTCTATGACTGGTTTCTGTACTGGTAATTTCATTACATCAGAGAACGGCTTGGAATGAAGGCTGAAGGGTTAGAAGAGGGCTCTGTGGGAAGGGAGGAGGAATGCATAGTTTTGATTCATGTGAGAAGGAATGTGCTCACTAGGAATAAAGTTTACAAAACTCATTTTAGGAGTTACAAAACCACAATGAGATCAAAACTTGCATGATCAGCCTAACTGTTGGAAAACAGAGTAAGTAGCTGCAGAAGTTGGTACGTAGGGAAAGTGGGGAGGGTCAAAGGTGGGGGAGCACTTAAGTCTCTTTGTAACTGATAGAAAACAGAAAAAAGGTTTTTAAGAACTTCATCCTTCGTAGTCTTTTAGATAATGAGAACATAAAACGTCTGGTTCTCATCTTTTTTACACTTATGTAAAATTAGGATCAACTCAACAAGTTAATGGAGTTACATAGGTTTAAATCTGGCATAAGTGAGATAAGAAACAGACCCATCAGTTCATTAAGGACTTCATTAACTGGGACTGGAATATCTTGCAGAGCCTGTGTTCCTGCAAATAAAAACATGCGTTTGAGGCCACAAGAAGGTATTCTGCATGCCCTAATGTCTATGTCTATGTGTACAACTAGCTGCCTATTTTAAAGTCAAAAGCTAGAGGGCTCTGTATAGTTGCATCTGGGAGTGGGTGAGTGTGTATTTGTACAATCACGGGACCTGTGCATGCAATAAGATAGATGCACACGCAGGTGGGTTGAACCTATCATCAGTAACAACTGAGCACAGAAAAATCTGCATAGGTCTGCATGCACACGAGACCTTCCATTTAATTAAACTTTGTCATGACTTCTTGGCTCGCAAAATTATCCTGTTTATGTTTATCTCACTTATGTGTAAGTTAAATATATAACTACATTCCGCCATTCTGTGTTTTCTGCCGAGGGATATGGTTATGGTCTTATGATGTTACTCAACCCACTCTATACAAATTTTACTCAAACATCAAAATAAATGTATATTAAAAAATCCATCCACAGGAAGGATCTGAATAGCAAAGGAACAAGCAGCTCCCTCAAAAACTTTATTCCCCTTCATGATTGATGGGCTCCATTACTTCAACTTTGCTGTTTGATCAAATGGTAAATCATGTAAATATACCATATATGAGTGTCAAAGCAGTTTTGAAGAACTGAAAATTTTTGTTTAAGTTATAGGTCAAGCAGCAATTTCCCAGAACAACCCCTAATGAAAGCAAAGATTTTCTTCCTTTTAAGCACACATCAGAGCAATCTAATTTACTAGGGAGAAAATTCACTTTAGTGCAGAAGGACAATCCAGATGTATACACTACTTACGCCCTTGTTAAGTGAAAATTGGGATAAGTGGTACTAAGTGGGTGCATAGATCTTAAGCTTGTCCTCTTCAATGGGGTGAATTTTACCCTTAATAAGAAGTATAAGTAGAGCATCAGTGTGGTCTACATTCTTCTGAGGACCATTAACACATGGCTGAATTTCACCATAAAGATACAGCAGAAAATGTAAATTAATTGAGAGCTGTTTTACTAGTTATATACTTCTCACTTATTGCTTCTCACTTGTAAACTGTGGACTCTATTATGTCTTGTCCAAATTATGCTGCAAAAAAGGTTTTGAATTCATTTCTATCAATTTATGGGTTGAAAATGTAGTCCTTGAAAAAGTCTACTTCAACAGACTAGAATGCAGAGGAGGGCGAATGACACTCAGATACATGTATTTGATACAGGCCCTCAAAACAAACCAGACCTTCACAGCCACAGTTCCAGCAGTCAGGAAGGACCAATGATGGCAACATTCAACCTGGCAAATATTCAAAATATGTCTGAGATAGCACCAGAGGACAGCTCGGCTGGGTTTTTCAAGATGTCTTTCCTTTAGACAGCACCACCAGACATCTAGAAGGCCCAATTCTCTGAGTCCCAAGGTACGTTACCTGTAGTACTCAAGACTGGTGTAACTCTCTTGAAATGAGCTGGATTTCAGAGATGCAGCTCTGCACTTGGTTGCATTTCTGGTTCCTAGACATGGTCACTGCCACCATTTCATTGCCAGTCTCTGTACCTTGGGGGGATAAGAAAGGAAAATTAACTATTCTGAGCAGTCTCTTGAGAGCATTTCATTAGATCTTCAGAAGTAGGTGGCTTGAATTGCTAATAAAGCTTGGAAGATTACCTTTCCCTGTTTTATTCTCTCTTTTTTTTCCAGCTTGACCCCAAATCAATCTTATCTGTGGTTCAAAAAGCCTTGTTGTCCCAGGAAAATGTAAATGACACCTCTGTGTGAGAGTTAGTGATTTTGGCTCATGGCCCTAATGTCGTTTCGTTGCTTTGTACATCAAAAGAACGTCCCCTGACACAGACATTGGTTTACCTTAGCGGGAGTGACTCATCATTTTCCCACAATTAAATTTTTGAGCTTTAATGCAAAGCAGACTTATCTGCTTTGACAGGACAGTACAGAATAAACAGAAAAGACTAAATTTGTATTGGCAGCTACCACTGTGCTGCAGTTATGA
Organism: Gorsachius magnificus; assembly: GCA_034008185.1. Classification (NCBI taxonomy): domain Eukaryota; kingdom Metazoa; phylum Chordata; class Aves; order Pelecaniformes; family Ardeidae; genus Gorsachius; species Gorsachius magnificus. The sequence continues at coordinate 19,138,319 of CM067091.1, forward strand.
GTAATACAGCACAACTAGAAAGGACACCAAGAAATCAAAATAGATTCTAGTTGCTGGAGAACCAAAAAAGAAGAAATATCTGTGGATCCCCAGTAACTGATTGTTTGGTACTGTATCAAGATACTGGATGGGAACAGCAGCAATAAATGTTTCTGGTCTTTCTCCCCATCTATACTTTTTTTTCCTCTTTTTTTTTCTTTTTTTAAGTTTAAAATGATATGCCACTCTGGGTAATTTCTATATGTGCTGCATATACTAAGGGGAAAAAAAATTACCTGAGAATTTGGCCCACTGTTCAAACATACCAATTCACTCAGACCAGCACTTCCCACAGAGTTTCCCATCTGCACAGCTCTCCATTTTCCACTAACGAAATGGGATGCGATGCTTGAATGTTGCTGGTGTGAGACCCACATGCAGCTACACTGACAGAGAAGCTACACACTCCAGTGGGTCCAGAAGGCCTCCTTGGAAACCAGCTATCCCTACACTCCTTTAAATTAAAATTTAATTTGTTCTGGCTACATTCTGAAGACAATTACATGGTGTCATAAAGGCTTTCTTGCCATGTGATGGGGGACATCTGTCACACCTGGAAATGCTAGCAGAGCTGCAGTAAGAGGAGGGAAGTAAATCTGTACCCAAAAAATTTGTTGAATCTTACCTTGGAGGTACTTGGTTGTGGAAGGGAAATGATTCACGAACTCAGCATCTTCAAAAAAAGTATTGCCAGTCGTCTTTTTCTAACTGAGAAAAGACATACACTGAATTCAGGTGGGTTTAATTCCACCAAGCCCATGGGCCCAGTGTTTCTGACCGGCTGGCTGGCAGTCGACCAGTCAATCAGAAATGGTGGGCATGGGGACATACGTAGAATTTTTGTTTATGCTCAGATCACATTACTCCAATTTACATTTGCTCTGCACACACAGATCAATAAACAGTATATACAAATGAACAGAACTGCTTGGCACATGCTTAAGCAAAGCAGGACGATTACATACAGTTAAAAATTTGGATTCTAAACCTTTGTACACTTCTGTTGTGATATTTTGTAATTGCTAATTGCAACAATGTCTGCGCAGGGTATGTAATTCAACATGACAAGTATTTTTAGCAGCAGGTGAATAAGATCAGTTATTGAAACAGCAAAATTATTGCCAACATTGAGAAAATTAGATAAAAATGCAAGGTCCAAAGAGCCTCATTTATATCAGATATAACACAAGCTGGAGTAAACACAGGAAATTGTTAACTTTACATGTCAATAAATAATTTAAATAGTTTATAAGAGAACAGAATGTCTTGGCATGGTTTTGACTCTTCAGCACCATAAACAGAGTAGTAATACCATACTGTTCTGTTCATACATTTATATTTTAGATGACTCACCTATTGTATTGTACATTTAATTTGGAAATCCTTGAACATTAATATACCAGACACAAAATTCTCACTTAAAAAGCTCACTACCCAGTGCATAAGGAAGTAGTATTGTGCACTCACAAAAACGAGCATATGAAGTCCAATTTCACTGCTGGGTTACATCTGGTCTAACTTTTGGTCCTTAATTAATGCTTTGCATCCTTTCTTCAAAACTAATGCAAGCCCTCATCTTACACTCTCCATCGTATAAGAAAAGTGATGTCTGGAGAAAGCCCTAAGCAGTTGCAGTGTGGGAATGCAAGTTTTAACCTTTATGTCTGCACTGGAAGCCTTGGGACTTGGTCTGATAGTTGCTATATGAACCAGATGAGATATGCCAATAATGTCCAGTGCCATCAGTATGCAAAGAATAGTTCTCTAGAGAAAGATGAATGGACGTGGCTCTGTGCCAGCATGTTTTTGGACTGCCATGAAGAGGTCTTCACTTTTAATTAATTTTTAAATGCAAAGCATCAAGGACATGATATCCTTAATGAGAAGTACAGGACCATCTTCCACCTCTCTTGTCTTCCAACATGAAATAGTGGTTGCTGGATGTAATGCAAGAGCATCTCTGTGTGTACGTGTTTGCATGTAATATAACATAAAAGGATACAGATGTGACCAGGTCAGCACATGTCCCACAGGAACTATGGTTTGAGATTTGCTTCACAGATCACCATAAAGTGATCAGACAATTTTAGGCTTTCACAGGCCACATTCTGGATCCAAGTCTACGACCAAAACGATGAGCAATGCAGACTCTCATCTTAGACTGCAAGTTCTACTTTTCTTTGTGGCAACTTTACTATTAAAAGCAAGGATATAACAAAGCATGAGGGAGAAGGATTAATGTAAGTGGTCTCCCTCTCTTACCTAAGTTTTACATAATGCTGGATACTTAAGACCTATTATCCTTTAGCCCTCTCAGCCAGTGACTGTGTCAGTTTGCGCCTCATAAATAAATCCCTGATAAACTGACCATCTTTAGAACAGAAGGAGTTTTTAACAGATTATAGCCCTTTTGATCTGTTTGCCCCCTGTCATGCTGAAACACCTGTATAATTTTGGCTGGAGTCTGGGAGGAGTATTTCACAGCTCATAGCTCATGCGTTGTGTCTTAACCCCCTGCCCTGTTTACCAGAAGTAATTTTATCTGGATTTTTTGGTGTGGACTCCCTGCTTATTTCCTAGCAATCAGTTAATAAATAAAATTCCCATATAGAGCAATATATACGTACATGCACAGTAAGCATAGTCGTACAGTAAACCTTCATGCCCGAAGTCAGTCACATGCAGCATTCATAAATTAATGCCACAGTCCCATGTCCTTCACACTTTTGTTTTCACTTTAAGATTCTTTCTTAATAAGGAATAATGAACATCAACACCCAGTTATTCAGTAAACCAAAGCATATAAGCAATTAAATTAAATTAAATTAGCACAGCCAAGCAAACAAAGCAGTAATCATTCAAGTCCTCTATTTAGGCTGCAGCCATAATGATAGACTGAAGAATAACAATACATTCCAGTAAAGACAATTAGTATTAAATGTTTATTTTTTGAAAATCTTAAACACTAAGTAAATACTAATTTTTTTCACAAAAGATTCCTTTTAAATAGTCTTTCCTTCTCACTTCAAAATGTGACAAATCCCAGACAGAATTGGTCTTTTATAAGCTTCACGTTACTGGAGTATATTCAGCATTATCTTCTCCATACAGTTTTAGCTCATAACCTCCTGGGAGTCTCCACCACTTTCCTTGAATGTACTAAAACAAGGATTGGCCAGTCCAGAACAGTAAAGGATGAAGGCATTAGAGAATAGTCTTGGGTCAAGAATTATTATTGCTAGAGGCCTCCAAAATCTAGTTATGGGTTTCAGCAAACCCTGTGGGCTCTTATGATAATGCTTTTCTACAGTATTATTGTTATATGGCATTAAATCAGTCAGATTCATGAGCAACAAGAGGTCAATGTCTGATTGAAATTCATAAGGTCAAAAAGGAAACTAAAAATCAATTTATAAGATATGAAGATTTAGGTTCAAACTATATCCATGAGCAATAAAATTTCACATCCATAAATGTAAGAAATCAGTTATTAAACTTGAGGGGGGGAAGAAGACTTATTAAGTTTTACACACACATAAGGCAGCTAACACATAATTTTATCCGACATTACTGAAATCCTATGTGTAATATAAGAGATGATGGGCTAAAATGCTAAATGGTTTAGCACTAAATTATTAAGTGATGTATCCCTAAGGTATTAAAAAGATAAGAAATGAAGAGCAGGTGTCTCTCCCACCAACTCTTGATCACTAGTTTAAGTGCATATTGATAACAAATGCACTTTAGAGGCAAAATAGTATTAGTAATATTTTTGCTGTACGAAAGCCTCATGTCAGAATGACTAAAAGCTTCTACCTGACAAAGAAGTGTTCGCATATATATATATATATATAAAAAATCACGTTAAGTGTTAGCTCCCTGTAGAACAGAAACAGAACTCCAATGTATTGGAGTTAGTTTGATACTTATACACAAGTAAATAATGTAGGTGGAATAACAACTATACCACATTGAGAATGCGAATTATAGCAAGCACTCTTACCTGTTCTGAAATGAAAATGCATTTTTATTAAAATTACAGATTAATGGAGATTCATGTAAGCCAAAAAGTATAAAAATGTAATACTCCAGACAACTCTGGCTATTTTGAGTCTAGCCGGTGCATTTCACGAGAACTCTTTTTTTCTTTGATATTAATTTTCTAGCGGTCCAGCCTCTGCATCGGCTCCCTTGCTTTAAAGCAGAAAGCAAGCAGAATGGTTGTGATGCCCTCTGCAATGTTATCAGTCCCCCCTGCGTAAACGTTTGGGGTGGGATATGTGTGCGTGCTTGCTTCAGAGTGGTGCCGAAATATAAAATTGGTATTTCTGCCTCTTGCTATATCCTGCCCCAAAAGCAAACTAAAAAAGCCAAACACAGCTTCCCTCTGCTTCAAACCCTTCATTTTCCCCTGTCTCAAACAACTCACTTCTCTTGCCTCCCTACAGGCTGGGTCTTCACCAGTTGCTGCCACTCGCACTGGCTATGCCCCGGTAGGTTCAAGGGCAGGCGTGCGATGGGACGGCTGGGGCTGGGGAGCAGAGCGGCTGCACCCTGCACCCCGGGGCCCTCAGGGACCGCTCACTGGCCACATGGAGAGACCCCGGCTCTCTGCCCCGGCTTAGCAATCTCCATCTGCCCTTGCAGGAGGAGGCAGAATGAAACAAGGCTGCTTACGAGGGAAGTGCAGTGGGAGCGGCTAACCTCAGAAGTACCCTGTCAAAATCCCACAGGAATGTGTTCTGCAGTTATTCTCTTTTCTTCTCCTATGATGACTTCTGCCATCCTTATTCAGAAGGACAGGGATGCAATTCAACCAAGCACTTTTGCAAAGATGCTTATGTTGGAACACTGACACTGAGGACTCCTTGGCAATTGCCTTCTCGCCTTCAGCTGAACATTTCTTTTACACCAGTGTTCAGATTTCTTCGTTTTCATATTCACTCATCACCACACCAGAAGTGGGTATGATTGCCTCCTCTTATTCTTACTTTGATGATGATTCAACTTGGCTTAGCTCTTTCGTCCTTTCTTTTGCTACCTGTTCTCCAGCTGCTCAAGTTTAGTCATTTGTCTGGTCATGACTTTTATCTTTTTTTCTAATATTTACTTTTGCATCTTCTCCATTCAACGCAGAACTTGCTACCTGCTGCGGTGTTATCAAGAAACATTTTAGGGCCTGGATTGCTGAAGCCAAGGTATTCTCAGAGAATATCTTTCATTTAAGAATAAAAGTAGGATATTGCTTTGTAGCTCTTCATAAAAGAAAAGGTTTGACAATGTGAACTCTGCACACTGAAGACTCAGAAGGCAAATAAAAACAGCCTGTCAGTATTGTGTTAATAATAATGTTTGGGGTTAGGCCATGACATTTAGAGCTGGATATATTACCACACCATTTGAGCTCCAGCTTTCATACACCTCCAACCTCTTCTCCTTTGAGCCTCTCTTCAAAACATACTTCTTCAATGAGACTGAAGAATCTGATCATCTTTAATCTTGGGTAACTCAGTTAAGCTGATAGCTAATCTTTCATTAATATCACCTTCATTCTCGGCTGTTCAGCTTCCACTTTTTACTGTCCAGATCTTTGATCCCTGTTAGTAAACCACAGACGGGACCTGCACAGGCTGACGGACCATCATGTGTAGCTGAGTGGATATGGGATAAACAGGGTGCACAGGGCTCCTGCAGACCTTTGGCCAACCCTTGCTTGTGTCTGGGCTCATCTCTGACGAGGGCACAACCTTTTCTCGGCCAGGTCACCTTCTGCAGTGGTTTCCTAAAGCATCTTCAAAAGTCACACACTGTTGTGAGTACCAGTATTATGATTTACATGATCTAAATAAAAAGATTTTAATTCCAAAAAAGTAGAGGAGGAAGAAGAGGAAAAACAATAGAGATTTAAGGCAGATAACAAATTAAAGGGCACAGTATAATGTTTGGTGATCTTTAAGGGTAAAACCCATTATGTAGAAAGTATGTTTTATGCCTCACCTAAGTGAAAAGAAGCAGGTTACATTCCTTGGAATGAAGTAGGTTGAACTTCACAGCAAAATCTTTCTAAGCTGGCCATTTCATCAGGGACTACAAACGTTTCCAACAGAATGAAGTCTCTGCCTTCATTTCAATGGATTTCAAAGTAGGTTCCAAACAAATTCCAAATTCCTCTTTCTGAGTTCGATACTTCTTGTATCTATGTAGTAGCCCCACTCCAAGTATAATGTGAGTCAGACCAACAAAGTTTGAATATAAGGTTTAGAATAACGGGAATTAAAAATAGAAAGGAACACTTCCTTCCCCCCCCCCCCCCCCCTAATATTTTGTTTTTCATTATCCTTTTCAAGTTAGAGACTAGCATTTAGATTTCCAAGCTTTGCTCTCTGGCTGGGAATGCTAATAATTACTTCTGAAAGATAAAATATGAAACTCTTGGATAATAACATGGCTGTAGGGATTTAATGAATCCCCGTGGGACTACCCAAATTGCAAGAGCGGCCAGCATTACGTCACTTGATGGGGATACAAGATGTGTTTGGAATAATCATGTAAAATTAAGGCAAGTGATAATTTTAGTGGTTTCCCGTTTATTTTTTCTGTACATAAACAAACTGCCATTGCTTAGGATTTGTTAATGTAGTAAGCAACCCCAAAAATCAAGTTTTACAATGAAAAAGACCATTCTTATGCTTGTTTACAATGGTTCTTTAGTAAAATTACCTAACAATACTATGGTTGATATATTGACAATGTTTTAATATAGCAAAGTTTAAATTACATTATAAAAATTATAAATCATTATGTAAAATGATACATTCAGTGGCTAGCAGGATACCTAAACACTACTGTAAAAATGAAATAAGGATCTATTAATGCAATAAACCTACTTAATAAAAGTTGCTTTCATATTCAAAACCAAAATATTAAAGCATGCTCCATATCTGAAAGTCAAAAGTGAAAGAATAAATTAACTAAGGTTAAGAACTTTGTAGCAGCTGACTAACAAAGCTCTAGGGCATTATAAAATTTCATGCTCTTGTAATAAAAAGGATAAAGAATTGGCTAGAAGACCACTAAAAGTTAAAATAAATGAACATAAAGTAGATGAAAAAGCTTGACATGACTGAGACCACAAATGTGTAAAGACCAAAGACACAGTTTTAAGCCATTAGAGGACTGAATTAAATGCAAAATGAATCCTAGTACTAAATTAATAGAAAATTACAAAGGTAAATGAGCTCTGTTTCACAGTTACAGAAAACTTTTTATATCATTTTAATATAATATTTTTCCGGTACTTGAAAACATAGAAGTGTGATGAGTTAAATTCTGGCACATGCCCAAACTAGAAATAATTCTTAATATTTCTGCATATAGCAAAGTCACATTTTATAGAACAGACAGAAGCATGATCACACGAGACATTTTCCACTTAAGATAACGTGGGGGCAATTTACCATTGAAATCTTTATAAAAAAATTGTTATATACAGTGTATTAAAGAAAACTTTTACCTCTAAGATCAGTCCCACCTTCTTTCATGTAAGCCTTCAAAATTGATGATGAGAAAAGATCAAATTTTTTTGACTTTTGTTATTCTTTCCTAACCGGGGGATACAACTGAGAAGGGAAGACATTAAAAAGATAGAGGAATTGCAAGATGCTGAAGAGCATATTATAATCTAAAGCAAAGAAACATTTTTTTCCCACAAACTGCAAGGCAGCCAAAATCTGTAATGTTTGCAAGATCAAATATAGTCAAAATATGGAAGCAAACAAACCCATGGTATTGATACATTCATTGTTCTCTAGCATAAGAAGCCCTCTGACCACTTTTATGTTTGGAAAACTTGTCAATGATGTGAAAATTGGCAAACATTTGCCTAGTGTCTGTACTACAGCTGGTTATGAAACCAGCCTGACTCACAGGTAAAAAAGAAATTAAAAAAATTAAAAAAAAAAAAGGAAACCAACTTGTGAGCTCATTTGGGGAACATCAGTGCTTTGAACCCCCAAATGCCCAAAGATTGTTTCATAGGTGAAGCCAGATCCCTCTGATCCAGTGACAGTGCCTAGAAATCTTCATGCTCTTTCTTCCAGTGGGGTATTGCCTTTTGAAGGTAAGGTCCCACGCTGAAATAGGTTCTGGTTTGATCTTTGCCATCCAGTGAGTTAAGAGTGCAATTAATCACTGCAGGTGTAATCCATCTGTCTGCAAATGTCTATTAAAATACTTTCGGTGTAAACTGAGTCTCATTTTATGTTTTGAAATGTTCCAAGTGACATAGGACCAAATTACCTCCATCATACTGAGCGATCGCCAGATGTAAGACACTGTTTATTGTCTTAAAAATACATTTTCCACCATGGTCTTTGAAATAAACAAACTGCAAATGTTTTTCTAAAATGGTGAACAAGCTAGCTTATACCGACAACATGAGCGATTGGAAATAAAAGATTTATGCGCAGTGTATGTCTGTCTCTTTACGAGCATAAGTACTGAGGGCTTTTAAGGCTCTCAGTAAAACTTGGGAACTTTGGTTTCAGATGCTTATTTTGAGAAACTGTCTTCCTCCAACCTTTATTTAATGGATTTTTGTTTTGGCCTTCATTGCTCTTTGTGGGTATTTCGCACCCATTTGATGCTCCACAGTACAGATACTGGTGTTCAAGTCTTAGTGAAACTCCAAGTTTCACCTCATTGTCATCTCCATAATAAGCTATTTTTTTGTTTTTTTGAGAAAAACCCTAAAACCTTTAAAGAACAAAATTGAAGCTTTCACAGTAAGAATGTTTGGTTTGCTGGAGATGAGCAGTGGTAGATTGGGAGGCCTGGTCCCATGGCACATTGCTCAACGTGCTATAGCTGTAAATAACAATTATTCAATCACTGATTTACCTACAGGGATGGCAGCATAACACTAAGACCCTTCTCAGTTTGCTTCGTTACTTTTCTCCTTTATAAAGCTGTAAAACAGCTTTCTTGAGTGTATGAGAAGGCACATCCTAATGGGAAGGCTGGTTCGGCCATGCCTGTGGATGCTTTGCTGGACACCACAAAGAATGCTAACAGAGTGGCATCGAGCTCTAAAACACACTAGTGCTCTAGATGCACTCCTGGGCAGGGATTCCCTCAGAGATCTAGAAGTACAGGTCAAGAGTATGAATTCTTGTAGCAACCAGAAGTAAAATGATGCAACCCGAGTGGGTTTTGTGACAGCTACAGAAATATATGAGCGAGGATCTCATTATTTTGCCAATTTTAGACAGATTCATTCAGGTGAATGAATTTTGGGTGGAAAATTTTAAAGTTTGGTAGGTTTAAAAGGAGTAAATTAAACTCTTTTGAAATTAAGAAGCTAGTGGGAAAAGTTGAAGTTCAACTATGTTAGTGATAATGGACTCCTTGCACTGGCTTTCAAATTTTTTGCAAGAGTACCATCACTTCTCTTCATTAACTAACTGTCCCGTCCTTTTTTCTAGACCAGAGCTAGCACATCAATCTGACCATTTCTAATGAGATATAGGATAATACTGCATGGACCAGACTTGCTTGTCAGCCACTGCCTGATGGGTCTAAAGTAAGAAACAATCCTTCATTAATTAACCTTCACTTTCTATGTAGATTCACTCATTGAGATGCAGGTAATTAAACCAAGGTCATTTCAAGGACTGACAGAGGAAAAAACAGCAATGCAAGGTAGTGTGGCTGTTTTGATAGAGAGCTTTCACTACAATGTTCCAGTGAAATAGTTACACGCACAAAAGTGGCCTTTTTGGAAAAAAGAAAACCACCTTCTTTTTTAACGTGTCACCCCAAGGCTAAAGAGGTTTTGGACTTAACTTTATAGACTTTGCATGGCTTTCAGGATAGATTAGGAAAAGAAAATACCAGTAAACTCAGAAAATTCAAGATAAAAAAATAATAATATATGGAACAAAGGCAGGCATGAACTTATTGGGAGGGTTTGACAGTGACTGAAATATCCTTGCAAAAAAGATTCTTGATCTTGTGTCTCTTTTTAAAGTAATATTCACCAACTAAAAAAAAACTACTTCAGTTAGAAAACTGTATGTAGAAAATAGAAGTGTAATTTTGTCTTAGTGGTCAAATCCATTCCACTGACTTTTAACCCTTACAAATGCAATGATGTAAACCTACTGAGAGCTGTGCAATGCAAGTAGCTGCTCCCTCATTCGCAGGTATCAGACTCCAATTATGAAACTGCTGTAGCTTGGGGATATAACAGTATTTTTTGCAGCTCCTCCAAATTAGCTCTTACACCAGTCCAAGACATGTGAAGTTCCAAACTTTGATCACTGTTGAGAGCAAAGTGAATATATTGAACCTGCAAATAGCCTTTAGCTCTTTCCAAGTGGTTCCTTTATAATTTGAGCATTAGATTAAAGTTGTATGTTATAGATTTTAATAACTATCTTCCATTTGGTTTGCTGAGTACCACTTGCTGTGGATTATATGACCTACTCACCAGCATGTCCCATTATGAGCACTTAACCTTGAAAGTTGTAAAGACAGAACATTTAATCTGTTAAACACAGTCAGAAGGTTATATAATTACAGGTAATTTGGCTTAGCACTTCTAAGACTTTCCAATTATTAAAATAAATTTTACTGAAAATTTTCTTCTCACAAAATGGAAAAGAAATAATATAGAAAAAAAGAGCATTGGAGAACACAAATATTCATTGAAATGTATACATAAATTTGTTTCAATTAAGGCCTTCAGTAATCACCAGTACAGTAAACTTTTACAAGCATGGATATGCAAAGAACAAAATTTAGTGTTAACACTTATGCAGAAATACTAGGTGGAGAGAAGAATGAATTTGAAATTATTTTTCCATAAATATTCCTGGTAGACATACATATACTATTACACACATTTATCCACACACCAATCACTGCTTATATTTTGATATTTGACTGCAGAACAGATATAAAAAAAGTGAAGAGCATTCCAAAAATTACTATCTTCTTCCGGAAATTTTGCAGTTAGGCAGACAGCATGTTATTTTCATTATGAAGTTAAAAATAAATAAAATTAAAAGCTTATAAAAAAATAGGAAATCATTCAGTACAAACCAAAAGACCAGGTAACACAGAACAGATAATACAATGTTTAAAGCTCTGCTAGAAAGCATTCACTTTTTATGGTGATGAGGGAAATACAGAATTCTATAGAGATTACAAAAGATTTATTCATTCTAATTTTAAGATAATTGATGTTTTGATAAAGAGATCTTTTCTGTGCCATTTTACCATCCACAGGTGTTTCTGTACCTTTAAAACAACTGACTTCAGTAAGTAAAGGATTCAGGTGTAATATTATTGTAAATCAAGAAGATCAATCCTGGTAACTCAGTGTTTTATAATCAATAAATACTTGAGAAAAGTTTTACATAACACTTTTAAAATGGAGGTAGAGGGTGAGATCATAAATTAAATACCGAAATCTGAGTGTCCGATAATCTCAGCCTAAATTTTCTATAAGGAATCAACAACATGTGCTGAAAACGATGAAGACCTCGTGTGGCTGGAGTAATGCCTGCCACTCTGGAACATGCTTGACACACAATGCAGTTTAAAGCAGCGGCATCAGATAATCCCATGGGGATTTCCATTTTAGTCCTCAAAATCAAACCCTTAATTTGTAAAGGAGCTTGGTAAGAAAAATACATCTAGTTCCACTTCAGATACGCACACAGAGTTACTGGGGTCCCAGCACACGATGGACACCAACTCAGTTACACTCGTATGCACGTGAGTATTACGCAGTCATGAAATAGTCACGTGCCAATTAGATCTGCATTTGGCACGGGCATTTCACATGAATTACAAGAACTGTAAAAATGAGCAATTAGAACTGCATTTCATTTGGAAATTTGAATTTGCAGCATCACCAACATTTTTCCTAGGACGGCAACACTGTCAAAATGTTTTGTTTATGCAAAGCTCTAAAAGAAAAAAAAATGCCAAACAAACTAAAAATATGAAGTCAGCTGAACCTGAATGGAGCTCCAATTACACCCATTTTTTTTAAGCTTTTGCAAAAGTGTTTGAGCTTAATTAGGTTATGCTATTTCAAAGCATGCCCAGTTGTAATTTGTTTATGATACAGAGTTGCTCTTTGATCATGAATGTTCATTTTTATAGAAACCCTGTTATCAGTCTCAGGATAAGAAATGAAATGAACAGTGTTTGTGCTAAGAAAATTTAGAAAAGTTTAAGAAGCTCAGAAAATAGCTGTCTTACTCATAAAAGAAAGACATGACAATTTAGCATGTGATGGCAGCAGGGTAAGCAAATTACTTTTAGGAAAGAAAGGGAAACTAAAGTGTGTTCATTTATGCATCTTGCCTAAGATCTGGAAGCCCTTGGAGTATCTTTAATAACCTGATACCTAGCCTGAGTTTGAACTTTGCTGGTTCCTGGGTAAAGCACCTATAATATCCACTCGTAACTTCTATGCTTTGAAATCCTTCCACTGATTCTCGTAGAAAAAGAAAACAAAGCACTCTCCATCCTTGAAATTGCTGCTTGATTCTGGTATTTTTAAGTGATTTCTCCTCAAAGGTGAAAAAGGTACAATATAGTGTAAGTGTCCCTAAGAAAATACTCTGGCTTTTAATTTTTAAAGAACGAACCTTGGCTGTTTTTGGAATTGGGTAATAAGAACGCATTCAGACCATCTTTATTTAAAAGCATGAATCTAGGTTAGAGGCTGTAGGCTGGCTTTTTCAGCTTTTCTTTTTTCTTTTTTTTTTTTTTTTTGTTTTGTTTGTTTAAATCTTTTACATGGTAAGATGGGTGCATTAGCTGCACAGTTTTCTAGCTGAAGATCATCCAAGATACATGAATACATCTTGGCCTTTGGGAAGGGCTGTATTCACAGAGCATTTAAATGAGTTTTTTTCAGATATTGCATGAAGATATTTTTGCACTCATAGGGGAATAATGCAGATCTGTCTAAGGTTCCCTGTACCAGCAAAGCTATCTCTCTCCGGAACATGCTATGGAATGGATAAGAGCTTCCTATGCAAAAAAAGAGAATTTTAAGACCATATTTTAAAACTGTTCAGCTTTATTTTTTTAATGCAACTGATAACATGAGTTGCCTATATGCATCCTTGCACATCCAAGGATGCCATGATTGGTCATCTCTGTGTGATCGCACCTGATTTTTGCACATACTAGACACTGATGCAAATTAAACATGCAATATTTGTACTCTTTTTAAAATGTAGGTCTTAATGACTCACCTTCCAAAACAAAATTAATGATGTTGAAGAGCAATATGCAAATATTTGTTCTTTGACAATGAAGCCTTCAAGAAGCAGCCAAGAATCCTGTATCATTAGTAAGGCCAATCAACTTATTCATAGTAAACAACTAAGTCAATGAGCTCAGTCTCTTCTCCTGTTCACAATTAACTTTGAATTACCTTCACATTTTTCAAATGTATTTAATATCCAACATTTATATTGAGTTATGGCCAGATTTATGAGGGTATTTTGTCAACAGGATCTGGACACACACGCTGCTCAGGCACTTTTTCAAAATTCATTAAGTTCCTCCTAAGTTTAGTCTATATTTGGTCCTAATTTTTGGTCTTTATGGTGGGCAGAGACTTCTTTTGTTAGTGGTGGCTGCAATTTTAGACACTGAGATGGGTTACTTACACTGAGTGGACTCAAATCACATGGTATTATTTTTTCTCCAATTAAACTGCATTTAGCTACTATATCCATATTTAAAAACTGCTTTCCATAAACGTTATGCAACATTCCCTTAAAAATTGCTGTTTCAGTTAACATTTCTGCCCATAAATCAGTCACTGGAATATTCAGAGAAAGCAAATATGAAAGGGGTGTGAACACAGCTGAAGGCTATTCAATGTTTTATTCAAGGGAGTTTTCATGGAAAGTATTTTGAGGTATTTGCTTAGTTCTAATCATTACCATGGGACACCCTGGAAATCCAATAGTAACAGCAGTGCCAAAACTTGAAAGCAATTAAGTATGTTTGAAGAAAGAAATTTTCATTTTATGTTTGTGTTGAAATTTTGGTGCAGGAAGGAGGCAGCCCAGCTGAGCCAAATTCCACAATTCTCTCAGCCTTCAGCAGTTTGGAAGGCCATAGATCTAACCTAAGCTCCACGAGACCCTCTGTAACTACAGGGAGCTTTTGTTTTCTGTCAATATTTTTGCCAGGAACTTGGCTATTGCTGAATTCCAAGCAGAGGCAGGCTGTTTACATTTCCTGTGAAATACTGCAGGCAACAAAACTGTTGGGATAGAGGTCCTGGTGGAAAAGCACCACGTTTTAGTTTTGTCTATGTCCAGTAGAGCAGTATAGTAGGGTGACAACTCAGCTAGTGCTGAAGTAGCTCAAACACCAATAAAAAAATAGCCAATAAATATATCATGGACAAATTAGCCCAAGCAGAGTGTGCCTTCCATTACAGGTCAGGCACCTTTTGGAGACACGGGTTTTGCAAGTACTTAAAAGGTACTGAATGCATCCCGCCCTTGTTTTCCATTTTAATGGGAGTCGAGGAAGCTGATCAGATCACAGATGCACTCAATAATGTGATGAATGGCACCTTCAACAGACTACTAAAAACTTTCCATGGTGCTAGGGCTTCGCTGTGCCTTCTTTTATTGTATATTAGCAGCCAGAGATGCTGCATGCACTGAAATGTGAGGAGGATTTTCATGCTTGTAAGAGTTCAGCATCAAGCTATAGCTGAGCAGTAGCACTTCTCTTACTTTACATTCAAAGGGTTCTTTGTCTGGGCTGCATATTCAGAGAGATAACAACAATGTGAATTCATGGAAATTCAGTGCCCTCTTCCTCTCTTCTGATAAAGCGCAAGAAAATAAAGACATTGCATCTGAAACATATTTGGTCGAATTTTGGAAGGCCAAAATATAAAGGTATTTCATAAATTAGGATGGATGGATAAACTCTCGTAGCATAAAAGAATGCCAAGGAACCATATAGGTTTTTTTTTTTCCCCTTCAGGATTCAGCACTTAGCAGCTATTCAATTACTGTTTCAAGATAAAGCATGAATGCAAGAGCTACTTTACACTATACTTCATATTTTACTTTCTCATGAATATAGAATTGTATTGCTGATCACACAAGCATCACACATCTAAGTCCTAATATCCACAGCCTCAAAAAAAACCCTGATGCCACAGAAAAGGATTCTTTTTTATTGCGTTTCAATTGTCTGAATACTCAGAGAACTGTAGAATCTCCTGGCTGCTAGAAGCTTTCATTTAAAAAAAACCAGGAGGCAATTATATGCTATACATTTTGGGAGCTCATTTATGGGGTACAAGAAGATCTTGGCAGATTTTGTTAAATATGATCAGCTAAATCATGCAAGCCTAACTGAAAACCACAGATCCATGTATTCTTAGAGCCAATCAACATAGTAGACAAGCAACATTTGTTAACTGTTCTGACATCTTCCTTTGGCTTTGTAAGTCATGATTTATGTTTGCAATGTTCTTTACAAATATGAACCACAGTATTTGTTTCGTACTTTGTACGTGTTCTAGCATGCTTGCTTTGTTGGGCATTGGCTGGCTCTGGACATAGGTATTGAATTAGAAAAACTTCCTAATTCCTGGGAGTGCTCGGAGTCCTGTGATGTAAGCAGTAACCAAAAACTGCAGTGTTTGTCAAGTGCCTATCAGCCTTCATTGCAGCTAGTCTCCTAACACAGCCTAAATTTCCATGACTATTAATAACGGTTGCTCGGTGGTGTCTGACAAAGCAGAAAACCATCCTACAAAACCAGCAAAACAATTACCGGCACCTTCATGGGCATCTGGATTGGAATGACTTCTGGAGACTTAAAAGCCTGGCTTGCTCAGAGGTGACTGCTCCGGATGAGGAGAGTAAGGGGCATCAATAGGGACAGAGTTGTGTAAAAAATACTTGTACATCACTGCCTGCATTGTAGCTGTTTTCTGAGGACGCAGCTCAGTTGCTTTAATAATTCTCCTATTTGTGTGCAATAGCAGTTCCAACAGAGTTTGAACACCTGGACTTGGACGTGGCATGACAAGACACCATTGTTTCCTTTAGGAATGTGACCTTGACCAGTCAATAACGCATTGTAATGGGGGCGTTCATGAGTCATGCCCTCCAGGCTCTATCCGGGTTATTATTTAAAAAAATAACAATTGGATAACAAAGGATAACTGTCTCGCATAAATAACAGACAGTAGCATAGAACACAATGCAAGAGCAGAAAATATGAAATCAATGGAAAAGCTACATCATATTTCTCAATATTCACTATTCGGTCCCAATTCTGCCATCAGTTGCAGGGTACAATGACTTTACACATTATAATTGAGGGCATAATTGAACCAATTTTCTATAATCTTCTATACATTCTGAAAACAAATCCTGAGCTACCCCAGAAATGCATTCACATTAAATGTCTCTAGGCTCCACTTTTTTCATAGATCTTTTCATTCCAATGTTTAGTTTATAGTGGTGTCATTAGGAAATATTAGAAATGTTAACATTTAACATAGAGGTATATGCAATTTTTTTTTCTTGCAATATCAACTTTCTTGAAGTTATAAACCCCTAAAATTTTGTAAGAAGCAAGCAAAAAAAAAAAAAAAATGAAAAGAGGAAAGATAGATCCAGATACTCAAAATACTAGGTGCTGAACTCCTGGATAGACTTTGATACTCTTGAGGTATGAGATTAGGAACTAATCTCCTACACATTGGTACAAGGAAGAAGGAAAGCATGTCTCTTTTTCTCATTCTAAATACACATTTTAGATATTTAGATGCTGAAGTCAACAAGGTGCTTCAGCACATGCCTGAATCATGGCCTAGTCAGCTCACTCGGCGACATAAAATAACGTTTGATAATTTGCACAATGCTTGAAAGATAGCTAGTGATTTGTTATCCGTAAATCCAATGAACTTTCGACACATCCTGTTGCCTGGGTGAGGCAAGACATCCATTCAGTTACTAATGGGGGAAAGTTGAGGCACAGTATGATTTGTTTTACTGATGTAAATGTCTCAGAGAGCTATATTTTGTGAATGGATGATAGATCTAATGAAAGCATTATCCCCTAGCCACAATGCTGAAGTATAATGAAATGAAACATTCTGAGGTGTTCAGGTACTCAAAAATACAGGTAGGGGCTAATAAAAATCCTTTTAAGCAGCTACTGGCACAGTTATGCACTAATAGTTTTAAAAATCTGGTTGGTCAACTAATTCCCTATGAAGGTGGCAAAAACTGATCCTTTTTTCCTCCAACACTAAATAAAACAGCATATTCTGAGAATGCTGAATCATGTAAGATGCAACTAAGCAAAACTCTGGAATTTTTTTTTAAAGATTTTTTTTTTTCCCCCATGGGGAAAATTCAAATTGTAAAATTCGAACTTAATGTGGCAATCCAGCAATTTCAGTAAGGTATTATTTGGGAAAGTTGGATGAGGGAGGAATGAGTAACACCATCTCCGAGTAGCTAATGCCCTTGTGACTGTGAGATGGTAAGAGAGCTAACTCAGCCTTATATATCTTATTTAATCAAAGAATATATAACTTCATCAGAGCTGGCTTCACCTTTCAAGTAGAAATAAACCACTTCTATTACTGGAAATTATTAGATACTCATATTACAGCAAAACATGCAAGTGTTTTGCCTTTTGGATTCACAGCTGAAGAAAGAGAACAAAAGGAAGAAAAACTGTAAAAAAGAAAAATAGCAGAAAAAGCAAAAAACCCACAATATTTGTAGGTAAATCCTCTTTTTACTTTTAATAAAAGGCAAACCTAATCTCAATTTGGCAACTCTTCCCTAGGGCAGGCTGTAACAGAGAGGAAATGCTGGAATCACAAGCTCTGAAGTCATCTGGGGGCTTGAAATACTGAGTGATGTGCTACATGCTCACTGTAGTACACAACGTTAGCTGAAGGGCTGGGCATGCAAGGCATATGTGTTAGATAACGTTATTCAGACATTAACCAAGATTTCATGTGGCACAGGCTCACAAAAAGGAGCTGGGAATCGGCACACATTGACACTTATGGCTGTAAGGCAACTTCAATTTTCTACCCAGTCACTGGTATTCAGAAAAAATAACAGCAGCCTAGGCCAAGCTTGAATATAGCTAATACACTATATACACTTGAATATAGCTAATACACTAATGCAAACCCAAACTAGCGCACAACTGAGCTGCACGGAAGAAAGCAGAATGGTTTCTTTTGTCAGCAGCACCTGCATCTACCAAGAGAACACTAACATGAACTATCATCATGGCCATACTGAGGATGTGTAATCTAAATCATCTGGAAGGGGAGCATTACCTAATGAAGGGGTGGGAATCATCCCCCTTTGATCTGGTTTCAGGCAAGCCTTCCAATAAATGTGAGGGCTGTCTCTGCACGCCTGCAGTGCAGTTCTCACAAGCCCTCCTATGAGAGGTGTTTCTGATGTACCTTACAAAGAGACATTTAAAACACATCTGAATCGAAGGGCATCGTGTTCCACTTTCAGAGTATGTGAACCCATGGTCCCACAGCCAAGGACATCCATCAATATTTGGAACCTCATCCCCTGCACATTTGCACCCAGCTACCTGAGTAAGAGATGTATAGACAGAAAACGTTTTCAGAGACTCAATAGAGGCTATCTGGATGGCCTAAAGTCTGGTTTCTATCTTGACTCCAGAGCTAGCACTGTTGAAATAATCCTTGAGATGACCCCAGTTGTCAAAAATCAAATAGGATTTGTAAAGTGCTTTAGGATCATTCTAGAGGAAAGGTGCTGTAGAAATATAAGGTATTATTATTATTACTATAATAAGACAAGCTCCCCATGTCCCTTGGCGATAATGCAGCTCACTGGTAGGGATAAACTATGGAGCCAACATGAACCAGATTATTGCCTCATAAAATGGGACACCTGCCCTATTATCCCTTAAATAATAAGTACATAAACCAAATTTGACTGTAATAATAAAACATAATGGTGAAATATTTATGGGTAATTTTTCAATGCAGCATGCAAGGATTAAGCCACGCAATTTCTGTTGGCTTTTACAAGAGTTGCACTGTTAAATCCTCCCCATGAGGTCCAACAGAAACCAACCTGTAGTGTCTGTAATTCTGCATCGTGTATGGCAAAATTAGATGGAGATTTTAAAATACAATGAACAATCATAGATTCCACCCTTGCACGTAACCTCCAGTAGGGAGAAAGGTAAGATGTACTTCAAGCAATCCAGCCAAGAACATGCTTATTAACAGGGAAAACATTCTAGTCAGGTCCATACTTCCATAAAGGTGCACGCAGATAATGCAGTTGTGCAGGTATTAACAAGTGCAAATGGTTAATTAAGCCAACTTACGAGCTTGCTTGCTGGGACCACATTCAATCACAGCAGTGACTAAAGAAACACAATTGAAACGTACAAATGCAAATTGGTCTTAGATCTCAGTTTGCAGATAAACAGTACTGAGTCCTTAATAGAAACAATACCGAGTCCTTAATATGACAAACTAACAAATAATATGAAGAATTACTTAAGGGATATCATCAGCTTACATTTTTTACATCTCAGAATTTCTCACTTACCTCTCACCTTTTAAAAATTCTTGTAAAAAAAAAAAAAAAGCCACAGGGAGAAAAAAAAATCCACTTTTTTCTGATTGTTCATTTGGCAGAACACTGCAGATAAACAGGTTTCATAATTTCTTTCATACAGTTATTTCCATATTCATTTCCCTACTCTTCTGTGGGTTGACTTCCAATAGAGCTACAAAGAGAAAAAATAGAGCAGAACCTCTAACCTGTGAGTACTCTCAATATACTTTAGATTTTAAGTTGTCAGGGTCACATTCTCAGTTTTTGAAAAGCACTCACGTCTGGCTCCTGAGACAGAGCCTGATTTAGTCTTTTATAGGCACATAGTACATGCTCTAATTAACCCAACTTAATTTTTGAGAGCAGTCCCAATGTCTAATAGCCATGATGCAATATTTAGCAGGTTATATTGCTTATTATTTTATAAGACACCAGATAAAAATAAAGAGAATATCTGAATTGCACCTTTCTTTAGCACTGTCTTCCAAATAATTGGATTATTTTTATTTGCCTTTTTTTAAAGCAAGATAGGGCTATTTAAAGTCTGGCTCATTTGCTGGTTTCATCTCGCTGGCACTTTTCCAAGCAAAAGGAACCACCTAATGTTTTCCATATATGTTCCTAGCCACGCATGAGCGTCGCCTTGGGTATACAGGCGAGCTGTACAGTCACAAACCCCCGTACAAGGACTCTTCCCATAGCCCCGAGTTGCAGTTTGCATGCATGCACGCTTGATGATTACCATCGCTGCCATCCTGCTACTGCAGCCATTGCCTGCGCCAATTATGTGCATTTCGGCATGTGTATTTTCAAATAGATGGCTCTAATGCAAAGTCAATTTTATGCCGGCAGAGCTGATATAGATATACACACGATGTGCGTGTGTGCACGTGCGTGAAAATCTATTCCTGCCTTCCTTTCTTGGTGCGTACCTCACTGCTTGAAGAGTTTCTGTGTTTTCTCTTTGTATCATTCTGGCTCTGAGTACTAAAAGCCACATCCTGTTATGTTTGGTTGCTAGGTGGAGAAATGTTATCATGGGCTTCAGCAATAATTTATCCATAGAGCTAGAGGAGCTGTCATGTACTTCTGACAGTGAGCTGCAGCACTTTATCAGCTTGCCTGTAAATCAACCGTGTGTGGGTGAAGATGCCAGCAATGTTTGATCTCTCTCAGACACTCTAATAATCTGCTTTTGTCTGATTGATTCCTTCACATCACCAAGCACATTGCAACCGAGAGTGGAGTGCCCTCTGTTTATCTCCGTTGGTCATCTGCTTGAGGGCAACAGGGCAGAAAATGCTGTTCTCAACGAGATGTAAGAGTTTTTTGGAATTAGGGGCTTTACATCGTATCCTGGAGCACGTTTAGTCCAGTAAATCAATGATAGCAGAATTGAATGCACCATAAATACCTCAAACCGTATCTCTTACAAGAATGTAAGAGTAATTCATAGAAACAGGAAAGGTAACTTTGCTGGAAAGAATTACGACCCCTACAAGCTCAAGACATGCAGGTCTTTTATGGCCTGTGTTTACATCTACCCTCTTGAACTTTGGGAAGAAAGGCACTGCACACTGGCATTTGGTTCCAGGCAGTTCAGAGATAATATTGAGCTGAGCAGGACGCTGTCAGAATTGATCACTGCCTCTCAATCCAAACCCCAACTTTTTCTAAATTTCTGTCAAATTCTGTTTCATGCAGGAGATACCAATACACCATGTCGTGCTCTGCACCGCAGTAAAGCAGAGCGCAACCCCTGGTGTTGCGCAATGCCTTTCTGCCAAAAATATACGTAAAAGGATGCAATCTAATGAGCAGCTGAAGCCCCTCTAGGAGGAAGGAGAAGCGTATGCCCATTCCAATAGATAAATGATCTGACTTTGTTTTCTTTTGTACATCATATGGTTCCCCCGGTTGAAAATCAAGAGCTTATTATCAGTTGGAGCCTGGCAGCAGCTCATTGTGCGGTGACCTGGGATCAGCGGCAGACTTGGATTCCTGACCTCTGTGAAAGCTGAGGTCAGAAGATATTGTGGATGTGATTGACTAAATCCCATCAGGAGAAGCATTTCATTGTAGCATCCCCTCTCTGGGTCACAGTGGGATGGCACAAGCAGCAGGATATTTGGGGAATGCACTAATTTCAACCCAGTACACTAAGGGGAAAGGATGGTGTTTCATAGCACTGCTGAATGCTAAAAAAGGGTGAAAATTCACACTGCATAATGTATTTGTAATTGTGCTTAAGGCAACGGGAAGGGAGAAATTCATGAAACAAATCTGGCATACAGCGTAGGCCTTTGTGGATGCTGGAGGAGCAGTTCCATCTCCTCCAGATTTGTTGCATTGAGTAGTAGTGTTTCAAGACAGAGTGGATCCACTGCATCTTCCTTGGCCCATCATAGGGATTTCCCCAAACTATTATATACATTGTTGTGGAGGCCAGTTTCATGGTGAGAAGGCAGTCCCTTACTGTTCCCCAGCTGGCTGACCACATAGGCAACACCTTTTATGTGCAGCAGAGGGGCCTGTACTGCTTCTCCACATTTAATAACCCTTGCAGTGAAAGCTAGGCTTTCATTCACAAGAGATTTTTTTTTTTTCGCTGCACACATCATAAAAGCAACTGAAGTGATAAAAGCAAGGAGACCTAAAGTTACAGCATGTAGCAGGGCGTATTCTCTAGTCTTTCACCAACAGGCATCATCAAATGACATTTAGTTTTACTGAGTATTACAAAACACACACTGTTGCCTTCCTCTAAGACCTTAAGCTGGCATCCTTTCAGCACTGCAATATTTGGAATACAATGTACATATACAGATAGACTTATGTATACAGACAGATGTAATGCCAGAGACCCCATGGCTCCTATAGGTGCAGCATGTTAGGATAACAGAGACAAGTTATGAAGATTTTAAACTCAGAACTGTGTTCTTGTTTGGATACAGCTACTTGACCTCTCATTTAAGCCACTTACCTGTTAGCAATAGATCTGTAATTCCCAAAGTTTGCTAGGAAACAGAGCCAGAACCCTACTGACTGGCTTAAACCAGCAGGAAAACTCCACTGAAAGGCCCCAGATCTGACTTTACTTATGCTGACTCAGCAATGGTGAATGTCCATGAAGTCTGTGTTCAGACTGGCTCCAGCACAAGTAACTGAAGCCTAAATCTTCAGTGATCTTAAACATACTCATTCTAAACTGCTCTTCAGCTTTATCTTGCAAATTATTTAAAATAAGCTTACTATTACGTCTCAAATGCTACTCATTTCTACTATTGCGATGCTACTCTTTTCAAGGGCTAGCACTTTCCAAAGGAGATACAAGAAATGAAAAAAAGAAAGAGAAAATGACAAAAAGGAAGAAGAGAACTTGAGAAGAGGAAAATGGAGCATGTCTAAGAAAACTACACTTCCAATAACATCAAGTTATCCTCAAGGGAGATGTATAAGTAGAAGATATTACATAGCTGAACAGTAAATATCACATTTCTTTTTACAAGCATGTTTCTGCATTTTATTATATTTTTGACTGGCAGATCCGTAAATTTTGAATATCCATTCTAAGAAGAGAGAGGCTTAGGATCTACAGGCTGTATTCTCCATGGGTCTAAATGGTCAGTGGCATTTTATTATTGCATAACAGATTGATTAATTAGTGAACTATGTTCAGATCTAGAAAATGTAATATGTATATTCATGAGCAACTGAAATAAATTAATACTTACCTACATCTAAGAACTTAGTTCTAGAAAAATAATTAGTAATAGCTAATTTAGGTTAATAAGTACCCTGCGAGTTATTTGATTTCCAGGCTTAAGAGGTCCACGTTACAGTCCTCTCTAAAACAGATTTTCTGGGAAAATAGTTCCAGAAAAGTTATTCCAGTGAGCAGCTGCAGATGTCCTGCTGTGGAGTACTCTCCATCTGCTGACACTGCTGACTGGCCGGAGGCTCCTGGGGGGCAGAGGGCTGGGCAAGGACCTCTCCTGCACCTCAGCTTGGCAACGCAAAGAGTTCAGCCCCCCGCGCAGAAAGCTGTTGTATTTACAGTGCTGCGCAGCACCCCGCTTCCACGCTGCATCGATGCACCCTGCTTCTGTCACCCTCTGTAGTACACCACCCTTTTTGCTGTCTTCATAGCTCTGCTGTGAGGTCCAGTCCTCTGTTGGGAAAGATAAGGAATACTGAAAACTAATTGCCATCAGTGGTTGTGTATATTCATGGCACTAAATAGCTCTAAGTGCTCTTCCCACCACCCAGTTTCCAAGTACTTTGGGGCATATACTTAGGGGTATGTAAAGGCAGCCCCAGAAGCTACAGAAAGAAACTACTCGGGTAACTCTGGGTTATCTGACCTCCTTATAAAGTATTTTGCTGCTGCTGCTGTCAGCCAGCAATATGTTATTTCCTGAAGTATAATCCCAGTAAGTAGTATTTCTGGATCATCTACCAAAGTGTTGGCCAATGTTGAGTGATTGATTGAGGTTATGACATGACTTTTACAGACAGCACTTTCAGGACTGATACAAACACATGGGACTTGCTTGTTATTTTGTGGTAAAGAAAAACACTTGGAGATGGGAAGTGGAATTTCTGGCAGCTGGGAGACTTCAATAATTTGACATTAGACTATTTTTGTTTGATGGTGGAAGACAGGTCTGATGAAACCTGACATACAGTTTACAATTATAATTAATATCATCAGTGTGTTAAAGAGAAAAACCTCACTAACTCATCGGCGTAATTTCATTGGAAGATACATTCACCATAGTTTTGTTTTGCCCCAGCTAAGTACCCTTGTGCTTGAAGGAACAGCTCTCTCCGGTACAAACTGCCAAGGTAAAACAACCTGACTGAATGCTGGCTACCTTTGAGAATATTTTTATTTAGACCTGGCCAAACGGGATCTACCTTGCTGTCATCTATTAAAATTGTAGTCAAAGGTTACGTGTAGCCAGGAACATCATCAAGATGACAAGTCTGGAGCAGGGAAGGAAACATCTTACTTTCCAAATGCTGTTTGCAATAGAGCCGTTTCATTCTTCAGGGGTAAATCAGAGACCTGTGTGTGAGCTGTGTGTCTCAGCTGTAAATTCCAATGTGAGTAATTTCCCAGGTATTGAGCCTAGTATTTTACATTGCTGATCTTAAAGTCCTTGTAAAGAAAGGATTCAATTTTGAGGCCTAAATTGAGACTATTCTAGTAAAATCATATATTGGTTAGGCACTTAAACATACTATAAAGTATATGGGGTGAACAAGACCCCTGAGATTTGGGCCAAACCCAGTACCATGATGGAAGAGCAGAGGCCTAAGTCTAGCCAATGAGGAAATAATAAGGACACGGGCGAGTCTTAAATCCTGCCCTTAAGAATAATATTCCTGTCTTTTCCCACTCTCTGCCTGCTCAGGATCCACTGTCCGAAACCATCTCCTGACCCCTTTTGGTATAGGAGAGAAGGGCTTAAGTTCTTCCTCTTAAAGCTGGATAACAGCATTGATGCACACTCGGATTACAGAGTGGGAACACTTAGGTGGAGCTTGGGGATCCAAGTTTAATTCCCTCCTGTTGGAAAGTGCTGTTACAGCCAGATAGAGTAACCGACATAGAAAGAAAAAGCAATTTTCATCTTAAGTTTCACTTGACTAAAAAAGTGGGACATGGGCTTGGAAGGTTGTGGACAAAGAAAGTATGTGCCTTCCTTTATATCCTGATGATTACTGCCAAAGAATGTTCGATATTTCACAGTAGAGAGCCACTGGGTAAAACATATCTCTTGGAGCAGTGGCCCAAAACCCAAGGCGCGTACCCTGCCTATGAAGCTCCCGGTAGGTCTCTTTCTGGCACCGTCAATCTCAAGGGTTTTTTTCTGCACAGTAGCACAACTTCAGTAGGAAAACTGGAAATTGTCCTTATTCTATGCAAAATAATCTCAGGTTTGAGGGGGAAGGACATACTTCTACAGGGGAGGCCTGGTGCACTCCAACTCCCTATGTCAAAGCCACTCGGCTCAGGTCTGCTGCCTGCAGGCAAGCACTCCAAGTAGGAGTTACTGTGTAAAAGACTCAGTTCCTCCTGCCTCCTCCTACATTTTAAAAGACAGCACATGCTGCTGGTGCATTTTCTAAAGAAGAACATGGTAGTATGAGATGCAAACATCTCCAGAAACAAGTCCCTCAAAGAGGGACCTGCTACCAGAGACCACCATCACGCTTAGCTGCGAGGTATCTGTTCATCCCTATCAAAATGGGGTTTCTTCTATATCAGCCCAGAATCAGACCCAAACCATGGGGTTTGGGAAGGGACTGTGGGATATATATACTTGACAGAGCAGGAGTTACCAGAATTTTTATGGCTAAATTCCCCGTTTATCTGGACAAGGGCTACACAGGGCTCATTTTCAGGACTGCAAAAATATTTACAACTGACATATCTCCGTAGATCAAAGGAAGCTGTTACTGCTTAGCATTTCTGGCCTGTAAGCTGCATTAATGCCTGTGCTCTTTCCAGATTTATCTTAAATGTTAATGAAAACACTGAATTTGCCCCAAAGCACCAGAAATTTGGAGAAGAAAGTGGGATGAAGTTTTCCAGCAATATCACTGGATCTCTTAATGCGGTTATGAGACAGGCAGGTGGTGGGTTACAAACCATAATGAACTGACACCTTTTCTTCACACAAGGTGTCACAAAGGTACACCAAAGCGCTGCAGCTGAACCGATTTTAGATTGTAGAAGTGCAAATGAACTGGCAAATCCTTACAGCTGGGTAGATGCTACAAAAAGTGTTTATTTTTTTAATGTGCAAGTGTAAAGATATTGTCGCCCGTGCTTCTACTGCTAGTGGGTCACCTATTTGAACACATAAGCCGAGGCTAAGCCACCCCAACAGGCGAGCCTGCAGCCCCTGCTGTGGTGGCCCATTGCCCTCTCCCTCCCTGCAAGCACTTGCTGTGGTACACGATGCATTGATGCTGGTATCCAACAGACCAGCATGGTGCTTGACCTGGTGAAAACATCAAATATTTGAGTACCCCTTTTTGAGCACAGATAAAAAAAATGGAAAAAAAAAGTATCTAATCAATATAGAGATTCTAATGAGAGGCATTCCACAAACAGAAATTAGCATCTAATGTCTCATTTCTTATTATCTGGTCAGCTCTCAACATGCTCCCATAACAGAAAGGATATGCTAGGATTCATCCTGAGAGTCTGAGACCACATTGTAATGTAATGCAAGGCAGAAGCGTGGCAGCTTTTACTGATTCTTGAGATCTAGGTGTGCAAAATACGTCAGTGACAGACAAGGCATCAAGGACTGAGAAAAGAGAATTTCATTTCAGCGGGAGGTATTCTCAGTGAAAATGAAAGCTGTTCTTCTAGATGTGGTATTAGAGATACGGAGAAACTGTAAATTGAGTATTTCGATACCTATCCACCCCTAATTTTAAGCGGTTTTAAAAAATGAAATAAAGAAAAATGAAGGAAAGCTCTTTTGTTGTATTCAGAACAATCAAACACCAGGGGACTGGATGGCTTAGGGAACTGTTAATGGGATACAGAGTATTTCAAGGTCACTGGTTCAACTCTAGCTCAGGTTAGGAGTAATTGGAAGTCATTATTACTTGATGGCTGTTCAGTAGTTTAAGAGACATGGGTTGGTGGTCTTAATGCAGCAGAGTGAAGACCTGTCTATACCACGCACAAAATAAAGAAGCCTCTACTGATGCCAATTTAATACTGTTCATCAGGAATAAATTTAAAGATAAAATGTAAAATAAATAAATCCAAATTATTTATAAACCATCCACATCACATACTTTTTCAAATTCACCATTGGCACCTCAAAGTTGGCATTAGCCTGTAAGGCCCTAATGCGGGATAGACACTACCCAAGAGGCTTTCTCTTTGGTACCGGAGGCAACTGCACTTCAAATGCCTTACTATAAAACAAGGTTGGAACACAAAACAGTAATTAATGAATTAGATCCTTCATTGGTCAATCTAGTCACAGATACACTAACCTTTCAAGCACAGGGCAGAACTGTATTCATGGATATAGAAAAGGATGAACGATTACACTATAATAATTCAGAGAAAAGGCATAGTGCAATGCATTTGGGATTCATGATGAATTCAGTAATAACAACAGACTTTGGGCTAAACTGCATGCTTTGAATTTTGTTCACTATATTATGACAAAAATCTTGGCTAGAGATATGTAGTCTGTAAAACTTAAATAAAGAATTTCATTGATTTTGAAATTCTTTCAGCTCCCCCTGAAAATCTTACTGTCTCTCTCTGGATTTTATGATTCTACTTTCATGAATCAAACTTGCTGAAACTTTGAACTTATTCACACTTTGAATGTTCTCAACCATATGTAAAGCTGAAATATTCTCTCCCAAATAATCCCAATTACTCTCAATACTTAATTGGTATTAATTTATTTAATCTGAGTTATTGCTGAAGAAAATGATTAAAGTGATTTCTTTGGAATAGGGTCCAAATGGACAAAATATTTCACATTATCTGCTAAAAATCCCTTCTAGTGGGTAATGTTTACTATTCCCTTTACAT
The DNA here is from genome assembly GCA_034008185.1 of Gorsachius magnificus. Lineage (NCBI taxonomy): Eukaryota > Metazoa > Chordata > Aves > Pelecaniformes > Ardeidae > Gorsachius > Gorsachius magnificus. The sequence continues at coordinate 19,166,618 of CM067091.1, forward strand.
ACAATTATTCCTCTCAGTATTAATCAGACAATTTTTCAAAGGTGTAGTCATGAAATTGGACTGGCTCCATGCATAACCCAATATATGTTGTTCAGTAATATATCTGAAGATATATGTTTACTAGGCAACTGAATTTTAGCAGAGTGGCATAGTTGTATGCTGGAGTCCAGCTACAAAACCAGATATTTTCTTGATGGAGAACTCATTGCTATGCAAGCTATTTTTAGTTTTGTGCTTAACATGTTTTGGGTGAAAAAACAAACAAGAGGCAGACTATTTTCCCAAGTAATCCTGTACTGTATGTGCCATGTTTGGGATATGTCAATGACTCAGGGCTTTAAATAAAAACATAAGGCACCATTTCACTATTTCATGCTGCATTACTTAGGTAAAAACATCTCTGCAAAGTCATACTAAGTAACACCAATCTATTACAGCAACAACTGTCAGTGAGAAGACTTCCCTAAGGGCACGGGAGTAAAGGGTTCATTCATCAGGAACTGAAAAATTAGAAACTGAAGGTGTCTAAGGGATAATATGTAATAACTCTGCTGAGACAATAACCTACATTTAAATCAAAAGCAGAATAAACTTTGAATTCACATTAACAGCATTTCTGTGTTCTGTAATATCTCTCGGTCTTAGCACAGGTAGACTGGAAGTTTGTGAACTTCCTTTTGTAGGACTTTTCAAGTTAAATTTGTAGACTAAAAAGACTAAACTAATACACAGGGTGGTATTCATTAATACAAGTTTCTACCACAAGTACATTTAGACCAGAGATTTGTGTGTGTAAGATTTTCACGAGCGTCTGGTCTTCTGAACAGACCCCAGCTCCACACCCCTTGAGACTACAGAAAACCTCCCCTGAAGCCTTATCACAACAGCAAGCCCTTGTGTGGCCTGAGACATACTGCAAGAAGTACAAGCGAAACAGCTCAGAAGGAATATTTATCAGTTTGAAAACAGAATAAAATCAAATTCTTTCTGCTTACTGATGTGCATGATCCTTTCCCAGCAGGGCAGTCCTAGGGGGACCTGTGGGATCATTCACATGATCAAGAGCTCGCAGGATCAGGTCCAAACCCACTCTGCTTCCGAGATACAGCCCTATATCATGTAGACATTTTTATAAAAACATATTTCTACTATTTATGTGTTTATAAATGCAGTACGTGCTTTTATAACTCACACTTAAGAATCAAGTAGCTGATGCAACTGTTTTTTTCCCCTCACTCCTGCATTTTGAAATATTATTTTGCTCTTAATTTTCAGCCTCCTTTCTCTCTCTCACTTTTTTATTTTCATTGGTGACCACAACTGTAGTTTCAGTAAATAAAGCTAGTGCTTGATAATGTGGAACGGCCAGGAGCTTAACTCTGCCCTTGGAGATCGCTTACATCAAACCAGCGATCAAAAAGTGGTGCAGATAAAATTTGTCATCAGGGATTTCCTACAAAAGAATTACAGTGGAGAAATAGCCTGATCGATACTATGGATTTTCACTGCAGGGGCTGATAGTCCAATTGCTGTGAAACACTCACACAGATAAAAGGGCATGGCTGCCACTTTGTTACAGACTGCTGACTCAGCGCAAAGCCTGTCAGGTATTTATAGGCCAAAGTGATACAGAATTATCACCTTGCAGTGCCCAGCTCTTGTTAGTTCTAAGATTGCCTCCCTTTATGGGATTGCTAAATGCAGGTGAATGGAAAAATGATGGCTAACAGCTGTCAAAATGCAACAGAATGAAGTACTTAAATCTTTTTTTATCCATTAAAAGGGTAACAACCAAACATATATCATAGTGCAGACGTCGTAATGATATTTGGGGCCAGTAAACTAGGGGTTATAAACAATGTACATCTGATCAAAATGGTAAGGAAAATACGAAAGAGAAAAAAAGCAATAATAAAAATTCTTCTTGTTACTTTACAATATCTGGCTTGGCATTTACTTTGCTGCTCTTTGCAGGGATCTCCAGGCCCCTGATCAAGGCGGCTAAGACCAGCCTCCCAGTTCCATCAATACTGCGATAATTTTATACCCCATATACTGCAGGGAAAACTGCTTTAAGAAGTCATTGGGATGACTCCAGGAACTCTTCTTCATTGTTCTAAGCCAGTATTTTACACTCTCGCTAAGATAAAATGCTGATAGATATCTAATATTAACCAACAGCATTAAGGGCTCATTGACTTCAAGGACCGTTTCACACACAGACACTTACAGGACCAGGCCATGATGAAGGCAGAAGAAATACACTCATCTTTTGGTCCAACAGGTAGCATAAAGCATCTCTGTCCTGGTATACAGTCCATGATTGACTGTTCTCAGCTGTGAATTATTCTGCTGCTGGTACTAGCCTGAATGTGTTTCTTAGTGGTGGTAACAAAGGGGGCAGACACTACCTTTCCTTTTATCACTCTGTATAATACAATGTGTATTTATTTTTGGAGATCGCATACAATGAGAGATTGGTTTTGACTGCATAAGGATAATATTTGGAAGGTCATACAAAATGCTGTAGAGCCTAGTAATATAAAAAGAGACAGGATGTTTGATTATGAGGATCTGCACAGACTTTGCCTTACCCTAGGTGTTTTTCATACAGGAATTGGTGATGGACTCCATAAGGAGGTTTTTGCAGCTTAAAACCTGTTTGAGAACTAGTTCAAATATATTTGTACATATACTTTCTCAGCAGGGACAGAGCCAAGTTGAGCTTTAGTACCTATGATTTTTTTATACTGTAACAGCACTTAGAAGCACACATTAGGAGTCTGGTTTGCTAGATAATGAATAACCTCACAGTCCATCTCCTAGAAAACTTAACATCCGGTTAAATAATTTTTTTCTTAACATTGCCTTGCAAAATCATGACATCCTCAGCATATCACCTACTTTGTATCACCACATTCATCATTTTGAGAATATTTCTTTTGTCTTTGTAAATACAAGACATGTCTTGGTATGTGAGCAAACAGAAGTTTACCCTTTTAGCACTCTCAGAATATGGATGGCTGTAAATATATGTAGGGAAGTGAACTCCAGTTTCCAAGGTGGGGGGGAGGGGAGAGAAGAGGAAGCATCTGATTTTTATAACTTAGGCCCATCTTCAGTTATACAAAGTTTCATATATGGCCAGATTGTAAGAGCCGAACTGTATTTGTTATTTAAGTAAGATGAAACCAGAGCTTGACTATTCCTAAAATATGGCCAGAGGGGCATCTGATCCAACACAAACCCAGGGAAGTGACATGGAGTAAAATAAGCCAAGCTGGCAGGGCACCTGCATCCAGATTCATCTCACCTGAAAGATGTGCAGGCTAAATTAATCACCTAGAACCCCCTTGATAGCTGATGGAAGAGAGACCTTATCACTCTCTACAACTACCTGAAAGGAGGCTGTAGTGAGATGGGGGTCCGTCTCTTCTCCCAGGTAATGCGTGATAGGACAAGAGAAAATGGCCTCAAGTTGCTCCAGGGCAGGCTTAGATTGGACATTAGGAAGAAATTTCTTCACCAAAAGGGTTGTCAAGCACTGGAACGGGCTGCCCGGGGAAGTGGTCGAGTCCTCATCCTTGGGGGTATTTAAAAGCCAGGCACACAAGGTGCTTAGGGACAGGGTTTAGTGGTGGGATGGCAGGGTTAAGGTAATGGTTGGACTTGATGATCTTAAAGGTCTTTTCCAACCTAAATGATTCTAAATAGATAGGTGCATGCAAGAGGGGAGAAGCCCAAGACTGTACTTAGGACAGGTAAGATGAAGTATAGATAGACCTGTACTTCTTCTCATCCAATGCCTTGAGAGGGTACCTCAAAGGCTCTGTTAGGCGAGATGAGTCCTACTGGTTGCTTAGAAGAGGTTAATAGATCCATCATGAATAATGCTTTGAAGATCTTGTTTTGTTGGCTTTTTTTTTTTTTCATTAATACTGGTTTAAAAACCTCTTAAGTGTTTTGGAGAAACACAAATGAGAGGATTAAAAAGCTGAAATTTTTTAAATGTCTTGAGAAGGTCATGTCCAGGAGTAGTTGAAATTTGGAGCAGTTTATGTACCTAATGCTTTAGACTTCATTTAATAACAGAGCTTTAAACTAAAGGAAGAAATACTGCACAAAGACCGAGAACTATATTATTCAAAATAGCACAAAGAACCTGGACTTGGGGATTAATGGAAGAAGTTTTCAGTAAGGTGAACCATAATGGTTAACTGCAGAAGCTTTGGGGTGAAAATGCACAAGGTTTAAATTAAAATACTAAAATATAGTGCAAAGTATTAATTTAAGTAATAATTTGATTGCCTGTAAAGAAATGGTGCAGGTTTCTAAACTAACATCCTTCCTAACCAGGAGAGAAGCCACACCGTTCTCCATGCTCCATAGGGAAATTACCGCAGCACTTGTCTGAACTGCCTGGCGCTGGTAGAATCATAGCTGCTCTCATCGCAGCGTTGTTGGATGGAAGTTTACTGTCACTAGCAATAAGCAGTAGATAAAAGCAGGGGGGGTGGGGTGAGATAAGAAAACAAAAGGGAAAAATAGAAGCTAAAAACTTCACCAGAGGTGAAAAAAAGGGGGGGGGAAGGAAGAAGATATACATAAACTAGTTGTTTTTGTCTTTCTAGTTGCTATGATGTGCACAAAGGAAATAGACTGAATAAAATCACATCTCAGGAACACCAACATAAATTCCCCCTTGCTTTGACAAGTACGTAATTTTGTGCAGTGATGCTCTTCACGTCTGGAGAGTTATGAGGCAATTTCATTCCCATCTGACAAATTTACAAAGAAACATTAGAGAGAAGGGATTAGAAAAGCGAGAAATCTTTATAGACTTTTTCCTCAGGCTGTATTTTCCTTCCATCTTTTGGCTCTTCCTTGAGGAATATGTATGAGTGACTCATTCTGTATGAACGCCATAACCGAAACACTTAGCAGATAAGCATAACATGAAATGTGCTTTAAATCAACTAATTGTATTTACATTATCTAGGAGGGCTGATCCTGATTGGCTAAAGTTTGGAAAAATTTGCTATTGTGCATTTTCAAGATAACAATTTAAAACCGGGCAAAAAAAATAAAAGCTAAAATATTAGTGGCATAACTTCGCAGCAAAGTCCGTCTCAGAAATATAATTTGCATTTGCAAAGCACTTCTCAGCTTAGAGCTCTGATTGACCTTTTTGCCCTCATTATGGTCTCGTGAAGACCAGTAATATTTTGTCATTTTACACATTGGGAAACTGAGGTAGATTAAATGATCTCCTAAATTCATAGAGAAAATAAATGTCCCCAGCAAACAGGACTGGGAAGGACGAGTTGGGCTGAGCTCACTCTTCTGCGTTGCATGCAGCCTTTCCGATGACATCAAGCTCTGTAGCTCGAGAACAGCTACTCCATGCAGGCCAGCGGGTACTTGCCAGCACACGTTGATACACTTTATACTACTAAAAAAACCAAATGGAAGGATGAGATGAGGAGAGAGCAAGGTGTCGTTAATGCCTTGCCAACATCTGTGAAAGGCCAGGGAATTCCTTGGTTTTGTGGCTGCACCATTACAGCTTCTTTCTGCCAAAAGAGTCTGGTTCAGCCTTCTCTGCTGACAGTGGAAAATCCTGGCATGGATTATTCTAGAAATAAATGATAACAAGAAATGCTGTAAAGGCTTTGCTTTCTCCTGCAAGGTTTTAAAAAACAGAGAGCCACAGCCCATTTTAGTTGTACTGCTGAACATGCTTAAGCTGAGCTGATACATGGCTGCTACAGGATATCAGCATTTTACACTCCATGGGTAATCAGTATAATTTTTTTCGTCATTTTTTTTAACATCAAAACACTGGCACTGATTGTTCGTTATTGGGGTAATGTCAAGGAACTTCCATCATTGATAACCCAGGACCTGCTAGTTCAGATCTTTTGGTTTTGCCCAGTTTCGCATGGGTCCCCTTTTAAGGTCATTTCAAGTGCTGGATGATGGTACCTCCCTCCTCCTTTTATTAATGAAAATTATATGATGGTGCTTGGAAGTTCCAAAACACACTCCTTTCTTGGCACAAAGACGAAATATAATAAAATGCAGATGCTTTCTGATACAGAGCACAGATGAAAATGTTTTATAACCACGACTTATGGAGAGAGGAAAGCACAGGGGACACGGTTCCTAGGGCCCTGGTTGAAAGCCCCAAAGCAATCACTGCAATATCTGTAATATGACAGAAGAAAGTCTGGGGAGGGGTATTTATTATCTTTTTCATGGGACCCAGGTGGACCTCCTGGCAGCCATGTTTATGACTCAGGATCCATTTTAAAATAGTGAACCATAATAAATGGAAACTCAGATGTGTAACTGTGCTGGATTTTAACATGTTTCAAGTTTTATTGTCTCTGCATTTGCAATCATTTTTGCACGGAGCATACCATTTTGTAATAACTTTCAACTACGCTGCTTTGCCCTTTGTATTTACTTCATCTGACATGTCCCCTTCCCCTCCTTGTGTTTTGACAACTGCATGGACTGGATAAAAACTTCTGTTACAAGACTTTTTTCAATTTAATGAGGCAAAGGGAGACTTGAAAGCCATAGCTCCTTTCTAATTAATAGATAGATGATAAAGGAAGCATTTCCTACGCTGTCTTTAAAAAGAAAGTTTAGTAATTGTCTGGACAAGATATTGTCTTTGTGTTTCAAATGGACGTGGAAGCAGAAATGTTTGCTATTCCCTGCCCGAGATGCACAGTTTAGATATTCCTTTTTCCTAAGCCAAATAAACATTGGGCACATGTCCTTTAAAGTTGGAGAGAATTATCAAAAGTTGTTATACAGTGAGACTGTCTCTGGTATTGACTAAACACATTGGGAACAGTCCCTAAAATAATAAAAATAAAAAAAAAAATTTAAAAAAAAAAATAAAAAAAGAGTGGTGGGTCCAAGCCAAGAAGTTTGTAATCTCCTCTGCCTGTAACCTTCCAGAAGTTCAAAGGCATTTGGGTAAAGGATTTTGGTTCCAGTCTGCTGTTGCTAGTAGAGATGGAAACTGTAAGCTCAGCTCAAGATCTAAACTTTACATAGTTAAGCAATTGTTTAGATCACAGCTTATGTCTGGTTGCACAGCCTGTTCAGATGTGGTCCCAAGAGTATGGCTGCTTATCTGAACATTTTCTTTGTGTAAGAGACAAAAATTTTGTGAGAAAAGATATTATTGCTAACATTTCTAATGTGCTCTGGCAAGAAGATGATCACAAATACAGATAAATTCAAAATATTTTGGCATTTTTGGCTTCAGCCCAATCCAGAAATCACGAGTATAGAAAAATTTAAAAATGTAGTTAACACTAATGACAAACTCAGGTGAGTCTGAACTCATTATTTATTCTACCCAAGTTGTTTCTATTATCATCAAGAACCAATTTAACTGACTCACTCCCCTGAGCAACTACAGGGCTTTCTTCAAAAACCTAAGCAAATTACCCTGTTACACCTGCTCTTGGTCCACAGTGGAATTGAGAGCACGAAGACATGGGCCAAAGGCGTTCAGTGTTTGGGGGAATTTGGCACTTGTCCTAAGGCTGGGTTTAAGGGAGCATAGAGCCGCACTTCCACCCTTCCCTTAGACACGGCATATGGTGTAGCCCTACATGTTCACTATTCTGAGCAGCGTATGGTCCCGTTATTCTGCAGATCATAATTTAACACTTCACACTGGAGAGCTCTCCACTCAATCCTACAAAATAACATGCTAAATCAGGAAAGTTCACACCATAGTTTGCATAATAAATAATTTCCACAACTTCAAGGAATTTCTCTGAAAACATTTAAATCTCCTTCTAAATATTTTAGGTAGTTATCAAAAAGTGCATCTCTGTGGAGAACATCTTTGTAAGCGTGCTTAACATGTTTGTACAATTCCTGTGACTGCCTCAGTTTAGCTGACTGATAGCTGGGGGCAGGCAAGATATCTTAAATAGAAAATTGAATATATAACTACCTTTTTCATGAGCACAAATATATGGCTAACTTCTGTGAAAACTTAATGCATACCTAGCTCTGACAATTAGTAGATTGAACTGAAGAGTCCAAGTCTCTGTAAAAATCACTTTTGAAAAAATTTAAGGAAAAAAAAATCTTTATTTTTTCTCTTTTCTGTATGTGTGAGGCATCTGAGCATAACCAATTTTGTAGTAAAGGTAGTGGAAATCAAAAAATAATATTTGAATTATTTTGATCATGATAATCCCAATTGTTTTGAAAGTAAATTATATTTGAAAGTCTCTCCAAATGTACTTACAAATTCACAGGAATGCCATTAAAATACAGCATTAATTAACATCCACTTTTATAAAGAGCTTCTAATATTGTGTAAACAAGCAAGAGTCAAAAAGCTTATTTTTAACTTGTATCTGCATATGCAGTGTGATCATAGTGAGTTACAAAAATACCCAAATAGCACTGGGAAATGAATTTTCACAGTTTGTTTCTGGTTGAAGACACACCAAAGTACCTGTCTTTAATTTGAGTAGCTGTGAACAAAAGGTACTTGCCAGCTTGCTTAGCATCGTATTTATATGCTCATGTCAGTTCAGCCATGGGTGGAATACTGATGTGTCAATATTTGTTAGCCAAAATGATAATAAGTAACTGACTTGAAATAACTTAAAACAATCAGAAGCAATTGTGCAGCGTTGTATCAGGTTAAATCTGACCATGCCATATTTTATCTCTTCAAAAATAAAGCCAATTTGATGGCATGCTAAATAGTCCATGTTCAACACAGCAGAATTGCTGCAGGACTCGAATCGGAGCAGAGACATGTTTAACCACCCGCCAGACTTCCACAGCCTCCACGAACATCACGGACCGAGCGAGGGAAAGCTCCTGTGGGGCTGTCTGGGGACAGACAACCTAGAGATGTACCAATCCAGCCTAGGTTTAAATTTAGGACAGAGAGCAACATTAAACACCCTCAAAATTCAGTTTTACTAGTTGAGATCCTAATGGTTATGACTTGTCTTTCAACCGTCTAGGCAATGGTTGTGTTCACCTTGATTTTACTTGTAACATCTTGTTTTCTGTACCTGAAATCTAACCCAAAATTTTACAAAATAAATGTTATTTATTCATGTATCAAATTAACGTGGCATTGGAGGAAAAGTCTGTTGAAGGATTTAGAATAAAACAAAGAAACTTAGGACAATTTAGAGAAAGAAACTCATCTTGTTATATATATAGTTTTTGAATTAACCATCTCTCGTATTCCAGATTACTTCTGTAGGTTTACATTCCATGTGTGTGCAGAGCTTGGCCTAGCATCATATTAGACACGTAACCATTTTCTTTACGGCACCAGGTTAAAATTACTGAAACAGAAACAAAATTTACCCTATGACTGTCAGAAAGCACTCACAAGATACTCTGCATTTCAGTACTATGCTGGAGAATGGGCAGTAGTGAGGAGCTATTGTCCCCACTGGAACACATCCAGGGAATGTCACAGAAACCTATCTGCCAAGATCCCTACAATGCTGAATGTTGTTTTTTGGGTTCAGCTGAGTTCACGCAGGGGCTCCAAATACTTGAGTCTCTAAAGCTCTATAAATACAAAGAGGGTCTTCCTAAATTTCCCTCCCTGCCCCTGAGCTACACTGATACAGAATGGAAGGGACTACTGAAGGATCAAGACCCATAGGCATCCATGACAGATCTTTAATCCAGAAGACCCCCAAAGCATCTGCTCCACACCTGCTGTAAGCTCTGGGCTGCAAAATACTTATCAATAACGAGCATCAATAAATGGCAGAGAGCAGCAAACTGTTAGGTACCACAAGGACAAAGCAGGAGAGTTCAGGGCAGTTCACAATTCTTGAATCCTAAAACATCAGCAGGGGACTTATTACAGAAAATCTCTACCCTTAAGACATATATTGTTTTAGAATTAAAAGCCCTCCCCTTTTTTTTCCTCCTCTTCTTTAAAGAAAGAAATCCTTGAACTGGTTATTTTTATCACTTTCTGGAAACAGTTATTCATGCTCATATGCACCTATTCTGGTGGCAATAGTAATAACATGGTGGTTGTGATGCTCTGAAGACATGAGAAATACGCTGTTTGTAGGTGGAGGTAATACCTTTTATTAGATCCATTGATTAGACTGGAAAAAGACAGGCAAGCTTTCAGAAAGACAAGCCCTTCTTCAGACTTTAGATGTAATAGACACCTTTAAGACACTATTATAATATCTTGATATGATGCCTGAAAGCACTGCTCATCTGTAAGATCACCCAAGGACTCCTTCAGAAGCTGCAAGGCTTCAAAAGTGATCCAGGAAAAGCTAAAGTACTCCGTGCTTTTCAAAGGCTAAATAAAAATCTTCCCATTGTGAAAGAAGAATAGGAAATTATTTTGCTGCTTTTTTTGGCTGAACACCTTCCAAGTTACATGTTTGGACGATTACCCTTCTCCATTTTAAAGGGTAATGTTTACTAAGAGTTTACAAGGAAACAGCAGTCTGCTGAGAGCTAGGTTTGCTTTTGTGAAATGTTCAAGTAACTAGTTGTCATGGTTTAACCCCAGCCGGCAACCAAGCCCCATGCAGCCACTCACTCACTCCCCCCGGCCCACCCCCCCACCCCCCCAGTGAGATGGGGAGAGAATCAGAAGAGAAGTGACAAAACTTATGGGTTGAGATAAAGACACTTCTATAGGTAAAGCAAAAGCTGTGCACGCAAGCAAAGCAAAACAAGGAATTCATTCCCTGCTTCCCATGGGCAGGCGGGTGCTCAGCCATCCCCAGGACAGCAGGGCTCCATCTCGCCTAACGGTGACTTGGGAAGACAAACGCCATCACTCCCAACGTCCCCCCCTTCCTCCTTCTTCCCCAGAATGTGCTGGGCATGATGTCATATGGTGTGGGATACCCCTGGGGTCAGCTGGGGTCAGCTGTCCCAGCCGTGTCCCCTCCCAGCTCCTTGTGCCCCCCCCAGGCACTTGCTGGTGGGGTGGGGTGAGGAGCAGCAAAGGCCTTGGCTCTGTGTAAGCCCTGCTGAGCAGGAACCAACCCACCCCTGGGTTATCAACGCTGCTTCCAGCACAGATCCGAAACACAGCCCCATAGTAGCTGCTATGAAGAAAATTAACTCTACCCCAGCCAAAACCAGCACACTAGTATCAAGAATTGTCCAAATAATTAATGTCAGGAAGAATGGCTTAGAAGTATACCTGAAGTTCAACATTCACAAATGTTCCTAGGCAATGTCTGAGTTGCAGCCCAGGAACTTAAAGGTGGAAGGAAGAAGAATGCTTAGCATTTCTCTGATTTTGACCAAGCCTAGTCCGTACAGTAATAAAATTACTCTCAGTTCTGTGTGGTTGTTCTTGACCCCATGGACTGCACAGTGCAGCAATCCATTAGAGCTGGTTTCTCCCATGCAGACTCCTGATGCTGAGAGAGCGAGTGGTAGAGAAGCCATTTGGCAGCACCATGTCACTGAAGAATATCTGTGTGTAGATAGAAACTCCCACTTGCTAGTTTAAATCAGCTTTCAGTAGCTTTTGTATCACCAAAACAGCACAAAATGTATTAACCCCAAGCTCACGTCCTAAAAATTTGTATGCCCACTAGGAATGCTAAATGAACTGAAGCCTTGAACGTGCCGAGGACAGTATAATCAACAGACAAAATACTCTGACCTTGAATTTTACATTCTTCTCCATTTTTCTGCACCATATTTTCTTATTTCTAAACTGGTTAAAGGCTCCCAGTTCAGACTCGTAGGTTTTTCACCAGTGATCTTGATGTGTAACCTCTGGACAAGTCACTCACTCTTCTCAGCCCTGAGTTTATCTCTTATCTTACCTAATAGTAAGCACGCTAACACTTGCATACCCCACAGAGGAGTCACAAAGTTAGTCCACGTATAAAGAGATCCAAGAATGGAAAATATAAAGGAAATGCAAAATGATATCACATTTCTCATTTAAAATGAGTGGGTGACAAATTGCTCATCAGATTGTACAATTTGGGTTGCTCTTACTTGCTTGCTAATTAACCAGTCTGACATTATGTTTCCTCCCTCTTGCATCCACCCTGCCTCTGAACTAATCAGGGTTCAATGACAGCATCACTTATCCCAGGACACATTCCAATAATTAAGGTTTGGAGGACATCTTGCAAACTCCATCATATACCAATACGATTTTCTCTCCCTCTACTGCTGCGTATCTGACATGTGACAAGACAAAGCCCTGCTCTCATATACATAACAGCAGGATGCTTTCCCACCTTTTAATGGCTGACTGAATTTCTTCCCCAGCAACTCTGACAGTATGAAAGTGCACTGTAAAAATGACTGTGTCTTGAGAAGTGAAACCTCGCCGTCTCTGGACTTGGGAACAAAAAAAGCACGTTCTTACAAGCTGCATCTATTCTGAAACACTCTTACATCAAAATTTGTAATGCACGATCCCATAAGCTAGGTTTTACTGCCTATATGCTTTTCCTCACTGCTATACTGCTTCATTTGAGTTCTACGAATAAACCACACATTTTGCCTTTGCGTAGGAAAGGAAGCACAGGCAGGGGCACCTCGTACTTGTTTAGGGAGGGGAGACAAGCCAGTAAGAATCCCTGCTACTTGATTGCTTTTTAAACCTTCATATGCAAAAGCAACAACAAATTGAATGCTGGGCATTCCACTGCTGCGCGCTCAGAGTATCTTCATTAGCACTGACAGAACTATTCTGAATTTCCCCGCTAGTAACTGGCTACCTCTCCTCTGGTTTTGTTAGCTCTGATTTAATTCAGACTCACAAGCCAACTGCGTCAACCTGCCCCAGGTCTGTAGAGACCAAACGTGAAGCATAAGATGGTCATCCTTTCCTCGGATGCTTTCTCCCCTTCAGTTTACCTCCTGAGAAAAGCCGTCTCGTGAGCCAGTGAACAGTAGGAAGCATGAGCCCCCGACTAAGCCAAAAGTCTAGGCTTCGCAAGAGTGAAGTTTGGTCCCATGAGTTTCATATGAAATCGTAAGGAAAAAAAACCCCAAACACCTGGATTCTATCTGCACTGGAAACTTCAGAAAGGTGAATTATTTTACAAAACAGATTTAAATTTGCAATTTTAACTAATCGTCGTTAGCTTTCCTGAGAGTACCAGTTTGAATGTGGCTACAAATACCCTTCTCTATGAAGCTTAAATGTCCTGCTGATCAGTTCTCCTGAAAAGCAGATGAGGAGACCATTTATTTTCTCTTGGTGCTTGATTCTGAAGCACTATTTTCATCAGTATCAGAAACAACAGTGGAATTCTGGATTTGATTCCATCAAAAGCATATTTCACCATTGATTTCAATGCAGTCATAATTTTGCCCATAGTACAATTAAGTAAGACACACCCCCCTCTGAATTTCAGTGGGAAATACAGTAAATTATCTAAGAATATTTAATATTTTCTCTCCTGCACGGGGGGGACTGATTGCTGAGCTTTTATTACAGATTCTTAACCAATAAACCTATATTGGTTCGTAAAAATGTAGGGATTTTCTTTGCCTGTCTCATCTAAATAAAAATGATCCCAATTGCAACTCCTAGAAAGTGTGTTCTCTGTACATGGGAATGGAAAGAATACAACAGGGTAGCCTAGCGCAATATGTGGTTGTTTGCCATAGACAGGATCAAATATATCAACTTCTGACAATGTAATTTATGCATTTCACTAGGATTCAGTCAGCATGTGGCTTATGATTTCAAGAATGGAACCTGTTCAAGCTGCCGAGGCACAAAATGAAGAGAACTAAGTTAGCAGATTATTAATTTTGTAATCTACCAGGTACTCATGATGTACCTACAGCGGCAGATAACTGTATTCTCAGTTGCACTGCAGAAACAGGCACAGTCACAGTCTTTGTCTTTAACTCACCTGCTTCTTTTCACAGTATCTGGTATTACAATATGTGGCATAATAAAATGAAATATTCATTTATTTTCTGCCAGGTAGGTATGAATTACATTATGATCACAGCTTTTACAGCTGCGTTCCTCACAACTGTGTGGTGGTGGGCATGAGTGCAAATGACCTTGCATCAAAACATGAGGCAGAAGACCTGGAAATGCCTGTGGAATTCGGAGAACTTTGTGAATGTTTTGTTGCAACGAGCCATGCTTTACTGAGTGGGCTGCCCCTGCTTCCGACACGGTATTCCATAATCATACTGGAGAAAGAAGGAAAGAGAGTATTTCCTATAAACAGAAATTCATGGTGATGGACAGTTCTTCAGCCAGTATGAATCAACGTACTTTAATTGACTCACGCAGTACTGCACTACTTCACACATTACAACACCTATAATAGCCTCCACCAGACACTTCAAGTAAATGTTACAAGGCAAGACACAAAAGATAATAAAAACCAATTTTGTGCCCCTAGGATCTCCTCATGTAACTTAACATGGTAGGCAGAAAAAGGGCATAGGAAGCAGGGCTATAGGAGCCTGAACAACTTGCCCAAGGACACAGAGACAAGAGGAATCTAACGGAGGTCTAGGGGCATAGCCAGTATTGCTGCTGCCCAGAGCACAGGGCTGCTGTCTCGAGTCAGAAGCTAGAATTAGTTCTTCGCCGCTATCTTTTGCATCATCAGGTATTTGCTTTTTTTGGTCCAAAAAAAGTGCAACAAACCCTCCGTTTCATATATAACTTTCAAGGTCACTTGCATAAAATGTAGAAAAAGCACATTTTTGTTGATGGAATGGCCTTTTGCTAATGAGGTAATTAGTGATATTACAGCAGAAAAAAAGGGGGGGATTTCTTTCTCCTTTTCTCCCTTTTTGCAAACCCAGTGAAGTGGCAAATTTTGTCGCATTTGCTGTATGTGCACAATATTTCAACCAGCTCTACAAAGTAATGTGTTTTTTGAGTAGCTACTGTATTTGCTGAAACTAAGTTATAATAATTTGATGACTAGGAACAAGATTAATTCAATGAACTACTATTCTCATGACAATTGCAAAATATGGTAGGGGACAGAGTTAGTCTGAATAGAAATGTTTAGGGCATCTTACTACTTCATCAGTGAGAAGCCTGAGATGGAAAAATATCCAGCAAGGATATTAGGGGGTCATATCTCTCGAGGTGCAGCAAAGCAATCAGTTAATTTCTCTATACGAAAACCAGGAGCTGCAATGAAAACTATAATCAGAGGAAGCATGAATATACATACAATAGAAGAATAAAAAACAGTGAAAGATATAATTACATTAAATTATAGCAACTGCCATGTAAAAGTACCAATGGAAGTAACAAAAAGAATTGTCATTTCCTTTAGAAATGATGTTTGATAATATCGCAGAGTCTTCACATCTCCTCACACATGGAGATGTGCCAGTTATCCAACATCTAAGGGGAAAACAAAGAGCCCCATTCCAGCCTTAGTTACAGTACAATTGGGAACAGCACTTGGCTTGTCAGTTAAGATGTGACAATCAAAACTAGAGCTCCCGACTGAACGATCTTTGGAGAGGGGGATTTTAAAAAAAAAAAAAGGAAAAGGTATAACATCTAGTACAAAGCGATGTTGACCTATCTCTTGTTCTCTCACAATATAAATAATAACCACCAATAATACTAGAAAGAATTTTTATGAAATGGTTCGCAGATTAACATTTTCATAGTGTGAGTATATGAGACCAAGTTTAGAGCAAGTAAGCAATATGCACATATGTTATGTGAAGGCCTAATATTCACTGAAGATGAGGAAAGTACTTTTCAACTGTGTGTACCAGAGAATTGGGATTTGGTGATCTATAAATAGTTTGCTGAAGTTATGGGTAAAGAGAATTGCTGCACAAAAAAATTAGAAATTAAAAATTATCAAAAGTAGAGTAGGTAAGAAAATTTTCTGTTCCGAGTCAGAATAAAACCCAGACCTTTTTCTCCTGCTATTCTTCTGTTAAAAAAAGCACCCTCCCCAAATCAGATGTTAGCAAAGTGTTTTGGCACCTGCTAGGATGTGGGATACCATGGTTCAAGATTCTCTACACTGTGGTTTTACGAAGACATTATGTATGAGGTCATTCAGTTACTTCTTTTGGAATCATTTGGTGAAAATGGAAGAACTTAACCAGTGTATCCCACCTTTCAGCTGGATGTATTACCATAGGGCTACAGAGCATCCCCCCAGCTCCATACTTGAGATACCCATCCACCCCAGCTGGATGGATGGGCGATCACAGGATTTGTCCTGGTTGTGAGGAGGGGTATGTCTGCTGTTAGTAAGGTTTCAGATGTTCTGGAGTTAGCCTCTATCTTACTTTGACCAGATGATACTGGACATGAAAAAAAAAACCACAAACCACCAAAAAACCCAACCTCTCTCAACAAGCCTTGAAAGCATTACATTCTTAGTAAAATGATGGTCTGGAGAAACTGGCATCGCCAGTCACTATTCCAGTGTAAAATTCCCAACCAAGTAGAGAACTGACCTCTCTTAAATTTTCTAACATCTTGCTCATTTTTGCATGCTGTTTCACCTGTATATACTTTACTTGTGGCATCCCTGCAGAAGTTTTAAACAGTGAAGTCCTAGTGCAAGTTTATTTTCTGACTAGAAACTATCCCTTGGAAAATGACGCAGAAGTTTCCTTAGCTTAATGTCAACACATGTAAAATAACATTTTGTATCCACTTACTACTTATCTTGTAATGTTAAACCCTCATGGCATGGGTGTATTGGCAACAGAAAGTGCAAAGCAATGGAAGATCAGGACTGTGGAATCTGACGTTCTCTCAGTCAAGTACATTACATGTAACAAATTGAAGATTACAGAAGTCTGAAATGTAAAAATAATAGAGCTGTTAAACTGGCTTTCCTTAAAATTATGCATTGGTTGGCCCATTTCTTTTAATAGCAAACAGTGAATCTTGGTTGTCCATCAGTGGATGTGCTGTAAATCAGGTACCATGGGAGCAGAAGAACTCTTACTGCAACCCAAAACGCTCCTGCAATAGAGCTGGGGCATTTTGTTAGACCTCACATGAAGCTGCATGGAAACAAGGCGGATCCTTCTGTATTAAACAAAACAAAACACACAGAGATCCAAACGCTGAAAAGGAGTAAACATCTGATCAGGATATACCTAGCTGTCGTGAGATTTGCTAAAATGGGAACAGTGACATCGCATGTCACATACTAAGCAGTTGCCCAGACTGTTATGCAATTGGTTATATTTACAGAGAAACTGCAGTATTGTGTATTAAGTATTTTACAACAAGAGGTCAAATTAGGGCTAGGATAAATTAATATAACTCAGTTGAAGTCAGAGACATTGTGCCCATTAATTCATGGCATGCTGCAGTGACAATACGCTAACAACAGGATGAAGGGAGATGCCCATTCTTGTTCTGCTAAAGAAATAATGGACCCTCTAATTTACTGATTCAAACCCAGCTTATTCCATTTTAGAGAAGAATGTATTGGGTTGCACCTATCCACCAAATTTGAGAATATCTATTATTAATTTACTTTTTATGTATTTTTATTGTAATGGCTGATAGCAAAACTTAGGAAGAGTATATGGTCCCACACAAGCAGCTGTGAAAAGATCTCCTAGAATTCAGACAAACTGCATTGTTAATAGACTACTCTTAGTGAAGAGAGAAAACACAGTGTCAATCATGCATGCTGACAGGGTGCAATTAACCCAGCATCAAATTGTAGAGAGATGGATGGGACCAGATGGTCCTGTTATCCTAACAAAGGATTATACAGCAAGTGTCCTTTGGAAGAAAGAGCGTTTTTTAACATAGACCTTTGGAACAAAAAAAAAAGATTATGTGAACTAAAGAGACATTACAGCAAACGGAAACTAGCAACGATGTTTTAAATATGAATTCCAACAGTTAATTATGTGCTTTAAATACAAATATATGTTATTTTTTTATCATAATGACGTCTACTGAAATTTACCCAAAAAGGTCTCTCAAGAGATGGACGTCAAACGGAATCACTGAAAACAAAGTCAGCAAGGAATGATGGAAAATCATCATTCTTGCTGTTCCTGAAAAAAATTATTTCATTTATTAACCTAAAACTGGCCAAACACCGCTCCCAGCTAGTCTGCTGCACTTATGGGAAATAAATATTTTGAAATATAATTAGAGAGCAGCAACTGTACAGCACTGAACAGTGCACCCTAAAACCCTTCCCAGGGCATCGCAGTGACTAATGCTGGGGATCGTATGACTAGAACTAAAGTCCTCCCCCCCCAGTGATATAGGACTATTAAGTACAGGGAGGGTACCACAAACTTATGCAAAGAAATCAGGTAAAATAGGTTTATTTCTAACAAAGTAAAATCTCATCTAAATAATAGAAACACATTACTTGAAAAAAATCCCACTTAGTATTACTGTCATGTGAAAAGTGCATAGTAACAGTGAAATCCCAAAGCCTGTGCCATTCCTGGTATTAGAATACAGGTCTTAAACCTCAGAGCCTCCTGCCATCTCTAGGGTCATATGATTTCCTTCTAAATATATGGATCTAGCCCCATCACAAGAAAATGTTACACTGCAGATTTCCAGGATAAGAAAAAGGCTGGAAACAAACAGAGAGTGCTACAGAAACTAGCACAGTACTGGTTATGTGTTAAAATACTAAATAATAGTAATAATGTTCAGATATGAATTATATATTTGAGTACATTGACATAATTGTAATAATAGTTATGTTTACGATATTTTGAGGGAATTTCTATATGCTTCCTAAGGAAGCGTTAAAGCTTTTTAGCCTAAAAAATATACAAAGGGGACTTACAAAGGATGTAAGATACAATCCATAATCACCTACTGAATCACTGAAGGAAATACTCTCCTCAGATTCCCTCACTAATTGAAGACTAAGTAACCTACGCCTTTAGTCAACAGTACTATTATATCTTCTATTCTTAAAATCAGAAAAACCCATGAGGCAGCCATGCAGTCATGCCTCAATTAACTAGCTACGTGACACAGATTTGTGCACCTATGGCTTAGCCAAGTATGCTGTTATTTCTGCATGTCTAAGAAACACAGAGTGCATTGGAGATTAGAAACCGATTCCTTCAAGCTTACTGTGTGCACTCAAGAAAAAAACCAAACCCCCTGGTCACTGTGCAAGACTCAAAGCTTATATGACCTAAACTATACAGTAAACATTCTTTAATATAGATATCTGGCTTCCTTATTTTCATGCCCAAGAACCATTCTCTTCCAGGTGCACATGCATTCTCGCTGCATTATTGATAAGACCAAGACTTTCTACTTTCCTTGGTCCAGGGCTGGCTACAATGTCTCCATCAAATTGGTTTTCACAAAAACCCCTCTACCCAGGTTTATATGACTGAATAATTTCTTAATGGAAAAATATCTGCTGTTAACTGAAACATAATTTCTAATTGTAAAGAAGAAAAACAAAAAGGAAAAATTATCTCTGAAAAAAATTTCCACTGGTACCTCACTATGGTGCCTCATAAGAGTCAGAAGTGTCATGGTAGCACTTCCACAGGTAAGACTTCTTTCCAGGTGGACATTTCTCACTTTGCATTTAACCTGCAGAATTTAAGTAATTCAATTAGATGGGTAAATATATATACACACACATGTGTATATATGTATAAAAAACCCATCAGGAGGCCCAACCCCACAAGGAGAACAGAAGCCTAACTGTTCTTCCCATAAGGCAGCGAAGGTGCCTCTTCTGTAAGAAATTTTCCTTGGGGGTGGACTAGGAGAATCAAAATACACGTTATCAGTTTACTAGAGTATACGACAAATTGTGTCTCGACAAGCTCACGCCGGATTCCTTCGCAGAAGGCGGTGTCTCTGATGTACCCTGCAGACACTCAGCCAACTCACAGCGACTCCATTTCCCTTTTTAGCTGACCCTCTGCCAGATGTGTCGCACTTTGGGTTTGAATTTGTCTGGCAGAGGTGTGAAGAAGCTTCTATGACATTTCCCTGGGTTTTCCTGCGTTATGATTCTCCTCCTTTTCTAAATTCCACAAGATCTAGACTTGTTCCAGTGGGTCCAGAATTGGCTTCCCTGCCCTTTCCTTCCATGACCTCATCTTGCACAAAGCCAAAGGAAATGTTTTGCAATGTAGATCAACGCAACCACAACTAAAAAAAGAAGTGACCTGCTTGATGTCTTTTCAAAATTATCCAGTCTGAAGAATATCAGCTCTCTTCCAACTAAGGAAATTATAAAAGATCTAATCAGCAGATAGAATATAGCCATAGAAAACGCACATCAGCATACCTTAACAAAAGTAAAATAAATCTTGAAAGTTTAATATCCCCCTTTCTTGGACCTAAATAGGCCCCTTTGGAAAACTATTTTATTGTTTCTCATTAAATTAGAATTGTGCTGAGATGCCACTATCTACCATTTCCTATTATTATTAATGTAAAAGGAAAAAAAATAAAATCACTGCATATTCAGCATTTCCCCAGTTAAAACTAGACAGAAAGAAAATGAGTTGTGTTTTTTCTTAATTCATGCTAATTTAAAAATAGAAAGTTCTTTACTTTTTTTTCCCCAGTTTGCATCTGCGTTTAAAGACAGCAATATTTTTCTAATGATAATTAAGAACCTTTAATTTATTGGTTTATTACTTCTGTCCTACATTAACAGCTCTTACAGAAACAGCTCGGAGATACCACATGTGTGAATGCGCTTAATTCCTCTCTCATTAACCTCAGAAACGCGTAGTAATTTCTAGCCAACTCAGACCACAAGTCACTGGATTTTCTTTGCTTTTCAAGGTGTTACTAAAAGTAGTAGCATACAGTGCAACCACGTGTCCCAAGTCTGATGGCCACCAAAATTTCAGCTTTCGTGACCCTCTTGCATTTAGCAATTACTACCATAAAGAGGAGCTTGTCATGTATCATCATTTACATATTAGGGTATGTTCTATTAATGAAATGTTAATATTTCTGCATAGTTTGCTCAAGGCAGAACCCTTGAATCAGGTTGGCGTTTTTATCAAGAAAACAGAAAGCAACAGAGATATGCATATGGATAAGATGAAATTCTCCCAGTATACACTGAACGCTCTTCTTAATAATGCAATAATAGGAATCAACATTTCTAATTTGCCCAAAGACTCTTCTTTTCTTATTTACTACCAAAATACAGTTGCTTAAATTTTTCAGACGTTTTTGGGTTTTGCTTATTTAACATTCACTGAAGTGAGCATGAGTCAAGTCAGGGCATGGAAGAGAAGAGCTGGAGAAAGGGGAATGATTCTCTTGCCCAGTGTGCAGTGGATCAAGCTGGGAGCAGGGCAGTACTGTGGTTGAGTTTATGTCCTTGGATTACTTCTACTTTCTGTTCAATGAGGAACTATTGGGCTTGAGGATTAGAATCAAGAGCACTTGCTTTTGTTCTAGTCCTGGGACCCTGGGGAGAAACAGTGAGCGCCTGTAGGAACCGCTGTGGGAGGGGGGCCCTCCTGTGAAGTGAAGAATGTGGATGGAAATCTCAAGGTCGGAGAGTAAAAGGGCTCCAGTCTCAACTCCTGTAGGATGTCACGAAGACAACCATGAGATTCAGTGATTCCTACCAAAGATTTAGTGTGATCCATCACAGCACAAAGTGGTACAGCAAAAAGCAGCAGGGTTTTGTATAGTGAGCGGCGATAGCCTGTGAAGCAGCGCACACGGGGATGAACGTAAGGCTGACGTCAGAGTTCCCTCCCAGTCCAGCAAAGTCCCAGTCTCCATTCCCCACTAGATCCCAGACCCCAGATTTCACACTGCAAAAAGAGATGCAATGTTTGATACTTTGTGGAAGAACTTTCCAGCACCTTCTCCAATAAATAGCACAACCCTCTGCAAAATGTCCAAGCTCATGTACAAACAGAGAAGCAACAGTTCTGCTCCTGAACTCTGTATTCAGGTGGCCGCAGTGACAATTTCATTGTTATTATTTAAAAATCACAGCCTAGCAAAGTTCACTCAGGCTGATGAAAAAAACATGCAGCCACTCTTATTTTGACTATTAATTCTCATAAATTCCCTGCTCTGTGCCATGAGGAGAGGGATGCTCTGGCTTGGACTACGCTTGTCCCTACCAGATCTAAGCTTTTCATAGCTGCTGTTTTCTGCCCTGGCAGAATCTGTCTTTGGGGATCCCACAGTCTCCTTGCAAAATTCAATGTCTCTTCCAGTCCATTATTTGGAAAAAAGTTTCAAAGAGACACCCTTTGTCACTCCCTTCTTTTTGGAGCGGTAAAGAACTTCGGAGCATCTGCAGCTTAAAAGGTAACGGGGTGGATCGCACAAGTTCATTAGTGCCTAATCCACAGTTTTCAATGGCTGTGTGCCACAGAGTTTCTGCTTCAGCGACCTCGACAGGCAGCGGTGCAGTCATATGGAGTTTTTAATAAGTGTCAAAAAACCTGAAGTACTAACGTATCCCTAATGTTACTTTTTGGCATCGTTATCCACTAGAGATGAAGGAATGAAATTGAAATGTCTGTTTCCAGAAAAAAAGAAATCTCACCTGGGTTGAGTGTGAGGGAATGAATGGCTCAAGAAACCTGCATAAGGATTAGGTTAAATCCCTTCCAACTTACTTGCTCGAATCCAGCAGGGGTCAGCTGGAAATTATCACTATTTGACATCCACAAAGGCATATGTTTCGAAATAGGCTTTTTTGTTGCCTTTTGGGATGAGTTACAAATGAAATTAGTTGTTGGCTTGACTGCATTAGTATTTATTATGTCGAGTGTTGACACTCACGCCCTGTGCCATAGGACATGAAAAACTGAAGGGAGACTCTGCTTCTCTCAGCACAAAACACAACAGAGACACAGGGGCAGCACAGATCACAGAGACATTCAGGAGCAACTGATAACCCGATCTTTCAACAGGGAAGAAAATGTGTTGATCGGTAGGACTGAAACAAGCTCGCTGGACACTTGGAAGAAAGCTATATATGCTGCTGCCCCGCCAGAACGGACGCCGTGCATAAGTCAGCAAAGCTTCAGCCTCAGGGTGTAGCCAATATTCCACAATTTAAGTTTGTAGAAACACTTTAGTGACTAGCCTCAGAAAAAATTAGACTATGGAATAAATTATGCTTTAATTATCTTTCGTTATTCTAGTATAACTGGCTTGATTGTCTTCACAAAAAGTCAAATTACAAATGTGTAAGGAAAGCCCCAAATTTGACCCTATAATGTATGTCATGTATGTATTTACAAATACATTCTTAAACTACTACTAGTGTGATTTTGGTGGTAAGAAGGTTTTTTATATATATATTTTTAAAGACTTTTAAAGATTTGGGGTTTGTTTAGGGGTTTTTTGTTGTTGCTTTGGATTTTTTTTTTTTTTAAATAAAACTGCATCTGTCTTTGACCAAACAAATGTGATAATTTTAAGGAAGGAAGTTTCTCTTTCTTTTTTTTTTTTACTATTACGCTTCACTGAATAATTTGTATTAAGTTATGCTTTAAATCAGCATTTTCTCAAATTGAAGAACAACTGATGCTAAAGTATATGGTAGATTATAACACTTGTAATTTGCATAAAAATAAAAAAAGTCAGTTTATCACTAGTATTCTTTCTAGCAAGAATTTCTAAAACCAGTGGCTAGGAAATATTGTTGGTTTTCAGACCACACTTCATCTAATTATACAAAAGCATATCCACAGAATTGCAAGGGTTCATGGAAGAGATAATCAAATCACAACCATTCACAATGAGAGAGATGCTCAATGTGCAAATGCTGATACAGCAATTTAATTACAGCAGTTTAGCAGCAAGAGAGTAAAGTTCTTTAATAGATGCCACAGGTTTAACAGTTTTCAGTACAGAAAGGAATACAGAAATTTTAAAAAAACCAAACCACAAAAGCAGATGAATACACAGGTCAGGTCTTCAGGATGCAATTTCTTTTTTTTTCTTACAAAGTTATGTTGATATTTTCTTGGAAAAAAATAATTTCCAAGTGCCCAGCACAAAGCAAGCATCGAATTAATTCAGATGAGTGGGACTAAAGGCAAACTAATTGTTTAATTTAGGAAAATATTGATGATCACAAGTATATTTCTAGAGATATTTGTACAGTAATTTCTACACTTATTTATGTACAAGTCAAAAAAGGCTTTATTCTCAAAATTGGGTCTTTACGACCAAAGCGGTCATAAAGGTTATTATTGATTCAAAAGAGTTTTTGCTGATTCTCATGGTTAAAATAGAAGAGATTCTTTTTTCCACCTTCGTAATTTTCTCTTTTTTTGTGTAGCGTATTAACAGTGCAACCAATTACTGTGAAAATTCATCTAATACCTTTTCTTTTAAGACCACATATGTACTGCTATACATTTCATAAAAGACCTTTATTGAAAATGTGGACCCAGATCTTAAAAACTGGCAAAGATGAACCACTGATTTCTACCTAGAAGCTATTTGGAAGTTAAACAAATGTCAGTATTTTTCATTTCAATGCTGCTTTTTGCTATGGAAAGCATGGCAAAACCTTATTTCAGTCCAGCATTCTTCTCCTTTTAAAAAGAAATATTTATTTATTAAACATTATATCTTGTTTATTTATTAAACATTATATCTTGTAAACAATAATATTACTATTTCCCTTGTTAACTGTCAATTCTGTATGGACCAGAGCCCTCTTAGAAATCAGGTAGTCTTCTCATAAATTAAATACGAGGATTTATGGCTTTGGACTTATGTTATCCTGAGTATCGCTAAAACATGCATCAGTATAAAAACCCTGAGTACGCTAAAGGACTATGGAAGCACAGAGGTCCAGCTCGCATGATGCAATGGATGGCAGTGCCTACATCACCGGATTAACTCCTGGCTGGCTGGTGTGCAGATGTGGGAGTTACCGATAGCCTGACTTTGCAGAAATACTGTCTCAGGCCTAGAAAACGGTATCAGTGTTGTTCTATCCAAGCTTACTTGCGCTGCCTCTCAGCAGAGAATATCACCTTGGGCACAGGGCTAAGCAGGTTTGCAATGCACAGTTTTTGGGCTAACCGGGTTATTTCTGCCTCGGCTCTCTCTGCTCCTTGCTCCACCGCTATGGATGTTAGAGCCAAGAGTCCCAGGCTTTCTACCATATGCAGTGCTTTGAATGTGGGTGCCTTACTGGGAACAGTTTAGAGAGATCTGATTTTAGGAAGAACAGTATTTAGCATTTTTCAAAAATCATATCCTCATAATGGGTCTCTGGATGATTGTTCCAAACTGGGAACATTCACAATTGCTCATCCCTTCGGAAATGTGAGTCCACAGGGACTCGCACAGAAAACATGTAGCAGAACAGGGATTTGCATTCAAATATCCTCTGGGCTTAGGCTACCATCTTTAATACTGGGCCATCCCATATAATGTTGGTGCCTAAATCAGAAAAACAGAGAATGTGAAAGAGATGCACTAAGACAATTAGTATAAATATAACCAACAAGGAACGTTATAATGAAATATTCTTTTTTTAGCTTGTATTGGACTTTTTTTTTTTAAAAAAACAAACCAAATTCCATTGAAACAGGTTAAGCCTTTTCCTCTCCCAAAGTCATACCTTATTATTGATGTTTTACTTGATAGATGAGTTAGATGGAACAATTCCCATGTGAGATTTTGCAATGTTTATTTTGTTTCTCCCACTATTTTTATCAGTCCTAAACTTAATGTTGCATTTACACAGCCTTCTTACATCAATGACAAATAAATATCCTGTGACCAAAAATGCGTGTCAGCACTACACATCAAGACTTTTTTTCCTTCTATTATTTTATATTAAGCTCTATTAACTCCTGGATACATCAGTTGGTCTCATCTCACAGCTAGCATAACCTTATTTAAGCTCAGACTTGTATGCCTCACATTTTACATTTGCAATGTTAAATTCAAAAGTTTTGACGGCACAAGTGGTCGTTCGCCAACTCCTACTTTTGTGTACGGTGAAGCTGGCGCTGCCTGTGTTTATACAGGAGCAAAATTTGGTCCTCTAACATCTGATTTGTACAGCTGCAAAGAACAGTCAGAAAACAGAGAAACAGAAACTCCACAGATTGGGGTTAAAGTGGGTTCTGCGTTGAGCATTGTCAATAGGTTCCTCGTTGCTAAGGAAACTATTTCCTTGGTAGCTGCGTGTTTGCCACATCTTACTAAATTGGTGTCAATCTCAAGCAAAGAACAATGTGTTGTGGCATCACAAGAAATAAAAACCCAAATAGGCTTAAAGTTTATTAAATACTAATTAAAAAAACCCCTACAAACAAAAAACGTCCCTGAAAACGGTATACGGTAACTCACTGAAAAGCTCTGATTGTGTAAGAGTCATTAGCTGGCCATACAGGTAAAAGTATTTGTATAGTAAATAAAAATCTTTCATCTTCTAAAAATCTGAGAGTCACCCTTTCACAAGAATGTACTTTTTAGCTGTTGAAAATCTCAGGTGATGCACTCATTGGCAGCTGGTTTTGTGCACAGGAATGGATGGGGTACGGCGTCATTATTTTTTTCTTCCTATCGATGTAAATGTTAAACAATGTTTTTACCAGATAATATTACACTGTATGGTAATTTACCACCTCAGAGTGGGTAAAGCAGATTCTAAGCACACTTGTAGAAGCCCAGAAGTATAACAATACACCGCACACTTTTTGTGCAACAATTATCAAGAATGGTTTGGAAGGAAATGATAAAGTATACCAATTCTTGAATCCCACTGTATCTCCCTTCCCCTCTGCTTCTAAAATACACATATATTAGCATTGCCAAGAATTTTCTTGGGCAGATTTTTTTTTTTTCTGAAGTGGGAGGTTCCAAATATGCCAGTTTAAAGGCCACAGTATTCAATATATACTGTTAACTGTTGTATCTATCTCCATGTTAGACTATGAGCCAACCAAATAGCGTCTATATTATTATGAAATAAATTCAATGAATGCGGCTGAAGAATAAG
Source organism: Gorsachius magnificus (assembly GCA_034008185.1). Classification (NCBI taxonomy): domain Eukaryota; kingdom Metazoa; phylum Chordata; class Aves; order Pelecaniformes; family Ardeidae; genus Gorsachius; species Gorsachius magnificus. The sequence goes on from CM067091.1 coordinate 19,193,593, forward strand.
ATCAATTTTATGAGACAAACCGCACTGAGGAATACCAACATTGTTTCTATAGCTACTCACAACCTTACTCCAGTTCTATAAAATCTGAAAACAAAAAGCCTCACACTGTTTCAATATTTGTGCTTTTTCCCAAATGACCCAATGAGTCATTATTTTGTCCTGCTCAGGCTGTTTTGTCCAGAGTCAACATACCCAGACTGTAGCAAATTACTTTTTTTGCAATGTTTTTTACAACCTTGTAATTCATATGAAAAGGAGGAGCGGTGAACATTTTTTTACACAGAATAACTGAAACCTGGAATAAGAAAACAACAAAAGCAAAGCACCATAAAACAGAGAGTTCTCCAAAAGTGAGATGCTCAAAGGGAACCAAGGCCAGGAAAATCCTATGAAATATGCCATGACCAAAGCCTTCAATTTTTCTGCTCCTTAGATAAGCTTTAATGCTAACATTAATTATTTGTATATCCCCAAGTTCAGAATTCTAAAGTTGCCCAAACTATATGGAAACAGATACTACAGCAAAAAACTCAAGAGAAAATTAATGCATTGAAAATAAACAGAAATTACATGGACATTTCTACTATATGGATCATTTTAACTACCGATATAATTTGGGTTTTTTAAAGAATTTTTTTCATAGAATTTAAACCTCTTCTACATCACATCTATAAACTCCAGGAAAAATATTTTTTCCCCTCAGAAAGTGCCATAAGCATAAGATGTTATGAGCATGTAGGAAATAGAAGCAAAGGAACAGAAATTAAAGACAAGAAGCGATCCATGAGGAATGAGTTTGACTGACAGTAGTTCTAGTTCACAACGCACTGCAGTTACCAAATCTTATACAGCAGCAGAATTAATGCATTCTTTACTACTTTTCTTGAAAAAAGCAAAACATATATTGCAAACACTGGCAGAGCTACATAGTCAGCTCACCTCAACCTTCCTGGCTTTTTCTAGCTTATGGGAGTTTCAGTGGCTGTTTTGGGAGTTTCATGAAGAGCTGCAGAAAAAACCCTACTTAAGCTCCATGACCTTACACTTCCTGTAAGCGAGCACATTCACTCAATTAATTAGACTATTGTAAAATATATAGAATCATATAATCATAGAATCATAGAATGTTTTGGGTTGGAAGGGACCCCTAGAGGTCATCTAGTCCAACCCCCCTGCAGGGAGCAGGGACACCACTAACTAGATCAGGTTGCTCAGAGCCCCGTCCAACCTGGCCTTGAATGTTCCCAGGGATGGGGCCTCCACTACCTCTCTGGGCAACCTGTTCCAGTGTTTCACCACCCTCATTGTAAAGAATTTCTTCCTTATATCCAGTCTAAACCTACCCTGGTTTAGTTTAAAACCATTACCCCTTGTCCTGTCACAGCTGGCCCTACTAAAAAGATTTTCCCCATCTTTCCTATAGGCCCCCTTTAGGTATTGAAAGGCCGTAATCGGGTCTCCCCGCAGCCTTCTTTTCTCCAGGCTGAACAACCCCAACTCCCTCAGCCTGTCCTCACAAGAGAGGTGCTCCAGCCCTCGGATCATTTTAGTAGCCCTCCTCTGGACCCGCTCCAACAGTTCCATGTCCTTCTTGTGCTGAGGGCTCCAGAGCTGGACGCAGTACTCTAGGTGAGGTCTCACCAGAGCAGAGTAGAGGGGCAGAATCACCTCCCTTGACCTGCTGGCCACGCTTCTCCTGATGCAGCCCAGGGTACGGTTGGCCTTCTGGGCTGCCAGCGCACATTGCTGGCTCATGTCCAGCTTTTCATCCACCAGCACGCCCAAGTCCCTCTCGGCAGGGCTGCTCTCGATCCTTTCTTCCCCCAGCCTGTACTGATACTGGGGGTTACCCCGACCCAGGTGCAGGACCTTGCACTTGGCCTTGTTGAACCTCATGAGGTTCACATAGGCCCACCTCTCCAGCCTGTCCAGGTCTCTCTGGATGACATCCCGTCCTTCTGGTGTGTCAACCGCACCACTCAGTTTGGTGTCGTCCGCAAACTTGCTGAGGGTGCACTCGATCTCGCTGTCTAAGTCATTGATGAATATGTTAAACAGCACCGGTCCCAGTACGGACCCCTGAGGGACACCACTCATCACCGGTCTCCATCTGGACATCGAGCCATTGACCACTACCCTCTGGATGTGACCATCCAGCCAGTTCCTTACCCACTGAACAGTCCACCCATCAAATCCATAGCTCTCCAATTTAGAGAGAAGGATGTTGTGGGGGACCGTGTCAAAGGCTTTGCAGAAGTCCAGATAGATGACATCCATTGGTTTTCCCTTGTCCACTGATGCTGTCACACCATCATAGAAAGACACTAGGTTCGTCAGGCAGGACTTGCCCTTGGTGAAGCCATGCTGGCTATCTCGAATTATCTCCCTGGCCTCCATGTGCCTTAGCATAGCTTCTAGGAGGATCTGTTCCATGATCTTCCCAGGCACAGAGGTGAGACTGACAGGTCGGTAGTTCCCAGGGTCTTCCTTTCTACCCTTTTTGAAAATGGGCACAATGTTTCCCTTCTTCCAGTCACCAGGGACTTCACCTGACTGCCATGACTTTTCAAATATCATGGAGAGTGGCTTGGCGACTACATCGGCCAATTCCCTCAGGACTCTGGGATGCATCTCATCAGGTCCCATGGACTTATGTGCATTCAGGTTCCTCAGGTGGTCACGAACCTGATCTTCTCCTACAGCAGGAAGGGTTTTGCCCTCCCGGTCCCCCTCATGCCATCCATCAACTCGGGAGGGGTGAGGAGAGAGGTTGCCAGGGAAGACTGAGGCAAAAAAGGTGTTGAGTACCTCAGCCTTCTCCTCATCTGCTGTTACCAGCTTGCCAGTCTCACTCATCAGCAGGGGTACGCTTTCTTTAACCATCCTTTTCCGGCTGATATACCTGTAGAAACCCTTCTTGTTATTCTTTGCATCCCTAGCCAAGTTTAGCTCCAGCTGCGCCTTGGCCTTCCTGACCCCATTCCTACACAACTGGACCGCATCCCTATACTCTTCCCAGGATGCCTGTCCCTGCTTCCACTGCCTGTGCAGTTCCCTCTTCCTCCTTAGTTTGACCAGCATCTCTCGTCTCAGCCATGCCGGTCTCTTCCCTTCTTTGCCCAATTTCTTACACCTAGGGATCGAGAGCTCTTGCGCTCTGTGGATCACTTCCTTAAAGATCTGCCAGCTCTGTTCTGTTTCCCTGTCCCTGAGGACCATTTCCCAGGGAGTCCTTCTGACTATCTCCTTGAGGAGCTGGAAATTTGCTTTTCTAAAATTCAGAGTCCTGACTGTACTCTTTGTTCTTCCCATTTCCCTCTGGAGCGTGAGCTCTACCATCGCATGATCACTGCAGCCCAGGCTGCCTCTGATCTTGACATCTCCAACGAGCTCGCTTGCATTGGTGACCACCAGGTCCAGTATCGCATCCCCTCGGGTAGGGGTGTCTATTACCTGGCTTAAGAAGTTGTCCTCAATGCATTCGAGAAACCTGCTGGATTGCCTACAGCTTGCTGTGTTGGTTTTCCAGCAGATGTCGGGGTGGTTGAAGTCCCCCAGCAGGACGAGAGCCTGCGAGTGCGAAGCCTCCCAGAGTTGGAGGAAGAACGCTTCGTCAGTCGGCTCCTCTTGATCTGGCGGCCTGTAGTAGACACCAACCACCAGGTTCCCTTTGTTGCCTCTCTCTCTGATTCTTACCCATAAGCTTTCGACCTGCTCGTGGCTATTCTTCAGGGTCAGCTCTTCACACTGTAATGATTTCTTGATGTAAAGGGCAACGCCTCCACCCCTCCTTCCTCGCCTGTCCCTTCTGAACAGCAAGATGTTCACTTCCATACCTTTGCATAGGAATCAAGACAACATTGTCCAAGATGCTGCACATCACTTGGATCTAGGAGATTCATCTTACGTAGCTGCTACTGGTAGAAGTGACAACAAAGACTGTAATTCTCCTCCCAGTTTTCTGAGAGTTTAAGAAAACAACAACAGTAATGGATGTAAATATGGTCTCATCAACAGTTGATCCCATTCCTATCTGCACTAAGGTGAGAAAAGAAATCTGAGGAGGACAGGAAATTTAAAAAGAAACTACGCAGGAGAAAAAACCCCATGTGTACAGGTTTAATTGGATTGTGAAGGAGGAAGCAATGAGCAGAAACTGGCTGCGATGCTCAGTGCAGATGAGGTAAAGAGCACACAGCTGTTTCAACTTATCCTTCTCCAGACCACCTCTATTCAATAGGAACTCTCTGTATAGAATTAGAGGGAGGTTTGATGGTGGAATGTAAAGTCACAGGCAGAGATGTGCTTTGCCATATGTGAAGGGTTTCTCATGACACTTTTTGTGCAGGGGCAATAGGATGGATGTGGGATGTAACTGAGCTAGCAGGATCAATGTTTCCTAAAACAACTCTTCTTCATGTTAGAGCACTTTTGACCTATAGGAACTGCTCTGGGAACACGGTCATGAGAAACAAGTTGGAATGAACTTCTGTATATAATTGACAGCATACTCAGTTCAACAGAAAAACCATAACAATTCATCTTTTGATAACTTGGTCTTCCGCATCTTTCTTTTTTTTTTTCTAGGCATGTTTTAACATATGAAATTACTGAAGCTGGCCTAGAAGCCACCGCCTTCTCCTGCATTCTCAGGAAGAGGTCAGCTGTGTTCCACTTAGTTAATTGCAACCCTGATTTATTAATATGTGGGTTTAACAATGGTTACTTTGCATATTTGAATGCTGTTTGTGGCTGTGTTGAGAACAGTGAAAATGTACTGTGCCTAAGGGTGGTGTGTTTTTTGAGTGCTTCTGTTTAATTTGTATTCTTGGTGTTTTTGTGCATAGTATCTTCCAAACTGATTTGCTCCACAGGAGCAAATATATTCTGGTCTCCCTTCTGCTTATTTAACAGTCTGCTACTTAACACTGGAGATCAGATATACGATGAGATATGGAAAATAAAAAGTGTATCAGAGGACTTTAATGGGGACATCAAGGTTAATATCTGTCTATGCTCTTTCTCGAGAAACTGCAAGCAAGACAATTTATTGAATTGGACCCGAGCTCTATGTTTAATTGTCTAAAGCACGGCTTCCTTAGCAGCACAGCTCTCCATTACCTGCCAGCTAGAGAAGCAGCAGACAGAGTCACTACTAAATCCATCAGCTGGGACCTGAACCAAAGGTTACACTATGAACAACAAAGTCAAGAACGCCATGCAGAGGGGCTGGTATGATAGACCCTAACAAAAAGACTTCACACCAGGCAAACACTAAATATTCATTAAACCACTCTGAAGTAGCAATATTTTAGCTATTGCCAAAATCAAACTACACAGAAGATCAAATAATGAAAAATTATTTCTTGGCACAGGTTCCTCTGACATTTTATTTCCTTACAGCCTGGAACTACAGGGACACAAGAAGTTTCCTGCAACTTCAAAATAAAAGCTGGTTGAACACGTGGAATATCACACTGGCATTTTGGTATCATTGGCAGCCTTCCTTGATTATTGACGCCACTGCTCCTGGAACAGCCTGCAGAGCTGCAGCCAGCATCTCCAGTATTTGTCACTGTCACTTCACAAGTGCTCGGCATTGTTCAGGAAATTGTATGTGTAAAGCAAAACTGCCTGCGACCAACTTCGACAAGGGAGCAGGGATGTGAAGGTGCTTGAAACTGAAACAGAGGTTTTATGTGTCCTATTATGTGCCCCAGCAAGAGCCATAAATAATTGTGACAAGGATTTTTTTTTTGTGTTACATGTGAAAGTCCTTGACTGTGCCTCCTGCTTCAGCTCCCCCCTCTCTCTCATGCACTACAGCTGCCAAGCTGCATGATGATAGATGGCACTATGCAGCAAATGACAGCCGGATAGATTTTTTAGTTTGTGCTTTAGAGAGAATCAGATATGCTGTATAAAGCAATAAAAAAAGCATACTCACAAGGTGGGTTAAAAATAGCTAGCACAGCAGTAGATGAGTTTGCGGTTTATCAAAAAGTTAAATCATTACATGTAAAGTCCAGGTGATGTGTTAATTCTTTCAAATCTTAGCGAGTAATAATCTTAAGCAGACAAAGAGATGGAGTTTAATATTTTTTCCTCCATCTTTTAATGTAGAATACGCTGAAAGCCTGGATATAAACTTTTCTGAATAAGGACAGCATACAAAATACAAGTGGAAATAGAGTTGATCCTTACAATGAGATGAAGAAAGTCCTGAAACTGTACAAGGTATGTTTGAAAAGTTGGCTCTCAAATCAGACCTTGAAACATGAGCCCAGACTCCCTGTAAACTTTGAGTCATCAGGCCACTGAAGTCAGCAAGACTCTTTACTATGAAATTTGACCAAGATTATTTGAGAACAGATATAGCAAATTATTTTTATCCCTGATAGATCATGTCTGATGGAAAACACACATTGAGGTTTTTAGTATATATATACATCCTCCTATATGCTAAAATATAGTAACTTTGTGGTGATAAGGCAGATAGCATTAATGAAAGTGAGAATCCAGGTGTGTCAGAGCACTCACAAAATATCTGTGGAACATGCATTACAATGACACAGGTAGCCATTGTGATTGCAGAGAAAAGCTAGAAGAAAAAAGGAGTGCAAATGCTTCTGGCCTGTACACTGTTAAAATCTGATAATTACACATCCATAAGGCAGTAGCTTCTCCTCATGCTTAATATTTTTCAGTAATTGGATAGGATGTTCTGAAGAACAGGATGTTCCCCTGAAACATGCACTGTGCACATCTGAGATGTGCGAGCTCGGAAGTTGTTCTGTCCTTTCCCCTGGATGTTAACTTTACTTGTTTTCCTCTGTGCTTTCTATTGATCTAGATTCTGTGTAACAAATGGCCTGGTTTCTCAGCCACCTTGGAAATGTCATGCAGGAGTCAACAAAAATACTTACTGTATGTTTTATAAAGAATTACAGCTGGCTCTGAATTACTCTGGCTTTCATCTCAGTAAACCCAGTCTGGTTGCTCTCCGTATCGATGGATGAGCAGAATTTACCAGGAAATGATTCAATGAGCCAGTGAGTTTCCCAGTTCACGGACATGACAGCCTGAGACATACTTATTCACTCTGCTTCTGTCTCCTCATACACTACACTTGAAGCTGCTATGTAATTTAAGAGTACTCAGTATATCAGATCTCAACTATTTTTCCCCCCTGATTTCTGATGAATCATGTTAGGAAAGCTGTGGTTTTAACGCTGGAGGATGTGACATAATGCAAAACAGCACAAGAAGTATATTAAAAAAATATGTCTGTCAGACTTTATATTGCTGGAAGGGGATAATTTGAATTATATGCCCATAATTCAAATTTGGGGATAATTCAACACCCAAACAGATACATTTCTAGCTGTACCCAGTCATCTGATACAATACTGGCTGTTGTTTATTACTTACTAGTATGTTGTTATAGCATCACCTCCCCATGCTATGCTTAGGGGACAGTTTACATTTCCATAATAAAATCCATTTTCTATAGGTTTATAACTCAGTTTACATTTCACAAGGCTGCTGCCTGGCATATGAGTTTTAGTTCAAGTCCTATTTGTTTGACTAAAAATAACTTTCAAAGCAGCTTATTTATTTAAAAATAATTAATCAATGCAATGGAGAAGTTTTAAAGCACATAATATTATTTCCCAGACCAAGGAGTTTTAGCAAGTCCCAGCTATTCACTAAAAAAGGACCTATTAAAGTCCTTTTTACCAGAACCTGATGGATTTAGGACCAAATGGAACTACTTAAATAAGCAGATGTTCCAGCATTGCTATATTTAGAGATAAATCAGAACAGTAATAAAGCAAAATGCTTTAAAACTGAAAGGGAGCCCTTCTTACGTGATGTGACAGCAGTAATGCATGGCCATACCATTTGGTGGACCTGGTGTGCCTACCACCATCCCCCCACTGCTTATATGGTGCCCAGGAGGCTCTCGTGGTGGTTTGTGGGTGCTAAATTCTGTGAGGGATCGAATCTCTGGAGGAACAAAGGTTCCCACTGACTTCAGTGTTGGTGTCTCCTCAGGTCAGGCATGGAAAACCTGAAAAGTCTGGGGCAGAGGTATATGTTCTTATCTAAGGAATAAAACCTTAAATGCCTAACTCACAGGCACAGCGAGAGGCAACGCTGAACGCTGCCCTCTCCCCCAGGCAGCTGTCTGAGCTAACACATTCTTCGATACACGCCTCTTGTATTTTCCAAAAACCTCTAATTCCCTCCACACTGTGCTCCACTCTCGCTGCACAATTAGAAGGGCACGTATTAACTTTTTATTTCCCTATCACTTTTCATTTTCTCATCATTTCTGACTGAGGCAGGAACGAGGAGTGCTAACAAAAGCTGAAGGAATTGCCAGGGATGTGATCACAGCGTCTGATTTAATGCTTGCCCACCAGAAGCAATGAACTCAAGACTGAATGTATGTTCCTGCTCAGCGGAAGAACTTCTCCCAGTTTCCCAAAGGTATCTCTTTCATTTGCTGAAATACCCTGAAATAGCAAAATATTCTCAGCCACATAAGCAGAAAATAACATAACTGTCTCTTCACACTGACACCCTTTCTACCTGTGCCCAAGAAGCTATTACAACATGAGCTGAAGTAGTTATGAGCGTTAAAATGGGGAAACAAAAAGCCTAAACTTTTCTACCACAATGAGACGCATGGTCTAGCACACACGTGAGAAAATGTGAAAGTTGTATCTGATATTTGTTCACCAGACCATATCATCATGCTTGCTGTTTTTTCTGATTAGTTCTGGAAAAATAATTATTTATTTAAAATCTGTTAGAGAATTTAATAGAAAACAATATTCACAAGTATGTAGCCATCTCCTAAGTGGAGAGGTCTCTATCTCTGGGGGCAATGACAACGCCAACCTTTCCATATTCCCGTCTTTGCCCATTTCAGACAGCGTGCTGGCAGCGTTGCCAAGTGGCTGCGAGGCTCCAAGGGTGACGCGAGTCGCCAAAATCTGCTGGAAGACAAGGGTAATGCAACTGTATCCCCAATTCTGAGACGTGCCTCTCCCAGATCCCCCTGAGCAGGAGGAAGGAGGGAGAGGGGTGCGGTGTGGCTCCTTCCCAGCCAAATTACAAAGCTTTACCGTCTCTGTTGTGCTCAGCTGGAGCAAGGGTTATAAAGCAGGTTTGTGAGTTTGGATGCAACTTTGGAATATCACGTTAAGCTAGTACTGCTGTTTTGATTATTATAGGGTATGTGATCTCAGCCTTCCTGACCAGGGTTCATTTTAAACAGCCATCACAAATTTTGCACAGGTTGATACATGTGTCTCTAATCATCAGAGCCAAACTAGGGTTGCACCTCATAAACATTGTCTTTCTTGGAAGAAAATGTTTTCTTTCAGGTCAAACTGAATCACTGGGCGAACAAGGAGGAGGAAAGGGGGAGTTTATTATGCATGTCTAGTCTGTCCAAGAAAAGACAGGATTAACAGCTAATTTCCTGCCATTATATTTCAGCCCCAAAGAAAGCTTTTTCAAAGAAATGACTTGCATCTCAAAATGACTTAACATCTGCAACGAACAAAGATGAGAAACTCACCAGGACACAGGCTGAATTCTAACTCCTCCTTTGTAACTCTTTCGACTGTGGTAGCATGAAGTTGTTGTAAATCGTTACAAGGAACAAAAAAGAGCAAGTGGTGCCTCTACCCGAGGCCAGTGCCATTTGCTAGGAGCAGACCCTGCCGTCCACATGGCTGATCCTGGAGGGTTACAGGGATGTGCTCCACTGTCACAGGTTATGAAGTTTGGAGCCAGGAGCTGCTCTGGTTCCATGAACCCATGCGAGTCAGATCTCTTGTGATCACATTTTAAATGGCTATGGAAACTGCTGGCAATTTGAGAGGTGTATTTAATGCTGAAAGCCACCTGAAGGCATCCCACTGCCTGATCTTTTTATTAAAAAGTCACATTGTCCAGTTCTGGTACTCTGAGATCCCATCTTCAAAAACATGCCTGCTGTCCGCCTGGGTATGTAATCCAAATGTGCAATTGTGCTCCTAGAAAGGAGGATTAAGGTATTTGAAAATCCATCCTCGAGCATCTTGGTCCTTTGTTTCTTTCTGGAACAGACTATTCTGAGTTCTTGAAGAAATGAAAGCAAGAAAAGCAGGTCTGTAAAATTTCCCCCTCCCACCTTAGTAACTTCCATTTTTCTTTTCATTCCCAGGGTTCAGAAAAAAAGGAGAGAGAAGAAAAAAACCCAAGCCCTAGATGTAAGATTACGTGAAACTTTCTGGGGGCCCAGGCATGGTTTCTGCAGTGCTGTGCTTGTGCAGAGCATCCATGGCGCCGCAGGGGTGACCCTGGCTGCCAGCAGGATCAGGCAGGGTGAGCAGGGTGAGCACCCGCTCCCCTTCCCCGTCCCGTGCAGAACAGCCCAACATGGGCTGCAAAATGATTTGGAGCAAGGGCACAACCCATTCCCCCCACGCAGCAGAGTACTTCAGGGGACCTCTGTGAGAGTACTAAACTGTACAATTACCTTAATAGGCACAATCTCACCCTGAATTTATAAAGCATTTCAGGATCTACAGATGAGCAGAAAACTATACATAATGGTGAACAAAGCCTTATTGCTACCTGTGCCGAGAGGCTGAGCAATTTAAACCACCATACTTGTCTTTGTAGGTTCTGTCAGCTAAGTGAGCAGTGGGAAGTTACTGAGTCAGTAATACTCTACAACTCACTGGAACAAATTCTCTGCTGATGTAACTCTGCTGAAGTCAAAGGAACAATGTCAGGAAATTTGGTCTGTTAAATTAAACCAATATGGACTAACACAGCATTCTGGATGCATTCTGCATCAATATTACTGTTAAGTGGTGTAGATGTGTTGTGACTCCGGAAAAAAAAAGCTACTGCAAAGGAAACAACCTGTGACTTGGCAGATAAAATAATTACACTTAAAAACTGCACTGTGTTTAGCTGCTCTTTAGCCAGGTTAATGCAACAGAAATAGAAAACCAAGTAGAATCGCACTATACTTCTCTCAGCGGCAGGTTTATAAAACTGTATGTGTGTTTAGTATACTGCATGCGTGGTTAATCACAGTCACTCGGCATACCCCAGACTCCACATTGCATAGGTGACACTTTTTCACAGGAACAGGTTTTTCAAGTGACAGACCTTCTTAGCGAACCCTATCTGATCCATAAAACTTGAACCCAAGAGTCCGCCCTCACTGCAAGTGCAGCTGGACTGGAAGGTTCCCTACCAGCCAGCCCCGCTGGGTGGATGGGGCTGCATGCACTGGTGTTACGGATACGACTTGGTCCTTTGTAAAATCATCTCTTTCAGCACCTTGTGCACGCCCTGGGCCAGCTCACTCTGGTCAGTGGAGCTGTGCCAGTCCACATCAGCAGCACATGTGAGCTCCACCGTTTTGTCTCAGGCTTCAATAAGATAAATGAGTTTAATTCATCCTTTGTGTAAGTAGGGACAACTCCTAGAAATTAGACTGGAGTTGCATGCCTCAGCTTAATCCCTAAATTCATTCCTCTAAACAAAAATCTGTCTTAAAATCACTGTTCTTATGTCTATCATTAGTAGGATTCATTTGTGACATATATACTTTAAAAATGCCCCATCTAAGAGTGCTCACCATAGAAGATCACTCAAAGCACTCAGTGATATTGGGTCAGATTCTGATTACAGCTCACCACTACCAATATGAAAACCAGAATCTGTAAAGGATCTGTTTCACAAATTACATTTGTGCAGAGCCACATAACACAAGAAGTCAGAATCCAAATTAATTATCATGATTATACTCCAACTCAGAAGTCAGTCAGTCCTCAGTAACAGATTTCTTTTCAAAGGCTTGCACAGTCGCTTATGGGAGCTTGCAGCTTATGCACACAAACCTCCAAATATACACAAAGGCCAATAAATAAAATAAAGTTTAAAAAAAAAATGTTGCCAAAATTAGTGGAAAAGCAACACACTGAGAAATATGTATTTAACTCTTCCCCACATACACAAAGTTGCTAGGGAACGAGCAAGCGCCTTGCAAACTGCCAGTACAATTACATTTACAAAGAGCTGACAAGGATTGACCTTTGCCTACTCCTTCCTGTCTGCCTTTTACCAGGCATGGAAAAGCCTGGTGGCTTGACAAACAGATTTGATGGGCACATTTCCAGACAGCACGCTGTCTGGACGGGTGAGGTAGCCCTCTTCTGCGAGTCTGCTAAGAACTAAAGAAGCTTTTAGAAGCGCCACAACTGTCAGTGTTTAGCTCTTCTAGTAAAAGGTGGTCTTCCCATCGCTAAGCTTGTGTAAGCTTTGGAAGTATGGAATTTGTTTAGCACTTTAAAGCACGGCACTTCCAGCCAATACCCAGTCAAAGAGTTCCGTCAATAGCTATTAATGAAATTGCAGTAAGATTCCTGCAAAAAGAATTGAATAAAGGCTCCTATTTGCAAAAGCACATGTGAAAAATTTGCCAATGCTTTTGCAAGTTGGAAATGCACATTTGTAAAAAGTTGCAGGAGTCATGTAGGAACACTGTTGTACGGAGGTGATACCCCAACTTCCATAGAAAACCCTGAAAATATGTGTAAAAAAGCACGAGCATTATTTAGCATAAGTGGCTAAGAAATTCTGTGCCATTATCTGTATATTTTAATAATTGCAACTTTCAATGGTAGTGACATAAAAACAATTACTTTTTAAAATTCCTCTGTGTATATACATTTGAAACTACACAGCCATTAAAAACAGTCTGTCGAATTAAAGGTTGTGCAATTAATTAAGTGCAAATCCTGTAAAACTGGACCAAGGAGAAAATTCATCAAATATGTGAAATATGACCTATCTTGTCCAAAAGACAAATATGTTTAAACAAAATATGAAAATTGATGACAAAATTACTGGTAGCAAAATGCACACAGAGCAAATATGAGACAGCTGTACTTTGATTCAGCATGGGAGGTTCACCCTTATAGAATTTGTGATTCATTACCTCCACTGTCTTGTAAAACTTTTCCTAGTTAATCTCTAAAGTACGGCCTTTGTATCTATGATAGTAAAAATTCTCAATAAAATCACACATAACTGTTTAGCAATGATTTACTGTCGCTTTCCAGAATCAGATTAAATCTATTATAAATTGGATGTGGGTATCCAGCAGCAAGCGTTTGCTCTGACACCTGAAATTTTTGCCTTTTGTGGCTGCTTCTTCCAATCAACGTCCCAGCCTCATTGGTGCGACCCACGTGGGGACAACCAGCCATGCGGGCACGAGCTGGGCTGCACTGGTGCAAGTGGCTCTGCCTCTGCGCTGTCCTGAAGCACAGCCTGGGCACCAGATTTTGCAAGTGAGACTGGGTGTCGTCTTAGCACCTAAATATTTGCTTCCAGGCAGGAACAGAGTCTTCTCAACTTTGACAGCCATGAAGCTGGATGCCTGGACCTTGTTTAAGCCACATGGGGTTCACGCTTCATAGACCATGTACTGGTCACCATGTTCTGGTTCGCCTCTGTACACAGGAACCATATTTTGAAGGGCTTTACTGTCAAGAAAAACCCAACACCACGTTGGTTTTACCCACAGCAACCCATTGACAAGGAGAGCTATAGATTCTCTGCCTGACACAACCTGAAGGCACATTTTTAATATTTCAAGAAAGAATTCTAGCAATAAGGCAATAGTTGTCTCCTGTTGCCAGCTTTGGGTGCAAGATTTCCCATAGAAGTATAAGCAACATATTGCTGATGGGCTGCAACTGGAAATCATTGCAGTGGCATACTGGGGAATAGGATTTTCTCACTCATGTTTAATTTAGTGTTTAATATTAATTAGACCAGACAAAGAGAAGACACAGAGAGTAAAGAAGTTGGTTGTCTAAGAATATTAAGACATGAAATTAAAGGAATCCATAGAATATTTATATTGCATAAAGTAGAAAACTTCACAAAAAATGTTTGGGGGACACCACAGCCAGAATGGACTCTACCATGGGGACAGGAACACCTAAAGCGTTCACAACTGTTGTTTTTAAGCAGAGAGAATTGTCTTCCTTCAGCAAACTGAGGAGTACAGATTGAACTATCTTTCCCTCTGCTGCATTTTTTACTTGCAACCTAGTAAGACCCAGCTGTACCAATGCATTACCCCACCAAAAGTAGGGGCATGAGACAGGGGATGCTGCTGGGCAGCAGGGACTCCAGATCTTCTTCGAGAAAATCACTCAAATGCACTTAAAATTAGCTTACTTATATTTACACACGTATACCATTTTCTTCCTGAAGGACATATGCAAACTCAATGATTCTTGAAGAATGCACACTGTCAGGAGCTATGACTTCAAGCAACTGTATTTGTGAGGTGGGCATGTATATGTTCACTAGACATATTGTATTACATGTGCTCAACATTATAAGCAGGTTTAAGACTTCACAAATCAAAATCAAATTGTAAAGTGGATGGTAGAGAGGAGGCGGACTGCAGGGAATGCTAGGAATACAGCCTGTTATTTTCATATTAAAATGTAATGGTGCCATTAAAGTTAAAACCACTGTTAAACTTGATTGAGTAAATTAGTTAATTAACCATAGCATCTAATGCATTCCTCCAAGGCATACCTCAGTTCCTCAAGATAGAGGCTTGATAGAGTTCCAATTGTACATTACCCTAGCTGTGAATTTTAGTACAATTATGCTCTTGGAGTGGCTTGCTGTTTGTCAATGAAGAATGCAAGCTGTCTTTTGAATTGGACGTTGATTAAAAATTAGCAGGGAAAAACTGATATGTTTCTTTTTTTTACTTTTTCCTTTTAAGATACTTCTCCCATTTAGTAAATTCTTCTTATTCTTCCTCTGCCCTTTCTTGGAAAATTTTATATTAAAACAAATTAAAGGTGGGACATTTTCGTCATCTCTAGTTAAGACTGAGAAAGGAGGATTTAGTTCCATCCATTTAGTTCACAGCAGAACAGACTCTATAGCCATGCTATACCAAAACCACTCTGCAAGAAAACTCTTGATTTGACTCCCATTAGTTTATCCGCACCAAGGCATTAGGAAGCCGTACAACTACCTGATGGTGGTGATCAGCTTGGTTCCCCTCATTGTTTACATGTTATTAGCAGAGAAACTTTACTCAGAAGGGACACAAGTGCACACAAACAATTCACTTACGTCAAAGGTAAAATAAACATATGCAAGACTGTTTAGAGCCAGGACCATCACTTGTAACCCAGCTCAAATTGTACAGCACTAAAGTCACGTCTGAAAGTGTAGCTCCTCAATTCAGCCTGTGGCAACCCTGCCAGGAAGGCAGCTTTCCTCTGTGGTCTCTTTTGTGTCCAGACATCTACCTCTTCAATTTAACACTGGTAAAATCAAAATAACTTGTTTTTCCTAACAAATCTCTACACCTTCAGATTGCTAGTCCCATTTATATGGTTAAAGGTCTACGGAGCACTAATTTGTATTTAAAATAATTTTGCTGGTACAAAATTTAAAGGTGCAAAATCTGCAGATAGAAGTTACACTAAGCCACAAAAAAGTCTGGGTATGCCCCTTACGAGACTAAGAGAGTTTCCGTTGGGACACCATAACCAATCACAGTTTTTATGTCTGGCTTTGGCTTTTCTTTTTGAGAGGAAGAAAAATGATGACCAAGAATGCTGAGACCTGGTTGCTCCAAAGCAGGTTGCTCTAAAGTCAGGGTTTGTTACCAAAGCTGAAGGTACCACTGTGGGCCAAGTATGCCCTTCCACCAAAACTGTAGCAGAGATGTTGGTCATTACAGTTGATATGCTTAAGATTCACTGTTACAAAAAAAAAGCTTAAATGCAAAAATCCCTTTCAAATAATAAAAAAAAAAGAGAACACCATCTCAAGTGAAAAGAGTGGAATAAAATAATTGAAACAACATGCAAAAAGTATTATACATGTTTTTTAAGAACTCAAAAAGGAAAGGTAACTAAGATAGATTTTTCAAATACCACTTTTGAATTTAATAATGCAAATTTTTCTCAAGCACCTTTTTGTAGGAAAAATGGCCACAAAGCTTGGTTCATGGATTTTGCATCTACTTATCTAACTTATAAATGAGGTAGAGTAAAATACAGATTTTTCTGATAAATAAAGGCCATGTGAGCAAGAAGCTAGCTTATTTGGAAATCTGTGTTATATTAAAAAATAAAATATATCTCTATCAAGATAGCAGACTGTAAACTGAGTATGTTTTCTTTCAACTACTTTATTTTGAAAGCAGTTGGCTGAGTTAACCTGTTGTCACAAGCATCCCTGTAATCCGTTCTTATTACGTTCCCAGAAGAAATTTCATTTCTTTTTCAACAGAAATTTTTAAGACTGTTCTTTTTTTCATTTATAGAATTACTCAAAACTTCTTCATCAAAATACAATTTTCACAAAACCAAATTGCGTTCTAACAGTTCTGCTCACATTTTTTCATGTTTCTAGACTAGCCCACTGTCATACTCCCAGTGCAGTGCCAGGGTAACATGAGGTGTTTTGCACAATCCAAGAGCACTCTTTTCGTGGCCGGTATGCTTACTTTGACCCACATAATGGCACCCAATGACCAGCCAACTTATTGCATAACTTCTGAGTCTATGGCTGGCCATTTTTTTTTCTAATTTTTTAAGCACAGCACTGCCACTGAGATATCTTCCTCAGTCTTCATCGCCTTGGGGAATGTTTAATTTTAAAAGCATTAGGACACAATCATGACAATTCCCTTCTGAAAATAAGGCTAATTTTCTGCTTTAAACAAATGTAAAATTGATCTCTCAAGCTGCATTGCTCTGTTGCACATGATCTCTTTGTAGGTCTTCCACCTTTTTCCCCTCTGCCACACCCAATAATGAAGCTTCCCCAAATGAGGTCTGCTTGCTTCTTCTTTTCATTTTTGCTAACAGATGCCAAATCTTGGAAAACTGCTTTCCACATATGGATAACCTCAGTGCAAAGTGCAAACATGACAGATTTCATCCTCTGTCTCATAGGTGTCCAAGAGGTCATAAGCAATCTGAATGACAATTACTCAGATTTCCATATTTTCTATACCACAAATGGTCTCCATTTACTAAGCAGTGCCTAAACTTAGCATACATTTCTTCTATATCTTACATATGATGAATATGCTATTTTTTCAGTTAATGTTTTTTTTCATTGCCTACTTGATACAAACAAAGGATCCTCCTGAAGGTCAAGGTATTGATCTAATTCAACCCAAGGGGCTCATTCCCATCCAGTGACAGATGCAAGGTACCTGTGGGATAGTGGACTCCTGGGAATAACCTATGAAAAGGACAGTGGGGTGGGTCTTCAAAGAATATTGCTAAAATTGCAGGGTTATTAAGTTATTTCTCCTTTATCTCTTCTTGAGCATAAAAATGAAACTGTAAAGACAACCTGCAAAGAATTTGGGTGTATGGGGTCTTACTGTATGATACTTATGGCAGACCCCTGAATTAATAAAGTGAAACCACCTGACCATTACCTGTGACATAGACTCTGCAGTTTTATTGCTAAAAATTCTGACCTGCTATCCAAATTCTCCCTAAAATTAGAAGCCAAGTAATGACAGTATTTGGCTGAGCTGAGAGAGGAGTTTACTGAAGAGGAAATTCCCCCTTGAATAATTAAGTAACTCACTTTTCTCTCTGTTTTTCTCCTTTCCTCATCAGATTTCTAGATATGGAAGGAAGCAACATTCTCTTTCCATTGTTGATGAGATAATATTGATGATCCAAGTCATTTCTTGCTACTCTTATGCATTTAATAAGGCATCTATGATTAGTGGTTAAACTCAGCTAATTTTACCAAATTATAGCACTTAATTGATTTAGTGATAGGTAGACATGACTCAACTTTTATTCAGATCCTTAACATAATCAAAGAATTATGAATTTATTCTGTCATTATCAAACAACAGTGTTACATTTTCAACTATTCAGTAATAAAAATTAATGCAATATCTGTGCTGTGACTTGTACATTTATGCTCATGACCCTTTTCAGAAACATATTCCTAGATTTCTATTCCGCAAGGTTTTACTGAGTAAGTATAAGGAATATATCAAGCAAGCAGAAAGGACGATGGCACAGATGGAGCTGTGATCGGACAGGATGCACAGACATGTGCATCAAAAAAAAGTTCAACTGCTCCTAATAATGGTGTATCATTGATAAAATCAGTGTATATACAAGAACACAGATCATAGGCTAGTGCTCCACCCTTACTTTTTTATAGTCTTTCATCTCTGTGTCAATTGATTATCTTCTCAAGTTAGAAATTTTTAGTGCTTTGGTTGTGAGAAACTTTCTACTATCTTGCTTCTCTCAGTCATATCTTACCATAGTTGCTCCCCCAGCACATCCTCGTTGTCGTACAATTCAGTTTCCCCAAAGGATTGTCAATCTTCTTCCTCTTTCCCTCCCTGCATCTCCACTCTAGGCCAAGATGTTAATCCAGATACCTTCAAGCTAATAGATCTAATGTTCTCATATGCTGGATGTATCTGAGCTTTGCCTCTTTTTTTTTTTTTTAATTATTATTTTTAATTTTTAACACGGACTCTGACAACTGTTCTGATATCTCTTCTGGAGCAGTTTGTAGCCAACTAGCTAAACCACAAACCTTTCATGTTCTTTCCAAAGCGATTTACCCCTCTTTTATCACTGGCAACTCTTCCTCCTTCTCACCCTCAGAGGTCTGATATCTTTTTTGACGCCTTTCTCACCATTTCCTCCATACCAGTACCACTGCAGTGCTGAAACCAACCTGGCAAACACTGCTGCTAACCACTGATGCTCTATTCTTCTTCTTCTCACTGTTGTAGTGCTGATGGTAGTTTAGTCTGCTAGATGCAAGGGTCATTGCAAAGTCAGTAGCCAGGAAAACTATGTTAATCCATTAAAGTCTTCAGAGTTTACTATCTGAGAAATTCCACGCTCTCCAGCACCTCAGAGAATTGCTCACCATGCATTACACCATCTAATAGCCTCCTGAGTAGGAAATATATATATCTGACTCTGTCTCTGAAATTGAGGTTTAGGAAAACACATAAACCTTCTTGTCTGCTGATTTTCTTGGATTTTTCTTTGTGTTTAAAAGTATAGAGCTCAACAGTCTTCATGCCAGCTTTGTGCCACCACTCAGGACTGGGTGCAGATGTTTAGTTACACGAGGTATATTAGAAGCCAGTTTTGTTATAGCGATATGTGAAAACTAATACTGCAGGGATATGAATGCCATAATAAAGGGTTAATCCTAAATAAGTTTCATAGTTTTAAGAGATATTAGACAATAGTTTAAAGAATTATTGTTTTCTTATTTAAATATCTACTGCAGCTCTAAGTACCAGTTGACTCTGGCTCAGAGAAATGCAAATTTTGTAAAATCCAATCCATCAAGCAGAAATTTTACTACAAAAGGGTTTCACAGAAATAATAGCTGTCAGCTAACAATTAATGCACCCAACATGCTTAAGTACTGCACTGAACTTTAATGAAAGGTTACCGAGTCTGTTAAATTGCTTCATACCTTGTAAGACTAAAGTTAAGCAAAAATTAACATCAGTATTCTGGGAAAAGAGCATGCAAACAAAATTCACATTAATGATGGGGGAGTGTAATGTTTTCACTGAATATTTTGAACTATGATTCCATTAGAACATTGTCAAAAAACTAATAATGTCACTCCGTTTAATGTTCAGAACAAACACGTTTTGAGATGTCATCTGAAATAATTTTATAGCAGACGTGAACATACATGTATATTTAAAAACACACGCAGTTCTCCTCAAATACGAGCACAGAGATACCCTGGAATTGTGCTCTTCAGTCTTTATGTTACTGACCCCTGCGTTCTGATAAAAGCTTATTTCACCAGCTGGAAAAGGTCATTTAAAAGCAAGGTATTGCAGCAAGCACCACGGCACACCATTTTGCTAGGTGTTTGATAATGTTTCTTGTACTGTTAGCACTCTGAATACTAGGCACTCGCCTTTGCTGAGTTCTTATAAACATTCCCACACTTTAAGTAATACTTGGCAGCTTTACTACTGTTGTCAGGAACTAAAAGGTGCAATAACCCCATACACAATACAGAAGATCAAACCATCAGATCATAACTCATTCCCAAAGGGCAGTCCAGTAAAAGTGATAAAGGAAACCACACTCCAAGGACTTCCTCAGGCCACTGCCCTGGATCATTAGGGCTACTGATACTGCTCATCTATTGCCAGAAGCACACAGCTAGCTCCTTCCCTGAATGCCTTTCCGTCCTGGCTCTCTAGCTGCTCTCTGCTTGGTAGCCTCTCCAAACCACTCCCCCCTCTTATCCGCAGGGGTAGAAGTTCCAACTCGAATGGACAGCTATTTAAGGCCTTTGAATATCACTACGCACCGTTATTATCAAACTTCTAAATTGCAATGTGTCAAAAAACTGTGCTGAATACATGTGGGCTGCTTGCTATGGCTGCAAGGACCACAGTTTGGGAAGAACAGAACCAGTTCTTTTCCCTTCTGCTCACTGAGGGTTTAGAGAAGCACAGTGATGAATACACATGCATGTTTATGTTAGAGAGAGTTTGAGGATCAAAAGTCCAGACCTAGGCAAGTATATTCACAATCTTACCCTGTCTGTCTGACGAACAGTGCTCGCCTTTGCTACATCACCAACTTAGCAGAATTGCAGTTAATCTTTGCTTAAGGACATACGTAAGAAGAAATCAAGTACAGAATTAACTGAAACAACAGAAGCCATCTCTCAAACTACAGGCTAGATGAAGGCTCAGCCAGAAAAATGAACCTGAGAAGTAGAGACATTTTGAATGCTCCCATGGAGAGGTGAGAGCGCTGAATACTGTGGGATGAAGCTCTGTGTGTGTACATGCACTGAGTGTAAAAGAGAAAAAGACAGCAAATGTTATACAAATAGGAGATCTGTTCCTGTTTGGAGCCAAGTACTCATACCTGCACGGTGTGAAGCCATTTTCCATCAGTATTTACTAGTTCTGTGCTGTGGCTACACAGTTATCAATTGGCTTGGACAGGATTTGTATTTGTCCTCTGCACAGGTAGGATGAGCTCATATCTGCATTATGCACATATTCTTCTTATTTGCAACCATAAACTGAGCAGTCCACTAAGTTCTTCTCTTTTTATGAAGACATTTATCAAGCACATCTTCAACAGGAAAGTATAGTTTCCCCCTTATGTTACGCATGCTGAGGAGAGCGCTAACTGTTGGCCCCGGACTCGGCTCTAAAGGCAGGCATGAGAGCAGCAAGACAAAAACACTTAGGAAAATGCCAGTGCTTAGAAATGGTTTAATGGAAATTTTCATCTCTTCCCCTATTTATCTATCACTAGAGCAATTAGTAGCCTCTAAAAATAAACAAAAGAAGAAAAAAAGCAAAGACAAACCACATCAAGGAGACAGAGGAATCCATGATGCAGTTTGGCAGTGAAGTTTAGTGCTACCTGTGCTGTGTCCCCTATGGATAAACAGAAGGCTTCATGTTCCAGAAGGGTAAATTTAGCATCTTTCGCACACACTAAATTCACTTAATTAAAAGTCTCTATTTCATGGTTACCGTCAGAGTACTGGTTGTGTGTGTCCTTTCCCTGGGCTGCCCCACCTTATGGGGCCATGGAAGGTTGATTTTAATGCAGATGTGTGATATATAAAATGCAACCGATACAGCAACCCTCCCCCACTTACATATTTTCTAGAGATTCTCTAGACTATATTCATGAAAAATGATTTACAAAATACAAATAGATTTTGGCATGAAGTAAGCTTAAATTGACTGCTTTCTATCAGGAATTAATATTAACCAGAGCTTGTCAGTTACTAAATATTTATTTTAGGAATACATACAGCCTCTGCTTTCATGTAGGTTAAGCTGTAATCTTTGGCTTGTCAGTTCCAGGATATAGCAGTGGATAAATCATGCACTCTTGAACTGATAGATGTCAGAGCCGTTGTATACAAATGGAGGGATATGTCAATGAACACCCTAGTTTAGGTTACATTTACTATAAACATTGACATTCCTTTGCAATGAGACCATTTGCTGGCTAAGCAGTCACAGCTTCACAGGATTTGATGCTTTTGTGCTCAATCAGGTTCTAATGATTTCAGATGTTTGCAATTAATGAACCATTAGATTAATTGGTTGAGTACGGAAAGACTGGTTTAAGAATTGGGTCAGAACCACAGACAAGCTATTACCTGAAGTGACAGCAATCACCAGAGGCAAAACAGTGAGAAATTGAATTAATGATTTTTCACTCTCTCTTTCACTTTTGGCAAAAATTTGCACTGGACCGGTGTTTAAACTGAGAGAATACTCTAAGCGTTAGGGGCAAAGGGTGAAGAAGAAACATTCTCATCTTTCCTCATCTTTCTAAATGGAGGAGCTCAATCTTCACCACGCAGACTCTCTGTTGAATATAAAGAAGTCACCATATTTCTTTCGGATCATCCAAATCCCCCCCAAAGCTTTCTTCCAAAGTCAGTGTATAATATTAATTATGTACCACACAGGGCACCTTAGTAAGATGATTAAGTGTACTTCAGAACCACTGAAATAAATAAGCCTAGCATCAATATATGATCATGTAGGCTTGGTAGAAACCCCAGGGTAGCCATCCTTTAGATAGTGTACATAAGGACGTTTACTCCCAGTAGATCGCCGGTGCTTAAATTCCGACAGTGTGACAAGTTATCACGATGAGGTGATGGCAGTTTAGCTGAATCTGTAATTTCAAAGAGTAAAATTAACCCTGGATGTACACTATAGTTTTTGGACCATTTCTTTTCCAGGATAGGGTATATTCTAATAAGGTTTTTCTCTCACTTCATGATGCGGTACTTCAGAAATCAAGTGTATATGGGGTGGCTGTCACTGCCTTGTGCACACTTCATACAAGAGTATTAATATGCTTTTAGAGAAAAAGGAGCAGAATGCAGCAATCCTATGGACTAGCTCCCATGAACTCGGCTCAAAGGAAGCAAGAACATGTTGCACGGTAAAAATAACGGGGTGTGTTGTTTTCTTAATTCTGCAGTACGTGAATTCAGCATTACAGTTCATGGCTGGAATGCAAACTAAATAGGAGTGATCATTTTCCTTCCCTTCCACTGACTCTCCATAGACCTGATCCATTTAAGTTGCAGCAAGTATTTCTGTCAGTGTGTTCAGGATATGGCTTTAAATGACTTTGAATAAGTTATGTATCCCTTCGTGGTGCAGTTTTATTCTTGGTGTAATGAAAGAGTCAATAGACACTTCCTGAGATAAAATAAACAATTTTTTAGTTTAGTTATTATTCCACAAGGAAATGCAATTATTCTGGATCTTCTTGTCCTTTTATTTCCCTAAATTCTAATTTTTTGCAAGTAAACTGAAATGTGCTGTATGGTTTTTGATTTTTACAGGAAGTGACTTGGTCGCTTCTGAAGGAAAAAAATAAATTTTGCATTTAAGGCATTTTTAAAGTTAACTATGGATTTATATAAATTCCAAGTGTTCAACGCAGATCTGCTTTTGAACATGAAAAGAAGCTCAGAACTTGCAATTTTTACAAATGAAATGTCCCACTGATATCTGAATAATAGCTAGGATTAGTGCCATAACTTTCATGTCACATATTAACACCCATTTCCATCTTTTTGTCTGTGCCCTATTTAGGTGATAAAAGTTGGGTGTATAAAATTTTCACATCTTTCTACCTGAATTTAAAATCTAACCTAGTGTCAATAAATCTGGTAAAACAAGCAGACAAAAAGAGCTTTTTAAGGTTTCACTGTCTCACAATAAAACAGAGCCCACTGAGTCAATGTGAGACCTTTCACTAATGTTAAAAGACTTTGAGACAACAGGAAAACAAATATACTGTATTTTCACATGTATACCCCATGAGATCTCTAAATAAAGGATGCCTGCGATTCAGAATAAGTAGGTGCAGAACCAGGGCAACTTCATTCTGTAGTTCTCTAATCCCCAAGGGCCTTCCTGTACCTGATCCCAATAACTGCCCCACTTCTCAGATATTTTTTTCTTCCATATCAGGAATCCTCCACCAAAAGCTTCAGAAATTTCTGAAATCACAGCTATTTGGGAAGAAAAGTGGATAACAGTCAAGAATGTGAGTAATAAATGTGACAATATGGTAATCAGCCTTAACAGCCCCCAAACAGTTATGAGATATTTAAGACCTGCAAAGCAGCTCTTCCCTTCTACTGTTTTCTATTAATATATCATATTTATGAGACAGACAAGGCCATACGAGTCGATGAGACTCTCTCCATTGACTTAAACATAGACTGGAAGAGTCATCTAGGACAAATGCACAAATAATCCTATTTACCTGAGTATTCCCAATTAATATCTGTCAGATTACTCAAGTATATAAAAGCTTGCAGAATGAGGATCACTTGACTGAACAAGAGCTTCTTACTTATATCTAAAGTATAATACATGTTCATTTCATTGGGGGGGGGGAGAGTTGGGAGGAGAGAAATGCAAAACATCCAGAGATAGAATCTTATCCCTTACATGAAGAACAAAGGATATAAATGTGAATCATTAAAAGGCAAAACCAAAAACAAAACCTCTAAAGGCACTGTAAATAAACCCCTGTAATTATGCATCACAAAAAAGTCAACTGCAAATGGTTCAGTAATCTCATTACCAAGCCTACTAATAATCATTGCAATATTCTCCCATCTCCCCTAAGATAATGAGCAGTATGGTGGATGTTGTAAAAATAAATAAATAAACATACAAGCAACAATTTCTCATCTAAATATTTAACAAAATGAATGGGCTTGCCTAAAGGTTTGAGATTGAACCCTAGTGTAGCAAATTTTTAATTTGCGCTATTTTCCTAGTTTTAAAGGGGGAGAAAGCTCAGCTCATCTGAGAATGGAGTTCAAACTAAACAACGCCTTCATGACAACCTAAAAATAAAGAAATAAAAGATTTTTAAATATTTCAATACTACAAAATTAGCCTAAGTTAAAGGCAACAATTAGTAAACAACTTTGTCATATTCAGAACAGTATCTTTCCCATTAACATTTCTATAGTTCCCCAATTACATTATAAATCAAAAGTAACACAAACAGACAATGTAATAATGAGAACACATAGACTGCATCAAAAATTAAGATACCAGCTTTTTCTTTACTCTTGAATCATTCTGTTAACTTGTCCTCGTTTACTTTCTTGTAGCAGGAGTAGAGTCAGAGAAAGTGATTTTACACCTTGGTGAATATCTCCTAAAGTTTGATCTGAAAATACCCTGAAAGGCTAACAACTTTTCTTCTAAAGTGTAGGGCATGGCAGTTCAATTCCCCAAATGCTCTCTTCTCCCATCGAGAGGGAAGTAACAGGGAAATCAAGTCATGAAGGGATTAAATGGGGTACCTAGGCACAGCATTACCACCTCTTTCGTTAACCACCACACCACTTTCCTATGTTTTCCTTTCACCTTCGTGTTTCTGGCCTGCTGCTATCTGGCCCTTCACCATCACTGTGCGACCCTCAGGTGATGCTACTTCTGACTAGGAAAAGGAACTTCCAAAAGTGCATTGGAGTGATCCCAAAGATTCCTGACTTTGTCCTGCAGAGGGACAAGAAGGGAAACAAACTGTACTCAGCACCGAGTCCTGCAGACACAGGGCAGGACCAGAAGAACTCATTGCTTTGCTGCATCTCTGAATTTGATGGTTTGGCATCCCAACTTAGCTCACTGCAAATGCACTTGCTCAGTATCTCTCAGCTCAAGTCCTCTAGTTTTTTGCTTATCTGCTACATTTCTGTCATATCCATTTTCTACACTGGTGTCCTTTGACAAGGAAGAATTTTAAGAAATGACTAAAAGATTATGGCAGTTGTGAACGCAAGGAAAAGAGGGAAAAATTAAAAATTTTTAAAGCACACCAGCTCCATTAGAAACAGGCTTGCACACAAGATGAGAGCACAAGGGTGTGGATATGGAAGCATGAGGATGTTAAATGCAATTAACTATCGGTGTTTATCTTAATGCACACACTTCTTAAAACAACACTGCTGCTAACACAGAGATGAATTGTACAGGGTAGAGAAGGAGATTAAATTATGTATTGTTCCTTTAACACTTGCTTTGGTTAAATAACATAATATTTTCAAGGTTACTGTTAAAATAACAGGGTTGTCCAGTGGAATTTATCCCCACTGGTGTTTGTGTACTGTATATATTTATAGCACACGAGCAGTCCATAAATTCTCCTCATAAATGCTGTTATCTCCACCGCTAGCAGTTTCTCATTTTTATGGTAGTATAACTTTAAGGTGTGGTATACGTACCGTTATACTTCATTGCATACAGCTTCTGCTGCCCCATTAGGCTCTCATTCTGAGGGGTGCAGAGCTCCTCATCCTCCCTGACATCATTTGGTCCTCCTCTTGTCCCTGTCCGCACTGCAATAAAACAGCCCCATGAGCATGGCCACCATGCAATGAACTACTGCTTCCAACTTGGTCCACCCACAGCTCCCCAGCTCTATGAAGTTTCTGTCTAATCCCCATCTGACCACCTTTTGACATCCAATCTCCACTCCTGATTAGGAGCTTCCCTTCCAGACCAAGAAAAAGAAAGAGAAGCTTCCAAGAAAAGCACATTATGATCCTATTTTAGAGGTAGCCCACCTGGTTAACAGGAACACATTTTTCATAAAAAAAGATAAATACACAGAGATAGATATAGATTATAGAAAAGTTGCTCAAAAGGTCATGTGAATTTGGAATTCCTTAGGGTATAGGGCAAAGCTAAGATAACTTTATAGGAGGGGAAAAAGCTCATGTTGCAATAAACTCTGTGTGCATCATAATGGGCTTATAAGTAATGAAAGCTGTCCTGGTTTTGGCTGGGATAGAGTTAATTTTCTTCCTGTTATAGTGCTGTGTTTTGGATTTAGGATGAGAACCATGTTGATGCTTTAGTTGTTGCTGAGCAGTGCTTACACTAGGTCAAGGACTTTTCAGCTTCTTGTACTGCCCCACCAGCGAGGAGGCTGGAGGTGCACAGGAATCTGGGAGGGGACACAGCCAGGACAGCTGACCCAAGCTGTCCCAAGGGGTATTCCATATCATACAACATCATGCTGAACAAAAAAATGGGGAGGTTGGCCGGGGGGCACGGCCTCTGCTCAGGAACTGGCTGGGCATCCGTCTGTGGGTGGTGCGTGATTGCACTGTGCATCACTTGGTTTGTATATTCTTTTATCATTCTTAGCATTTTCCCTTCTTTTTCTGTCCTATTCCATTGTCTTTATCTCCACCCATGAGTTTTACCTTTTTTCCAGCTCTCTCCCCCATCCCACTGGGGGGGAGCGAGCTGCGTGGTGTTTAGCTGCCTGCCAGGTTAGACCACGACAAAAGCCCATCCATGTATCAATCTGTCAGTGCGTCCACACACACACAGAGTGATTAGTATCAGTGGAACACTGAATTTGCTTGCTGCTCACATCCATCTGTCCTGAAGTTCGGTGCTGCTAACTCCAGACTTCTGAATCTGAACTCAAATGTTGTTTTCTCCAATTTTCTTTCCTTTTATGACCTTTTTCTGTTGCTACCTTGATTTATGGTCATTTGTGTGATTGCATTGCTTTGCTTTATGGCAGTTTATGTCATTCTGGTCTTGTCATAAATGACTACCATAAAGTGAGGTAAAATATCATAAAACATTAGTGAGTCACTGATATTCAAGGTTCTTGAGTACAAGCGCTGACAGGTAGCAACCACAGAAGAACTGTGCCATTCGAGGGATGTATCATTATGAATACATGTGTGTACTGGGATCTGGATGAACAAATGCCACTATGACTTCGGTTGTCAGTGGAAACAATTTAAAAGGGCAACACTGAGTTATTTTTATAAGTTTAAAAGTCTTATATTCCTTCAGTGATTTCTTTTACAATAAAATGCTTGGGAAATGGAAGCCGATCTGCTCCCCTGTAAAATTTCTCATTGCATTTCATGTATACCTAAAAAAGCTATTTAGGAGTTAGCCAGGGCTGCTAATAACTTGTGTGTAGAAATCAGATTAGTTTTGTAGGCTGATCATTCTTGCTTGTTTGCCCATCTTTGTTCATCTCTGATTATTAGCACTGAGTTCTGTGCGATGCTTTGGTTTTGCTGCAGTTGCTGGAAGGTATACATCCTTGAGCTACGGTAGGCACACTCAGAAATCCTAAACTGATTATTTTGATGTATTCTACTTTAAGAAAAACACATTTTATCCAATAACCTAAGCACTTATTATTCTTATTACCTTTTTAGCTATGAGTATTCCAAAGCATTTTATACTTTTTCTCAGTTTAGAAAAATAAAACATTGCAGTTAGATGCTTTCCAAATAAATATGAAAATAAAATACAAAAATCTTTTGCCCCTGATCTTTGTATTATAAATCCTTTATGCATTAAGAATCAATAATCACTGTTTCCACTATAAACTCCTACTATCAGTTGCTGTTACTTTATAGGATAACTTAATTCTAGAATGAAAATGGGTATTTGCTGAATTTAAAACTGGGAATGCATTACCATTAAGAAATATGGAGATAACAGTTTGGAAATTTATATTTATTTGAACATAAAAACATTGTTCAGATTTTTAAAATGGCTTTTTTTACTTTCTACTATTACTGCAAAAATAAAAGACCTATCATCTCAAAATCTATTTAGTCTACAGTGACATCACATTATTTATTGGACTAGTTCTCTGGATACTTTGGGGGAGAAAATTATTTTTAATGCAGGATTTCTTCTTTTTCTTTCTGTGAAAGACTGCACTTGTGCAGGATTTTCATTATGTATATTGATGCATCTAACCTCCAACACCGAGAGCTTTATTGAGTTCAACCACAAAGGAAAATATTAAAAATAAACCCTAGATTTCCCCCAAATATGCCAGACTTGATTATGTTTAATGCCAGACCAGCCCCATTTTGAAGGTTTGTAGTAGTTTCTTTGCCTCTTTTTAATGCAGTAACTGAAGATAGAACCACTCAATATCCTTGATACCCAGGGATCTGATTCCACTTTCCACCAATCTATTTTATTCCAGTCTTAATGGTCTTGGCCTTTTACAAACACATTCAGCTTAGATTCGCTGCTTCATTTCAATCCCTTTGTGCTGCCCAGGTAAGCAAGTCAATTTGACCGACTGAAAAATCCCCTCTGGAAATGGAAGCCCATGGCGCTGGAGAGGCTACGCAGTGCTGCACAGCCCCTGTGCAAACCCACCACCGATGGACGCACTGTGCTCTAGGTGTGCAGAGAAACAAGGGAGACTCAATTCTGGCAATGCCAGATGATGTAGAGCCTCTGCCAAATTCCCTCCACCTGCTACAATAACCCCATTTGGAGATATTCCTAATTTGTGTAAGTGGGAGGGGAACTAATACCTTCTGGTATTACACATCAGAAAAGCAGAAAAACGTATGTTTTTATGTGAGGGTGGGGGAAAAGTGGAAAGTAAAATCAAGCATCTTCAGCAGCCATACAGCCAGTGACTTGCAGGAATAGGGGATCAATCTGCTCTATTTTTAATAGGTAAGAAAAGGTAAATCTTATCGGAAGTATCCCACTGTGATCCTAAAGTTGGTAAATGAGGACAGAGTTAAAAAATAATATTTAAGCCACCAGGCAAATGACAGGGGCACTTGTATATCACCTAAGATTACATACTGCTTTTGGAAGCATCTCCCCCCCGCCCCGCTACGTGACTTCCAAGCTGCTCAATGCTCCACATGTTGGAACACAAAAAACGTCCCCCCCTCGGTACAAAACAGCAGCCAAGGGGATGGTTTCAAACGACTTCCTACAGCTAATGCTCCCATAGGAAATTCTCTGGAAAAGGTGCTGTATCCAATTTCATCTCTGCTGGGTGGTGGGAGATCTTGCATGGTTATGTCAGTACTTGGGACAATTAATTTCATTGACACAATGCTTATGAAACAGGGTTTGTGTCCTGTTCCCTCTGAATGCAAGGACAACGTTCCCACTCCCTTCAAGGATGATAGGATCAGGCTACCTGTCCTTAATACTTCAGAACTGCTTCTCTCAGCACGGGAGCTCCGTTACCTCCTCAGAGCCAAGCAGCGCTACGGAGGTTATTGTTCTGCACGTCAGAAAGCTGCAGCAAAATATCACCGCCAGCAAAAATGCAGAGGAAATTTATTTGTGTAGGTATGTTTTTGGCACCGACTCCACATATGAATACCTGGTAATGTCTGTGAAATAATCAATGTAATTTGGGCCTCTCTGAGTTTGCGAATTACTGTTTCAGAATTGCATATAATCAGCTTGTATCAGGTGATCTCCAAATTACAGAGGACATCTAAGGCAGATGATCAGAATTTACAATTTGAGGCTGCAACCTGAGGACAAGACAACCCTTTCTCCAGAGCAGTCAGAATATGGAGGGGTGGCTTTGGGTAGGGTCCCCTTTTGAATTTTTTTTTTTTTTTTGAGAAACACTAAAAATATTGCCTATTCTTGAAGCAACAAATGCATTCATCGCTGCTGATTCCCAGGGGAACATATGAACTAGTGCATCTCGGTTGCTTAAGAAGAAAAGCAGGTTCTGCTGTTAGTACTATGGGCTAGCTGGGTTTTGAAGTACTGTAAAAAAGGATCTTTCTGATGCAGCACTCCCTGCACAACAGAGGCACTTTCTCCATAAGCTCTGTTTTTATAATACAGATACCCAGGTTGTGTCCACTCATTCAACAGTTACAAAACCTGTTTCTGTTTCTCTAACAATGGACATTCCCTGCCAAGAAGGACAGACTGGCATTTTCTTACAGAGCAAGAAAGCTCCCACTTAAAATAATTGTTCGAAAACCAACATGCAGCTTCCCTCTCCTCAGCTCTCCCCAAAAGCTGACTGATTATTTGAGGTAGAGTATGTAAACTACTTTCTTACTATCATCTTCCACTAAGCATCATCTGTGTTGCACTGATGTGTACATGAGAACATAAAAAATTTTCACCAGCAGCAATTGCTAATGAAAGGCAGTGGTTATCGTTTTCTTTTCTTTTTTTTTTTTTTCCTTTGGTTGGTTGTTTCTTTTTAAAATACCGAGGATATGAGATGAACAGTTGGCAGTCAAGATTTGTTGTTAGAGTTACTGGAAATATGTAGTCCCTTGAACATTTTCTCAATATTTTTGAAGAAAAATTACTGAGATATTTTAGTTCAACTGACTGATGATCCTTCACCTCTGCTTTCTTATTCTTGTAAAGTTAAAGATCTCAGTAGAATGAAGTTTTGGGAAAGGATGTTGTTCAGAAATTTAATTTTATGGACAACATTCAATTTATGTACAAATTCAGAAAGGAAACATCAGAGGTTAGAATTTCCATTAGAATAAAAATGGAAAGACACATCAAAACTAAATTAATTTCAAACTTCTGGTTTAGGATTTTTAGAGACGATCACGATTTCTTCCTAGTAAATCAGCTAAGATGTAATAAAGTAGCTTAAACAGGGTGCTGAAATCCCTAAATATAAACTAAGTGCAGAGCGAGAAAAAGGGCTTTGCATGAAAAATAAAGAACCCCGTCTTTACCTGTGCAGCGATCTAGATCTAGCATGAAAAGAATAAATTAGAAAAGTCTTCTGTTTCTTTGCCTTGTTGTAATATGAAGGAGAATGCATGCTCACCGAAGCACAAAGAAGTCATTGGTTTAGCATTACGAGGACACTCCGCATGATCTATTCCAAGGTTCGTTACAATTATTGTGACTAAAGGCTGAGAAATTTAGCACAACTGAGACTAAGTGATAAATAATGCTTAAGTATATCTGCTTCTTGCATTAAGGAGACAGACTAAAGAGTTAATAATGCCTCTGATCATCTTTTAATAGCCTCTAGATGCTTTCACACAATAAATAGACCTGTTGTGAAAATACTTTGGAACACACAGTGAAATACCACGTGCATTGTGCCCTTTAAAATGCTTTAAATAGCACAATTATAGATTTAAAGATTGTAATTGATTTAAATTGGTGGTGGAATGTAAAATTTTATATGATGCATGAAACCTCTTAAGGCTTTAAAACTGTAATTATCTTTGTCAGTCTCATATTGCACCCCAAAGCTTTTCTTTTAATGATTTAGACATTATAGAAAATAAATGGAATGTTCATATGGATTGCCAAACAAAATGCAAAGAGAAAAACCATACGGCGCTGTACCTTTAGGAAGAAGAGCTAGTGTCAGGGTTCGGCTGAACTCTGAATTCCCAAGCCCCAGAAAACAGAGCAGTAAATAATGAGTAGGTATGCCCTATACTAATGATGTTCACACTAGTTTAAGTGCCTTGCTTCATATATAGCAGTCTGAAACCTCAGCAGATACTCTCTGCATACAACAAACCTTTGCTGCTTGTTTACATTAGAAAAGTGCAGTTGTGGGTATCCAAATCGAAGATAAGACTTTAGACAGAAATTCAGAGAAGCGTCTCAGTGTCAGAGAAACAAATTAATTATTCACTTCTATATTGGTAAAGAATACACTGCAGATTTCAAGCATCTATCACATTTATACATAAACCAGCCATCAGATATGCAAGACCTACAAAATATATCTTGTCCCTGCTTCCTTATGGCAGGTCTGTCATGTAGCTGTTCATATTTGGGGTTGCAGTACTCAGCCTGCCACACACATCTCTCTCTCCTCTTTGAAAGGATTCCACAAAATTTCCAACAGTTTGAGAACATCCAAAACTCAAAACAAAATTCGTCCACAGAAGAAAAGATGTGTTGGTCAAAAGAAAACACACCACCAATTCCAAGACCCAAGAGCTAATGCACAATAGAGTAAAACCCAAACCCATGTTGCTGGGTTAACCACTGATTCTCATGATATGAGAATTTGATACTATTTGAAGCCCCTAGATGTTATTCAATAACAAAACAACAAAAAAAAAAATGTATAAGTAGCTAGAAAGAAGAACATTAACTCGAGAAAGATTATGTCAGTTTATCTGACCCATATTTGGAAGCTTAATTTAACATAGCACAGCTCCCTTCAGTAAATGAACAAGAAAAAATCTTCTCAAATCTGTTTATATTCCTGCAGATGTCAATGCTGATACCATTGCACAAACAATGAAGCAAACAATTAAGAATTTCTTTTAACTTCTGCTGCTTTAGAAATCCAGTGAAGAAAAAAACACCTGAATCAATGAACTAAAAATGGATAGAGTCGCTAGGAAAAGAGATTGTATTTTCAAGCTAAGAGGACATTACCAACAATAGGTAGTTAAAAATGGAATTAACAACTAATAAAAGTGGTGAAGCGTATCTTTTTAAAGACCAATTTGAAAGGCTTTCCATTAAAACAACAACTTTAGCCACAAACCTCTAGGTAACGCCATGAATAGTAATATTTGTGGGCTTGTGGGGGCCAATTACCTTTGACTCCATATTTATGAGTTCCCATTCCCAATGGGACAGGTACCAGAGTTTATTTTGGTGACGTGTATTTCACAGAAAGTTGTGCATCAAAGTAAACCCTTGATATATAATCTGACATTTTTTCCCAAATTGGCAGAGGAAATGTGGCACATTTAACAGTCATTATGACCTCAGCAAAAGGACAGACAAGTTCAGGCTGTTGGGAAACAGCATCATTATAGCAGCAAAAAGATCAGCAATTAATATGAGGTGAGAATGATTTGCTACAGAAATACTGTTTATGTCTTTGAATTTTTAAGGTATTAGAGGAAAACACTGATATTCATAATATGTGGTTGGCACAAACAAGGCAGTGTGTAATATGCCAAGGGCTTTTTAGAAGGTATATGGAAAATAACATTGGAAGTTTTGTTTTCATAGCCCCACATGGAGTGGTATTATATTTGTATTTTAAGGGGAAGCAACCAGTAAGTGAATGGATTCTGATCGTTTGAGCGAAAAAGAAAATTAATGCCAATGACATTGACCAGATTGCAAAGGACATTTATTGATTATTTTAATTTTCTCTCTCGACACACGTTTAAACTCCTGTTGGCTGGGGCTCCAAGGTAAGCTAAAGGTTCTTTCTCTCTTTCTTTGTCTCTTTTTTTTTTTTTTTAAAAAAAAGCACAATTGCAGAGTAAAAGGGAATCCTGTAAAAGGTTACTGCTACAGTATAAAACCTGAGATACTAAATAAGATGAGTGTGTGTGGGACAGTACAAGGCAATAACAAAGAGCACAAGCATGTGCATACACATGAGTGTGTGAAACAGTAGAAGCAATTCTGTGTTTAGGGAAGAAGACGGGCAAGCAAGGACTGTAAGTTAAAAAAAGAGAAAACCACGCCATTCTCACTGATTATATGTTCTAAACTTGAGAAAAGCTTGTGTTAAGTTAAAAAAAAAAAAGTAATGAAAATATATGTTAACAGAAAATGATGTAAAAACTTAGGGGAGACCAATGAGATGGAAGAAGTCTACTTCTCTGCTGATTCTGTTCACTAAATTTCTACTGCCCTCATCTAATGGGAATCCTTGGTCTGTTTATGCACATAGTGAACTGATGGGGGTTTTTTTCCCCCTCAGATAATCATGAACAGTAAAGCTCTTACTCTGAACTGATTCTGGCACTTGAGCTGCTATAGCTAAAGCTAGAACAGAGACATGTAAGTATATGATATGCTGCAGAGAATGAAAATATTCAAGTGAAGAAATTTCACCTGAGGGCCAAACTTTGTCTCATGTAAAATGTTGTGAATCTGAATTAATTCAAGTCAGTGAAGTCAAGTTAACTTTCATCCTTACACAAACAGAATTTGGCCCTTAGGTATTACGTCTGCTTTGCCTCACATACCACGGAGGTACCCCGCATCCTCAGTTACTCGAGCTTAATGGCTGCATTGCCAGCTGGAAGGGTAGGTTTAAAAAACAACATACAGGGATCTGAATACAGACCGTCACGTCTTCATTTTATAAATTGGGAAACAGAGATGGGAAGTACATTTCAAACGAGATCTAATAGACTTGACCAGCTGGGTGTTTCAGTCTCGCCGTTGGCAATGCTGGACCCACTTTAGGCATTGTCAAGCACATGTAAGCCACAGTGACCCCATAGGCTGGGGCTGTGGAAAGTCCAGAGCTTCAGAAAACCAGGTGCCCAGGACAAAGTGGTTAAAAGCAAAACAGATTTGTAATAATAGGGAGTTCAACCTGAGTATGAAAGGAGCAAGCACAGCATTTTACTGGTATGTCTAACAAGGTGCTTGCTTTGGGAAAAGAAAAAAAAAATAAATATCATTTTCAGCCTCCTTTGGATTTAAACATTTGGTCAAGGTGTTCAGAAAAAAATCTCCTGCAGCAGTTCCCTGCTATTTTCTTCTACCCCCTACCACACTGTCATCCTGTTCCGAGAGCTGCACATGATTTACCAGACCCTACCTGTCTAAATGATGAAAATGAGAAAGCTTTTAACAAGTATGTATATCATAAAAATGTAACGATTACATACATTGTACTGAGTGTTTTTTATCTGGCTAAATACAGTAAGACCATTAATATGAATACTAAGTACAGGGGTCTGCTTAAAAATCCACAAGATGAATAACAAATCACAATACTGGCAAAGCAAAAAACACCCTTGTAAACCATTCTTTTTCAGAAGCCTTTGAAGATAGTAGTTGGTATTTGATAGTTCATTTAAAGTCCAGCATGAACAAGATCTATGGGGCTGTGGAATAATGTATTGTGGACAGTAAAGGAAACCCCACTCTTTAAAAGTAGCCTGGAAAATAAACTCAAGAAAATATATGGTAAGAAACAAGCCTGTACTAGCTTGGTGGGTGTGTAGGTAAAACCCGAAACATCTTTTTTTCCCCCCCCTAAATAGTATATATCTGAAATTTTGGCCTCACTGAAATAAATGGGAGTTTTACCATTTATTTAATCAAGGCCAGGATTTAATTCTATAATTTAGGGTTGTCCTAGTGAAAGAACTTGGTAACCCAGCTGACTTCAAAGAAAAATGCGATTTTATAAATTATAACTAATTTTAACTAAGTATTTCAGAGGAACATTTTGAAAGTATTTGCAATGTCTTTCAGCTGCCACTGATGTCTGCAAAGAAGCTGAACGTCCTGTAATTTGCCTCCCAAGTTTTCTACCTTTTTCGTCAATTCATACATGAACTGAAAGAAAATGCTCTTCAGCCCTTCTAGCAACTGAAATTATTGAAGTTCCAGATGATCTAGACTCTGGAGTTGGAGGGAAAGAAAGACTGGATCAAACATAACAAAATGACTTTTGAAAAGGTGGAAGCCAGGGCAAAAGAGCAAAAGATATTTTTAAGAATCCTGCAAAGCGTGACATAGATGCACCTCAGCATTCATTATCATAAAATTCACATTATCACTGGGAAGTAACGTTAATGCCATCCTGCAGCATGGTTAAAGTTTATGCTTTCCAGGTAGGGAAGAGTGGCCTTATTACTTGTGTAAGAACACAACATTTCAAGCAAAATTACCATACACTGTCTCATTTTGTTTTCTAGCAGGATAATGGGCTACATTCTCCTTCTAGATGAAGGATACACATGCAGGTAAGATTTGGAAGAACCAAACAGAAATGTACTTGCAAATACCTTACCATAAGCACTTACATGCACACAGAAAAATATGTGCTTTATATGTAAATAAAATTTGTGCAGATGCCACTGTTTCAGATGTGTTATAGATGTATCTTCACTGGCGCAACAAAAGAAGTTTAAAATTAGCCCTATGCAGGGTTATCAGTTTGATATTTTTAAATTAGAATGCAGAATAAGATTTTATTTCCCAGTACCTAAATTGCAGGGACCTTTATTGCACTGGCAATACAGTTAGCACAGCTCATACCAATTAGAATTAAGTAAGAAAAGAAAACTGCTAAAGGCAGGGACGGTCACAGGATGTGTTACAGCCTAACCTCCACCAACCCTGATGGGCTGGTACAGTCCAACCCCAGCAAAGGGTGACAGAACCATCCAGGAATTCTGCTTTTGGTTTGTTTTCACAAGGCTATTTGAACGTTTGTGAGTGCTTGCTTTTTGATACAGGGAACTTAAGCTGGTGCAGCATCGGCTACTCTGTACGTCTTTTTGGCGGCTTATTTGGCATGAGAGTACTGTGATCAAACAATTCCCCAATAACCTTTCCTAGCTTATTATATAAACCTAGGTTACGTTATTCAATCTGTTGTTCGACCACCTATCCACAGGCCAGATTTCCTCTTCAAAAGGGATGGTCAAAGATGGTTTCTTGTTCTGCCCCTCTTAAGAATCTGAATATTGGACAAAGAGATCAATTCTAAATTTAGCTATTTATCCGCCACATAATGCCCATCTCCCTTCACTTTACCTGCCTGTTTTTCAGTCTACATAGGGAACAGGAACTTGCCTAGGTTGCAGACCCATGCACTTCATAGCTAACACTCCTTACAAAATAGTATTTTGACTATATTCATCAATTCCTGTGTTAAACTCCTCCAAGGAAGATACAACCAGCTTAAAAGTTTGTGGCTTGCTCTCTGTATACCACCAGTGACCCCAGCTCATCTATTACACTGCCATAAGAAGAATCAGACTCCAAAACGATTTGTCTGCTTTAATACTAGGTCTTTTAGGTTGCAAATGGAACAGATTTTTATTTAAACCCCCATCTAAGAGTGTCATTATCCACAAATCTGCTCATAAATGTTTTGGCAACTGACAAAAAAAATTAACTTCAGAAGAGGAAGCCATTAGGATGAAAACATTTCAAATCATGTCATTCATCAGATCTCTGCTCATCCAACAAAACTTGCTTTTGTTACAGGCAATTGTGATGCTTAATCTCTGTACTTTTCAGCAACACATTTTTCTGATTAAAAAACCATAATCATACTGGCAGTAGTTAGAGATAGAAAATACCTATCAGTTCACTAAGCCTAGCTCCCTTCCATAGCAAGATATAATCCCCGGCAGGAAGTATTTCAGATATTAAGTTGATCCAGAGCTTAGTTTTAGCCAAGGGACTGAATATGGAAATCTGTATGTAGGTGTCACAACACTTTGAATTTAAAGAGCCAAAATGGCTGCTCTCTTTTTAATTCATTTGTACAGTGTTCCCCCCTTTCTGACCTGTGTAATTCCAGACCACGCGACTGAAGTTTAGCAGTTCTGCATCACGCAGTGGCAAACAGTGTGGGAGGCTCCATGCCAGATCTGCGACCAGGAACGACGTAGCAGCGTAACCCTAAAGCGGTGCACGAACCAACTTGCACCTACAGCTTCTGGGCTCATCCCTCTGCTGCAGGTGGGGATGAGCCTGGGGGGACCAGGGCCTCCTGGGAGTGAGTTCTCCCAACCTGACCTCCCTCTGTCTTCCCCAAAGGGGCCAGAGAAGAGGCTGCTGGAAGCCATCGTGGACAACTGACGGAATGTGAAACGCAGCACGCAGATGAGAGTGTAAGATGGCAGAGAGAAAGATGAGGAAGGGATCAAGTTCTTTCCAACAGAGCTACTGTGTGGTGATACAGGGAGCGAAAGGCCTGTGGGTCATGCTTTGCTGGAGTTTGAAGGTGATACTGATACTTTACATAGGGTCATTCTCAATCCTTGTCCCTCTCCCAGGGTTTTTTAAAGGCATGGTTTGCTTTGATCTGTAGAGGATTCCTTTTCCTACCCCCATCCTGCTCTGGGCAAAAAAAAATCCCCACGTAAATGCTATTAAGCAAGGTCATGACTTACTTTCTCTCTGTTCACTTCCTCTAATCATGTCACAGTTACAGACATGGCATCCATCCCCTCCACACCGAGCACAGAGCTACTGGAGAAGAGGCAATAAAATACCCTGCTGCTACCAAAACATCAGCAGAAGCTCAGCTGAACCAGAAAGTGGGGGTGGAGATGAAATCTTTTTTTAATTACATTAAGAACTGAAAAATTAAAGAAGGAAAAATAAAGAAAATCCCTTTTGCTTGGAATCCTGATAGTCAAAGATATTTATAAGGCAGCTATTCTTCTAGTCTCCTCTATCTCAGTAAATCCATCAGCAATGAAAGACTGTTCATGACCTCACTCACCCTTTTTAATTTAGGCATCTCGATGTGGATATGCTCTTTAAACATCTACAAGAGCTTCCTCTTCACCTTAACATTCTTATATAATGGTTTCTGTACAATTAAGGAATTATGAAGGCCCACATGAATGTGTTATTGTTAAATTTATTGTCCATATATATCAGTACCACTCAAAAGATTTAGCCCTAAGTCTCATTCTAAATACGTGACTGGTTTTGTGTAGCTAGTGCAAACGTTTAAATACTGCTTACAGATAATAATAATTTCTTTAAAAAAAAACCAAACGAAAAACCCAAGGAAAAAGAAAAACCACAAACTTTGAAGCCCCCCACCCACAGCAAAAAAATTATTTTTTCTTCCTATTTTAAAGTTTCATTAGAGGATTATTATATAATAACATACGTTGCTGCTACGTGAAAGTTAGCTGTGTTCATTTTAATAGATACAGTGCAAATAAAAAACTAGAACCTGACTCTTCCCCTCTGCCACCCATATCTCATTTCAAAGGCTACCTCCTCCAGCTGCTTTGTTTTCTGGATAGGAACACAAGACAAAGAATTCAGCCTGGCAACTTCTTGCATAGAGGTGGCCCCCTCACAGGACATCACTGAATTCAAGAAGCTTTCCAAAAAGTGGGGGCACTTGCCCCTGCATACTAAATTATAGGATTAGAGGAAACAATCTGATTTGGCACCCTCTGGAATCAATAGAAAGACTCCCATTGCCTCCAGTGTATGGTGGTTCAGGTCTCAAATATTACAGGAAAAATACAAGGTAGTTTTATGAGCCCAAATGAATCAGTCAGCCAAAAAATGTTTAAAATTCAGTGCTATGACATTTATTAATTTTTAAAATTATATAGTAAATAGGGAGCAGTTTTCTTTTAGGTTCTAAAAACTGTGTAAAGTACTTTATAACTTAATAATATAATTATTAGAAGAAAAAGATGATGTGATATTAATATATCTACTTAGCTATATGTTTTTAATTTGGAAAATTGCAATCAGAAATGGAAAGATGGAAATTTAACAGCTATACTGAAGATGATCAGAAGAGTTCTTTCCATAAAGGTTAACAACAGATAATTACTTTCGCAGGAAATCACTAAAATGACATGATTTTTCTGCTTTGTTTTCACTGAAGTTTTATGATGCTCCCTTCTTGCCACTTAGCAATGAAACAAATGAGGTTAGATGGCAAAGATTATGAAAGAAATTAGCAATAATGAGTCCAGTAACTAAAAACATTAGTAGAGAAAATTGAGTTGACCTTACTTTTATAATTATTCATTTTCTTAATTGTTTTTTCTGGAATAATTGGAATGAAATTAAATAATACAAAGTACAACCCTCACATGTGATCATGTATTTGGCATAGATTAATAACCTTCCCAAATACACAATGCATTGCCCATTCTGGAGGGCACCTCCGGGCAAATACCTGTTCTGAGCTGTGACCCAGCTACAGACACTGCGATAGCGATCCTTTCTCTTCTAAACCTTACCTTCACTTTGGGATTAATACACATTTGCTTCCCACCAACCACCAAAGGCTTGTAAAGTTTAATGTGTTATACGTGCAGTCGCCAATCAGGAGATAGGGAAGTGGGTTTAAATGATAATCACTACAGTATCTTTCCCGTTCTGCAGCCAGCTCCAAAACAACACCTTTCTTGGTCAATTCTTTTCAGCTACATCAATGGAGTGAAGTGGAAGTCTACTGACTTATCACAGCTTGCTACTGAGTGTACTCCTTAGGCAAACGTGGGGAGCATTATCTTCTCCTTTGGGCAAATAACACATCTGTCCCACTGCAGCCTGAGGAAATACTGAAGGAGAGCAAGCGCTACCCTGCACCCGCTGATGTTTGCAGAATCCATTCCTGTGTTATCGAGTGAAACAGTACGGTTAGGTCAGTCAGCTAATAAAAGATAAAAACTGAATACTTCTCAAGTTCATGGTTACAGCCCTTAATATTTATACAGCAGACAACTTCAACGTCACAAAGCCCAGTCTAAATGCTATGTGACATGCAATCCCTCTCACCCCATGCGCATTTCTTTTCAGAACTGCATTCCCAGAGATGAATATCAGACCACCCAGAACTCCATGGAACAAAATTTTATAATAAAAGGGAACAAGGGCTCTTGTGAAATTGGCTAAAACCTTGCGGAGTATTAAAATGTTGAAAGAAAAACTTAAGGTAACCTTCCCTTCAGAACTGTATGGATCTCTTCCTTCTCCCCTATGTTCTTTAGATTCATCCATCTGTGAAATACAGTACTTTACAGATGACAAATATTAAGAAATTAAGGCCTCTCAATACTCATATAAAGTAGAGAAGCATTATTATTATTATCACCACCTTGCAAATGGGAACCCAGAGCAGAGCAGCTGCATGACGTACCCTCAGGTTACACAAAGATCTATAACTGAGTGAGAAATCAAAGCTAGAGCTTCCAGGTCTATCCTTTAGCTACAGGATAGCCCCAAACCAAGTCAAAGAGGTTTAAGGGGTTTTTCGAGTGAATGGATCAAACTTGGAGCCAACCTGGTTCAAATCTCAAGATGGTGCCCAGGCTTGGGGAAGCTGCCTTGGGCACGCAGGTTTTTTCTGAGTTTTATTGGGAACTTCAGAGTTGATGCAGGTTCAGCATCAACAAAGCGGATCCCAACACACTTGTGAATCAAATGCCAAACAGTTTCACACAGTTCTTGTTCCGCGTTTAAACTCAATTTAAAAAGTAGCACTAGCAGGTAAAATGACTGCTGCTGAGCCAAGATACATCGTGTGTTTAGTTTGATACATTACTTTGCACAAAGTTTCAAATGGGGAGATGGGAATTAGTGCACTCCCTCTCCAATTACTAATTCTGCAGAAACACACAGAGCTCAGCAAAGGGACGTAGTCCCAAGCTTGCCATACACAAACAAACTTAACAGTTGAGAGGATATAAAGGTAAAAAGTGGCCTTCTGCACGCTCACTTTCCACTACACTCTCAGGTTTTAATTTCTTTTGTCAGGCCTAAACCCTGATTTTTAGCTTTCTAAATTAATCAGTTAGCTTTTTAAAGCTAATCACACAACATAAAGAAGAATGCCTAGCTTACACTGACATAACTCGTAGCATAATTTGTATAAAATAATGAAGCCAGCACCCCACTGCACAAGCATGCCACTCGGCTGTACCCAGCCCAGGAGATCCTGAAATAACCCCCCCCAGTAGTACCCCAGCGCCTTGAGCATCCCGTGCCTTGAGCATCCCGCGCCTACAGGCTCCCTTCAGGCTGCAGCACAGCAGCTCTTACGTGGTCCCCACATGCTCCATGGTGGGCATGGGCAACGCAAGCCCAGACTTCAGTGCAGCAAAGTACTCTCCTCATTTCTCTTCTAACACTTAAAAGACATGTCCAGGTTACTCACCTTAGGCCCCTTGTAGTGACTACAGAGATGCAG
This sequence comes from Gorsachius magnificus, assembly GCA_034008185.1. Taxonomy (NCBI): domain Eukaryota; kingdom Metazoa; phylum Chordata; class Aves; order Pelecaniformes; family Ardeidae; genus Gorsachius; species Gorsachius magnificus. Next base: position 19,236,201 of record CM067091.1, read on the forward strand.
GTGCTTAAAAAGGAAAAGACATCTCCTCCTGAATGTTCATTTCAAACCAGATACTGGAATTCCCTTGCTTATGCATTTACTTACGGGCAGCAGGTAACCTAGGGACGGTAAAGTTTCAAGCCTGTATCCGCAAAACAAAACAAAGACAAGACACTCCTGAGCCCCCAAATGAAAAAGAGAAAGACTAAAAAATAAAATAATAAAAAAAATCCCTCAGTTAAAAAAATCAAACAAAATAGTTGTTCTAGGACTGTTAAGTTGTAATAGTTGTTAAGGACTTCATTGTAAAATTGTATACGTCTATATCCAGGTATGTAATTCCAAGGGCAGTCCTTGATCTTTCTGTGGTTATTCCCTATTATGCATTTATAATTACATGGAAATTTAGTGAATGTAAACCAGCTTATTTAAACAAGGCATTACACGCTGCCTGCTGATAACAGACCAATAAAATCTCATTCAGAAATGTGTCATTAAAGCTGTATTTGTCCATTCCTGTGTATTATAATAAAAAAGAAAAGGAAAAAAATACATTTGAGTCATATTTCCTTTGAGTTCATCATACCCTGGCACATAACATTTGTGAATTTTATTCAATTCATTTAAAATGATTTCTAACACACAGGCAGCAAGTTAAGGACTGCAAGGAATTCAAATGATCACCAGGCATGCAAGATTTCTCAAGAGACAGCTTTCAAACCACAAGTGAGGTATATTTTCCTTTAGGAATTGTAAATAAAAAAAAAAAAAATTAGATCTAATGACTACGTATTTGTCAAAAGAAGACAGGCTTACTCATGTTGTGAAATCAATTGACTCACGTACCCTTAAAAGGGCAGGTACTGTTCTCGGCAGAAATTCAACCCACGATGGGCCTAACTACAGCAGTTCAACAAATTTCAGCAGCTTTAAGCCTAGCAGGACTAGAGTCAGGAGCACTGTTTCTTGCTGGCGTGGCTCGGAGCCCCCTCTGACACATTTAGCATGCTCTCCCCTTCATTTTCTCCCTCACACCAGTGTGCCACCCTGCTGCTTCCCTTGCACAGGATGGCGCAGACCCTGCAGAGCTGCTGCCCGTCATCTCTGCACAAGCAGGGAGAAGGACCGAGGGAGAGGAGAACCCGAGCGTGCTCCTGTGCGCCAGCTGCAGCCGCAGGCAGATGTGCTGTACTGAAGAGCGCTGGCAAGGCCGAGATGGTTCTTAAAACATACAGCGAAGCCTTCAGATTGTTAAAATAATGCTTTTTGTCCATTTTCCTTTGCTCAACACGTGACTTCCTAATTATCTCTCCTCCTCCATGCTATCACCCTTGTGGTTCCCCTTTCTAAATTTCATAGTTTTCTTCCCTTGCTGGCTGACTTCACTTTCTACTGCTCCCATCAGTACCTCCACCTACTTTTCTATCCCTCTTTATTCCATTCTTCCCTAAAACACAAATCCACTGTCTCTGCTGCTTCTTCATATCTAATGACATTCATTTCCTTCAACCATTTCTTGTTCCCCAGCAACACTAGGCTCTTACTCAGTTCCACTCATGAACACATTGGTCATTCCACTTGCCATTACTCTTCAATGTTCTTTCTAGTCATAATTTCCATGGTTCCTCCTCCCCCCCAGCATTAAGTTTACAACTTTTAACACTCAGCTTAGCATATAAGAAAATTGCTGTTATCTGGGGGCTGTAACAGAAGTTGGAGATACCAGATACTACTGGTTTTGTTCTCAGTAAATCAGAATTACCCCGCAAGCTTTATTACCTGGGATCACAATTAACCTTTTATTAAACAGCCTTTATAAAGCACATATCTTCATTTTCCAAATGAAGGAAAACACTTCACTCAGTCCCCAGGTTTGATTTACAACCAGTAACACTGTGGACTCAACAAACAGAGATTGCTGACTACTGAGAACAATGAACTTGTTAGTTAACAGAATTAACAGCGCGTTGTTTAACTATAATGACAGCAATAAAACAGGAGATGTGAAGTTGATACAGTCACAACTGAATCGTAATGGATGAGATATTTACGGCAAAGCTGTTAAAACATTGAATAAAATATGGGAAGAGCAAAAGCAGATGTGATTTTATTCTTCAGAGTTGAAGCTTGTAAAGTATGAGATAGCATGAGTAATAATCACAGGTTCTAGTTCACAATGCATTAATAACTATTGATATGATGCCAGTGCTGAAACTTTCCAGATACCGAAATAAAGTGAGAAAGCATGCTCCTGCATTATGTATTGCTAAGTTTAAATTTTACGGCACACATGGCAATGTATTCATTATGATATTACACCCCCCTACACTATCTCACACACACACACCTCTCTTTATTTAGGACCTGAACAAGCATTCAATTTGCCAGTCACCAGTGTTACAGCCCCCACTGCTGCAGGTACATCCCCCATAGCAGAACTGACAGGATGGATCATATAAGAACTCTTTATCTATTTTAGTGCAGCATTATCCGCCCAGGCTTCAGCGGGTTGGGAGGAGAGTTTGGGCAGATCCGGCTGATTCTGCTCTGCAGCACGTCAGGCATCGCTGGTGGGGCTCCCTCCGATGGTGGGATTCCAGGGGAAGGGGCTGACGAGCTACCCTGGGTAGTAGCACTTCCATCCTCCAGCCAAACCCTAAAAGCATCTCCTTCCATGATCTTACATAGCTACTGATCACACACTTTTTTTTTTTTGTTTTTCCCCCACAAGGATGGTATTTCTACCTAGAAAAATTGTCACAACCTGATCAGACACCAGGTTTTCTGGCTGCAGTTTCATACACAAATTAAGATAGCGTAAAACCAATGTAAAGCTAAATAAGAAAAAAAACCTACTGCAAATCTGAATCAGTTTCCTTCCTACCTGCTCAGACACATTTGTGTTGGCATGGCCACGCTGCCAGCTAATGCATGTTTGCCTACATAAAACACTTCACAAGTGTGTACAGACCTTTTTGTTTTGTTTTATTTCAGATGCATTAATCAGCCTAAATGACTACTTCTGCATGACTAAAGGACAGGCACAAACCCACATTTTCTTCTTCCCACTGATTCCGACAAAGCTACTTGCCCTCCTTCCTCCCCTCTGTTCGCAGAGAACACGAAATGTGCTACAGCGGGTTTACATCCCAAATGAATATCACCTCTGCACGTACTTCCCTGAGGTTCAACCTACAACAGGAGAAGGCTAAACAAATTACCTGATACTGTACATCACATATCATACATACACAGAACACTGAAATTTCTCCACTCTCTCATTAGTACCCTGAAAGTGGATGGCAAGCATTTACTACTGTGCATGCCATCATCTGTATGAAATTGCATAATTACAAATGATTTGATTATTTTTCTAGAAATTTCCAGTCTAAACTCCTGGGAAAGGGGATATCTCTCTCTCTCTCCCTCCATCCATTCTTGCCCAGAATGGATATAATTTCCCTGTGACTTACTACTATATACTGTTCTTCATTAATCATCAATCTAAATCTCAAAAGGAAGAAACTGTAACACCAAACCTCACTTGCTTGAATTAAAATCTCTCTCAAAGGATATAATTTTCTGATTTCAAACCATGAAGCAGATTTATGCTGGAACAGCTTTATTTTGGCTGGTCAGATATGAGGAACTGCATACTGTGCATGAAGAGCTAACAGTTCACATCTGGTCTGGGACTCTTCTGCAGTTATAATCAGCCTGATTTAAAAGGTGGGGGAGGAGGAATGGAATGAACCTCTAAATAGAGCTCTTCTGATTTCTGTACTATTTAATGTAATTTGTTCTACACATGTCTGTTGTTCCTACAGTGTGGGGCCATCAGATATGGGTTCTGAAAACAGCTCTGCAACACAATCCCTCAGGTTTTGATTTCGTGCTTTTCAATTTCTACATGGTTCCCATCCTCAGGATATGGCTCCCTACTACAACATTTTTGTGTGGTTTATATTATCTCTAAACTATTTTGGGCCAAGGCCGAGGGGGTCACATCAGTGTGGTCCCACATACCTAGAACCCGCAGTCACCCAGAACCTCCCGCGCACGTAGAACCCCCCCCCAGATGATTCCCCCCATACCTAGACCTCCCACACCTACATAGAATCCCCCCCACCTACACCCCCCTCTTTATCTCGTCAGGAATTCAAGAGTCCCAGGTTAGCTAAGAGCTTGTAGTTGCCACCATATCACTAAGTTGTTGGCATTCGTCAGCTCTCAGACCTGCTCCTTAAGATGGAGTGAGGATGGTTTGAGCATGTCTCACTCTTTCTGTGAAGACGTTGGTGGTTCTTCACTTGAGTATCCTGCCTATCCTGGCCAGAAATTCTCTCCTGGGGTAGATGTTAGCTCTTATTTGCAAAGCTTTCTGTCATGAAGGCCCCTCTCACATTTAATGCAGGTGCTACTACTTTTAACCTTTTCAGATAATTCCACAGCCCTGGCAGGGCAGCCTGGTCCAATTCAAAAAGTCTTCCTTTCACCAGTCACAAGGCCTCAGAAAGATGACCTTCAGAGTGAAATCCCCTCTTCTAAGACTGGGCTCTCACAGCACATCTCTGCTCTTGGGTCCCAGATAGGCTGGAATTTCTCTTCCCCACTTTCTGCTGCAATCCGTAACTTTCTAAACTCATTCTCAATACCTTTGGGATCAACAATAGATGAGGAATTTTCATAACAGAGGTCACAAGCCTTTCAGGAAGGATTGTTCTTTACTTTTTACAGGGCATAGGATGACTAAGCACCTGTACTGATGAAGGCTTGTAGGTTTCTCAGAGCTCAAATAATAATAATTTCCCAATTAGGCAGCTTCTTGACTCAGGCATCCATTTCTTACAAACCTTCTTGAATGTAGACTTAAAAAACATTTGACTGTGGGTACAGTGAGATTCACACCAAAGCAACGAAACATGAAACAAATTGTACAAATTGGCATCTGATGTAAACTGGCATCAGTCCACCACAACCAACATAACTGCATTCACTTGCATGAGCTAAGGAAGTAGCCCTGTAACTTTTAGTCTAGCCTAGAAAGTAGGTCTCACCCTGGAGTTTCTGTGGTACAAAGAGAAATTGCAAGTGTGAAATAAGACCTGACGTTCATGGCTTCTGCAATTCAGGAAACTGCATTCAAATGTATTTTCATTGTCATCTGAAAGCAGAGAACCCAAATCCAGAGAATCCAAGGGTATCACAGACACACGTGTGAGCAGATTTTGAAAAGAAAATACTAGGACCTACTTTGAAAACATCCCAATTGTTTCCCCAAATCTTCCTTGAGGCTCTTCACATCTTTAATGTTATGATCCATTAGTCTGACCCACACCTCTTCAGAATCAATGCTGTTATTGATGTTAAACTGCACCAGCTGATTTAGATTTCTGTGACAGATGGACTCCTGTCCACTAGGTACTCAGCTGCAACCACTAAACTCATTTCACTTAGATCTCAACTCCAAATAGGGTATTAGGGATAAACATCAGTGCTTTAATGGTCATTTCACACTTCATCATCAAGTCATCCATTCTCTGCATGTGCCACTTAAGTTTTCTATTCCATTCCCTCAAATATATCATAGCAAAAATGAACATGACAAAACAAATGTTGAAAAAAGCAACCTTTGCTTGTTGTTGGTGGGTTTTTTTCCCTCTAACTAAATGGCGAATTGTCCCATTATACTCATTTCCTGCAAAATATGTATCTCCAGGACCTTCAGTGCAGCAAAGCAAAGCACTGCTACAGTCATCTTCTGCGTGGAGTGCTTCTGTTTTACATACTGACACGCATTTTAACATGAAAAAGGTCAGAGATGGAAACAGCACAGCTTGTTGCTGTGACAGCAGACATTTAACAGAAAGACTTCTGGACACACTACAGTTTAAAATAATTTAGTAAAATAATTGCCATGATTGATTTTTTAGGTCCCTGAGTTCATACCACACACTTTTGTGTGACAACTCCCTTCAGTGGTGTTTTTTCTTTCTCCTTTTTTTTTTTTTTTTTTCTCCAGCAATGACAAGAAATGCATTTCAAATAAGTTCTGGGTTGTTGTCAAAGTTTGATTGGATTCACAAACTCCACCACCATTTGTTGGCTAAGACCAGTCTACAGAGCTGTTGGCAATCCTTTGCCCAAACAGCTGGTAGCATAAGGCTAGCAGAAAATCATCTTGTTCAAATGAACTTTTGATAGCCTGCCCTGATGACAAGCTAAGCCCTATTTGTAAGGAACGCAGCACTTGCTTTTGTTGCAAACACAGACGTTGCTACAGCAATGGCCACATCAGGACTGCGCAATACATCTGCCCCTGAAAATAATTAGCATAGTTATTACAAATGAAAGCCAGAAAGGATTATGTCTGAGGGAGAAAAGGAACTGTGAGATACCAGAGAAATCAGCAAAGCTGTTGAACTTGGGAGAAGCTCGAAGTCCATCATGTATAACACCACACAGCCTTGGATTCACTTCATTTTAGCTACCCAGCTGAGGCACAACAGTATCTGCAAAAGTAAACTCCACAGAGTTTATAAGCCAGACCTCCTCCATAGTCAACGGGGGAAGACAGGTACATCTGAAGACAGCTTCAGGGTGCTGGTAAATGATGATCAGGTAATCTTTGTAGAGTGATTTGGTACAATCCCAGAAGGAAGCCAGCTAAATTTACTAAAGGAAATATTGGTACAGTGATTATATCAAATGTATAATATCAGTATATATATAATCAGTATATTAAAAAAATTTCACAATGTCAATTCAGAAAGCCAAGTCATTTCTAAAGGGGGAAGAATTAATAAAAGAGATTATCACATGTAGCATAGGCATGTAACAGAGCATTCATCCCAAAAGTGGGAGAAATTGTTCTAGTCCAGCTAGTCAAGGGGGTTCAAAGTTACACTCTTCAGAAACACGAGTGATTTTCAAAACTCGATCCCAGTGTCATTCACATGGTTTATCTAATAACTCTTTAAAAGCACAAGCTATTCTTACAGAAAGGATCAGAACTGGAGACAAGCCACCTTGCAATACAGTGCCTTCATCTGGGCCAATACATCAAGTTCCTATGGCCACATGTGCAAAGCGTAACAAGCCAGTTTCAGCAGTGCTGAGTGATCATGAGATGCTGCCCAACTTTGCCTAACACTTGGTAGTTTGTGCACTCTTCTGGTCTGCAGAATGACAAGAAGGACCTAAAATTAGATTTTGCACTTTCTTGAAAAGTATCCCCAATTGCAGGACTATACACAGCACAGCACAGCGTATAAGGCATAGACCATCGCAGCTGCTGCTTTGACCTGAGCTAGGTAAGGTCTGAGAAATCCAGGTTGACGGGGGATCTCAGGGTCCTTAGGCTTTATTTACATATCTCCTAACTGACTTAGAAACCAGCTTGGTAGAGAGCAAGGGGTACAACCATAGCTTTGCACGGTCAGATTATTAACCCCATGGAATAAGCTCTGGCCCTTGCACACATTTACCCTTATTAAAAAAATCACCAGTTTGGTCTGAATCACAGTCCCAATTAGCATACAATGGCATACAATGGCAATACTCTGTTCATGTGTGTCCCTATGAAATAAAATGGTACAGAAGTGCCAAAGATGGCCAAAACCTCTCTCAAACCTCATACCGTGTTTTAGAGGAAAAAAAAGTTTTAAAAATGGATTTTTAGAGCATAGTTAAAACTGCTGTTTTAAAAACAACTGGAACAGTAGATTAACTAGATTCACTACAAATAAAACCCTTATTCTGAGATATATCTAAATTAAAATCCCAGGTCCTCATAATTTTGACATTAGGACTTCAAAGGATGAGAAGACCAGGTCTGGAACTCACAGATATCTCTCTTTTGTACCCAGAGCCTGCAAAAGCCAGACTTCAAAATAACACGAGGAAGAGCAGTTTGCATAGAGACCTTTCCACAAGATCATGGAATAACACAATATATCATCTGGCTTTACAAACATAAGCCTCAGGTGTGGAAAGTGTTTATGCGTGTGTGTGTAAAGGAAAGTGGGAGCTAAAGTGCTTTCCCAAATAGAGAGGATTCCTTGAAGAGGGAATACACGAGAGTCCAGACTAATAGTGAGATTCTGGTTTACCTTCTTATATGTTGCTAGCCATCTCAAATGTGGGTTGGAGTAATATTCTCTCCTCTCCAGCCACAGCCCCAGACCTTCTGATTTGATGTGATGAGTGAGAAGATGGATCAGCCCTTTCCTTGACACAAGGGTGATGTAACCCTCCTCCTCATCCTTCCTTTTACCCGGCTTTTCACTGTATGTGGAACATTTGTCCCAGAATCTCAGAGTCTTTCAGTTTTAAATAGTTGTTGTTCAAGCAACACACAAGAGTGGAAATATTATTGAGCATATATATAAGTATATATGTTGCACAAGGTTCAGCTATGGCATTGGAAAATTATGCAGCTTGCCCAGGGTCACAGCATATTCCTATTGGAAACACAAACCCGAGGCACCCGATTGCCACATCCCTGCTAAAGAAGCCAGACTGCACAGTCTCTATTTTAAAGCTAAATTATAATTTGTTCACTTCAAAGACATAACACAATCAATTTGCTATAGCATTGCTAGTGCCAAGTATTACTGATATGAAATGCAATACTTAAATATACTTTGAAGCATTTTACTTCTCTCCCATTCTCAGTATACTTAATTTTGACAGTTCTAAACAAATGTCAAACTTGCTTTCAATTTCCTCCCTCCTCCTCCCCACGTTTTGTGCTGGTGCATTACTAACAGAATTAAAACTTGAAAATAGCCTTAGGCTTTCTTACCTTTGAACGGTATCAGAGGCTTTTGTCTATTTCAGAATATAAACTCAAAGATACTAATTTTACCATATTTTTAAATAATAAACTAACAAATGTTCATAGCTAAAATAATAAAAATGGGCTGCAAAATACAAAGAACAAAAAAGAAAGAAAAATGGATACCATATTGCAAAGGAAAAAGAGTTAGATTGTCATGAATCTGAAAGGAAATCAATAGGACAACTTTGGAGACCCATTTCAATCTGTTGTTGACATTGTTTTCTAGTAGTAATTTTCTCAAAATGTTAACAGTATTGAGTTTGCTTATTGATTCTATTATTTTTGACCTTGCATTAGTGTGGGCTAATCTTACATGCCATAAAATTTCCTTTCACAGCTAAAATTATTGTATGGCTCTAGGGGAAAGTTACAATCGGGTCACAGCCCCCTTAGGATTTTGATGAGCATATAACCGGCAATAATGAGTTATTTTGGCTTTCTATATACCTTTCTGTTGTTTACATGTTATTGCGGAGTTTAGGCAGGGTCGTCCTACAAGTGATCAGTATATTGACTAAAATACCCAAATCATAATAAATTGAAAAGTAAAATTAGAGCAGCTAGAGAGGTTTATCTCTGCAAGAGTCAATAGTACAAACACAGAGACGGGCAGCGAGCTGGAGCCAAAGCGCAACCCGTTTGCCTGGGGAAGCGGCTGCAGCGCACGCCACGGCACAGCCGGCTGCTGCAACATTTATGATTCAGCAGCAAAAAGAGCGACTCCACTTGCCTGCTGTATAACAGTACGAAACACAATATAACAAAGAGGCTGGCCAGACTATCCGCACAATATAAATTTACGTCATGTATTCTAAAACCTATACCTGTGAGACCTTATTGTCATTCCCTTGTACTTATGCATTAATGACACAGCTATTATTTTTACTCCAGATTCCTGTATTAAGTGTTCAGAATGGACAGTGCTAAATTAATCAGCAGCTACTACACGGTTCAATAGTTTAGCACCATTACCAGTACTTAAACATTTCTCAGAAGACAAAGCCATTTGTTTCAGGGAGGATCTTCTGTGACTCCTTTCTGCTGTGTGTCTGAATACCTCCCAAGCAAAGAAACAACAATTTCAACTTTTAAGCCACACTGAGCGGATATCTATACGCTATGCGCTATAGCAGACATGCGCCTTTGCTAAGAAGACAAGTTTGTATGCAAACTGCATGTACATTTGGGGCTAAAAAGTTATTTTCATAACATCAGAAATAGTCTGACATTTTGAGTTCCTAATAGCTACAGCGGCTGTTTAGAGAGCATCCAAGCAGCCGACAGTCGGGCTTATGTCAAAAGGAGATATTTTGGATTCTGAAAACTCATAAAGGTCTAGACGTACCCAGATGTTCCTTATAAAAGAACTTTAACACCAGAGAAAAGACACCCAAAGATAGGCTAAGTGCCCTGCTTGAAGGCTGCATAGTATATACGTCCCCAGAGAAGAGAGCTGGAGGGAGATTTATTGTTTGAGGCTTTTAGCCTCAAGCTTAATTTTTAAAGGTATGTATTTCCCTAGAAACAGAATAGTTCCATTTAAAAGTCACAGGTGCCCTGAAGCTCCACTTGGAAGATTACCTCAAGTTTCATTTAATAACGGGCTTGAAACTTGAGTCAAATTATTTATTACAACGGGCAATATTTTTGTCTGTTTTTCCCTTATGGTCATCTTAGGTGCTAAAAGGGCTCAATAAAAATTAAAAATGATAGCAGCTTATACTGTTCTGCCGATGAAGGGTTTTTCTTTGAACCATCTTTAAACGTGATATATAGCTCAAACCAAGCCTTCCATGTAATCCTAAAACAAAACAAGTAGTCGTTCATCCAAGTTTATCCCAAGCTAATGTATCCCAGTCTCATGCTTTGTTTTTACAGTTTAGAAGTCCAAATCCTGGCAGTAGTAATCACTATGGGAACATAAATATGATTTTGCACAAAAATGCAGTAATTAGGGCTGGACAGACTTTCACAAAATAATTAAAAACATAGATTTTTGTAGAGATAAGGTTTGGAAAGTTGATCGGAAGAGGTATCAAAAAGAGCTGAGAAGAGAGAGATTTTCAACTTTCTGGACAATTTGGAAAATTCTGAAAGGTTCACCCTTCGCATCTTGTTTAGCAAAAAACCCCAAATCTTTGTTCTAAAGAGAATACTCACACACATACCAAAAAAATCGCATAAAAAGGAAGGGAGATTTTGTGTGTAAAAGTTTTAATTTAAAAATAAAAATTAAAAAAAAATTTTAAACAGTGACAAATTCAAAACAAAATGAGAACTATGTTTAAAAAAACATCAAAAGAGGGATTTTTTTTTGTTGTGGTTTTCTTTTTTTTTGAACAGCTTTTGTTCTCTGTCCCCAATAAATAGGATCAAGTGGCCACACACTTGTTGAACGTTTGGGTTTTACTTGAATCAGTATTTTCCCACTGAAAACTGTAAAAATAATTTCATTGCAAAGGTATCAAGTAATTTTTTTTTTACTAAATCATAAGCGATCTGTCTAATTTTTCCTTAAAGACACATTTTCCTTTTTCTAGAAACACAAGCATACAACAGCTATTAGGGCTTTTTGCTATTTATTTTCAGCAATTTAAGAAGACCCTTTATTAACTACAAGAAGAGAGCAAAAAGTCATGCAGTAAAAAATCCCATTTTGCTGTAAGGTCTCTATTGTCCTTACAGCTTCAGAAAACGGCTTTCATCCAACAAGCTGAAAATGCCATGTATGCCACAGCATAGCACTTAAGCCCACTAAGAAAATACTTGAGCACATGCTTAAATATTATCCAGGTTGTCTAATCTGTATTGTCTACTTTTGCTGTTATTACATTTTTGTGGTATTGGATAAAGAACAAAGGAACAAAAAGTTGGAGAAAATTTAAAGAACCACGAAGCCAAAATAACTTAAAATAGGGGAATTTTTTTTTGACCTCAAGGGGGAAAGCATTTTCCAAGACCTGATTTGATAAACAATCAGTTTTGTCTCTCTGCAGTCCAGTTAAAAGGAATTTAAGAAATCAAAATATATAGAGATATTTACTCTATTAAAATCACATAGGCATGAGCATCTTTTGATTTCTTTAAGAGCTCTCAAATGCAGAGACTCAAAGATGAGACAAGCCCAAGCCAGTTATTACAAGACCCGTCTATAGAAACTTACAGAAGCTCTTACATGCAAGAATAACCATCATATATGGTTCCTAACATGGGATTTTGAAAGGGGACTCGATATGGTCAGCAGTTTTACAGGCACCATTAAGTCTAAGTAGAAGTTGACAGAATTTAAGGGACGAGTCTCATTTGAGCTATGACTATCTCATACGTCTCTGGCAGTGCAAATGCACCTTAAAGCGAGCATAAATTACATTCAGTAACAGCGAAAAAGTTTCCAAAAAACATCAATGAGAGGCAATGAAACTTGAGCTTCAAAGTTACTTTGGTGCTTTTTGAAACCGCTACAGAAATCTTTCAACGCCCTCTAAACTGCAAAAGAAACCAAGACACCAGCCTGAGGAACACATCTACTGACTCTAAGTATTGAACGGCGAGCAGGATGCTTACATACATGTGTCCAGTTAGTATCCAATAAAACATCTGTGTGTTGAGAGGTAGATTATAATTACTCTTATGGTTATGTACCGATGCATCTGTTGCTGTTCTCTAAGGACGCTGCATTTCTCAGGATAGCAACTGTCTATGGATCACACTGTAAAAGGCACATGGACACCTGGATATTCCATATGTGCAAGAGTAAGCAAAAACCGTCTTATCTCAGAGATATTTGAGCCTTTTCTGACCATTTCTTTGGGTTGGCGTGGTTTTTTTGTCTCCGCTCCAGCTAGATTTAGGGATTAGCCCTGTAGGGTACCAAAAAGGGACTCCCTCTTTTGTAGAAAGCCTGCTGCGTGAGCTCTAAGAAAGCTGACCCAATGCCCTGAATCTCACCTATTAACCCCCAGATTTAGGTCCCCCTCTACACTACAGACACTACTGAGTAAGCTGATCTTAGGTCACTCAAGGTAACTGAAAACTTGTGGATTAATTTTTTCCAGTACTGTGGGAAATAGAGCTTTTTACCTCTTCTGTCCTGAGCAAAACCTTTTATATCTGTGCCCCTGCACTGCTGAGTGAGGGACTGCATCTTGCATGACATGGGCACATTCAGAAAATCACTGCAGGTTGTGATTTCAAAAGAAAGACGACTTCTCCTTCATTCCCAAGGAGATTTCAAATGAGGGACTTCTCAATGCTCTCTTACCAGCTAGCTTCTGCTTCGATTTTTGCCAGTTTCCTGCTGAATAGGCTATTTTGGATTCTAGTTTAATGCATTTAATCCTGCCAGATACAAGGGAGCTACTTATCAGAAGGGGGATCTGGACACTACTCCAAAACGTTGAAAATTTTGGTACAGTACGTTTCTTTCCACGTATGCAATCTGTGTCATCAGATGCTTATATGACAAAAAAAAAACCCACCCAGCCCCTTAGTTTCTTTGCTCTTCTCCGTTCCACAGCTCTAAAAAGGAAACAACAGGGCTTTCCCACCCTTGGAAATCAAATGCAAAAGCCCATAATAAGCACAGGGAGGGGCTGGGGTGCTGCAGGAATGGAGTCGTAGAAGTTGCAGTTTAGGACACAGAACAGACCAGAGAGCCGTCTATTGCCCACTTCTTTGCCATCCACCAAATGCTTGTTTTGGGCTGCATCTGTCTTTAAATCAGCTCTGAGCTGCTCTTTTCTGTTACCTCAGATTTTGCATGTATTAAACTCATTTTGTCTACTTCATTTCAGAAAGACAGAAAAGACAGGACAGAAAATGATGTGTGTGTTGTGGAGGAGAAGTGGCACATTAAGTGGTGGCCTTAGGTACTCCCTTCTGGGATTTATATCTCTAAAATCCCTTCTGATCTGTTTCCCCCCTTTCTTTCAGGTTTAGAAATGAATTTCATTGGGAATCAAATTTAATTCAGCTCTACCTGAGCTCTGCCACCAATCACTTAGCTGTGTTCACTGTGATATATATTTATTTAGATTTATACAATGCATTAAAAAAGCATCTATCCCAGGCCTCCAAGGAGCCTTTGCCATGTATCAGTCAGTATGCCAATACAACGTAACACGGGCATAAGTTCTCTAAACTGGTAAAGAGATGTTAAAACAAGAGATGTCAGGCTTGGATGCGTCAGTCTCTATTCTCTACTCCCTTCTCCTAGAGTGGTTTTCAAGTTGTGGTCCCTGAGCCCCACAGATTATAATCCTTAACGGATTTGCAAAATGCCGCACAGAAACATCGTCTTACAAAAGCATTATTAGCTGGTTAAGTTTTAATGTCCCTAGAATCAGTAAACTGGAAGTTTTACACATCACAATGCAAGGGATGAACTCCAAAGCCAGGGTGTCCCATTGCAGAGGACTACCAAGGGTAGCAGTATCTCCTGCCTCTGTTCAATATTACTACACCAAAAGAAGCGGTAACCTAAATATGTGTGTATCAAACGGTGATAAGGTCAAAACTGCTACTTTATTTGCAAGCCAGACTTTAGACAGAGCTATCAATGAGCACCATTGTGCTAAAACTCCTGAGAAATGCCGTGAAAAATGTCTGCTGTAAGAAACACAGAGGAAAGAAGAGTCTATGAAAGCAGCTGCGGGTTCAGAAATTATAGTAACAGGTAGTAAATAGCTGCATCTCCTCGTAAAGCTACAAACCCATTGGACAGGCCTGATGATTGATAACATTCACTGTTGCTTTAACCCAAGAGCAGGGATGAACACTCTCCCACCCTTTCATAATGCCAAACTCACCACCCAGCTCTGGTAAAACATTTTTTCTTGCAAGATCTGGGACAAAAATAGAGGCACAACAGAACAAGCCCATTTGCACATGCTGTATCCCACTACTGCACCCAGGGTTGATTTGTCTGCTGAACATTCTCATTCATTTGCATAAGAAATAACCCAACCTGACAATTACTTGAATGCACAGTTTGAGTAACTACAGACAGAGATGCAATAACTGTGCTTTTTTTTTGTCCATGCATTTACATCACTAAGTTTTCGCCAAATCTGGGACTGTTACAAGAATCACAAGTTCCTAGCACACCTTTCTTTGTTCTGCAAACTCAGTCTCTTCGGTTTCTGGAAATAGCTACTAATTCATTATTATCACTGACATTTCTTGCAATTTCATGTGTTTCCCTAGCAGTGCCTGTTTCCTCAGTTTCTTTATTATCAAACAGCTCTGCTGTGATAGACTGCTGATCCTCATCTTCATATTGATTAATTTCATTTTCACATGCATCATCCTGATTTTCAACATCTTCAGCACAGTCTTCTTACAATGAGTCATTTGCAAGACAGATTTTCATTATTGGAGTCATCTTCAGCGTAGGAATGTGCTGGACCAGTTTCAGGTACAAGGCCATATTCTGCTCGGCTAGATTAGTATAAATTAGAAATGCATGTACAAAACTTAACAGAATTATTCAAAACCTCCAGTGGTGTAAGGAATAAACTGAATCTGGCCCACAGCGTTTGCCTCTCTCTGCCTTTTGGCTGTCTCGGGGAAGGAATATGCCAATCATACTTGGGCTTGATCATTATAATGTAATTAAAATGCAATTTATTTTTTTGGATTAATTTTAGTTAAACAAGTCATTTTTTTTTGGATAAATCTTTAATTCAGTGTAATTAGATTTGTTTAAATTAAAAAATGTATTGATATTCCAAAATAGTTTCATATTCATTTGGAACACTAAATTAGAACTTAAAATAACTTGCAGTTGTCCCTGCTTTTTCAATGTACAGGTCATGATGCCCATTTACAAGAAGGGCCGGAGGGAGGATCTGGGCAATTACAGGCCTGTCAGTCTGACCTCGGTGGCGGGGAAGGTCAGGGAGCAGATCATCTTGAGCGCCATCACACAGCACGTCCAGGACAACCAGAAGATCAGGCCCAGTCAACATCGGTTTATGAAAGGTAGATCCTGCTTGACAAACCTGATCTTCTATGACAAGGTGACCCACTTAGAGGACAAGGGAAAGGCTGTGGATGTTGTCTACCTGGACTTTAGTAAAGCCTTTGACACCATTTCCCACAGCATTCTCCTGGAGAAACTGGCTGCCCATGGCCACTCTTTGCTGGGTAAAAAACTGGTTTCATGGCCAGGCCCAAAGGATGGTAGTGAATGGATTTAAATCCAGTTGGTGGCTGGTCACAAGCGGTGTCCCCCAGGGCTCAGTGTTGGGGCCACTTCTGTTTAACATCTTTATCAATGACCTGGATGAGGCAATTGAGTGCACCCTCAGCAAGTTTGCAGATGACACTTAGTTGGGTGGAAGCATTGATCTGCTCAAGGGTAGGAAGGCTCTACAGAGGGACCTGGACAGGCTGGATAGATGGGCCCAGGCCAACTGTATGAGGTTCAGCAAGGCCAGTGCCAGGTCCTGCACTTGAGTCACAACAACCCCATGCAATGTTACAAGCTTGGGGAAGAGTGGCTGGAAAGCTACCTGTCAGAGAGGAATCTGGGGGCACTGGTTGACAGCCAGCTAAATATGAGCCAGGAGTGTACACAGGTGGCCAAGAGCACCAACAGCATCCTGGCTTGTATCAGGAATAGTGTGGCCAGCAGGAGTGGGGAAGTGACCATGCCCCTGTCCTGGGCACTGGTGAGGCCACCCCTTGAATGCTGGGTTCAGCGTTGGGCCCCTCACTACAAGAAGGATGTTGAGGGGCTGGAGCTTGTCCAGAGCAGGGCAACAAAGATGGTGAGGGGTCTGGAGCCCAAGGCTGATGGGCAGTGACTGAGGGCACTGGGGGTGTTCAGCCTGGAGAAGAGAAGGCTGAGGGGAGATCATATCGTCCTCTACAACTGCCTGACAGGAGGGGGTAGCGAGGTGGGTGATTGGACATGAGAAAATGGCCTCAAGTTGTGCCAGCGGAGGTTTACATTGGATCTTAGGAAAATTTCTTCACTGAAAGGGTTGTCAGGCACTGGAACGGGCTGTCCAGGGAAGTGGTAGAGTCCCCATCCCTGGAGGTGTTTAAAAGCCGGGCAGATGAGGTACTTAGAGACATGGTTTAGTAGTGGACAGGTACAGTTGGACTTGATGATCTTAAAGGTCTTTTCCAACCAAATGAGTCTATGATTCTATGAAATACTGTTATCTAATACAATGCATGCTCTTCTATACATACTGATCCAGACCCATACAACTTATACCATATCATCAGCCCTTCAAGCTCATTCTGGCAAGAAGTGAAAGGCATCTGTCATGTTTAGCAGCTATAGCTATAAAGCATATAAAGGTTCAAAATCAACTGGGCAAATTCATAGAAGGAAAATCCATCACATCAGGTTTGGCTGATGAAGCCTGAGCTGCAGCCGAGGGGTACTTAGGACAGTACGCGATGCTCCTCGATACTCAGGCACTGGCCCTGCAGACAGGGCGCTGCCCAGACCTCTGGTGTGAACCTCGACATGAGAACATAATGGCTTTAACAGAAAGATTATTGCTTTCTAATGCCCTTCTAAAACCTAGAAGCATGAGATGAGGTTGCGTGCCTTTTAATGTGTGCAATTACAAATGTTATTGTAGGTCATAAAATTATCAGCTATTATATTAAAATCCAGTTCTAGAGCCAAACTTCAGCTGGTAAGAGGACTTGGAAAGCAGCGTAGCCAACAGAAACAAACTGTATGATACACACAAGCCAGAAGCAATGGTTTGTCTTGCGTTCAAAAAATGCACTCTCAGGAGCAGCAACGGAAGCACCATCTCCCCTCTTTCTTTTTTGTGAACTTTTCCTTCACCAGGAACAGACTCCAGCCTTCCCTGCAGTGAACTTTCAACTTTAACTGTGGAAAAGGAAGGAGAGAAGAAAGAGAGGAGCAGCAAGCAGGCACTGTGAAAAAGGACCATTCAGATGCTGCATTTCTGGCAAAGCCACCCTAATTTATTTCATCTTCCCCATCCTCTAGATTTCTTCAGTCTTTCTCCCTGAGCTCTTTTTTGGACTCTTCAAGCTGCTTTCCACATTGCACAAATTGCTGCACCCCAAACCAGATGTAGCTGAGCAGCACTGGACAGATCAGAGGGATTGTTTCTCATGTCCTGAAGGTCATGGTCTTCATATATTCCCATTTCTTGCCACAGAACAGCGTTGGTGACTCATGCTCACCTTATGCTCAATTGATTGACTTGCAAAACCTGCTACTAAGCAGTTGTTTCCCTATCTTCTTTTTGCTCAGTTGATTATTCTTGCTGAGGCACAGGACCTTGAATTTGTCTTTCTTGAACTGCATCCTTCTCTTCAGGTTATTTCCCCAGCTTGTATCACTTTGAATTCTAATACTGTCTTCCAACATAATCACAACCCTTCTCAGTTTGTGTCATTTGGAACGGTAATAAGCACTCTCTCTGGTCCATCACACAGATCTTTAATGAAACATAGCTAGACCTACAGAAACCCACTTATATCTTTCTACAGTAAGCCATTGATAAGTGTTTTTGAAGTGAATTTTTCAACTAACTAGTAATTTCAGCTGGATTATGCTGTATACTGGGATGTCCTGTGAAGCGCTCCCAAAATCCTATGCTGAAGAAATGGGCACGAGTATGGATGCCATCCACAGGGAATGGCTGTGGTTTTATTTTGAAACACAGTCGCTCAAAGTTTTGAGATGTTGGCAGGGAGCATCAGTATTTTCACCTGCTATTTTTATGTCTTCCAGATGCAACAAAACAATACAAAAAGCAGGATCTATCAGTTGTCAAGTTTTCTTCAAGCCTCGCACAAATTAAAATCAATTGAAGTATTATTCTAGGGTTCTTTCCAACTCAGCCTTAACATGGGTACACACGTGCACCTGCATACTTGCGTATGCCTTCTGCCACTACATTAAACTGTGCATACACATTAAAAAGGTTACATCCAGTTTTACATTTTATGTGAAGGGGACAACAGATCCTGTTAGTTGTTCCCATAGGTAAATATGTGTCCAACAAGTTATGAGCAGGATTTTGTGTTGATAAAGCTGAAGACAGTTTTTACATAGAAGAGAACATGAATTAGATTTATCTATGGAACATATAATCATATTGAAATCAAAAGATCTTTGTTTTGGCTACTCATGTTTACTATAGTTATCTTGCACTTCTCCAGCAGGGGTTTAACAGGAGGTTAAGATAATGTAAGATATTTTGAGATTATTATTTTCCTGACCTGCCACTATGGCCAAACCTCTCTCCTCTATCCACATATTTGTGCCTGCGCTACAGCTGCATTTCCAGGTGTGGCTGCACCCACATTTTTCACATTTCCTCTGGAATTCCTTTTGCTGCCTCTTAGAACAGTCAGGCCCTACTTTTAGGAAACCCTTCTCATCTGATGAACCAGCTCTTATAAACTGTTGCTTTAAAAACCCATTCCATAAGTGCTTGCATTTTTCATGAACTTTGGGTGCGTCTGGTCTCAAGGATGGTATATTCTCTATATCAACATTAGGAAAAAAAGCCTAACATCAAAAATCCTATGCTATTAACAGATCATTTCGTTCGATCAGTTTAAAGAGCAGGACTCAAAAGTAGCACATTAACCTTGATCCTATGGCTTCTCTATGGCAGCAATCCGGTTCTTGTGGGACACTGTACCTGTCTTGACTTTACTGAGCTAACTCATAGGGAGGACAGTTTTATGAAAAACTGAGATCCCTGGAGAAGGGTGTCAGACTTTGCGCAGACAAAAAGCTGGCAATCCCGTGCACATATCCTTCTGCACATCATAAAGAGGTGACAGTTACAATGGTGTTTATTAGAGTGGAAATTTTTCATGCTCCTGTGGCATCTGATAACTGTTATATGCACTAACGAATGACTCATGAACGGCTATCAGAAGTAAGCCAGAACATAAAGTAAAAAATTCAAAATTCAAGCAGAGCTTCAGATTTGCAGGCAGCAAAGACTTTTCATATCTCTCTCACACACCCATCAAGCTCGGAGCATCCTAGTAAAGGACCAAATGGAGTCTGCTTCCCAATAAAGCCAGGGAGACTGTACAAAACAATAATTACACACAGAGCCTGCCAGCTGCCTGTATTCTTCACTTTCAGACACAGGCGTTTCATAGACTACAAGATAATGGTCATAATGTGCCATTTGAACCAAGTTTCCATCTCGCATTAATTCTGCAGGCATGAAATTTCACATTTGCAAATTACTGCTTGGATCTCATACGATAAATGTTGGAGTATCTGAAGGAAAAGGAGGTTGTTTTCAAATCTCTTGTTTTTTCCCAGCTCAGTCCTGTTCAGCCACATGAGAATCTCACATGGACACCACAGCAAACCTGGTACGTCACTCTGGAGATGCACACACCTGCCAGGCCTCCCAGTATCATGTAAGAGACAGGCTGCTCGAAGGGGACACAGGTTTTTCATTTGGGTAACACACTTTATTATTGTAAGGAAGATACCATTTGCAGGTTTTCTTCCTAAAAAAAGGGTTCACATTGCCTTTGTAATTCTGTACCTGTTGTGCTTAACAGCCTAGATAAAACAAGCAAAAAAATTTTCAAAATTTCCCCTGAACCTCGGTGTTGCAGAAGCAGGGTACATTGGTGGCTAAGCGGCCCCGACTTCTGCACCGAGGCATTCTCCTGTTCAGCTAGCAGTTCACCTATAGAGCTTTACCAAACTGCCCCCACTACAGCACTTTTAGCCTAAGATAGGAAGGTCTCAGAACACGGAGAGTTATCAAGGAAGCAGGAATCCATACATTTCATATGGCCCATAAAAGGACCGTCACAAATACACGCAGTTCCGTTTGTCACAGGAATACAGGACAGCATCGTCCCCTCTCCAGAGCTGGCCACAGTCCCCTTTCCTCCCTGTATCAAATATAGCCACTCTCCATATCACTGAAATAGCAGATGAGCTTCTCTTCCCCCTTGGTTTTCTCTAGGTAATATAAAATTCAGCATTCAAGGTGCTCTTTTAAAAGTAGGTTACCTCCCAATGAAAATAAGAGTTCATATTTGTGCTGACAATAGTGGATGATGTTAGTTCTGTGCTGCCTGCATAAAACCCCCCACAAAACACCAAGAACAAAAGATACCTTTACTTCCTCACTAAAATTCCCTCAGTTTGAGTCAAGGACACCTTTCCCCCCTTCAACCAGCAAGCAAACACTATCAAGCTCCAACTGAATTGTGTGTTGCAGAGCAACACTCTCACTGTTTTCACAAGGCATGGAGACTTCCATAACTGGAAAGACTTTTAGAGGATGCTTTTTCTTTCCCTGAAAAAAAGTTTAGATTTTTACAGGAAAGATCCATCCCCTGTGTCTCGTCCCCCCCCACACCTTGGAGCTGTAATTCCTTCAGTACTCCCTGTAAGACCTCTAATCTTTACAGTCAAGCACAAAAGCTGCTAATATAAATATTTGCAATACTATCATATGCTGGAGAGTCTTGAGTGATGAACTGCTCCATAATTTGCAGCCCACTAGCTCTGGGTGCCGTTTCCATTATGCAGAAGGAATGCGGTAGTCTGACAGAAAGCATTAAACAATGGGAAGGTTTTACCCGGTGCTAAGGGTGGGGGTTTGCCACTTTAGAGCAAAATACTACAACGTATTTGTACTACTTCTAATAAGACAAGGATAAGTAAATCAGGGTCACCAAGTGGACTGTTCCAGTGAGTTATGAAAGTGAGAGTAACAAACTTGAATTTACAATGTGTGCCCTTTAGCTAAATCTGAGATTTGTTGCAGTTATTTTGGCCTTATTAAAGTATAATATTAACGTCCATAAGAGAAAATTTGTTATTCCAAAGACACTTCTATACCAAACAATGCTATATTTAGCGACAATAACTATCCTGCGTTGCATAATCTGGCATTTGTACCACAAGGGAGTCATATGGCATTATTCACTAATGACAGAAAGGCTTCTGGCTCCTTTTCCTGGTATAATAAATATCTCCTTAGAGCAAGCAAACTAGAGGGGAGGTACTGTGATACTGCGAAACTGGGAGGTTTTTTGGCTTTGTTGTTGCTTTTTCTTTAAATTGCAAATTAGAACTGTTTTCAGTCCTCATCATGACACTTATTACTACCAGTGTGGCAAGAGTTAAATTTTATCAAACTTTTAAAACCAATAATAAATCTAATACAACTACCAGATCACTACGGAAAATTCAGCTCAGGCTTAATCACGAAGAGGGACCTGTTACTGTTTGATGCCCTGTACAAGTTTGGCAAACTCAGGCTAAGGGGATGGGGTACATAAGACAGAAATCATCACCACAAACTGCAAGTACAGTATGGATTTATGCTGCTTCAGCTAGGATGAGGTTTCACAACTGTTCAATGGCTGGACTCGTCCTGGACTACAACACGCTATGAATCAACCGTTCTTGGCAAACCTAACTTAAGTTTCTTCTTTTCAGGATATTTTGACAAGCGGAGTACAAATCTTAGGCACCATTCTTAGAACAACAACATCGGTTAAACAGCAGAAACTAAGCATTTTGGAGAAAAAAAAAAAAAGATTTTAAACCAATAAGCCGTACACACACCCATAGTACCCAAATCCCCCAGCAAGGGGGTAAAAAAAAAAAAAAAAAAAAAAAAAAAAAAAAGTCTGCCTACTTTCTCCAGGTTTCCAGAAGTGTCATCTGCTGGTGTCTCTCTTCTTTGTGAGAGACTCTGCCTTTTTCAGACTTGCTAGAGTAGATCTGATTGCCTGTGTTCTTTTTCCTGTCCTAGTTAAAAGTAGTTTTGTCAGTTTGATGATTTTTCCTCATTCTCAGCTAGGCTAATGCTTTGGCATTGGTCCTTAACAACTAAGTGGTTTGCAATAAGATGGCCTGTCACAGACCTCTCCTGCATGAGCTTTTTCTTTATCCCCAGTCAATCCTCTGTTGTGTTAAATCAATTTGATTGTAAAAAACAAAAGACGAAAAAACCCAAACTCCCATAAAAATAACCAAGCCAGCACATAAATTATTGCCGAACAGTTTCAAATCTGTCAGCATCACCGGGGATCTGGTCTTTTCAGTGGGTTGGTTCACAAAGTAAAAGCGATGGGTGCCTCCAAGAGATCCCCAGCCCAGTACAGGGCTGTTTGCTGCAGGTGCATAGCCAAGGGGATGGGAAAGCAGGACAGCACAAGAGCAAGAATCACCCAAAGTCTCCAAACTGCAAGAACCATTCAATCTCGTTGGAAGAACAGGCTGCAGGTATCTATGAAGTTAGAGTTTGCTGCTTTGAATCACAGCGTTTTGCTCTGACTTGATAGTGCTCCTAATTCCTCCCTTTTTGGTATTTTATTTCCCCCTCCATCTCTTTGCTCCCCAGAGACTTTGGCAAGCTTCCTTTTCAACCTATGAGATGTTTTGGAGGTGTACTGATGGGGTACCCAGATTATCAGCATCAGTGACTCACTAATTCCTCCCACTCGGAGTGCTACAAGGCATCCCATATTTATGTGCCTTGTTAGCTTTTGTCATTTTTCCTGAAAGATGCCTAAATGAGTCTGACAGACATTGAATTTATGTTATTTCTAATGAATAAAAGAAGAGGGCCACACCTGAGAGCAGCTGGCCACTGTCTTCAGAAATTTTGCACAAATGGAAAGATCTGATCCCAAAAGTACAGCTTTCCAGGGTCTGTATTTAAGAACTCAGGGGGCTGGGAAGATAACTCGTGTAGCTGCTTCTCATTAAGATATAAGTGCACAATAAAATGGAATGCAGAAAATTAAATCTCCATGGTTTATGGCATTTTGCCATTTACCTTCAAGTTTAAAAAACAAAAAAAGAAAAAAAACATGAGAAAATTATAAAGAGAAGAAACATAACCAAAAGACTGAGCAAAATAGTGTGGCAGTAACAAAAGCAAAACGTTTCACAGCACTGGTCAGTGCCCACAGCCCTTCTCCCACAGCCTCCTGAAAAGGCAGAGAAGACACCCCCACGTCACAAACCAGAGACTGACAAGTCATTCATCTCCAAATTCTGTGGAGTTTAGGTTAGAAAATGCCATCCAGACTTTCCCCTCCCGTGAAAGAGGCCTGTTAGCCACTTCTCTTTAAAGAAAACATTTCTAGAACACTGTAAAAAGTATATTGCTTCCTTTTATAGAGCAGAACTGCTCTGCAACAGGTAAATACATATGTTCTTTTATATTTTTCATGCTCTGGATAACACATCAAGGCATTTTATAGACATCAGGTCAGCACTGACACGTAACCATTGAAACCGTCAACTGCACAGAAAGTAACAACCCATCTCAACTCTATTCAAACGTAGGAAGTGAAGACAGACTCTGCATCACATCCAAAGTTCACCAGCCCTTTTAATAGGCAGAACACAATTATTTATCCCGAATTCAGCCAATCCAATTGGGATGAAACAACTATAAACGACCTAAGTATAAGGAATCGACAACCACCCAAAATGAGACCTATTATAGCATTACATTGTCCATTCTGTGTGGATGCAGGGGAGACGTAAGGAAGCCCACAGAGAGATAAGGATGTCTGTCTGAGATCTCTTTCCATCCCAGCTATGAGAAGTCAGGGTAACTTCATTAAACACTGGACCAGAAAATGAAACCTGCCACAACAGTTGTGTGAGCGTGCTTCAGGCACGGTTTACTTCTCTCGTCATTAACAATGCATATTCTGGTGAGACGCTACCGTTGCAATCTGCTTTAAAAGCCCAAAATAAGATTCCAAAAATTTTATGCGTATTGGCAGACATATATTTTATAGAAACATGATTTTCCAGTCAGGTCATAATGCCATCTTAAACTCAGAGTAAATTTTTGCAGCGAAGTTATAAACCCCTGAAAGCAGCATTTTATAATGGAAATGCTGATATAAGCTTAACCAGAGCAGCAAGAAGAGTGCCATACACTATAAAAATAAAAGTGAATCATAAAGCAGTTAAGGTTTGATTACTATAAAATACCTGGGCTTGAAATTTTGATTCAGACTTTTTTTTTTTTTTAATTACTTCTCATGACCTCGAGATACTTTTTGGACAGATAACATCCAGGGAATTAGATCAAAGATCCTTTTTATAACTTCAGAATACAGCACTAATGTGTTCGATGGTCTCCGAGCATAAGAAATGAGACTTTGAAAGTTATTTGGTCTACTTGTAAATAACAGTGTGAAATGGAGCTTGCAATTAAAGAGAAACTCCTTCTTTAAACTCCAGCCAACCAAAATGGAGATTTGTAGGGGTAAACAACAACAACAACAACAAAAAAAAAAAGAAAAAAGAAAAAAGGAAAAACCTCCCTAAATTTCAAAGATGCCTGGTAGGAATATTTCTTAATTGAGCCATGCTTTAGAGCTGCATGGAATTGTTCTTATTAAAAATTAAATCAGAACAGAGGAGAAGAACATGGGAGCTTTTGAGAGATTAGAGCTTTGTAAGATTTACTTAAAAGGTTGCTGCTAGACTTCAGGGGTTCTCTCACATATGAGAAACTCACCTACACAAAATAGTCTGAAAAGCTAGGGTTCTGGCTATCAAAAATGCAATCAATTCATTAGGAAAAAAGAAAAAAAAAAAAAGTCTTTCTTTCCAGTAGTAACAGTAGTACTGTTCGTATTGAATCCATGAGTTTTCTTTATTTGCTAAATAATCATCACATTGTTTTTTTAGAGTCAGCATGCTCATTTTCAACCTACATTTCTCCCTGATATTTCCTATTTAAGCAATTGAGAACCACCTCTGCTTGGCTGGGTACCTCACAGTTGGATGTATTTCAAGAAGCGCACACAACAAAAGTTTCTTTACATCGACTACATGCTGTGAATCCCAACATCCCCAGGGACCAGAGACATCGTGTCTCTGGTTAAGTGATCTTCTATAGGGTGAACAGGATATAAAACGTGGCTTAAAGATCTTGCTGCAAATGCAGGCCCTTCTGGAATTTTATCACCTTTCTTCAGTAAAACTGCAGGTTTGCTTTGAAATCCTTAAATATGCCACCTGCTATCTTATTTTGGAACCCACCTGCAAAAATGGAGCCTTAAGATTCATCAGATGGGGACAAAAAAAAATGTTCTCAGTTCTTTGGCTCCCATCTGTGCTAACCCTGTCTTAGCAAGTGCACCTTCTGCATCATGCCAAGCTTTCAAGTATTGGCAGACTTTGGGGATTTCACAAATGAAACACTTAATACTTCTGGGCAACCTGAGGAGCTTTGCTGATCTTTGTTCATATTCCGTTTCTAGCTCGTTCAAGTTGGCTCACAGACCAATTTCCCATTAGGTTTTTATCAAAATCTCAAGTGACACATTCCCAACCCATTCCCCTCTTTGCAAAGCTATTAAAAAGGAGATAATCCTGACTCCCATATAACTATCAATGGGCATAGGAAGTTTCCAAAAAATGCTACTGAATGTGGCTTGGGCTGATGTTACAGATATGTGGAAATACAAAAGGCTGCTAATAGACTCAATGTATGCTAATGAAATAGTAATGCAAGCTTTATTGCTTGCTTTAGTTTAAAGGGATGTAACTCTTAATGATCAATCAGAAATCTGCAGAAGATTGCTCAGGAAAAAAAAAAAGAAATAGAGGAAAAGCAAATATGATGGATCTTATTCGAAAAGCTGAACCACACTGGGGTTCTGGGTTTTCTGAGCTGCTCAGCCCACTTTGCTTCAGCAAACCCAGCAGCCTGCCTGGCCACAGACCCTCCCTGGCTCAGGCGAGCTCCAGAGGCTGCAGCACCTTTCCCTATCCCACATTCTGGCATTCAAACACATTATTAGGGAACTATTAGCGAACACCAGAAGCTCAGTCTCTTTCAGCTTCCACTATGGCAGTCTGAAATCTCCACCACGCAGGAGACTGGGAGGGTGTTAAGAGGAACAACTGGTCAACCCAGATTCCCCCCAGAACCGCAGCAAGTGCTGTTTGGGCAGGACAGAGGACACGGAGACTGCAAGTCCTGGTATTTTCAGCTCAGTAAGGATTTACTACTTGATCTTTATAACCCCCATCCCTAAAATACAGAAATTATTAAAAGCAAGTTAATGGGAATAAAAGGATGCTACTTCTGTGCCCAGTTCTTCTGGGAACTGTGTTCCTTCTGCAGTCAGTCCTTCTGGGAACAGCATCTCAGAGCTGTCGGCGTGTCTGTGCTTTCTAGAGACTAGAGCCGAGCAAGAAACTGGAATGAATAATTTAATCTGGAAGTTTAAGCTTTTTTATTTATGTTACACTTATGCACAAATCATGGTTTGACTTCATTGTCTTTTAATTCATCACAACAAATGCTCTGAATTTGAAATTAGAAAAAAAAATAAAGTAAAAGATCAAATGATTAAAAGATAGGACACGGTTAATAAGAGAAGGGAGCTAAAGTTAAGCATGTTAGACGAAGGCTTACAATTTAATTCGGTAAAGAGGACAGAAGACACCGAGATGGGTTACACAGGCAGAGACAAAGACCAGATACTGCTGCTCTGCTGTGCGGCACAGGGCAGCATCGCTTTAAGGACCTCGGCGTCAGCCCGCTGCTGACAGAGCAGAGAATTTGCACAACAGCGATCAACACGTTTCACAGGTGAGAAGGACAAAATGAATGTACGTAGAAAGATTTTTGAGCACATGCAAGTGCAGCCGAGGGACACATAAGAGAGAAAGGGTAAGATACCTCTTACAATTATTTCCTATAGAAAAACGTGAAGAAAGGGAAAAATTGTGAGCAGCCTAAAAGGTATAACTGGGAATAATGACAACTTCAGGATTAATATTGGGAATTAGAATTAGTGTTGCTATGCACAATATCAGCCCAAAAAATTACATCACAAATTAAGATGATTTTATCGCTTCCTTGTTAAAGAAACAGTGTGTCTAGCCTGGAGAATTTTAGTCCTTGTGATAAAGAAGGAGCAGAGAAATAAAGGCAAACTAAAATAAACCCCTAAATCCCTTCTTATTCTACTATACACTTTAACTCTTAACACCATCAAATACACATTCTTCATATGCAATACTCATTCTTTTAGTATTGTATTCCTGCTTTCAGCATAACTGACATAATTATTGTTTTCAATGAAATGCAAGATTTTCTTTATGCATGCTATTTTTAAAGGGAAAGGCAAGCACACTTAGAGAACACACACATCTATCATATAATTATATTCCTTCTCCATTTTAATATTCTATAATTTGCCTCATATCCCTATACGAATTTCATATTGCAACTGTTAGACTCCAGAGCCTGCAGTATACAAAAATCACTCTGTGGGAGTCTGAACAAGCCTTGAGCAAACTTGAATAAGATCTAAAAACTTAGGTGCAGCCAGGTTTTTGGGTTTGGGTTTTTTTTTTGTTAAATCAATAGCCTGCTAAAAATCTGATGGTTAATCATCTTACTGATTTAGGCATTTATACAGGTCTTCCTAGCAATATTCTTCTGTCTTAGAACCTTAATATCCCTTCTAAAAATGACACTGCACAACCAACACCACAGCAAAGGAAAGCAGATTTTCTTAAAACGCTAAACACTTTCTTAAAAGACTTTTAAAGGGATTTTTAAGTTCTCTTCAGTAGGGCAGGCTGCCTCGTGGTTACAGAATTTTAAACTCTGATTTCAACGTAACAGCTCTGCTCTTCAGTATTAACTCACCCAAGCCACTCCGAGGCTCTCGTACATCTTAGTACAGAACCAGCATAACTGGAGCAGTTTATGCACAGCTTAGTTTCCTCTTCCTTTAACTGAAGATTACAAAACTATTGAGAATTTACCAATACCAGTCTGAAGAGTCACCTAAAAAGCCCATATGTAGTACAAGATACAATAAGAAAACACAACATAATTTTTGGAGAAAAATCTCTTACAGCCCATATCATCACAGAAAATTTCTTTTATGTAGAATTTTTACCCAAGAACCTATTTTTATGATAGGTTAATTAAGAAAATATTAATATCAAATGTGAAATGGATCAGTACATACTGACACGCCAGGTGTGGACAAATAGGTATATTTGTCTTATTCTCTGTTTATGATACCAGCATTTTTTAATTCGTATTTCCTGCAGAGTCAGGGACTACACCAGTTTTGTCAGATGATGGTGTCAACTAATTAAATGTTAAGTGTTGGCTAACAATGAAATCCAGTCATAAAAAATGAAGACAATGAAAACTAGCAATGTTTTGGGGAGTTATTCAAAGAGTAAGCATCTGTGAACTTAAATATGGTTAAGCACATATTTATTGTAGGGACTATGCTAATGCAAACCTCCTTCTCCCTCTAACATTGTGCTCCCTATTTAGGGTCATCAACTGCTCGGTCAATGGTATTTAATTGTTTACTGACACGGCATAGCCTCAAATGACTTCCATTCTAAATGTACACCAGAATAGCACACATGAAGCGAATATATCAACATTTTGTATATAACAGATATAAGTCTAATGGGCAAAATCTCCAACTGCTGCTGCCATTCATTTTGATAAAATACTAGCCATGAATAATTAGTATTCATTTGCTCTAATTAAGGAATACAGATAATGGAGGCTGGATTTAGAATAGCATGAAGCAGTTTTCTGGGGCCCACCATGCTCAGGTCGGGTCAGATCCAAGCAAAGACATGGGCGCTGCCTGCATAAGGCAGACACGGGGCTGCCACTGCCCCGCTCGACAGGACGGGACCCAGGGACAAAGCTCAATGCCAGGAATTACTGAGAGATTTCCACCAGCAGACGCGGACTGCAGTATCTCTCAGGTCCTACTCTCCCCAAGCACCAGATTCTGTGAATTATGCCTAAAGCAGAAATACAGTATTAGAAGTACAAGTCAACACATCAGATGCACAGATGCTTTTCTTTTTATATTATTATGCAGTAAATTTGTATGTGAGTGAATAAGTAATACATGTACCAGGCGGAGAGCTTTCACGGCTTGGTTTGCTAAGCTGATCGGGTGCAGATGAGCTTTGCCCGGTGGCTGGAGCTGCACAGAGGAGATGGAGCTCTGCTCTCGCCTCTCACTGCCTCAGTCCACGGCCATAGATGGACTTGGTCAGTGTCTGTGTTCTTCTGTTTCACCCAGAGAGGAGCCATCACACAGACACCGCTGAACTTAAGTTTCAGAATCACTTGGAGAGGTTCTCTTTAGGAACGGCTAAATGTAGGTGCCAAATTACTGACAGGCTCCACTGGCCTAAAGCAAGCATTTATTTAAAGAAATGGACTCCCCTATGGGTGCTGCCAGGCACAGCTGGGCAGGCCTGGCTTCCTGAAACACTGTGATGGTTTCCCCTTCCTTCTGTTTAATTACCGTATTTGACAAAACTGTGGTAGTCTTCTCCAGGGTCAGCCTGTGGGTTCAGCCCAGCAAGCCCACCAACCCACTGCCATCACATCCAGACCAGCTGGCGGAGGCAGCAACCACTGACAGCTCCTCAAAAGGAAATTTTCAGGCAGGACCACACACCTATCTGCCCAAACGGCTGCTCCATCCTCCATCCGGGTTTAAAAGATGCTTGATTTCCTTTAACCACTGAAAGAGCATACATACAGGCACCCGTCTCAACCAAGAGGCAGTTGCTCTGGCTCCTGTCACCTGCCTGCACCATTTATTTTCTAAACTCCTTCATGTTTAAGCTTTTTTACTGCAGGCATTGGTGGAATAGCACTCATGATTTTTCAGCCGTGAATAGGTAACTGGCAACGCTGCTTTTCATTGCAGATACAAACTCAAATCTAAAAAATTGTTTCTGCTTGGTTTCTAAGAAGCAGGTCCCACTTCTGTCTGGGAAGGGTGCTGTTAACTGATGCTTCTCAGGAACAAAACAGAAGAAAAGCACTCGCCCAGTAAGTCTCCAGGCTCAGCTGAGGAGTGGTACTCTTAGTAGCTGCTTCCAAAAATCATTCTGCATGAGTGCCCTTTTGCTGCAGCTCCCCGGGAGACTGGCAGCAGCGCATCGGTCCTGGCTGGGAGACGGTGCCGTTAGTCAGTGCTCCCGAGTCACAGGGTGGAGGGTGAGCATTTGGGCAGCTGAGCATGAGCCCTGGTGGGGACACGATGGCCAGCAGTGGAGGTAGCAGGGGGCAGCCACGCAGGGTCCCCTCTCAGCGCCGACAAGCCCCTCTGCCCACCCGGTGCAGGTATAACTACACGTACTGAGAGAAACCAGGAAATCAAGTGCGAGGTCAGAGCTAGAAAATAAAAACATAGCCAGTGTATGTAATTTAGCGTTTCCTCTAGAGAGAAAACAAATTTTCTATTGGCTGTGGAGGCCTCTTACAAAGCAAGGAGAGACAAAAATACATTTAGAATTTAAGATCATAGCATGCAAGAATAGCCATATGACCCGGGTTTCTAAACCAAGCTTCGAAATTTCAAATAACGTCAATAGTTGTGGGCAATATGCAGCCCATTGATAACTGGAGTTCTGCTGGGAATAAGCAAACCATGTTATATCTATTGCATTACAGTTTTGATTTTTATATCCTTTGAAAATGCAGTATCATTGGTGCTTTAAAAAAGAATTCCTACCTAGATTCCCCTTAAACGCTGCTCCTTCACTAATACCTCCATGTTTTCCGTTAATTAAAAGAAAACTACTGTGCTTGTTAGAGAAGTGGAATTTACAGTGCCACAGAACAATGCTCCACCTCCAGCTTTAAAATGGTAAAAATAATTTCAATTTTTAAAAGAAAAATCAAACACAAAATGAATATAGCTTACCCCAAATCCCACTTTTTTGTTCCCCTCTATAAAATACCTTCTGGGAGGAGGCCAAATTACATACTAAGCACTCCTAAAGGGCTTAATAACACAATCAGATTTGGTGTGAAAATGGTTATAGATTCTGCTCTACAGTAGTGTTAGTTGGCTCAGCTATAAAATATCTATATCTCTGTATCAATGATAGATGACCCAGTATAATAAAAGATCTTGACTTGCGTGTATGTTAACAATTAATGGGATGTATAATGTATCACATACTGTGTGTGGAGGGTAATAAAGAGGTGTAAATGAGAATTACACTGGTTAATTGGTGTCATTAATGGTTCTTTTGTTCTGCTAGAAAAGCAGTATCTTACTCTGAAGATGATATTGTAGGGCTGACTGCAGACTTCAAGTCAAGAGTTGAGAGGAGTTAAAAATGCCAGCTCAACTATGAAATTGCTTCTTCAGGGATGTGTCCTGACATGAAATCCACTCAGAAACCCAGATTCAGTCCTGTCAAATAGACTGGTTTCCTTCTTCTCTTGACCACCCTCAGACCTCATCCATGCTTTGCAAAGCAGATCACCATATCCCTATAGTACGTTCACAACAGATCAGGCAATTGCTCTCCATGTTTTCCGGGCAGCCACAGTCCTGGCTGGATTTGTTTTTTCAAATGAGTGTAGTCATCTTGTCCTCCTCCCTGCCTACCCTATCCCACCTCCACCCATCCAGCTTACTGTTCTGCCTCAGAAAATGCTTGATGATGATGATGACAAAGAAAACCAGAAAGTGATGCCTTTGATATTTGGGATGCACTGGCCTACAAGTGAGCATTGCAGTATCTTGCTGAGCAGAACACCGTTTCTAGCTAAGCATGCCCTCTGGGCAAAGACTTTGGGTCCTAAGAGCTCTGATAAGCCATGGGACAATACATAGAGCCAAGAAGAAAAGCTGGACTCAGAGTTATCTTCCTTCCATGTATCGAGCCATAAACAGAACACACCACAGAAGCACCATCATTTTGAGGAATAAAGATGAGGAGGAAATTAAAAAAGGTTCCAAGGTCACCACAGAAGGTAGGCACAGAAATAAGGAGTGTGTATGCCATTACACCAACATTTCTCTTCTGTTATTTGGAAGACCAGCTTGACAGTGTTTGGTAAATTAAATCCTACGATCATGAACTGGCTGGAAGTTGAGCAGTGCCTTTTATACAGGACTCTCAGAATATTTTACGACAGACAGGTCCAATTCCAGCTATTGTGAAAGAGAAGGGGAGCAGTTAAATAGCTTCTCCTGGTTCAGAGAGGAAACTAGTACCTGGGAGCAAAAGCCACGTTTCCAAATTCTGCCCTATCCAGAAGAATACGCTGACATTCCTCTACTTGAGAAAAGAAAGCACGTGAAAAGGCAAAGCACTGCAAAGCCTCTGCCACTCCAATACAAATCTGAGAGCCAGTGGCTCTGACTCGACAGCTTGGGAGAAGAGCCAGCACGCATACATCATTTTAAAGGTGAAATCTACTAACCACACCAAAAAATATTTAGCAATTATAATAAAAGATACCTTTTTAACGAGTGACTTTTTAATCAGCTCTACAGTGCTGTAAATCAAATCGCGCAGGATGTTTTCCAAAAGACTAAGTGCTAAGCCACTGAATTTAAAGGGCCTGACAAATGCGGGCCATATAGCGCCCACTGACACAATCAGGAGCTCTGTAGTGGATTTAAGGCAATGCAGAACTCTATAAAATTGCTCTATCATATTCCAAGTTTTGATTTTTACATCCTTCTTCAGTATTTGCGTGTTAATTTAGTGCTTGTGGAAGATGCCAGGTATACTGAGGCCCTTTTCAAGCAAAAGCATAGGTTCAGTGTAGCGAAAGTAATGTAAGCCTCCAGATATGCTGCTAAGTTTGGCTTTAAGTGCTAAACATCATGATCAAGTAGAGAAGTACGTCTACATGGGCAAGCTCAGACTGATGCAAAGCCCATCTCCCCATGCTCTTGGGTTGGTGGACATGAACGTGCCACTTGAGAAAGCAGGCAGAGATGTCTCCCGAAGCAGGTCCCTACCTGCATCTCCAGGTACGGCAAGAACTGCGTTCAGTTTAATTCCTGTGAATCTGCCAGAGTGACAGCTGTGAAAGACAAGTGTGAAGGTCAAATACACAAGATCCTGACTGAAAGCTTTACGCCTAATCTTAAAGTCTCCAAGCCTAACAAGATTTCTTCCAAGATATATGTCCTGAACAGTGACAGACCAAACAATCTTTTCTTTTTCAAGTATAGCATTGTTCGTATTGTGTCTGAGGCCAAAACTAGGATCACCACCCCAGGGTGGTGGCTGCTTGCTGAATACCCAAGCAGTGAAAGATAACATTTACCCACAGAAGGAAGGTCCAGATTTTCCAAAGCTGTTTAATCATTGATCTGACAACTATTGCTAAACCTAAGTTATTTAGAGGGTTAATTCCCCTTTCAAAACTGACCTAGGCACACTGGAAAGATCATTTCAATTACTATTTTTAAGAAATTAATTGAATAATGATTAAAAAAAAATTGCAGAAAGGAAAGCAGCCTTCAGTCTAACTTAGTTCACTTCTACAGTAATTTACTGTTGAAGTGGGACACCTGAAGAATACCATAAAGACAGACCATAATACTGTCACTCTCCCCAACCCCCGTTAGTGCCCTGACCAACGCCCTGTTTTACTTATACCTGGAAGCAGCCTTGAACCCCAAATCAGTATTCCTATATCTGGCTGGAGAGCATTAACTTTTTTTTTTAAACATTCTCTCACACCACAGACATCTGTACATTTAAAAAATTTTAGAGCATTTTGAGTACGTCGTTTCTCTTCAACAAATTTACATAACTAAAAGCAAACAGGCAATATAAAAATGCATTTGTGTGATCATCATTTTAAGGGGTTGACTAAAACCTTTTTAGGGAGACAATTAGAAATGCAGAGGGAGTGCGGCTGATTTATGTGTATGACAGATTCACTAACTACTCTGTCTTGGTATATTCTGAGCTCTCCGTTCCCATTACAAACTGGTAAACACCCCCATTAAATATTTCTCTTTTGACCTGTACACTTATATTTCATTAGCATATATTACACATGGGCCAATATCAGAGTAATTTATCCAAACTCAAGTTCTGTTGGTGCAGTTGGTGTTGAGAGTGGAAAGTTGCATGCAAAATTAGGAGCCAGACAGAAGTAAGGTCTTTAAACTACCCAGAACACAGTTGTGGTTTCTAAATAATTCAAAGGTTATTTAACCTTAAACTAGTCACCTAAAAATTTTGCACATGTTTATACTTTTATGATACGATGAAAAAGAAAGCAGAACAATAAACTTTGTTAACTGTGCAGGGCCCAGAGCAGCAAAGGAATTTAAGTACGTGCACACCGTCTGCCATTCCCTGCAAGGGTCTGTCTGTCTAGCTTTCCTTCCTAAAGGTTTCCAGCAAGCAACCTAATTTTACTTAGTTGCCTCTCACTCCTAGAACTATCCTCTTCAGGGGAACCCAAAATGAATTGGCTGTATGTTTATTAGTTATTTGGGTCCTTTTTCCATTTCTCAAGGATGTCTCATGATGAGATTTCTCACTGTTAATTACTTCAGTTGTACAGACCAAGGCATTTCCTGACAACACTAACAGGGATGCATTTATTAAATCCAACACCTTTTATTTTTGGAAAAAATAAAGCTTTCTTGAATGCTATGAAAGCATTCATCAGCTGTTCAGAAATGTGCACTGTCTTCTTGCACAAGCATCACGAGTGCTGAGGCCTGCGAACTCATCGTTCTCTTTGAAGCAATGTGAAATAACAACAGGGCGCTTTCTAGAGCAGTCACAGCATTTTTCTTTCTTGGTGAAGAACATGTTGCAAGGCAGGATACAGTCTTTATCATCAGAGACTTCTGATCTAGGACTTGTGCTTGCAACTCTCACTTCCTTGGATAAAAAAAGGGGACGGCAGTAAAGAGAACTATCAGTAGCACGGTAGTCTGTGGTATAAGGCAGACCCTTGGGGGTTGGACTAAATGACCTCTAGGGGTCCCTTCCAACCCAAAACGTTCTATGATTCTATCCTCTAATTGCTGGTGAGGAATTGCACAGTACTTCTGAGAGGGAAAAGTATTTTCATTTAAGGTACCAACTGCATTGTCCAAATTCTCATGGTGGCTGCAGAAGAAACGAGCTCACACATAAGCCAGCATGCACACCTACCCCACGACAGACACGAGCACTCATGCCACTCCCTATCGAGTCAACAGTCCAACTTCAGGAGACGTTTTGGATCCAGACTTGCAAATGGATCAGATCCCAGGGAAGTTCATATACACAGCTGCAAACACCATCACTTTGACAGTAGCTAATAATTTTTGAAAGCTCTCATGGAAAAAAACATGCCTTATGTAAAGTAAGGATGAAACAGCTAACCGACTAATGATTTTCATGACAGGAGAAAGAATAAGCATAAAAACTATTCCTTCCCCCTCTGCCCAAATAACTCCTGCGAAGGGACAAGCCCCCACACTTTATGCTTACGCAGACTCACAAACTTTAATGGGACTTCACCTGGGCAGACACTGCGGGACGGAAGCTCCGAGCGCAGCCACCGCGAGCACGCTTACCCCGAGCAGCTCATCTCTATTTGCCTGGGCTCTGAGCAGAGTCGCCTCTGACACTGCTGAAGGTAAACCACGTTTCGAGGACAGGAATAACAATTGTAACATTCAGTCTGTCACCAGAGTCCTTTATCCTTCTATTATTCCTAGTTAGCCTGTCAGGAAACATTTGCTTCACACAATAGTGAAAGAAGCATGGCACCAAGTGAATAACCAGAGACTAATCCTAACCAACCTCAATTCCTTATTTCACCCTAGTTCTTACAGGATGAGTTTCTAACAGAAGGAGCAAAAGGATATTTTGATATTCTTTCATCCTTCATTGCGGTTAGGTTCTCTCCGCTACAATCCTATTATCAGCAATCCTGTTGAAGGCGAATTTGTACTTCTCCAGTTTAAGGATGTGGCCCAAGACGGCTCAGTCCAGACTGTCACCTTGCATCAATGGCAATTTCTTCACAGGCTTTTAGATTCAGTGCAAGGATTTTATTTTAGTTGCTATACTCTGCTCTCAATCCAGATTAGGTTTAGAAGCTAACGATCAACAGTGAATCAAGTTTACTTCAAATTATAAATCTGACTGTACTCAGTGTGCAGCAGCTCTTAAGGAAAATAAGCTTTTATAGAAGACCCGATTTTTATTTTATTTTTCTAACTCATCATCTTAAGACAGACTATTCCAAAATTCCAGTTTCATTTAGTTGTCATTGACTTCTTCACATAGCTCAGTGCTGAAAAGTACACATCACGTTGCCTCAGAAATCAGGGAGATTTAAAAGTAAAGCTACAAAACAGAGTAGAGGCTCACAGATGATGGGTGTATTACAATGTATTTTGATCTCTGTGCAAAGGAATATTCCCACTGATATTGATATGAATTGGATATACACATCCAGAGGCAGAAGCACAAATTTGTTTGCTTATAAATAATTTTTGAGCTCAGGAAATAAAGGTGTCAGCATCGTTTTCACTGACCTCTTGGATTCGGGTGACGTTATGAAGGCCAGAGTGCCCTGACGGGGAAATAATTTCTGTTTCAGGTAGCTCATTTCTTTGAAGCAAAGAACCTGAAAGTTTATAATGCTCACTAGAAACGAGTAATAATTTACTACTTACAGATATGTCTGTGCTCTGAAGTGTATGGGACACGGGATGAAATCCTGGACCTATTCAAGTTAATAACAGAACTGCCACACTTTAAAAGGGTGTTAGCCTCTATAATTTACAGTCTAAGAGCAGAAATTGGACTCTGAAAAGTTTAATTTGAACTTCAGAGAAGGATGTATCAGACTAGAAACCTTTCACTGATTTTAGGAACCACTCGACTGAGTTGAAGCAACTGCATTACAACACATCTCCAGAGATGTCAGTGAATAATATTTATTTAAACAATGAACGAAAAATAATTTTAAAAAGCAGCCATGGCAAAACCACTCAGGAGCAACAATCAAGCTCACATGAATGCAGGACAAACAACATGAAAAAATAAAACAATTTAAAAATCTTCAGGGAAACAGAAATCAGGTTCCTGCTTATGGGAGCTCTTGATTAAAAAAAGGAAAAAAAAAAAGGCACTGACAGTGTGCTTAAGTGTACAAGCTTTCTACACTGAAGAATATAGTCTGGCTGAAATTAGTATAAATCTCACAGTGTATTAAAGCATCAGATGAAGGTAGCTATGGTAATTCTAGCACTTAAACACCAGACAAATTGAAGAGTACATTTCCTGCTTTTTGAAAGAAATGAATGATACCTTCTGATTGGGAAATGCTAAGGGCAAAGGAAGCTGGCTGAAATGGCTTAAAACAGTACCACAGTACATTTATCAGGGCATTTAGTGTGGCTTTTCATGGGAAAATGGTGGAAGGAGAAGGGGGGAGTGATTTTTATTGCTAAAATTAATTTTATTGCAGTGCTAACTAACCCTCTTCCCCCCTGGAATCATACACAAATAAAGAAAAATGACTGGGAATGCTCTTCCCTCTTTGTGGTTTTTCAGTACTCGTTTGTGTTTTCAGCAGCACAGCGCTAGATCTGGGCTACGCACTGCACCGCTCTTCTGCCCAAACTACAGCATGGAAAACAGATACATAAAGAACGAAGAATCTGATTAAGAAAAGTACATTTATATTTTGACTGTGTTTTATTTTTAACATAAAACATCTTGAAAAAAGTTTTATGATTTAGCATTTATGAATGACTAGATTTTGAGAGAATTGTTATATTTTTTTAGGGTATTTCAGCTCTATGAGTTATTTCTTGTAGATTCAGATAATGACATTATAAATCTTTCTGTGGAGGCAATTACTAAGGCAGAAATGGCCTATTCCCCATTGGCTTTTAGGCTCAGCTTACTGACATATTACAAGCAGGCTTACCATGGTCATTAAAAACTGATCTGGGATTTATTGTACCTCTTTAAACTCTCAGTACTTTGAAAAGTATTGAACAGAAAGGAATACAAGGTGAAGTTACAAAGAGATCCAACGAAGCAATCAGGGGAAAAATAGGCTTAATTTATCCCAGCAAGGCCCACCAGAAGCACCACAAAAATATTTGAAATTGAGCTTTAAGTCCTTAATAGAGATCACTCGCAAGAGCTATTAGTCATATCAAATGGAAACACTTTTAAACAGAGGGTTTGGGAACATAAAGAACAACACCAGATTACAGGGCAGAAAACAAAGCCAAGATTTTAAGACTGACAATAATGACAAAAGAGCTGCCCAATGCAGTAGACAAGAATGAAAAAAATTCAGCTACAGCAACTTTGCTTGCCTAGATCCCGGTTACCTGCAGTGCAAGCAGGAATTTTATCTCTACCTTATGTTAACATCAGACCTCAGATCATTGCACCGTAGTCGGTTTTCAGGGTAATCTCTGGTGGCCAGCAGTAGGGCAGGCATTTGAACAAATGCCTGAGAGCACAAATGCACCAGCACCTTGTGCAAATGGATCGAAAAGGCAGCCAGAATAAGGGAAACACTACCTACCACTGGATTTGAGCAGGACTGGCATACTCATTAGCAGGCAAAGGTCAGTGACAAAATTTCTGTTTCATCATCTGCCAGTTAACCTTCAGTTCCAGGTTGCCAATGACAGGAGCTGCATCTTCAGAGCAGATGCAGCCCCAAACCGCTTGTTCCTCTGGGACATATCCCAGGGTAGAGGGTTGGGAGCATTTGGGATATTGCCTGATGTAGTGCACACCCTTCCACTTCTCGTGGCTTTTTCCTGGAGCTTAAAGCTGCCTTCCCAGGAATGAATTGCTGCTTGGGGAAGCTACTTCATGGCTGTGTTTTGTATTCTGCTATGGTCATCTCTGAGAATTCCATTAGTTTTAGGGAAGAAACCCACCAAGGGTGACTGGCGTCTCAGTGTGTTATGTGGCTTTACAAAATACAACCATTATCTGTACATTGCTGTGAGTAAATAACCAAACCCTCAATTTTATCAACATTTCTCTATCTGTTATCAGACCACAATTGCCTGAAAAAGAACACAGCTTCACCGTCTCTATTTTTTTAGAGCACCATTTTTGGTTTTAATTCTCAAAAATAGGTGGCAATTTGGATATCTTTCTAGAAAACTGTGAATGGGCATCAGATTTGCAATGGATAATGGTTCAGTACCTTTCTGAAAACCACGCTACAGATGTTTGAAGGGTGTTGATCTAAAAACTAAATGTCACTTTTGCCTTGTAAGCCATCTTTTGCTTTCTCAAGATGATTCTGACAGGCACATACATATTCTAATGTTGTACAGTATGTTAGGCTGGTCAACACTCATTTTAAAGAATATGTTATAACATAATATTCATTTCAAACCTGAAACCAAATTATAGGTAGTCTAAAAACACAGCCTTTTCATCAAGTTTGCATTTTCCAGAGAGATTTGTCACTCTAAAATTCTCTTTACTTTTCACCAGGAATAAACTGAACTGTATTTGAAAATAATGGCTTTAATTATAATTGGCATATCTGAGCCTACAGCTAGTGCCAGTCACTTTACTAAGTGACATTACTTATGACACTGGCAAGATCAGTCTCTTTTATCACTTTTTTTTTTTAAATTATTAATAGGAGACCAATTTCCAACCTTCTCTAATATCTGATTATCTCTGGATAACTGAAGACGATAGAGGATCACATCCACAACTGGGCCCCTACTAGTAATCCCTAAAAATCCATGGTATTCAGAGTGCAGAATCTTCTCAAGGTGAGCAGAAATTAGAAGATTTACATCCCCTTTGACTAAAGTGGCTGTCATAAGATTGCTGTATATAAATCACGGGTTAGAAAACCTACGCCCCAGGACTAGGCACAGCCCATGACCTCAACTCATATTTTTGGTGCGTGTTAGCATAAAATCCACCAAAAGTGCCTGACAGACCGATTCATCACTGCTAAAATTATGAAGAAATATTTGCTAGTAGAAATGGCACAGTACTGCACCAGAGCCCAGGCTAGCATGCGAGAAAGGGGAAGACTGGTAGGGGCTGGGTATCGCTGCGCTACACCAGGCTGGGTGCAGCACCCAGAGGATGGGCGAGATGAGGGGGGCAGCATTACATTCTTCTGTCCCTCCTCTTGCTTCTGCTGTATTTGTCTTCTATATACAGCCCAGTTTATGCTCACATTCAGTGCCTATCTAGCAAAAGTAACAAGGTTAATACAATCATTAAAAAAAAGTGTAGCAACAGTGCAGGTTTGTTCCAAGCTGAGTAAATTCACCTTTCAGCACAGAAAAGGGGAAGTCTGTTGACCTGACTGTAGAATATGGCACCATATGTGTAGAATCTGCTTCCAAATATGCAAGAATTTGTCTAAAATATTCTTTCCATTAAGACAAAGCTCATTTGGACCTGCTCTTCCTCTTTGGAACTTACACAACATTGATTTACACTTTAGTAGTAATAACTTCAGCTATTAGAGTGCTCTTAGTATCCTTTTTAAATTGGCTTCAGGCATTTGGGGAGTCATTGTCAGGCCATCTAGAATGTAGATAAAGGGATCCTATGGCAGAGTAATATTCTGTATAAACTCCAGTCTAGGGACGATGATATATTTCCCATAACTCTTGCATTGCGGGCATTCCGATAACATGTGGACAAAGTGTTCCAGAATATATATTACATCACCAGCCCCCTTATTATTCAAAACATCAGCAGAGTGAATCCCCCTCAGAGTCCAGGAGATCCGCAGTGTAATTTTGTTGTTAGGAGACCTTAATCACCTGGTGATTATTTGGACTGCTAGTACATTATCCCAGGCTTTGCCTGACATTTGAGTGCTTGAATCTAAGTTCTTCAGCATCCTTAGCTAGGTAACATTATCCTGCAGAACATTTAAAAAAAACCAAACAAACAACGTATTTTCCATAAAAAGCTAGAAGCATCAACTATACTGTATCAGATAAGTCATTCTGGTGTAACACAACATACTTTACTGACATGTCCAATTCCTGGTATTCCAGGAATGAGTGAATAGCCCTCTAACATGCT
The DNA here is from genome assembly GCA_034008185.1 of Gorsachius magnificus. Lineage (NCBI taxonomy): Eukaryota > Metazoa > Chordata > Aves > Pelecaniformes > Ardeidae > Gorsachius > Gorsachius magnificus. Next base: position 19,277,894 of record CM067091.1, read on the forward strand.
TAATTCTGTAACCAAACCATGCAAGAATTATTCTTCTGGTAGCTGTTGAAATACTCTGGCTGATTGGCAAAGTCAAAATGGCAGGGACTATGTCAATATTGAAATACAGATTACAGCTTTGATTTTTAAATTTACTCAAACTTAATAGTGTAGCATCAGCTGCGAAATATGACAATGAGACCCAACTCCATTCTCTACCTTGTAAACTCAAGAGTGGTTACAATTCTGGGTGGTTTCCTGTAGCTACTTTCAAATGAGTACCATAAGGATTTCTTCTTAAGGGAATCATTTTGCACTTTTTGAGATGGAAACAATAGATTAGCACACCAGACTATTTCATGACAACTGCTGAAGTTTTCCTCAGACTAGCAGAAAGAAAAAGGACAGGCCCTCAAAGATGTAACTTGAGAATGCTAATTTGTATTTTATGTTATAAACATAAGGATAACTATAAAGGATAACTAAGATGCTGAAGTTCTGTGAATGTTGATTGCTTAATATAAGATAATGTGTTATTTTTTTCTTCTGCACGGACCATTATATAGAGACACATAATTTAAAATAATAGTAACCAGAATTGTAGTGCAGCTGGAAGCCAACCATATCATATGACAAGTTTGCGCATACAGGCATATTAAAAGAATGACATCAAGGCACTGATGTGACTAGCAACAAGGAAAAATGTACAAATGCACACACTTGCATTTTACCTTTGTAAATTTGTAAGTTTTTCCTAAATAATTTTTACTTACTTCCTGAATATTTCATCACAAGACGTCCTACCTGAGAGCTGGATTAGAGTATTAGTAGCTGCACAAGCAGACAGAAGTGGCTTCTGGGGCACCATGGATGCATATAGAGGTGCTCTTCCCCTTTTCCAGTTCCTGGAAGCATTGGCTCTTCTCTGCTTGGCTTGCATGGAGAACCTGTGTGAACAGGGGATCATGCTCCTCAGAGCTCAATGCAAGGTAAGGCTCACACAGAGCAGCCTTGTAGAGTACAGCCTCAGAAAAGTTGGAAAAGGGTCCCTCCAAGCATTAATTGCGCTTTTCTGTGGTCAGGTGGATTGCAATGCACAATTTACACAAGATTACTGGGCAGCTTCCGAAGTAAAATCTCAACAGCAAAAGCTCCAAACCCAACAGGACAGATCAGAGACAGAAAGCACACTTAATTCATGTGTTCTTTTGGTTTGCCCACTCACACTGTAGCCAATCTTCCACTGCCTTCCTTCACAATTGTATGATGTGATAAGAGACAGTCAGCTGATATCAAGACTAAATGGAAAAATTTCCGTGATAGTTTGTTAGCGCACGCAAGCAAACATATTTCCAAGATTGTGAAAAATAGTAATTTGGGATTTGGGAATTCCAGTTTGGAATGTCTAAGTAGACCTTTTCTTTTTTCTCAGAAGTGCACATGGAACAGAGTGAACTGAAACATCTCTAAGTTTCTTACTGTAAACTACATAACTTATTGATTTCAATGCCATACCAAAAGAGTTCTGGCACTTAAACAGACTCTAAAAGATTCCCACTAATCTAATCTCTGGGGCATGTTACAATTCTCACATGTCACCTGATACTTTCCTCAAGTGAACTAGATGACCTCCAGAAGTCTCTTCCAACCTAAATTATTCTATGATTCTATAAGCATTTTGAATCATCATTTTCTGTGCTGTATCACTGGCATTAAGAATGCCGTTTAGCATGCTCGGAAATGAACTATGCAGCAACCAAGATGTAGTTAGAAGAATGCAATTTAAAACACATTTTCTTCACAGATAATATGATATGTGGTCTTCCCAGGAGTAACTCTCATGACCTATTCCAGTCACAACCCTTATTTATAGGTGGTGATGGAATGAATGAAACCTGCTTCTCCATAGTGAGAAATTTTTGTGATGCAATAACTGAAGCAGCCATCACAGAAAATTAGGTCCCTGTATGATCGTGCATGAAAACAACTTGAGGATTCTCTCTGTACTAAGTGATTTACAGTAGAGAAATATTTCTCACTGCTACACAGAGGGCCCAAATTGAATCTTTGATAGAGTAGCTGTAATTCTGAAGGGGTGCAATGCGTCAGCCCACCACCTGACAACAGTTAAGGTGGGGGAAGGAGCTCTTCAGAATTTCCCCTTTTCCTGCAGATTGGCACAAGAGCTACTGAATCAAATTCAGGTCCATCCAACCCCAGGACTTGTCTCCGACATTTATACCAGAAACTCAGGGGAAATGAAAGAAACAGCAGAGAGTGAATAAGGATACTCAACCTCTAGAAGCAAGAGTTCTGGGGTCTTCTAAATGCAGCAGCTATAGACAGATCAGTGTTTAACTGTCACTGGTGGAATGAGCCTCCCTAAATCACCAGCATAGAAGGATCAGGTACAAAAAACTTTTAATGAAAAAAAATGAAACACTTGCACTCCAAAGCCAATGAGAGATTCTAACTCTCCAGACAAGGTCCGAGGTACATAATAAAAAAATCCAAGGTACAAACTGAGATACAAATGACATAAACCATAAAAAGAAATCACTCTATAACTACTGTAGTGAGAGAAAGTCCAAGTGAAGTTGGATTGCACTAACTTTTCAACTTGCTTCAACTCAAAAAGTTGAAGGAAGCCATTGGCAGTTGTCCTCAGGATAGGCTATCTATTTTTTACTTTTTTTTTTTAGGGATGGGCTGCACTACAAGACCATGTCATCACAAGGCTTTAGTCTTTGATAAGAAAGGTTAGAAAATACTGGGACAATTTAGACCTTTTTGAATTATTTGCCTACTTTGTAGTCCTTTCTACCTCATCCTCCATCCGTTAAAGGACTAAAGCTCATAGGTATTAATAGTTATTTTTGAGAAATATTGAAGAATGGGTGAAGTGACAAAACACAGAAGATGAGGGAATGGGAAAAAGAACTAACTTGGAGATTATAAAGGAGTTCCTCCTTTTAAATTTCTGGGAAAACTCTGAAAGAAATTATCTGTATTCTGTAAAGATAACAAGGAGAAGAGTTTGACATTTTGTTCCTGAAGGCTGGCTGTTGCACCAATCTATTTTTCTTTTACAAGGAAGGAGGCTTTCTGGACAGAAAACAATAGATGTCATTAGCTTTTATAGAAATATCCGATTCCTATAAGATATCTTGTACTTAAGCTAAGGAAACATGGTTCGGATAAAACAATGATAGAGTACAAAATCAGTTTCAAAACTGTACTCAGAGTATTTACCAAAGGTTCACGGCCAGAATGGGAGGCTGTACAAAGCGAGGTCCCACAGGGGACTGGGGTTGGTACTATTCAATATTTTCATTAGTGACCTCATTGACGGAATAGATTATGCTTATTGCATCTGCAGACAGCATCAAATTGTGAGTATGTTGGAAGACAAGATTAGAATTCATTAAGACAGGCATATTTAATTAAAAAAAGGAAAAAAATCAAATTTCATGTAGGCAGCAACATTCAACAGTATATGATGAGGGAATAACTAGCCAAGTAACAGTTCTACATAAAAGAATCCAGGGACTATAGCGGATCACGTACAGCTTCTATCAAAGTTGGACCTCAGATGTGAAAGAACAGGCAAGAATCAGACCCATGTATTTCCATTGCCTGAAGCTTTAGCTGATGGAAGAAAGTCACGTGCAAACACTACTAGATTATTAAAATAGCCTTTCATAGTCTGCTTAAAAATCCTTCTAGATGCAGACATCCAAAGCTTAATGTTTCTGCAGAGGTGCAAGGCTACTGGAGAGACACCTCTACTACCCTAAGTCTTGGTTTTGAATTTCTGATGTGAAGAGTTGCCGACAGAAGAATTTTACCTCACTAATTCCAAAATACAGGTTACTTTAGGAAGAGGGCGACATGATCAGTTGCTTTGATGCACTTGAATGACAAGAGTTGTGTGAGCATGCATTAAGTGTCTGATACTCCATTAAGGTAGTGAGTGGCACAGCAAGTCAAATGCTAGTGTCTTTTAGATGGTTATAAATAATGGACTTCAAAGTAAAAATTGGTTAACAGGCCTTGTGCCAGGAAGTCCATCTATACTGAATCCACTGGGAAAAATTGCCTGAAAAGAGTTTATTTATATGAAAATACCATCGTAGCACTGTTGTCAAGGTCAGTCAGACTTATGCTGATCTGCTCCTATTTGCACAAGACTGATCTGCATACAGGGTACCTTGACTTTACACAATAATCCCATAGTTCTATGAATTCTTAGGCAGATTAGTAACATTAGTCTGGAATCAGTTTCCACACTCATCTGTGAAAATATCTTGCATATTACTATACTTGCCTATCTCAGGCATCTTTTAACATATCTATCTCATTCTATTTAGATACTGGTACAACAGTCTGATACAGATATCAGACAAGAACAGAGTTCAGTCTTACAGCATCTTATTTTTGGGAGAAGAAACCACCCCCTGTACTAGCTGTGGTTGTTCTCTCTCTTTACCTTGTCTTTTTTACCCATTTTGATGCTGTCTGTACCATGCTAGAAATAAGTGTCTGGCTCCAGTTTGCATCAAGATGAATGATAAATAGCAGCAGGAAATCTCATTTCACACAATTTTCACTAATACGGTTTACTAAAACGGCATTAACAATTAAAATGATGTAAAAACACTATCACAACCAAAAACGTGGAGGAGTAGTATGTAGGGCATAAGTAACAACCAGATAAGGCTGTTGCATATAGTACTTTTTCTCTGACCCCAGTTCATTAGAGAAAAAGCAATGATTTAAACTACCTAGCTAACCTCTTCTGGAGCTATAGTTTATAATCATAAATCAGGCATGTGACTACCTGGAGGCATCGGGGAATTTGCTGCTACACTATGTTACAGAGCTAGGAGGAAAAGAAAGTTCCTATTATTGGATCATGCAGTAGACATTGGTGCTTGAAATTTCCACTTACACTACATTAGCTCGAGGCAGTTCATTTGCTAAAATAAAAGAAACAAAGTGTAAAATATTCACTGACTTGCTCAACAAAGCAATCAATGAAAGGAAGAAAGAGAAAGAGGGAGCGAGAGGGAAGGAGCGTGATTTTTTTTTCCTGCTATCACACTGTTGATAAATACCATTAGTGTTTTAAAATTATCTCACCCATTCAGTTTAAATTTAAAAGTATTAGGGGTATTATCAGTCTGTCTATCCATCTCCCTTTATTTTGTCTGTCTCCTGCTTCTATTTTGTGTGAAATTTCGAGAGATGAATCCCATTTTCTATTAATTCAATGGCTGTCATCTTGCATTGCATCATGTAGCCCAGATCACAACAATGAAATCTAAGGGTTTAAATTAATAATATTGCAACACATCGCTTTGTAAAGCGTTGTACTCATCCATATCTAGCCAGCTCAGGTACCTTGCCTCCAGTGTGATGCCTTTCACTGGTAGCTGTGGGTGGGATTACACCTGTACAGTTGCAAACAATCTATAATTGGTAACTGAACACTCAGACTTCATGGTGGATAACATTACTTTAATAGGGTGTTGAGATTTAACAAGATGTTTTTGCTTAAAAATAAAATAGTTGGGAAAAGCTTCAGGGAATATGAGATCTCTGTTCTCTGAGTGGCATTTTCCACACCTACAAATATATGCTGACAGGTAACTGTATTGCATTACAATTGCCTTACATACAATGTCAGCTAAAGCTACACGGAAAGTCAGCATCTTGGAGCACCATGAAATAGCTGATAGATTTGGTTAACTATTAGAAGTTCAGACATAATTTCATTATAGCCACTAATTCACAAAAAGCAAAGGAAAAAAAAAAGCCAAGACTATGTGCAAGTAAATCATCAGAACCACTAGAAATTCAGGAAGGAATAAAACATTATGCCTACAGGAAAATAACACGTGAGATCAAAAATACATCCTATCTAACATTTACTGTTGTTATTCAGGCATAACTCCTATTATGTTTTGTCATGTAGAAACAAATCCACTAGTGGTAATCTACATTTTTAGTTTGTGAACATTTCTAAGAGAACGGATGAAAAAGAAGTGTGACCATAAGTTCTTCAGTGGCCAACCCGAACTGTAAGAAACAGATGTGCAGCTGGGAGTGCTTACCTTTCTCTCCCCTTTCCTCAGAGGATACTTGAAGCTGTAAGAATATTCATAAGACTTTATATACTGACAAACATATGAAGCACTTGGTGAGCAGATAGGCACAGAATTATAGGGGATTCATTAGATAGCTGCTAATCGGCAAATAAGTTCCAGCCCAACCTGCTGAGTGTAAATGCAAATTTACCACCTTTGGAGCTGCCTCACTGTACAGCTATTGATTTATGTTTGAATGGGAGTTCAAAAAAAAAGTTGTCTTTTGAAGCCTTGCTATGTGAGCATGGCTCCTTTGTCCAGGTGTCTTGGGGATCTCTTGCTGCAATTTTGATCTTTGTATTCCAAAAGCCTTAGAGAGTCAATTCAGGTAACTTAAAAGTGAGATATAATCAGAAAGGATTTGGAAATAAAGTCTTTGCCTTGTCACATTAATGCGGCCCTATCAAGTGGCAGTTTATCAAGAGGCAGCTCACAAGGTTTTAATGAGCATGCTGCCTGTTCTTGTACAATACTAATTAATCCCATTTTTTCACACTGGTGTGATTGCTTCATGAAACCCGCATTGTTTTATGCTCAGCAGCAAAGCGGGCTCTCACTGATTAAATCTCCTTCCCAGAGCTGGAGCCTGACAACTGAATTATACCTTGCTCAAAATAATAATGGGTATCAGCTAATAAATACGGTTTAACACACACAAAACTATGCAGCCAAAATCACACCACAAAATAGGAGTTTGACTTATAGGCACAGCAGTGTTTCATTAAACATCTGTATTATAATTCACTGGTTTTCCAACTGATGTAATAACTTAATTGATGAGAACAAAGACAAGCTTATTTATTCACCCAATTGCTTGCTTCTTGACTAACGTTTTTCCTTGGTGTTATTGTGGAAATAAATATGCAATATTCTTTTTATAGAAGTCTAATTTAGGCCCTTTTTTTCCCCTATTGAGAAGTCAACATCACAATCTGTTTCTGACAAGTTCTTGCTGCAGTGAAGCAGACCGCATTATGATAAGACAGCAGTGTGTTGTTTACCCTAATGTTCAGACATTCCAGCAAAGGTGAGAGAGGTGTGATGCTTCAGGCAGTTAATAATGAATAATTGTCTGCAAATTTACATTACAGGGTTCAAAAAGCTTGTTTTCTCTCTTTTTCCTTCCCCATTCTCCCACATGATTTAAAGCTTCTTCCACTTCAGCCAGGGAAGGGATAACTGCAAAGTGCTAATGAGAAGTATAGCGCTTTTCTCTGCAAGACCAAGTAAAATTAGGGACATTAAAGATATAGAATAATTTGGGGGGGAAAAAAAAAAGTTGCAGATTTTTTTTCCCTCCAATTGATGAAAAAATAAAGATACATTTTACTCTCTTTAACAATGCATTGGTCACATGCTGCAGACTAAGATGGTCAAAACTTAATGTCTCATTTTGCTTAAGAAGCTCTGAAGAAAGCTACTTTACCACTTAGATAGGATTTCCTTCAGAAAGCGCTCCCCACAGCCAATAAAACAGAAAAGCAATCATTAACCTTGGATTTAATATAGATTTATATATGTAGCTTTGGATGCCCTGGGAGAAACTGTTTATTATTTATCTCTTATTTGTAATAGTGCCACAAGAGTATGAGGAATTTTACAGCTGGATCTGAAGAAATAAAGGGGTGGGATTTTCAAGGGAGAAAGACGAGTCCTACCTCCATCCCCTCCAGTACCATTAACTGAATTTTGCAGCTGAATTTAATGGGAGAAAAAGAAGTTAAAAAACACATAGTATTTATCCCTAACAACACCTTTCTGAAATATTTCCACTCTAAAGAGTCCCTGGCAAGAGTTAGGCCAATAGGAAAACCACTTTCAGAATAAAAATATTTTTCATTAATTGCTGTCACAAGTTTTTGCACTGGGCTTTTTTGTTGTTAAGAATAGTGGTGCAACTAGCGCTTCTATAGATTTAAGAATTATTCTGAATCCTTATGAAAAGAGGACTTGAACAACAACTTAGGAAGAGTGCATTCAGTTACAAAGGACAGATGAGGAGGTGCTATCAGATAAGGCTTAGAATATGACAAAAATAGCAGGTTTTAAGTTGTGCTGCTTTTTGATATTATTACCAAAAAGAGAAACAAGACAGCTTAGGAGAGATGAGCAAAGAAAAAAAAAATTCCCTTTCTTCTCAATTACTCCAATTTCATTCCAGTTCTTGTGACATCATAATTCAGCCAAGTCTCTCCAGTCCCCATTCAAATCTTCAGCTGATGCAGGCTGCGACCATCCCCTGAGGATCTCGCCTATGCACTCTTCCCAGTCTTCCCCTCCGGACAAGATTAGCCTTTCCACATTATTCACAACAGCATGGAGAGAGAGCATGGACTGTGTACGGCTCTACCAGATCAGGATTCCTCACCTGCCTCTTCCGACTACAGCGCTACTTACTATGTCACTAGGCATGACTTTTTACTACGGAACACGCTATCACTTATACTCTACTAGAAGACTGGAAAGGGACATAAAAGCTAACAAAGCAGAACGGTTCTCCCCCCAGCTTATAGTCAGTTTGCAGAGACAGAAGTTCCTGGGGAATCAGACACTATATCCATCCTCACAAATGTAACTATGACAGATCAAGCTATAATTAGATCATGACCTATGTTTGATATTAGAACTCATTAGGTACTAGAATTCATAGAACTGATGTGCCATATGAAATAAAAATAGAGATGATAATTTATATTAGAAAAACAATATTAACCACCTGCAACAATGACTTCTCCACGTGCAAGTGACATACATATTGGCGTAAAAATGCCCAAACAACTTACTTACACTTTTATATATAAAAATACATGAAAGATACCTTTGGGGCCCAGATTCAAACTATTTTTAAAAATTTGCTTGTAAGAGCAGAAAGATTTGAGCCTATCCCTAAATAAAATAGCTACTACATTATTTTCTAATAATTTTGTTCAGCAAAAAAACTTTCCCTTCTTCTAGAGAATCTAATTATTCAGTGACAGCAGTTGGCTGACTTGGGCACAACACAACATGTCAATTTTCAGTTGCTTACACAGTATCACAGAAACTGTTAGAAATTGTTTTGAAATCTGGCATACTTTTCAGTCATCCTAATTCCTCCAAGTGAGCCAAACCTGATTACATTTGGCTCACCCACAAAAGATCTGCAAGATGGGGAAAAGAATGAGTAGGAAAAAGAATCAAAAGGATTTCCTCCCCCTCGCCTTCAGCTATGTCTCACTGTAGCAGCAATCTCCTACAAAACCTGAAAGTGCATGAATTTTAATTTTCTAAACCTAAAATTCTTAAACTTACTTTTTTTTTTTTTAAAAGCTGTTTTGGAATATTGATATTGCATCCACAGGAGGAGATTATACTCTGTCCATGAAGCAGTAAATCCCCTGACAGGGGATAGTTCACAAACACACACTCATTAACTCTCTCTCTCTCAATTTATGTCTGAAGCCACACTTCCCCACACTAATGTATGGGGGGTCCCAGTTACAGCACGAGACTAATCACAACAAAAACATCCTTACCAATTTTACCAGAGAGAGGATATTTTTGGAATAGCCAGCTTTGGAACGTGGTAAATGCGTGATGCAAGTAGGTAAAACATTCCAAGTCTGAATATGAATTCAGATGCTGCAGTGAAATTGCACTGAATTACATCAGATGAGAACCTAGCCCTTTACATGAGAACTCTTCTACTTCTGCAACATATTGCCAGCCCCATCAGTAATGTTCACTACAAGGCTGTCGATTTAAACTCTTCCTTTGATAACAAATTAATTTGATGGCTTTACTTTTGGATTTAACTAGAAGACATTTATGTTTATTACAAAAAACTCTACTTTTCCAGCTGCCAGAAATACAGCTCTAAGTGTATAAGTACAAACCAAAACTCCCGTTTCCAATACAAAAAAAATAAAGCTTACTTATCTTTAAAGCAAGGAAATTTAATTCAGTCTCTACGCTGTAACTATAGGATTTTAAGTTTGGGTTGGTTTTTTGTTTTTTTGTTTTTTTTTTTTTTTTTTTTTTTGTTTTTTTTTTTGTTTTGTTTGTTTGTTTTTTGTTGTTTGTTTTTTTTTTTTTAGGATTCTTTGTTTGATAGACCAATGGAAAAAATGTGAAGGCCATTATTCAAATGTTTGTGGACCCTTTTAGCTAATGGATTCAAATCTATAATTCTGCACTTGTCAACAAGATAATTCTTCAATCATATTAAGACTGCATAACTCTGTTCAGTCCAAATCTTCTAGGACTCCGTTCTGCAAAGCAAATAACATTTCCCCAGGGGCAAAAACCATGTACTCATGATATCTAATTCTCAGGTTCTCTCAGTGTTTTCTTGATTTCTTTTTTGTAGAATAGAGACAGATTTCTTGTAGGTGTGGCCCCATTTACATAAAACTTAGTCCGCTACATACACACACACAAAAATGTTCAAAATAGCATAATTTTAGGGCAATTTTCTGTGTTCTCCAAGATAATACCAAACTTCTTTATACTAGGGTTTCAGGGGAAAATCTGTGCCTTATTGTAAGTAGCTTATAAGGTAAATAATTAAAAAAATTAATTATATTTATGTCTTTCCAGAAACTTGCCTCTCCCTTCCCACATTACATTATTAAATTAAAAGCTGAACTAATCATTAAAGTTTTGCACAAATGAAATTCAAAATTTAAAAATGAACATGATAAAGAAGTTTCATAACTCTGCTTCTGTTTGAATGATAATGACAGCCTGCCAACCTGAAGAAACCATTGGCTGTATTTGAGAGGCCTATGGCATGGCAAGTCTTGCACAAGGTCCATAACCCAACAGGTCCCTTAAATAAGCTTTAGTTTGGACAGATGTTGCAGTTCCCACTTGAATTATAATGCAATTTACAACATGTGTATCAAGAATAATAGACATGTCTTTTAAATAAGATAATAAGCAATAAAAGTTTTAGCAGCAATTTACTTGACTACTTTCATTTTCACCTCTGAAGGGAATGCTGGAAACAATCAGAGAGAATATGCCCATCAACTAAGGAGGTTGAGATAACAGTGCTCATCCCAGACATTTTAAAAAGCATTAACCCACCACAGAAAGTAGCATCTAACCTAGCATTTAAAATTCAACATCAAAAACATCTCCAAACTTTCTGCATTGTCTTTTAACACACCACTTCCGTGGTTCTTGGTACTAGAATTCTTCAGTCAGAGATCAAACTGTGCTGATTAAATCAGGTGTTTCTACTAGAAATATATAGCTATTCTTCAGAATATAACACAAGCAAAGTCATTGTGTGCTTTGCCTTTTTTTATTATTATTTGTGCTGGCATAAAGAACATTCATACTCTATTTACATTACTCACTTAAGGCACTTATTAAAATAAACTCAAAGCCATCAACAAAACCCACAGAATTAAACTGCACATGTGATGTAAACCTGGATTTAGCAAACTATTAGGGCATCACAGTGCAACCCAGGTGTGCAACATAAGCAAATGAATGCTTTTTTTTTTTTTATTTTAAACAGTTGCAAAAAGCAGATCATGAACTGCTGTTGGGCTAAGCAGACCTCACCGATAGCTCGCTGGTTCCAGCACCGCATGGTAATTTTCTAGGTAGATCAAAAAAGTGTAGTCACTATTTCTCTACAGAGCAGCTATATGAAATAAGGCCAAATGACTGCAAGCAGGTGAGTTACCATAAATTAACCCGTTATCACAACTCAATGAGTTACCACTCACCCGCTGAGCCACAGTAACTAGTTGCTGTTGACCATACTTCTGAAGCTGGCTCAAACCAACTTTATAACAACCTTAAAAATACACCAGTCTTTTGAGAATCCTCCAAGGCTTGCAGGATTACTTCTGTGGTGTTTTAGTTAAATGAAAAGCATAGAATACTTCTCCGGCTTCTAGAGGTTGAAGGAGGAATTGGAGATGCAACTGTGCAAGCCTTTTTACACCGGACACAGACCTTTCTTGGCAGACATTTAATAAGGATTCCTGGAGTGGTCCTCAGTCCCTCTGCTCTCCATAGAAGGTTTGAGATATCCCTAATATTCTGAAACTAAAATACATTAGATTTGATGACCCCTTCTTCATTTTCGGCCATGTACTTCAGAATTAGAGGTGGCGGCAGCCCCAATTTTACCTGAAAAATATTAGCATAAGTAGGAAGAGAGGAAAGACAAAAACTCTCCGTAATACAGGTTGATATGTGACTTTGCATAGCACTTTGAATGTTATTAAGTGTTTGAATTTCTTCCTGTGTCTTTTTAGCCTAGATGACTGTCTTTCTCTTTCACTGACAGCCTCTGCAGGACCAAATTGACAGCTCTTTAAAGCAGTCTGACAAAAAGCAGCATTAATTAAGTCATTGCCGGACTGTAATTGTGTTAAGAAGTAAAAATCTAATATGAGAAAAGGTTAGTGAGTCCTCTCTTGTGTCAGATTTTCTACTCTCTATGAATATTAATGTCCTTAATGAAGACAATCTTTGCCTCATCAAGCCGTTGTTCTGCATTCAGGTGCCAAATCCCTGCACCATTGATTTGTTTTTAAAGAACAAATATGTCAGGGGAGAGTGACTGTCCTGTTTCTTATCAACATCATAGAGAATGCTTTTGTATTCCTGGAAAGAGTTTATAGATTTTGTGTGCCATGTACAAGCAGTGTCTGTGATGGCAGAGGAGCAGCAGGGAGGGGAATAATGTCGAGGCGAGGTAAACTAGTTTAAGTAATTTAATAGAAGTGTTACATTTTATCATGTTAGCTTTTTTGTGTGTGCTAGCAATATCCATATATTAACGAGGTTATGATCAGCAGTTTTAATGATAAAATATGAATTATCTCTCCAGAAAGAATCCTGCAGTTTAAGCACTGAAATGAAGAAGCTCGGTGATAAGACGCTGATCATCTCTTGCTGATTACCCCTCCCCTCCTCCTCCTGATCGAGCAGATAATGATGATGGTGCTGATGAATGATGATCCTTTTTAAATAGGCTGAAGGCCCTTAGGAGTCTAACTCTGGTGAGGAACGTTTTGTGCACTTCTGCCTTCCTTGCTCAGCCCCCACGTCTCCCATCACTTCACTCACTACTGTACGCAGAGTTTGTATCAGCTGTGAAATGCTTCTGCATTATTAGTTACTACAGAATTGCCAATACATCGGGTTAGAAATTGTTGCACCTACTCCAACGAATGTATGACAGGCTTCCAATGCCCAGTTAAAGCTCAGCATGCTGCACTGAAAGGCAAAACTATTCTCCTGACAGTGCTGGAAACCAGATCAAGTAAGAATCCTACCGAGGGCATCAGAAGGTACATGAATTTCTATAGAGGGTATTTAAAAGATTCATGCCCCTTCTGAGACTCAAGAGGTAATTAATATTCTATTTTCCAAGCAGAAATCCTTGTAACAGCTCAATTTTAAAGGAAATTCTGGTATTCGTTTTACTACAGAAAAATAATGAAAATCTGAGTAGCATGGTTCTTTTTAAAGAAAATCTCAGCATATGTTACACTGACAGAACAACACGAGAATTTTTCTAGACAAAATTAAACATTTAAAGTTTTTATTTGAGATAGATTATGTCTGCCAGTTAAGATGGATACAATAAACGTTCAGTGATGCGATAGCACCAACAGTTCCAGAGCGATTTCTACAGCAAAAAGGAGTGGAGGAAATTTCTGACCTGACATACTGAGAAGTACAAGCTCACAGCTGAGAAGCCTCTATTAACACAAGACAAAAGCCTCCATTAAAACATCAACAAGAATCACTGCCACCAAATAAGATGCATGAATTTTGTGCACAAGGCAGCGAAGGATCCACCACACCGATTGCAGTGCAGTGCACTCCAGACATGGGACACTGACTCATCCTCTGCCAGTACATCTGATTTCTGACTCCAGAGCAGTATCTCAAGGCAATGCTCTACCTACATGATGGTTTTTTTTTTTCCTTCAGTTGGTCAAGCTAGAGGTGTGCAGCTGGTTACAATAGAACAGGGTGCTTGAAAAAGGTACCAAAATTCAGCTGCAATCGACAAGTCTGAATTGGAGCAAGAGCAGTCGACTTCTGAATGCCAGACTCGTTGTCAAGAAAAGTTCAACATTCTTAAAAGCTGGCTCCAACACAAGACCTGAACTGCATTCTAGCAGCGTTCTCTATGGAGATGAGGGATGCGTTGCTATTTGGCAATAGGTAGCCTTCCCATTTCTCACTGCCTCACTCTACATCTGACCAGGCTTCCAGGCACCAGCACACAAGTTCTTTTAACGTTTTAAGCAACTACAGCTTTTGCAAATGGCCTGCTCTTGCTGCCCCAGTGCCTGCCACATTCTCCCTTCTCCTCTGTTCCCAAAAGTTTTTCTTACAGTTTAAGCCAGTGGTTTTATTTCCTCAGCTGCGAATCAGTTCTTTGTCCTACGTCCCCTGGATACTCTTTCCTCTCCTTAAAACTAACTTCTAATCCATACAATATTACAAGATGTAGGACACAGTAATTCAAACTAATTCAAGAATCATCTTGGAACCATTGTGCAGAGAACAGAAGATAGGAATTCTGAAAATTCAGGTGAAAAATGGATTAGGGGTAGGATCTTCTAGAGAAGCAACAAATTGGGATCTCAAATATTTTTTTATAGAAGGGAGAAAGCACTGACCCTTCAACTTAAGATTTGAAAAGCCATTTATTAATCTAGTATTGTCCCCTGTTCCTTATCACATGATTAAATTTGTTATTCATATACCTAACAAAAGGAGCATCCCCGATTTTTAAAGTACTTATGTGAAATATTAGATATTAATACAAAAACAGACCACATCTGACAGGCTAATGGCACAGCAACCCACTTTAGCATATAAAATCTTCCCATAAGACCCTAAAGAGGATTTTTTCCAAAAAGAGGATTTTTTGCCTTACTGCAAAACTTTTCCTTGATGAAAAAACTCTTAATTACAGCAGTGTTTGGCAGTACAGCACACATGGACATGACAAACATTTGGGGTTTTTTTTTACTTAAAAAAACCCCACCACACCACAGTGTCTGTTCTTAGCCCCCTTGACAAGGGAAAAGAAATTAAATGCCATATTCTTACCTCATTGGGGAAATCAACTTTGCTGTCCTTCTGTGGGTTTAATGTGAATCCGCCACCTGGCTCCACCACTGGTTTAAGCTAGCACACAGCACCAAAGGCAAGTCTCCAGCACTTATTTGATCAAACTATCCCACATCAAATTTGCTAAAAGAGCTTGCAAAGCTGGACATCAACTGAGATGATGGTGAGGTTTGCAGGTGTTTCCAAAGGCAAGAAATACCTGCACTGAGTGCCCCCCAAAGCAGGTGATGCTGCAGCAATGGTGCAGACATGGAGGAGAGTTCAAGAAGGACAAAGGCAGCTTGAAATGCAAGGGAAAAATACTTTCCATGAGTTAGAAGGGGATTGTCTGGAGCTTGATTCAGTAGATGAATTTGTCGAATGCTGCTTTATGGAGAACTGGACAGAGGCTGAATTGTTTGGGCTTTTATTCATTTTATCTCACCTTTCAGACAGGACTGTCACCTCCAGGTAGGACTTCCCTGCTTGGAGAATGCCCTTCTGAGGGCCTTCCTGGAGGTATCCTCACTACTCTGGAATATCTGAAATCATACAAATAATACAAAGCCAGCTTCCCTCAGCCTAAATTCAGATTGGTTCCTATGTAGTGAGAGGAATTACACTAGATTTACACCGTCAGTGACTTATACTGTAACTCAGGATCCAGGTGAGAGAGTCCAGTACTGTAACATAAGATTATGATAACACGTGTGAGCTGTGTTTTTCGTACTCAGATTTCCTTCTCCTCACTTTTTTACTGGCCCATCTCAGCTTATTAACCTAAAAGAATCTTCTCTTGGGACAGCCTTCCCTAATTTAGCAGATGGACAACACAGAGGACGTTTAGAGGAAACCATAGTGATGACCGACAGGTCAGTTTTCAATTCGTTATTAAAATAGTTCATTGTCATTCTAACTTATTGCTACAAACCTCCTTTTTCTGTACTTACTTTTTCTTCCTCCAAGCATAAGTCCCTTCAGAAAGACAGAGGCTGTTGTCTCACTAGGTCCGTAGTCTTTGACCCATACTTCACGCTCATGCCCCTATATTCGATCACTGTCAGACATCCCACTTCCCCCCCCCGCCAGCATAGTTGGAAGGCAGTGTTGCTAAAACACCTGAGCTTATATATAAACACATTATTTAAAATTGTGTGAACATTAAATATAATTACTTTCTGTCAATCAAAACTTACACACAAGTAAAACAGCTTTATTCCAGGCTGTTTCCTCCTTGTCTTAAAATTTCTGGAGGACTCAAAGCAGTAAAAAATAGTCAGTCCAGTACTAATCATCTTTTTCAGGGCATTACCCTACATTTTGGCATTTCTTTACCAAAACGCCAAACATAAGATAGTACACCTCTCTACACTTATCCCATCCACTGCAGATGACAAGGAGAGTACTGACCAAACTTCAAACACTTTTTTTCTCCTCCCTACACAGTGAAATTTATAGCCTAATTTTTCCTGTATTGAGAAACTTTCAAGAACACCTGCCCAACTATGGTTTAAGGGTGTCTGCCCTACTTTCTTTGTTCTGCAAGTGCTAACTCCCCTTTGCACACAGTGTGAGCCATGCACATATCTGATACTTGGTGGTGTATTCTACTGAGTTCCAGCTATAGGCAGTCTGGCAGATTAAGTTCAAGCTTTGTGAACAGAAGAGAGATAATTCAGAGGCTTCTTATTACTTCTGATCTCTGAGCTGTGCAGGGATCACAGCTCTGGGATTGCATCTGTTCTCGAAATTTTCAAAACAAAACCAGCTTCTATGCATAATCTATTTTCTTACTATTATGTAGCAAGACATTCCAGAATCATTTAAAAAAAAAAATCTCCTAGAAGAACACAACAACCATCAGGTGATTAAAATAACCACTGACAAGATGAAATCACAGGATTTTTTCAACATATATTTCCCTGCAAGAACACGTGCACACAAATGGTGGCCTTCAGTTGAGAATTACGAGAGAAACCATACGGCACAGGGACAAGCTTAAATATGGACTTTTTTGCAGATGCAACGCAGTTCATTCTGCAGCTGAACTGAGGTAGGAGGTGGATTTGCACATACCAATCTAACTGTGACCTTGAGAGATCACTAAGAGACTAACATTCACAATTCCCTTCCCCACCAGCAAAGCTCAAACATCCACTTATCAATGTATGAGCTTTATAATTTATTTTCTGAGTATGCAATCTGCTACAATGCCAGAGGTATTTCCCTGGATTTTTTTTTATATTTTTAAGGGTGACGCACTTGTATGAGAGCTTTGTACCCTGAACACATGGGACTGGGTGCCCTTAGTCCAACTCCTGTATCTGTATAGGAAACTGTAAGCTTCTTCCTTTCCAGCACGTAAGCATGCTTCGTATCTGTCCCAGAGAGACTACTTCTACAGGTAAAAGGATATAGTAGCAATTCCAACTATTAATAGGGTTCGAGACACGAGATGAAAGAAATTAAGAGGTGTATAAATGAACCTTGCTATAACACTGACCTAGCTCCTTCTCTCCAATTAATTTAATTGAGAGTTTTGGTTTACTTAGCACTTTTCATCCATAGATCTAAAAGCACTTTATAAAGAAATGTAAATGTCAATATCCTCATTTTACAGATGAGGATAAAAGGGCACAGAGAACTTATATGAATCACCCCAGGTCAGCAAGAAGGTGGCAAAACCAGGAATAGAAACCAGTCTGCTTACTCTGTCTGCTGTGCCCCCATCCATCAGTGGCTGTGAATTCCAGGGCATTTAACAAAGAGCCGTGGAAAATCCTCTACAAAACTCAGAGTTACCCCTTTTACATATGGAGGTGCAAGCATCCCATCTGTAGAAGTCTTCAATCTTAAACTAAACTTTAGAAAAAAAGAACCGTGTGAAATGCCAGAGTTTGAATTTAAAAAAATGAAAAAACATTTTATCCAGCAAAATATTATGGCAAAAATATATTTCACAATTTTTCCATTCCAGAAAAAGTTGTTTTACCACATGCACATAGAATTATTGTTCAGGCAGCGCAACCAGCTACACCCAGGGTGGAGCTATTCAAAGAAACCTGATTTTGTCTAGCAGATATTCTCAGTTTTAATTTATTTTCTCCCATGGCAAAAACATTAGGTTTTGACCAAGTAGGGAGAAAGGCTAGAAAGTCTTCTGAAACATGGGGTCAACAACCAACGGGGTTGTTAAATCTCGGAGCATCCACGTGTCTGGTTGGTGTTTATAGGAGCTGCTGAACCACCCTATTTCAGGAGTTAGCACTTCTGTGTTGTTTTGTACAGAATATATTGGGGTACTTCTGGACTATTTGAGGTTCAGTTAAAATACTTTACAAAGTTTCTCCATGCTCTGCTTTATACTGCCAAGCAATGACAACCAATGATTTTCAAAAATCTTGATAGGCTGTTTTAGCAACAAAGATAAATAAAGGCTAATACGATATAAAACAGAGCTTAATCTATCATACTGAGAGTCTCAGCCCCAGGATAAAGTGAATCTAAATTGATTCATCTGCAAACCCACAGCTGAGGGGCCAGTTTACAGAGAACTCGTGTTACTCCTGCAATAGCAAGCTGCATTTGATCGCATTCCCGTGCAGATTCATGGGCTGAACCATCAACAACAGCTACGTTGTTAAGTCAAAGTCTGCATATCCCATTGCTGCCTTCCACGTTGAGATTTCATCTGAAAGACTAGCGACATTAAGGATATTTGAGACATTCAGTCAGTATTTTATGTCACCCAAGGCTGGAGGAAAGCAGCAAGAGAAATTGAGATCTGGAGAAACAATCACTTCTTTATATAAATACAGCACCACAATTGGAAAGCGAGCCGGACTTTCTGATACTAACAACATTCGCATACCATTTACTTCGGAAAGACTCACTTTCCAACTGTGAGCACGACAGAGGTTGTTTTCCTAATCAGAGGCTTATGGCAATTTCCTTATGCATCTTCCCTGAAAGAGAAAGCTTGATGACCAGTTACCCTCAAGCATTTGGCTTTTGAATCTGAAGCGTTGAAGAGCAGATTTTGCCATTCTTTTGCTGTGCACTCTGTGAATAATACCTCTGTGGTATTTCAAGACTTCAGTGTAGTGCATGACTCATGAATTCTGTAGTAAATAGGCCAGACTTGCAGCTCCAGGTATTTTTAACCTCCTAAGCAGAAAAAGGGAATATTTAGGATAAGAAACAAACATGAATTTAACAATAAAAATAGAAAGACCACTTGGTATACAGCACTTGGGTAACCCTCTGGGACAGAACTATACAGATTACCATATGTTCTTTTCCAAGCAATATAAAAAACCCAAAGAAAAAATATGCTTTATGAAATTCTTTACAGTACGATAGCACTGATGCAAAGCTGTAGCTAAAATAAATATGATACCTTCCTTGTGGTACTCTAAGGCACTGGTGACCTATCAATTTCTCAATCTGAGCAAAAGAGAGCTAAAAGATGTCAGGCCTTTCCCAGCAGAATGGTTGATATACAGCAAACAGCTACAGCTCTGTCCCTGATTATTAGTTGTGACTAATATAAAGTAAGCAGATGCTGAGAACGCCTGGGGCTAGCTTTGAAGCTGGGAGGTCTCATCTTACCCTCCTTCTAGTATATATGCTGGATAGGACGACTACCACCTGCAAGAGGGTGATCTGGTGGTTAGAGGTGGTGCTCACCATGCTCTTATTTTTCTGTGTGGATGTGCTATGCAGCAAGTAAACCAATCCATCTCCGTGATTCCTCTGCATCCCCTCCATAGCGGGACCTCCGGCAAGACCAGAGTTGGAGCTGAAGCAAGCAAAACCCCATAAAAAGCCTGGAGAGCAAAGGCTCACGACCTCACGACCTTGAGCAGAGAGCTGCAAATCAGGCCAGAGCTCGAAGGGGATGAAGAGGCTCTAAGGTGGCAAACTCCTCAGGGGCATGCGGGACTGGCTTTCACATTGGATGTTTTCACTTGTACTTTCAAGCTGATATTTTCAGATGTCTATCAGATTCAAGTGCTTAACTCCCATTGAATTTGCTAGGTTTTGGGCAACTAACTCCCTCAGGCTCTTTCAAAAATCCCATCCATAGTCATTTTCCTGTCCTTGTTCTCACTAATTAGCACGATGCTCCTGCGTGTGACTTTACAACACTGCAGAGGATTCGCCTGGCTATGAGTGGGGGGTGAGGGGAGCTTTCTTATTGAAATTTGATTCAAAAGAAGGAAAAAGAAAAACATTTTATTCACATTAGGTTTTGTAAAACCATTTAGTGTTATGAAAAGCCTAATATTTAAGCCTAAACTAAGTAGACAGTGATCCTTTAAGTCCCTGTCTTCCAGTACATTTCACCATTCTATTCTTTCAGGGAAAGTTAGGTTTGTTATTCTTTCACCTTCCAGAGTCCTTGATGGGTTATTTCTAGAAAATATTTAAATCTGTAAAGTATTTTTGTCGGCAAAGATGTCTATAGAAATTTCCTCAAACTCGAGTATGTATTTACCCACTTCTTAGAAATTCTTCTTCCATTTTCTATTAATATTATTTCACTGGGATCAGTCTCTGTTGAGAAATTTAGTTTAAGCTGCCTAGCAGTCTTAAAAGAGGAAGATCTATTAATTTAATCATTTATATGAATCATGTCTAAATGATCTCAGCAGAGAAAATGTGTTAGCCATTTAAATCCCATCATTACATATTATATAATAATTACCACTAATTCTAGTTTGGATGGGCCACAATATTGCTTTACATACCTAATATATTCAGAACATCTACCTTACCAAGCTCAGTCTTTTTGTGACCTTTGAGTTTATGCTTGTCTCTTGATTATGAACATAGGACAGGCTTTCCAAGAAATTACGTATGCAAAACACATGTACAGTACCACATCTATTTGGCATGCATAACTACCACTTTTTTTTTTATTTAATATCTCAAGTTCTTTTTGTCTCTGGAAGATATCGAGCATGCTATTGATAGCGTTGTAACCAAAATAATATTTATTTGTTAAGTGTTCCTGGTATACTCAGTGCTGTACATGACACTAATTCACACTCTGTATCAAGCTGAGCTTACAGCATAAGATGGGGTTATTCACAGGAAACTACAGGGTGTAACTTCCACCGAATTTCCAAATCCCTTATCCTGAAAGGGCTGCTTAAACATTGCATGTGCAAGCAGACAACTATACACATATGAACTGTATGTACATTTTTGTCTACAGCCCAGACTGACAGAATTTTCATGGATTTTTTTCAATTAAAAAAGGGAAAATATTAATTAGCCATAAGACACCTCTGCACAGGTCTGAGCATAGGTTTCACCACATACTATTACAGAGCACTCATGCATGCAAGGTCCAGGGAGGGAATAAAAACTATACAGCAATGAATGAACAAGCTACCAAGTTGTTTCTCTCTTGGGCAAGCTTAGTAAAAGCCACCGACATACAATTCCTCGCTGGGAGCCAATCCATTTCCACATGAACACAGCAGCCCAGCATTACCCAGTAAGCCAAAAATGGGTCCAAACACTTTCCACCCATCACTGATGTGAGACGGTGCTGCTGGCAGCCTGCTGAACCAGATGCTCGCCTCCAGAGTCAGAGCTCCGCGCCTTGGGCCACAAACGGTGCTTCCAGGGAGTCATTTGCAGAAGAAACACATGTTTCTGTATGCTTGCTGGGACCCATTACTCCAGTAGTGCTGAGATGTGGGTATCTGGCTTTGCCCTTAAGAAAGGCTGAACTGTGTCTCTGCCATGCCAGAACACCACAAATAGCTCCATCCAGTGTGGACACTGTTTAATTTTTTTTTTTTTTTTTAACTGTTATTATTATTACTATTCTTTATTTTTTTTCACCAGCTCTTCATGAATGCATCTGCCAGCAACCTTTCCTCTACTCTATCAAAATTGCAACACAAGATACACCCCTGATTAATTACAGAAGAGTGAAACTTCCAACTCTTGTATCCCAAGGGTCAAATTTATCCCTGGTGTAAGCCAGGACTCAGCAGCAAGACAAATTTGCCCCTAGGTGACTTTTTTCCCCCCCAACTAACTCATTACACTGTCCCTTCTATAGCTGATGAATTGAGCCCCTTGTGTTCTGTTTGTAACCATAATTAGTATTCATTTTGCAAGCTTAAAGTTCACCCTTGATACAGGACTGAGCCTAATGTTAATCACTGCGGTGTCTTACCGCCTTTGACTCTGATCTGTCAGGTTTGCATTACTTGTCCCATACCTAATTTTTTGCCCTTACCAGCCAACTAGCACCTCGACATCACACTGTGTCAGAATTAGAAACTTTTGACAGATCTGTAATCATCTAGTTCTCATCAGCTCTATGCATGTTAGTCACTTCATTTCCACATTCTAACAGTTAATATGCCTTAATTTCTCTCACTTTGTGAATATTTAATTCCTCCCTTTTCAACATCATTTTTAGGTTGTGTGAATCATTTTCAAAGCCTTTGCTATTCTCCCTCCACTATCATCTGCATATTTTATGAAATGGCACAGTTGAATCTCTGAGGGCTCTTGATAAAAATGAAACTGGCAGGCTGCTCATTAGTTGTTTACCTGGAGCTGTGTGAATCCCCTAGAATGGCGGATTCCCATTTGGATTTGAATTAGGATATTCTGACACATAAGAATTGAAAACCTTTCCAAGCTAAGTGTGATTCCTTCTTCCCCCTTCTACCCCAATTAATAGCTCTTCTAGGAAGTTTGCATTCTTTTGACCAATCTGCTGGTAGTACAGGACCACGTACACCAACATCTGAAACAACTGGATTGTTAAAAGGTGAGAGACAGAGGCTGTAGCCAATTAGCAACTCTAATGAGGGGAAAAAGCATCCGATCAAGAATGCACAGAGGGCAGCATGACTAAAATGTGAACTTTTCAGGCTTCCACAGTCAAATCAAGTTGCTGGGAGTAGGGCTGTGGTTTATTTAAGCATGTATTTTAATGGGCAAGCAGTCAAAAAATTACAGTCAGTGGAAATTCTGTGAGTAAAGTTTAAAAAAATTAGTACTTTACAGTGACCATACCTGGCCAGTCTTGTACGGCTGTTACACAGGAAGAGGAGTTTTCATTATTTCCTTGATCTTATTTATGCAATAAGGCACTTTCATGTCCCACCACTGACATAAACTTAGGAGCCACACTCCACAATTCATGAGTTATGAGACAGAAAAGAGGACACCCTTCTGTTTACCAGAAAATCATGGATTATCGATGGAAGAATTCAGTGGATTATCCATTCCATCCCTGATGCAGAGTGGTTTTTTCCCTACTGCATCTGGACTTCTCTCATTCGGAAGCTGCTTGCATATCTCTGTGCAGATCTCCATATCACGTTACAATAAACCACATCTCTACTTTCCAATAGTTTTAGTTTCTACCATCCATAAGTTTACATTTAGCTTGATTTATTTTTATGCTGATATCACATTCTTATTTTCATAGATTTTACTTAAAAGCAGTAATGCTATCTCTGTATGCACTAAATTTTTCATTAATTATTTGGCCTCTGCTTACTTCATAAGTAAATAGGGAATTGGGGCCATTATAAATAAGGGTAGAAGAATCTTTCCAGCTGTTGAAGTTGCATCTGCATTGGTACTTTGGTCATACAGGTGTTTTGGCAAAAGAAAAAGCAAAAATGAGAAATAGAAGGCACTTGGTTTTAATAGGAACCATCTTTCTGTTTTATCCTCATGTCCCACCTAATACGTCTTAGCCTTAACAAATCTCTTAAAGCTTTGTACACTAAAAATATAAATAACCAACAGCAGAGTTCATAATTGAAATTCCACAGAGTTTCTGACCATCTGATGTTACATATTTTATTCCCTGAAAACAAACAGCCAAGAGCAATCAGGAGCTCACTTCTCCAGTCCCTAAAACTCTACCTCCTTAGTACCAGTTGAGATGATAGGTGAGAACCAATTTAACCGGCATTTCATCTTGTTCGACGCTAGCCCTCAATCTGATCATGTGGCTCATACAATTTGTTGTATTTGTTAAAATCCCAGCTTTAAGAAGCCCCTGAATATTTAAACATCTAGTAATGAAAACTGATATTTTTTATATAGCCTTGGCTAGAGTGAGGGTGGATTTAAGCATGCTTTGTTTATTGTAAAGATTCAGAAATTGGATATAAATATTAAAAATAATTTTCTACAGTCTCATAAAGCTTGGTGGCCTGTATGGCTGGGTTTTTAATTCTTGACAGTATTGCATTCTTTTGATTTGTTATATACGCTTCAGATCTATTACTTTTTAATTGGACATGAACATGCCTATGAACAGAACTTAGTCTCCAAGGGTTTGCATAAAATTAGCCAAGACGTGGGGAAAATGGAGCTGTCACTACAACTCAAAACTATCAGATATTGCAAGTAGTTAAAAATAACAATAGCCATAAAGACACTCATGCAACATCACATAACTAAACACAGTAAACAGCAGGTTTGGTAGAGTGACATTTTAACTCAATTTTCAAAGATTCTTTCCCTACCCCCACAACAAGTTAAGTATCTAACATTTATCACTTTCTGCATTTTAATATTTTTCTATCTTATTAAATATTGCTTGGATTCAGAAATACTTTTATCCTACCGACTAGAAGCATACATATCATTTAGGTGTATGCGCATCATTCATTCCTGGTGATGTCAGCCTTTCAAAAATCTGAAAGATCTCAACCTACAATGAGATTATGTTTTAAAAATGTGTTCTCACTTACAATTGCACACAAAAGAATTACAGCAACTATTTTGTTAGCTGCTAGTGTGAGTTAAATTAACTTGTGACTTTGGTATTGCAATACTAACCAGTGCAGTTACCTTAACCCAAGGAACAAGAACGAACTCACTTCTAGGGAAGTGTTGATACATGTGAAGACACACTTTCTAAAAATTGTTCTCTGTTTGACGAAGACAATTGTCATCTCTCTTACTACTCTACCACTGCACATCCTAGGCAAAGGAAAGGACTTCTTTGGGAAATGGCAATTTAAAGCAACAGTTCAATTGCACATTGAGCCCTTGATCTGTTCTGGCTCTTGATGGAAGTCATCTGCATCAACGGTATGCTGCTTATCTGTGCTGACCAGAACACCGCATGGAGCAAACAGATCTCTACCAACCCAAAGCCAAATAAGAAAAAACACTGGGTTTTTTCTTAGAATTGGGTATTCCTCTGCATGGTGACTGTATTATAAAAGGTAGTGCTCACAGGGAAGTGCAAAGGACAACACAGTTACTCTAACAGAGAAACAGAACACAACAGGGGCTGCGCATGACATTGCGGGTGGGGTGGTGTAAGAATATATTACTCTGGGAATGAGGACAGGTCAAGCGACTGGAAACACAGGGAACACCAAGCCATTTGATGCAAGCAACTTGCCCAGAAAGGCAACCTGTCTGTAGAGATACTGCTCGTTTCTGATGTAGTTGTCCACTTTTTCTAAGATTCTTTTCAAAAGAAAAGCTTTCCAGTTTGGCTTGGTACAATACAGAGTCATGGTTTATGCTTCTCTACTCTCCCTGCCCCTCCTCCCGCATGTTAAACAGACCAGAGACCTGACATTTTATGTTGTTTGTTTGAAATGATAAACTTAATCATGAGTGAAATGTTAGGAAGTGACAGCGCTGGCCACAGTAAGGTCATTTCTCGTTCCAGCCAAGTACAATACAGCTTTCCCCTTAATTGCATTGCCAGTCCTTGCCACAGGAGGACCCAGGCATTTGCAAGTGGGGAACTGAATCTGTCTTTGTGATAATTAAACCATGGACCTCTGTAAAGACTGCCAAATCTGCCATATGGTAGTTTTATGACCTAGACTGCTGTTATCTCTTGAGAAAGCTAACATCCTAATCTCATTTTAGTTATCTGTGATCAGAACCCATATTTCTAGAGGGCAAAATGCAGGAGTACTGCTTGTCGCAGAGCATCCTAGAGCAATGAAGTTTTTTTCAGTGGTTAACATTAATAAAATGGAGAGCACTCGTTATTGACATACTGGAATTAAAACAGAAATCAAGGAGCTAAAACCAAATAACCCATGGGTTACCTGCACAGAGATTGTAACATCTCACAATGAAAAATTCCCGGGACCAGACTCAGGCTAGATGAGCACTCTAACGAGTAATTAAAACATTCATTGCAGGAAGGTTGTGAAAAGGCCACCAAATTTTTGCAATGCAAACACATTCTTTTCAAACACAAACACAAGAGGCTAGTGCCTTTGGAAGTCTGATATCATTTATCGCAGCCACGCTGCTTTAAGAGCATCCTTGTGAGCTGTCTGAGAGCTGGGCAAATATTTTACAGGAAGAGAAAGCCAGAATAAGATGCCTGGTACAAAGAATGAACAGATCAGAACTGGTGCTGGATAATGCTTTATGCCTGGCCCTTCTAATATTTCTATTATTTCAATAAGTTAACACTAGTTTGTCTTCAAGCCTGCAACACATCCATCTGAGCACTTGCACTGTCCTTCAGAAACACATTGCCCTTTAGAACTGAAGTACAAACGCTTACCAGCTGTGGTCACCTTCTTACATATCTTTTGGGGCTGGATCATTTCATAACCAAGAGAATGCATCTGTTCCTTTCAGCAAGGTTATGTCTTCAAAAGTGCACTGAAAGCATAAGAAACAGGTGGCATATTTTTCATCTCACTGGTAGCAAGCAAACACACAGGCTATATTCTTTGCTGGCTAAAAGAGCCTTAAATAGAGGTATCTTTAGTACTTGAAATTGCTATTTAGAGACTATGCTTGTTAGATGTTTTGGGATGGGATATTTCTTCGCAAAGGCAGACCTAAATGGCTACTCAGGTCTACACTAAGTTCCCCAGACCGATGACCTTCATTGCATCTATCTGTTAGACAGACACCCTTATCGAGAAATTACATAGGTCTGTTTTTACAGAAATATTCTGGTTATATGATCTAGATAATGTAGCCTGCTATAAATCACCCTGGTTGTCCCTTGATATTTTGAAAACTGATGAGACTGCTGATTCTTGCTTCTTACTTTGTATGCAAATGATGAATTATAGATGGGAAATAGGAAAAAGAAGGTTTTACTCATTTGCTGGATTGAAACAGACTGGATTAGTGAGCGAGCAGTAGTACCCTTGGACTATTTATTGTGACATTGCTTAGAAAAATTCAAACCCCAAAGCCTTCAAATCACTGGGGACATTGTTAGCCTTCTGCAGGAATTATTAAAATGTACAGAAATGTATGAGCATCACTTTATAATAATTAATCAGGGCTGTTGATTAATAAAGCTCATTTTTTAGTCCCGATGATTCAGGGTATTATCCAAAGGACAGTGTCCTTGTCATATTGATTAAGAAACCAGACTTTGCCATGGAAGAAAGTGTAAGAACAGTCGTGCTTCTTCCTTTCCCCCTCCCCCCATATAAAATAAATATTGAATGAGAATATTAACTCGTTAACCTTGACAACAATTTGTAATTTTCATAAGGAGGAAAACTCGCATATTCAGCAAATAAATTGCTGCAGGGATTTCAGGGAAACAAATTGGAGAGAATGAAGAATGCTACCATATGAATTCTGTCGGTTTTATGGGCTGCGATGATAAATTTGTTTGGTTATGTCCCTCAATTAAGGCCACAAATACTGTAAAGCGTCAGAAGCAAGTTAACTGGTGGAGCTGGTACAGAGAAGCCTGGGTGACAATCTAAGGTCATTCAGGAAGTTAAGTTTTCTTTCTGCTTTTAGATCTAGCTCAGATCTGGAGCAAACATCTTAACCGAGTTACAGAGTGCGTCCCCTGTACAGCGTATTAATCCCCTTAAAGCCTTTGTTAAAAGATAACTCCATTTATTAGGTATTGCACAAGAAAATCTTTATGTGGAATTAACAGCACCAGTCACAGGTTCTACAGGGTTATCTAATGATTTCGAACTCAGTTTAACCAGGAATGCAGGTAAAATAAGTGATTTGTAAGATGTTTACCTCTGCAGTTGGTGAGCGCTATTTTTTAATCCCCTATAAAAAAATTAAGCTTTGAAACTCGAGCTGGATTGCTGTTTTAATGATTACAGGAAAAATGGACACTCTTTGCTCCTTCATGTACTTCCAGCTGTAAAAACTGTATTTGTTCAGATCACTGACTACATCAGCAAGCCAGCAAAATGCATTTAAGCACGTGCATAGTTTTAAGCTTGTTTTGCCTCAACTGACATCAAGTAACACTACGCACGCCTAAAATTAAGCATACGCTTAACTGCTTTGTTGGATTACAGCCTAAATTATCTATTAATCCAATTGCATGGTTTCCTCTGATCACTGTCGTCTTGAAATTCCTTCTGTACAATAGATTTAATATAAATGCATTATGTTTGTCAGGCATGCCACCAGATTTGCATGCTGTCCTTGTCTGCTCGGGCATATTATCATCCATAGGAGAATATTAAAGATTTAATGTGATTTTTAAAAATTTAATTTTAGCGACTTTTTGAAAGATATGAATGAACTGTATCTTGTTTGGGAGAGTAATAGGAAAAATTAAATACAAGTGTTGAATACTTTGAAGGTCCAGACAGGGAACACAAGGCAAATGAGAAAATGCACACGGAAACTACCAGCCTCAGAGAAGAAAGGCACGGCAACACACACGGTATTTGGTATGCCACTAGTTACTTTTACAGCAACAATAACTGGTGTCTGATTATCTTCTGATTTTACCATACTCATTCTGCAAGGACTCCAGGATAGGAAACACCATCTCCCTATCTTATGTGTAGGAAGCTCAGGCATAGAGAAACCGGCTGCCAGGCTATTACAGGCGCATAAGTAAATTCCCATGCATTTCAACACATGAATGCATATGAGGTGCCCTGGTATTTCAGTGAAGGGGACCACTGAAATCACAGCATATTTGCTGCTATTTTGTCTTTCCAACGTGCATTTTTCGATGGTTGTTTTTCCTTGGTGTCCTCCTGCATTTTAATGATACTAAGAGTAATTTTAAGTACACTTCAAAAAAAAAAAAAAAAGCTTCACAAACGCAGCCTTAAGGAATTTGTCCCCGATCTCACATGACCTTGCAAAGGAACTGGTCTAAGTCCTATGCACTATGGCACCCTCCTGCTTGCACCTGGCCAGCCCTGATCCGTCCAGGTGAAATCCTGGCCATCTTGCAGCAATGGTGGTAGTTTGACCGCTCACAGCAACCGGAGCAAGTTTTCAGCCCTACGCAGCCACACATGCTGTGCTGCTTTAGCTGAAGCGCGGAACAAAAATTTGTGTAACCCTGATAAGATGTTATTAATACGAAGCGATGGGGTACATGCTCAGAGATGCAGTTATTCACTCATGATGCACTATAGAGGGTAATAGCAATAATGACTTTTTGCTAAGCCTTTTTTTGTCCTCAAAGTGCTAAAAGCAAAAATAAATAAATAAAAAGAAGAAAATCCCTGCATTTTTATTACTGGTGGCACTGGAATATAATCAGGCAGTACCTGCAGGATAAATCAAAAGATTAAATTAAGTTGGGATTTGAATCCCCACTAAACAAAGAATCAAACAGAGATTATGTTTTTCTGGACTCTAGTCTCCGAATAGCTTTCAAGGGCCTCCCTTACAAACATAATATCATTATTTGCTTTGACCACTGGTACGTTAAAGAAAATACGGGAAAGGGGGTGGAAGGGGGAGTAGTCAGGCAAGCAACAATATGGAGAGCAGTATGGGGCATGCTAATTTTTATTCATTGCCTGGCCTCCTGCCTGCTTCTCCTGAGCCTATTCAAGTCCTAGCCTTGGGTTCTGACTCTTGACCGATATCTGTCAGCATGTTCTGTATCCTGCCTTCTGCTGCTACTTTTGTTCAGCCTGATATTTTACCTTGCTTTTTGCAGGAGACTGATACCTGCTGTCCCTCCACCCACACTGCCATCTCACAAAGCTATTTATTCCTTCTCCACAAAAGCACAATCACCAAGCCCCACCACCTTTGGAGAGAGGTCATTCAAATACAAGCAAGATTAATCTTAATCACAGAATAATATTATATTTAGAGGCATGAGAATCACTGCACTGGCTCTGACCCATGGGCTGTACAGTCCTGAATTCCTTCCCTGCCCGCAACCGAAGAAAGGTGAAAAACACCAAAACTTACAAATAATTTATGCCACCCTGCCCACAAGATGTCACCCTGAATTTTAACAAAGGTAGATTTATCCTTAAATATGCTCTCTCTCCTTCTTCCCATATTCTGTTCATTAGAATCAACTACATTAACTCTCAGGTATTCTTAATTTACACACAATCACAAAAATCCTGTTTGAATCTTGCTGCTGCTGCTGACCTCCATTCCATCATATTGGCAACATATTCCACCATGAAATTATGGCCTCTATTTCTTCTTATTTTTCATAGCGCAGGATAAATATTTTCAGATCAGTCTGCACAGCCCAATCCAGCGCGACCAAAGTCTTTTATAGTGATTTTCATCTCTCGAAGTTTGAGAAAGAGTATGTGGGAGATTCTTTAATGCAGAGCCTTAAAGTACGTTATCTGATAGCAGCAGCCTCAGATTTCAAGTATTTCACAGCTTTTGGACGGTAAAAACTCCCAGCATGAAAAAAAGGAATGAGAAGTATCTCTAAACCTTCTTGAGAGTGGAAGTGACAACAGGCTTACAAGAGTGCATTTGCCAAATCTTTAGCCTTGGAAAATGATGTATTTGAATTTCCAAGGTTCAGTATGTACTGTTATTTTAAAAACTGATTCAGTTTGTTTAGACCCCGGAGCTGCAACTCCATCTTGAGAATATGCCGATATGTACACAAAGCTTTGCTGCTCTTTTCATCAAGAAAGAAAACTGTTTCTGCCAGATTTTTTGCACCCGTTTTACATATTCCCTCAGCTCCGTCTCTGCGCAGAGACCACAGAGCTGGTTGTGGGAAGGGAGCGTGTCAATGACCCATTAGAAACCTGACATGACATTTATGTGCACGTTTACCAGGGTTGCTCTCACAAGCACAATAATTACACACACAAATGAGGTTTGAAATTGCCCTTTTATGAAAATTCAAACCTTGATATTTAACTATTTAATAAGAACCTATCTTGCATCTGATTTGCAAATCAGATGTTTGTGTTAAAGGCTGGATTTTTCAGAGGAGGAGGTCTGACACTGGTATGCATTTTCTGTGTCTATTTTGCGCGCTCATTTATGGAGCATGCATATATGAATTTGCCTTTTTTTTTGGGTGAAAATATTTGTTTCATCTCTTTACGTGCAAGTGCTTGCATATGACTGCCAGATAACTGATAACTGGACACACAAAACAGGCAGAGGTGCACATATAAACCTGAATTTCAGAACTTTCTAGACACCTTAAAAGCACATCTCCCGTATTTATCAGTGGGTGATTATAAACACCTTTGCACCAGAACACTGCACCACGCTGTAACGGGCCCCTGTCAAAGCAGTCCCAGCCTACTGCTACACATACAGGGATTCTTTAAAAACACTCAATAGAATTTTACCAACATTATGTAGTACATTGAACCCATATACTCTATGAAGTATTTTATTTTTTAAGTATGTTATTTTATGGTTAACTGAAAACATCAGGACCGCTTTTCAAGGGAAGTTTCTTCCTGGTTTTATGGGAACAGAGTTAAGCACTTACTACCTTGGAATTTTTACCTATAGATTATTTTCCTACTTGCTGCTTTTTCTCTAATTTGAGACAGCTGCTACTTTGGAGATTCTGACATAAGTTGTGTCAGATTTGAGAAAAGAAGATAAGGAAATTTCTCTTCCTAATCTTTATACTACATCAACAACGCTCAGCAGCTCTACGTCAGCTTGCAACTGGAGATCTCCAAATACTTCATAAGGCACTAAGTCGCAAAATACCATATATCAGGCAGTTAATCACTGTACCTACTGTACCAGTGGGAAAATAGAAGCACAGAGCGTTCAAATGATTTGCCCAGAGCCACATGTCAAGTTTGTGGCAGAGCCTGGAAGTAGTACTGAGATCACCTGGCTCTCAGTCTTGAGCTTTAATAGCAAGACCATCTGTGCTCCTAGACACCGTGACAATACAAATACTTAATTCTGCTGAAGAGTTTTAATGAGCTATACATGCATACAAATGTACGTCCAGACCAACTGAATGTGTCGTACCTGTTGCACCACCATGCCCTGGGAGGGGACGCAAGTCTAGTAGGCAACCACTTGCTATTGACAAAAGAAGGCAGCACTGGCCCCAAGAACTAGGGTTTTTAGAAAAAAATTAAAAAGCCCCGTCTCCCACTCTCAGCCAGCCTACCCTTCCTTATTTTTCTCTGAGCATCAGGAGGGGGAAGCAGGGTGCTCAACCAAACTTCCTAAAGAGAGGGTATTTGTGGAGCAGTTGTACTAAAGACTACTCCTATGGAAGACTAAACCATTGAAGCAGAAACATTTTTGTCTCAACATCTACTACAAAAACACCTTTGAAATTTCTGCTCTTAGAAAGTATTCTAATCTGATATCCAGTAGCAGATTTTGTTCACGCCAAGTACACTGCTGCTATGAAAACTCAGTGGTTACCCTAACATTACTTCAGACTCCAAGTAAAAATAAAGCCTGGGGAAACACTGCAAAGAGGACGACATCATCTAAACCAAAACTAGATTTTTTTTTAGTAGGAAAAGAAATAGTTTATTGCTATTACATTTTTACCAATTTGCAGTTATCGTGGAAGAAGATGCAAGAAGCACTAAGGGATTAACAAAGTTTTCTCACTGGAAGCCATAACTTTTCAAGAGTTTTTTCCAGTAAATTTCCTTAAATATCCAGGCTAAGTTTCACTCTACTAATTCACTCCACCAAACCCTGTAAAATATTTTGATCAGTTTTGTAGGGCAATACACCGTAAATGCACATACTTTGAATGACTACTTTTATGAATAAACTAGAACATCTTGCATGGCAGGATCTCAAGATCCACGCAGATCACATTTCAGAGGCAGGCACTAATTTGTTTCAGCCACCACCCATCTTTGATAATTAAATTTTTCTTTCAGAAAACTTTGCATCCAAGTAGCAATTGGTCAAGACATCAGGAGGCCTGAAATAAACAAACAAACAAAAATTTTTCAAACTGTGAAACATAGTCAGCATGAGCAAAATTCTCACTGCTCATCTCCAGAAATTCAAAGGAAGGCCCAATTTTCATAGGAAGTTACTTGAAAGGGCAGCTGTATTGTATCCTGATTCTATCACTAGCGCTGATTTTAGTAAATGTCACTTATCTCAAAAAGAAAGTTTGCATACTCAAACCCATTTTCCTCCCACCTTTTCTTCCCTGAGCTGCCGTTACACTCAGTTCTCCTATGGATTTTGTTAATAGTTATAAACAGTGGTTACACATAGTCACCCAATAACCACAAATTGACCAACCCGAGTCGATACATTTTCTCTGCAGAGGCTTCCCTGTCTGCACAGTTTACAGAAATGCACAGGTCAATTTTAAAAATAGAGAGAGGATATAATGTTTAATGTCAGTAACCAGCTTTAGGATTTTATAGCCTGACTATAATCACACAGAGTAAATTTTTGAAGACTTAACAAGGAAAAAAATGCCAAAGTGAACTTGAAGGCTGTAATTAGTCATTGCTATTAGTGTGTTACAGTGTTTTTAAATAATCTGGAATGTTAGGCAACTGGTCAAGTGTATCACGGGAAAGTCCCCTTCCGAAGCATAGATTATTTTAGTCTTGACTGTCTGCCTTATCCCATGGGCAAGAACTGAGATTCAAAGGGATGCAGCGACCCCAGCTGTGATCATCAACAAGCTTGTGGAAGGGGGAATTTGCCTCCACAGCACAACCCCATAGGGGGGTACAGGCTGTATGGAAGCACAGACCAGCACTACCGTGGAGGGGACAAGAGGTTCCTTACCATGGCCTTGGCAGCGCTGCCCCCCTTGGTTTTGAACTCATATGGAAAGCCCCCCAGAACAGCAAGCCCCTCGGCTCTCCCAGCACATCTTTAGACTGACTCTTTCTAGGAGGTGGGCACATGGTACCTTATCTTTCATTCAAAACCAAGTAAATGACTCCTTCTGCAAATTGCCTTGTTAGCTAATTTGCATGCCTACCCAAAACAGGTGCTCACCATGTACAAGGCATAGCCAAGCGCATGTTTCACTTGTCCAAGCTTGTCCTTTGTTTCTGTTCTGTGTTTTTATCAGCGACAAGTGAGCGCACGTGCAGCAGCAAGCTGCTTCACCTCACCTGACTACTGCACACCAAGCACCATTTGGTCCCAGCAAGGAAAATTAAACCACTGCCTGCGGTTGGACTCAATCGTTTTCAAGTCAACCAACCTGTTCTAAAGCTCCCTCCTGTGCTTGGCTGAGCCCTGGTGCTGCTGCAGAGCCCTGCTCCCCCCCACCCACAGCAGCACCCAGGGCACAGTGTAGGCAGTGTCCAGGGGGAGCTCAAGGTTGACGTACCAGGGGGAGCTCAAGGTTAATGTACCAGGTGGTTATCAGAGCTGAGGTGGGGAAAAGGCCATTACAGCATTCTGCACCATGGTGGCCCTGCTCTCTACTTCAAAGCAAAGGCTGAAGTACGAGCATGAATCCCACCAGGGTTTGTACAGGAGGAGGGAGTTTCCCTGTTGGTCAATCCCTTCTGACTGACCACTCATCTTGGAATGAAAACGGGAGGGAAAACGCTTGGCAATGAATAAGCAAGTCGACTGCCTTTATAACTGGCCTACCTTCCACAGGAATTAAGGAAATGAACCATGATGTTTTCTAAAGAGGCAGAATTTATTCGTTTTGAAAAGGTACATGTATCACAAACCCAGAATTTGGTGAAAAGGGAAGGCAAAGCATCCATCCATAAGCATTCTCTCACAGGGGGCGGGGGTGGAAATATCTTCAAAGCTGTATTTCCACAGAGGCGAGTTAAACAAAATGCTGAAAGCAAGCTTCCTACCTCAGACAAATATCCTCTTCTGATTATCATGCCTACATCGGAGGGCCAATCTTGAACATTGCTGAGCCTTCCTAAGGGATGCTGAGTGCCTTCAAGTACAGCAGCTCGGCCCCTTACAGGGGAGCGGGCTGTAAACAGGCACAATTTCTTTTACAAACCCAGGAAGGAAGCGTATTTCAGAAGTTAGCAAGCTCACACTCCCCACAGGCATAAACAATCATTTCCCACAGTATGATAAAGAGATATCGGGATTATTCTCCATGATTAAGCCATTGACAGGCTGGCATCCTTGCAACAAGCATCATGACAGGATTTATTAGTAAATTGGGCCTACAAAGTTCTCCAACCTGAAGTTGTACTAGCTCAGCAATTTCTTCAAATGATTTGATAAAAATGTTTTCAGTGTGTCATGCATACAGGTACACATAGCAATAATTACCATAATATTATAAAACACAAAGGAAGAAAAGTGCAGTAATTTGCACTGATTATTAAGTGAAAATAGGAAACTTAATTATTACATTTTTGAAATCACTGAAAGGAGAAAATAGCATACCTTCCATGTGCAGACACTGAAATTAGATTAGCTTGACAAGCCCATTTCAGAAGGAACAGGAATTCTTCAGTGCATTTATTTAATAGACCTTGAACATGTTATGAAGCAACTCTTTATTACAGCATCCTAAAAATGTGAGTGAAAGGATTTTAAATCCCACATCTTGGTGCTGCTTTTAGATTAATACAAAAAATTGAAAGAATCCGAATAATGACAGCTTGCTATTCAAAGCACCCTTTAACAGGATCGAGAATAACAGGGTAAATGGGACTAACTGATGTTCCTGTGTGGCAAGTACAGTTCTTCAGGGGAAAAAAAAAAAAAAAAAAAAAAAGGGTTTCCCTACACACACATACTGTAGCAGCAAATCTTTTGCCGTGCCACAGTTGTGT
The DNA here is from genome assembly GCA_034008185.1 of Gorsachius magnificus. Classification (NCBI taxonomy): domain Eukaryota; kingdom Metazoa; phylum Chordata; class Aves; order Pelecaniformes; family Ardeidae; genus Gorsachius; species Gorsachius magnificus. The sequence continues at coordinate 19,314,060 of CM067091.1, forward strand.
TGACCATCTAAGGGAACCTTCTGTGCTCATCGTGTCTCTCCCATGGTCAGGCAACCCAGGAGCAGCTGTACACCCAAGTCCATTAGCCATCTGGTCAAAAAAAAATATTCAAACGCACCCATTTACATGTGTGCAAGTCTGAGCTCAAATGCATTGACACCAGTGGACATTCTCCTGAGAATCTGCTTGGCGATGGTCAAGAATCCACTTGCTTGTACAAACACATCTGCTCCCAAGGATTCTTTAAAGACTTAAAATTTTTCAAGTGATGGAGTAATCTGCATTGACTCTGTAAAGCTTTGCTGTCATTCTCAAAGGCCACGCTCCACTTCGGCATCACTCTAAGCATACTTTCACTAAGAGGGCAAAACAGGTAAACATGTAAAGCCTTGTAACAGCCTATTGGATTGTTCCTTCTGAAGCTTACATATTAAGGACCCTGTCATTCACTGAGAACTTTCAGAAGGAATGAATTTGGCCAGCCACACTGAAGTAGCTTTAGCACCTAAGCTTTACAGAAAATACCAGATAAATATATAATTCAAAAACCAGACATCTAGAAGGCTGCTGTTTTAAAATTTCATCCAAAGGGGGGGGGAAAAAAAAAAAAAAAAAAAAAAGAGTAGGGCTGATAAACCACTTTGGTACCTAACCGAATGTGTTTAATGGAGCATTAACAACTAGATGAAGCAATCATTATGCACGAGTCTGAGCATCTGTGACCCTGAGGTTCTAGGTCTATCAACCTGAGCCTGACACTCAATCATTTCTCTAAGTAGAATTATTACATAGTCCTTCTAAATGGATTCTAAACCAATCCATTGCCTCCTCTTTTTAAAGATTTCCACATCCGCAGGCAGAAGATGCCACAGATAAAGTTATCAGCAAGAGACACTTTGTAACGCCACCTGGTTTGATTGCATCTTGTCTGAAAGCGAACTCCCTTCCCCCAGCCACTGCGCTGCCTGCATCAGTGTCAGATTTCTATAACGATATTGTCTGATGAGGAGCAACCAAGAACATTTACATTGCTTCATGCAACTGTTTCTGTTGTTGAGCCAGTGACCCCTGCTGTGACAAATATGTATATTACTCACACGCTGACACACTGGACCTTTTTTCTACCAATCTTCTCCTTCATAAATGCACCTAAGAGCCCCCAAGATCTACAACCTTTTCTTGTAAGTCCTATTCTCACTAGATTTTGAGAGACTAAGAAGTCTTTTCATCCATTCCTTAAATTACCAGGACATGCCACTTGGACTAGGGAGAAAAGCTCCTCAGCCTATCTGAAGCTGCTTGCACATACAGGAGGACACATTTGGATCTGACCTTTTGATTTTAAAGTGTTAATAGCAGCTGTCTGCTCTTCAGAAATTCCCTTTTCCCAGGAAGCCCACAATGTAATTTTTTAAAGTGAGAATGTAGTTTTATAGCATTTAACATAAACACTGGCGGTTTTGCTGAAGGAAAGAGTGTCACAGGATAGCCAAAACATGGAATAAAATCATCTGTATTCTTATAGATGGACTTGAAGAGAAGGGAACTGAAACAAGGAAAACTGGGAAGCTGCAGTGATCCAGATTTGAGCTGCCTGGGTCATGGACAAGGATTTTACTAGCAGGGATAGAAATGATAAATGAAGCTGGGGGGGATTGTTTTTAAAGAACAATCAGGAAAGATGGAAAGGTATTGAAATTTGGCTAATGAAGCAGAAGAATCTGCAGGGGCTGTAAGAGTAGCACCAAAAAAAGGATAGGACTACTTTTGTAGGTTTTTTTCCTTCCTCTTTTCATTAGGCTGACTTTTTTTAGACTGAGCAAATATTGTGTTATATATCTCTGTCTCATTGTCTTCTGTCACCTGAGTAACACCTCTTTTACTGCTGCCAAAATGGCTACTCCAATGCTAGGTCAGACCAATTATTTCTTAAATGGTTTGTATTCACCTGCACTTCAAATGTGTGGCTTTGAGAAACAAAATAACAGCACCTCATTCTCAGTCTGCTCCAAAGATCCATTATGCTAGCAACACATCAGTCTGCTCAATTAAAGAGCCAACGACTACAAAGCAACTGTATATCATTTGTATTACCTTTCTAGAGCCGACACTTTATTCACAAATATCTGACTCCAAGAGGTCCTTTTCTGCTTAGCTATGTGCTTTATCCTAGCTTGCATTTATGTTTAAAAAAAAAAAAAATCAGCAATGTACTTTAAGCAAAGATTTCTGTGTCCTGCGTACAGCTATAGTTATTTCTTTTCTGCAGGAGAATTTTGCCGTTCTTTGCAGCGTACTTCAAACTGATTTGTTAGAGGCTTTCCAAGTCCCAGGAAATAACAGACAGTCTGCAGGCATACTTGCAGAATATTAGAGATCCAACTTTTAAACCAATACTACTGTTTTGCCAATAAACTTATTTTTTACTCAGTTTTGAACTGTGTACATATTAAATAATTTGAATGAGTTTGTTATACCTTCTTAAGCTACCTATGTTCACTTTTTGTCAAGCACTATCCCAGGGTTGAAGGAGATAGACAGCATTTCTCAGTAGTCCGCTATTCCTCTAAGACAGACATTAGTTCCAGTCTATGTATATAGCCAGTCCTGGCTATATTCAGGATCCACCAATCCATCTTTCAATCATGCCAGCTCCTCTTGCTGTTCCCCCACATCCACTGCAGTTGCTTGGAGCCATCAGGTGAATTTCTCTCACCTTACCTAGTGCTAGGATTGATATATCTCGATATAATAGCAGCCCTCCAGCATCCAAAGAGGAGGTTGCAGAAAAAATGGACCCAGGCTCTTTGCTGAGGTGCACAGTAAGAGAACAAGAAACAGACTGAAACAGAGGATTTTCTGTATGGATACAAGGAAAACTTTGCCTCTGTGAGGATAATTAAGCACTGAAATAGGCTGTCCAGAAAGGTCACGGCATCTCCACCCCTGGAGGTTTTCAAGACTCAACTGAGAGGAGCCCTGAGCACCCCAGTCCGAACTCTGTGCTTCCCCTGGCTTTGAGCAGGAGGTTGGAGGAGACCTCCTGAGGTCCCCTCCAGCCTGAGTGATTCTGTGATAATAAGAAGCAATCATGAAATAAACCCGGCTATTCCAGCATCATAGGTCTTTCTCACAGAAGCTTATTATGACTGCCAGAAAATTTCAGGCAGCTCCTTGCTGAGCTAATTTAAAATAACAAGGCAGAGCCCTGAAATATGAGGTCTTATTCTCCACTCTTCCAGACTTCCATAGTAACTCGCTTGTATGACAAGTTTGCATAAAATGCTACAAGAACAGAATTCTCTATCTGCTCATATTAGTAGCAGAGCCACACATCCATTTGCCATTCACGGGGCCAAATAGCTCTGCAATTCATTTTCCTCCTTTACACAGCCGTGTAAAGCCACCTACACCTACAAAAGCGAAGGATCAAACCTATGGATGACATCGGATGGCAAAAACCTTCAGCTCTGCAGCAGAGTAGTGACACAGGTGTTCCAAAGCCTTTAGAACAGCTCAGGTTGACTTCTTTTCAAGATCTCATGAGGAGGTAAGCTCATTTCAAGAAAGTGTAAATTCTGCCTAGTGCAAAGAAAAATTACTTTGAATTAACTGGATAGATGTTATGAATAATCCACATTAAATTCTTAATTTTGGGTTACGATAGAAGACTTAATAGTGGTCAGATACCCACTGCTTATGCAATTAATTCTTAGCAAAGAAAATGAATGTGAGATATAAAATATTTTAGAAATAATCTTTTCGTACAAAAACAATGGAAATTTGAAGACGGATTAAGATTTAGTGTCACAACAGATTATAGTGTGAACAGAGTATGTCCTTACAGAAATCTATTTAACTAGTGATATCCTAGAGGGAACAAACTATAGGGCTTTTTGACATGAAAAATGTGAATTTGCTCTTTGTGTTTACTAGAGCTCACAACTGGCAGGAAATGAGGCATGAAATGTATTGTCAAACATACAGTGTTCAAATATAATGCATTACTTTAAGTTGAGCATTGCTTTTAGGGATGCTAGGTCTCAGACACCCATAAATAAGTATATTTTAAAAAAACAGATCAACACCCCAGTAACTCTCTCTATATATACACACACACACAGAGGTATTGCTACAAAAATGCTTCAGGTTTTTTTTTTAACACATCTGGCTCTGAAAATATACTCCTGTTTGTTACCTTTTCCTAAGATGAACTAATAATTAAAAATTACTAGGAAAGAGTAGTATTATGCATAGTTTATCACAAAATACAGTGGAAGGGGCGTTAACTGTAATAGCAGACTCCACAGCTCATGGTTTGTGGAGGCTTCTGACCCATCTCGCATTAAATCCAAGCAAGCAGAAAGGTGACTCGCTGCTGGTTCCGTGACACAACCCTGACTTCTGTCCTCCTCTGCTGCGAGATCAGAACTGGGAGGAAGAACCAGGACAGAGGGACTCCCATCAGCCAGCCAACACAAAATTTCAGCTCAAAGTTACTCTTAAGTGATAATGAAAGTATATATCTTCGAGAAAAATAATTGAATCGTAACTCAGACCTACGCGCTGTTGAAGAGAAGCAAGAACGTCATCCTTCCGTAAAGTATCTTTCCAAGATATTGTTTCCCTACTACAGCCAGAGACATCAGTATCAAAAAATCCACTGAAATCTAATTCTTCTATATTAAGTAGCAGCAAAACATACAAATCTGCTGTTTAGGGTCATCCATTACCTAACCTGCCTAATACTTTAAGAATATCATAAGCAAGTGAGTGATTGCTCAGGTGACATATGCTCTAGGTAAATGAGCTTTACACTTGTGTTACAGCCAAAATTGAGTATGCAAAAAAACATTACATAGGCCACCCTTTTCCAAACTATAGATAGTGCAGTTAGTTAACTAGGCATTCACCAAATCCTCTCTTAACATACAATTTTTTTTTTCTTTAAAGTTGGTCACAAAAACCTGGAGTGAAATTAAAAAAAAAAACAAAAAACAAAACAACACACAAGAAAAAGAACCAAGGCTATTTAAATATAAAATATCTCCTTGCTTTGATCACAGGAGAAATCAGCTGTATGGCAATGATTTCATTAAACTATAGAAGAAAATGATTGCAGGTGTCTTGCTGGATAAGGGTAGGATTGTATAGAATAAAATAGCATTTTGCTAGGCTGTTTGGGAGGGAGATTCGTTTTCTTTAGCTTTGCCATTTTTTCTTGCCATAACAACAGTCTGCTGGCCATAACATACAGAAGGTGGTAGGAATAGGCTTATTTCTTGCCCTTTTGAGTTTTGCAATGAAACAGACTGTAAAATGTGTCACACTGACTTTTCAGTATTGGGAAGGAAAGCGAGGCTAACTATGGTTAAGCCATTTATTACTACTTAGTCCTTAATGGCAGGGAGACCGCTTTGCTTCTGCTGTACAGCCACTAGGACTGGCAGAATTATGGCAGGGATAGATATGGCCCATTTTCTTTAAGTCAGTGTCATTCATTTCTACCAAAAAGAGGCAAGAGAAATTAATGGTTCTCTCTCATCCTTCATACTTTGATTCTTTAAGTTATTGAACACTTTCTATTCTTGTATGATTGAAAGCGAACTGATAGAGGCAGGCACTTATCAGAAGCAAATCCCAGAACAGACAAGGGGACATATTCTCAGCTCAGTGCTAGATCACATCACTGAAATTAGCAGCAGCTTTTTCCTATCAAAGATCAAAGTATTTCTATACAACGTGACAAGCTGGGTGGAACGAGGCTAGCTCAGAAGCATGGGCTGCAGCTCCGGGGTACCTGGGAGGGGGTCAGCGGGGGATCTCACCACTGCAGCCGGTGATGCTGCACTCTGGCATCCTAGAAGCCTCCACCTGCGGTCCTGGATTGCACCATCAATTATTCTCATGTACCATTATACATAATATACATTTATGAATGTGAATGAGTTTGAGAGATCTAGTGGTTTGCAACCACATCAGTAAGATCAGGATCTAAGATGAATATGGGCTTCAGAGACTGTTTTCTACCCTGGGAAGCCATGGGAGAAGAGACTCAACAACAAAATTTAGATCTTGCTATTGTACTGTGTAAGGTAATTAAGGTGTCGTCTTTTAAAAATCCACAATATTAAGGGGTTTTCTTGTGTTCTTATGCTTAAACCTAGAGAAGGGAAACTAAAACTCAAGTCCATCATATGCATTGTAATTCATCTATTAGGTAAATAAATTAACGGGAAGTCAGTCCATATATAAAGCAGTATATTTCGCATGGCAATGCCTTTCAAACGTCTAACCTTTTAGCTGCACGTATGAGCGCTTTTGACAGTTTTATTAGTGGAATAGTTGTCCATTCATGAGTCCCATCACATTAAGAACGGGGTTTCTGTATTTCTGCCAATGTGCTAGAAGTGGAAACTTATCTCTTGTGTTTTCTCTTCTTAGAAAAAAATGTCAGGCTAAAAAGACAGGTCCAAACAGTTACTAGCCATCTTGGCAAACATGCTACTATTGTTTATAAATCCATAAAGTTATTATTGTTTTGGGATGGTTTCTGTTACCTTTTTATAACAGACGAGTGTCAAAGAAGCCTAATAAAATATAAATACAAACCATTTGCCTATTTTTTCCCCTTTTACTTTGAGCACAGATTACATCAAGAAAGCAAAAGCAAAATGTGAAACATAACTAAAACAATCAAGAGTTTAGTGTAGAACCAGCCAGAAATGCTTTGTGTTTATTAATTTTATAAATTATAAGAGTCTGCATTACCTTATCTCAGTCATGAAAAGCACTATACAGGACTTGTTGGCTAAGGCCCCAATCCAGCAAAGTACAAACATCTGCATAGCTGTAGGCACGCAAACAGCGTCACTGTCTCAGCTTTAACCTATGTATCTCCCAGTAATCTTCGCCTCAGGCAAAAGTCAGAACAGAAACTGGCCTAAGATGTGCCTTTGCAGCTGAGATGGGTTTGTGTCAACCAGGGAGAGAAGAGTCTACTCCACCAGTGACCATCCATTCAGAATTTCTTGTCACTCATTGACTGATACTTCAACCTAGGGACTGTTAGCTTGAATTAAACCTAGAGGAATATCAGAGTGATGTTATCCAGAGATAACAACCAAAGAGTTCCCCAAAAATCTGAGCACCACACACATGAAAATTTCAGGTTTACCTATTACATTAGAAAACAAGCTAGATGACCTCTTGAGATCCACTAGAAATTTAAAAAACAAAAACCAAACCAAAAACCCCCACAAAACCAGAACAATTGTAGTTCTCACTTATTTTATTTCAAGTATTTTGTTACACCCAATAGTATCTAATATTTGTCCCCATGCAGATTTACATAAGTAATACTGGAATCACAGAATCGTTTGTTTGGCAAAGACCTTTAAGATCATCAAGTCCAACCATACCTGTCCACTACTAAACCATGTCTCTAAGCACCACACGTGCCTGTCATTTAAATACCTCCAGGGTTGGGGACTCCACCACTTCCCTGGGCAGCCTATTCCAGTGCCTGATAACCCTTTCAGTGAAGAAATTTTTCCTCAGATCCAATCTAAACCTCCCCTGGCACAACTTGAGGCCACTTCCTCTCATCCTCTTGCTTGTTACCTGGGAGAAGAGACCAAACACCCGCCATCTCCACTCTCCTGTCAGGCAGTTGTAGGGAGCGATAAGGTCTCCCCTCAGCCTTCTCTTCTCCAGGCTGAACACCCCCAGCTCCCCCAGCCGCTCCCCATCAGCTCCAGACCCCTCACCATCTTTGTTGCCCTGCTCTGGACATGCTCCAGCCTCTCAATGTCCTTCTTGGAGTGAGGGGCTCAAAACTGAACACAGTATTTGAGGTGCCGCCTCACCAATGCTGAATACAGGGGAAGGATGGTCCTACTGGCCACACTATTCCTGAAACAAGCCAGGATGCTGTTGGCCTTCTTGGACACCTCATATTCAGCCAGCTGTTGCAAGTACCCCCAGGTCCCTCTCTGCCAAGCAACTTTCCATCCTCTCTTCCCCACACCTGTAGCGTTGCATGGGGTTGTTGTGACCCAAGTGCAGGACCTGACACTGGCCTTGTTGAACCTCATACAATTGCCCACAGCCCATCGATCCAGCCTGTCCAGATTCCCCTGCAGAGCCTCCCTACCCTTGAGCAGATCGACACTTCCACATTGCATAAATGCTTTCATGTGCCTATTCTCCACCTGAAAAATCAGTAGATGTTCTGGCCTCTACTAAAATTCACTGACTGTTCCAGAGCCTCCTCTCCTCGATAGCAGTTGAAATGAATTCAATTTTAATGTAGAGTTATTTGTTCTTGTGCCAACACCATCTTTTACTTTTCCCCCTCCCTTATGCTCACTGGCTGTTTTGAGAAAGCAATCAAATTCCCTCTCAACCTTGGTCTTACAAAGTTCTTCTAATACAACAGACTATTTCCTCAATCATCCTAGTAGCTGGCCTGCTCTTCACAGCTTAATGTTTGAATTCATCTTTAAGAACAGTGCTAACAAGTATTTTAGGATGTCTCAGGAGAAATCTTGAATGGCATTGGATAGTCCCCTAGTCTGCCGTTGGTAAACTCGGCTGCATTTTCTTCAGTTTTACATTTAGCTCTGTCTCTTCACTCTCTCTTTACTAACATGCTCTAAGGCCTCATAAGCTATTGAGGTCAGACTGACAGGGAGATAGAGCCTGGGACAGTTTTTCCCCTTTGTAAAGGGGGGACTATGTTTGCTACCCTCTACACATAGCTTGGCAGTCACAAAATCATTAGATAAAAATTCTTGCTGCTAGATTTTTGCAGTTTCCATGTGTTGGTTATTTCAACACACAAGGATGGAGATTTCCAATTCCTCCTGGCTTGAACGCATTAAGTTGTCTACATTTTGTTTTTACCCTGGATATAGTAATTTCAAATTCTAGACACTTGCTCCACTTATCCATGCTGTCTTTGGTCTCATCATCCTTTTTCAAAACCAGAGGCATACTCATTTAATTTTGGTGCCATACTTAGATTATCTTTAATCTAGGAAGAAACATTTTTGAATGCTAATACTAAGAAACAATATTGAAAAAAAAACAGCTTGCACTGCTTAACACAGCATTATTTGAAGCTGAGTATTTCCCCCTCAAAAAATGCCAGCCTGTTGTTCTTTTGATATCTGCTATCATTATTTGACAGTAGACCAGGCCAGTGTATGGCAATATACCACTGGCACAGGACATATGCTCTGAGACGAGGACTAGAGGTGGACATCACTCCTACTAATGTTCAAATTAGAAAAAGGATTAAACCCACCTCCCTTTTCAGTCTGCTTATGTTATTTCATCTGGCAAAGCCCATACAGAAATTAATAATAGCTTTTCTATCTGCAAATAAAAGTATGCTACTTAAGATTTTTGGCAGTGAACTGGCATTTTGTCATTTAATCATTTCACATCATTACACTGCAATATGCAATGTAATGATATGACACTCCTAAATGACAAACACTGGGTACCTCCTGTACTGGAAGAAATAATGTAATAGGAAGGAAATTATACACTTAAGTGTACAGTTTCACTCCCACAAGTTGGGATTACAGTATAGAATAGTTGCAAGGAGAACTTCACCTACAGATGACCCAGCTAACCCTAAGCATGCATTGACTTCAGACCCAGAAATACCAACCCTATGGCTCGGAGCTGGTAAGGGTCAAGGATCCTAAAGCCACTCCAAAGCGCTCGTTACTTGAGGTGCTGAGGGAGATAATACTCAGCACTTCCCAGGGTCAGACCACAGATGAAGGAAAGCCAAAACCTCCTTATCTCTCTGGCCCACTTGATTTTGAGGATATATTAACCTTTAAGCATTTTGGAGAAATGCCTCTAGAGATTCACCTGCCAAAGCCTGATTTGATTGTTTGGTGTGGTGGCAAATAGGGTAAAAGCAGGTAAAAGTCCAACAAAGCCACAAGACAACACTTGCTACCCACACACTGCAAGCCTTTGAGCATTTTCAAAGCAAGCCCTAAATGTCTACAGCCCCCAAGGACCTCCAAGATCCTCAGAATTATTCTTTCACACCATTTCTTCCTACTATCAATTCAACTCACACAAGAGGCCAGTAAGGAAGCCGTAAATAACAGTCTAAAATAAAATGTCATTAATGTGCTGATAACCCCTCTCCTGCTGCACATCCACTTAACATCAAAGTGCCACTTCCCACCTCCCCTCAAGCCTGTCAGAAATCTGCAACTAGAGGAAGTTACCACCACAATACGTGCTAAAAAAGACCCAAACCACCGGGGTGGGGGGAACGCTGGAGAAAAACCCAAAGAAAGCTCTCTGCATTTATAATTTTATCTGTGCAAGAGGGATCTTTTAATCCCAATCAGACACTGCAAATTGCAGTGTCCGCTGGTGTCTGAGCACAGCAACCAGATCTCCAGGTGCACAACCAGATTCCTGGAGACACCAGAGGATCCCACAGAGCTGGAGAGCTGGTAGGGAAAGCCGGAGTACATGGTAGTCTGCTTGAGACTAGGCTCCTAAGCAGTCTTTGAGACTATTGTAATAAATTTATCTTCAAGAAATCCTGAAGGGGCTGTTTGAGACCCAGTTGATCCAGGTTCAGGTGCAAACATCTTTTTGCCTCCAGTTTCAATTGCCTGAGCCATTCCCAGCCTTACCACCATGCCTGTCAGAAGACTTAAGAAGAACTGAGAAAGAGACAATAAAATTCTGAAGTGAAGAGCTCTTTAAATATTAGCTCAGCTGGTATTATCATACATTTTTCCAAGTTCAAACATGATAAAGTGATTTGAGAGTTTGCCAACTCCATATTCAGGGGAAACATGCAGAGAGAGGAGAAACGCTGATATCTTTGATGTAAGTTCTTTTTATTTTCTTTCTTTTTGTTTACTTTAAACAACAATCTTCTTAAAACTCATTTCAGAAGCCATCAGAAAATACTGGAAATTACACAACAGCTTTAGGAGCACAGAGTTGCAGGTGGCAAGATATTTATTTACCAAAAGAAGCAATCCATGAATGGATGAGTTATCCCAAAGAAATAGTTATTTTCTTTGCCATTTTATTCACAGAAAAAGCTCTATTGAATTTCTGCTATTCAATCATTTATTATTCAGTGGCTGAGAGAGCTGGCTTTTACGTTCTTCCCCACATCAGTAAGAAGAAACAATCCTTAAAAACAAATTCCTAAAGTGACAATGAACTTCTGGTTCCTACTATTTAATAAGCAGCCCTAAACGTCTCTCTTCAGGACATGCCATCACAGCTACGCACCACAAAAGGACTTTAAAAGCAGAGGGATCTGGCAAGCAGGGCACTTCCAAGGTGCCTTGACTTTGACGTGTCCTTCCCCAATTCAAGTGGAGGTTTAGGGGGTCTCAGACACTCCAGTTTTTCCAGAAGTGAAATCAGCACTTGTAGGGGAGGGGGCCATGACAAAAGCATGCCACAGCCCTTCCCACATTACGTCGCAGTCTCTGCATATTTCACATAGTATACTTTGCACAGCTCATTCTAGCACACGTTGCAAGGCTGAATAATAGATTTAAAAACAAAGTGTTTCAGGGAGAGATTAGATCATTTGAATTTCACCACCTTTGTAAGTGTCCAGGAAAGCTTGATGGTCCACTAAAAAAAACCCAAAATAAAAAAAATTAAACTAATACACAAGTGTTCATTAAAATGTAATAACATAGATATAAGTTTACTTAATTCTGCTTCAGAGTGGCATAGAGAAAAAGCAATATTCATTACACTTGGCAAGAGCAAGAATGGTGAGTGGGAGCCAAAAGCAGTCCTGGATGCTTGCTTGTTTCCTCATCTTTTTTTAAAGCCTTTTTTATTTTCTTAAATCATTCTGCACTGGCATGTTCACTAAATGCAGAAAAGACAGAAGGTAATTACATATCGTGACTCATTAGCAGAAAAAAGGAAAAGTGGGAGCAAAAGCAATAGGTGGGTGGGGGTAAATTTACCACATAATGATTTAAAAGTTTTGGACTCCTGCACACAGGGGGAAAAGAAGGAAGGAATTTAGTCATTCAGACTGAGAAATTCTAGGAGACTAAATGTCTACTTAAATTATTTCATCACATATTCATTAGGCCATCCCAGGGAAACCAGTTATATTATTTGATGGGGTTTTAGTTCTTTTCTGGCACCCTGAAGACGACAAAGAAGAATCGACAAATTGAACAAAAGATGAACAAAGAGAGTGGCAGGGAAGGAAGGCAGAGAAGTCTTAGAAAAAAAACCAAAAACCCCTCAGACCTATTGAGCTATGGCATAAAAATCCAAGGTCTAATTTCAGCCTCTGACACTGACTCCTCCTACAACCCTAGGCTTGTTGCTTATTGCCACTGGTCCTCATTTAGCCATCTGTAATGCCAACGCTGCCGTTTTCTGCTTGTTTGTCTTCACTAGCCTACAAATAAATCAGGAGTTATGTTTTAACATGTTTCTTCTATAGCACCAAGCACATAAAGGAATTTATCCTTTGAGTCCACTAGACTGTAAAACAAATAAATATAAATAATGATAAAAGAGAAGGAGAAGGAAAGTGAAACACTTATGTGGAAAGTCAGAAAAATCTTTTTTTCATCCATAGTTATTGCCCACAAAGTTTTCCCTTTAATAACTACTTCAGTGGGGGTTTTTTTTCTCTATAATCATTAAAACTGTTAAGCTAGCTCCTTTTAGAAAATATAATATATCCCCTTTTTTGGCTGCATCACAGTAGAGGATACTCTGTTACTCCCTTCGAATTTTAAAACGTAGACTTAAAGACTCAGGAGAACAGAATAAATTTTCTGCTATTTTAAAGAATTAGAATGTTTTGGGGAAAGACTGTACTTGGCTGGGAGCTGGTTTATTAAAAGGATGCTGCAGCTAGAGAGTAGAAAAAAATAGGACAAAGCATCCAGTGGGAGCCATTGTTCTCCTTAGGGCAGGCAGCAGAACTGCATATCCAGTTTGGGAGGGAATGGTACATTCAGACTAGTTCCAGCCAAGTGCAGGAGATAAGAACTAATCTATCCATTAAGTAGCCAAATCTACCCTGTACAGCTGCATCTTCTTATTCAGCTGGTAGAACTGACAAATTCAGCACAGCTTAGCAGCAAATTTGCCATCAATAGAAAAGAATCAGTGCTAACATCTGGGCAAAAGCATGTGATGGATGCTGTTTTGTTCAGCACACCAGCTTCGTACACAAGGGGCTTCTAAAGACAGAAAATCCTAAGGTGTTTCAGATAAAAAGTCCAAATCTCTACAGCTGCACCTGAGAAGGATAAGCTCCATTGACTGGCCTGAGAGGGGAACCTCACCCATCATTAGTGATGGCCAGCCTGTAGACATTACTCAGGTGAAAGACTTCAAAGTTTTGGCCACAGTGCTTCTGCTCATCTGCTTGCACCTATGCCACTTAGCTATTCTGCTCAGACAGAAACCCTCTTCAGAACATGCCTTTCTATGAAATTTTTGTTTTCATTAAAAAAAAAAAAAACCTGACAGGATGGGGTACCAAATATGAAGCAAATGAAGGGAAAGATTTGCATAAAAATGCAGCAAGTTTAAGAATTTTTTTCAGCCAGTTACAGATGTTATTAACTATAGCTATTCCAAACTCCTCCTAAAACATCAGCCTAAATCCTTATTATATCTCAACTCAGCCAATTCAGTTTTACCCCAATGAGTCCCAAACCTATCAGTAGGGAACATTACAGCCACCCACCTCGCTGGTGTGAGAATCCAGCCAGGCAGCAATAACAGTAGGAAAGAGAGTGGTGATAGCAGAAACTTGGGGAATGGACTTTTTTCCTGGCTCACCCTAGCTTTTTGTACCACAGTTTCACTCTTTAATGAGTGTACTTCTAGCTCCCTAGTTTAGGATCCATCACATGAGAACACAACTTAAAGGGTAGGCCTCAAATTGCCAAAGCATTACTATCCTGAGAATACGGCACACAAGTCTCAATGTCTTCTATGATTTAAGTCTGGGTTTCTGGTTGCACCATGACTTTCAGAGTATTAGTTCTTCATATTATCTGAGAGTCATTAGCATTCAATGCATTATATCACAGCAGATAAAATATTATGATTCCTGTGCTTGCAAGTGCATACCAAAAAAATACAAACCTATAAAGCCCCCCTGGCTAATGTAAACTTTTGACTCGCAGAAATTTGCTTTAAAAAAAAAAAATATTATTTTGATTGGTTTATTTATTTAAGTAACCCCCCAACCAGACAAATAGGGATGAGAAGTCAGCGTTTGGGACCCTTTGGTATAAGCCTCTCTGCTGTTACAACACAAAATACATTAACTGCATTTCAGAGGTCCTAACAGTTAGCAGCTTTAATGCAACCCAAGTCTGCATCAGATTCACAGCCACGGCATAACCAGCCCTGCAATTCTCTCCAATTTAATACCAATAATCCCACATAGGAAAGAAATCATAACTCTTAACTATTATTTGCAATGACATCCACCTTTTAACTTTAAGCAGTGTTCTTTAAACATTTCTAAACTTTTCCTATTTCTTCCCTGTGCCTTGATATGAATTTGCCTGTCACTGAAGGCTGTACACAAAGAGAGACACAGACACTGAGCACAAAGATATCAGGAAGTGGTTTTCCTAGCAACAGTAATCATCTGAGAGATCCCAGAACATCCTTCCTATTCATGCAGCATTTTGTGTTTTGAATAGTGCTGACAGGTGAAGTGGATTCATAGTATTTAATACAAAAAATATTGCTGTGCATGGGTATGGCACAAAAGCAAAAATATCCACACTATTCATGAACAGATGAATTCACTGTTTTCATAACGTTCCAGATTATTCACTAAGGCACAGCAAACACTTTCACCTTCCCACAGAATGAATAATCCAGTGTACTCAGCTGAGGCAGAGTCACCAGGTGCTTCTGCAATAGTGCTTTTGCATCTTCAAGTCCTACTCGCCTATCAAACATCACCATCAAGTTCTTCCACCCACCCAAGCACACCCATCCTGCACTGGGATCTTCCATCCCATTCCTTAGTGAGAACACACAGACCTGCAAGCTACTGCAATGAGGTCCCTCCTCCAAACAAGCCTCAAGTTTTATTTTCACATCCCAGATCCAGAAACTAAGGTCAAACCCATTGCTCCAGAAACTGCTGAGCAAGCTGGTGGTCTTTCACGCGCTGAGCCCAGGTTTCTCTGCCCAGCACAACCCTGGGACATGGCCCTGTACTTACGTGACCAAAGGGAGCTTAGAGACATAAGCAGGAATAGACATTAATTACCACAGAGTGGATACAGCTATTCTGCAAAACTAACACATTAAAGTCTCAAAATTCTGCTTGTCCTACAGGGTATATCAGATCCCATAAAGTAAATGGGATCATGAATGATCATGAACAAAAATCCAGAGCAGTTCAGTGCCCCTCTCCCCCACTAGTAGAAGTTTAACAGCCACGAGGTTTTTTTGTTCCTTCAGCTTTTTGCCTTCCCATTTCTCCAAAATTTCAGTTCAGATTTCTGTTGTCTTGTGGGAAACCCAACACATTAATTTTCTTCCTGGGGCACACCTCTTGTTCTCCTACTGCTTTTCCTTCCTCGCACTCAAAAACGTGCCTTCCAGAATTGTTTCCCAACTCTATGGATTCAACAGCTGCAGTGCAGCCTCCTCACATGAACTTACTGAGCAGGCACTGACTTGCTATCTAGAACACTAAATCTTTTTCTTCCTGAAGGACTTTTCCATTTCTATGAATGTGCAATGTATTAATTATTACCATTCCCTTAAGAAAATCACCCAGACCCTTCAGAAACCCATCTAGTTCTTATCCCGGACTTAACCTTCCCTGCACTTTGAGTCTTTTGGTTGTCAGTGCATTAACCTGCTTCCTTCCTACCTACACCTGCACCCCAGGATATATAACGGAAATGTCAACAAATTCTTGGCTACAGGCATGCCAGAGGATGGGACTTATTACCTGGAAAATTTGTTACTGGTTCAGATTTTTTATGCAATGAAAGTAATAATAAATTAAATTGAAAGGGATAAATTCAGAACAGATGTGAACAGGTATAACTAATGGGAGTGTCAGAGAAAATTAAATAGTGACAAACAGTGGTGTAAATTACAACGTCATTTTAAGTTGATTTTAAAGGGACACCAGCAATGTAGCGATCATGGGTTTGGCATTTAGAAAGTACAAGTTAGCTGCAATTTAAATACATGGGGTATGGATTATAAATATGTATGATAAGAGAAACTAGTAATAGGAAGTTGTAAGATAGCAGAAGATTAATCAGCTTCCTTCTGCTCTCTAGAGCCTTTATGTTGGATCTTTTCTCTCCATTTGCCCTCTGTGGTCTGCAGTTGTTTACTTTGCTACAAAATGGGTATAAAGTGCTACTGTTCCAGTAAAATTTGCACACTTGCTTTTGTACTACTGCTAATCCTCACGCATGACACGCTGTGCATCCTAGTGCATAAAAATGGAAAAAAAGGCCTAAGTTCCCTCTGATAGAGAGGGTTCTTTTCCCCCTTTAAAAAAACCCTATCTTTATTTTTTAATAAAAATATTTTGATAATGTATCCCATAAAAAGCTATATTAAAATTCTTGAATCACAAGTATTTCATAACCTTCTAGAAATACTCATTGATATTTAAAAACCCCAAATCCTTCATGGCTTCAAAAATGCCAAGGAAAGTAATGCTATATTCCAACCAAATCTGCTCCCTGCATCTCGCAAACAGCTTGAGTATCTCTAATGAGCTAAAATAAATCTTTAGATTGAAGCACTAATTAACTTTGGAGTTGCTTTTCTCTCATTATGAATCTGAGTTCCATGGCATTAGCCAGTCTCCAGTAACTGTCCCATAGACTTTTTTTTTTTTTAAATGAGGCAGCATTAAATAGCTTTATTTTCAAGGACAAGACAGACACATACAGACAGCCAAATTCATTACTGATCTAAGCATGCTCCTCTCCAATCTGCCTGTGGTGTATCTGGCCTTAAAACAGTGAGGAAAATGTGACTTTGAGCATTCAGACATTTGTGGAGTCAGAGCTCCGCTGAAACTCTAGAACAAGCAAACTATCCAATTTTGCTTACTGCAATAATTAATTAGTCACCATTTTGTTTACAAGTGGGAAATAACATTATACTGTACTTTTATGAGATTGAAGGTAATTTGAAACAATCCTCCAGCAACACCACCAATAAAGGCTTATGGAAATCCCTGTGCCATACCCTCTGGCTACTGACACAACCCTATTGATACACAAATCAAAATCGACGGCTGTGGTAACAGAGTCCCCTGAAACAGTGAGGTTTAGACTAGGAAAAAAGCCACCTTTGCTAAAACCAGAACCAGCTTAATCTAAGATGTGATGCTATCAAAAGAAGCTGGGAACAGAAGGGACAGAGGATGCACTGTTAAGCTCACTTGAAACCTATAGTAAAAAAAAGCTCAAAGACCCTAACATGAAAATGCACATAGGAGAGACCAAGCTCTTGCCTTTGAAGGTAGATTCCAGCTAAAAATGGGTTTTGGCACTTTCAATAAGCAAATATAAAATCATTGGTATTTTTGCAGGAATAAATCTTGTCCATTTCTCCAGAAGCCCTGGATGAAGAGGTAAGCATTGCTAGGTTGGTGCATAATCATCTTGGGAACAGTGATTATTTCATAAATTTATAAGATAATCTCACACTAGATTAATATCCTACCAGTAACTCTATGATATATACATTGCAACTTGGCTAAATGACAGCAGAAACGAAGAACCAGCAATGTAGGCTATAACTACTGCATTATTTCCCAATTTACTCAATGAGAACTCACTGGTCTGACATCCACATATCATCCATGCCCCAGTTCATTTCTACACGACGTGCTGGTTGCTACCAGTGGGATGGCATTTCCTCATGAGGCTGGATTGCACTTTTGAGGAAGCAACTGCATACGACTTCAACCACACCTTTGTTTTCCTTACCCTTCCAAATTAATATAGCAAATCAGATCATGGAGTTTGAGAAGAGATTCTTCTGGCTATGCCAGGATCACTACACTATAGACAGTTATGAAAATCATGTTCAGGGTTAGAATGAGATTCTTCCTGCCATAACAGAGACCATACCAAGAATTAATTTGGCCGTTTTTTCCCCACCATCTCAACTATTACTCCAGTTAAATTAGTGGTATTGCAGTTCCACAAATACCAGAGATTTTTTGGCCCTCAAAGGATAGTGGCCTTTAAATTGCCTCTTAAATAATATATCCTTGGAAAAAAAAAAATCTTTTTAATGCAATTTCTGCTAAAAATTGTTTGAGAATCTAAGAAATGAGGTAAAAACATATAATCCAAAATCACATTTCTGACCAATAAACACCTTTGCAGAAGCCTGCTGTGGTCAGCAGATAGATAGATATATGCTTTAATTATTAAGCAAGTTGGCAAGAACTGAAAGATTGTCACTTTAAAAAAAAATAATCTTTCCTTTAATAAAATGGTTTGGATCTAGTTGAGGTTTCTTTGCTCAGTATTTATTATTTCACCTGTCTTTAGAGGGAATGAGTATTTTGGTAAACGGATGGAAATACTTAGCTTTAGAATAGCTTCTGTATAAACACCATGGCTGCATGGCCGAGCCCAGAGAGTCGTGGTGAATGGAGCTAAATCCAGTTGGCGGCCGGTCACAAGCGGTGTCCCCCAGGGCTCAGTTTTAGGGCCGGTCTTGTTTAATATCTTTATCAATGACCTGGATGAGGGGATTGAGTGTGCCCTCAGTAAATTTGCAGATGACATCAAACTGGGTGGTAGTGTTGATCTGCTGGAGTGGAGGAGGGCTCTGCAGAGGGACCTGGACAGGCTGGATCGATGGGCCGAGGCCAACTGTATGAGGTTCAACAAGGCCAAGTGCCGGGTCCTGCACTTTGGTCACAACAACCCCATGCAGCGCTACAGGCTTGGGGGAGAGTGGCTGGAAAGCTGCCTGGTGGAAAAAGACCTGGGGGTACTGATTGACAGCCGCCTGAATATGAGCCAGCAGTGTGCCCAGGTGGCCAAGAAGGCCAATGGCATCCTGGCTTGTATCAGGAATAGTGTGGCCAGCAGGAGTAGGGAAGTGATCGTGCCCCTGTACTCGGTGCTGGTGAGGCCGCACCTCGAATACTGTGTTCAGTTTTGGGCCCCTCACTACAAGAAAGATGTTGCCTTGCTGGAACAGGTCCAGAGGAGAGCAACCAAGCTGGTGAGGGGTCTGGAGCACAAGTCATACGAGGAGCGGCTGAGGGAACTGGGGTTGTTTAGTCTGGAGAAGAGGAGGCTGAGGGGAGACCTGATCGCCCTCTACAACTGCCTGAAAGGAGGCTGTAGCAAGGTGGGGGTCGGCCTCTTCTCCCTGGTAACAGACGATAGGATGAGGGGGAATGGCTTGAAGCTGTGCCAGGGCAGGTTTAGGCTAGACATTAGGAAAACCTTCTTCACCGAGAGGGTTGTCAGGCTCTGGAATGGGCTGCCCAGGGAGGTGGTGGAGTCCTCATCCCTGGAGGTCTTTAAAAGAAGGATAGATGAGGTGCTTAGGGACATGGTTTAGTGGTGGGATGGCAGTGCTAGGTTAACGGTTGGACTCGATGATCTTAAAGGTCTTTTCCAACCGAGGTGATTCTATTCTATGATTCTAAATAAGAACCTCTGTCTCCTCCCCACTTAAAATGCTGCATGGCAGCTTCTTACACAAATATTTCTCTGTAAATCAAAGAAATAGCACTGGACTTCCCATACAGAGAGTTCACTAGAGGGCTTCCTTCCCCCCCATTAGCAGAAGTTCAACCCTACTACTAAAAGCAAACCTGTTCTATCTAAAGGTAGTCCAAAATCATATGAGTCTTTCCTTTCTTCCTTTTCTCTCCCTTCATCTCCAAGTTTTAATGCAAAAATAAAATTAATCCACCCTAATCACATCATTTCTCACTTGTACAGAAGGAAAAACTTCTGCAAAAAAGGACCTTCTATAAAAACAGAGAAAAGTGTCTTTGTCTTAACATAATTGAGCATGTCCTCACAGTTCAAAGTCCTCATGGGCCACTAAAGAATCAATGGGATTTCAGAACATGAATTACCCAGATCTCACAAAAATGGACTGATGTCACACAGCATATTTTTAAAAATTCTACTCTATCAGCTCCTGGAGGCCTACTAGAGTAAAAACGAGCAAGTGCAGCAACATGTATTTATAAACCAACCTGTGGAATAGAATATATCTGTTAAATAGAGTGCAGCAGGTTCTACTGCACACTATACTGTCTTCTGTTTTCACAGGAGTCCATTTCCTCAGCAGATACAGTCCTGTGTAAAGTCCATCTATCTCATTTCTCTAAGTTCAGAGATTCAGAGAAATAAATGGCTGATATTCTTAGCATAAAGCAAACAGAGGGAAAAAAAAATCAGCTGCATGAACTTGGAAGCAAGCTCCACTGGCACCATTGCTTTTAGCAAGATGCTATCTGACATCTTTTGGCTGAACAAGTCCCTTTTGTGGGGAGGATTGTACAGCAAATATTTCTGAGTAGCATAATGTTTGTTGGATATTGCTCTGTTAGGGCAGCTTGTGTTTTCACTCTATTCTGCTTTTGTATGCGAGGGTGTGGAATTTGTTAATCTAAATAAAACTCAAAATAGACAGCATGGCTTAAAGAGCTGCTGACGCCTGGTGGGAAATTTTGAAAGAGTTCTCTGTTGAAAAGCGATCCTCTGCATGAGTCTATCTCCAAGCTTTGCTTCACTCCCAGTCTGCAGATCAAGAGGCTTCCAAGAAGCGGATTTAGCTGTTTAGTGGGAACACGAACTACTTTCAGAGCAACGTGACCCACTAACTTTGCTTTGAGAGTGTTTACATTCATCTCGCTACCTGTTACTGCATAAACCTCCATTTCAGAGAATGGTACAGATACCAGGATGCCTTATCCTTGTATTCTTAATTGCAATTAGTTATTTCTCAGGCTGCAGATGGGATGCTGGCTGACTCTAGTTGTTCTGCTCCCAGCATCTCTGGGCAAAACCCCACACCTGCTCTGGACTCCTCTTCCTGACCTACAGCCATGTCACTACCTTAGCTCCCAGCATAGCTGCCCTGCATGATCCCATTCCCTTTTGTATGCCCTTCGGGCGTGCAGCACTTTCACCCTTGCATGCGTATGGCTAGAGAGGTTCAGTTTCCTTCTGCAGAAAGCCAACTGAATTTTTCCTTTGTGAATCAAGTCCTCTGTCTGGCTATACATCCAGCAAAAGGAGTTTTACTCCTCCATTACATTGAAGATGTCTCTCTCCTTGCAGTCTTCTGTTATTTTCAGATTTGTTCCTATAAATTTCTGATTATCTGTATATTTCTTGTTGTCACATGAATTCCCTCTTGCTTCATCTTTGCCTTCAGGTGAGGACAAACGGAAGTCATGCAACAACCCTCTCCACATTTCAGTCTGTATCAGTGGAGAGATGCACCACAGAATCATCTGTCCTCTGTAATAGATAGCAAGCACCTGAGCACTGTTAAAGTAATTCAGTTCTGGATTTGTATTTTCTGATTTAAAGGTAGAAGTTTGGTCTTTGAGCAAATGTCCAAGCTAGCATCTACAAGTTACCAAAAACTACCAAAACAAAAAAAATTGCATGCACTCTTTCTGACTGAAGTTACAAATCCTACACCAGCATTCATGAGGAAATTCAGATCACAACAGAGTTCTGCAGCAGATATTTTGAGTTTTAGAAAATCTTCAGATAGGTTAGTCCGAGTTTAACTGAACTTTTCTAGTTATTCCATCAGTATAAGCCTCATTTCTTCCACATCATAACCACCTTTTACAGGAAAAAACCCCAAGCTTCAACAAATAATGTTGCAATAGAGGGATCTGAATAGTGTCCAAAATGAGTCCTACCTGGTGTCCAGTTGAGGCTCTTTAAGGCATGCACTGTTTGAGTTAGGTCAAGGGAAAATAAACTAGAGTTGCCAGTATCATTACAGGAAAGCCTAGAATTTTGTGCATGACGGAACGTTTGAAGCTCAAAACACTATGAAAACCACCATGCAATCCATACATTCATTAAATGTTGAAAGCAAATAAGAGACAACTTTTGTAGAATTTTTCCCTTTGGAATCTGAATACAGCAATCCATGCTTTCATTCTTAGATGAATTGTAGATGTCTCCC
Source organism: Gorsachius magnificus (assembly GCA_034008185.1). Taxonomy (NCBI): domain Eukaryota; kingdom Metazoa; phylum Chordata; class Aves; order Pelecaniformes; family Ardeidae; genus Gorsachius; species Gorsachius magnificus. The sequence goes on from CM067091.1 coordinate 19,336,290, forward strand.
CATTACTCATGCCCAGAGGAGACAAGCCTACCAAGAATGATTTGGCAAGTACTAAAGATAAATCAGAACACAGATCACTGCAGTCATTAACCCACTGTGAACGTTTTGGGTTGGTTTTTTGGTTTGGGTTTTTTTTTTTTTTAAGTATATTTGTTTCCAGTATGCATAGTTTAAGAGAAAAAGAGGATGAATCTGGAAAGGATGTATAAGGAGAGATACTCATCTGTGTTGGGTCTTGCACTTCATATGTAGGTGAGTAGACAAATAACAGCTTCTGTTAACACTGAGCATCAGCTCAGGACATCTGTGAGACTGGAGTATTTTGGTTTTGTTTGCTTTTTAAAACAAGAATGAAAGGTTGAGGTAGACAATCTAAACTATAACTGGAACTGATTTAGACTGTCATCCACAGTACAGGATGATCTACTGAGCACTAACTATGCGTCCATTGTCACACACTTCAACTTGCCAGTCTACCTCAGCAGAGGCATGAGATTTTGTAAGAGATCTGGTCCTGAAAGCCATTGCCTTTTGAAGCCTCCCCCATTTTCTCACCCTTTGCAGAAAAGCTATTTAGATAACCTGTACTAGAAGTGTGCAAACTTTTCTTGCCGCCTGTTATTCCAAACTGTCTGAATCAAGGCTCCAGGGCCAACTCTCATCTTTTTTCTTCCTTCTTTATATTCTTGCAACTCAGCTGAGGCAAGTGGCCTGTTAGACCCAAACTGGTGTGGGGGTAGACTCATGGTCCACAAATCTGAATTTTATGAACAGGTCTCTGTGAGAATCAAACTCTGTCACTATGAAAGCCTGTCCTGCCACTCACCAGATCTCAATTCCTTTCAGCTCTTCAGTCACAGACCTCATCCCCATCATAAAAACAGACCGAGGGAGGGCTCTGTGAAGCTGATTGCAAGAGCTGCCACTGTGAGAGCTTCCTTCAGTAGGAAGGATTAGAGTGTCCTGAAAATGTCAATCATATATCAAAGATACATGAAGATTGAAAAATAAAATGTACAATTTATAAAAATAAATCTTTGGGAGACACGCTCAAAGTACCTTGAAAAATTTAAGCGAAATATGTCACCAAAACAAATACATACTCTAGTGTCCAACTTTAATTTTTCACTGCTAAAACTCCCAAGCACTGCAACAGAGTAAATAAAACAGCTAAATCCTCACTAGTATCCAATTTCCATTTACCATGACTAAGTGTCTCCTACAGCTGATGCACTTCAGCTGATATGAGCTCATATACCTCCCACTAACCAGGTGCTCTCCACGTCAATGAAAAGACATGACTATCAGGACTGTCACAATCAAGAACACATTGCTGCTGCTGTGGCTCCTCTTGTAAGAGGAGCTGCATCAACCACCCAGCTCAGCCACCCTGGTAGCGCCTGCCTGTTGAGTTTTCTGTTGTTTGGGTTTTAATTCACTTTACTAAGATTGCTTTTCATTCACTTAGTGACAGGTAGCTATTTGTTTGCAGGGTTCCATTTGACATTTATTGTTAGTGTAAAACACTAATAATAATAATTAGTGCCTTTTTAGAGTTGTCTGAGGTTTTAGTGCTGGTGCATTGTTAATACAAAACATCCCAATGCTTTGCTGTATATAGGATAGTATGATAGTATTTAAATATAACAAAGGGGCTCATTATACTGAGACCAGATTGCAGTATCTTTGAGCCTCCTGTTAGCAAGCCAAGATTTAACATCCTCTAAACTTGACTGCAATGCTAATACTTTCTGGAAAGGGAAAAAAAACAACCCAAAACAAAACGCTAGACAGACATACACCAGTTTTATTCACTTAAAGGTTAGAGCTAAAGTAGGTTTAATGAAAAGAGGATGGGCATCAGTGAGGATAAAGGAATCCTACAATTACTTCTCAAGATACTCCAAACACACTTGTGCAGGCACATCTCCATGTAGGGGAATGGATCATTCAAAACCACTTCATAGTTACCCCATTTATTCATCTCAGATAATCATTTTCATAACATGACCAATGAGCCTATGGACAATACTTTCAGAGCGTCTCATTAAAATACATTTGCAATACTATTGTGGATTCATGGTAAGCGCACTGTAGTACACACGTTCCTTGGTTGGTTGCTCTTCACCAAGCCATTTAATCACAGCAGTTTTCTCAGTTTGCTATGTTATCAATATGTTGCAATGGTTATCTACTTCAGGGGATGTATTTCATTCTAGAGGGAGCAAATTGAGGAAAACTTCCCATATGGAGATGAATAGATGCAGTTTTTAATGTCAAGAATAATTTAAAACTTAAGAATAAGATACACTGTTTTGAATTACACGACATTCCAAGAGATGCTATATGGACAGTGAAAATAAGGCTAAAAGCATGAGCCAGCCATTTGCCAATTGCAACTAGCTTGTCCTCTGTTTTTTCTCCTGTAGTTCACCTCTAATCATAGTTGAAAGTTTGAGTCAGTTCTCATTTCTGCTAGGGAAACTCAGGGATGATCTCATCTTTGTAGAACTCCATTTTTGGACAGATCTTATTCCAGGGAAGATTCAGAAGTCAGATCCGTGCCAGCTAACATTGCATAAGTGAAGTCCAATTTACAACTGAGGAAGAGCTCACCCTTCATCTTCTAATGGAGTCAGATCACAAGGGGAGAAGAGAAATAAGAAAACCTTGAATGGAAGGTCAAAAGAATTGGTAGAGAAGACAGAGTTGAGATTTAAGTAGCTCAACCCATAAAAAAAAATGCCCCGCACAATTATTACTTTCAAATACAAACATGAAGAGCAGGAAGACCAAATAATGGGAAGGAAAGAAGGAAGAAATACTCAGTTATTCCTTTATTTTCCTTCCTTTCAAGAGCTAACTCATTCTAACTCAAGGAAATGGCATTTATTATGACAAACTGAGTCTAGACAAGATGTGTCAGATTCAACTGCACTATATAGCTTAAGGTATACACATTTATGCTACGTATTGTAAGAAGAGACATATGAAACAAGAATTTCAATGTTGAACACTGCTAGATCATTTAGAATTTGTGCTTGAAAACATGTTTGCGTGAAGCACTTGCTGCTGTGCTGTCTTGACAGCCACAGGGTTAACTACTCCCCTTTCCCATCTGTCCTTTCTTGAGGCCATTGGGCAACACCAACTTCCCAGATATCAAATTTATTCTTCATTTAAGGAGTTATGTATCCAGTTGCCATACTAAGCACTTACTGTACCTCTTTCAGTACCTCTAATAATTGAATCCAATAAGCCTTTTTAAAAGAAATTCCACTTTGTGCTGACTATGGCCTCTGAGCCAACAGGTTTTCTTTGGTTCTTACTCTGCCCAATCCATTCAAGCAAGCAGTAGCTTGAGAAGGAAATGAGGCATGGGTTTTTTTGGTTGGTGTTTTGCCTCTTTGGATGGAGCAGCAACAACTGCTGAAATAATTCTGATATTACACATTTATTTTCCACCATCTTTGGCAATAAAACAAGAAATCATGGAAGTATCTAAAAAAGTCCAATTATCTCCAAAGCTTGAAGGATACATGAGAATATAAAAGCACATTACCCATCTTGCAGACTGTAGCAGCTGTTGGCATTGCTAGGAAGTCTTAGAAAGGATCACAACTGGTGCCATTAAAATATATTCCAGAGGAAAAACCATGAATTACCTCAACTTGTCAGTAAAAATAAAAGGTTAGGCTATTTTTTTTTTAACACTCCATTTTAAATATCTTGCTTAAAACTTACATTAAGTTTAAAGCGAAAAGGAAAAAAGGGTAAAGCCTACATGGAACGTTCGACTAAGAAGCCAACTTGGTTTTATTTTCTGAAAGATGTGGAGATGGACATTTTTCCTTAATTCTGTGGCGAAAATGCTTGGAAAACCTGAAAAGCTTAGTCAGCTTTAATTTTGGCCTAACAGGGTTGGGATGAAGCTTTGTTTTCCATGGTTTGAAACAGCCATACAAGTCAGAGCTCAGCAGAAAGACATTCAAGCCTGCTATTGACAAGAATGGAAGAAAAATCTTAGAAGAAGAAAAAAAAAGATAAAGCCAAAATCTGCTGAAATCTGTTTTGATTCTGTGACCCAGATACCAACAGGGAAATAAACATTGGCTGTATGTTACACTTGGCTTTCTGTTGCAGAGCTGAGCCTCAAGTGACCCTGGAGCATCCATTTTCTCGATTATAAGTTTCCTCAGAAAGCATTAAAAGTCAAGATGTTCCCACTGATGGACTCTTCTTTAAAAGCAGAGCTTTACTGAGGGTGACAATTCTTGCTTACAAATATGCAACTTCCATAATTGTGCCTCTACTAGAAAGGACACCTAAAGAAATTAATATAATTAAAAGTTCCAAGGATAAAAATTTCACAGAGGTACAAAGTTAATTTCAACATCAACAATACTTCATTTTTTAAAGTTATTGTATATATTACAAAAGGCTTTGGACAAAATGAAGAGTACTTTTCAAAGAATTCTCTCCCCTTCAGATAGGTTTTTTTCTACAGCTCTAAACTTTTGCTTTCTATCCCCTTAAATTCAGTAAATTCTGTAAATATCCAAACTGGATTCTCCACCCAGAAATTGGAGAATTCAGTCAAAGTTTTTCCAACCCCAAAATTGAAAGTCTTTCCCTCCTGAAGCTAGCACATTTTTGCATCTTAGGTTCTTACAGCATTATGAAATAACAATCCATCTGATGAGGTTTGCATCCCCAGCCCTATCTGACTTCACCTGATGGTGGGTGGGCTGGCCATCTGTTCAGGGAAAAAATCCTGTGCTTTACTTAAGTTTCCTCCCTTTCCCCAACCCTCTTTCTCCCATTCAAGCTACCCATAAGTGGTTTCCACCATCCCGCACATGTGATGTAATGTAAGAGGACATGATTGATGCAGCCTGACCTGACATGTCATGATGCTGCTTGTCACATGTGGAATTCAGGAAGAAAAATAAAATAAGCAACCTTGATGTGTTTGTGATAACCGATGATTTTTCCTTTCCTCGTTATCCCTACATTACTTAGGCATTTACTACAGAAATATTGTTGCTAGGAAGAAAGCAAGTTACCTGCTCTTAAGACAATAACAGTTGGACTATAATGCAAAAATCTTTACATGAGCATTTTCTTCCCCAAGAAAAATTTTGACAGAGCAAAGACTGAAGGCTTAAATTGCAGATTCGCCACACCTAATGTGAAGTGGGTTGCACATTTCATCTCTCCTGTAAATTAGAGAATGAAAACAGCTTGTCACGCCTCTTGAGACCAGTAGGTACCTTCAACAAAGTGCTAAAAGCTGAGCCAGTGCTAATGACTAGCTCTACATTTTCTTTAAGCGGATGCTGGACTCTTTTCCTTGAGTGTCTATTTTAAAAGGCAAGAAAAAAGAAGGCAAAGTCAAGATTATGCATAGCTTCCCTGCAGTTCTAATGCACTGTGTATTACAAGGCAGCAGAGACTGACATTACCAATGTATACTTTATGGCTACTCTGCTTCTAAAACGCTATTTTTATACATAAAGAGTGATAAAGGTCCTACAGCACCTCATAGGCAGTTTTAATAGTTATTATACACTTATTTTCCCAGAACATTTTTTTTTCCCTTGATACTTCATTTAAAGTATAAGACTCCAAGAGAAGATTACAGAAATATCCTAGCTCTTCAGAAAGTGTCCAGAGCTGTCTGCTCTGCTTCTCACTGCAGTCACTAAGAGGCTTCCAGCAACTTCAGTGGAAGCGGTATCAGATCAAGACCAAGAGAGCGCAATCAGATCCAGGGTATTTCACACCCAAGTCAGCATACAAGAGAGAAGGTAGATGTTAGCTGGTATGTTAATAAAAATTACTTGAAATAGTTTCAGTTGGTGTCATTTTAAACTAGAAGGATGTTGCTCAAACAGTGGAGTTGTCAGCAAACACTTCATAATGCCCCATCCTCAGGTATTCCCAATATCCTCCACAAACTACAGAAAGACAGAAGCACCCCTAAGTTTTAACCAATTCTGGACAAATCCCTAATGTGCTTCCTGGCAATTTCAGCATCCTTGCCAAGGCAATCCAACAACTATTCTCAGCTATTCTCCTTGGGCACCTCCTTTCTCCTCTAGGGTGTCCCAGCATTACAGGAGACAGGATAAGTAGGTTCCCATCAAAACCCTTCTGTCCAGAGCTCTCTTAAGCTTTCCTTAATCTTTTTAATGTCGATATGCCCATTACGACTTGCTTAAAGCATTTCTTTGTCCCCACAGAGTGTTGCATTCTTTCTTCCTAGAAATGACAGCCAGAAACAGCTTCCTTCACTTGGGACTCATGCAAGAAAAAAACCCCTAAGACTTGCCTCAGAACTACTTAGTCTGTGGAGGAAAAAAAGTACACAATTTAATAGAGGTTGAAGTCCTGCAACTATATAATGACACAGTGGGAGGGTCCAACATCAATAGACTTCAGATTGGCACTAGTCTGAAGTGGCAGCTTTTACTTCAAGAGATAAAGTAGATTAATTATTGCTCAGGATTTTCTGTATTGCTGGGGCTTGCTGAATAGTCCAGCAAAAAATAGGATCGAGTGATAAGCAAGTGAAAAGCTCCCTGGAAGCATAATCAAGCAAGGGCAATCTTGAACTGTATTTTAGTAAACACATACCTCTATGAACAGCTAATATTTCAATCATCAATTACCCACGCTTGCCTCCACTGCAGCAGTTGTTGACTTTGAAGACTGGAGGTGATATCTTTAAATAATGCAGCTCCATTGTAATAAATCGAACTGTACCAAAGTCAACACCAGAAGGGTCTGATCCAAGCATATTTGACTTTAAGATCAAAACAATCTGAGTAAAATTTTCTGAGAGTCTAACTGCTTATCTTTACTAGACATTGTTGTCACAGTCAAATATACACAGGCAGAACCAAGGCAGGTATCAGCTACGGTGCTCGGGAGCAGCCGGCGGCTGCAGAGCAGGGTACGCTGTTCTCAGGGCTGACTCACTCGGTTCCTCACAGTTGTGTTTGAACACCGTAGCATTTTACACTGTGCACCAACCTACAAAGAACAGATGATTCATGCAGTAATAATCTGCATCACAGAAGCACTTCAGATGTGGACTAAGGCACAATTGTGTATTTGGAGTGGGCAAGCCAGATTCAGTGTTTGCTTTGCTCGGAGCTGAATTTCCTCTAAAAACAAACAGCCATGTAAAATAACAGTAAATCCAAACATTAACAACCTAGAAACTTTTCAAAGTTCTTCTTCAAGTTGAAGAGTGAATTCAAACTGACCAGATACTCATTTGTTTTGCTTCCCAGTTTGCTGAAACAAAGTTTTGATGAAAGATTCACGTACCCGAAGCCATGTATTTCTGTCTCATTTTCACCACTAACCTTAGATCATCCTATAAAAACAGCTAGGAAAGGACAAAGAAAAGCTTCTCATTCATCATGAAGCTTGATAATATAACATTTTACAGACAAAGTACTTACATCTCGAAAGGAAATCCTGCAATTTTAACATTGTATATGGTGGCTATTCCCCAGCCAAGTGCAAAACAAGTCTGTAGTGCCAAAGACAGCCTAATGATACACCACCAACTCCAAGAACAAAAAATGCTGCTGTAGAAACACAACCTGCACCAGGATCCAACATATGAGTGGGTCTAAAGCAGAACTGGGAGCTCAACACATGGTGTGCTCACCAGGCAGGGCATGGCTCTCTGAAGGGCAGAATTCAGCCCTATGCAGAAGTTCAGATCTTGGACCAGTATCTCATATGCACATGTGGCACATTTATACCTAGCATACAGCTTTATCTTGGGTGAGACACAAGCATAAGTATCTTTCTAGTAACCAATTCCTTCCAGTTGCATGCCAGCTTGAGTTTAAACTGGAAATGCCCAGTGCATAGCAGAGTTATAGCAACTGAAGTACTCTTACAGTAAATGCTCCCCAGGATAAATCAGTACAGAATTAGTCACACACCTTCCTAATATCTGCATCTTCTTTATGTAGAAGAAATTCTTCTACAGTTCTCCCAGTCCCACTCAGTCTCATAGCCCACAAAGTCTTTGAAATAGTAACAAAACGCTGTATCTATTCACTGCCACTGGTTTATTTAATCTAGCATTTTTAAGCTTGCTAAAATTGCTTTTTCTACCCCCAATAATTTCTCATATGTATACTGTCATATGGGAGGACAGGGTAAAAAACAACCTTAGAGTAGGAACGTGGCTTGGCCACCACCTTTCTAAGTGCCACAGCTTTCCAAAGAGAAGCTTTTATATCTTCTGTAGTAACCGTTAGCAGCTTGTGACATTTCTAGTCTGTCCAGGGTGTAACTAGTACATGACAGGTCAAGTCTGTCACCTTCATAAAAGCAAAGAACATCTACACTGGCACACTACACTGTGGAGTCCCTCTGAGACTAACCAATGTCATACCAAATATCATCAGCAGTATTTATCTTCTCTTCATCTCTGCCATTTGTAGGAGCTTCCAAAAAAAAATAAATCAGATTATATTTACATGAAGATAGCTTTCTCCTTACTCTTTGAAGTGAATGCCATAGACCAAAGCTTGAATCCATGAGATTTAATTTGTCCTTGTGGCAACTATAATTAAAATACAGCTCTCTTTGGGGAATACCTGAAAAATTAAGGTTATTGTTGTCACTATTATTAATTAATTATCATCAGATGCTTGCTCTTAAAAAATGATCAGTCTTCAGATTTTGATGCTCCCTATTATCCTCATTAAGTAAATGGTGAAATAAAGATGAATGAATTGCAAGCAGATGAATTAATGATTAGCCAAGAATACTTTAGATTGAATTCTGTAACCAGCAGGTTTCACATCAGTAGAAAATGCTTGCACACCAGGCTCTACTTTGGGTAAATGTTCACATGAAAATAGTGCTCTGATTAGGAAACTTTACTCTATTCAGAGAAAGTGACAGATAAATCAGGTGTGAGGAGAGGAAGTTAAATCATTCTCATGTAGCTGGTCAAGGATTCAGAAAGGAAGCAATACTAATTATGGGCTCATCACGGACACATCAGATGGCATTATCCTAAATAAGAAATGACATACAAAGCAATGGATCATTTCTGCAAGGGAAATAGGGGATATTAATAGTGGGCCAAATTTAGGGTGAAGCAAAGCATCAGAGTCCTCCAGGGAAGCAGTTCTGCTTCTCTGGTTTCCAGGCCAGTGCCAACATTTGCACAGCACGCGCAGCATGGGAGATGCTCTTCCTGATGTGTTGAATGTTTTGCCAACTGTATTTACTTCTCTTTCTCCTGTCTCGACCCCAGCATGTTCCTTGTTCTGGCAGGTGCAGAAACATGGGCTCCATAGCCAGATGGGCAACCACCAGGAGTTCTCCCTTGTCAGCAATTTGCCAGAGGTTTCTCTTGTGCCCCTTGACCCGTTGCAAAGCTACCAGCTCCAAAGGAGCCCAATGCTCCAGCCTGAGACCTTGCACACCATTTCTATTGTTCAATGAACGGGGGGGGGGGGGGAAGAAAGACTGACTTGGAGGAAAGCTTCCATTTATTTAATAAAGAGGCAGAAGAAAAAGGGTATTTAGAGCTACCCTGAAGGATCAAGTTCCCTAAATCCCTAGTTTCTAATATAATTTAGAACAGAAGTTGAATGTTACAGAAACGCTAATCAGTTATTCAAATGCATTTGTTGTGCAGTAATATAGAGTTGGCCTTTGCTGCGTATAATGTCAAATCACGCTATTTAAGGGAGCAATATCCCCCTTTGCCAAGCTCTGTGTAAGGCGCTGCCACGCACTGCTGGCATGATTCAGCACACTCGGATTTTCACCAAGAACATATCTGTCGCAGGTGGAGAAAGCTAATGGGACATTCCTTTTCCATGTTTCAATTACAGAGGCTCCTGTCTGAAATGAAGCTCAAGCCTCACCTGTGCACTTTATATATTTCTCAGAGGCACAGGCCCTATGTCCGCTGTCACCATTTACAGCCACACAGACCTCAGAGCCAGGTCTGTGGTAGCCCTGCAGCGCCCTTCAGAAGTTGTCTCCCTCAAATACAACCACTGCTCAGGTGCTTGCTAACAAAATACTGTTCTGCATGTGCCAGACAGCATCCAAAGCCAACCCTACTTGTTATTTTATCACCTACTTATCACTTCAAAAAATCCTGAGGTAGGCTCTTAAATAGCAAAGAAATTTAAAGGCATATGTTATGTAGTTTTTTATGATTTAGTATGACTGTGCAGCACGTTGCCTGCATGGCACCAGCATGCACTATGGATTTATCCTCTTGGTACAAAAATTCATACTCTAAAGGAACAGAGTACCATCCAGCGCCAATACTGAACCACATGGGCCAGAGCTTCCAAGGGGCCAAATATGACAGATATGTTTAAAATATCAATTACTCAATGCATTTGAGTGTGGCCACAGCAACCTGCTATTTAAAATTATGCATCAGATCCACTCACACAGCGATTTCCATGGGGAAACACAGTTATGCTTATGTTTGCTGCCCAACTTGCATGAAAAACACTGACTGCCCTGTCACTGGGATCTTCAGAAGTGCTCAGGAAAGGCCCAACTCTGTTCCCATTAACTTTAATGGAAAGCAAGACCAGTATTCAGTGCTTCTAAAAAGTCTGGTGTATGGTCAGCAGTGCAGCCCCTGGGTTCAACCTTCCACTCTTTTATTCACACTCCAGGAACTGACATTACAGAGCAACAGTTTGCAGAATTACATCCTTTGTCACTTATTCAGCTAGATAGTTTAAAATATATTGCCAATATGCAACAATATTTCATGTATTTAAAATCTAATACATGGGGTTTTTTTCCCCTGATAACCCTAGTTTTACCTTGTCTTCTTGCAAGCCATGGCACACAGGTTAGTGATCAAAGTAGCAAAGGGCAATCAGAAAATGAGACTTTTGCCCTTTTTTTTTTTTTTTTTTTAAAAAAAAAAAAAGTACTGTTTTGATACTGGGAGTGAGATTGCACCCTGAAACTGGTTTGTGAGGTTGGAGTTTGACCAGAAACTTTCTGGTGGCAGCTGTGGCTTAAGCACCCCTCCATTAACAGTTTATTCTGTTTCCAGATCCCCTTCACCTCCATTGTAGCCTGGCTACTGATGTGGCTGCAGGGCAAACAATTTCAGGAAACTTAAAACAACCTTTTTTTTTCCCCCCTCCTCCTTCTGGCCAGGTTGTTTGTCATCCAGATCACTTCCTAGGTCTGCTTCACTGTGCAGCTACAAAGAGGACAGTGGGGTATGACAGTAGGGACAATATATGAAATTAAGATACAAGCAAAGATTGCAGCAAAAGTATAGGAGTTGTTTAAACGAGTTTAATCCCTTTGGAGCAGCACTGCTATGAAGTGTCACATAGCCTACGATCACAGACGACCCAACTGCCCTGAGCACCCTATTCCATAACTACTCTTCAGGGAACATTCAAGGAAACCAGCCATCCTAGCTGAACACCTTTGTTTTAGTTCCTTTAAATCATACCTTTTATACTAGTATTAATATCTTTAAAAGAGCAGCGATGAGTAGCATTAAATCTTTGTTCCCTTTTTTCTCATTGTTAGTTCAATGGGCTGTTAGCTAAAGCATACAAAAGAAAAGAAGACTGGCTGACTTGAGACCTGCTGAAGAGGCTTTTGCTTACACTGCCTGCATCTCTTTGTTTATCTGACTCTATTGTTTTGCTTCAATAGTTATATTTACAGCATTCATAAAAAGGACGAAATAGTGGGTTTTTTTTCCAAGATGCTGTGGCTATAGCCAAGTTCTACTGAGCACACAGGAGCTCTGCAAACAAAGAACTGAGCAACAAAGAAAGAAGCTAGGCAGAAGCTAGGAACTCCTGGCCCAGCCTGAATGCAGACAAACAGCCTTGGGTGGATATTGAGCACATAAGGGCAAGCACGACAAAGGGTGATTGCATGAGGTGGGCTGTCAAATCTCTGCTCCTGACAGGTTTATTTTAATGCTCATCTGTGTATGTTTACTCAGTTTGAGGGCATTTCCACGTGGAAGTGGATATACAAACAAGGGGCTGTAAGAGGATAATTCTTATTTTGCATTTGCACTTTACAAACATCACCGAATTAATTCTCCCACCACTCTGCTATAATAGTGAAGCGCTGTAATTCAGTCAGGAACTGAGCACAGAGTTCAGTGATAAATCCAAACCATGTCTGCAAGAGTCAGGGAATAAAGCCTTACACGTTTCCTTACTCACATCATCTCAACTAACATTCTCGTCCCATCAGATATGTAAGAGTTGACAAAGGAGATGCAAATTTTTAGCAGCCTTATTTTCACTGAAGTGTCATTGTTGTAGCTGGTGGATGCACAGAGAGGCTGGAATAGCCCAGCAGTAAACTCTAAGTGCCCAGCAGACATGCAGGCGCAGAGATTCACCCCTGACTCAAGTGAGGATGACTTGCAAACTGTAGTAGTAGCTACCTGTTGTTGTCTGAGTCCTTTTTACCCCACTACCACAACATCCCGCTTCAGTGTTCTCCCCTACTGCCCCCCTCAAAGGGGGTTAGGTTCAAACCAAGCTATTCAAGTGAAAGACAAAATTTTTGTTCTGCTTCTTCCACAAGCAGCACCACAGAGGGATGCATGCATTTTGCAAGTGTTTAAAATTTTACCATAGTATTTATTAACCTATCCTAATGTTGATTTATGCTTCAATAAGGTGTCCAAAGAAGTTGAGCAGTATACAATTGTTATAAAGAGAATGGTACATTATCGCTGATCTCAATTTGCATCAGAGAACAATCAAAGGACTTTTATGGGAGTCATTACTACAGGAACAGTGAGAGCAGAGTCTGAAGTTAAAGCACTGCAGCAGTGGCAGAACTACCACTTTCATTTGTCACCTCAATAGAAGACACTAAAAAATATATAGGTAATGAAACTTAAGCATAACAGGTTAATAATTAAGATAGCACAGATTTCTCAATGCTGAAACAAGAACAAAAAGGCAGTACAAAGCATCTGTGCCATGACAACGTAGCAAGCAGGAATTCTGTAAAACCACAGGTTGGACAAAAGGTATGAATTCCAGGGTGGGGATTTATTCTTCTTCAGGATATTTCAATATTTCTGCAGTTTTCAGAGATGAGGTTTGTGACAGGTCTATCATTTTCAGCTACCTCAGCCCCATCCCATCTTTCCCTCTTCCCCTTCCAAAACACTACACACTTCTGCCAGAGCTGACCATCAGGTGCCAAAGCCTGCCTGTCTCTTTAGCCCCTGAAGTTGGATGCTGAAGAGGTGAGGCTGGCTTTCAGAAAAGGTCAGCTAGCGCTAAAGGAGAAGATGGCCCCACAGGTAGCTTGAAGCACTTGAAATGATAGAATAACACTTTTGAATTGGCAAAGGGGCAGTGAGAAATACACACAGGAGGAAGCGGAGGAGTCAAGACAACAGGAGATGAAAGCGAGGGGAATGGGAAGAAGGGTAACATGCACAGGGAAAGGGAGATACCAAGTATAAATAGAGAGGCATAGCATGGACATAAGCACAGTTTTAATAGCAGAGAGGGTCCAAAAGAAAACAAAGTTATAATTATGACAGTAGTATAATGAGTAGCGATCTCAGCCCCATACGCTTCTACACCTTTATTTTTTAAACAGAGTTTATAGCACATTCCAAAGCCACCAAATAAGAAAAACTCTTATATCGCATCTAAGTACAGCGGGAGGGGGACAAAGCAGAAATAATTTCCTCCTTCAGAGGGGGAGCTGAAGCTTCACTTCCAGGCTTTCACTCTCTCTGCCCAGCACCCACACAGGTTCAGCTGTCTCACCACCACCATGCTTCCTACAGTCTTACACCCTCTGTCCTCTCCCAAATGAAGTTGTTTATTCCTGTGTTTTCCTACCAAATGTGGTGATGTGGTGGCAAACGCATTAAAGAATGAGACAACTTGTCATCTCTTTAGAGGGTCTTAAGAAAGACTGTTCTGTTTTAGCCTACATCCAGATGTGAATGTTTCTGCCTTTCATTTTTCTCCCATTGCAATGTGCTAGCAAGGTTTCTATCTGGCAGACGCCGGAACTAGAGACATGGTAAGAGTCCTGCTAACAGCTCAGCATGTGCTTCTGCACTTGCCTCTGCCAGGTTATCTGGAACACAAGGTAGCGAGAGTCCCTGCTTAGGAGAGGGGACCAGAATCTGTCTTGACAAGTGTTTTGCATGCAGTTAAATAGACAAATGTATTCTGCTGCCAGCCTCTTGCAGGAATTTGACTTGATGCCTGTCACCAAACAGCTTCTTTTGCACTAGAAGAATTACAAAACACTCATACCCTATAATGATCAAAAAGAGAGCCCCCATGCCCACATTAGATTTCAGAGATGCAATCCACACTCCCTTGTAAGCTAATAACATCTAAGCCTACACAAAATTAGGGTACGTGTTTCTGAGAGATAAAACAAATACAAAACAAACTACTGTATTATAAAAAGGCCACTGGTCCATCCTCTCCTGTAGCGTGGTTGCAGCATTGACAATCTACCTCCACAAGACATTGCACCACGCACGTGTACAGTGCAAGCCTCTTCTCTATTCTGCTAGTTTGTGATTAACCTCTTGTACAGAGCAGAAGGGGCCACATCGCTCAAACTGTTTTTAAAGCTAATGCTGTTTGGACGCAATCAGCCTGCATGCAAATATCTAATGTGACTTCGACCAAACTATTTCAGTGATGCTTTGTAGCAGTAAGTCCCAAGAGAGAAGTAGGCATTTTCTATTGTGTAGTTCATTAGCTATTTTTCAATTTCACTACTTGGTTTTGTGTTATGGTCAAGTAGGAGTCCATTAGATTACCTGTTACTGGGGATGATTAGAAATTCTCATTTTAGAAGAGCTTGAAAGTAATGGTGGCATTCATTTGTTGCAAATACAAGCTCTCAAGAAACAAAGCAAGTCTTTTCCCTATTTCACCTCCTGTATCACTTTATTTCCACTATGCCCTTTTTAAGAGCATACAGTGCACCCAAACCTTGGAACCACAAATAAAGACATCAACGGTAAAAAACAGCTTTCAGTCTCAGCTAGAGATTGTGCCTCTTTAGTTATCAACACTAAATACTGCAATTAAAGACTTAAAAAAAGACACTAGCAATTTACATGACAAGAACTAACAAAGCCTGCTTTTTATGGATTCATATCTTGTAGTCAACTGAAACCCAAAAGGCTGCAAGATCCACCTGAAGCTACCCCTGCTGCTGGAGCATCCATAAAGGATTCCTCAGTTCCCTTACACCCAATGAATTTATACAACAACCTGTCCTTCAACCATGATCTCTTCCCCTTCCATTTGGCCATCCATTTTCACCCAACTTACAGAGGCTCTGTTACCCTCATAGCTTCAGCACTAACAGGTTTTTGTTGATCTCTGCTTAAATTTATTACCCACCAACAGTATTATCCCATTTAGTTTATCCCTGTAGGAAATCAAACAAAAGGACACACTTAAATATATCTTCCCTTTCTTGGTCCACTTGCTCAATCACCATTGCAATGCAAACAGATTGCCCAAAGAGGCTGCAAAATCTCCATCCACAGAGATATTCAAAACTCAGTTGAAGATCCTGAACAAACTGATCCGACTTCATATTGGATCTAACTTCAAAGCTAATGCCTCGTTTGAGCAGGCAGGTTGTACCAGATGAGCTCCAAAGTACCTTCTAACCTAAGTTTGCTATGATCCTAGTACAATCAACAGTTCCGAGCACTTCTGATAAGCTTCCTACTACAATATTTAGACACCTAAATGGAGTCCTCTATTAAAACTTACTAATAAACAGTACAGCAGAGTGTGGAAGCAGGTCAGGAAGGATACCAGAAATATTCCCCTCTCCATATGACAGTAGCCATTCCATGGTTGATGAACCCTACATGTCAAGGTATTCAGTACCTAAAGCATCTACGCTAAACATTCAACAACCCCCCATCCCACGAGCACAGCCCACTAGGGTACCTTCGCAATACTTCTGAACTGCACCAGTTGCAGTGCCATGTAAACCAAAAGTCAAAAGCAGCACCAGTTTCTTCCATGGCTCACTCATTCTTTGACCTCTCAAAGGAGAGAAAGACAACAAATTGACTGAGCCTCAACAACTCATCTCACAGGCTTCCAAAAATGGTAACAACTTTGTCACTTCTGGCTATGACTGAATTTAAGTTGGCAATTCTACCAACCCTCTGAGCCATCCAGCCCCTCATGCCTTTCATTTTTTAGGATATGGTTAGATTAGCCCATCCATTATAAATATGACACAGCAGTACCCACAAGCATTAAAGAGTTTTCAGCATTTCAGCTAAAAACCCCATTTTGGAAGGATTTACAGCTTGGCTGCAAGAGTGGCGTCTGGCTGAAACGTGGCATACAAAGTCTCGCCATAAGAGCCCAGCCATTTAACAATAAATCAATTTGGCTATTTTTAAATTAGAAGGCTGAAAAATACAAATGAAGTTTACCATTTGCTGACACATCTTTGATCTCAGAAGGAATGTGAATTCCACAGGCCAACTCTTCAGCTGATGTAAATCAGCATAACTACACTGGCATCAGTGGAGCTCCAGTGATTTACATGCTACAAATCTGTCCCTGTATTTATTAATGGAATAGTTGTAGTTAGCTTTTGGGTCAAATCTTTGCTGTTGATGTAACCTACTGGAATCAATGGGGAGTTGCACATACAGATGCAGAAAAAAAAGAGACAGGTTTCTTTCTTCTCACTCCTGATTATTTAATTTTTTAATTAAAACAAAACTGCGGAGAACGAGCCGAATCATAGAGAACCCGGAGTATTTAAGGCAGTGCATATCTTGGTTGAGACCATAATGAGATTTACAAGGCAGCTGTAGGACATGCATCAATTGCTACTTTTTAATCTTTACAGATTGATCCATATGGCAAGCTGTGCTATTGTTGATCCATATTCACAACACAAGCCTATATTTTAGTAATTTCATAGGGAGAACATGCTGAAACTTAAATAAAAACCTCTGAAAAACACAGTGGTCAAAGATTTGGCATTACATTTGGGACTTTCTCTTCTTTCCTTCTCTCGCCCACACAGTCTCCTACCTATTCCTTGCTTTCTGTTGCAGAAAGGGCTGAACATCTCTGCCTCAGCTTCTTCAAACCACACACATGCAGAGCATCAGCTACTGAAGAGACCAGCTAGCACCAAGGGAGCAAGTAAGATAAGGCACTAAAGCCAAAAGCCAGAACATCCAAGCTCAATTTAAGTCTGCCCCAATTTCCTCTGCCACACAGGGCAAGTTCTGTCACCTTTTGGCACTGGTTTCCATCCCCTCCCCCTGCCATAAAGCCAAATGGGACTAATGATATTTACTAAACTGTATGTGGAGCTGGGATTTATGTATGACATATGCTAAACATACCATCTATTTGCATGTTTATGATTGCACATGCCATCATAAATGCAAGGTGGAACTGCCTTTGCAAATGCATCAATTTACAAACATTTCTGAAAACCTGAGTCTCATCTGGGTTATTGACCAGCTCTTTTTAAAAGTAGTATTTTGTATTTAGTGATACTATACACACAAATCATTTACTAACACTCAGCACATGCAGTGCCTGTCTATTATGGTGAATGCAGAAAGCACTGTAGCATTAACTGATGTGAAGCCCAAGATAGAAATGTTTGCTTGTTTCACTCAGTACATTTCTTCATTTGCTGAATAATTCAGCTTCTATACAGGCTTAGCTGACCTTTACTTGATAAAAGTCATATTTCTAAGCATTTGCTTGCATTTGGTATTTTTAATCAGGTTCAAGTCCACTCACTACACATCAGAGCTGAGAATAATGATGCAGATACGTGTTTTAGCCAAATGATGTTCCTTATAGTGCACACACTTCCCCCAAATCACTGAGTTGTTAACTAAAGTGTAAGAGAATTTATGATGCTAAATAAAACCAGAAAAAAAAGATGTTTTAATAAGATGAAAATCCAAATGTTAAAATAATGAGCCATCTGTATGGGTGGCCCTCTCCTGAGAGATGCCAAGAGCTTTACCATCTGTGAAACATTTACCAGCTGTTTCCTTCCTTTTTCGTGAGAACATAAGAAATCCTTGCAGTTGGTGTTTCTAACTGACACATCCTAGCGAAGGAAATGGGTTTGTTCAACGTCAGGGACCTCTCATGAAAGCTAGCCTGGCTGGAATTAACCTAATAATATTTTGGTAAGCATCGCTGTTCCCCATTTCAAAAAGGTCTTTCCACACAATGGTCCAGCAGGCCAGAGAGCACTCTGAAATGGAAGAGGCAGAAAACAGCCCACTAGCCACAAACTGGTTTCAGGAAAAAGAAAATATATTGAATATTCGATCTGAACATTTCTTTACTGTTTTGTTTTTAAACCCTAATCCGTTGCAGGAATTCAGCATAAATTTGCAACCCATATGAAGCTCAAAGGCAACTGCAATAAATAAGTATAATCCAAGCATGGAACCGGACCTTGCTTTCTCCCCTCTGCTCACTATTTCACATACCTGCAATCCCCATCTCCCTGCGGATTTTGACCCGACACACACTGTGCCTCAGTGCAAGTGAGTTATGTGGGGTCCTAGGATCAGACAAGCACGATCTGAAAGATTTGAGTTTGCGGTACACACAGATCAACAGCTACAAAATAAAGACAAGTTTAATCCATGAAAGGATATATTGGCTTGCATTTATTTGTATCCTGATGCGCTGTAGCCCTAATTGCACAACAGTTAATTATTTCCTTAGCGTTCTCTTATTTCGTTAGCTGCCAATGCGAATTGAAGAGAATATAACTTAAGAAGCGGAATTAGCTCTTAAATTCCAAGTTGATGAAATTTGCCTATAGGAGCGACAAAGGGAGTTTCTATGAAGTACTCACTTATGTTTTCAAAAGTTAAGTTTTCAAGAGACTTGTGAAGCGAGTCAGGGAAAAAAAGAAAATCAGCATCCGATGAAGTTGACGGTCTATGTGGTTGTGTGAAGAGCAATATTTGGTTATCATTTCTATGCCAAACAGCATGATATCCTGTACTTCACAATTACAGAGATTGTAATAGACATGAAAACAGGCATCAATTCTACACAATGCACTAGCAGCACCTGCCTCAAATCATTTTTTCCTCAATAAAAGTTTCCTCCCCCTTCCCTCACTCCCTTTCCCAAAAAGGGAACATTACCCATAGCACGAAGAAATGGAGGAGGCTTGTCATTTCTTGTGCGCGGAAGCACAGAGACACACGAGTGAGGACACCAGTGAATGGAGCAGACAGCAGTGAGAACGTATCGGGACAGATTTCTGACTCAGCACCCAGAGACCCCTTTTGCTCACAGGGGAATATCCCAGCACAAAGTGCAGAGCTGCCTCTGGAGGGAGGAAACTGTCCCATCACTGATCCCACCCAGCCCAGGGCTCGCATGTTAGCTGTACGTACTACAGCAATCCCAAAACCTCTTCAGCTTGTATCCATCACAACGCAACCTCCATGATCAGCTTCATACTATCCAGATAGCTCTTGGAACATGGGACTCTGCTAAGTACAAAACCGTTGTCTCCATACATGGGCTATCTATACTGCTAGTGACATTACAAAGCATAACCTTACAATTCAGTTAGGTAACAGAATAAGGACAAGGCAGCATATAGTGGGCACTGTCAACAAACACAAGTAGACCCTTGGGCAGTCATCCTGCTAGGAACTACACCACGAGAGCACGAGAAGCCTGCATGACACCGAGAAACACCTGCAAAAACTGTTGCTGGAGTTGCTCCGCATCATTCAGCGGCAAGCTGTAAGCCAACAGATCACACTGTGGGCCACAAGAATTCCTCTCCTTGAAATCAGCATTGAATCAGAGTTAGCCAACAAGAGCAACACGACACTGATTTCCTGCACTGCAGGACCTGTTCAGTATGTAGTTAAACTTGAGTGCTACACTTGTTCTGTTATACATAATGCTTCTTTCATTGATATTAGAACCATTTTTCTTTAAGTTAAAAAACACCCAAATATGAACATTTTGAAGAGACAAGTACCAGCAAATGGAATAAAAGGGCACTGGGCAGTTGGAAGCAGGAGTGAATGACTCTCCCAAAACACAGCTAAACAAACATCCCAAACCAAGGGCAGACCTAACCAAGTAACAGTGTAAAAAGGATAACCTCAAGGCCTCCAGGACTGGCTACAGCAGCGTATTTGATACTTCATTTGTTAAGATACCACGTCAATCTGCAGTGTGTGAAAAGGCACAGACATAAACCCGTGATGCCAATTTCTCTCCATAACTTAAGAAATCATACTTTCCCAGTAAATCAAATCAGAGTTGTTTTTTATTAAACCACTTCAAGTACTATAAAGCACAGTTCTACAGCTACCAAAAAATATTAAGATATAAACCACAGCATGGATATTAAGCAAGCACAAATGAAAATAAAGGAGTCATTTGTGTCCTCTTGGAGAAACCAACTTCCCCAACGTAGCATCCATACTGTCAAAAAAACACCTGGCTTTTCTCATGAGAATGAAAACTTGAAACTGAAGTTTTAAGTAATAGCAAAGAACAGCACAAGATTTTTGCTAGGCACTCTCCCAATAATTTTAGAATGGGTTCTAATACCCAAATGGTACCGAGAGTTTATGATCTGTTCTTTAAAGAGAAACTACAAGGTTTGGTAGCTTGCACAATGCTTTAGAGCGTAGTTATGTCACTTTCAAATGAATTTATCTTTTACCAGAAAATCTAAAATCTTCAAAAGATGGTGAAAATTAAGTTTCATGCAATCCTTGAAAGTCCTGGAAAACACTGTATATCAATATTTATTCCCAGAGAAACTGAGGCATGAAGTAATACGGAATTATTTTCAGGCTGATGTATCTATGCTTGCCTCAAAAACATCAAATCAGCTCAGCTAGATGGAATCCTAATGGTACCACAGTCCTTATATTCTTATTTGTTATAAAAACCTTGGGAGATAGGATGATATAGAAAACGTGGGTTGCTTGAGCATTACCTGTTCAAAGCAGCACCTTCTCCTGAGGTCAAGTGATATTAATTCATTATATCCTCTAGTGACCCAAGCCCATAACAATATCTACACTTACATGAATGTTATTAGTATGTGCTTAAAAAGGGATCAGGAAAAAGCTAACACTGCCTGCATTACATGCTGTGTTCCCCTGCTAGAATAAGATTAAGGTCATTGGCAGGGCAGAGCATGTATGTGTAAAGTTTACATTGCAGATATCTTCACTGGTTTGCTGAAGTGCTCATAATTTCAGGCACTCAAATACTCTTCAACTTTGTGAGTACAGAACATATGCAATTAATCAGAAAGCCATTACTAACAAAAAATGGGATTTGTAGGTGTATGAAATCCTGCATATCTTTTAGGATTTATAAAAACCCACAGCTGAGTGCTATTTAAGACAAATAATAGCCAGATTTTAAAATTAAGCAATCTTAATTTTTTGTTGCTATTTTGAAATCTCTTGGGGTGATTTTCCATCGTTTTAAATTCCTTATATGGCATCAAGCATAGCACGTGTGTATATGCATTTGTATGTGTATATTAACCCATGTTGTTCTTCGTTCTAGTTCTAAAGAACAAATATTGCTCTGAACAAAGCCCATCTTGAATACTACCCTTCCACATGCAAGCAAGGAAAGCCTCACTTTGCATTGGAAGTACCTGTATCACTGAGCAAGCCTTAAGCCTTGTTTTTCTGTTTGAAAGCTACCAGTTTTAGCAGTTAATACTTCTAAATGACACCAGTTACAGTGTTCAATGTATAAATTCTAGATTATGAAAACTGTTTGTAACCGTAGCCTCTCTTCCGTGCTCCTGGAAATGCTCTGACTGCTGTAAGCTGCACAGCGGGTTGGTAAGAATGCGACAGAACGGGCTCCAAGTAACACCAAGGTGACACGGGTAGGGTTACTGATGATTTAGTGGGCTGTGCAGTGCTCCTGGTTAGTAGGCGTTTGAGATGTAAACTCAAAGAATCCAAGCACTCAGCATAGCTAAAGATCCCATTTTACTTGTTGGAAGGGTAGCTGTCTTAACCAGAGCATCCTGGACAAATTCCAGCATGGGTAACTGCATTCTGTTTTAGCACGTTCTCCCTCCATTTCCAGTCAGGAAAGGTAGTCATCATTTTTGTCTTGGTGCTGCTCCCATGAAAGGGGTAAATGAAGCAGGAGTTGACACTCATCAAGTTTTTGACACATAGGTGAAAAAACAAGCTTGCCAAGTAGGTAATGGTGAATATTAACATTTTATATGAAGACCCTTGCACAGTTCACTCGGGGACAAATGGTACTCTGCCATGAACTACAGGAACCATCCTCAGTTTGAGGCAAAGAGAGAGAGAGTCTCAGCCCAAGTACTGGGGCTGCACCACTACAAAGCTCTGAGCATATCATGTGATAAAGAACCAGGTAGCATTAACGACCAAGGAAAGCTGTTCTTTCTCTCTCTAGTTCCAGGTAACCTGTCTATCCTACCATAGTAAGTGCTCAAAGAACAGACTCAGACCCCATACTTGTAAGTTTGCCTGGGATGAATGGCTCTATAAACCTTTTAAGTCCTTGAGCATCCTGTGTAATCAATGACACGAAAGCAAGTCGCTGACTTCCAATGGATGCATTGAAGACTAAGCAAACTACCACATCGATACACAGAGGCTTTGCTCCAGCATTTCTGCCCAGATGGGAATTTCAACCAAGTAGGTTTCAGAGTTGACCTTGACCAACAGGTTTCATGTAACAAAAATGCCACTGTACAATTTATACGCTTGAATAAACTTAAAAGTATCACCTCTTCTGGTCCAAAGGGTCCTTAAGAGCTATAGGACACAAGTAATAACAGATATGCAGGCAGACTGATATTTCTGCATGCAGAAGGACATTTCTTAGAATTATTTTTATGTGAATGACCAAAATGGAGCTGTTTGAAAAAATCCCCTGCAAGAATTTATGGCTTTCCTGACCCTGCCCATCTCTTATCAGTATAATATTTATGATCGTGTGTATCCTAATTCTTCCATTGAGAGTCTTATGCCGATTCACAGACCAGGTGCTGTGTAGGTGGGTGCTGTGTGGGTTTCCCCTCTGCTCAGATGCCTGAACTACAAGAGCTAAGCATCATGTTCAGCCAGGCCTGAACACCCTTTGAGCCAAGATTAACAATCTGTGCCAAACTATGGAGGCAGCCTGGGATCAAAACACCTTTTTTAAACTTCTGTTAATATCTAGTTATATAAATAGTACAAATCTGTCCTTAAAAAAAAAAAAAAATAAATCTTTCTTAATCACTTGTGCAGTCAGGCAAACTTACACCTCATTTGTCAGAATGTCATTGAACAGTAGATGCCCATCCTTGATCTCACAGTAATTCATTATTACTTAACTCCATTGATTTCAATAGAAGGCATCAGAAATCCCATCAAGAGGAAAAAAAAAAAAACCCACTATATTTTTTGGCACTTCCTTAAGAACTATTTGTGAGCTAGGAGTAGTTGCTGTTTTCACTGAATTTCAAAGGATGACCTGCTTTATAGCTTTTGGTTTAGTTTATTAATTATCCAATCTCAACAGTCTGCTAGGATCTTCCTCCAAAGAGAGGGGCATTTAGTGATAGCACCAGCACGTTTCCCAGTGCTCTCCAGAACCTCCCTCGCCTTCATAATGGGGGGAAGGCACCTACATTTAGCATCTGCACTGGGTTGTCAGTCTCTTTTACTGAGTCTTTGATAAAAACAAATACAAAATGCAATATAAAATTCAAATACAACTGGTAAGTATATTTGGTATTAGATTGCCTTGGAATCCACTGCAGCTTTTTGCAAAACTATACCCATGTTCTCCCAAGTTCTTGGGCACATCTGGAGTTTCACAGTTTTGGATCAAACCAGATGACAGCAGTCTGTCAAAAGACAGCCAGAAGCCCATCAAACAGATATGCAAAAGAATTAAATGAAGAAAACTCTTATGAACCCAAAATAGAATTTTCTGTAACACAGAAATAGTTCTTTTTCCAAACTTCCTTTCATGGAAAGGACAGAAAGTTAATTCTTTCTGTCTGAAAACAACACATTGGCTTTACTGATGACAGTCTTTAGAAATAGAAAGGAAAGAACGTTCACTACTAGCTTTAAGATCATTTTACACATATGAAAACAGTGCTTGCCTTGTGCATGATGGGGAGATGGGACTGAAACCAGAGTGGGATTTGTGGTCACCTTTGGGGGACCCAGTTCTAACCCAAAAGTTTTACTTCTCAGGTACAGAAAAATCTTAATTAACTCAAAACAGTTTGGGACCGAAAAGCTGGCTGAGCTTGTTCAGGAAGGGCTTCTGGCTTGTTTTGAGATGGTGGTTCAGAGCATTGTGCTTGGCCTCAGAAACTTAATTGTACCTAAATTAAGACTGAAAACCGATCAGGTTGGATTAAAGCCTAGTGGGATTCTGGAACAGAGACTTCTCGCTCTGTCCTTTGATAATATTTTTCCAAACTACTTTTTGGCAATCCTTTCATTTTTGCACCCAGTTTTCCCTGTAAATGAGCAGTGAAATTCCATGGGACTCTATCAGGAGTTAAAATCACTCAGTATATATTTGCCAGCGCATGCAGTGTTTATTTTTAAACAGTGCCAAAAGTGTTTATAGATAGAAACAACAGGACAACCCATAATTAAATAACTGTTTCTGCTACATCTGCTATTTAGCAACTTGAAGGAAAATAATTTCCCAACAACAAATAGGAATGGTCAAGAAAGCTCTCAAGTTTGGGTCCATTATTACCATATAAAACAACATATTAGTTGCTTAGCTACCAGTCATAAAAGAAGCCCAATTAAAAATGAAAGAATCTTAACTAGCTGCATGGAATATAAAAGTGAAAAGTTAAAAGCTGTCAGGTGGTTAGTGGAGAGAATACTGAGAAGTGATTGACAAACTGGGCTTGCTTTGCTTCAAATTTGGCTTTGATTCAATAAATGATTGACACACTGATGTCATCTGAAATAGCAGATTGTGCTTTGGAGAGGCTATTTAGCAGCCCATTGATTGACAGGTTACTAAAATTGTCCCACGGACAGAGGTAACCAAACAGAGCTATATTTTGACAGGTGGGCTTTCTTTTTTTTCCACCTGTATTTACGATACAGTTTATATTAAAAGCAGAAGTAGAGGAAGACCCATAAAAGTGTCATTCAATTTCCATGAAAATAGCTTGATGTCTCCTTTTGTAATATTACTCCACAAAACTAAACTCCATTCCCCCATTAAGTATCCTGCTTTTTATGGAAGACTCTTAAAGCCAAACTGGACAACCTCAGACTTCTTTTTCAGAAACAGAGACATACTGTGAACACAAAAGCGTTTGCCCACTTGGGCACTGAGCACCCTCATCTTCGCAAGGCAGGAACAAGTAATGTAACCAAGCATGTTTCCCAGCCTAAGCAGGTAACAAGGCTCAGCTCAAGGGGATGAGGTATCATCATAGAGTCATTTAGGTTGGAAAAGAACTTTAAGACCATCAAGTCCAACCGTTAACCTAACGGTGCCATTCCATCCTAATGCTTGGCCTTACCAGTTCCCATAAGCTAAGGATGAGGTGGGTCAGCGCCTGAATTTGAGATCTAGAACCCCAAGTAAGACTGAGGGCTTGTAAGAACTCATTCAATATCATCTGAAACAGGTGTGAGGCAGCACACAGTGACACAAGGATTTTTGCCACTAGTGACACAGGTGCTTCAGAAATGGCTGATCATCCAGGAACAAAGGAAAAAATATTCTGACCAGTGACAGCCATGGAAAAACTCCCAGCACTTTTTTTCTTAGTCAGAGAAAGAGCACCACAGAGCATTTTTCCTGAGTAAGCATAAGTACAGCATTATTCCTCACCACTGTTAGCCTCCAGACTCCAAAAATACTGGTTTTTTAGTTTTATTATCACTCTTATTTTTGATGCTTTTAATACAAAACCAATTACTATTGTTGAGCAGTAAGTCTTTGTTGTCTCTGAATACACTCCTTTTTGTTCCTGAATTTCCAACTAGGAAGCATGTTGCCTACTTTGTCTCAGTTTTTATTCTTAACATCTCAGACTTCCACAAAACTTTAATGTTTCTGATCTGCTTCTTTGACTTCCACAAAACTTTAATGTTTCTGATCTGCTTCTTTTGTAACTCTCAGTCATTTATACAGATTGCTCTTTGCTTTCCATCTTCAGCTTCTCCACTGCTCATGATTCACTGATAAAACTCCATTTTATTTAACCCAAAAAAGTTCGCACATTAGTTGCAGACAAAACACTAAGGATGGGCTTACCTTGGGTGTAAGCAACCCAAGCTGAGTACCTGAGTTTTCAAGTCACGCTCTCCACTTACAAAGATAAAAAAAAAAAGAAAGATTGTTTCCTTCAGAGAAACTCCTTCATAGCACACATTCAAACCAGACTACACAGACAACACAAGAAAAAAATATTACTAATAACCACTTACCTGACAAAAGCATGCACAGAGAGAGCCAAGACAGGAGCTGCATCTGAAGGTAGAGAACAGCCACTAAAGCAAATGACCTGAGCTCAGTGCTAGGGTTACAAGCAGCTGTAGAAGCTCACCTAAGCAGTCCCCACACTCCCCAGCAGCTGCTGCTCATGAGGGCACTTTGCAGCATCCGCTGCAAACACCTGGGGAAGAGCCGGTGAGTCCCACCTAGAAATGCAAGCTCAGTCTTTGGGGACTGGTGCACAAACACTTTCACTAATGTTCAGAATTTACTGAAAGTTCTTCTGCAGAAAGAAAAAATATTTTGGAATTTTTTTAGCCTTCCTTTAATTTTCATATAGAATGATTGCTTTTTGCTGTATGAAAACTTTGTCCCTTATATCAATGAGGTTTATTAAAATTACATTTAAATTAAAATCATATTTAGCATTTCAGTTAAAATTTTCTCTGTGTTGTTTATTAGACAAATGTGCTTGGTATGTGTAAACTGTGTTTGTCCATTTATCTCTTCTTGACATGAAAAAAAAATCCCAGTATGGCTCAGTGGGTGACATGGTTTACTATGAGTGGCAACATAGAAAATTACAGATTCTTAAAGTATTTAGCACCTCACCTTTTCCCCAACCATTATCAGAGACAGAATACTAGAGGCTTTAGGACGTACCAGTATCATTTTAGCTCCCCAAATACACGATACATCAATTATTCTAATTGCCACCATAATTTTACTCTAACTATAAATGATAATAATAAATAATCATACCAATAAAAGAAAGAATAGGCTTACACTGCACAAACAATTCATTTAAGGCATAATGGATAGCATACATCCCAATACCATGGTGACTGGGTGCTTTATAGTTAAATTATCCAGACAGATAGGGATATTTGCGTATTTTGTCAAATTGACACTGCTATAGCCATTTTTAAAAGCAACTCTAGTCCCAAACATTTATGCCTTCGCCTTGCTTTCTGCTCAGGGCAAGTAGCTGTAGCTTCTAACCCAAAGTTTCCTGAAGATGTTTATCTGTTTTTGTCAACTGTGTAATATATTTTCCACAGTTTATCTGCTCTCTTTATTTGGATGGCTACTCAATCTTTAAAGGGAAGAGAGAAATACAGCATCAAAGAGCTCCCAATATTTACTTACCTGTCTTTGTAAGTGGCCTGGCCTCTAACATCCCCTTAGTGCTTTCAAAAGAGGAAAGATGTTCTACTTTCCAAAAGAAAACTGCTTCTGCCTTCTTTTTGTGCCTCCTCTAGAAGATAAAACCTCACAACCTCTCCGCTACTGGCAACTTACAGACAAGACCTTTCTAAGTGTGAATTTCGTATGGGCACAGGATTCCGTAGAAAACTTGCTCTCTAAAAGAAAGGACCAAGTGCAGTCCTTGTGTTCTTCGTTTCCCTCCTTCCCAATTATAGCAGTGCGCAGCCATTTTTTTGATTCACTGGAAAAAAAAGAAAACCTGATACCTTCTTCAAACTTCTACTTTGCAGTAAGGTCTCAGCAGTTATGCAGGCATTGCATAAAATACGTCCATTTTATAATTTTAACATTCATAGCATATTTAAAAAAATCTTTTAAAACATATTTTTCAATGAAATATGGTATTTTAGGAAAAATGTTTTGGAAGAACACTGCCTTCTTGATGTCTAAACATGGCACTTCTCAGGGTTTTTTTTTTTCAGCTATGTCTTTTTCCAAGGACTCTTCTCAGACTATGGTCCATTTCCTGCCCAGTTCCAGCTGATTGTTATTATTTTAAAAAATTCTAAAGATGTTGTTATTTTTTAGAAGAGAAAATAAATCCACTAGCCCAATGTGCCTGCTGACGAGGGACTTAACTCAAAATCCACTGAAGAAAATAGGAGGTTTGTGGATTGCAGTATGAACAACTTTTAGATCAAACCAATTCAATTAGCTGCTTTTGCTGTGTTGGTTGGGAAATGGCATTACAGCGTTGCTGTGCTTATTTCAGAAAAAGCAGCGTGTTTATTGTTGTTTTTTTAACGGGAGATTTGTTGTGATTTAAAGAAGGAAAATTCGGTTCCTAAAATGAGAGCTTCCAGGCTGTTTCAGTCTGCAGTAGGTCTGCAAGACTGAATTATAAATTCTGGAAATAGGATGTCATACTTAAAAAATGCATGGTGAGCCTTATGTATAGTTCTGAATGAGACCTTATGTGATATTTTAGCTGATGACATTGTGATGGAAGATGAACCACAGATGTGGCTGGAGAAGGTAGCTGCAGCCAGAGCTGTGCAAACCATTGCACTGTTTTAAATTCTCGTTACTTGGCCACAAAAGATTATTTTTCACAGTTAGACGGGAGTTCAAGCTCAAATGCCTTTTTTGAACCCAAAGGGTGAATCCTTAGCTGAAGATTAGAAGGCAAAGGGCTCTGGAAATGCTGCCTGCTGCTACTCAAAGTATGAACTATTAGCGATGTCAGGGTTTCATCCCAGGAGTTGAAATTTAACCTTCCTTACCACCCCACCAAACTGGAGTAACTGAACTATGTGTAGAGAAATGCCTGAGAGGGGGAAAATGGATTTTGCCCCAGTGGTGCTGTTCTACCCCTCTGTAGGGAAAAATACTGTTGTATAGCATGGCAAGGAATATTTCTACAAAAAATCCCAAATATATAAACAAATGAGTATTTGTCTAAGTGTGAAAAACGTGCAGAAAAGGTTCCTTACGTGACCAGAACACACAGGGAAAAATCATAAAGTCACAAAATGAGATATAACTAGAGAGGAACGTAATAAGAGGAAATTGGTAAGTGCCTTCTCTACGCAGGAAAAGACTGAGGAAAGATTACATCTGTCACTCAGCAAAGAGAGAAAGCTTTTGACAGATCACCCTAAGAAAGCCTTTTTTACTTTCATCTTCTCTACGGGAATCAGCTGTGATCAGATTGCAAAAATAATCAAGACCAGTGTCAGAATAGTGGGAGCTCTGGCTACAGAAGGAAGAAGAGTTTCAAGAGCACTTAAGAAAGCAGACCTATAAGGTCAGGCCATTAAACTCATCTTAGAAGAATTTCCAAACTACCAGTGATCATCCCTGAAGACCTGTGGAGGACCAATGGTTTCCAGAAGACTCAGACCAATGCAAACACAGGAGCTATCTTTAAAATAGAAGGGTGGGAAGAGACCATTGGGTCATCTTACCTTCTGTTCTTACAAAAATACCGGAGCAAAATAATCAAACTATCCATAAGAACCTAGAATAAGGTTTTTGGAGATGTACAACAGACAACATGGATTTATTCAGGATAAATTATGTCAAACCTACCTGATCTCATTCCATGACAGTGTGACAGACTCTGTGGACAGGGAAGTCATATATCTTGACTTCTGTAAGCTTTGATCACTGTCTCACATAACAGCCTCGCACAAGCGAGCTATGGGATATCCTCCAGATGACATTACTGCAGGGGGCTGGAAGAGGTTGGAAAATCATACTCCAAAATTATATCTTCATGGCCCGTTGTCAGGCTGGAAAAACGTCTGGAGTGGGGCCTGGGCCCAGCAATATCCTATACTTTTATTAATGTCTTAGAAGGTGGAACAGAAAATACTTTGCATGATATCTGCAGATGGTACCAAGCTAGGGGGAATGGCAACAGCCTTTGAAGACAGCATTATAATACAGAATGATCTTGACAAATTGCAGAAACAGTCTGAAAAAATAGGATGCAATTCAAGATGAATCAGTGCAAAGTTGTCACTGATGCATAATCAGCTGTTCAAATATAGGATGGGTACAACTGATTACAAAGCAGTTCTGCAAGAAAGCATCTGGGGTTACAGTGAATCAGAAGCTGTACATGAGTCAACAGTGTCATGCTGTTGCAAAAAGGGCATATGTCAAACTGGGACATATAAACAGGAGTGTCATATGTTAGACATGTGAAGTAATCCCACTTGGTGCTGGGAAGATTTCAAATGCAATACAGCATCCAGTTTTTGGCGCTGCACTTTGAAACATATGTTGCCCAGCCACAGAACAATGAAAACAGTGCCAGGTCCAGAAAACATGACCTACAAGGAATGACTGAAGAAATCAGGGTAGTTTGGTGAGTAGATGTAGTAAGTCTTCAAAGATATTAAAAATTGCTGCAAAGAGGAAGGAAATAAACTTCTCCATTTCATTCGTGAACACCGTAAAAAGAAACAGACAAGTTTCCCAAAAGTGTTCAATAGTGGGAAAATGTTCTAATGGCAAGGCCACTAGAATAGATTGCCCAGAGGAATTGTTGGATCTGCATCGTTTTGGCCAAGTGTGCCTCAGGAGTGAGACACTCAGGAGTTAATCCCATCACAGGCAGGAAGGACTGCACTGGACAACTTACCAAGGCACCCTCTTTTCCGTAAGGAATCCCCAGTCTGTCTGTCAAGTTGATTCTTTCAAAATAGTTGTAATCCAAATTTTTTTGTTAAATCATTTTTTTCTCAGTAATTTTGAATAGGAAGGAAGTAAACATCGAAGATGACAATGTCTTTAGCTGGCAATAATACTACATACTGAAAAATTTTCATCTATCAAACCCAAATAATTTCTAACTCTTCTTTTTGTTTGTAGAACTTGGCAGAATTTCCACTTTTTCTTTCTCTAAAGTGGTAGGCAAAGCGTATAGGGGGTCATCAATTCCGAGATTAATTTAGTTCAAGATGAGTTATATACCTACATATATATAACTTCTAGGGGGAAAAAAAAGGAAAGAAAAAAGCCCCCACATTTAATTATCGGCATAGCAGCCATAGAAAGACAGACAACAAAAATAAGTAAGATAAGACACTTCAAGGCACACAGCTGGGTTAATTGTGACTACTCACGATGGGAACTGTTATCAAAGTCAAGTACACAAAGCGTATTTGCCCCTTTATTGTGCACAAAAATGTCTGTAAACTTCACAGTAATGCAAAACAAATCACACACATTATTTTGAAAAAGCAGACCAAAACCACCCCAAAGCTATACAACAGAGGATTTTCACTATCCCAGATCACACTATTGTTCCATGTAATCTGCACCTAACCAAGAAATTGGAAAACCTATAAGAACATACCTAGTTGATTGTATATTGCTGTATTTGGGGGGAGAAAATTCCTTCCGGATCCCAGTGGGGAATTCAGCTCATGCCCTGAAGCATGAGATTTGATTACTCTTTTTTGAACATGCATAACTGCCATTGCTATTACTGGTCATAACATTTTGTCAGGAAAGAGAAATATTATTCTGCAATGTAATAAAAATAGATAAAATTCAATATAGCTTCAGAATAATTTGCTACATTTCCAAAGTAAACATTAAGCACCCATCAGGATTATTCCATTGGATAAGCCAAGGAAGCCTCCAGTGCTATCTGTTCATTTTATTATCTCTAATTTTCAAGTGTGCAAAAATGCTTTCAGTAAATATTATGGGTTCTTCCTGTGCTAAAAGAGATGCTAAATGACCTTCACCAACTTAGTTATAAATAACAGAAGCAGGGAGCACACAAATGTTGTATAGTTTCAGCTCTGTTCAAACCTATCAGTGAATTCTGACCAGTGCAGTGAATTCTGACCAGTGGATAAAAATGGACACCAGATCCTGCTTGCTTTTTTTCCCCTTCTTCATAATCCCACCCCAGTTCCCTCTTGAAAGGCATTCTGTTCTGTCAGCCATAATGGCATCTGCCGGTGGAGACAGGAAGCCATAAATCTGTAGGGTTCCTCTCGACCAAGCCTTGTTAATGCTCCCATTTATCACCGAGGATAGGGTGCCATCTCACTAGTGCTCTACTCAGAAGTCCATCTTCTCAATTTCCCCTTCCCAAAGGAGTAACCATTTAAAACAGTGACTTTCTCATCTTGCATGTTGAGACTAAAAATGCCACTGATACAAATACCATACCCAGTGTGTAGCATTTGGATTTAAGCCATGACTCTGGAGAACAATAGCTGCTACTTGCTGATCCCAGACTACGCTGAATCGCTGCTTTGCTTACATCTCGAGCTTCTATCTTTTCAACTTGCATAGAGGTAGCAGATCCCAGGTGGAGAAGTTAAAATCTGAGGGGACTCTGCCATTTGCCCCCCAACGCCTGCTAGTGTCCCAACACATTACGCCATGTCCCATGGTTGGGGAGAATTGTTAATAAAACCATCACTGTGTTAAAACAGCATTTAATACACAATTCTTTATAACAGACACACTATCCTCATCAGAGGGGCAGTATCTTTCTGTGCAGGGAGGAGAGGAAATGTAACACCAACTACAAGTATCTCCGTTTTTCTGATTTGGGAACCAAGATGCAGAAGTTGAAAGGCTCAAAATCACAAATCAAGGCAGGATGAAATGCAAAAAGAAAATCCTAGTTTGCCACCCTGCTCCTGAACTACCTGACCCAGGTCCAGTGCTGCACTTACAAACTAGACAGAAGTGTGTCGCTTCTTCTCATCACAGTGCTGGGATAACTGCCCCGATCCTGCGGCCGCTGCGGCCCCTCTTGGCCCGGTTGCTTGCACCTGCCTGTACTGGAGGCAAAGCAGAAACCCCCTGGTGTGCACCAGCAGGATTTTACACGTGCTGCGCACAGGTATGAGAGGTCTGTGCAATTCTGACTGATTCAAGCAGAGCTGTTCGCTTCTGAGTGAGTTATGCTAGGCAGAAGTGGAAAAATGAGTATTTTATAGTAGTATTATCCTATTTTATCTTTCAAACTAAGCATTTGCTTGCACCGATAAATACTTTCAAATTGCTTATAAAAATTGCTAGAGTTCGTACAGGGAAGGCTATCAAATAATTTAAGTGAAATCAGTTAGGTGGACACTTTCATAAACACAATCTCGTATCAGGCTGCTAAATACAAAGGTCACTTAGGGGTCTTCCCATAGAAACTCATTCCCTGCCTGAGCTGCGGGACTGCGCTTTGCAGATCGCCAGTGACACTGGCTATAACACAGCGGCTCTCGCTGGTGCTTTGTAACAGAGCCCAATCTAACAGACTGATTTTAGAGGGATGCAAATTATTCCTATTAAACCCAACAGTTTCATTAGGAAGATACAAATGCCAAAACAGAAAAAAAAAGAAAAAAAAAAAGAACCTGGTTCCATAGCAAGCTCCAGGATTAGGCTATGGAGTATTGCAAAAGCCACTTTCAAGAGGTCTTACACAAATTATAGTTGAACATCTAGAAATGAATCCACCCTTTCAGGCCCAAATCACTTTTAAACCCTCAAGGTGTTAAGAGCGGCTGTGGAAAGCCCCACTGAGATGAATGGAGGGGGCAGGGGAAGTGATCTCCATGCGCCTGAGGGAACAAAACCGCCCAAGGCTCCGGTGTCACTCACCTCCCGGGCTTGTTGGGCTCCCTGGAAGGGTGAGAAACTGCACGGTGGGACGGGACATAGACGTGGCTTGCCATGAGGGTGCAGAAGCGCCTGATGGACAAAGCCGATTCGCCTTGGACCCAGGTGCCGGGGGGGGGACGGGAGAGCAGGGGGTGCTCGAGCAGGGCGAACTCTCCCCCTCCCCCGGGCTGGCCGGGGGGGGCAGGGCTTTCTTACTAGCGAAGGGCCTCGAATGAAGCCGTGGGTTTCACCTGAACTTCACCAAACTTTGCATTTACGCCCGGCCACGCCGATGCCGCCCGCTGCTCCTGACGCGGGGACAACCCCCGGCGTGAGGAAGACCACAGGAGAGGAAGGGCCCCGGCTGCCCCTCCGGCGTTTACACCTGGAGAGCAGCGGTCACACGGCGGCCGCCAGCCGGTGGCGCGGCCACGCGGCGCGGGCGGCGCCCGCGGCTCCCCGCAGCCCTCCCGCCCGCCGGGGTAATTGCCTTAAACCCCCGTTATTCTCGTGAAAACGCCCTTGGGCGGGGGCGCTGCCGCCCCGTCCGAAGCCATCCCCCCCCCCCCCCGCCCCGCTCCGGGGGCCGCCGCCGCGTCCCGCCGCTCCCCGCAGCGCCCTCCCCCGGGAGGCCAACTCGGCGGGGGCGCGGGGGGGGTCTCGCGGCGGGGGGGGGGGGGGGGGGGCGGGGGGCGCGCGGGGGCCGTCCCGGCGGGTGGGGCTGCGCGCGCCCCAGGTGGCGGCGCGCCCTGTCTCTTTAACGGGCTGGCGCGCGGGCGGCCTGCGCGGAGCGGATCCATCCTGTCACCGGGTCGCGGAGGAGGAGTTTGTTGGTGCTCAGTTTGCTCGGTGGATCGATGTTTGCTGGCATCGCCTCGCCCTGCCTGTGCGCGCGTGTGTGTGTGTGTGTGTGTGTGTGTGTGTGTCTGTCTGTCTGTCTGTGCGTGTGTGTGTGTGTGCGCGCGTGTGTGCCTGCGCGCGTGTGCGCGCGTGTGTGCGCGCGCGTGTGTGTGTGCGCGCGTGTGCGCGGTGTGTGCGCAGCAGATTCCCCTCCATCCCCAGCCTCCCCGTCCTCTCCCACATCACTCACCGCCTGGCATCTGACAGCACGGAACCTGCAGCGCTCCGCGCGCACACACACGCACGCACACACACGCGCACACACACACACGCGCACACGCACAGACACACACCACGCACACCCGGGCACCGCTCCGCCATACAGCTCTGCGAGGAGGAGGAGGAGAGGAGAGGAAAGGGAGGAAGCAGCCAGCCCCACAGTCTTTCCAGAGCTGCCTTTTTAATATATACATATCTATTTTGTTATTTATTTATTACCGTTCTCTGGCACTGTGGGCGCCTTTCATTTGCTCCTGAGCTTGGATGTTTGAATCAAAGCAAAGCAAGTGTTGCAACAGTTAAAAAAAAAAAAAAAAAGCCAACCAAAAAAAAAAAAAAAAAGAGCGAGAGAAAGAAAGAAACCTAGATTTAAAATAAAATAAAAACCAAACAGGTTCCTATCAGTGAAGTGGAAAGGAGGGGGGCAGGGGAGGCTGAGGGGGGTGCTGGGGGAAGCAGCTGAGAGGCAGAGGCAGAGGAACACGACTCAGGAGCGTCTCAGGGCTCTCGGATCTGGGGACAGAAGTGAGATTGGAGAAAGTAGAGCGATGCCAAGGAGGAAACAGCAAGCACCCAAACGGGCTGCAGGTAAGGAGAAGCCATCCACTTACACAGCCTCTGTCTCTCCACTCCTTCCAATCCTACCCCCCATCTTTATTATTATTTAGGGTCACCCTTGCTTTTCCGGGCTGGATCTTTATTTATTTATCCCCCTCCCCCCCCCCCTGGAAGGGCCGCCCGCCGCTCCCACCGCGCTCCGTCCCCGCTGCCTCCCGCTCCCAGCTCCCTCCTGCCCTGCCTAAACTTTTCCCCCCAACTTTCTTCCGCTCGGCTCCCCTTCTCCCCCGGCCCCTTTCCCTTACCGAACCGAAAGCAGCCTTCCGTTTGCTTTCCGCTTTAGTCTTTTTTTTTTTTTTTTTTTTTTTTAATTCCCCCCCCCCCCCCTTTTTTTTTTTTTTTTTCCCCCCCCCCCCCCCCCCCCCCCGGTGTTTTGTTTTGTTTTGTTTTGTTTTTAAAAGGTGTGTTTCGCGAAGTGGGTCGGTGTGTTTAATCTTTTATTTCGCCGTGGTTCTGGTGGCAGTGCTGGCCGGGTGTGTGTGTGTGTGTGTGCGTTGTGTATGCCTGAAATAGTACAGGGACTGTCTCTGCTGATGAACCCGGTGGGGAAGTTCAGCCTTTGATCATCAGTGGTGAAAATTGCAACAGGAAATAAAATGAAACGTTCTGACTGTTAGAAGACGATCCACATTTTCAAATCAAATCCTTCTTTTGTTTTGTAGCCGAGTTTATATATTTGCACATGCCAAGTGGTTTTGCAATTTTTATTTTTTTTTTTTAAAGAAGAAAATAGTTTGCAACTTTGGAAGTGTTTTGTTTTGTCGTTTGTAGGGTGTTCTTTTTCTGTTGGGGGCCAAGAAAAAGAAACAGACGAGTGGGCCTGTATAGTAAATCTTTTCAAAGAGTTTTCTTTCAGGCTGCTTAATTGCTTTTTATTTTTTTTTAATAGTGTGGTGGGGTTTTGTTTCTGGGAAGCGCAATATGGAAGTTCATTTTTCTTCTGCCAGACCCACCCACTGAAAAATCAGCTTTCCAGTTGATTGCCAGCTTTGATTTGACATTTGATTGATCACCTGTCATCTTGCTGCCTTTGATCTATTCATTCTTGATATATATCAATAAATCACTCACCATGGTAACCCAAGTGCCAATGACGTAAGGCTTGCCCTCTAGATTCTCTTAGCCAGACATGCACAATTATTATCTTGTTTGGCTTTTAATGTAGGCGGGTTTTTTCCCTTCTTTTTTTTCTTTGTGTCCTTCATCAGATTAGTTCTCTAAAGCAAACTAGTCTTTTATGTTTCTCGTTTAAAAATGGCTTACTAATTTTTCCTCCCCCTTCTGAATATTTTCTAGGTGTAGCATATTATGTGTGGGACAAAATGTATGGGCAAGTTTAGTGGCATACTTGAATAAACTTTGAAAAGTAGCGCTTGGGATTCATTCGAAGGCGAATGGTATTTCAGAGAAAGTGGGACGTGCGTAACTTTTACAAACTTACATATTTTGCCGTATTCATATAGGTGCAGGACAATGGCATGCAGGCAGAGTCTTTTGGGACGTGACCAATGAATGTACCTATGCAGGTTTGCGGGTTGCTAGCGTGATTCCTGGCAAGCAAAGATCCCCTTCAACCATAAATAATAGTTAAGCGAGAAATGTATATACATACATATATGTATTCGGAAGAACTCTCTGATGAGTTGCTATTATTGTTTTATTCACAAAGAGGTTGTGTCTGAATAAGGCATTAACGTTTTCAACTTGCAGGATAAATAGCTGTTTTTTCATGGATGCTGATCATCACAGTGACAGTGCTAGAACTGCTCCTTTTTTCTCTCTGTCAGGAGTGTGAGGCTTCATTTTATTTTGTTTTCAAGGTAGAATTTTCACTTGGAGTGTGAGTAGTATCTTTTTCTAGAAGGGGCACCCTGTTCTTTTTTAGAAACAGGGGCTACAGGGTAAGTAAATTTTTGCAAGCAAAGCCCATGCTGTTGTTTCCCGGGATTTCCCTGCTGAGAATACAGTTAGATATGTTTTTATCCAGAATGCTACAGTATTTTTGAGAATCTTAATGATGAGGTAGAAATTTGAATGACCACAATAACATCCCTCCTTTCTTATTCTCATTATACAATGTGCCTTGCTCTTCAGTGGGGCATTTCTTTGATTATATTTGTCCTCAGATCAATGTTGTTTCAGGTGAGCAAAATACTGCAAATGCAGTCCAGTTTCATCCAGCGTAACTGATTTGAAGTCGGTTTATACATCTGCAATAGTTCCTCTGCTCTGAAGTTGTATTTGTGTGTTTGGGGGGGGCAGCAGGGGGGCTCGAAGAGCAGACGTGCCTGTTGTATATGGTTCTTAAAACTGACTTTCATTTTCAGGGGTAGTACTGAGGTTCTGTTTTGTATGGTGAAAAATACCTCAGATTGACAGTAGACAGACTGTGCAATAAGAAATGAATTGCCCATCAAGGCTGATAGCAAAGCTCCTTATTCCTTTTATTTAAAAGAGTGAATACATTATATATTACTTAATTTTCACTTTTATTTATTTTTAGTTGTACAAGTTCAAAGGTATCAGTTGCACTGCATTTTGTCTTGATGGCAGCAGAGATATTGAAGAGAAGTTTGCAACTTTTTAGCTTCTTTAGATAGTTCACCTCCAACGGAAGAAAAATGATAAGGCTTATGATTCTGGACATGCCTGCTTTTGTCATTGCTTAAAATTAAATACTATGCACAACTGTAAATAATTACTACCATGCACTGACTTTGAAAGCAGGTTTCTAGTTTGATTAATGAATAATGTAAAGGTTAGAGAGAACCAGCGAGTGAATCAGAAGTGAAGTCCTGCTGCTCGATGAAAGTCTATCTAGAGAAATATACATGGCAATTTTGTCCTTTTCTATTATTAATTTTAAGCCTTGTATTCCTAAGAAATATATTACAGATCATTGTAATGAAACAAGGTAGTGTAATTGGATAAATGGGGCACTATTTATGTTTGATGATGGGGATTTTTGATCTCAGATTACACTTTTAAAGACACTTTATTTCACATCAACTCCGAAGCTATGTCAAATGCATTTTGATCTTTCCAGGGCCGAATCTGTTCTGAAGCGTCATTCCTTTTTGAGACTGGCATTTCCATTTCGATAATTCTTGAAGCAGATAGTTGCAGCTCTTTATATCAGTGCCTGCTGTAGTATCATACTTCTGTTTACAACAAACAACCCATTTGTGTTGTAGCTTTCACCCAAATGAATCGCAAAGGGCTTTACAAACTGAAGGCCTAATTCTTCTTTTGCTCAGGTGCAAATCAAAAATAGCTTTCCTAGCAGCATCAGTGCAGTTGCAGTGAGTACTGTCTGCTCCTGCGAGTACGAAGAGACTCGGGCCCAGAAAGTACTTCATCCTTCAGTGAAATGCAGCCACCTCTGGGGTAGAAGTCTTGTAACGATTCTGTAACAAATGGTAATATATTAACAGAAGGGTGGAAAAAGGGTGGGAGCAAAGCAGAATTGCTATTCAGATTTTATTCCTAGGGGTATGAAATAGCTTTCAAACACAATTTCACTGGATTAAACTCTCCTTTCCCATGCAGCTTGTTTAAATGTGCATATTTTATTTTGTGATCATGAATTGCTAGTTTGCTTTTTTAAAGGCTGCAAAGAGGAATCTGGACTTAACGCCTTTTCCGGCTGCAATTTTGTTTTTCTTCTTTTCTTTCTCTCCCAGCTCCAATAGGCTATCTAAGAAGCAAAGCTCTGGACAAGTACAGCAGAAACAGATATCAGTCACATTTATTTTGTTTATCGGAGCTGTAGAATAACACGGTTTTGTTTTTGGAAGAGTCCTCACAGAGCAGCAAGCAGCAGACAGTTAGCAGGCAGTACTTTAAAGCTGCAGTTTGCACCTCAGTAGTAAGAGGTTATTTAAAACAGAAACATATTTAGAAAGTGAAATTCTGCTTCTTCAGAGGGCAGGGTGAATGACCATCCAGGTCCGATACGCATATTTCTGTGATGAAAGGGAGCGCTATTTACACGTATTAATAACCAAGAGCGTTGTGGCTTGTCGAGTACTATTTGTATCCTTTATTATAGGGGCAATACAAGCAGGTTCCAAGCAAGCAGTACTGAACGGAACTGTAGAAATGGCAGCACTGCTTTGTTTAAACATCCTCCAGAAAAGCAAGTGCACATCAAAACCACCTAAATAGCTCATGCCTCAGAACCTTTCAGTTACTGTGCACATCACGATGCTGACAGGTGACAAAAAAGCCAAGGTGTTCACAAACAGGAGGAGCCTTTGAATCCTGGTTAATTAAATGTATTCCAAAATAGGTACTTTTGCAACTAAAGAGGCACCAAAATTAGTCGCCATCTGTGTTAAATGCTGGAATCGGCTACTAAGCCCGAAGCTGCTATGCAGTTTTTTCCCATGTCAAACCTCAGGCCTGAATGGGACAATTTGAAATCACGTTTGGTTTAGTTACTGTTTCCTTATTTCGATTTTGCTCTCGCATATCAAAGCACAGTATATTATCACTATATAAAGAGTGGGACTCACCAAGAGTTCAGCCCCTGTGACTGTGATATAAAAGATGTTTCCATCAGTAAATGGCACAGTTTTGTAGCACTTTTAAAAACACGATGGTTGTCAGAAATTCTTTTGCATAAATGCTCTCCCTCTTCTGTGCCCTCTAATAGAAAAACCCATTTTCTTCAAAGCGGCAGGATTTTGGTGTTTCCTCCCGGCACTTTCTCCTCTTGATTTTTGCTCTCATTAGTAGCACCCACCTCACGTAACTGTTTCCCCTAGAAGAGGTCCCTGGAGTTCCTCCGTAGCACAGGGCCAGGGTGAGCCTTTCTCCCGTCATTTTACTTCCCATCCCGATGAGGACATCACTCCCAGAGAGCAACTCCAGACTTGCGGAAAAAAAAAAAAAAGCTGTCAGTTGCTGTGGCTGCAATTCCCAACTTAGCAGCAGCAGAGGGAATGGAACTGTACTCTATCAATTACAGTTGGAACCAGAGGCTAAACACTTATTGTGTTAAGCTATTGTGCAGATCTTAAGAGCTCAAATGTAAAAAAAATATCATGTCAGCTAGTGGAGGGGAGACTAAGGCCTGGTTCTTCTACCGGATCACATATTATTAGCAAATGCAAAGTAAAATGATTCAAATTCTGTTTAATGCCTCTCGGGTTGAGCCATGTGTGTACCATATTATGCCTTAAAAAGGGGGGGTCCTACTGACTTTACTGCTAAAATAAGCCTTTGTTTTTCCCTCTTCTCTGCAAAATGAAAATATTTGTGAAGTTTTACCTCTAAAGCGTGCTCATGCTAGCAGAGAGACATTTTCATCTGTCTCCGAATCTGATACAGGAGTCAATTGGAAACACATTACACTCGCAGCTGAAGTCTTACATTTCATTCGTGCAAGAGCAGTGATTTTTCATTACCTATTTAATTACAATAATTTACATGAGAGTGGGTCCAGTTCTGCAGCTCTTACTCAGCACTTTGCTTCAATTGGTAACTGGTCTGTGTAAAGGCTGTGTATGTAAGACGGGGCTGTTTAGCTACAAAATTAAATATACATGTTTCTTTACGAATGTTCTGCCTCTGAAGAGGGACCAGATTCTACCATTAAGCTTTAGATCTAGGGAGAGTTCTGCTTGTAACTTGTATTACTAATGGTTGCGTGCTATTCTTTTCTAAAGTCTGTATGACTGAGATTTTTGCTTGCTCGGCGAACTTCACTTCTCAAACACATTTCCATTCTCCGTGTTAATTATCAAACACTGTTTCTTGATACCAGTAGCTGATATGGTCTTTTAAAGAATCCTTGTTTAACATGCAGTGTTACGTTGTGCACACGACCAGCAGCTCTCAAGTTAAATGCACGAAGACGGTTTTGTAGATCGGAAGCCTAAAAGTTCTGTGTAGTTTTAGGGACTAAAATCAGTTCTTTCTCATTAAGGGGACCCCTCACTTCAGGCTGTTGGATCTTGGCACCGAGTCATTTGTACCATGTTATAATAACGGCTTCTGCAACTCAGAAATACCTTGACAGCGAACGGTGTCTTTTTTAAGGTTTCAAGGAGAAAGGCATCATAGAAGCACGCTGTTTCCCATTAGATTTACACATCCTTCTTTAACTGTTGCTGGCTTTTCATCTGTTACCTTGTGAGGTTTTTCAGGCAAAAAGAAGTGGAAAAACTGGTCTTAGGATCTAAGTGTTGCATTAAGTGTTTCATTTAGAAAAATGAAGAGAATCTTTGT
The DNA here is from genome assembly GCA_034008185.1 of Gorsachius magnificus. Lineage (NCBI taxonomy): Eukaryota > Metazoa > Chordata > Aves > Pelecaniformes > Ardeidae > Gorsachius > Gorsachius magnificus. Next base: position 19,378,163 of record CM067091.1, read on the forward strand.
TTCCCTAAAAGAAATGTTTTCCCCCTTTGCCCTAGGAAAAAGAAAGTCACAACAATAACTTCAAAATGACAAGATTAGATTGTGAAAAATACAGAGTTTATAATGTGCAGCACCCGATGGTCCCAAGTACCAGTAGAATTCCACAGTTAAAGAGAACAAACAGTCCTAAATGTATTGGAAATAGATCCTCCTCAGGTATGCAGACATACATACCTGCAAGAAGGAGAGGCAAGCGCCTGCCTGGGAGAGAGATGCACCGTTCTTATTGCTACAAGCTGGAAGGCTCAGTTGTTTAGAGCAGTTTTTGATTATTCCACCACTCTTTGCCCAAATGTTAAGATTCCTGTGATGTTAGGAGTTGTGTCCACTCTAAGTCCTTTGTTAATGTTGATTTTCTTTAAAACACCAGCTCCTGGAGTCTGGTGATTATGCAAGTGCCCAATATGTATTTTAAAAGGAAAATTTATTTTAAACACCTTGCTGTGGAGAACTAAGGAGCTTGAAAACATGCAGCCTAAGAGTTCTTAGGCTAAAAGAAAAATGCCATGATTCTCAAAGTGACTGTTTTTAACATCTCAATTTTCAGCTAGTCTTATGATTTTTAAGGGTGTGCTTCGTGATTTTTGAATACAGAGGGTTGGCAATATTGCTTGTGACTTACTCTGATGATGAACCGTTGTATGTGTCTGTGTATATAATTATATATGTACATACATATAATGCCAGTAACCAAAATACATAGCATAAAGAGGGAGTAGAGTTATGTGAATGGTAGCTCTGAATTTGTATTGCTATAAACAAAGCAGTTTTGAGAGATCAAACCATCGGTTCTTGAGGAGGGGCTTTCAGTTGAAGTTTCGTGGAGATTGGTTTTAGTGGCAATTAAATCTAGAAAGTTAATAGCCAGTAACTGTTCTTTAAAGCCTAAACACTTGCAAGACCTACAAGGAATGAACAGCCTGCCTTTTTTTCAGATATAATCAGTCTCAACTTTATTGAAAAAAAAATTTACAACTAGCAACATTAATGCTGTATTTTTATTGTATTAATGCAAATGAGATGCTGACTTCTTTCTTTCATCTCCGTGGCTTGTATCTATTATAGCTGTATCTTATTGCTTTCTGTGCCTTTCCTCCCTGCGTTCTGTAAACTGCTATCATCTGATGATACTGAGGCTCATTAAAGTTACTCACGATGCTAAAGAGACTATGGGAAGTGTGGAAGCATCCTTAGCTCTAGGTGGCTATAGAAAAGCAAAACTACTCAGTATATGAGGAAAAGTAATCCAGATCAACCCTTCCATTCCCGTTTTGGGAAACTCTTAAAATTGATAGATCAAAGAGGAAGAAAAAACTTGCAGGGAGGACTGTGTACTGGAAAGAACAGGTCATTTTTAATACACATCCCTATCTGACAAAGATGAAAAGTAATAAAGTTTTAAGGACCTTTCTGGCTCTGCCTGCATCTCTCTCAAAAGACTCATTTAATTGAGAAGCCTGTTGTGCTTGGGTTTATGCATGAAAAAGAGGAAAGGGGCAATTTTGCACAAGGCCTAATATTCCAGCACGATGTAATTGGAACTCCTTTTAGTTGCTGTTCATATAACATTAAGACCTACTTATCTTAAGTTGTAGTAAATCTCATTCAATATTGCTTTCATAACTTAAAAAATGCTGTTAAATATTCCCAAAGCAACTTTGCTGAAGTGATATTTGGTCTGTTTATGTGGAATCGGCGCAGAATTTCTGTTGAAAAAGGTACAGCACACAGCTCTTGTTTTTAATGAAAATAGTGAAATTCTCTGGGATACCTTAATAGCAAAGATTTTTTTCTGGTGAAACTCTGCTTAGAGGAGATCAGAATGAAAATCTGCACGTTGGTGCAGTTTGGTATGTGCACACAAGAAGCCTATTTCTATCACTCACCCTCCACTTGGACAGGAGTAATTTTTTTTGTGGTAGAAAGATTTTGCTCTGAATATTCCATATATAAATAATTTTGTGTGAATTACACTGGGAATCACCACCACAATTCATAAGGCCTGCAATTTTCGTTGTACATACAGGAGGAACTCATTTACTTCCCGCAGCGTGAATGGACTTCACAGAAAAGCGCTGGATCTTTTCATGGTGTACAGTTTTTTATCAAAGAAACATAACCTTATGCTGGCTAGTATATTGGTCTACCAAAATTAATTTTTTTATGTGTGTTTCAGCCATGTCATAACATTTATAAGCGCAGTACAAGTAGCATTAAATTAACATGTGAAAGGTGAAAGAAGCTAAGTAGTTATATTGATCATCTGTAGCATTAAATGATAAAAAAATTAAAAGCTTTCCAGTGCTTTTGATTAGCTGCATGGTTCCTGCTCGTATATGTATGCTTTGTCAGGAAGTGGAATAATATTTCTTCATGCTTAGCACCTTCCTTCCAAAGTTTTCTAACTAATGCTATGTACTCCTCAGAATAACCCTGGTGAAGTAGAACATTTTTTTCCCCATTTTCCAGAAGGGCAAATTGAAGCCAGGATGTATTAGCTGATTTGCTCAAGGTCAAACGGGATTTGCTCCTAATTCCCAACTCCAGGTGCTACATCACATTTCTAGCATCAGCGCACTTCCAGGGGAGAAAGCTGGGTTGGAAGCTCAAGGCATCCACATCCCAGCATCCCAGCTGGGGCACCGGGGGATCAGCCATGGAGGAGAGCTGGAAAGGCAGTTTCATCCCTTCTGTGCATCTCCCTGTGGAGGAGGAGGCGGCACTTGCTCATGTCCAGGAGCTCCCAAAAGTGGGAAGACTCGCAGTCAAAGAAAGCAGAGCTCTGCTGACTCTGTTACCAAGCCAAGGGAGCTTTACTAGGCAATAGTTAGCTAAGTTTCAGGACCAGAGAATTTGGTTATGGTTATTTTTCCCCCCATATACTGTCCTTTGTCAGACCTGGGCTCTAGCTTTGTATTTGTGACAGTATATATAATGCATTACCCTGAGAAATACGAAAAACCTGGTCTAGTTGTAACTAAACAGGACACATATGTTTTCCTCCACCCAGACTGCCAGCAGTGGTTGGAAATCTCTGGTAATAAAGTTTGAGAGTCTGATTTTTGTAAGTCAGCTTCTAACGTTAGGGGACTAAATCCTTATGTGGGCATCTAAAGAGAGACTTGAATTTTCAAAAGCTTTTAGCACCAAGCATTTCCCATGGACCTTCCTCGGTTCCCACTCTGGTGTAAACAGGAATTGTTAAGCCTCGATCAAGGGCAGCGTTGTTTTTCTAAAGTGGAGATGTATGTATTGCCTATAGAAGAAATATGATGCAAGTAATAGCCTATGGATTCATTAAGGATTGTTTATGTTTATTTTCACACCATATTACCTTTCAGGAATGGTTGTTTCAGCCATTATATTGACAGGAACTCAGAATAAATCTTAGGTAATATAGGGCTAATCTGCCATACCTGGGAGACCACCTGCTACCCTCTCGAACAGAGGCCAGATCGTTCGGTGCCGTATCACCAGGTAGGGCTTTCTTCTCTGGAGCTGGGGACTTGGGAAGCTCTCCCATGGCTCCTTTTCATGTGGAAATTAATGCTTGCCTCTATTTCTGAATAGTAGGTTATTAGAGTTCGTAGGCAAATTCCCAGGATGGGAATTTGTCTCTCTTTGATAATTGATATAATAATACATATTTTTAGTGGTCCAAAGTCCTTGAGCTTGAGTCTTGTTTACGTAATTTATGTTTATTTCTTACTGTTATTAACTGCAATTTAGATGTTGACGCCTTTCATTGCCTTAGATTGAAGGGAGTGTCTCTATCCTGTTGCCCCTCCACAAACAATGCCCTTTTAGGGTTCCTTATCCTGTATCCTTGCCCAGACATTTCCTAGCCTGTCAAATACTGTCATTTTATTCCTTACAGATCATTCACAGTACGTCTCCTGTTGCACACACAAATAAGGAACAAATGCAATCAGGATGCATCATCGTTTAGCATAACAAATAAAAGCCGATCTGTGCAGATTTCCCTTAAAGCATCTCTTAATATGTATTGTCAAAATGTCTGAAGATGTCTTTTACTCATAAGCATTTAATTATTTGTGACAATTAAACTAATATTCAGAGCAGGAAAAAAAATGAGGGTATTAAATATTTTCTCTTGTCAAAAGCTAACAAAACATCACCTGGCATAGCAAATTCCTTCAATTTTGTACCTTATAACCAAAAAAGCATTTGAACAAAATTACGGGGCCTCCTTTCACAATTTGGATCCACAAACGGATTTCATATTAAATTTGAGGAAATTGTGTTTTAAAGACCAGACGAAAATTTAAGGGCACGTCATTGAAAGGTGTGTCAATAATGAGCAGCTGAATACTCAAGGATTAAAAAGGAGTTCCTATCAATTTTTAAGTCTGCATTGAAATTTAAGGCCAAGGGCCCCTCTGACTGAATCAAAGACTGAGGCATGGGTTTTGTAGCCTCAGCCAGTTATTGTTTTACTTGTGCATGAGAAAAAACAGCTCAAATAACACAGACCAAGTCATCAACCTTTTCTGTGTTCAGAATTACAGATTTTTTTTGTTGCTTTGACTGATGATCCCTCTAGCTGGATGGGTTGTTTGAACCAGAGAGGCAGCGTGCTGTGGATGGGGCAGAACATATAGCCAATGTTGCTGCCCGGGGCTCAGTGCCTTTACCTGCCTGGCAGCCCTTTAATGCGGTAAAAGTTCAGCTATGTGATAATGAAAATGGGGAAAAAAAGCAGGGAAGAGCTTGAAAAGATCAGAAAACCAATGGAGGCCTTGAGAACACTGTTGTATGGACGCTGGAGTACTGCAGTAGCCCCAGGCATGGCAACAATAACGTCTGCGTTATGGGCGCAACAGTTCCTATAGTCTAGATTGTTTGGGTTTTTCTGTTGAGGGGCTTGGTTTCTACTGATTCTAATATTGCCAGTTCTGAGCTGCTCAGAGCAATCATTTCATTATCAAAATCTGTGTTTACTTTCTTAAAATGCTCTTCCTGAAATTTAGGGTAGGATGTTATTTGGCAAAAAATTAAGACATACATCAGGGTTTATTTCATTGCTGTGGGACCACTGTGCTTTCTGGCAGTGACGTGAACATTTTTCAGAGATATCTTCTGCTTTCCCTGAGAAAATCCACCCAAATTTGTCTGACTTATAAAATGTAAAAGTTGCTGTTGCCAAAGAATTTTTAGAAGGTGACACAGCATTCTCCAACGTGCCATCTCCATCACGCATGCTCGGTTCTCGGTTTCTCTTTTTCAATTACATTCCCTTAAAATATGTTTTAGCTAGGGATAAGTAGGACAATTGCTTTCCCTGCTGCAGGGACAGCGATGGGTCTGAGCAGTCAAGGAAGAATGAGGAAATGGTCTGTATTGCGTGTTTAGCTGGAGCCCAGGCCCCCAAGGTGGGAAGCAGGGAAATTTAGGAAGCAGAACATGGACAAGCAGGGGTAGGGACAGGAACAAAGCAAATAAAATCATCAAATATCTGTAGCAAAACTGTGGTAAAAATGTATACTCGACTCCATCGCCTGGTCAATGTAGAGCATGATATTCAGCATTAGCTCTTGCAGCGAATGCATCTAAGAGTTTCTGTCTAGATTAAGACCTGGGTGGAAATACGGGTGGTTCCACATGTGCAGTTCCTAGCTTTCCTCAGCTTGCTTTTTCAAAAGGCTGGCTGGGCCCTGGCTTCATCGCAGGCTGGGGATGGATGTGAGCAGGAAATTAATCTGCCTCAGCTGGGGAAAAAGGTACCATCTGTAGGGCCACTGCTGGGCTTGTGGTGGGAGTGCAGAGCCTGAGGAGCCTCCAGGCTGCGGCGGGGCCCGGCCGGGTGCTCCTGCGGTGGGCGCTCAGCCCCAGGGGACCTTCTTCTGTGTGGAAAAAGTAGAAAAACTCACTTAAAATTTGCCAGAGCTGTGCCTCCCTGTCTGTTAAGTGGCAGTGGCCATGTCCTGTCCCTGAGGCGCTGTGGAAGCAGTTGAGGGGTGGCTGCAAGGCCGGTGCGAAACGCCATCGAAACGAGGAAAATTCTGATTCCCGGCTAGGAGACACGGGCCGCGAGGCTTGGGGCCGCACCTTGAGCGGTGACAATTGAACAGTCGTGTTGAAGAGTTCAGGCAGCACGCTGAGAGGTTCGTGGAAGCCATATAGAATGTGTAATAATATCTATCTATAGGGCAGTTGGGAGGTACCGGTGTGGCGCGCTGCGGGAGCTGCCCGGTCGGTCAGCAGGCTGGGGGGGCGCGGGCCTGGGGGGGCGCGGTGCCGCAGGTAGGCCGGAACAAAGCGTGGAAATTACTGGCAGTTGAGAAGCTCTTGTACGAAAGCCCGCAGCTCGGAGAAAATACAAAGAATAATGCCAGGAGTTTCAACCACAGATATCTGTTTAGATAAAAAGTGCCTGTTAGTCTGAGATCTCTTCTCATGCCGGAACATGCAAATTGCAAAGGGCTGATCCCCGTGTCGCCGTGTAACTGCCATTTACTTCAGCAGGTGCTGGGCTTTTGCCACTCTGACTTCTGTTTTACTTGGGGCAGGGGTTTTTATTTCATTTGCTGCCCCATGGGAGATTTTTCATAGAAATTGAATCTTTCTATCTGGAAGCCAGTGACAAAACTGGAACCAGGATCAGCAAGAGTGGAGCAGGTCACTTTCAGGATATTGTACAGTTTTGTGTCACCTCCCAAATTTGTACATTAAATAACTAAAATCCTGAGAATGTTAATCTAGAAAACAGTCACCCTTGCATTACTCTTTCGTTGTTTCTGTGAACTTGTTGGAGATTGTATAAACTTGTGATTCAGGTTAAACAGGTAAATCATTTGGAGAAATATTTGCGGAGGGGGTAGAGGGCTGTTATGATGCCATCAACATCTGGGATTCCACTTGTTTGGATTAGGGACATTTTACCTTAATCATTCCCAAACATCTCTGCTAAAATCCCTTCTTTCATTTTTTATCACCTATGAGGTACAGCCAGGCAGGTTTTCAGTTTGTGTGTGTGTTAGGGTAAAGTGCTAAAATTTGTTGTTAGAGTGAGTATACAAACAGTCTCATTTTTATATTTGTTCTCTTTCATTATAATTATTTGGAAACATTTTGACTCAGTTAAAAAGCTCTATTTGCAATGTACAAAGTACGGACAGGGGAACAAGGGAGTGATTTTGAGTTTCTCCAAGGAAATAAGCATCTCTTAGCCATCATCCTACAACTGGGAAAGTTCTAATACATGACATCCATATAATTTAACCTAATAATTTTTTTTTACAGTGATGTAATGGGGAAAGTGACCTGGACTTTGTAAAAGTTCCCCTACTTACTACAGATTCCCAAGGGCAATGTAACATTCTAGACAGTGTTTTATATGCCCTGATTAAAATGTAACATATTTTTGCATTTCCTGTGCGGTGACCTGTTAGTGCTCATAGACAGAACACTTAAAGAACAGTTACAAGGAGACATTTCCAAATGTGCCTAATACGCGCGAGTTTTTATAACATTCTTATTTCATTTGAAATTACAGCTACAGCAGGAACCATTCAGACGGCACATTGATTTAACTTTTTAATCCACTGTTTTGCTACGTCAAGTAAAATAAATGTTTGTTTTTAGCTCCGTTTTTTTTGCATCACTAAAACTCGTAACTACTTGCTTTAAGCTTGGGATTCTAAAGGGAGCTACATTATCTGAGATTTAAAGCTTGCTTTTTGTAGCTGCTTTCTCACAACTCCCCCAAGAAAAAAAAAAATACAAAAGTACAACTTTAGCAAAAAGGGCTTTTATATCTCTATCAATTATAGAAACACCAGCTGCAGTAGATTACAAATGTGTTTGGCTGATTGTGATGTTGTGTGGGGAAAACTGTCACAAGGAGCTGGATTCTGTTTTCCCCGACACCGCCGGGATGTTGCACAGCTCCCAGGGCTACAGCCGGCACTTCTGTCAAAGCTGGAGTGGGCAAGAGCAGGATCCGGCTCTGAGATTGCCAAATTGCATACTGCCAAATCTAGCTCTGTACTTGAGTGCATGTCCTGGCGCTAGGAAAAAAGATGGAGCTGTTGAATGTGAACTCAAGTGCTAGCCATGTGTCATTGTGTATGCACGTGGTTTTTTGTGAGCTGAAGCAAAAGCCACACCAATATGTCTGTAACCTAGGCCAGAAACTTCTGGGCAGAATCAGTCTGGTTATTGTTGTTCTTTATTTTTTATATCCAAGATACTTGTTTACTTTTACTTTCTTGAAGAACAAAGTGGGGAGAAAAGGCGCCACAGAACAAAAATTGTTTGGCCAGCCCATAAAGATAAAGTAGCTGGAAGTCATGAAGAAGAGAAATATGATATCAGCACAGCAATGCAAGATGGGCAATTTAGCATTTTTGGTGGTGCTGAGCTCAGGAAAAATGAACGTATCAAAGTGTGTGTGGGTCATATCACTCCACTAATATCCTAGGGTAGCAACGTGAGAGCTTTCAGTTGGTTGCATCTTGGTTACTCTTTCATTTATCTTACTGTGCTCTGGGTTGCTCCGGGAGGACGTG